>CM059567.1:72927129-74177129 GCA_030386875.1 Morinoia aosen | reverse complement strand
TTACGAAAATTAGCTGGAATGATATCGCCACCCCCAGGTACGGAATTATGAAAATTTTTAATGAGACTCAGTATAATAAATTCAATTAACAAATAACGTGAGAGTAGGCATTTATTAATAGCATTACAATTGGTAAGCGTAGCCTAACAACATTGTGCAAAAGACGTCCTTCGTATAATCAATAATGTTGTACGGTATAGAATTGCGTTGATAGCTTTTCAACTTAGGTAATCAACTTATCACCTCAGATTTCATCCTTCCATTTTCTCTGCCTTCCTGTCTGAAAATAAATGGGTAATGAAACACTAGTAATTCTAGATTTTATGTATAAAAAATTTGTCTGCTGAACACAATATATCGAGAGAAGTCAGGATGAGGGTTTCTTAGACTAACATAGACTACATTTTCAGGGATCCTCAATTTGAAGCTAAATTAATCGGTTCATAGACGATATTTACTGGGTGAAGCCACCGCGACAAGTATTTGCGGCCACGCTCTGTCCTCATAATGGATTTGAGTTTTACAGATCACACAATGTCACGAGTTTGTCGTTGCTGACGAATGTTGCGGCAAAAAATACAACTTGCCGTGAGTGAAATGAAAAGTTTATGCCTCACTGCGGGAATTGGCGCTCACGGCCGCTGAGGCCGGAGAAGCTACGAATGCGTGCCGTCCTCTCCTACGTAGGCGCCCTTGTTGGCTGTCTCTCGAGAGGGACGCGATCCGCCGCATTTTCTGAGCTGGCGAGGGTGAAGCTGCTAACGATTAACTCGAAAATAACACGTGAAATTTCTAACAGAAAACATCTCAAAAACACCCAAAAATTTCATGAAATAATTAACAAATAATCTTCGCAAGTAAACGCAACTTTCACATCTGTAAGAATAAAAAAAACATTGCCATTATTGGTTGCAGTTCGTGGCATTTTCAAATGTCGTCTCGATACCTCTCCGTGACGCAGAAGAAACGCAAAGAAGTTTCACGAGCAGAGCATCACAGATGCTCGGAGTTAATAAATGGCGTTCATATTTTTATTTTATTTTTAGCTCGGTACTTTTGGAACCCAATATTATAATGATGCCCTGGCCACGCGTATCTCAAGGTTTCTAGCGTTATTTTGGAATTTAAATCGTTGGTAGTTCTGAGTAATCATAAGATCTGAACCTTAGTCACATTCCTAAGTAGGAGTTGTTCAATGAAAAGGCTTCACAATTTGAGATGTTTAGTCATAATTCTCCCCCTGCATTAGAGGAGCTACATTCAGTCCCTAATTTATGAAGTTAAAAAACTTGCCTGACACGCTAAATCTGCACAATTGAACTCTAAAGCGCTTGCTCAAGTCGCACAGATGCAGGCTTTGCTCTACTCTTACTCTTAATTGATTAATAACACCACTCCAGTGTATGCTGTGCCTATATACATTGTTTGATGTGTAAATAACTTTTCACAGTACTATTCACTTAGAAAAATACGTGGCCTATGTTTTTGATAAGTGATGGTGGAAAAGTATTAAATCAAAATAGTGATATTAAAGTTTACAATGTTAATAATATTGTTTTCGTGAAATAACTATTTACACTTGAATACTCCTTAGAAGAGCAAATGAATCATATAACAGAAACGCACTTTTGACGGTGAACCAACGCTAAATTTAGCAGAAAGAAATGGTTTTATTTTAAAGTTTATTGTCCAGACGAAGATAGTAAAATTTTAAATAAAACTTGGCTTAACGTTCGTTTCATTCATTTTCTTAGCAACCCCAACGTTCATACTCTTTAGCCTATAATTCTTCGCAGCTAACTCAGCACTTGGCTGGCTCATTTTGTGTAATTATGATTTATCAAAATAACAAAGATTACATTCACGAGGTTACAACTGGTAACCAAACTTGTATGCTCAAAATGATTTGATTGAAATCTTCGTGGAATAAATCAGATACGAAGACAGGGAGCAAGTACGAACATGCTCCTAAGAGTTTAGCTTGTTTTGTTCTTAAGGACACTATCTAGCGATCAACTCCATTCACTGCAGTAAATCCCTATAAAATATGTTTCACGCTGTTTAAAGACCTGCTTTCAACAAAATGCACCGTATAATAAGAGCATTTACTATTGCACTTTGAATGCAAAGTCAGCACCCATAAATAACATAGAACGAAAATTGATCACCGTGGTGTTACTGCACACTAGCGATAAAATCGTAGATATAATGTAATCACAGCAATTACGATATGAGTCAGTCGTTAGCTGTTAATTTTTGGAAAGAAAACAATTATACACAAAGAGAAGTATAACATGCTTTATTCAAAACAAGCACAAACGGTAGCTAAGCATTTTGGAATTTGTCTTCAAAATTTTGAATCCCTTAAAAAAATATCGCTCCCATTTTGAAGGGATCTGATTAACAAAGGATATTTTGACGCCTTCTCAATCGTGGAAGTGCTGTTGAAGAACAGCGTGAAACATCAATAAAATAAGTGGCAGTCCAAAGGGGTCATGTCTGGTATGGCGGGTGGGGCTAAATGTTGTCTCTGACATATACCACTGTGGATGATGAGGCGTTGGTGCGCATAAAAACCGCTCCTACTATTTTGCTGATCTGGCCGTATCATAATTATCAATGCATGGTTCGAATTGATGTCGACAGTGGCAATAGTATTCGCTGTTACTCCTGGTTTCTGAAGCTCGTGGTACACCACACCCTGCTAAGACCAAATTAGATTTTCGGTCGGAATTGGAAGCGGCTCTTGGCAAACCCAAAAATATTTCAGTTTAAATTCTTAGAGTAACAACATATTTTGTCGTTAATCAATATCCAGTGCAAGAAAGACTTTCTATCGTGCTAAGAAAGCACCGCTTAATTTATACACCGATCCACTCATGCTCTTAACTGGGTATGAAACAAGACATGTTCACCAACCTTACCAATATCATGCTAACTCAAATTTGATTGCGCATCAATGGCGTTTTGAAAATTACTGTCCTATCAACAAACTAATATAACGTTGAGACTGTCAACAGCCTGTGCTTCCACAGCCATCCAAAAAAGAAATTATGAATTATTATCCGGCACTCCTAATATTGCTGCTGTTCATGTTGTGCTGATCTGCGAGCCAATCCACTATGAAATGGCCAGAGTATTTTAGCCGTTACCTTAAAATCAGTTCAACGACTAAGTAGTCTTATGTCAGCGTAATTCAAGAAGCCAGCAAGCTAAACATACAAGTTGATGAGCAAAAATAATATAAGCCAAACAATTAGTATAACAAGCACTAAAACTTAAACATCTAACTTTTTGACCATGTGGTGATGAAGAATTCTCGGTTTGAAACTGTAATCACCATCACAAACATGTCAATTTCATGCTCAGAAAATGTACCGGGTCCTAAATAAGCAACTGAAGAACTCATGCTTATTTTCACTATTGAAGCTGGACTTCAAACTACAAAATAAAAGATCGTTTATTATTTACATGATCGCATTGATTTTGCCTCATATTTTGCCTCATTCCCTCCTGCTTGCTCTGCCAGATTTCTCAATAATGCCCTCTTGATGAAATTTTTGCCCCTGCGCAGGGCAGAAATGAGGTGCAATATGGATGAGGTTCTTGAGTGTCGGCGGGTAGGTGTAGCGCGATCCCGCAGTGCCTGCAAAACGCGCCGCTGCTTATAACGCAAATATCTGCACCCGCACCTGGAGAGGCTTTCTTGTTCCCGCCCAGGATGGATCAGTAAATCTATCTCTGTTCTATTCTCCCAAACGCTCTGATTGGGGAATATTATTTAGCTGCAACTCCTGCTTCTCGTACTGGATGAAGTGGGCTCTGATGAGTAAGCCAAATATCCTTGATGAGCGTTGGTATTTTTCCGTCCTTGTTCTGAACGAATAATTTATACAGAAACTAAATAACATGTGTTCGTGTGCAAAAAATTATGATGTTAAGGAAGTAAAATTGATAAGTCTCACATTTTCCTTTCATGACAAATCAGCATCACAGTTAATGAAATATAGCTTCAACTACTTCAAGTATTACTCTTTCATTAAAAATTATTTAAATAATTGAAATATGTTCAAGAAATGATGAAAATAAAGTTTTCACATGAAATTTAAACCACTATCACTCATTTGTTAAGCAACAGTGATTTAATGTAAAGAACATTAAAAGAACGACCGCTGATAACGAGACGTCAATGCATACATACAATAAACTTGCTCAATTTTAAATAGTTTCTAACAAAACAAAGTAATTATAAAACAAATAAAGACATAAAGGGAACTTGTATGTTCTAATTTATATGTGTGAGAGAGCGGATATTTCAGCAGATTAAAATATATTTGTGTCTCTCTCATCTTACTGAAATCCTTAAGCCTTTTTCTCGATACCGAATAATCAATCAGTCTCCTCATGACGACATTCCGAGAAAATTGTTTCAACGTCTAGGATCGAAATTGTAATTCAGTTCTCAACCTTCGTTTCCCTCCTAATGTTTCTTTTCCAACTTTACAACTTCACGAGAAATTTCTCTAAGTTTTTTAGTCCTTAAAGTAAACAGGAATTATTCATCATTTTACCAAAATACTGACAATCGTTAAGGAGGTCAACACAGGCCCCTGGCGGTCCGATGAGCCATTTTTTTGTTGTTGTTGAAAAAGGACCCTTAGGTGGTGTACTATTCGGTCCTAAAATTTTATGTCGCTGCGGACACTAGATCCCCCAACCCCCTCCCCAGGGGGGTGGGGGTAAGGAGACTAAAAATCCTGAATTTTCGACCCCATGTGAAAAGAAAACAAAATAGAAAATGGAAAATTTGGGAGCGTAACTTTGTTTACAATGCTTCAAGGATTCTAAAACTGTCTTTGTTTTGTCTTTGTTTGAAAAACTCGATGACATCTATTCCCTTGAAATATCAATAAAAATGAACTAAAAAACCAATATTTTAAATTTTTTCAAAAAACTAAGGCCTGAATCGAAGAAATGAATAAAAAATATTGTGTTTCTTTTTAAAAATTTCATAGAATAGTCAAATTTCATATGAATCAGACTACAAATATAGAAGTTCATAGTGTGAATATGAAGTTATGCATGGAGATTATCGAAATAAAAATGAAAACAACATTCAACTACATAAATTGTCCATTATAAAACAGTTCAGATAAAAATTTATTTATGCCTTATTACTAACAACCCTTATTTTCAACATTCAAAAGAATAAAATTCAATGAGTTTTTATGCTAGGAAAAAAAAATAGACAGTTTTAGAATCCTTGAAACATTTCTAACAAAAGTATGGTTCATTTCTTCCCAATTGTACAAATCATTTTTTTTTTATCAAGCTCAAAACCCAAAATTAGTGTGTATGCTAGTTAGTGATCAAATATCGCATATAAAAAAACGAAAAGTTCCAAATAGATAATCTGAAACCAAGCATTTGTTTGCAATGCTTCAATTATTCTAAAACTGTCTTTGGTTTTGTTCTAGCATAAAAACTCAATGACTGCTATTCTTTTAAAATATCCATTAAAAATGTACCAAAAAACTAATATTTCGAATTTTTCAGAAAAAGAAGGCCTAAATCGAAAAAGTTACACGAGTAAAGTATGTTTATTTTCAAGAAATACATATACTGGGCAAGTTTCAAACGAATCGGATCAAAATTTAAAAGTCGCAGGGCTGACCCCTAAACTTCAGTATCATTGTAGAAACTTGAAATTTGTGACCAACAGATTAAATGCTCCCAATCATCAATGTTCCATTTTCAGTGATTTCTACGAAGATTACAGCTGCTAGGATGCAGATCTATAATCTAACACAAAAATTTTATACAATGTTTGTAAAAAGGAACAAATTCAAGTGATAGAAACGTTACATATCCATAAAATTAAGCCTGACCTCAACGAAAACACTAACGACTTTTTTGCTCCAATATTTTTTAAGCAGGACCACAGCTTAGATGTTTCATGTACCCGCATGATCATTCATTTCACCCCTATCTTTTGTGCTATTAACATCTATAGTTGTGTAACACTGTTACCTAGTCTTGCAAGTACATATTCGTACGGTACAAACTTTGCCTTTATTCCTTTTTTCTTTGCAGTGTTTTCAACATTCATATTGTGTCTGATGTACCCTAAGTATTAAATTCGCGTTTTTATCAATGGGACTGAATACCAATTTCTGTATATTTCCAGCCCACAGATGATGTTCGTTACTTCGAAACGTCGCGTTTTATAGACTACAGAGATATTCCGTTTTAACGACTGGCGGTATTTTAGAATGAATGTTGAATGAATTGCTGCTTTCTTTAACACGTGAAAAACTTGAACTATTTCTCTGCTTATGATGAAGGCCAAAGGAATAATATTGAGAAAAAAGGTCTGAAAATACGTATTTGTTAGCATTTTTATTTTCTTTCATTGGAAAGATTTAGCTGCTATAGCAAACATTGAGAAAACATATAAATAAAAACAAAAAACGTTGATCGATTCGTCCAGTTGAGTGGTTGGAGGTTCATTTTCTTCAGGTTAGCCTGCAAGTAAAATGAACATGTCACCAATATACATAGAAAACAATGTACACGTAAACTGAAAACAATTTGAAAGCAGGAAATATTTGTGAAACAAATATAACTTGCTCATGACCTCAGCCTACATCATTAGAAGTGATTTTTACTGGGACCTCAAACTCTTACGAACTTTTGGAGGTCAGGTCCGAAGAATTTTACTTGCTGGAGTGCCTGAATAAGATTACGATTTGTGAAGTTTTGCATTTGGGTGCGCGAGTTAAAATCAGACGTGAATGAAACACTTTATGGAGGTTTGCATTTATACGATTTAGGAACTGAAAAATTGTTCGAGAAATTACTTATGACCTATGGACTCAGTACTAGAGAGTTAAAAAATAGATTTCCACCTGCAAAAAACGCCACTGGATTCAGGATGAAAGCGAGCTCTTGTATGGGGAAATTTCTCTACGTCTACTAACCTTAGCGACCGAAGCCGCCACCGAAACCACCCAATCCGCCGCCGAAGCCGCTGCTATATCCTCCATATCCACCATGACTGAATGCTCCATATCGGCCGTGGTGACCAAAACCTCCAAATCCACCTCCGAGACCAAGTCCTCCAAATCCACCGCCAAGACCAATTCCTCCAATCCCACCACCAAGACCAAGTCCTCCAAATCCACCGCCGAGACCAAGTCCACCAAATCTTCCGATGCCACCGTAGCCGGCGGTCGCCAGAGCGACGGCGCACATCAGAACGAGGGCGAGGGCGAGACGGAACTGAAAGTAGATTTGTAAATTAGCATTTTGTTAATCCTTCATTCACTGCTGAGTATTGCTAACGTTCAAAACATCTCCAATTGCATTAAATCAGAAAATATTTTCGGTGAGATTTCATAAAACTTAGAGATTAATATGTAGAGCAAAATTTTCAAATGATCTGAATACATAGTTTTGTCGAAAATTCGTTTGTAAATAGGGTTTTCAATAGAGCATTCAAAAGAACAAAAAATTCAACTTTTCTCTATTGACCTCCTTGCAATGAAATAGCACGCACAACATCGCTTGGTACAACAATGCAGGACCAGCAATGAGGACCGAAAGTGTTCTGGAGTTAAAAGAGTATTCGTGTTGCTGTTTTGACAATGAGATTTTTGACCTTTTGGTACACTTAATGGGCTCTGAACTTCAAATCTTGATTGCTTTCGAAGCCAATTTTGAAACATCTTACTTTATCTCTCTAAGCAAAATACTCCCATTTTACATCACGCCGCAGAGAGCTCTTTAAAACATTTTTCCTCGTGTATGAAAGGCTTGATTCTTTGGGAATGACAATCAAATTAAACAATTAAATTAATCGAAATATGCACTACATCGGTTCTCAAGCCGTATATTGGGACACAACGAACTGGTTTGTGGATGAAACCTGAAAACACCGAAAACGGAAACTCAGAAAATTTAGGAAAATCATTTCAATGAGATTCAACAGTTTTATGTTTCAGAAGCGAGTCTCAGATTCTGAAAGCGAGTCTGATTGAAGAATCTTGTGGATAACGACCAATTTTGTTTGCATTCATAAAAAAGTCACATTTCCATTATTAATATAGTGAGGGCTTGAACAAATACATGCGCGGATGCAGTGAGCCTGGTTTATTTCCTAATGAAGAGTGCACCTTGATTCTGTATTTCTTCAACGAGTTGAAAGTACTTTTGGATCAACTCCCTTTAAAACTATTACTGAAAATCCACTAAAGAAAAACATTGACTGTAAAGCGATCGGAGTGTGTTAAAATGGAGTATTGACGTCAAAATTAATTTTAAAGTATACATGATGTTTCCAGAAACATTTTTTACTGTTTGCCTGCCTCAAAATCTATGTTTGCATTCTAATGTTTCATAAACTCTGGGGACTAAAACAGGCTTTGAAAGAAATTCCACCTACCAGTCACCGAGTTCTACATCACATATCGTCTATTTCAGAATTCTATCATTGTAGAAAATCAACTTCGCTTCATTTTCTAAATTCGGTGACAAGTTGTACGTTCGTGTTAGGTGTGGTTGCTCACCATGTTGTCGAGGGCTGTCGAGTAAGTCAACTGGTGACCTGGTCAAACTCTACTCGCCTTATATAAAGCAGCGCTCCTTGTCTCTGACCTAGAATTAGTTACGCTAGATTTATATTGTGACTTTAAGGCCCACAGGCCGCATGGCTCACTGGGTTCACCAAAGTATTTCCTTCCCAAGAGAAAATCAAGTTCACTTCCGATCACAAAACCTGCACTTTTCCCGTTTTAAAACTAGGACATGACGTAGCAAAAACCGCAATCTCCATACCTGCACATGTGACAGCGAATGAGCTCCACGGTGTTCTGGAAGCAAGTTTTTCGCTCTGTAAGTTGACCATACATTTACTAGAGGAAATTGTCGAGCATTTTTTTGGTGGTCTTGTTAACAACGCTAATCTTGGGGAAAATACTTGCTTGAGAAATAATACACATAGCAGTGCAGGGTGTCATTGCTTGTTGTAAACTAATTATAGAGTGTACTCGTATTCTCGTAATGACGATATTTAACACTGACAACTCTAACGGATATTTTAAAGCATGTCTTCATATTGATAAGTACTGTCAACTATGCAAATCCACAGGTACGTGCCATGTAGGTTTGAGAGATGCAAGGGGCAATCGCAATTTTCCTGGTACAACATACTATGCATATCAGTATCTCTTATGAAAACAGACTTGCTTTTAAGCAGTCATTGTAGAAAATATTTTTACTGAAAAGTGAAGAGCATTTTTCAAAGACTTATACGCAAGTAAAAATTTGCAATGAAATTATTCTTCAGAATATTGTGGTAAGAATCTTCCAATAAATATTTGTGAGTGATAACATGTATGTGGTCAGATCACACACAGTGTTCGATCGTGCGTGATATCATTCAAGCCTTCCTCCTGTCTTTGCAGTCTCTCCATCTCACGATTGTTCTATTTATATTTTTCTATGCCTTAATTTTTTTCTTAGAGAAAAAGTTCAAAAATTGCATCCTGATAACCTGAACTACTGAAAGTGAGTGACGAGCTTGTCTGAGATCCCTCTTCAATTTTCCCTAAGTTAACGCATCAGATGCGCACCTTAACAAATATTTAAACATAAGGGACCCAGTCAGTTAAGAATTATTATGGTGCTAGTTCAATTTGAATTATAATTCATTTGTGAAACAATGTTTTAATTGAACTATTTCATCCTCCATTCAATTGATTCCTCTAGTTTTACAATAGGATATTTTAGCAATATAAAACAATCAATAAACTGAATAAATTGAAATTAAAAAATAGAAATTTGCACTGGGCGCAGGGAGAGACGTACAAAACGAACAACTGAGCAATCAACAAACTGTATGTTATTTTATTGGTTCATTTTTTAATGCGTTAACTCAAATAATTATTATTCAGCGTTATTATGGGATGCTTTATGTTTCTTCAATTTTGTCAAAACTTACATGAAACCGCGAGCTCAATTGAGTTCGATTTCAACATGTTTGAAGCATTTGCCAATTCTATATTACATAGCCTATTATTGTCACAATGGTGAATTTAAGACTCCCTACTCACGGTAAAGGCGATCTCAGGGAAACTAAGAGAAGGAACTATTTAATAATGGCTATAGAAATCTGGGAATCTATGCAGAAGGTGCGCTCCAACAAGTAATCCATGGAGGTTACTGGTGTACGTGTTCAGACGACAGGAAAACTATAACAATGCTCTACGAATTTCCCAGGCATATTCGCCTATACTTATGTATTTTTGCATTCACCGAGAACGGGAATAAACATAGAAACATGAAACAATGTTTACCGTCTCTGTGTATCTCCATTCACTTGTTTATTCAAAGTAACTTAAGTGTTGCCAAACACGAATCTTGGGCTTGAGAACACTTCCCAAAGTTTTCGATGCTACACACGCTTCACCTCACTGCCACAATGTGCTATTCAAGTCAATGTGCTATTCACGAATACGTTTTTTAACTGCACTACAAATAATTCATTAATAATGAAAATCTCGTCAATATTTTTACCCTATTTACCTACATTTTTCATTGATGCGATTAAAATTACTATTATAGTGATGCTACAAATTAAATATAGAACCAAATACTGTAGATTCAGTTATTGTCTTCTCAGAATAGTTTACATAATTCATTTGAATCTACCAAACTTAAAAATTTTACCTAGAATCAGTGGAAGATGACACTCATCTATATAAGTAATTTCGTTGATATTGTTCTCTCCGTCCTCTTTTGCCCTCACTTTAAGCTCCGTGAGATGGCCGCACCGGCGTTTGATGAACCATTAAGGAAGAGTTCATGCCAATATACTTGAAATGCTCGGTACTGCGGCTGCCGTGTCCGCAAATGACAGTTCGTGACGTTTTTTAACAATGATCTGTCGGTAAATTGAAACAAAGGTACAGAATCCAGAACTTTAGCTACACAGCAGAACAAACGGAGGTCGATGACATAAACTCTTATGGTGTGAAAACCATCTCGACCAATCATTATTCAAGCATAGTTCGATAGTGCTTTTAAGCACCGTCCTAAAGCTTAGGCGTTTCATAAATTAGATGATACAGTTTTAAGCTTAATCGTTTCCACAATTATCCAGTGTATAATTTTGGTCTCTTTAATAACTCAGAAGTTTCTAAACTTGTTGAACGTTTTTTTCCAATGCGAATGATGCATGAAGCTCAAACTTGTTGTACAGGTTATCCGTTAAAAAGTAATCGAGTTAAAATTGCTGAAATTTGTAAAATATTAGGGATAGAATGCTGATATGGGTGTCATTAAAAAGGGAAAGATTTAAAAAAAATCATCTGGAAAGTTTTATATATTTATCCTACTTTTCAAATAAATGTGACGCTCATCACTAAAAATTATGTTTTCAAACAACATTTGACCAGAACTGCTCATGTTTATTATTCTGCGGAAAATAATAACCTCTTATCTTTATCTTGCGGTGAGATTTCAAGATGACATTCAATTTTTGTGGTTTTTAAAAAAATTCCTTTTTGAGAATAAATTGAGCAGTAGTTTTTTACCCTGTGTTGCAGCAGAGAATTTCCTCACGAATTTCGTTCAATCATCGTTAATTAAAATTATTTCCATGTTAATTCATGTTTCTGTTCTTCTGGTATACTCAATTATTGTTATGAAAAATAACACTTTAAATCTTGTTATTTTCAATGAAATTTTTTTCAGCCTTCTAGCACTATTATTTTACAAACTACAACATTTTTAAATTGGCTACTTTTTTAACGGACATCTTGTGCAAAAAATGTGACAAAAT
This sequence comes from Morinoia aosen, assembly GCA_030386875.1. Lineage (NCBI taxonomy): Eukaryota > Metazoa > Arthropoda > Malacostraca > Amphipoda > Talitridae > Morinoia > Morinoia aosen. Next base: position 74,165,287 of record CM059567.1, on the reverse strand, counting down.
GTTCAAATGGCGTAAAATGCTACGTCAAATTCATACGACAAACATCATACTGACTTACAGCCTCTCATTGGAGCGACCGAAAGAAAAAACAAAATTCTCATTTGAAGTCAAAGTGTTTTAAATAAATCTTCGGATGTTGTCTACATTTAGCTATTCCTGTGAACAATGAAGAATTAACCTTTCGTGTTTCTCTTTATGTCTCTCTATATAAATATGGTAATTATTTCATATCAGAAACTAATGATTTGAAATGAAAATCAACTGTACCACATGGATGGGAGCCTTCTGAGTATAGTCTACATACTTAAACTCACGGAATAGAGCTATAACCATTCATAATGTTTTGCCCACAATTTAAAGTCAAAACGAATCAAAAATAAAATTTTTATATCAGGAGATTAGCAAAATTCATTATTATCTTACTGTTTCTTATGCTTGTTCAGGATGAGTGTCTAATTTTTGCAACGTTGTGGCACGTGGGCTTCCGATAACATTGTTGCAATTTCTTGTTAGGTCCGTTTAATGTTCATGTCTTGATGGCTGGGTCAAGAAAAGGAAAAATATATATTATGATTGTAATATTGATTCTTTGAAGTAACTATTTATACTTGAATTCTCTATAGGAAAACGAATAAATCATGTCACAGAAACGCACTTTTGACGGTTAATCAACACCTTATTTAGCAGCAGGGAAGGTTTTCTTTTAAAGTTTATTGTCCACATGAAAACTTTAAATTTTTTCTATAAAAACGTAGTTTAACATTGCTTCCAACCATTTTCTTAGCAGCACCAACGTTCATTATCTTTCTCTCATAATTCTTCGCAGCTAACTCAGCACAGCAGTGTCTGGCTCGCTCATTTTCTCTAATTATGATTCATCAAGACAACGAAGACAACATTCACAAGGTTAAAATTGGTCATCAAACTTGCTTGCCTAAAATGAAAGGATAACTTCGCAGGATGAATCAGACACGAAGACAGAGAGAAAGTATAAACCTGCTCCTACGAAGTACAGCTGTTTTGTCGATAAGGGCACAATCGGGTGGCCAACTCCATTCCCTACAATATAATCCTATAAAATATGTCAAACGCTGTTTAAAGACCCGTTTTCAACAAAATGCAGCCTATAATAGAAGCATTTACTTTTGTATGTTGAAAACAAAGGCAGCACCCGTAAATAATATAGAACGAAAAATGACCACTGTTATGTTACTTTATGCTTCCGATAAAATTGTAGGTATAATGTAATCACAGCAATTGCGAGATGAGTCAGTCGTTAACTTTTGATATCTTCTGAAGAAAACAATTATACTCAAAAAGAAGTAAAACATGCTTTATTAAAAAAACACAAACGGTAGCTAAGCATTTGGGGCATTTTGTCTTCAAGATTGTGAACCCCTTCCAGAAATATCGTTCCTATTTTGAAGGGATCAGATCAGGATAAGATTTTTTGACGTCTTCTTAATTGTGGAAGTGCTGCTGGAAAACTGCGAGAAACACCAATATAACAAGTGGTAGTCCGAAGGAGCCAAGTCTGGTCAGTGTGACGAATGGGGCAAAACGCTGTCTCTGACGTCTTCCACTGAGTGCGATGAGGCGTTATTGCGCATTAAAATCGCTTTTCCCTATCATCCGGATCTGGCCGTTTCATTATCAACGCATGAGTCGATTTGATATTGACGGTGGCTAACAGTATTCACTGTTTCCCCTGGTTTCCAAAGCTCATGGTACGCCACACCCTATTAAAATCACCAAATTAGATTTTGCGATCAAGATATACTCCTTTCAGTTTTCAGTTAACCTTTTTCAGTTTGAATTCGAAAAGTACCGACATATTTGGTCGCGAGCCACTAGTCAGTTCAAGGAAGACTTTCTTTCAAGCCAAGAAAGCAACATTTTTCACACCGTGCTACTCATGCTTTTTCCTTGGTTTGAAACCAGACATGTTCACCTGTATGACAATATCATACTGACTCAAATTTTGTTGCGCATCAACGGCGTTTTGAATGGTACGGTCCCATCAACAAACTATCATATCATTTGGGACTTTCAACCAGCCTATGCTTCCACTGTCATCAAAGTACGAAGTTATGAATTAAACGTCGGCACTCTTGTTTTATACTACTGTTTATGTTGCGCTGAACTGCGAGCCAATCTTTATTGAAATGAAAAATAAATAACGCAAAGTACTCAAGCTCATTCTCACTCAAATTTAAAAATCTGGCTTTTTGACAATGAAGTGATAAAGCTTTTCCCCTTTGAAGCTGTAATCACCAGTCACAAAAATGCCAATTTCCTGCTCAGGAAATGTATCAGGTCCTAAACAAGCAACTGAAGAACTTCCGGTTATTTTCACGATTGCAGCTGGACTTCACACTACGAAATAAAAGATCGTTCATTATTTGCATGATCGCATTGATTTTGCCGCATATTTAGCCTCATTCACTCTTGCTGGCTCTGCCAATTTTCCCAGTAATGCTTCTTTGATGAAGTTTTTGCTGCCGAGCAGGGCATAAATGAGGTGCAATATGGATGAGGTTCTTGAGTGTCGGCGCGAAGGTGCAGCGCGGTCCCGCGGTGCCGGCAAAACACGCCGCTTCTTATGACGCAAATATCTGCACCCGCACCTGGCGCGGCTTGCTGCAGTTCCGACTAGTAAATCTATCTTTGTTACTTACCCCTCTAGGCTTTAATGGGAGAACTTTTATTCAGCGGCGACTGCTGCATCTCGTCTTGCATGTTGTGGGCTCAGATGTCTGAACTTATAATTATTGTTCAAGGTGAGCATTCGTATTTTTACCTCTTTGTTGTAAACGAGCAGAATAACAGTATAGCTGAATTCCAGTGTATGTATCTGAGAAAGTAATGACGTTGGGAAGGTTAAAATAAAAAAATCCACACATCTTCTTTCTCGAAAATACATAGTTCAGCATCCAAATTAAGAGTGGAGTATATCTCATCTATTCGTTTACATTTCTCTTCCATGAAAACCATTCTAATGAAACGAATTCGTTGAGGTAAACGTATGGAAAAAGTTTTTATTTACGACAAAAGCTGTAAACATTTATGTGTATAGCAACCCTGACTCAATGAAAGTATATTTTTTAAAATGACTACCAAAAAGAGCCAGTGTTTGATAAATTCTAACGCAGAGTTCTAGTGCTCCATTTCAGTTTCAGCGCATCATTTCAGTTCCAGCGCTTCATGTCAGTTCCAGCGCTTTATTTCAGTTTCAGCGCTTCATTTCAGTTACAGCGCTTCATTTCAGTTCCAGCGCTTCATTTAAGGTTCAACGCTTCATTTCAGTTCCAGCGCTTCATTTCAGTTCCAGCGGTTCATTTCAGTTACAGCGCTTCATTTCAGTTACAGCGCTTCATTTCAGTTACAGCGCTTCATTTCAGTTACAGCGCCTCATTTCAGTTACAGCGCTTCATTTCTCCGCTTGGGAAAAATACCGTTGGATCTATGTATGATACATAGGAAAAACAGGTGTAAATAAGAGCAACTATTCGAAAGCATTTTTAATTTTTCATCAATAGAAAGAAAAGACTACTGTAGCAAGCCTTGAAAAAACATTTAAATAACAACAATAAAGCGTCGATCGGTTAGTCCAGTTGAGTGATCGTCCATTGATTTTTCTCCAGCAGGAAGTTAGCCTGCAAATAAAATAAATACGTCATTGCCGAAAAAAAGCTATCCACTAGTAAAATAAAAAAAATAATGTATTTACAAACAGGCATAAATTCCCCTTGATCTAAGCTTTGAATATTAGATGTAATTTTTGTTAGGACCAAAAGCTTTTAAGAACTCTTCGATGTCAGGTCAAAAGAAATTCACTAACTGGAGTGCCTGAATAAAATTTATGCAGTTTCATATTCTGTGTGCCTGAATTGTAATCAGGTATGAATGAAAAATTTGCATCTATGCAAGTTTTATTACACTAGAAAACGTATTAGAATTTAGTTGCTTCCTATGGACTCACTGCTGGGCGCGACAAGAAAACAAGTCAGCATCTACTTATACGCCAGCTGCATACAGGATACAAGCGTGCTCTTGCACGGGGAAATTCCTCCACGTCTACTGACCTTAGCGACCGAAGCCACCACCGAAACCACCCAATCCGCCGCCGAAACCGCTGCTATATCCTCCATATCCACCGTGGTGACTGAATCCTCCATATCGGCCGTGGTGACCAAAACCTCCAAATCCACCGCCGAGACCATATCCTCCCAATCCACCACCAAGACCAATTCCTCCAATCCCACCACCAAGACCAATTCCTCCAATCCCACCACCAAGACCAAGTCCTCCAAATCCACCGCCGAGACCAAGTCCACCAAATCTTCCGATGCCACCGTAGCCGGCGGTCGCCAGAGCGACGGCGCACATCAGAACGAGGGCGAGGGCGAGACGGAACTGAAAGCACATTTGTGAATCAGCATTTTGTCGATCCCTAATCCACTGCTGTGAACTGCTAACGTTCAAAACATCTCCCATTGAGAGACTCCAATAATATTTTTCTCAAAATTTAAAAAGACTAAAGATCAATATTTAAAACAAATATTTCAAAAGGTCTTGAAACAGCATGCTACGTAATAACTCTGCAAATGAAGTTTTAAAGAGGCTCTTGTGCAGTACAAAAACCAATTTCCACATATTGATATTTTTACCGTAAAATTGTACTCATAACATCACTGCGAAGAATGCTGCGCGACGGGAAAGTGTTTTCGGAATCAAAAAAGCATTTGTGTTGTTGCTCTGACCAGGAGTTTTTTTTTAACTTTTACTGCACTGGACTTTGAACTTAAAATTCCATCGACATCCGAGCAAAATTTTGAAACATCCAAGTTTGAATTTTCTAAATACTCTCAATTGACTTCACGTCACCGACAGCTTCATTAAACATTTCAGCCGAAAAGAAAAAGAGTTTGATTCCCTTGCAATGACTAACATATTGAATTTTAAACTAATTGGATCTTGTTTACATCGGCACTTGAGCTGAGAATTGGGGAAAATTACATTTGGTTTGAGGTTGAATGCTGCTTAAAACGATGAGCTGAAGTTTGCGACAATAAACAATTTTAAACAATATAAACAATTTAAACGATTTATTTACCACAGGAGATACAGAGATACAATGTTTCTTAAGTCTAGTACAATGGTCAAACTAGAGTATAGCTACGAAAAATCATTGAAACTAGAATGAAGAAGTTTTAGGTTTTAGTGGCGAGTCTATAATTTTTTGTAAGTGCCTGGTGACCGCAGACCAATTTTGTTCGTTTTCACAACAGTGTCACATTGCTATATATATATGTGTGAGGGCTTGACAAATTATACATACTCATGCTGTGAGCCTGGATCATATTCTAATGAAGAATGTGCTGCTATTCTAAAACTTCTTCAACAAGTTAAACGTACTATTTGATCAACTTCCTTTAGTTCTTCTACTGAAAATTTTTCGAATCAGAATATTCATTGCGAAGCTATCAAGATGTGTCGAAATGCAGTATTTACGTCAGAATTGCTTTCAAGGCTATTAACGATTTTCCTGATAACCTGTGAGTGTTACTGATTGCCTGCTGTCAAATCACTGTTTGCGTTTGAAAAATTTCAAGCGCCTGACAACTAAAGGATCTTATAAATGAAATTCTATCGATGTGTAACCAAAATCTACATTAACTTCCATCTACTTTGTAACCCAGCATGGTAATGAATCGACTTTGCCTCCCTTTCTTTGCTATGCGACAAAGTCTGGTGTCCGCGCTTGGTGTGGTTCCTCACCATGTTGTCGAAGGCTGTCGAGTAACTCAACTGGTGTCCTGGTCAAATTCTGCTCGCTTTATATACCGTGGCGATCGGCGTCTCTGACCTGGAATTAGTTGCGCTAGATTCATATTGTGACCATCAAGCCCACAGGCCGGATGGCTCACTGGGTTCACCAAAGTAGTTCCTTCCCAGGAGAAAATCAAGTGCACTTCTGATCACAAAACCTGCACTTTTCCTGTTTTAAAACTAGGACATGAAGCAGCGAAAACTGCAATCTCCATACATGCACATGTCGCTGACTGAATGAGCTACACGGTGTTCTGGATACGAGTTTTTTGTCCGGTAATCTGACCATACATTTACTAGGGGGAATTTTCGAGCATTTATTCGGGTCTTGTTAACAACGCTAATCTTGGGGAAAATTCTTGCTTGAGAAATAATACTCGTAGCAGTGCAGGGTGGCATTGCTTGTTGTAAACTAACAAAGAGAGTGTACTTGTATTCTCGTAAATGACGATATTTAATGCTGACAACTCTAACGAATATTTTCAAGCGTGTCTTCATAAGTACCGTCAACTATGCAAATCCACACATACCATATAGGTTTTAGAGATGCAAGGGACAATCGCAATTTTCACAGTGCAAAATATTATGCACATTGATTTCCCTTATGGAAGACGACTAGCTTTACAAACATTCATTGCAGAAAATATTTTCGCTGGAAAGTGAAGAAATTTTTTGCAAAGGCTTTAGCGTAAGCAACAATTCTCTACGAATTTATTCTACACAATATTATGGTAAGAATCTTCCAATAAATATTTGTGAGTGATAACATGTATGTGGTCAGATCACACACAGTGTTCGCGATAGCGTGTGGTATCATTCAAGCTTTCCTGTTGTCTTGGCGGTCTCTCCTTCTCACGGTTGGTTTATTTATAAATTTCTATTCCTCAATTTTTTGTTAGAGAAAAATTTCACAAATTGCATTCTGATAACCTGAACGACTGAAAGTGAGTGACGAGCTTGTCTGAGGTCTGAGATCCCTCTTCAATTTTCCCTAAATTAACTTTCTGTTGCGCACCCAAAGAAATATTTAAAGAATAGGTACCCAGTCAGTTGAAAATTATGGCGTTATTTCAATTTGAATTATAATTCATTCCTGAAAACATTTCTCAATTTAACTATTTCATTTTTCATTCGATTTATTCCTCGATTTTTGAAGTAGGATATTTTAGCAATATGTAGCAATCAATAACTGCAATAAATTGAAATTCTAAAATAAAAATTTGCAGTCAGTAAGTCGAGTTCAAGCATCCAGACTCCAGCAAACGTAGGAGCAGGGAGAGACGTACAGACCGAACAACTGAGCAATCAACAAACTGTGTGATATTTTATTGGTTCATTTTTTAAATCGTAAAATTGAATATTTACTATTCAGTGTTATTATGTGAGGTTTTGTATTTCTTCTATTTTGTCATAACTTACATGAAACCGCGTGCTCTATTTAGTTCGATTTCATCATGTTTGAAGCAGTTGCAAATTCTATAGTAAATAACCTATTATTGTCACAATGATGAATTCAAGACTCCCTGCTCACGACAAAGGCGATCTTAGGGAAACGAAGAGAAGGAACTAATTAGTAATGACTATAGAGTACATAGAGTACAGGGAATCTATGCACAAGGTGAGCTCCAACAAGTAATCCAATTAAGGCTGTTACTGGAGTGTATATGCTCAGACGGCAGGGAAGCTATAACAATGCTCTACGAATTTCCCAGGGATATTCGCCTTTACTTATGTAATTTGTGCATTCACCGAGAACGTGAATAATCATGCAAACATCAAACAATATTTGCGCTCCCAATGAATCTCCATTCACTTGTTTATCCAGAGTTACTAAAGTGTTGGCAAACACGAATCTTGGGCCTGAGAACACTTCCCAAAATGTTCGATGTCACACACGCTTCACTTCACTGCCACAATGTGCTACATAATACGTTTTTCTACTGCATTTAAAATAATTCAACATTTATGAAAATCTCGCCAATGTTTTTATTTTATTTACTTACATTTTCCACAGATGCGACTACAATTACTATTACAGTGATGCTCCAAATAAAATAGAAAACTAGATACTGTAGATTCGGTTATGGTCTCCTCAAGACAGTTTACATAATTCAATTGAATCTATCTAATTTAAACACTTAATGTAGAATCAGGGGGAAGTCATTTCGTTGATATTATTCCCTCCGTCCTCTTTTGTCCTCACTTTACGCTCCATGAGATGGTCGCACGGCGTTTGATGAACCATTAAGGAAGAGTTCATGCCAATATACTTGAATGATCGGTACCTCAGCCGCCGAGTCCGCAAATGACAGTTCGTGACGTTTGTTAACAATGAACTGTCGGTAAATTCGAAACATAAATAAGTAACTCAAAACTGTAGCTACAAAAACAGGACAACAAGCGGTGCCTTATTGTGAGGTTGAGACCTAAACTCTTTACGCTGTGAAAATCATCTCGACCAACCATTATGCAAGCATAGTTCGATAGTGCTTTAAGCACCTTTCTAAAGCTTAAATTTTTCATAAATTTGAGAATACAGTTTTGAACTTTATCGCTTCCACAATTATACAGTTTATTATTTTGCTCTCCTTAATGACTCAGATGTCTCTAGACTCGCTGAAACTTTTTTTTTTCAATGCGAATGATACACGTAGCTATAACTTGTTTCGAAAAGTGATCGATTTAAAAATTTTGTAGTTTGTAAAATATTGTGGCTAGAAGGCTGCAATAAGTTTCATTAATAAGAACAGCATTCAAGTTTTTTCATATCTAAAATTTTACATATTAAGCCTACATTTCAAATAAATGCGACGTTCATCACGATGTTTTCCAACAATATTTGATCAAAACTGCCCATGTTTATTATTCTGCTGTAAAATAATAACCTCCGATCTTTAACTTGCGGTGAGATTTCAAGATGACATTGCATTTTATTTGATTTTAAATAAATTTCCTTTTTAAGAATAAAATGAGCAGTAGTTTTCTTCACCTGTGTTGCAGCAGAGAATTTCCCCACGAATTTCGTTCAATTATCGTTAATTACAATTATTTCCATGTTAATTCTTGTTTCTTCTGGTATACTCAATTGACATTATTGTTATAAAAAATAACACTTAATTTTGCTCTTTTCAATGAAATTTGCTTCAGCCTTCTAGCACTATTATTTTACAAACTACAACAACATTTTTAAATCGGATACGTTTTTAACGGACATCCAGTGCAAAAAATGTGACAAAATGTTTGAATGGCGTAAAATGTTTCGTTGAATTCGTAGGACAAACATCATATACTGACTCACAGCCTCTCATTGGACCGACCAAAAGAAAAAACAAAATTCTCATTTCAAGTCGAAGTGTTTTAAATAAGTCTTCGGATGTTGTTTACATATACCTATTCTTGTGAACAATGCGAAACTAGCCTTTTGTGTTACTCTTTATGTCTTTCTATGTAAAAATGTTAATTATTTCATATCAGAAACTAATAATCTGAAACGACATTTAACTATACCCCATGGATGGGAGCCATCTCAGTATAGTCTACAAACTGTAACTCACGGAATAGAGCTATAACCATTCTTGATGCTTTGCCTGCCATTTAAAGAAAAAACGAATAAAAAAAATTTATATCAGGAGATTAGCAAAAATTCATTATTATCTTACTGTTTCTTATGCTTGTTCAGGATGAGTGTCTAATTTTTGCAACGTCGTGGCACGTGGGCGCAAACTTCCGATATCATTGTTGCAATTTCTTGCTAGGTCCGTTTAATCTTCTTGTCTTGATGGCTGGGTCAAGAAAAGCAAAAATATGTATCATGATTGTATTATTTCATCTTTGAAGTAACTATTTATACTTGAATACTCTATAGGAAAACGAATAAATCATGTCACAGAAACGCACTTTTGACGGTTAATCAACACCTTATTCAGCAGCAAAGAAGGTTTTTCTTTTAAAGTTTATTGTCCAGATGAAGACTTGAAATTTTTTCCATAAAAACGTAGTTTAACATTGCTTCCAACCATTTTCTTAGCAGCACCAACGTTCATATCTTTCACGCATAATTCTTCGCAGCTAACTCAGCACAGCAGTGTCTGGCTCGCTCATCTTGTCTAATTATGATTCATCAAGACAACGAAGACAACATTCACAAGGTTACGTTTGGTCATCAAACTTGCTTGCCTAAAATGACAGGATATCTTCGCAGGATGAATCAGACACGAAGACAGAGAGCAGGTATAAACCTGCTCCTACGAAGTATAGCTGTTTTGTCGATAAGGGCACAATCGAGCGGTCAACTCCATTCCCTACAATATAATACTATAAAATATGTTAAACGCTGTTTGTAGACCCGTTTTCAACAAAATACAGCCTATAATAGAAGCATTTACTTGGTACGTTGAATGCAAAGGCGGCACCCTTAAATAATATAGAACGAAAAATGATCTCTGATGTGTTACTTCACACCAGCGATAAAATCGTAGGTATAATGTAATCACAGCAATTACGAGATGAGTCCGTCGTTAACTTTTGGTATCTACTAAAGAAAACAATTATACTCAAAAAGTCGTACAACATGCTTTATTAAAAACAACACAAACGGTAGCTAAGCATTTTGGCAAATTGTCTTCAAGATTGTGAATTCCTTTCAGAAGTATCGTTCCCTATTTGAAGGGATCAGATCAGTATAAGATTTTTTGACGTCTTCTTAATTGTGGAAGTGCTGCTGGAAAACTGCGAGAAACACCAATATAACAAGTGGTAGTCCGAAGGAGCCAAGTCTGGTCAGTGTGACGAATGGGGCAAAACGCTGTCTCTGACGTCTTCCACTGAGTGCGATGAGGCGTTATTGCGCATTAAAATCGCTTTTCCCCATCATCCTGATCTGGCCGTTTCATTATCAACGCAGATTTGATATTGACAGTGGGTAACAGTATTCACTGTTACCCCTGGTTTCCAAAGCTCATGGCACGTCACACCCTATTATGATCACCAAATTAGATTTTGCGGTCGAGATATTCTGGGTAAGCCCATAACTTTTTCAGTTTGAATTCGTTAATTAAGTACCGACATATTTTGTTGCTAGCCACTATTCAGTGCAAGGAAGACTTTCTTTCATGCCAAGAAACAACATTTTTCACACCGTTCTACGCATGCTTTTTACTTGTTTTGAAACTAGACATGTTCACCTACTTGACAATATCATACTAACTCGAATTTTATCGCGCATCAACGGCGTTTTGAATGGTACTGTCCGATCAACAAAAACTATCATATCATTTGGGACTTTCAACCAGCCTATGCTTCCACTGTCATCAAAGTACGAAATTATGAATAATACGTCTGCACTCCTGTTTGTTCTACTGATCATGTTGCGCTGATCTGCGAGCCAATCTGTAATGAAATGAAAAGTGTATCTCTGCCGTGACCTTGAAATCAGTTCAAAGACTAAGTAGTCTTATATCAGCATCCTTCATGATGCTAGAAAGTTAAACCAAAAAGTTGATGAGCAAAAATAATTAACGCAGAGTACTCAAGCTCATTCTCACTAAAAATTAAACATCGGACATTTTGACCGTGTAGTGATAAAACATTCCTGCTTTGAAGCTGTAATCACCTGTCACAAATATGTCAATTTCCTGCTTAGGAAATGTACCAGGTCCTAAACAAGCAACTGAAGAACTTCCGGTTATTTTCACGACTGGAACTGGACTTCATACTACGAAATAAAAAATCGTTCATTATTTATATGATGGTATTGATTTTGCCGCATATTTTGAATCATTCCCTCCTGCTTGCTCTGCCAGATTTATCAATAACGCCTCCTTTGGTGAAGTTTTTGCCCCCGGGCAGGGCAGAAATGAGGTTCAATATGGATGAGGTTCTTGAGTGTCGGCGGGCAGGTGCAGCGCAATCCCGCGGTGCCGGCCAAACGCGCCGCTTCTTATGACGCAAATATCAGCACTCGCACTTGGCGCAGCTTGCTGCAGTTCCGACCAATAAAATATTAATCTATCTTCGTTACATTCTTCTCGGGGTTTTAATTGGAGAACTTTTATTTAGCGGCGACTGCTGTATCTCTTCTTGAAAGTCGTGGGCTCAGATGTCTGAACTAATTATAACTATTGTTCAAGGTGAGCATTAGCATTTTACCTCTTTGTTGTAAACGAGCAAAATAACAGTATAGCCGAATTCCAGTGTCTGTATCTGGGAAAGTAATGACGTTGAGAATGTTGAAATGATAAATTTCACACTTCTTCTTTTCTAAAAAATAGTTCAGCATCCAAATTAACAATGGAGTATATCTTATCTATTTGTGAACATTTCTTTTCCATGAAAACCATTCTAATTTAACGAATTTGTTGAGGTAAACGTATGGAAACAAAATTTTCATTTACAACGAAACCTGTAAACACTTATGTGTATAGCAACCATGACTCAATGAAAATTAGATTTTATAAAATGACCGCTGAATAGAAACAGAGTTCGATGAATATATCGAAAAAATGATATGATTTAATTTTGAAAAGATATTTATATAAAACAATGAATAGAAAAACAATCTCTCATTGTACTGAAATGCAAAAACTGTTTCCTACACAATGGATGAACAGACTGCATCCTGACAACACGACGAATTTCTTAAAAGCGTCTAGAATCTAAAATGGATTTCAGTTCCAGCGCTTGATTTCAGTTCTAGCGCTTCATTTCAGTTCTAGCGCTTAATTTCAGTCCCAGCGCTTTCTTTCAGGTTCGCGCTTCATTTCAGTTCCAGCGCTTCATTTCAGTTCCAGCGCTTCATTTCAGTTCCAGCGCTTCATTTCAGTTCCAGCGCTTCATTTCAGTTCTAGTGCTTCATTTCAGTTCCAGTGCTTTCTTTCAGGTTCAGCGCTTCATTTCAGTTCCAGCTCTTTATTTCTTCGTTTATGAAGAATACCGTTGGATCTTTGTATGATACACCGGGAAAACAGGTGTAAATAAGAACAACTATTTGAAAGCATTGTTTTTCTTATCAATGGAAAGAAAAGACTGCTGAAGCAAACTTTGATAAAACATTTAAATAACAATAATAAAGGGTCGATCGATTCGTCCGGTTGCGTGGTCGTCCATTGATTTTTCTCCACCAGGAAGTTAGCCTGCAAATAAAATAAATACGTCATTGCCGAGAAAAAGCAATGCACTAGTAAACCGAAAAAAAATGAATTAGTATATTTACAAAGAGGTATAAATTTCTCTTGGTCTAAGCTCTAACCATTAGATGTAATTTTTGTTTTGGACCACAAGTTTTTAGGAACTCATCGATATCGAGTCAAAAGAAATTCACTAACTGGAGTGCCTGAATAAAATTTTTGCAGCTGTGTATTCTGTGTGCCTGAATTGTACTCAGGTGTGAATGGAAAATTTGCATCTATACAAGTTTTATTACACTAAATAATGTTTGAGAATTTAGTTGCTTCCTATGGACTCAGTGCAGGGTGCGAAAAGAAAACAAGTCAGCATCTACTTACACGCCAGCTGCATACAGGATACATGCGTGCTCTTGTACGGGGAAATTCCTCCACGTCTACTGACCTTAGCGACCGAAGCCGCCACCGAAACCACCCAATCCGCCGCCGAAACCGCTGCTATATCCTCCATATCCACCATGGTGACTGAATCCTCCAAATCGGCCGTGGTGACCAAAACCTCCAAATCCACCGCCGAGACCATATCCTCCCAACCCACCACCAAAACCAATTCCTCCAATCCCACCACCAAGACCAAGTCCTCCAAATCCACCGCCGAGACCAAGTCCACCAAATCTTCCGATGCCACCGTAGCCGGCGGTCGCCAGAGCGACGGCGCACATCAGAACGAGGGCGAGGGCGAGACGGAACTGAAAGCAGATTTGTGAATCAGCATTTTGTTAATCCTTCATTCACTACTGAAAATTTCTAACGCTGAAAACATCTCCCATTGGAAGACTCAAATAATATTTTTCTCAGAATTTAATAAGACTAAAGACCAATATTTAAAACAAAGATTTCAAAAGGTCTTGAAACAGCGTGCTACGTAAAAAATCTGCTTATAGAGTTTTAAAGAGGCTCTTACGCAGTACAAGAACCCAATTTCCACATACTGATATTTTTACCATAAAATTGCACTCATAGCATCACTGCGTAGAATGATGCAAGACGGGAAAGTGTTTTCGGAATCAAAAAAGCATTTGTGTTGTTGCTCTGACCATGAATTTTTTGAAATTTTGCTCCACTTAATGGACTAAGCTTAAAATTTCATCTACTTCCGAGTAAAATTTTGAAACATCCAAGTTTGAATTTTCTAAATACTCTCAATTGACTTCAGGTCGCCGAAAGTTATATTGAATATTTTATCCGAAAAGACAAAAAAGTTTGATTCCCCTGAAATGACTAGCATATTGAATTTTAAACTAATTGGACCGGCACTTAAGCTGAAAATTGGGGAAAATTACATTTGGTTTGAGGTTGAAAGCTGCTTAGAACAATGAACTGAAATTTGCGACAATAAGGAAAATCATTGAAACTAGAATGAACAAATTTAAGTTTTAGATGCGAGTCTATAATTTTTTGTGAGTTCCTGGTGACCGCAGACTAATTTTTTTCGTATACACAACAGTGTCACATTTGTATTCATATGTGTGTAAGGGCTTGAATAATAATTTATACATACTCATGCAGTGCCCCTTGATTATATTCTAATGAAGTATGTGCTGTTATTCTAAACTCCTTTAACACGAAAAACGTACTATTTGATCAACTTCCTTCAAAACTTCTAGTGAAAATTTCCCGAACCAGAACATTCATTGTAAAGCAATCAAGATGTGTTGAAATGCAGTACTTACGTCAGAATTGCTTTCAAGGCTATTAACCATTTTCCTGATAACCTGTGGGTGTTACTGATTGCCTGCTGGCAAACCACTGTTTGCGTTTAAAAAATTTCAAGCTCTTGAGAACCATGGGATCTTATATATGAAACCCTATCGATGTGTAACCGAAATCTACATCAGAGTCTATCTATTTAGCAATCCTATCCTGGTAAAAAATCGACTTTGCCTCCCTTTCCTTGCCATGCGACAAAGTCTGATGTCCGCGCTAGGTGTGGTTGCTCACCATGTTGTCGAGGGCTGTCGATTAACTCAACTGGTGTCCTGGTCAAATTCTGCTTGCCTTATATGAAGCGGCGCTCGCGTTGACCTAGGATTAGTTGCGCTAGATTCATATTGTGACTATTAAGCCCACAGGCCGCATGGCTCACTTGCTTCACATAAGTATTTCCTTCCCTGGAGAAAATCAAGTTCACTTCCGATCATAAACGTGCACTTGTCCCGTAGTAAAACTAGGACATGAAGCAGCGAAAACTGCAATCTCAATACCTGCACATGTCGCTGAGCAAATGAGCTACACGGTGTTCAGTATGGAAGTTTTGCACCTCGTAAGCTGACTGTGCATTTACGAGGGGGAAATTGTCGAAGAATTGTTGAACCTTGTTAACAACGCTAATCTTGGGAGAAATACATGCTTAAAAAACAATACACGTAACTTAAAACAATACAACAACAATACACGTAGCCACAACCATGTCATTGCTTGTTGTTAACGTACTATTCAGTGTACTCCTGTTATTGTAAACGAGGATATTTATTATCGGCGACATTTTGAAATACTTTCTGTCATTTTTTCATAAATGTTGTATACTTTCCAAGTCTATACATACCATTTGCTAGTATGGAGGTTGGCGTGATGCAAGTGACAGTCACAGTTTTTTGAGAACAAAATGTTACGCATATTGATTTTATGTTTGGAAACAAACTAGTTTCATCTGTAGTAATAAATGGGAAATATTTTATTGAAGAGTAAACACCCTAACATGAAACAAGTTAGGGATGAACATAAATGACCAATGTGTTTAGCCCACACCTAACTGTTCTAAGAATGTTCCAATAAACATTTTACGTCAAAACATACGTGTGTTCAGGTCACAAACATTGTCCGATCATTGTCAGTATCAGTCATGTTTTGTTATGGTCTTTTCAACCTCTATTTTTCACGAGTCATTCTGCTTTTCTTTTCTTCTCTAATTTTTTCAATTTTTGGGGTAGAAAACACAAAAGATAATTTCCCTACTTTTTTAATAATCAGAAGTGTGTCTAAGGTACCTGTTCGATGTTCCCTCTTTTAACCCGGCAGTTGTACACATTAAACAAACTTTGCCACATTCGATATGCAATTCGTCAAAAATAATGGCATTGTTGCAATCAGAACTATAATGCATTCGTGAAATCAGATTATGAAATTTGAGTTATTTATTCTCACGATTCATCTGTTTTTGCGCTGGAAGGTTATCCCAATGTATTATAATCATTAATATGAATAAGCTGCAATTCAGAAACAGAAATTTTCTCTCATTAAGTAGAGTTTAAACACTCAGACTACAGGGTGGGAGAGCGGAGGTACAAGCCAAAAAACATGTGTGAATACAAAAATTCGTATAACTTTATTGAAGAGTTTGTTTTTAAAATAAAATTCAATATTTGTTACCCATGGTTAGTTTGTGTTGCTCAGTATCTCTTTCGTTTTCTTTTAGCCTACATGGCTTTATTTGTGTTTTGTTCCGTTATATAACATTCGAGACATTCTGAAATTTTATCACATTTCATTTAATTATAATATTAGCTAGTTTACCATCCCAGCCACAACAGAAGCGATCTCAAAAGAACGAAGAGAAGGTACCATTTGGTATGGACTATAGAAAACTGGAAAACTGTACACAACGTGCGTTCCAGTAAGTGGACCAAGGAGCGTACCCGAGTACATACTCAGATGTCTGAAAAACTGTAACTATAAGCTCAATAATTGGGCAAGTTATATTGGCCTTTTCATAGAAAGCTGTTAGTAATTTTTGCGTTCACGAAAACAACGGCTATCTTCAAGCAAACTTTAGAATAATATCTGTATTCTTTATGGATCTTCTTTCATGGGTTTTCCAAAGAAAATTAAGTGTTGCCATACTCAAATCTTAAGCCTGATTACACAGGCCAAAATTTTCGATGTTACGTGCAATAATTTTCATTTCGCTGCTACAGTATGACATAGAATACGTTTCCCAACTTCAGTACATAAAATTGAATAGTAAAGAAAGCGATGGAAATTATTTGTATTTTGTAGATAAAACATTGAAATTACTTTCCACTGGATGCTTCTAATAAAGTAAAAAAGGGAGCAGTATATTCAGTTATGGTCTCTAGAACACCTTGTTTAATTCCACAGAATTTATCAAATTTTAGCACTCACATTGAATCAATCGAAGAAGAACGCTCATTCATATACGTAATTTCGTTAATATTATTCTCTCCGTCCTCTTTTGCCCTCACTTTAAGCTCCGTGAGATGGCCGCACCGGCGTTTGATGAACCATTAAGGAAGAGTTCATGCCAATATACTTGAAATGCTCGGTACTGCGGCCGCCGTGTCCGCAAATGACAGTTCGTGACGTTTGTTGATAATGAGATGTCAGTAAATATAAAGTTAAAATTTCTAACTCAGAACAGGAATTCATTAAAAAAAACAGAACAAAAATGCCGTGCAATCCATTGATGTTAACCCTTTACTTTTAAAAACCGTGTTTTTGTTTGTAAAATGTAGTATTGAATACAACGCTTATTAAACTCCGAATGTGTAAATGTTTCGAAGATTTCATGTAGTCTCTTATGAGATACTCTTTAAAGCTTTTCTATGACTGACGTGTAAATTTTTTCTCCTATTATTATTTATTATTTCAACTTAGCAGTACATTTTCCCAGTAAAAAATAACTCTGATTCGTAATTAGAATCTCTTTACTATACAAAAAATTGCATAGATTATAAATGTTGCAATGTATAAAAAAGCCGAGTGAAATACTATATCTTGTCTAATATCTGTCCACATACACTCTCACTCAACCAACTACAAGAAAAGTTGAATTTTCAGCCTCAGTCTGCTGCGCGGGGTCGAAAATATTCTGGCCCGATATTCTGATCCTTTCTTTAGAAAATTTGAATTTTGAGTTTCGATGCTGTTCTATATTTCCCGACAACGTACTCACAAGTGGAAAAGCTTCCTATCAGCTTACTCATATATATTTTTTTTCAATTGAAAAATCCCAGTCTAAAATACAAATTAGCGCCTACTTTGGAGATACAGTGAGATGCTATGTTTGGGATATTTGCGAGTCATTATATTTATGAAAGTCGTCACACTTAATAGTCATAAGAACGTTCTGTAAATATTCGAAGCTTAAAAACATTATCATAGTTTCTGTGGCCGTGTTTCACAGTGTTAATTTCTATTTAATATTTTCACGATTCTCCGTAATGATGTGTGAGATTTGGTAATTCAAACTGCCTCCAAAACAAATAAATTTAGGGGATAATTTTATTACATGAGCGTTGAAAACACATTTTCGTCACAGAATCGCAACCTGACTCTTTTTCTGAAGACTATCAACTTCGTTTTGGTATAGAGGAAGAGAACCATGATAAGACGGGTTCTACTCTCATGTCTCATTTTGATATGGAGGTAGGGAACCGCAGCTTCTGTTTAATCCAACTGAGGAATGACAGAGATAATCCGTTAAAATGAAACGTTCCGGCCTATTGCATGTCGCGGAAACTTTACACTTAAAGTTATGGGAACCTTCTTTTTTTGTTAACATGAGTAATTAGAAAGAAGAAACCAAAAAAGTGCAATTATTGTAGGCTCGCTAAAGGTAACGAATTCATTTTTTGAATTTTTACAGCAGGTGACCAATTCTGCGTTATTATTTTCTGCTGCAAACGTTGGGCCTGAAAGTTCTGACAGTTTCCGTTTAGAATAAAGGCATGCTTCTTAATATTATAGCGAATACACCCTAAATATTTTACGCTGTAAATGAGCAAAACAGGTTCATTTCGACACAATTTTTTATAAAAAAATTCATAAGCGTGTATGGATGAATAAAAGATAGCGAAATAAGCGGACATAAATACCTCATAGCTTTAGAAAAATAATGTATATTTTTAAATTCATGTATAAATGAGAACAATTGACATTTTCAAAATGCGAACGGTAATATCCCGAAACGAAAGCGCAACCTAGATCTCGTAAGTTTACTGGTATATAAATTACATTAAATATAGCATGCAATGTATATGAAATCTTGTGCACGCTTCTCACCAACCTTCACAAACGTCTGAGAGCTTAAAAACGATTAGTCAAATAATATTTCAAATAGTCTACTGAGTTTTCGTGATGCAATTTTTGAAAATGAGTTCAAATGAAGTGAAAGTTATCGAACTGTTCATGGGTCATCCAGCGGCACGAAACAATAGAAGTCCCTGAGTGGCCATGTCGTTGAGGGGTCATGTTCCTGAGGGGCAATGTTCCTGAGGTACAATGTTCCTGAGGGGCAATGTTCCTGAGGTACAATGTTCCTGAGGGGCAATGTTCCTGAGGTACAATGTTCCTGACCAATGTTCCTGAGGGGAAATGTTCCTGAGGGGCAATGTTCCTGAGGGGCAATGTTCCTGAGGGGCAATGTTCCTGAGGGGCAATGTTCCTGAGGTACAATGTTCCTGACCAATGTTCCTGAGGTACAATGTTCCTGAGGGGCAATGTTCCTGAGGGGCAATGTTCCTGAGGAGTAATGTTCCTGAGGAGTAATGTTCCTGAGGGGCAATGTTCCTGAGGGGCAATGTTCCTGAGGGGCAATGTTCCTGAGGAGTAATGTTCCTGAGGGGCAATGTTCCTGAGGAGTAATGTTCCTGAGGGGCAATGTTCCTGAGGGGCAATGTTCCTGAGGAGTAATGTTCCTGAGGGGCAATGTTCCTGAGGAGTAATGTTCCTGAGGGGCAATGTTCCTGAGAGGCCATGTTCCTGTGTGAACAAGTAAATAGGAGGCAGTTTCCTGTCTGTCGTCTAATTAGACTCAAAAGTGAAGAGTGTTGCAGCGTCTGTAAGGAATTTGTTGAGCATTACTGATCGACTCAAGTCAGCAAGTTAGGCTGACATTCTCCTCAGTCCGAGGAGATTGCATCGCGTAATATGGGGTTGGTGTGAGCATTACATAAATAGTTTTTGATTTATTCATGCATGAAAGAAAACGTCTTTTAATTGTTTGATGAATGTAACGGAATATTTAGAAACTGACGGTAGCGATTCTGATGCATTATATACTGCCAGAATTGAGCTTTTTTCAGTCTACCAAAACAGTTTTCAAACTGGTATGGGAACCTATTAGAACTCATGATATTTCATTCGAGTTCCTTACATCAACGGTGCTTATGGTCATCATTTTTTTCAAACATAGCGGAAAAAACTGCTTTTCGTTACATTTGTGTAAAATCTTAAGACTGATCACCTTGAAATCAAAAAAACTGATCACACAGATATCTCGATACTGTTCACCCAAAAAATCTTGAGCCTGATCACTTCGCAATCTCACGACTGATGACCCGAAAATTTTGAGGCTGTTCACTTAGAAACTCAAAGACTGATCCCCCAGATATGTTGAAACTGTTCACCCAGAAATTTCAAGACTGAAGACCCGGGAATCTTGCGACTGTTCACTCAGAAATCATGGGACTGATTCCGACAGCTAGAGACTGTTCACTCAGAAATTTTGAAACTGATCCCCCGAAAATCTTGCGACTGTTCACCCAGACCTATTGAGACTGATCTCCAAGAAATCTCGAGACTGATAACCCTGGCCTTGAAGCACTCTGAAGAGCTGAACTGCACAGGATACACTCAAGACAAGTCGGAGTGTAAATCTTACTTCTTTGTTCATTGTGTGATGCCGAGCTGTTTCTCTCACCTTTATCACTGCGGTGAAAAGTATTAATTGGACATTCTCTCGCGCGAAAATTCCCGACAGTACAATTAACAGAGGAGAATTATCGTTTCATGTGACCTCCAACCAAATTTATGTGAAACTTTGAGGAGAAAACCATTTAGAAGCGTCGTTTTAAGTGCCATAATGTTTTTTCCAAACATCGTATTCCGCATTTTGTTTACGCTATATTAATCGGAATCTAAAATTGATTTAAAAATTAGTGTCCTGAAATTTGTCCTTTATTATCTTATTTTTCACAAGAAACTACCCAACGAAGCTAGCATATATCTAAATACAAATAAAAGTGAGTATTTAAGATCATTTCGTCATTGTTTCAGTATCTATGAAGCATGAATCTTTTTTTTTTGTAGAGTCAACTGACGCCCTCAATTTCATATTTATGCAAGGTAGACAATTTCTCTAAGTTAAAGTCGTAGAGTAATTCATTTTTTCTGTAGTGTGCGCCAAAGACAAACTGAGAATATGGCTAAGAATATGAACAGTAAACTATGTTCATGTATATAGTTTAAAGCTCTTGTAACACTCTTCACTTTTGAGTAAATAATACACATGTATAAAGTTTTCGCTGTACAAAAACAGCACCTATGGACACTACATTGCGAACTTCTGTTTGTAACAAACACGCTCCTCAGCAAGACCCGTCTGAAAATCGTCTAGTTCATGACTGAATCTCACGTTAATTTTTCATCTCCACATTCAAGTTAGACTAAGTTTATGAGAGATATTTCTGTGTGATACTCTGATAGAAATCACCTTATGTCATTCTCGTGTTACGAAAGAAAAATTAATTCTTGCTGTTTAATTATTTTACGGCACTGGCGTCTAGAAACGTTTACGTTTGATAACTCACAATTCGTCGGGACTGAAGTTGTTATTATAAGAAAATTCCATCAATTTCTTCCTTCACAGACAATTCGGTAGGTTTTTGGGTCCGCCACTCGCTCACCGCTACTGCCGATAAATAAAGAGCTAAATCACGACTCCGTTTTTGTTTTTCTGTGGAAAATAATCATTTTTTCACATAATTTTCCATGATTCGAGCTGAGGAAAGTCAATGGCACCATTGTCTGGATAACCCTCGCTCTGCTGCTCATCAAGTCATAGGTATCGGAAAGTCTTACGCTTCATTAAAATTAAGAATTATTTTCATGACTGAGGACGTAGGAATGAAGTTTTGTTAAGTTTTCAAGAGAGTTTGACGAATATTGTTTTTTTACGCGGTTAGCTTACAGTTAGTTCAAGAAAATTCTTCAGCGTGTGCCATTTTAAAATTGTCTTTCTCAAAAGTACGTCCATAGCCTCACGCTTACGTTTAACGGAATTTCTTGATCGCACTGAGGGCCGAAGATAAGTCTGAAATTTCGGCCACTGAGAACTGCAGACTTCGCTCTTTTCGATAAAACTTGTTCTAGGAAGCTAAAAGAGAACTCGGGAGACCCCAGAAAAAACACTTTTGTTTATGCAGAAACATTCATGCGTCACGCAATTTACTTTGTTCAGAAAAGCTCCCCACATTCGTTTAACTTGTGAACTTTGTTGAAAGTATCAAAAAATTGTAAGCCCTAACGCCTGAGCAAGAAATTATATTTATGGGTATTTTATTTATTTTCATCAAATTAAACGAGCTATCCTCAAACATACAAAATTAATTAGTTTCGACTGTTTAAATGCCCCGGTCTTACTATAGCTGTGAGGAGTGAAAGCGTATACGCGAGATTGAGCTACCGGCAGGCTCGCCTACTTACAGGGTCGATCCTTCAGGTCAACTGAGCTGATGTGTTCACGTTTTCATGTTGACGAATTTGAGTGTTGAGCAAATACAGAGTAACAAGGTTCGAGAACTGGAGAAAAATTTAAGCCCCTCAATTATTGTGAGGAACATTCTCCTCATTTTAAGGCGTTCTTTGAGTGGAGGTGGAATCTTATGCATTACCTTTTTTAATTTATAAATTAATCATAAGTTGAGAATTGCAATTGCAGTACTCAAGTTTTGCTCTTCAGTTACTTGGAAATGAAAAACCTATATCTAAATCGCTATCTGCCAAGTTTTCTAACTACGATGGAATCACCGCCGAAAGATGCGTGGAAAAAAAGCAAAGTAGAAAATAAATTTATTTCGCAAACAAGGGTTCAAAACAAAGTTCCATCACTTGAGTTCGAAGGGGAGGATTTTCGTTTATAAATAGAGGAGGGAAATTCAGCAAATGGCCGCAGTCAAGAGTTTCCTGAGAGACGCGCCATCGCAGTTTTGGCTGTCTGCTGCATAAGCTGGAAAGGTGGGAAAATTAAGGAATTGAAATTCAATTCAAACCATTTTAAGTTCAAACAGTTGCACAAACTTGAAAATGAAATTTAAAAGCTTTAAAAATGAGTGAAGTGGAGCATGCTGATGTGGCAGAGGTTCATGCCACGGCTGATAAGGGAGTGATTAGAAAAGGTTAAATGAAATCAGGGAATGAAAATATGTAATTACATTTTAGATTCAAGCATGAAAATATACATTGTTTTCTTTCCAAAAATTAATTTTGCAAGATCACTTAATATTTGCTATTATAAATGTAACCTGTACCGTTCCTACATTAATTTCCCTGAGCTGCCATTGTTTCTGCATCATTCACCTTTTCACTACATCAGAAAATCGACAAGATCTCTAGGGTGACAGCGAGAGGTCAAAGCTCTTATGTGACCGAAAATGAAACAATCATTTTTTTCCTACTAACCAATAGCATGTTAAGCAGCTCACCGTGCAGGGTTTGGATGACGCCTCAGCCGTGTTTGAAACCGCCTCCGAATCCACCTCCAAATCCACCTACTTTTTTGCCACCGAATCCTCCTCCGAATCCACCACCTCCGAACTTGCCACCTCCGAATCCACCGCCCACTTTACCACCGAATCCACCGCCTCCAAATTTGCCACCACCAAATCCGCCTCCGAAGCCTTTGCCGGCCGCCGCGAGGGCAATGAGGCAGAAGAGGGCGACAACGAGGGTAAAGAGCTGCTGGGGACGCTGCAGGGAGAAGGTAAACTTTAATTTGAGGCGTCAACGTCATAAAACGATTGAAATAATGTAAATGTTTGTTGCATAAATAATTATAATCACGTGTAATTATTCAGATGGATCAATTTCAGTTTATTAATTGTTCAGTATAATCATTGCATGCGTCTTCTTCTAACTAGGGCATGATAGTGAGCCTGCTAACTTTTGCTGCTTTCTCTAATCATTTTTCCATAGGTTGGTTATCGGCGAAAAGTTTTATACTAACTTAAATTCAATTGTTATTAATTCATTTTAAAGCTTTTTTTCGTTTAATTACTGTAAGAAAATACACAGTTAGAGAAAATCTAGTAGTTACGCAAAGAATACAATCCAATTATGCAATCAAGGAAGAAGTGTGATAAAAGCAAACGCAAAAATTTGGCCCAATTTCAATACATTGACGCTTCCTCAGCGAGATGAACGCATAAACTGGGTGGGTGGGAACAAATATCGTTTTCTTGAATATCCTGACACAGTAGTAAGTACATCACCACACCGAACAAACTTTAAGTACGAGAAACTATCAGAACTCCCTTAGCATAAGCTACAAGCTGTCCAGAAATGAACATCGCCTTCTCCTCTGCACTCAGAAACCACACGAGGATGGCAACACATCCAGCAACCTGCCCGTACTTCCATTAAAGGAACTCGACGCAGAACGGGTCAGGTAACATCTCGAGGTCCATGACCAAAACAATGTGCTATTGCCATTTTCGGCATAATGACGATATTATATTAATTTAAAATACTTAACTCTTTCTCGCCATAATATTCTTTTTAGAAAATATAGTTCCAAGTACAATATACGTTCGAAAATTCAACTTCATAGTGGACGAATTAAATTTTGAACACAATCTATGTTCACTATATTAGTTAACCCTAAGTTTTGAAAAATAATTTTTGAAATATATTTCATTAACCTCTGTTCAAAAGTTCGTATCCATCTAAAGGTGTTAATTTCATGAATCTAACATTGAGTATTCATTAATCATATGACGTTTTTTAGTTGAGTAAAGCATAGGGATATAACATGGAAATAAAAACCCAAGGCGATCTTTAAATGAAACCAAAATGAATTTCATTTATTTGCAGCGTCACTAAAATGGACAAATTTATACTCATACGTCACCGCAATTTGTAGGCGTTCCTGTGACGCGAAGAATTACATTCAGAAGTACAGACCTGACAAGATGGTTTAACACTGGACAGAACGTGCTTAATAAATTGATGGGTTATGTGTTTGCCCCATGAATGAATGTTCTCATCACGTACTATAGTTTTCTGAAATTATTTCATTAAACTTTTATTTTTTTGCAGGATAGTTTACAAAATCAAAAAAACTAGAGCCATGAAAATCATCTCCATTACTTTACTCGAGATAAATTTATGCAATAATTCATTTTCAAAATACTATTCTGTGCATTAAATCATTCTATTTCACATATCCAGAATTCAATTCTACTTAATTTCCAATAAAGCTCACAGCTATATGCAAAACATCCTTAAGAGCATTTGAATACAAACTCACCATGTTGACTGAGTGTGGCTGGATACTCAACTGAAATCCTGGACCACAGCCGCTCTATAAATACAGTAAGTAGCGGGCGAGGATGACTTTCAAGAGATTAGCGTCTGTGCAAAACGGGCGGCCCACTTCATGACTTCCTCGTCCCAGCAGCGCTGCTTGTCTCCTCTTCCTCAACACATTCACACACCCAATCCCCTTCCCCTCCCTCCCTTTCATCATAACCCAAGCCCCACCCTAGCCCTCAATCCCAATGGGTGATCTTTCCAAGCATCCATTTGCAGCAACCAAGTCATCTTCTACACCCATTCTTAGTTTATAAATGTTAAAAAGAATGAGAGCATGGTGAGAATTTCATGAAGGAAAAGATCTATTTTACTCGTGCATTTATCAGATAACAATGAAACTCGTTGGGGTTGCAGTTGCGAGGATCTGCACGAATGTTAACTGGTTTCCAACGACAAAATCACGTTGTAAAATTATTATCAGTACCTTCCTGTAGAATTTTACATTCCTAATTA
This sequence comes from Morinoia aosen, assembly GCA_030386875.1. Taxonomy (NCBI): domain Eukaryota; kingdom Metazoa; phylum Arthropoda; class Malacostraca; order Amphipoda; family Talitridae; genus Morinoia; species Morinoia aosen. The sequence continues at coordinate 74,139,491 of CM059567.1, read as the reverse complement.
CAACGTCATGTTTAAGGATGTCAATACTTAAATTTTCAATGCTGGATATTTAAGATATGAAAGATTATTTGAGCTTGCAAATCGGTTTAAGCAATCTTTCCAACCAAACCTTTTTGGGAATTTATAGGATGAGCTGAAGACTAACCAGTCTACCTTATCCACTGTAACTTTCTTCAGTAGTGAACATTTTTAGAGAAAAATTGCTACAACCGCGGAGAAAATTAGAATTATGTTGGATCTAGATGATTGTAAAATCAATACTGAGTAATAGGTGAGGTATATTTCATTCCAAAACCTGACCAACAGGATATTCAGAAAATTTTATTCGAGCAGCTGATTTTCATCACTCATCAATACGTTCTTCGTATTACTTCACAAACAATATATTTACGTAAATATATTTAAGTTTTTCGTATTACTTCGGAAAAATTTTTCTAATTAATTCGACAAGAAGTCATTGTAAACATAATATTAGACAGTCTGGCTTGCATAAAAAGTTACAAATCCGTGCAAACGCCTCTCTTTTGCTATTAACTCTAACGTTCATGGCGAAACGTGTTGTACACGGCGGAAGGATATGCCATATGCGCACAAAACGTGTCCAATGCAGAGACTTGTTGTTGGTAGTTGCTAGCTGTGCACAATTTCGAAGACCGAAACTGAATCATAACCTCACGCGACATCGCTACTGAGGCTTGTATCGCTCGATCACCATGATACCTTGGTCACTGTTGCAGCTTTCCATTAAGTAAACTTAGTGATCGTTTATATTGTTCTTTTCATGTAGCGATGTCTTATTCTTTCACATTCAAGCACTTGCGCATAACCCATGCATGTCGTAATAAGGTAATAGATATTCCGATCACTCAAATGAAGATCAAATAGAATATACGAGTAATCTTACTTGTTTCATCATTTTATTTCCTTCTTTTCCCGTAAACAAAGGAACTAAACAGATTTACTTCGTATTTAATATATATAATATGTAAACCTGCGCATTATCTTAGGCTATATTTCATCACACATTGTTCTCGAGCATACTTTACTGTCATGCAAATATTAAAGAAAATCCCAAATTTTCGAGACTTGAAATTTTGTCAATAAAGAACATGCCGGAAATGATATTCGAAATTTTAAGAATTAGCATAAGCCCATTCATAAACTCACTTCCAATAATAACATTCCCGTCGCTATTTACCCACTATTCCATGTTGTGCTACCACTAATGTTTCAAGTTTCTGTCGTGTGCTGGCCCTGTTTGTGTCGTGTACCCATTTCACTAAATGTACCCACAGATTCACTTTCACTTCTAGTCATACAAAAACTTAAGTTAATGTTTTCATTTGTTTTATAATCTACATTTTTACTATTTTCGACAAGTGCTGTGAGGGTGACCCTCGTGCCTACTCCCAGTGGGTGAACTGCCCTCCCAGTTCAAGTGGGACTGCTGAATAATTCCTGAATTCCCTCTCAGGTTCACACCGGCACACACACAACCCACACGCAAGCATAGCGCATCCGTTTTCATCGCCCCGTCACCGTTTATCAGCTCGAAACATGTCATTTCTTCAGAACAAAATATTTTTTGTTGCATTAAAGGACACTAGGCTAACTTAGAAAAGTGGGTTGATAATGAAAACGGCAAGGCACAATCATAATTTTGGCGGATTATATGATCATTATCAAACGGTTTGTAGATGTTTTCTTTTCCAGTAGCAGTCACGATAAAGGATGAAACCGGAATATGAGAGGCATACTCAAAAAAAAGATGGGGTTGAAGTGCAAATGATTTAAATTATAGTAACGATAGTATTACTCTATAGCTTATCACAACGAATTTACAACGAAAATTAGTATAAAAATAACACTGCTTGCGAATTAAATTTCACCAAGTGTACGTGTGAGTAATGTCCCATAAGCAATTGTTGAAATGTTCTAAAATTCGAATTTTTTACGTCAAACATTAAAAATCTCGGAATTATTTTCATTTCCTACCTTCAACCACACACCATGGACTACTTCGCATGACTGATACTGTGCAAAAAACTAACTCGTGGTAAGTTGTCGTTACTACCAACTCTTCGAACTTATCTGCCACCAAATTAATGGAGCCAAAGCATAATGTCACATCACGTTTGAAAATTAAATCAATTAATTTTCTTTACCATGAGGAAAAAATCATTTTCTAAAATTACAAACATCGCTCTTAGCTTGCTGATACGTGGGCTGTTGGACTCACAACCTGAAATCAGTAGACCTCTCAAAACATACAAGCAATTAGAAAAAATGTTTTTATAACAACCTCAAGAAACATTTTCAATGATGCAAGAAAGTTTTTCTTTTTTTGAAGAGGTGTCTATTAACTATATGTCTCCACCCCTAGTACTTTCTTGACAGTTACTACTGACATAATTATAAGCTAGGTTTTGAGCAGAGATATATTTTTTGGGATCAGACCCAAAGCACTAAAATGTCCCTCGAGGACTTTTTTTCTTCTACTGAGAGCTATGGCTGAGTTCATTAAAGCGAAGAATCAAAGCACAACGTATTTATACCTGATGAAAAATAAATTTTCAGCCCTACACTGGTGGCAGACTTTCCTCTTAATGAGCTCCTCTCAAAAACAATTCAGCTTCGATGACAGTCATTGTTTATTTACGATATAATTTCAGAAGCAGATGCAGCCCAAATAGTTTTCTTTCCTAAACAAAACCTTATAAGAAAGTTTTTGAATACCTCCGAATCCTAAAGTAAATGCCATCCTAAAATGTGCTCCAGTTCAGGCTTTAACTTTTTTACACATCAATGCCTATAACAACAAAGCTAAGTTAATGACTACTTTTAAGAAAAGAACGAAGTCATCCTAATGCCTAGACCATCTCAGAGTGTTTAAATTTTAGTTCATTTAATTTAAATCTTAGTATGGTAGATCGTTCAGGAACTTATGATCATGGAATATTAGTTCTAGGCAATATTTGTGACTGGAAAATTTTTTCACTCAAATGTCTCATTCATATAATTGGAGTCATTAAATACACAAATATTTGAAAATTCATTTGAATAAAAATGACTTATCGAAATTGGATTTTTACTCCATGCAAACGAAATAAGATTAAAATCAGAGCACATGTTGCGAGGATTGTTTATTATTGTTTTTTTTTGTGAAATAGAAGATGCGGAAAGACAGGGAATTTGTTTGATTGTACGCAAGTGATCAGCATGGGTTTATTTTCTTTTGTTGTCAGATGTTGCCAGCTATTGGTAATGCTGCATTTCCACTCACTCTTCGGAATTTTTTGCCTCAAAATTTCGCGCTACTTATTTTTTAAAGCTTTAGCAATCATTCCCATTAATAATTTTGTTTCGGAGAAGTTCAATTCTGTTTTCTGTGCCCTTTAACTAATAATATTCCAAATTTTCTCGATTAGGCCTAATCGAGAAAATTTGGAATATTATTAGTTAAAGGGCACAGAAAACAGAATTGAACTTCTCCGAAACAAAATTATTAATGGGAATGATTGCTAAAGCTTTAAAAAATAAGTAGCGCGAAATTTTGAGGCAAAAAATTCCGAAGAGTGAGTGGAAATGCAGCATTACCAATAGCTGGCAACATCTGACAACAAAAGAAAATAAACCCATGCTGATCACTTGCGTACAATCAAACAAATTCCCTGTCTTTCCGCATCTTCTATTTCACAAAAAAAAAAAAATAATAAACAATCCTCGCAACATGTGCTCTGATTTTAATCTTATTTCGTTTGCATGGAGTAAAAATGCAATTTCGATAAGTCATTTTTATTCAAATGAATTTTCAAATATTTGTGTATTTAATGACTCCAATTATATGAATGAGACATTTGAGTGAAAAAATTTTCCAGTCACAAATATTGCCTAGAACTAATATTCCATGATCATAAGTTCCTGAACGATCTACCATACTAAGATTTAAATCCACCTAATGTATAATTTTTTCACATAGGAATTTTAGTACTAGCTGTATCAAAAAAAGCATGTAATATAAGAAATTAATGAATCAGGTTTTTTAACTCGAGTAACAATTTTTCATTGCTTACTAGTGTTGACCCAAATCTCTTTTTATGAGGTTGTTTAACTCGGAAAAACTTTGCCTCGAACACCAAAATATGTCTGGGATCCTTCTGAACTCTTTATCACATGACGGGGCGAACGATGTATTTTGTATATCATTATTGCACGTGCATTATCAACTGATCATTTATACTGATTTTCGTTTTGAATTCATTGTGATATGCTCTAGAGTAATACTATTGTAGTTATAATTTAAATAATGCCCCACGCTACACATCTATCCAGAAAAACCAACTCTCCTAACTTCATATATCTGTTTACTCATACCTCTTTTGAATTTCTAAACAGTGGTTAAACTTGTGATACTTTTCATTGCAGAATATTTATTAATATATTAATATATTAATTATACAGTAACGCTAAAGTAACGAAAGTCATTCTCTCGTCTGTTGAGCACTTCATGCATTACAACTCTCCTGATTAGGGATATGTACATGGCAATTTGTAGGTCAACTTAAACATACTCAAAAAAGGCAATAAGTTTGCAACTTTCCTTCTTGGTATAAGCAATATTTTTAAAATGAAATAACATACAGACAACAGACAAGATTTTTCACATCAACCAAATTGAGCTTCAGTTATTCAATATACTCGTATTATGATTTCAAGTGAAGTGGTGTGACGTCAACTTGAAGAACTTTACTTGCTTGGGAAGGTGGCTTTCTAGCAGAAAACAAAACTTTGCTCAATGTAAGGTCACTTTTTTTGGAAAATAAAGCAAATAAAAACTTTAGAAACACGCTTCAAGGCCCTTGAAAATCGTGGCTTTCCAAACTACGTGTGCGCCCACTTGTATTTATCCATCCCCTGTAAAAAACTGCCTAAAAATAACGAATGATTCATTCTTCTTTGTCTAACACCATGAAAAATATTTAACGCTCACGTATTTTAGGCAAATTACTTCACACTAATTAAAATTGGGAACGTGTTGCCCGCTTTTTGTTCGTAAGCTTTTTGGTCGTATCGATCATACCAATGCGAATGAAGTTCACCAAGCATGAATATCCCTATTATCCTCTGTTGCGAATTCTAACAGTTGCTGAAACATCCCTAAAACACGATTTTCATTGTCCTGAGTCATTGCGAGACAAGAGCACTAAACAGTACCTTGACCATGACGTCAGCACATTTTATTCCCAAAACTCTTCGGCGCGAGTACAAAAACGGTGCATAGCGGTGCATGCGCCGGGCTGGTGGCATCGAACTACTCGTTTATTTGGATGTTCCGTGCTCTGATGTTGGCCGATTTACGAGACACTGGCAGTCATTCTAAAGCTTCGTTGAATTATTGACAATTTTTTACTGCTCATGCACTGAAGAAAAACATTATTTGGATTTCATAGCTGACAACCAATAGTTGTGGGCGTCGTTAATCGAAAAGTTAATTTCGATAATCTTTAGTCTACCCATAGGAAAATTTACCAAGAATAACAGTTATCCCGTCCTTTTTTGGGGGAATGAAACAGAATTTAACCATCATCTGTGAGGGTTAACTTCCATAGAAGTCAGTTTTCTCCAACCAGGTTTTGTCCCTAAGCTGCTTAAAACCCTGAAAGAAATATATTAAAACTGTAAAATGGTCTTTTTAGTCCTTTTTGAAGCGTTGGAGTATCAGAAATGTTAATTAACTAATACAACGAAAAAAAAACGATTTCGATGTTATGAACTATAAACATTGAGTACAAAATGCGAAATATAAAACATGTTCTGCAAATAATTCAATTTTTTTCTATTCATGTTTTCGTTAAACTGATGTATGTTTCTTTTCATGATGGTAGGCATCTCAAAATTTCCCCCACATAAAGAAAACGTCGTTGCCCGATAGATATCGTTCTCAATTAAAAAAAACGCCCAGCTTTCTTTCTGGAGAGAATTGTTGAGTGGTACTCGAGTTCGTACACGGAGCTCACCGGGAGTTTCATGGCGTGTGCCACAACCAGGCCTCCCTGGCCACAGCCCTCATCTGCTCTCAGTGTATGTCAACGCTACTTCAGCAGTAAGCGCGGCGGTCTAATGTGTAGTGAAAGTGGAGTCAGATTTGATACTTCTCAAATCACAACATGCGCATTGGTTAGATTATTAATTACAGCTTCTACAGGCTCTACTAGTTCCTCATCTTATTCAAGTTCAGCCAAGACAGACAGTGTGCATCGTCATTTTACTAGGAAATACTTTCAAATGAATGAAATATCAGATGCTAGGCTCGAATGTAGGTACGAGCGTCGTGAGGTCAAACAGCCTAATTAGTCACTTAATACAGTACAAAGAATATTCACGCCCATATCAAATTTAACATAGTTTTGGTTGCACTGTTAGATGTAACATACCTCTTTTGAACTTCTAAACAGTGGTTAAACTTGTGATACTTTTCATTGCAGAATATTTATTAATATACTTTATGTATTTTTCTGAATCATCAAACAAATAGATACGCAGTAAATATTTTGGTTCAGAAAAGAAAGCCAATGATTCCACCGAATGATCATTGATAGCTGCCAGTGAATTTTTTTGAGCAATGACCTTACGACCTTTAGCATCACTGTTTCAAAAAAATTGAACGTAGCTAAATAAATCCTCCCTTATTTCTGCATTGCTGAGTTCTGACCCACTTTAAAATGGTCAAACTATATTCAGTATATTCGGTCAACCTTATGCATAATTATCAAAATATATCCGTGTCCTGCTCAATGATCTTTCTTAACTATTGCCTAAAACGGTTTTTAAATGCACTGCTGTTGCTAGTTTCTTGATAGCTAATACATATCTTGAAAGAACTATCCAGCTTGAAATAATTCGTCTTTACTGTATACACGGAGTTTTAGAGTTTATAAGCACTGTAAACAAGATCTGTTATTGTTCCTTAAGTGGATATTTATTCGAATCATACGACACTATTTCTCTTACATCTGAGTAAAATTAAAAGCAAAACTGTCTGAAAGTTGATATTATGAGCTCCTATTGGAACTTACAATTATTCTAAGTTGAAAATTTGTATATATTATTCTCACAGCAATATTAAGGATGATTCTGATTTCAATACCAGGCAATGAGGGAGCGTTTCGTTTCGCTAAATATTTAAAGCAATTCAGGTTACTGAACTTTCAAAAAAGAATGTGTTTGAGTTATGTTCATAGGAAATTATTTGGTGCATTTGGCTAGATTTTTTGTTCCTTCGTCAGATAAATATATTCCAAAATTATCTGACTGATGTAAAACTATAGACTGATCCATATGGAATAGTTTTAGCCTGGGTTTTTGTCTGGATGAATAGAAGTATCTATTGAAGAATTGATGTTTACTACACTTCATTCGTATTTTTCTGTGTCCGTCTCACTGTTGCAACAAACTCGAATTTCCGGAAAATTACGGATAAATTTTGAAGCTGTATAAGAGAACTTCTATTTAGCTTGAATTAGTGTGAAGCTCGTTTCTATACATTTATACAGCACAAATTTCAAATACTTCGATCGGAGCGGGGCACTGAGATTATAACTCTGAATAAATTTAATCGTGAGACACCATGAGTCTAATCAATCCTTTTTTTTAACCTAAGTCGAGAATTCTAAAAAATGTATTTGCTAGATTATTAGAATTCGTTTAAAGAACTGTGTTTAGTATTCATATTAGTGTAAAGCATTTAAATGTATTAAATGCATTTATTCACAATCACAATGACCTGAAAACTGATTTTCGAATTACAGTGAATTATTCACCAAAGGAGGGTTGATTAATAAAAATGAAATAGAAAAACAGTATAATTCTCAAACTTCTACAACAAAGTTCAATCACTTGAGTCCGAAGGGGAGGATTTTGTTGATAAATAGAGGAGGGAAATTCAGCAAACGGCCGCAGTCAAGAGTTTGACTGCGGCTATCTTTGGCCATCGCAGTTTTGGCTGTCTGCTGCTCAACCTGGAAAGAGACGAAAATTTATGAAATAAAGTTCATCGGTGACAGTTGTATAAGCTTCTTAAACAAATTCAGATGCTGACAGAATGTCAGCATCTGAAATTTGCCTAGGTATCAAGAGTTCATGCCCCTTCAGATGAATGAGAGATTGCGCAATGTTAAAACGAAAGCATGCTCGCGAATATGATAATAAAATTTAGAGCCATGATTCGAAATATATTAAAGATAAACATTGCAAATGCACTTGGTATTTTCACTCTAAAATGCAACCTGATGAGTGGTTGAATCAATTTCCAAAAGCTGTATTGCTGGTGAGCCAGTATTTTTTAATCAAAAGTTTTTTATGAGAAACACGTGAAGCGTATATTACATGAGACAATCGACAATGTCACTTATTAACAACAAGGAAGCAAGGCTCATTGTGACCCTCAATAAAGCAACCTTTCTTTTTTCCTTCAAACCATGAAGCATGTTTAGCTGCTCACCATGCAGGGTCTGGATGACGCCTTAGCCGTGTTTGAAACCGCCTCCGAATCCACCTCCAAATCCACCAATCTTTTTGCCTCCGAATCCTCCTCCGAATCCACCACCTCAGAACTTTCCCCCTCCGAATCCACGGCCCACTTTACCGCCGAATCCACCACCTCCAAATTTGCCACCACCAAATCCGCCTCCGAAGCCTTTGCCGGCTGCCGCGAGGGCAAAAAGGCAGAAGAGGGCGACAACGAGGGTAAAGAGCTGCTGGGGACGCTGCCGGGAGGGAGAAAACTCTAATTTGATGCGTCAGCGTAATAGAATAATTTAAATGATGTAAATGCTCCTTTACAAAATCATTATAATCACATACGGTTATTCAGATGAATCAAATTTAGTTCATCGGTCATCCAGTATAGTCATTTCATTCGTCACCTTCTTACAGAGGTATGATGACGTGCAGTATTAACCTTTGCTTCCCAATCTGATTTTTTCAGAGACCTCATACTAAAAAATTATCGCTGATAAAAAGCTGTGTTTTTTATTTCAAACGCAAGTAATTCATTTCAAAGCAAATTTCTGCGTTATTTACATTTAAGAAATGCGTTGTTCGAAAAACTTTGAAATAAAACAGGGCATAAAAACAATCTATGCCAAGAAGAAACATGTGCTGTTGAGCCAAACATGAAAATACGCCTCATCACATCTCAAAAACGTTTCCTTGGCGGGATGACAGCATAAACTGGATGTGAGCCAGTATAACTTGCTAGCTGCAAATGAACAAAATTCATTGGTAGTGAGATACTCCGCTAGCTGTGTGTTCGTACGAATAAACCACCAGGTTGAACCAATTCTTAGCAAGGAAAACTGTCATTCATAAACTACACAAGAATGGCAACCATGATGGCAACACGTCCAGCAACCAGGCAGTCCTTCCACTGGAGGAACTTGACATAGAACGGGTCATGGTCCACAACGGGGTAAAGCAATGAACTATTACAACTTCCATTAATCTACCAGTTCCAAATTGATCACAAAAGGCTAAATTTTGCTTCATCATTCTATTCGACCAGAAAATCATCTTCATTTACATTTGTCTTCCAAAGATTAAACTTCTAAGTTGGCAGAGTGAATTCCGAACATCATCGATTTTCGTTATATAAGTTGTTGGTAACAATTTTACGTTAAATTTTGAGCAATTGCTGAAGTAAATTTCTCTGAAACTTTGTTCAAAAGCTCCTATCAATAAGTGGGTGTTAATTTTATCAATCAATATATGACTATTCACCAATAATTTGGCAGTTTTCGCGTATCGTAACGCTTGGAAAGATGACGTAGAGATTAATGCATAATGAGGTCCTCACATGAAACTAAAATTAAGCCCATTTGACTTAGACCTCAGTGAATCAAAGTTTCCGTTCTTATTATCACATCATTGTGAAATTTTCTCGAGGACTTGAAAAAATCTACTTTGAAGAAAAGTGTAAAATTAAGCTTTGACACTGAATGGAACGAGCTTAATGAGTTGATATGATGAAAGATCGCAGCCCGAATATACAGTATAACAACATCACGTGTTATATTTCCGTATAATTACTTCATTCCGCTTCAATTTTAGTCCGGGCAGTTTTGAAATCAGGAAAACATTAGCATTGAAAAATGACTCGTATAGGTTTTAACGAAATACATCTATGAACCAATTCAATTATGAAAAACTATTTTGTGCATTAAATCATTACCTATTTCGATCGATTAAAACATAATTTTACTTAGTTTTCAGTCTACCTGACTGCTATATCCAAACTAGTATGAATAGCACATTTGTATGTAAGCTTACCATGTTGACTGAGTGTGGCTTGATGCTCGACTGAAGTCCAGGACCACAGCCGCTCTATAAATACGGTAAGTTGCTGCCAAGGATGACCTTCAGGAGATTAGCGTCTGTGCAAAACAGGCGGTCCACTTCATGACTTCCTCGTACCTGGGATGCCGTTTGTTTTCTCTTCTCAATGCACTAACACACCCAACCCCACTCCTCCTCCCGTTCTCCCGACCCAAGCCCTCAATCCCAGCAGGTGATCCTTCCAAGTATCTACTCTTGGTAACTAAACACACTTTAGCATCAATTCTTGTTTTGTTTTTATTGAACAAGAATTAGGGATAATTAAAATGTGGCGACACTTCATGAAGACAAGAATTGATTTTCAATCATCCACCTCGTGAACATATCTGGAAACAATGAAATGCATTAGAGCTGCTGTTCCGAGGATCTGCTTGATTTTGTGATCATTTCCAGCAAAAGAATCAAATTATATAAATATTTGCAATAACTTAATGATCAAGTACACCTTCCAGAAAAATTTTATGTTCATTTAGGAAACGATATTTTAATGAGTGTCAGTACTTTTGTTCATGGAAAAAAAACTGTCCAAACTTGGTGTTTGAGACATGAGAAATTATAGAGTTCATAAATTGGTCGAAAGAACCTCTTCAATCGAAGTTCTGTGGAAATTAATGAGATGAGCTCGAAACTAACACGTGCACCTCATCGCCTGTAACTTTCTTCAACGTTGAACGGTTTGGTAGATGAAAATTTTGTAGAGAAAATTAAAACTACGAGATTTGTAGACATTAATACAATCAATGTTATGTAAAATGTGGGCTACAATTTCGTTTTTCAATTATGCAGCTAAATTTGCCTGAGCTTGTGTAGTATCCACTACTACTTCAGCATGGAGATATTGATATAAGAACTTATCTGAAAACTAAATAAAATGTTTCATGTTAATATATCGCAAATTTATTGTATATTTAATAGTAAAGTGTTCAAGCTTGTTAAGAACGCTTAGATTCCCTGCGAACGCATTTCTTTTGCATTTAAATCTTACGGTAAAGGAAAGTCATGTTGTTGTACGTAGCTAAAGATCTGTTAAATGCGCACGAAACGCATCCAATGCATAGACTTGTTGCGAGGAGTTGCTAGCTGAACTTGAACTTGAAGTTGAGGGCCGATGGCGTCGGGGCCTTTGTAACGGCCGACAATTCCCTGCGCAACACACAATATTCACACAAACGAGTTCACCAGAGTGTGAAAAGTTCACCTGTGTACCAGACTTGTCCAAATTAACTATTCAGGATCCACCATTCCTCATTACAATCTGCCATTGGATGGCATCACTAGGATAATCAGTACGCCAAAACATCATACTTAGGCATGGTGGGTCATAGCAGCCCACTCGACATGACTGGCTCATTCCAGTTATTGTCTCTTACTCCAGGCACGGACAAGAAAAATTTTCATAGCTTCAATGATACTCAAATTACACTCTTGATCCAATCCAGCAAGACAGCTCATACCACAGTCGCTCTCAGCACATCTGGTATACCACTCATTCTCTCCATACTGCTCAAACACCACTTTCATGAAACACTCTCTATTTCTCTTGCTCATACTTACTACATTCCAGCACAAAATATTCAATTGTTTCTTCCACTTCCCTATCACACTGCCGACACAATCTATTATTATTTTCATTCCACCTCCATGTACGTCTATTCACGCTCAATGCCTTACAACTCACAGCAAAAGAGTTGGCTTAAAAGATACCATCAAAGAACATCTCACACTAAAGCACTTCCTTTCGCATATATCAGATTAGTGAAGGCTTTCGCGTCATGCTAAGCATCCATTTATTCAATCCATACTCTTGGATGCTTATCCATAGCTATGCTGGAGTACAAGGACCGAGACTGAATCACAAGCTCACTCGATATCGCTGCTAAGGCTTGCATCGCTCGTCCGCAGTTATACCTTGTTGCGCATTGTTGCAGCTTTGCATTGAGTGAACTCAATGCGCCTTTACGTTGTTGTATTTCAGTTAGCGATAAGTAATTATGAATCGGATAATACGAATTCATTCCTTTTCAAATGTTTTTATATAGACGATGCTAGTTGAATGCATAAAATATTCATTGTTTTCGATCAGTCAAAAAAAGATCTAATGGAGTATATTTCTCATTGTTTCATCCTGTTAGTTCTTTATTTTCCCGTAAACATAGGAATTAAAGAGCTTTACCTCATAATTAACATTCATAATATTTAACCTACCACTTAGCTTAGGTTACACATTTCATCACATATTGTTCTCTAGCATACTTTTCTGTCAGCAAAATAGCCAAAGAAATCCCAAATTCTCGGGACTTAAAACAATACCGACAAGTAAGAAAATACAGGAAATAATACTCAAAATTTGAAGAATTAGCATTAACTCATTCATGCACTTACTTAAAATGGCAGCATTCCCACCACTATTTACCCACAATTACATGAGGTGCTATCACATATGTGTCAAGTTTCTGTCTGTCATGTGCTGGCCCTGCTTGTGTTTTGTGCCCATGTCATTCAGTCCACCCATATATCCACTTTCGCTTTAATCATATTGAAACTGCAGTGAACGTTGTCACCTGTTTTGTAATCTAGATATTTACTCTTTTTACTAAGTGTTGTAAGGTCCCTCGCATTCGCTCGAACTCATGAAGGGAGCTTCAACCCTTGTGCCTACTCCCAGTGGGTGAACTGCCTCCACAATCGTAGTGGGACTGCAGAAATCACTCTTAGTTCCACACCGGGGCACACACAACCCACTTGCAAGCCCGCGCATCTGTGTCCGATCGCCCCGTCGCAGTTTATCGGCGCTAAACACGTTATTTCTTCTGAACAAAATATTTCATGCTGTATTCATGACATTTGGATAACTTCTAAAAAGTGCATTGATAATGAAAATGGCACGACTCAATAGTAATTCTTGAAGATTATATTAGCATTATCATTATTAAACGTGCATTATCAAACGATTTGTGGATGTTTAGTTTTCCAATAACATTCCCGTTTAAGGATGAAACTGAAATAAGAGAAGCATACTCGAAAAAAATACTGGGTTGAAGCGCAAAAGTTTCTAATGCATTAACGTCTCCAATGAAAAAAATTGGTTGTTGAGTAAGCGAATAAATGAAGTTAGAGGAGTTGGTTTTCGTCGACAGTTGATCAGTGTAGGCCAATATTTAAATTATAGTAACCATAATGATACCCTAGAGCATTCCACAATTAATTTATTACGTCAATCGGTATAAAAATGACGCTAAATACGAATGAAATTGGACCAAGCGTAACTGAGAGTAAAGTCCCGTAAACATTTTTGAAATTTTTAAGAAGCTAAAAGCGAAAATAGAATTTTACATCTGTCGAAAATTATAAACGGTCAAAATTATTTTTATTTCCTACCTTCTACCACACACCATAAACTAATTCGTATGACAGATTCAATGCAGGCAACTAATTGATGGCAAGTTGTTATTGGCCAGCTGTTGGAACTATTTGCCACCAAATAAATGGCGTCGAAGCATAATGTCTCATATCAAATTGGAAAATGAAATAATTTATTCACCATGAGGAAAATGTAGTTTTCTGAAATCGCAAACTTAGTTCATAGCTTACTTGTGGGCTATTGGACTGACAACCTAGAATCAGTAGACCTTTCAAAATATGCAAGCTTTAAGAACAATTTAATGAGAATTACTTCAAGAAACCTTTTCGACACTGTTAGAAAGTTTTTTTCATTTTAGAGAGGAGTCTATTTGAAAAGTTTCTAATTTTTGCTGTTTTTTGACAGTTACTACTGACAAAATTAAAAGCAAGATTTTAGGCGGCGAGATATTTCTTTGAAAAAGAAACAAGAAGCGCTCCAATCTCCCTAGAGGACATGCTTTTTTCTACTGCTGAGCAATGGCTGAGTTCATTAATGCAAAAAATCGAAGCCCAACATAATTATACCAATTTTGAAATTCATTTTGAGCCCAATATAGGTGGCAGACTTTCTTCTCAATGAGCTCACCTTAAAAAACAACTCAGCTTCGGTGGAAGTAAGTGTTCATTTATGATATAATTTCCTGAAGAAGATGTAGCCCAATAATTCTCTTATCTAAAAAAACCTTGCAACAAAGTTTTTGAAAAGTTCTGAACCCGCAAGTAAGTGCCATCCTAAAATGTGCTCTAGTTCAGGCTTTAGCTTTTTTACACATCATTGCCTATGACTACAAAATTGAGTTAACGACTACTTTTTAAGAAAGGAAAGCAGTCTTCCTAATGACTGAACCCTGTCAGAGTGCCAACTTGTACCTTATCGAGAATATGTGAGAAAGGACAGAGAAAGGACACAGAAATCAGAAATGAACTTTTCGAAAAGAAAATTATTCATGGAAATGATTAGAAAAATTTTAAACAATAACCAGGGTCAAATTTTCCATTAAAAAATTCCAAAAAGCGAACGGAAAGGCAGCATTACAAATAGCTTGCATCATCTGACAGCAGAATAAAATAAATCCATGCTGATCATTCGCGTACACTGAAGTAATTCCCCTGTCTTTCTGCATCTTCTATTTCACAAAAACAAATTATAAACAATTATTGCAACATGTGTTCTGATTTTACTCTTATTTCGTTTGCACGGAATAAAAAAGGAATTCTGATGTGTAATTTTTTATTCAAATAAATTTTCAAATGTTTTTGTTTTTAATGACTCAATTATGTGAGAGCGACATTTGAGTGAACAGTTTTTCCAGTCGCAAATATGGCCTAGTACTAATATTCTATAATCCCACGTTCTTGAACGATCTACCATATAAAGATTTAAATCTACCTAATATATAATTTTTTCACATCGGAATTTTAGTAACATTTATATTAAAAAACATGTAACATGAAAAATTAATGCATCAGTTTTTTACTAGATTCCCAATTTTCTTTGTTTATTAGGGTTGACCCAAATTTCCTTTTATGAGGTTGGCTAAATCGGAAAAGCTTTGTCTCGAACACCATAACAAGTCTGGGATCCTTCTGAACTCTTTATCTCATGACCTCTGAGCCATCCAGGCATTTCATTTACTACCACGCGGTGAGTGCAGTAATGTCCGCACAGTGACGCTGTGTATCACGAAACTCGAGAACGGAAAGTCATTCTTCAGTCTGCTGAGCAATTCACGCAAAACAACTCTGCTGATTAGAGAAATATACATGGCAATTTGTAGGTTAACTTATAGATACTCAAAAAAGAGAAAGGGTTCGGAACTTTCGGGTAAAGAAGTGGAAACAATATTTTGAACATGGAATAACATAAATGTCAACAGACAGCATTTTTCACGTCAACCAAATTGAGCTTCAGTTATTCAATATACTCGTATTATGATTTCAAGTGAAGTGGTGTGACGTCAACTTGAAGAACTTTACTTGCTTGGGAAGGTGATTTTTTAGCAGAAAACAAAACTTTGCTCAATGTAAGGTCACTTTTTTTAAAATAAAGCAAAGAAACACTTTAGAAGCACGCTTCAAGGCCCTTGAAAATCTTGGCTTTCCAAACTACGTGCGCGCTCTCTTGTATTCTTCCATCCCCTGCCAAAAATCTGTCTAAAAATAACAAATGGTTTCTTTTTCTTGTTCTAACACCATGAAAAATGTCTTACGCTCACGTATTTTAGGCAAATTACTTCACACTTATTAAAATTGGAAATGTATTGCCCGCTTTTTGTTCGTAAGCTTTTTGGTCGTAACATACCAACGCAAATGAAGTTCATCTAGCATAAATATCCCAATTATCATTATTCTCCCCTGTTTCGAATTCTAACAGTTGCTCAAACATCCCTAAGAAACGACTTTCATTGGCCTGAGTCATGGCGAGACAAGAACACTAAACAATAACTTGACCATGACGTCAGCTAATTTTATTCCCCAAAACTCTTCCGCGCGAGTGCAAAAACGGTGGATAGCGGTGCGTGCGCCGTGCTGGCGGCATCGAACTGCCCATCTATTTGGATGCCACGTGTACTGTTATTGGCTAATTTACGAGACTCTGGAAATAATTCTAAAGCCTCGTTAAGTAATTGATCATTTTTTTATGCTCATGCTATGGAGAAAAACATTATTTGGATCTCATAATTGAAAACCAATAGATTATGGGCCTCGTTAATCGAAAAGTAAATTTCATTAATTTTTAATTTACCCCTAGCAAAATTTACCTAGAATAATAGTTATCCCGTTTATTTTCTGGGGAATGAAACGGAAGTTAACCCTCATCTGTGAACGTTATTTTTTATTAAAGGCAGTTATTGTCCAATCAGTTTTAGTCCCTAAACTGCATAAAACCCTAGCAGGAATATACTAAAACTGTAAAATGGTCTTTTAAGTCCTTTTTGAAGCGTTGGAGTACCAGAAATATAAATTAACATAAATAGCGAAAAAACGATTTCGATGTTATGAACTATAATAAGTGAGGTAGATTACAAAATGCGAAACATAACATTTGTTTTTTTTGTCCGTCTCACTATTGCAGAAAAAACTCGAATTTTTTTTAAAACTACGGATAAATTTTGAAACTCTGTAAGAGGAATTCTGTTTAGCTTGAATTATTATGAAGCTCGTTTCTTTACATTTAGACAGCACAAGGTTCAAATACTTCGATCGGAGCGGGGCGCTAAGATCATAACTCTGAACAAATTTATTCGTGAGACACCATGAGACTAATCAATCCATATTTTTTTTTTTTAACCTAAGTTAGTAATTCTAAAAATGCATTTACTAGATTACTTGAACTGTATTTAGTGTTCATATTCTCATTATACTCAAATTAATGTATAGAGTTGGTGTACAGCATTTAAATGTATTAAATACATTTATTCACTATCACAAGACCATGGAAAATGATTTTCGAATTACAGCGAATTATTCACCATAGGAGGGTTGATTAATAAAAGTGAAATAGAAAAACAGTATAATTCTCAAACTTTTACAATAAAGTTCAATCGTTCACGTACGAAAGGGAGGATTTTTGTATATAAATAGAGGAGGGAAATTCAGCAAATGGCCGCAGTCAAGAGTTTCCTGAGAGACGCGCCATCGCAGTTTTGGCTGTCTGCTGCTCAACCTGGGAAAAGACGAAAATTTATGAAATAAATTTCATCATTGACAGTTGTACAAACTTTTAACCAAATTCAGATGCTGACTGAATGTGTTAAGCTGAGCATTCCAGGGTATCAAGAGTTCATGCCGCTTCAGATGAATGAGAGATGAGTAGTTTGATTAATTTTCAAAAGCTGCTACTGCTGGTATGCCAGTATTTCTTGCTTCAAAAGTTTGCTGTGGGTAGCATATGAAGCGAATATTACATGAGACAAAATGTCACTTAATAACAGCAGGAAGTCAAGGCTCATAGGTCACCCTCAATGAAGCAATCTTTGTTTTTCCTTCAAAACCAAAAGCATGTTTAGCAGCTCACCGTGCAGGGTTTGGATGACGCCTCAGCCGTGTTTGAAGCCGCCTCCGAATCCACCTCCAAATCCACCGATTTTTTTGCCACCGAATCCTCCTCCGAATCCACCACCTCCGAACTTGCCACCTCCGAATCCACCGCCCACTTTACCACCGAATCCACCGCCTCCAAATTTGCCACCACCAAATCCGCCTCCGAAGCCTTTGCCGGCCGCCGCGAGGGCAATGAGGCAGAAGAGGGCGACAACGAGGGTAAAGAGCTGCTGGGGACGCTGCAGGGAGGGAGCAAACTTGAATTATGTGCGTCATCGTCATCTAAATGATATCTATGCTCTTTGAAAAATGATTGTAATCACGTATGGTTATTCATATGAATAAAATTCAGTATATTAATCATACAGTGTGATCATTTCATTCGTTGCCTTCTTGCAGAGGTATGGGAAACTGCAATAATAACTGTTGCTTCCCAATTCGATTCATTTTAATAGACCTCATTATAGAAATTATCGTTCACAAAATGTTTTTTCAAACTTCAATTGCAAGTAATTGATTTAATAGCCAATATTTGCGTAATTTCCAATTATGAAATGCATAGTTTAGAAAAACATAGCAAAAATTAGGGCGTACAAACAAACTATGCTTACAGGAGACATGTGCTGTAAAATCAAACGCAAAATATGCACCATCATAACTCAGAGACAATTCTTCACCGAGATGACTGCATAAAGTGTTTTTGAACCAGTATCGCTTGCTAGCTGAAAATAAACAAATTTCAGTCTTCGTAATAAATTCCTTTACTTGTGAGTCCTGACGAACAAATCACCTGACTGAACCAACTCATAGTACGGAAAACTATATCAACAATGCCATGGCATAAACTACAGCCTCTCTAGAAATGAACATCGCCGGCTCCCCTGCACTCAGAAACAACGCAAGGATAGCAACACATCCAGCAACCTGTCATTTGTTCCACTGAAGGAACTAGACGCAGAACGGGTCAGGTAACATCTCGTGGTTCACAACGTGGCAAAACAATGAACTTTTTCCGCTTCCATTCTTAAGACTCTTTCGATCAAACTGGCTGACTAAATTCCAAACACAATCGGTTTTTGGTATGTCGGTTGTTCGTTACAATTTTACATTAACTTTTGAACAATGAAAGGATACATCTCATAACTTCAGTTTAAAAGCTCTAAACAATCAATGGTTGTTAATTTCATACATCAAAATTTGAGTATTCACGAATCCTTTGGAATGTTTTGCGTATAGTAAAGCTTTGAAAGATGACGTAGAGATAAATGTATAATGAAGTCCTCATGAATTTAAAATGAAGTTCACTTGACCCTCAGTGAATTAAAGTTTTCGTACTCATAAATCACTTCAATATGGAATCATTCTTCGGGACTTGAAAAAAGTCTACTTTGAAGCACAGTGTCACAGCGCCTCGGTGTAAACGAATACTGAACGGAACGAGCTTAGAAAATTGAAATGATAAAAGTTCCCAGCCAGAATATATACTAACATCTCTTGTTATATTTCCTTATCGTGGCTTCATTACATTTCAATCTTAGTCAGGACAGTTTTGAAATCAGGAAAACTTGTGAATTGAAAAATGATTTGCATAGGCTTTAATGAGTTACATTTATACATGAATTCATTCATGAATCGTATTTTTGAGCATTAAATCATTATTTTTTTCATACGATTAGCATATAATTTTACTCAGTTTTCAGTCTATCTGACTGCTACATCCAAACTAGTATGAAAAGCACATTTGTATGTAAGCTTACCATGTTGACTGAGTGTGGCTTCATACTCAACTGAAGTCCAGGACCACAGCCGCTCTATAAATACGGTAAGTTGCTACCAAGGATGACCTTCAGGAGATTAGCGTCTGTGCAAAACAGGCGGTCCACTTCATGACTTCCTCGTCCTTGAGATGCCGTTTGTTTCGCTTCCTCAATGCACTAACACACCCAACCCCACTCCTCCTCCTGTTCTTCCCGACCCGAGCCCTCAATCCCAGCAGGTGATCCTTCCAAGCACCTACTTGCAGAAAACTAAACCCACTCTGGCACCCATTTTTGTTTTTTTATATTGATGAAGAATTAGGGGATATTAAAATGTGGCGAGAACTTCAAGACACGAATCAATTTTCAATCGTCCGCCTCGTGAAGATGTCTGTAGACAGTGAAATGCATGGGTATTGCAATTCCGAGGATCTGCCTGGTTTTGTGATTATTCTCTGCGAGAAAATCTAGTCTTACAATTACTTAAAGATCTTAATGATCAGGTATACCTTCAGGTGAAATTTTCCATTCCTAATGGCAACAGGATTTTAAAGTGTCATGACACTCGTTTATAAATCAAAAATTTTCCAAACTTGGTATTTGAGATGTGAGAAATTATTGAGCTCATAAATTGGTCAAAAAAACTCCTCAACCGAAATTCTGTGAAAGTTAATGGGATGGGCTTGAGACTAATCGGTACACTTCATCGACTGTAACATTCTTCAACATTGAACGTTTTGGTAGAAAAATTACTTGAATTACTGAGAAAATTAGAACTTCTGTAGATCTAGATATTATTAAAATCATATTTCCAATAGGCCGATTCTTAGGGAATCTCACGCGTAAGATAAAAAGAAGAACCAACGTACAAATATAATTTTTCATAAATTTCTTTTAATTGCAAACGTTTCGGAATGTTTCAATTCCATCTTCAGTGCTGAAAAACATACAAAAAGGTCAAAAAGATCAAAAAACTTAAAATAAAGTTCATATGCTCCAAAAAAATTTTTAGCAAACAAACATCTATAAAACTTGAATCCTACTGATAATTCAACTACAGTAAAAACGATCATTCTCATTGGCTCATTCACGCACAATTTTACCAGTACATACATTCATACATTTACACATGGGAACCTAACAAACAGACGCACGCAAACACACTCCACATACATACATACATACATACATACATACATACATACATACATACATACATACATACACACATACATACTCACAGAAATATGTCAGTAGGTTGACGCTATGTTCAGTTTCACTGCACTCAAGTCTTTATTTAAGTCATGCTTATGAATTAATAAATCATGCTTATGAGTAGATATGAACAAAGATTCTAAAATGCGAAGATCTTGTTCGTTGTTGGTGGTACACAGAGTGGAGAAATATTTTGTTCTGAACGGATGATTAAATTGTTGCCAATGATCTCGGATTGCTTAATGGTATGTATGTGGAGTGTGTTTGCGCGCGTCTGTTTGTTAGGTTCCCATGTGTAACTGTATGAATGTATATACTGGTAAAAGGGTGGGTGAATGAGTCAATGAGAATGATCGTTTTACCCAAAGTTAAATTATCAGTAGGATTTAAGTTTTATAGATGTTTTGTTTGCTAAATTTTTTTACCTTTTATGAACCTTCTGTATTTGAAATTTTTCGCTCTTTTTGATCTTATTGTGTGTTTTTCAGCACTGAAGATGGAATTGAAACATTCTGAAACGTTTGCCATAAAAAGAAATAAATAAAAATGCATATTTTTACGTTGGTTTTCCTTTTTATCTTAGTAAAATCAATGCTGGGTAAGTGTCATCCACAATTCGCTTTTCCATTTATACAGCTGATTTTTGTTATGCTCGTGTACTTTTCACTGCTACTTCACCGTGAAGATATTTATAAAGGAACTTATCTGAAATTTGAGCAAAATGTAATCAGAAATTTTTTGTATATATAATAGTGAACAGTCTAGGGTTGTTAAAAATGTCACGATTCCGCGCAAGCGCATCTCTTTTTCTATTGACTTTTACGCACAAGGAGAGAGGTGTTGTTGTACGAGGCTAAATATATGTCGAATGCATCCAATGCAGAGACTTGTTGCGAGTGTTGCTCGCTGTGCAGAAGTTCGATGACTGAGACTGAATCATAAGAAAGAGAAAAGAAAAACAGTTTATTTCCAATAAAGGTGATACATGAAATACACCATTGTATAACATTGGGCTTGGAAATATCTAAACGTTATGATTCTTAATTGATATCCATTCATGGGTATGGTAATACCCATGTCAGTTGTCGAAGCAAAAGTGATGGAGAAAAAAGCACAAAAAAAAGTTGCTTTTTTGCCTTAATCTGATATCGATAATGCATATCAATACAAGTAACTAAGAAAACAAAATCCTAGTGACGAATTATTGAAAACACTTATTAGTGCGCACTTTGTTTTTTTTTTAATTAGGTACTTGGCTCGATAGAAACATTTCCAACAAATCCCGCATTGAGATATTTGCAACAAAATTTACGAAACTTTAATGTTTTTTCATCGTAAAAATTCACTTGCTAAAATTATGTATTTGATGGTTTCATTATTCCCAAACGTTAGAGTAAGATTTGGATTTTTTTTTGACTGAGTCTATGGGCCCAAAAAAAATGAATTGCTTTTTCTCGCATTTAGTTCGAGACCATTTTGGTCACACCATAATTTTAGTCTGATCAATAGGGTTTTAGCCTTAATTTGGGTCTGTGATATTTCCGATACAGAATCTGTCATTGCAATTTGAACATCATCTGCGCACGTATAGATTCGAGTGTTAGAAGACATTGAAAGGAAATCGCTAATGAAATAGCAAACAAGAGCGGACCAAGAATGGATTCCTGAGGAACACTAAAACTGTTTTCCATGAATGGGGGCCACTTGTTATCTAAGAGAACTGCACGAGACCGATTTGATAATTAGCTTTCAAACCATTGAGTGTCAACTCTTAAGTTCAATATTTTCCACAGAAGTCGATCATGTTCGAGGCTATCGAGCGCTTTGGAGCGATCGTGTAGCAGCAAGAATGTTTAATTTTTTGATCGATATCACTGTATATTTTTTCAGTGATGTTACGCAGAGCATCTTGAGCGCTATTGTTCCTCCTATAGGCTTATTGATTTCGATGAAGTAAATTTGACTCGTCGAAGTAAGATGACAGTTGAGTTGTTATTCCTTTCTCCATTATTTCTGACAGAACAGGTAAATGACATACGGACCTTTCATTTGATGCTTTATTTACGTCACAAGTTTTATGCAACGGTCTAATTATCAAGTGTTTCCATTGGTTGGGGAACTTATTAGTTGCTATCGATATATTAATTATCAAACGAATCCATGGTGCTGTGACTGGGAAGCTGTCTCTGATATATTAAAGGCTGATACCATCATGCCCGACTGCCTTTGTGTCTTTCAATGAGTATAAGATATTTAGTTACTCTGGCAAATCGACAGGACGTGGTCTCCACCGGACACCAGCCCTCGAAGGTACAGTAGGGCACAAATTTTCAAAGTTCATGCGAGATTATTGTTAGGGCTTGTACCGCTCTCCTACCGTTGTACCTTGTGCACTGCTGCAGCTTTCCATGAAGTAAACTTAGTAAATAAAGGGCATTAACAT
Source organism: Morinoia aosen (assembly GCA_030386875.1). Lineage (NCBI taxonomy): Eukaryota > Metazoa > Arthropoda > Malacostraca > Amphipoda > Talitridae > Morinoia > Morinoia aosen. Next base: position 74,116,238 of record CM059567.1, on the reverse strand, counting down.
TGTTTTATTTCATTTATTGATGTCTGACTGTTTCGTATCCAAGCACTCATACCTGAGCGAAATCTTTAGGAAGAAATAGATGTTTAGGAAATTTGAAAAACATGATCGACTTGTAAAACTTAGGTTAGTTGAATTCGTGAAATTTTATTTGTTTTTGATCACACAGGAAAAGACTTATTAAATTATATTCTCCATCGTTTTCTATTTAATTCTTTATTCCCCATAAACTTGTGGACTGAAGGTCTCATCGTCCTAACTTAAATTCATAATGTTCGCCTACCCATTATTTTTTATTATTAATTTTATTACATATAATTCTTCTGCATGATACATGATAAAGAAAATATCAAAAGACTTTGCAATTTTATATCAAAGAAAACCAAATTAAGCAATGATATTGAAAGCCTGGAGAACTAATATAAACCCACTAATGAACTTTCTTCCAATAGTTGCATCTACACCGCAATTCACCCACTTCCCTATGAAATATCATCTTATATATTTTACGTTTCACAAGTTCTGTAGATATCTTGAACCCATTTCCCTGAATGTACAAACGCATTCAATTTCACTAATATTCACATTACGACTGAATTAAATGCTGCCGAATATTCTTTGGCCTACTTAGATATCCTCATGGCATTAATTCACTTACGCAATGTGCTGCATGGTTTCACACATTCGTTCAGACTCATTGAGAGAGTTTCAACCTTCATGCCAACTCCCAGTGGGTGAAGTGCCTCACCGATCAGGGGGGACCGCAGGATTCACCCTCAGCTCAACACCGGCGCACGCACAACCCACTAGCACATCTGTGTCCATCGCCCCGTAGCAGTCAATCAGCTTCCCTAATCATCACTTTTTCAGCAAAATACAGAAAGTCTCAAAAAAATTTACTCACACTTTATCTGACGCTGACATGCTGTCTTTTTCGAATTGCAGGTGTATTTAATTCATCATAGCATGGCAGGAAATCAACTTAGATTGGAAGAGAGGAAGTTTGCCTTAGAATGTTATCGGAAGACTGAAAACGCAGTTGAAGGGCAAGAACGATTTAGAACTGATTTTACAAAACCTACGAGCTAACCTCGAAACAGCTTATTCAGACACATGGATGAGACGAAGTGATACCATTGAATACACTGCGCGTTCCCCAGACCTCACCCCTCTTGGACTTCATTTGTGGGTTATCTCAAAGACAAAGTAAGTTTATCGCATTAAATCAAAAACAATTGATGAATTGTAATTGAAAATTGGCCATGTCGCGATATTCTTAATGACCTATTTCGTGCCGGTTGCAAATCCCTAGGTGCGCGTTTTCAGCGTTGTCTGAACAATTATGGTAATCAATTTGAACATTTGCGAACATAGTTCTTCAATGACATTTAGCTTCTAGTTTTGAAGCCAATTCATTTCACTCTATGATAATAAATAATGTTTTTCTGGTCATTCAAAGTGTGAGTATATTTTTTTTAGACACCCTGTAGATCTCATTCCATTTGTTATTTCTTCGCAAAGTGTTTCAATGGTTAAAACAACGCTGGTCAATCACATTTTTTCCAAGTTCATTATCAACCAGTATGTAGATGTATTTGCTACAATATTAACATTAAAGGAAGAAATTCAAGTAGGAGAAAAAAGTTCTCGATAACCGAAAAAAAATGCTCAAGATTCTTGAGAGCGTATTTTGGAGTCAGTGATGTAGGTAGTATGAAGATATTATGGAGTATAGGCATATATATGAGCATTTTTTTTAAATATTACTGTGAATGTTAGCATCAAAATTTATTTTCTTCACAGTCAAAATGATCGCTTCCCTGAGAATCACACGATATGTTAACGATGGTCGAAGCGAATGATGATTAGAGTATCAAGGGGGCAGAAACTCGGTGGATACCGATGACGTTAGAATGGTGTTCTTTATATTTAAAACGGGATATTCCTTCTGCTCATTCTTCGCGGTGCTTCAAGAAGCGTAAATTTATTCTCTTGATTTCCTTTTATAATTAAAGGAAATATCAATTTAGCAAAATTTCTTTGGAATTAATTTTTGTACTTTGCTTTGTTTCGTGTTGCACTCTCGTTATGGCATCATTTAATTTAACTTTTGTGAGAACGAACTACATTGAAAACGAAACAGTGTTATCTGATTCTTTTAAAATCCTTAATATCTACTCTACTTCCCTGTTGAAATAATAATTGTGCTCTTTCTTAACATCTAGAGTCAAAATATTGATCAAGATGATAAGAAACTAAAAACCTGATAGAGAAACACGGCAGTTATTTTCGAAATTGAAGGGGAAAAACACTCTAAATTTAGTTGCAGAACTCCAGACCCCAGAGAATAAAAATTCTTGCTACAAAGTGAAATCACTTTATGTAAGATTTCTGAAGTATGTGTAGTAGCAGTTATTCATTTACGTGATAAATTTGACGGCAAGTTTATGAACAGCTCAAAACCCACGTGCAATCCTCTTTCCAAGATGTTCTTCTATTCAATCATCAGCTTTCATCCACATCAACGTCCCTCGCCACCAAGCTGAAACATCCACGACAAATTAAGAAGGGAAAGGAGTCTTCCTAATGACCTGATCACATCAGAGTGCCGGCCGGTATCTAATCCAAAATCTTTCGAAGATTATTGCAGAAATGTACAGGAAAAATCCTCACAAAAAAATTATTTATGTGAAAAATACTAAATCTATGAAGTACAACAGTACCAATGTTCACAAAAAAATAACTGGGAAATGTCACCCAAAATGTGGTAATACTAATAATTTGCAGTACATTGCAACAGAAGAAAATATACATATATTTTGATCATTAGCTTATCATGGAGCAAATTTCTTTTTTTCACAAATTCTGTTTAGTGTAAATAAGTTTAGTAAAATTCTAGAAACTCTTAACTGTGATTTTATCCTAAACTAATTCTTACGACGTGGAAACATGATTCTTATTGCTGCAACACATGATTTATCATAATGAATCTTCAATCATTACACAGATTCTGTTCTGGTAAAACTGTGGGAGTAAATCGTTTTTCCGTGGTAAATATTATTAGGCACTAATATTCTAAAACCTCTCCTTCTCAAGCTATTGACCATTATAGTCTTCCAAATTAACTAATTTCTTTTTTTTGTTTACATTATGATACAAGGAATAGCTGTTTCAGAAAAGTGAATAACAATAGACCCATTGACCCGTTGAGTAATGCTGCGCATCAATTATGCTCGTCGAAAATTTTTTTTTTTTGCGGAATTTTTAGTGACTCGTCTCACATGTAAATTCCATACTTATGGGATGGAATTTACATATGTAAGACAGTGTTTTTGGTAGGTCGTTATGGAATTTTATTCGTGTTGGTTTTCTATTCTAATGAATAGATGTAGCCAGTAAAAATGGATAGTTCCTCAGTATCAGTTACGCTGCAGAAGGTGACCCGCGTTTCTGGAAAACTATACTTGTTGGAACTGCCTCACGAAAATTCGATTTTGGTTGAATTATAATGAAGCATGTTTCGAGTCAGATAGCTAAAGGTACAAATACTTCGATTAGAGTGTGGTGCAAAGATATTAACTCTTAATGTATTTAATTGTGAAACACTGTAAATGTATTATATTCATAACTTTCCTGTTTTTTAATTTAAGTTTAAATTTCCAATTCTTTTTTCACTGAATTATTTGAATATATTTCAAAATTGTCTTCAGTGTTCAAAATTTAGTTGCATTTGAACGAACATATAATTTTATTTAACATTTTAAAACAATTATTGCATTTAATGCTATCACGGTGCACTTTAAAAATAGTTTTCCAATTACTATGAATTAATCACCAAGGGAAGGATAGTAATGGAACTAAAATATAAAAACAATTTAATTGGCAAACAAACTTTCACAACATAGTTCAATAATTTGAATAAGAAGGGAGGACTTTCGTTTATAAATAGAGGAGGGAAATTCAGCAAATGGCCGCAGTCTAGAGTTTCCTGAGAGACGCGTCATTGCAGTTTTGGCTGTCTGCTGCTCAACCTGGAAAAGGATAAAAATTTATGAATGAAAGTTCAATGTTAACAGTTGTTCAAATTTTATAATGAAATTCAGTTGCTACCAAAATGTGTTAAAAGAGCTTGCCAAAGTATCAGGAGTTCATGCTATTTCAGATGAAGGAGAGATTGGACAATCCTAAAACGAAAGCATGCTTACGAAAACATTAACGAATTATAGATTCCAAAATGGAAGTGCGTATTTTTCTAAATTTAAAATAAAATTGGTTTGCATACATAACATTTTCTTTCTAAAATGTAATTTGATATCATAACTACAAAGATAATCTTGCAAAAGCTGCAGTTGCTTGTAAACGAGCATTTCTTGTTTCAAACGTTTTATCTCTGTGCAGCACATGAAACGCATACTAAATAAAAAATCAACCAGGTCATTTAATAACCGCTAGAAGTTAATGCTCTCATTTGACCCTCAATTAATAAATATTGTTTTTCCCTCAAAACCTAAAGCATGTTTGGCAGCTCACCGTGCAGGGTTTGAATGACGCCTTAGCCGTGTTTGAAACCGCCTCCAAATCCACCTCCAAATCCACCGATTTTTTTGCCACCGAATCCGCCTCCGAATCCACCACCTCCGAACTTGCCACCTCCGAATCCACCTCCGAATCCTTTACCCCCGAATCCACCTCCTCCAAATTTGCCTCCACCAAATCCACCTCCGAAGCCTTTGCCGGCCGCCGCGAGGGCAATAAGGCAGAAGAGGGCGGCAACGAGGGTAAAGAGCTGCTGGGGACGCTGCAGGGAGGGAGCAAACTTGAATTTGATGCATTTGCGCAATAAAATGATCTATATGATGCGATAGCTTTTTGTAGAACTAATCATAATTACGGGTGGTTATTATGATGAGTTATTTCTAGTCCGTTAGTTATCCAATGTAATCATTTCATGTTTTGTCTATTTAGAGAAGTATAAAAATGTGCACTGTTAATTTTATCTCCCTACATTAATTTCTTATTGCCCAGACCTCATTTTGAAAATGATAGTTCGTAAAAATTTCCCAACCATTTTAAAATCAACTGCAATAAATTCATTTTGGGAAATATTTAATTAGAAAATGCACAGTTACTAGAAATTAAATCATTACACCGAGCGTACAAAAAATATGTTTATGAATAACGTGCGTGATGAAACAAACAAAATAATTTGCCCCATAACAACACTAAGACGCTTTGTCAGCGAGATGGTGTATAAACTGGATGCAAATTAATATCACTTGCTAGCGGTAAATGAAGAAAATTCACTCGTCGTGAGAAATTCCGCCAGTTTTGAGTTCTTATGCGTGAACAACCAGATTGAGCCAATTCATAGTATTGAAACCTATCAAAACTGCCAATGCACGAACTACCACTTCACTAAAAAGGAGCATCGCCTGCTCCCCTACACTCTGAACGATCCTATGTAGGTATGAAAACACATCCAGATATCTGACACAGCTTCCCCTGAAGGAACTTTTTATATAGACGCAGAACCCGTCAGGTCAGATCTCGTGGTCCACGCCGTGGTAAAGCTATGAACTATTACCACTATTTCATATTGATTTTAAGGGATAAACTTCATCTCATATTGCTATTTTTCGTCAGAAAAACATCATCAACAATTAACTTCAGACATTTAAACTTTAGTTGACAGAAAAAAATTCCGAACGCAATATCGGTTTTCGTTAAATTGATTCTCAATAAAAAATACACATGAACTTATGAACAATTGTTGAAGTATACTTCACAAAAACTCTGATCGAAAACTCTCATCAATTAATTGGACTCAATTTCATAAATCAGCATTTGAGAATTCACCAATCAATTGACGTTTTTTAGTATTGTAAAGCATGGTGAGATGACGTGGAAATCAATGTTCAATAAAGTCCTCAAATGAAGTCGAAATAAAGTTCACTCAACTTAGACTTCGGTGAACCAAGATTTAAGTTCTCTTAAGTAACATTTATCGGAAATTATTCTCAGGGACTTAGAAAGAATTGTACTCTGAAGGGCGGTGTAAAAAAATTTGAATACTGAAGTGGACTTGCTTAATGAATTGATACGATTAAATGTTCACCGGAAATCTTAATGCAATAAAAATAATTTTTAAAATAATCATTGCTAATTGTTAATTTCTCGCTTTAAAATTAGACAAGTTCAAGTATCTACGATCAATACTTGATGAGAAATAAATATGTGACACCCCTAACACTTTTTTGGGAAACACCCTGTATACTAACATCACGTGGTATATTTCTGTATAACAACTTCATTCCACTTCAATTGCAGTCAGAATAGCTCAGAAATCAGGGTAACTTGTGCAATGAAAATTACTTGTATAAATTTTCACGAGAGAAATTTATGCATCGATGCATTCTTACATCACTATTTTGTGCAATAAATCATTATTCAAATTCATGTGATTAGAATTTTAATTTACTCAGTTTTTGTCAACCTGATTGCTATATTCGAACTAATAAAGAGAGTGTATTTGTATACAAGTTTACCATATTGACGAAGTGTGGCTTGACACTCAACTGAAGTCCAGAACCACAGCCGCCCTATAAATACTGTAAGTAACGGGCGAGGATGACTTTCAAGAAATCAGCGCCGGTGCAAAATATGTGGTCGCGTTCAGGACTTCCTCGTCAGAGTTTATAACTGCTATTTAAGACATTTGCAAGTCTCTCTTTCCTCAATTTTCAATGCTGGAATTGTATATTTTGTCAGGAGTTTCTAAAGAAGAATTCACTTATAGGTGGTTGATTCATTTAGGCATACTTCCATGCACGTTAAGAAGATTTAGATATTTTCCTAAGCATCATTTAAACGACTGTGTTCGATTCAAGCGGTTGCCTTCAATACGCCTGATTTTGCTCTCATAGCCAATGACTGTTGAGTCTGAGACATGATAACAGCCAGAAGTGTGTTGTTTGACTCCCGCATCTCACGCACTGGGTGTGGGCTGCCGCACTGAAAACCCGTCGTATATTATCAAAGTAGGTGGGCTTTAACTTTTCACCAGTAAATCCAGGAAGACCCCGTGAAAGTTATCAACCCCATGATGATCATTACTGGGCTGAAGTGACCGGCAGCCACCAGATAATGGCTTTTTTACTGAGAGTTCAAGGCGCGCTCTTCCGCTCCTGTCAATCATCTGTGGCAATTCCTTTGTAGCCGAGCATCCTGATCCATTCGGTTTACGAAACTGGGCTAAGTTATTTTTCTCTCAGGTCGTAGCGTGAGCGAGAACGCGTCGCATCAACTGAAAATTTCATGTACATCAGATTGGCTCTTTATCAGTATATTCCAATCTTTATCTCAGTTGTACCCTTTTCCATTTGTTTTAGAAAAATGTATTATTTTCGTTTTGAAACTAATGACTATCGCTAGGCACGTAACAAATCCCCGTTTCACAAAATAAACTGTAATTATTCAATGCACATAATTGCAAGAGATATCTATCATTAAAAATTTATTCGCCCAAGCATTTATATATGTCGATGGTAACTCACTAAATAGTACAATGAAAAAATGGAGGTGTGATTTACGAAAGCAAATACTTTGTGACTGATTTGAAGACAAGAAGTCAGAAAAGTTCCGTTCAATCATGAAAATTAACGAGTGATGCCGCAACAATACGATGAAAAAGCTATACATCTGAAATGAATCCTATGATCTTAACATGTGCAATAAAATTTATAGCGTAAGATATAGGGCAGGCGTACCTATACATATTACTTACGACGTAGAGATCTTCAGTTCCTATGTTTACTGTAGAAGAGGGCACTAAAGAGAGGAAACTATGGGGAGTACGTATTTTTTCAAGTGCAATATCAAACAATATGTAGATGTATTTTGCACAATAATTGTTAATAATTCTCTTTCTTTGAGTAATCAAAAACAAACAAAAATTCTATGAACCTTATACTGATTAAGTGATGAAACATTTCAATAAGGATAATTTCATTGTATGTCAGAAATAAAGACTAATTAATCACATTCATGGTCATTGATCACAGTTGTAGAATTTTTCGTTTATGAAGTCGATCATGTTTCGAAATTCTTTACCAACGATACTTCTTCAGTGAGATTTTAGGTGGAGTACGAGAGCTTGAATGCAAAAAACTAAAACATCACTAAATGAAACAGAACAACGTAAACGTCCACTGAGATTACTTTAATGCAAAGCTGCAACAGTGCTCAAGGTATAGCTGCGGACAAGCGATACAGCAGCTATGTCGTGTGAGGTTATGATTCAGTTTCGGTCCTCAAACTTCTGCACAGCTAGCAACTACCCTCAACTAGTCTCTGCATTGGATGCGTTGTGTACGCATTTGACATATCGATCTTTAGCTCCAAACAACACGTGTCTCCGTGAGCGTAGAAGTTGATTGAAAGTGGCAACGATGCGTTCGAACGACTTTATAGCACGGTTTACCAACGTAGAACGTCTTTCATTATTTTTTATAATATATTTTTGATTAATTTATTAGAAATAATTTCTTCACGTATTACCCAAATTTTTATAAAACTAGCTATTTAAAAATTTAATAGTGGAATGTACACATGCTGAACAAGAGAGAGCGCCATAAGCCTGAAAATTTCCCGAGTAGCAGGCTGGTCTACTTTTAAACCGAATTATAACATACATTTTTAACACCCACCATTGCTTCTGCGAAGATCTGGGTCCATTGTGATTTAATTTTGTCCGCATTTGCGCGTAAATGCGCGGCGGAAGAGGAGACAAGCAGAGGAGACTCTGAATGCTTGGTGTGAACGAACGCAGACATGACGCGTTCTTGACCTAGACTCTGCCGTTGTATGAAGAAGATTTTCTGAGGGAAGGCTTCCAGAATATTTTTAGTATGATCGTTCCAATTAACAGTTGTTCCATAGCGCAAAAAATATTTATAGGTAGATGCGAGATATGATAAATGTGGTTCAACTGGAGCAAATTCTGTCCCATATTTCGAAGCCCAGATTAGCCTCTCGACACCAACCCACTTTCGCCAAGTATTGGATGCTCCCACATATTTGCCCAAACTCATTAACTCTTTAACCCCAATTGGTTAAACTTTAGTTCAATAATGAATTTCAATATAAATTTAACTGTAGTAAGTCATTTTGAAAATAATAAACAATAATTGGATCATTCCTTCATTCAGCATTAATGAAGTATTTATAAAAATTGGGTTTGTGACTACTGGTCGGTCAACAGCATTGTGAAAACCTCCTCCGTGGCCACCAGTGGCGCACGTTGCAGTCAAAGTGTTAATTAAGGGAACTTGAACCCTAGTGCCGGCTCCCAGCGGGTGAACTGCCCCACCAGCCATGTGGGCCTGCAGGGTTCAGCCTCAGCTGTCCTGTAGTTACACCAGCGCGCACACAACCCACCAACGAGATCTAGCGCATCTGCGTTCATCACCTCGTCGCAGTTAATCAGCCTCATTAGCTTCAATTTTTTAGGACATTTTTCGAAAAATATCTTATTTCATTAAAGGCATTTGCTATCTCTTAGCAAAGAGTATTATTAGTGAAAATAAGGTTACTCGAGCATGTTTTCATTGCAGGGTGTACTAGTTTCTCGTATGTACATAATAATGCGTTTTGTAGCTATTTTTCCTTCATCAATAACGTTGATGGATAAAACAGGAGTAGGAGAAAAAGGTTCTTTAAAAAATACGTATAGACGATGCTGGCTGGAGGTTATTGATAGCCCATTTTGCTGGAGGTTACTGTTTGACTCATGTATGAGTATATTTTTGAGATATTGAAGGAAATATTAACATCTTTTTAAAATACTTACGCAAATGTGAGCATCTTTTTAAAATATTGGTGCAGGTATTACCATCTTTTAAAGGATTGGTGTATGTATGAGCATCTTTTGGAGATTTTAACTCAAATATGAGCATATTTGAAGATAATGCCTCATATCTAAACGTCAAAATGTATATTCTATCAGTCGTTTTGTTTGTTTTCCTAGAAATCCAGGATGTGCTAGCGAAAAACAAAGTGTACGGTTCCTTCATGACATCAAGGGGTGGATACGTTGCCGAGGGCGTGGAGATGCTATTATTGTACTGCTGACATTGAAAACGTTAAGTTCCTTCCTAAAATTTTATATCAAAATACATGCGCATCTCTTCATGCACAACAATTCGGGGGATTGTTGTGCATGAAGAGATGCACAACAATCCCCCGAATTGTTGTGCATGAAGAGATGCACAACAATCCCCCGAATTGTTGTGCATGAAGAGATGCACAACAATCCCCCGAATTGTTGTGCATGAAGAGATGCGCGACAATTCGGGGGATTAGGGAAATACGTGTAACAATATCAGCCTCAATTAAAAAAAGTGAGATATGGAACGTATTTGTAAATTTCCCTTGCATCCTTAGGCGAAAACAATACTTTTGATTTGAAAAAGATGTTCGTGTCCTCAGGAACGGTTATCCACATCAATTAAGGAATTAGATTTGTCAAAATATTACGGTTTCTAGTTCTACTGATGATGACAAATTGAAAATTTTGATTTACTTGGAATATCGAAAGGCTAGACTAAAGCAAAACTGTGCTCGTCATAACAAAATGAAGTTTTGAAAAAAGAGAGAAAAGCCATCGAAACAAGCTTGATGCGTTTCACACAACTTCTTATATCGCATATGATGACGGCGACGCTGCGAGGGGGGATTGTGTCTGACAAACGATACTTCCTTATCATGCCACTAAAGGAACAATGAAGAATCGTCAGCTAGTGAAAGTTGTGTACTTGTAGATAAATCTAGCGTATCGTGCAATTCTACGATCTATCGCAGAATCTACTCCGAATAATTCCGCTAATAACCGCCGCAGCTCACGGCAGTACAACGAAAGAAAGCGCAGTTTAAATAATTACCCTCTGCCACAAGCCCTCACCACGCCACTGGAACTCCACGTGATGGCTTCCAAATACCATTTCGCTTCGAGGAATATATTTTAAGTTTTTACAATTTTCCCCATTTGGGATCTTAATCATTTTCAGAGATTAAATTTAGGATTCAGTCTCTGAATGATTAATTGAGATTGTGGGCTTTACGCCAATTAACTGTCATTCACTTTCGTGAAGGCCTGTTTACACGATCGTTGAGTGCGCGCGTGAACAGTGAAGAGAGGCGCAAGCCTCTCTTCCTAAATGAACATAATTTCGGTCGTAAAAATGTAAACTCTAAAATACGATGCCACAGGAGTGGGATTGGAAAACCACCCGAAAAGAAACATAATATCTGGATCCAAAGCAGTAGTCTCACAGTCTAAAAAATAAATATAATAGACGACTGGATCCTTGAAAATCATGGTTTTTGAAACTATGTACTCGTATGTGCTCATTAGTATCCACCCATCCCAGGTCAAAAAGAAATCCAAAAATGACGTGTAGTGCCTTCGTTTTATCTGACAAACAAAATAACGTTTCTCTTTCAATGGTTCACATAGGTACTTTAAACATAAGGAACTGCACATTCCCAGCGAAAACTTGGAACGCGTTGCGCACTCATTGGTCGTAACGCATCGGTGAGAATAAAGTTCACCGAGTGCGAATCTCTCACCTGTTGGCCTTCGTTTCTAATTCATACAGTTGTTCTAACACCCTTCAGGAATGACCTTCATTTGCCAAAGTCTTTGCTAGATTAGAGCACTAAACAGTAACCTGACCTCCACGTCAGCAAATCATTTCTCCAAACTCTTCCGTGCGAATGCACCGCTGTGCTTGCGACATCGAACTACCCATCTATTTGGGTGACACGTGCGCTGTTTTTAACTAATTGACGGGCATCTGGGAATCTTTCTCATGTCTCGTAAGAAAATTGAGATCTTTTCAAAGAAAATGATACGGTAAGACGATAATGATCAGGTCTCTTTGCTATCGACTAATAATAATTGACATCGTTAATAGTGAAGTTAATTTAGTTAATCGTTAATTTGTTCATCAAAAAATTAACTCTGGTAACAGTTCATTTGTTTACTCATTTGGAATGTGAATGGAGTTAACGATAATTCGGTAACGTTAACTTTTTCAGGACAGAAAAAAATTATTAATGCTCTCTAAGAATGCATTTAGCCCTGGTGGAAATATACAGAAACTATTACATCATTCTTTCTAATGTTTTTCAAGGCTTTGAGACACTAAATAATGTTTTTAGATTTTTTTTTTAATTTTAAAGTTATTGACTAAAATGATTGATGAAGTGGAAGGAAAAATGGAAAAAATACGTAATCTGTATATTACTCGATTCTTCCTCTTCATTTATTTATTCCTTTCAATAGATGCACATTTTCCTTGACAACGATGCACCTCGAAACTTTCACTAAACAAAAACCCCTCTTTGCCCTCAAGACATCGCTCTGAATAGAAGAAACGCTCAGCTTCAGAACTGGAAATATTAAACAGGTCTTGAATTGAAATGTATCTGTACTTTGTGTGACCAAACTGTCTAATTAGCTCCCAATACGGGATGAGTCTGTACACCCATGCCAGAGTAAAAAAAGTCTTTTGTTTCAATTTTATACCAATTTTATCCAATTTCCATAACTCTTTTGGACCTCTATACACTAATGAAAATTTTGTTATTTAAAAGTTGATTAATTATTTTATATATCAGTAATTTTTACTTACGGTCAAACAAATGGGCTCGTAGCAATTGTTTTGTGCTAAAAAATATGAACGTGCGTTTTAACCACATACAAAAAATAAAGCATCTCTGAAAGGAAATCAGTGATTATTAAAATTTGTAAAATAATTGGATAGTTTCATCACTGTTTCACAAATTTTGATCAGAGTTTAGGAACTCCTCTCTGATTTCCTCTTAGATAATTTTCCGTCTGATATGAATTGCATGATAAAATATTATCAATATTCTGTATACCATTACAAACACTGGTACTGTAACTGTGTTATTGGTAATTTCTTACAAGCGCACTGATACCTTCAAAAATTATTCAACTCCAAAGAATTCGTATTTAGTTTGTATACTAAGTTGTAGTTTTGAAACAATGAAACTTAATTTTTTTGCTCGAGTTAGTAGGTATTGATTAAGGCGGTGGTAAACATTTCCTGTTTACGGTTGAAATATTAACTCTACATGCTCATAAGCTTAGGGATAACCTGTCGAAGTCTATATGTTGGGGCTCCTATAGAAACTGGTAGTTGTTTTCAGTTTTAAATTTTGAGAAGAAATATTCTCATTACCGTAATACTTCAAATTTCAAAACCATGCAAATCGGGAGGAATCGTTCCCCTTCATACATGTTTCAATTCAAGTTACTGAAGCGTTGCAAGAAATACTGTATATCTCACATATGCCTACCTAAGTTTCGTTCCCGTTAAGTCTTGAAGGGTGCCCGCTATCAGGCTCCTTCGCTGCGGCCGCTCCATCGTATGCGTAGACTGGTGCTGAAGATCGGAGATGCTGCGCCCAGAGCGCTCGTAGCTTGCGCATTATTCACTCATTGCCAGAACAGCTTAACCACTGTGGAACTCGCGGTTTATGGCTTTGTTGAAGACTTGGCAGCTGTGTGAGCTTAATTGGCATGCTGTAGTTTCTTGCTAGCTTGAAGTCGACGTAGAAACTAACATTATACGTTCTCTCGGACGAACGATTTACAAATTTTTTACGTGCCGGGTGTCACCTCGAAGTTGTTGTGTTTCGAGCGGAATTTTGTTGCCGGTGGCACTTCAGTGTCTGCCGGGATCCGTGGCTAACTTCTGAAAAATTCGATGTAGTCACATAAGCGCTGTATCGGATGCACTTTTCTTGATGTTTACTTTTCGAGTTGCTGTTCCGCCGGAGGATCACGGCGGCGGCCGGATCCCTGGTCCGTTCACCAAAAAAAGCCAGTCTCTCGTCGTGTCACCAAGCGAAAAATCCTCCCGATTTCTCATGTCCCCTCCTTTTATGTGTGTCGCCTCTTTCTTTCTCGAAAGGTCTAGATTGTTCTCGATCACACAGAGAAAGTCTCGCAATTCTGAGCTGGTTACAATTGCTTAATGTAGAGAGATTCTAGTATATGTAGGTCGTTTTTATTTGCACAGAACCTCAAAATCAAAAAATCAGATTTGCTTACTATTACTTTACACTGCATTGCGTGATCCCTAACGACTAGAAATGATGGCTTATCTAAAACTCAACCCGTTCTGGAGCTCCTACCAAAGTGCTTGTTTTCAAAATCTTGTTCTAAAATTATGCTGGGTGCAACCAACATAGCTAGACCCGCACAGCGGGCAACAATACTTATAGATTATTCGAGAGCACAGATTACTAGACGGTCTTTAGATCTTAAAATGATCCTATGGTACACTTGTTTGTCAAATAATGGTCTTCATATACAAGAATACCTTTACATTTAGCAATTAAAACCAGCTTTAAATTCAATGTTGTCATAATTCCAATTAGAAATTGCCTGATGTTCAAAAATAATAATTACAGTTTATTCTCTCCTTTCCTTTTTTGTATAAATAATTTTGAGTTCTACTGTTTTGTCTTTTTTCCATGTCGAATTTTCTGCCTTTCAATTTGATTTTACAGGTGTGGATAATTGCTTGAGCCCAAAACCGAAACGTTCATGCAATTTTTAAATCAACTATCTTTACTTTCATTTTCATTTTAAAACTGGCTAGAGTGTTTCAATCTAATTTTATCATACAATTAAATGGTTATGAAATCCCCATGGTTATGAAAACTTTTCATGCAGAATAAATAGGTTGTTCTGCGATTGCCATGTTTTTATTCGTTTTAAATAACTGATTTTGAGCAGATGTTTCTAACACATCTGCAAATGTTTATTTTCACTTTGCCCGAGACCGGGGCGAAATTTTTGAAATCCTTGGTTGTTAGTCCAGCAGCAGAAAAACTTATCTCATTTGGATTATTGTGAAGCTTGTTTCACGTGAGACAATTAGTAGAGCAGGTATACTGTGATGGGAGTGTGTCGCGGACACTTTAACTCCGGATGCATTTTAGCGCCTGCCACAATACAATATGCATGCTTAACTGACTGGTTGCTTATTTTTCGTAAATAAGTAGAAAATGTGAGCAAAAGTATTTACTGGACTATCCGAGTATATTGAAATATATCATTTATATGTGTATGTATGGGATGTGTATATATATGTATATTTTGATATATTAAATGTATTTAGTGTCCATCACAACGCCGCTTCAGAATCAGTTTTCCAATTACCTTGAATTCATCCCCAAAGGATGTGTAATAATACATGTATAATACAAGAATCGTTTTAATTCGCAAACAAACAATCACTTGCGTACGAAGGGGAGGATTTTTCTTCATAAATAGAGGAGGGAAATTCAGCAAATGGCCGCAGTCAAGAGTTTCCTGAGAGACGCGCCATCGCAGTTTTGGCTGTCTGCTGCATAAGCTGGAAAGAGACGAAAACTTATGAATGAACGTTCAATAGTGACAGTAGTACAAACTCTATAATGAAATTTGGAAACTATTGGAATTTGGCAATTAGAGCATGCCAAAGTAGCAGGGTTTGATGCCTCACCAGAGGAAGGAGTGGTATGACAATGTTAAAACGAAAGCGTACTGACGACTAAGTCAATTGTATTTATTCTTGGAAGATGTATCTTACCACTCAGAATATAATTTTTGTTCGCACGCTTCGCATTTCCTTTTCGAGATGCATCTTGAAAACTTCCCACATTAGTTTACTAGAAATGCCATTACATGTGCATCAATAGTCTAAGTTTCTAAAGTTTTTGTGCATGTGCACACGTTAGAAGAGAAAATCAACCATGTTAATCACAGCGAGAAGTTAAAGAGCTCCAGACTCATTTGCGACTCTCAGTGAAACGATCTTCTGTATTCCACAAAAACCAAAAGTATTTTTAACAGCTCACCGTGCAGGGTTTGGATGACGTCTCAGCCGTGTTTGAAACCGCCTCCGAATCCACCTCCAAATCCGCCGATTTTTTTGCCGCCGAATCCTCCTCCGAATCCACCACCTCCGAACTTGCCACCTCCGAATCCACCACCCACTTTACCTCCGAATCCACCTCCTCCAAATTTGCCACCACCAAATCCGCCTCCGAAGCCTTTGCCGGCCGCCGCGAGGGCAATGAGGCAGAAGAGGGCGACAACGAGGGTAAAGAGCTGCTGAGGACGCTGCAGAGGAGGAAGCAAACTCTAAATTAAAAGCATCAGGATCAGGAAACAATTTAAATAATGAAAATAAACAACCCATCATTGCTGTGATCGCGTCATGATATCCTGAAAATTCAATTCCCGGTACTTAGTTGTAAGAGAAACTAATGCTGCGTGGAGTTCGAGGACTGCGGCTCAATCAGAAGCTTCCGTGACGTTTTTGTGAGGGATTGTAATGTTGGCAAACTGCCATATATTTTACTGCTATAGTTTTGCGTTGAGCTACGTTATTGACTGCTTGTATTCCATCATATTATGCAATCGTGTAACAGTCTTTTGCGTGAATGTGGTTGCACTTCATTAATATATTGAATTAAATTGAAGCGTGATCGGTTAACGTCAATATTTCTAAAAAAAAATTCCAATAAAAATATGCAGCTGTTTTGTACAAAAGTACATACACTACGAGCAAATCGACTTAGTCAACTAACATTTCATTGCGGTAACGCATTAGTTTGAGAAAAGAATATTATACCCATTCTTATAGTAAATGAAAGAGTTTGTTTTATTTCGAAAAAATATTCTCATACAAAAATATTTTTTGGATTCATGGTTCATTTCGATAATTTGCTCATACGAGCTAATTTTTGCTAAGTGTTTTATTTCTTGATCAATAAATGTATATAATTCCCTTATTTCCAGCCGAATGTATAGGAACTGAAGGACTTTACTCAATCAAGTCTTCGAAATAATGACGAACTCTGTCGTATTCTCTGTGATTGATTTTTAATATATAAGTGTATGTATTCGTTTTCCGTTTTTTTATTACGAATTTTTTCCCAGAATTCCTTAAAAACAAAAATGCTCCAGACCGGAGGCCCAAACGCGTTCCCGCATATGTACTAACTTCAAAAAAGTGTCATCCCAAAACTCTACGTCGTTTTTTCTGAGGCATCACATCTAAAACATCCAGTATCACAAATGCTTTCACTTTTCACTAAATAAGAATTTGATAAGTTTTCACATGCACTTTCACCTCGAGTCGTTGTACCATTAGAGTCACTTTACGAGGTATATTCTCCCCTAGGTATCCCCATCACGATTTCACTACCTCTCATATCTTCCGCTAAGATGGTCATTACCACCTCGCTAATTTCACTACACGAACTTCTACCCATGCACCCACTCCCAAGAGGTGAACTGCCCCATAACCCATATGCAACAGCGGAATTCACCCTCACCTCCCCACCTCCACAGTGTCCACACTCGACGCACTAATGAGATCTAGCACGTCTGTAACCATCGCCCCGTCTCAGTTTACCGGCCGGCACAGGCATAAAATTCGTCAAGACACGATCACATTACATGCCATCAATGTCGCTGCACTCTCGCCTAAAAGTGCGGGCGAATAAAGAAGATTTTAGTAGCCATTCTTTGTCTACTTGGCAGTCTGCTAGTTTTTAAGTGAGCATTAATAAAAATTTAGCAAATGTCCTTATTTTTCCACACTGTTCGTTTTTCTGGGTAATACCCGGATAGGGTGTTCATTTACTCGGAAATATTATCGTGCGGAATGCAGAAAAAAATCAACGTAGATCAGTGTTTCCCTTGGAAATTGTTCTTTCTATGGAAAAAAATGCCTGGCAAGTTCGGCTATGGTTATTAAACATAGCATCTGGGTGTCTGTCATCATTAATTGGACAGTAATGGTAGTAATAATAAATATTCAAAAACTGCAAATAAATTAAATGGATCATAACCAAAGCTCCAGTTCACGCAAATTAAGCACTAGTGTACACATGATCTTATAAGCTCTCTGCAAATGACGTTTGAAAATTTTTGCAAGACTGTTTTTTTGAAAACTAGGAACCTTGATGGTAAAAATGGATTCCCTTTATTTAAAACGTGGATATTTTGAAAACATTACGAATTATTTTTTTCCGATACGATTTTCAACAAATAATTCATGGCTTTCGATGGCTTAGATCTAACGAAAAGTCGAAAACTTCACCTCAAACTTTTGAAACTTATTGACTTACATAGTGACGGTACCATAAAAAAAATGATTTTCAGATAGAGTTAACATCGTTCGCAAATCAAGAAGTGTTGCGCATCGCGTTATAGGCCGATTTACGGAGCGTGGATCAATAAACTCAAAACGCAGAGCCACTAAGCCTTCTAATATATCCCAATGGGACAACGAGGTGAACTAAGAAAGACTTCCAGAAGCCGTTTCTCGACTGCTGCAATAAGTTCTTGTTTTTTATATGTATAGCCGAGAAAACCCGAGAACAGAAGAACTGAGTATTGACAGTTACATTGTGGCTAGATTAAAGTAACAGACGGGTACAGTGTGTCCCGATTACGATGTTTTTCTGCTGTCAATTCCCTGCTTTGAAAAACAAAACGAAAAAAACCTGTTTACATTTTGCTGAAGAACATGTTCCGATCGTTGAAATATGGTTTAAAGTTCATTTCAGCAATCAAAGTACTCTTTTGAAACATGCGGTAAATTCATGCTTGACGCAAGACAAGTAGTGTAAGCTACCGTCCCCTCATTATTTTAGACAGATAAGACAATCGAGTCGGGCTTCCACTCAATTATTCTTTGAAAAATGGTGCCTCCTTCACCAGATTTTTTAAAATAATGCAGTCAAGCGTTATCCTTTTGACCAGCTCGCACCAAAATGCTTTTCACCCGTTCGACTCGATTCTTTTCAGCCATCTGTTCTACCGCACGACTATGTTTCGTACCACATAGCTAAGCTGGACATTTGTCAAGCGGAAGGAGTCACCTTGGTGACTCTTCCATTTCACGATACCGACTTCAACCTGATCACAATCTCGGGAAGTTTAGGCACAGAAAAGAAATCCTCAGGTAAAAACTTGCTTGAACAACAACAATTATTAGGCTTGGAAAAAAAATTGGCATATTTTGAAATAATACAGACTTGCAAATGTGAGCAAAAAAAGTAATATCACTATGAGAAAATTATTTTACATTAAATGAACGATTGCACAACAACTTGGTAGTCTAGGGAATTTATATTACAATTTATACGCCGCCTTTATAACAATAATTAGGTGCCATACTTGAGCGTGGGTCAATGAGGACCTAACTTAGTGCAAAATTGTACCAGCAGAAAATGACTTGTATTTCCACTTGTCACATCACAAATCGTCAGGATTTGGCCCAATACATTTCAATTTCTAGCCCTAAAAATGTTAAGTTTATCAAAAAGGGAAGACTTACCTGATTGAACTATTTTTCATTGTCGCTAACTGAACGTAGATTACGTTCACGTTAACAATACTAGACGTTCACAAAATCTGTTGTGAAAGAGAATAGATGAATCAGAAAACTGTTCCTGAGACCTTTTAAGTTCAATGTCTATAGGTTAGTTCATGATGCACTGTCAAAAAGAAATCCAAAAATGACGTAAAATTATTTCGTTTTCGTCTGTTAAAAGTCTAAAATTTCTCAGTAATCGGTTCATTGGAGCACCTTCAGATTGAAAAATCAGCCTTGTCCCTGAACACTTGAAACGTGTTGTGACACTACACGTTGCATAGTCGCACATCAAAAGGGATGAGATTCACCGGACTGAATAGATAACTTCATAATTTTGGCTTTTGCTTACTTCGTTCGTATTTTCTTCGGTGGCACGCATTCAACGTGTCTGCTTCTCAACAATCGTTCAAGGTGGAGCAAATTTAATTTTTTTTCGCGGGAACATTTTTTGTATTGTTTTGTGTAGAAATTTATCGAAAAGAAACATGAAACATCTCAATCGAAATTAATTTACGCCTCCAATGAAGAACAGCAACAGAAATCCCATTAAATAATGGTAATAAACTATCGCCATAAATAGTAAAGTTTGTCAGCTGATGAATACTAGTAATGGTGAAGGCTGGAAGCTTCGAACATGATACTCAAAAAATTGAGGACCTAAAATTGGATTTCAAAGCTAAAACACTGCTAAAGCTTTTTGGTTCGTTGTTTTACGGACGCTGCGTGTGCGGTAAGGTCATTTGTGTTTTTGAATTTCCTCATTTGATCCCGTTTCGAGGAAGAGTACACACGGTAGGGGCTAATGGTTGGTGATATTCAATTTCCTCTTTGACGGTCATTTGAAGTGTGCCTTACAGTGTGTAATAATTTCCTATTGCGTTCCAATATTCTCGACAGGTTTTATCATTGCTAATTTGAATTCCCAGTTACTGCTAGTTTGAATAACTTCAGTGTCTAATTTGCATGATGTTGTTACGGATATCATTCCGATAAGCTAACGCGTTTTCTGATTACCCAGTTACGAATCCGGAGAATCGAAAAGTTCTTTGCAATACTATTGCAGAGTTTCAATATTGCTGTGAGCGCACTTAGAATCATGACGAGCTTGTGTTCAGCTCGGTCATGAAAAAGTTGCTGCCATGTCCGTGTCGAATCAGTTGTATAATTGCCATCATTTCATCTCATCGGATAAAAAAAAACACATTATGAAAATAATTTTAATTCGCAAACAAACACTGACCACAAAATACAATCGTTTGAGCACGAAAATGATAGTTTATATCCATAAATTATGGAGGGAAATTCAGCAAATGGCCGCAGTCAAGAATTTCCTGAGAGACGCGCCATCACATTTTTGGTCGTTGCTGCCCAACCTGGAAAGAGACGAAATCTAATCAATAAAAACTTCACCTAAATAAGTAGTAAACGCATCATAATGGAATACAAATGATATCATTGTTGTAAGAATAAAACCTATTAAAGTTGCAGGGGCACACTCTTCTTCAAATGAAGGAAAGATGGACACTGGTCGGGGAAAGTCGCGATCGCTAAAAAGTATTACTCTACATCCATGCTGTAGAATATTGTCCAGACACAAAAACTAACCTTTCGTCAACAAAATTAGCGCTAAAATTTCGAAATATATTTTTAAATATTTTTGCATGAATTTCTCAGACATGCACATGCCTGTGCTTCAACAATTTCAAATTACGAAGTTGGGTATGAGATTCCCATGAGGCTCATATCGCAGGAAATCAGTCATGCCCCCAGTGACAGCGAGAAGTGCTTTAATGCGGAAAAAATGTCCACCAATACCAATAAAGTATTGAATTTTTTTAAAGTGAAAAGCATTTTTAATATCTCACCGCGTGGAATCAGGAAGATGCCTTAGCCGTGTTTGAAGCTACCGAATCCACCTCCGAAGCCGCCACCATGTCCTCCAAAACCACCTCCGTGCTTGCCACCGAATCCACCACCTCCAAATTTGCCCCCTCCGAATCCACCACCTCCAAATTTGCCACCTCCGAATCCACCACCTCCAAATTTGCCCCCTCCGAATCCACCACCTCCAAATTTACCACCTCCGAATCCACCACCTCCAAATTTGCCACCTCCGAATCCACCACCTCCAAATTTGCCCCCTCCGAATCCACCACCTCCAAATTTACCACCTCCAAATCCACCACCTCCAAATTTGCCACCACCAAATCCACCACCTCCAAATTTGCCACCACCAAAACCACCTCCGAAGCCTTTGCCAGCCGCCGCGAGGGCAACAAGGCAGAAGAGGGCGATAACGAGGGTCAGGCGCACCTGTGAACGCAGGGATACAAAAGGAAACTTGAATAATTATAATAATGTTGAAGGGTGTTGATCAAATCTTAAAGCAGGGATTCGAGTCCTTTACTGCTACTCTCTACGTATGTTGTCTGCGAGGAAACTTGAAGTATTGTATCTGCAGTATGTGGCTAGATTGGTATTACACAATGTCTGGCTATCCTTAGGATCAATTTCAACGATTCCATTAGTATTGCTATTGGAATTCCATTGAGTTTAAATCTCTTCGCTTGCAATTTTGGTCCAGGAAACACTTTTGTATCTTATGCGTATAAATTGATACATAGTTAATCCTCTCCACAATCACCAAACCACATGTGTTACGTATTTTGAACCTCCAATATTTGGATAAATGTTATGCCAGTTTACCCAAACAAGTAAACAAAGTGGAACTTCCTCAACGAGTTGACCTACTCAGTGGTATCAGTGTGGGATTCTTTGCTGCAACTGGTTACAAGTAAGTAAGTTCAATTTTATAAAAATTTCTCTGGGTCATGAGCCCATGTTTTATCCGTATTAGTTCGTAGTATGAAAAACGAGCGTGAATATACACGCTTAATAAGAAGCACCATTGTATGAGGCATAAGTATCCCTATGTCCCTTGCGTTTAGAAATAATGAAACAAACGAAAAACATGTCCAGCTACCTAGGCGTGTTTCCTGCGAAGGAAACTGACTACGGTTAAGCAGTGTCTTGTATACCATGATGTGCTATACCAGAGAACTAGGCAAATTACTTTATTATTTTTATTACTGCACTTCACTTCCTCACTCAAATTATTTCAAACTGAATAAGGCGTTGTGTTATGTTTCCATACTGCTCTCAATCAAATTACTTGGTGTAATAATTTAGTTTTCATAGAGAAACTACAAGTTTATAAGATTGGGTATTACCCACAATCAATTTTCGTCGAATATGAAAACCTATCTTTATATTTTTTTGTAAACAACTGTTTTAATATATTAATCACAAACTCAACTATAGAGTGGCGTGGAAATTTTAAGGCTGTTTTTAAACATTGAATAGAAAAGTGGCGATGTAACTGTCCGATGATGTCTTCCAATAAAACTAAAATGAAGTTCTATCGAGTAAGGTGGCAGTAACCTGGATGAATCTAAAATATTTCCTTGTGATTCCTCAAGAATTGTATTCTGAAGCACAAACTACGGACAACATTCGTATTCTGAAATGAATCTACTGAAAAAATGGAGATTTGAAAACTCTCACCAGTACTTTAACGTAAAATACCTTATTGATTCACTATCGTCGCTGATCAGAATATTACGAAAAATAAAGAAACTTATAATCTTATGATTTAAAGCATTTAAAACACAAATTTAGGCATCAAATATTTATATTTTTCCCACAAAAGTTAATTTTTTTCCCATGAATGTTTCTCTTCATGTAATTTTAACTTATATTTCACCTGCTTGTTATATACAATCAAAATCAGTGAGGCATTATGCGGCATCTCCGCACATGTTTATCTGTAGTAGACTTTCTGTATCTGGAGGGCACTTATAAAGGGCCGCTCTTATCGAGGCCGGGTGCTCAATCCATCAACATCTCGTCTTCTGTCAACATCTAGCTAAATAAACTCCGCGCCAAGCTTCACAAGTGTTTCTCTGACCGCACATTAAGTGGTGGCCATATGTTGCGATTCGAACTCACATTCGCATAAGGTTAACTGAAGATCAAAGGCTCCGTGCAGACAGCTTTGAACAGTATAAAATCCAAATGTGTTCCAGCGAAAACAACCAGCTCTGGCAGCCTCAACAAACAGTTATTGTGTTTGGAATCGTCGTCTCTAAAGAATTGTTGACGGAAGCTTACTGTAGATTTACAGTATTTCTTAATTTATACTCACCCCTACGTACAAAAATTTTGGTCTACGAGTGTGAAAACGACACTATCGAATTAGTTTTTCAAGTCAGAATTGCAGCGTTCCCAGCGTCAACCATTGAGTGAATTTTACATCTACAAGAAGAGAATTCACAACTACAAGTACTAAGAACAATTTAATTTGTGTGAGATAAATTACTACGATTGCACCAAAAACAGTAGCAGTGACTGTAGCAGTGAAGTGACACGTACTTTCCTTTTAAAAGTGTAATTTCTTCAACGTGGTGCACAGTATAAACGCAGTATAATCTTGCTGTACCAGCCGACAACATTGTCTACAAGCACAGCATCACAGCGTCCCATCATTGCCTGCAAGAGACGTGTTCAGCTGTCTTCAGTTTTTTTTACACAGTTAAGTATTTTGTGGAAAATTTTTTTTCTTTGTTTAGTGCTACCTCGCTCTGTTCCCGGGCAGCTGGTTTTTTTTGTCGCACTTCATGCCGCGGTTTTTTTGTTGCCGTGTTCATTTCCCGTGTAGCTCCGCAATCTCATCTATAGCCTCAGTCTCGGTCTGTGCATTGTGAGAGCCACATTCGTGTATCGGAATATCTGGAATTAGCTGGTTGACAGCTGTTACCTTCAATTGTCGTCGTAAGTTTCAGAATTTTTTTATAATAGCATAAGAGTGTCGGTGGAAGTGTCTGGAACACTAAGATGTTAAGTTTTGAAGCCTTAAATTGATAGAAATTCACGTTTTTGCGGTGAAGCAGACGTATATTTTTTTCTAACGCCTTGACGACAGTTTTAATGAGCTAAAGCAGTCCCGTGGGCACTGTGTGATATTGTTGACCAGTCACAAGTATTATTGAGGTGCTAATAAATTTAAAGTTTCAGGATAAGAGACGCCACTTCTTGTTTTTCAATTAGATTATTGGTGATAAAGTATTGATGTTATTGATGCTATTATTTTATGGGTGCAATTCATTAATTTTTGTGTGTATTACTTGCATTTCTGTGTTTATTATTATTCTCGGAGTACGATATTAATTTTTGAATTAAATTGGAGTGAATTCTGGTATTGGATTGTTAATTTTTAGTGGAATAGGGAATTCCTATATGACTTAAGGAAAAACGACACATGTCGGATTTTTCTGACTCTTTGGACAGTGAGGAGGAAGTAGTACGAACTAAACCTACTGTAACTAAATACGGACGAGTGAGTAACCCAGTAGTTAGCAAGATGACGACTCCTAACACAGCGGCTCCTAACACAGCAGGGCCTAGTTCTAGTGTTCCTAGTAATGTTAACACGACACAGCTTGCACGTGATATTGCTGCAAATATAGTTGTGCCTCCTGTCGGGACGATAATGACGAACGCAGAGCTTCCCATATTCAGGGGAAGAAGACGCGTCCATGATGGAGAGTTCCTAGAAAATAAGAGTTTTCATACTCATATACAGAATCTCAAGGCATACATGTCCTTGTTGCCTGATGCCACTAGTGATGAACGTCGTAAGGAGTTCCTAGTACGCTCCGCTAATAAGAACGTAGGCGACTTCAACTCCGTAGTTACGAAGTTGGTTAACACGGATCTCAATTATTCTTTTGATCAGGTAGTTCAGATTCTTGAGGACATTTACGTTTCACGAGGTGAAAAGAGTATTCATGCCTTGGCTTGCGATCTAAACGAGTTGCAACTAGTTAAAAATAATGCACTAGCTGCTCAGATCGTCAATGCGTTTTCGAAAATAAGGAAGCTAACCGAGAGTATTCTTAATTCAAATTCGCTTGGGTGGCAGCGTCACGCGTATTTTCAGAACTGCACGAACCAGGCGGAGTTAAAAAAATTCGTGGGCGACAGCATGTCGTACAGTCTGGCTTTATCAACGTTAGGTCCGCTTTTTGATGAGTCGTTCGCTAGAAAAATTTTTGAAACACAATTTTCAACGGCGGAGGAATTGCTCGCTAGGTTAATTTCAGCTGTGCGCAGCCAATCCGAGACAAAAAAGATACTTGCGCAGAAAGTTCCGGTCAGACACGAAAGTGAAGTTTACGTAGGTGAGGTAAACAGTGAATTGGAAGAAGCTTTTGAAGAGCCGGATCACAATGAAGTGTTCTATGGTAGTGTAGGAGGTTACCGGAGGAGTTATCGACCAGGAATGAGGGGGATTGTTCCTAGACCTTGGCTAAGGAATCCCCGAGCTAGGGGTAGAGAGTTAAACAGTTATGTAGGAGATCGAAGTAGCGGTTCCTTAGAGTGCAACATGGTTAAATCAGATAGCGGTAGTTCTGGTCAATTCGGAGGAAATTCAGGAACGAAAAAAGCGGGATTCCCGTACTGTAACTCTTGTTCCATGGTAGGGCACTTTGAATGTAGAGGCCAAAGAGGTCAGTTTCCAAGGGGATGCTTTGCCTGCGGTGGAACTCATGTAGTAAAGAATTGTAGAGCGAGCGGTACGGAGGTCCGTAATTATAAGGCGTATTTACGCGGTAGAGGTAGCACAAACCGTGGTCAAAGTGAAGTTCATTGGGCGGAGAGCACGTCAAGCGATTTTTTAAACTAGGTGAAGGTAGTAAGGGGGATTTGAAACAGATTGAGCCCGAGGTATTTAGCGGTACCAACCTCGTTAAACTGGAGACCGTGGCAACAATTCCAGATACCACCGGGATAACTAAATCGTATGTTGACCCCTTGTTTCAGTGTAAAAATAGATATAACTTGTTGCAAGATGAAGAGCTTGAGAATGATCATTATCAAGGCAAGACTATCGAATCCTATTTTTCGGTATCCGTTGTAAAAAATGTTAATAAAAATGCTGGGTTAGTATCATTCAAGGATTGCAACAAACCAACCATTATTCTCAAAAATAATGACCAGTATTTAAGCGCTTTGCTTGACAGCGGCTCAGAGAAGTGCCTTGTCAGTTACAGACAGGTAAAAAATTTGAGCGAAGAAGTAAAACCGAGTAAATTGAGAGTAAAAGGCATCAACGGGAAGAGTGACGTCACAGGTGAAGTAGAGTTATCTATTAAAATTCCCGGCACAAATAAAGTAATTAAAACAAGTGCACTCGTTGTAAAAGAAGCTCGATTTAATTATGACCTGATACTGGGGCGAGATGTATTAAAAGATGCTGTTATTAACTTTAAAAATAAAGAACTTCTTTGGAATAATGTTGCAATTCCTTTTCAAGATTTAAATGTGGAACCTTTGTTAAGCAGAGAGGTTGTCATGCGAAATATAGTGAATAGTGATTGTCTATTATCAGAGATTGCGGTCGCCAGAAAGACCAAGAGGCAATTAAAAATTGATGACTGCAGCAGGAAAAATGATGACTGCGGCAGAAACAATGCTGACTGCAGGAGAAAAAATGCTGACTGCGAGACAATGAGAGCTGCGGTAGCTCAGAGACAGACCATGAGAGCTGCGGTAGCTCAGGCACAGCCAATGAGAACAAAACAATTAATTGTTCATTGTAATCAGGCTGAAGTGCCTGGGAATTCACTTAATGTCATTTATGGCTTCCTTAGGAAACCAATTGCAGGAGAATACGTCATTCAGAAAAGATGTCTTGATAATGGTGCTCTTATAGCTGACTCAATTGTTCAAATAAATGAAGACGGTGTGGTACCGATTATGGTTTTGAATCCAAGTGATGAAACAGTGTATCTCTCTGAGAATTCTATGCTATGTAATGCGGAATTAATAGGAGCTAATGAGATTGAGAGCGAAGTATTTTTAACGAATGTGGAAAAAGCGCTCAGAGATGCGAGTGAAGTTGAAGTAAATTCTGTCGCTGGGTCAGATACGACGAAAGTTAAATCGACATGTGGTGGAAGGAATGCCATTGTCAAAAGAAAACTTGCGTGGGATGCTGATACTCGTGGCAGAGGTGAAATTCTTGTTAATGATAAGGAGTTGGAAATCTATGCAGAAGTAAAGGCAGGTTTCATAAGTGGAGAAAAGGAGTTAAGACGTGACTTGACGGTAAATGATATTTCATGCAAGGAAGATGACGTACAATTACCTTTAGTTAAATTGTTAAATAAGTACCGGGATGTAGTAACTTTGGAAGGCGAAAAAATAGGTGTAACGAATATCTTGAAGCATCATATTCAGTTGAAAACTGATGCGCCTGTATTAAATTTAGCTCCCTACCGAATACCTCATAAGTACCAAGAAGAGGTAATGAGAATAACTAACGATATGCTCGATCAGGGAATAATAGAGGAGTCATCTTCTGAGTTCAATTTCCCTGTCATTGTAGTTAAAAAGAAGTCAGGAGATTTGCGTCCCGTGATAGATTTCCGTGCCTTGAATAAGGTTTTGATTAAACATTCTTACCCAATTCCCCGCATTGACGACATTTTATCGACGTTAGGTGGTAACACGTGGTTTTCTAACCTTGATCTTCGCTCGGCATTTCATCAGATAGAGTTAGAAAAAGAGAGCAGGAAATACACGGCATTTAGCGTAAATTACCGTAAGTATCATTTCTGTCGTGTACCATTCGGACTTTCTACGTCTCCGGGAATATTTCAAAGAGTCATGACATCTGCTCTTGCACCCATTCTGGGTAAACTAGCTTTCGTCTTCCTAGACGATATATTGGTGTTTTCAAAAAATAAGGATCAGCACTTGATTGATATAGAGATTGTACTTAAGATGCTGCGATCCGGTAAATTATCCTTAAAGCTTGAGAAATGCCATTTCTTTAAAAAAGAGCTCGAATATTTGGGCCATACCATTGCCGCCGACGGTATTAAGTGTAAACATTCAGAGAAATTACAAAACTGCCGAGCGCCGACCAATGTGAAGGAACTGCAACAGTTTTTAGGGTTGGCGAATTATTTCCGAAATTTTTTACCCAACTTTGCAGAAGTAGCTTACCCCTTGTACAACCTTTTGCGGAAAAATGTAGGTTATACTTGGACCGACGAGTGTCAGAGAAGTTTTGATTTTATGAAGTTGTCACTAAGTTCTGACACAGTTCTAAGACATCCTGACTATACTAAGGACTTTCATGTTTTTACTGACGCTTCCAATACAGGAATTGGTGCTGTATTAATGCAAGCGGATGATTCAAGCGACAAAATTCTAAGACCTATAGCTTATTTTAGTAAAAATTTAAATTCGAGCCAGCGAAGATACGCTACTACCAAAAAAGAGTTCTTCGCAATTTATTCAGCTCTAAAACACTTTAAGTATTTAATAACTGGTTACCCTGTCCGGGTATACTCAGACCACAAACCTTTAGCGCCACTTTTTAATAAAAAACTCCCTGACGACACGAACATGGCGAGATGGTGCCTAAATGTACATTCCTTTGATCCGGTTGTAAAATATCTACCTGGTAAAGAAAACGTTGTCGCAGACTATTTAAGCAGATTGCCTGTTAATAACGAGAAGTTAAACCTTAAGGAACTAAATTCTTGTGATGATTTGGAAGTCGCATTTGAATCAGAAGTTTGTGTGGTGGAGACTCGAGCACGACGCAAACACATGACAGGAAGCGAGGTAGTTGACCTGCCTCCGACTCGAGACAATGCTGACAGTGCAGCAGACACAGACGCGCGACCGGCGCTGATAAATTATGTACCGACAGAGTCTGAGATATCTTGGACGATTAAGGAGTTTATCGACGAACAAAACAACGACGCATTTTGCATAGAAATTAAGAATGCTTTATTACATGACAGTATTTCGGCTATCCCAGACTTGCAAAAATTTTTAATTCTGAATGATATTCTTTATCGACGTAGAGAGATTGATAATCGACCGAGTACAATACTCACAGCAGTTGTACCAAATTCCTTAATGAGTAAGGCCACTCTGGCCATACACACTCTATACCACACGGACTACAAGCACACTTTGTTTAAATTTAAGTTAAAATATTGGAATCAGTTAGAGAAAACCATTGTGCGCAAACTGGTTCAACATTGCGAGGTGTGCAAAATTATCAAAGCAAGACCATCAGTTCCAATTAAAATTTTGACAGCTCCGATTGCTAAAGAACCTTTCGAGGTCGTTTCAATGGATCTTTTAGGGCCACTTAAAGTAACTGATAATGGGAATAAGTATATATTGGTAGTAATTGATTTGTTCTCAAGATTTTGTCGTTTATATGCAATCTCAAATCGAAATACGGATTCAGTGATTTCTTGTTTAAGCAATTGTTTCTCACTTTTGGGTTATCCTAGGACGCTGATATCAGATAATGCTCTTGAATTTAAGTCAGTGGCACTCAAGCAGTTTGCAAAATTACATGCCATTGCAAAAAAGGAAGTTTTGGCTTACAGTCCACATTCTAATGCCATTGTAGAGCGGAATAACAAAAAAATTACGAATCTTTTGAAGCTATATGTCAATACACTCGTCCATGCAGAGTGGGACCAATTATTAGAAGTTGTAGAAAATGCCTTGAATAACTCTTTATATTCTACTATTGGCGAAACACCAAGTTATGTAATGTTTAATCGCGATACGTGTGCTTACTACCAGTCCGAGAATTTTGATTCAGTCATTTACAGCTTTGATGAAGAATTAGATTTAGTGAATATCAGAGCTAGAGAAGCCGTTCGAACCGTGGAAAATATTAGAAATTTAATTATAAACAATACAACAGAGCGAAATCTCTATAGAAATCTCAAGCGGCGCAACAAGGATATTAACATAGGGGATCGAGTACTTTTAAAGAATCATAACAAGACACATAAGCTTCAATTAACTTGGATTGGTCCAGCAGTAGTCCAAAAGGTTAAACGAAATTACGCTGATATTAAAATTGGATCTAAAATTGTTAGAAGTAATCTTAATCATCTTTTACTACTCAAAAAGGTACCATCTGTGAGTTAAAAAGACGAATTCATTGGACTATATGACTTCTTGACTAATCGACGAGTAAAGAATTAACCTTTTTATCGTTATTTACTCCGTTTTACCGTTTATTTTACCTTTTTACCGTTGTTTTACTGCATCAATAATGTTAAGGAATATAACCATAATTTTAGAGGCATTTTTTTCTTTCGCTATATGCAATATGCTTTGCGTTCATCTAAATCTCAATAACCAATGCGTTGTATTTTTATATGTTAAGCTTACTGTTGCTTTATGCTCGAGTAATTTGATGTAATGTTTAGGTATTTAACCCAGAGGAATTTGTACTGTCTCGTTTAGCTGTCGCTAAGACGTTTCATTAATTTTTTTCTTGAATTCACTCAGACATTCGTATTGCTAAATTGACAGTTTTAATCATGAACGATGCGCCGACGGCGAATTGCAAATCGCTGAGGTTGCTGTTCACCTTGCGAGATGGGTTGTTTTGACGCTGCGGCCGTATGCTGCGGTCTCGCGCCGAGCTATTTTTGCTCCGTCGGAATGTCCGGCAATCAGCAAATTTAGATTACATTCGTGAGAAAGGTGGCTTGTCACCGGATATAATTTTTTCCGATAAGATCAGCGTTTATTTTCTTTATGGTTGTGCAATGACTGTTGTCAGGCAACCGAGAGTTGATACCAAATTATGTGTTGTATTTATTTTTTTAAGTGTAACGGCCATGCTAATAGTTTCTGTATCTGTTCCTTGCAGGAGCTGTATGGAGAGATTCCATATGGGCAATCAAGTGTCAATCGACGTGGATAAGTTGTCTGCAGTTATTGCGAAAAATCAAGGACCAAGTGACGAGCTTCTCAAGGAATTATTTAAGACCAGCTCCCGGGTGGATTACCTCCCGGATAGTGTCACGGACATAGTGACCATGATACTAGTCGTCACGACAGTGATTTTAGGTGCGATGCTATATTATACCAAGCGTGCACAGGAGTCGTTGGTTGATCGGGCCGAAAGGCTTGAAGACTACCAACTGCGACGACTGCCCCGTGGGGGGTCCAGGGGTGAGCAGAACGTTTGAGAAGAGATTATACTTGAAAATGTGGGAAGAGTAAACAAAATTTAGAGAAGTGAGAAAATTGAAAAAAATTGATTAATTGAAAAATGAATTAATTGAAAATCTGGCGCGCTGAGTTTGAAAAAATGCGAAAACGCAAACGCGTTAAGTGTCTATGTAATTCTAAACTAAATTACTGTGTTTTTTTCTTTAATATGTTCCTTTAATATTGACGCGTAAATGGATGTCTAAGAATTAAGATTTTACTAAATATTTTGAGTATTAATTTTTGTTAAGAGTTTTGTGTAAACATGGCTAATTTTAAGTAAGGTATTTCGATGGCGTAGTTATTTTGATGGCATTATTCCCAATTGCTTGCGAAAAATTTCTTGCGAATGTTTGGAAATGTTCTCACATATGTTGGTTTACCGGAATCGAAAAATTTTTTGTGGTAACTCCGATATTTAATGCGTAAATTAGCGAGTTGATTTAAGTTGGATTGACGTTTTAATGGATAGGATGGCGTTTTACTATTTTGATCCTTTGCATAATTCAACGAGGCTGACGACGTGCAGAGAATTTATATTGCACGGTAAGTAAATTGCTTTGCTTTGCGTGTTTTTCCTGGCTTTCGCTAATTTTTGCTTTTTAGTTATTAAGTTTTTTTATGCTCACATGCCCTAGGGTTTTGTGTTGAAATCGTACTAAACATTGGTTGAATCCTTTTCTTAAAGGTTGATTGAGGTAATGAGTTACGAATTTTAATGAGTTGAAAAAAGTTTTTAACATTTTTAGTTGAATGCGGTATGTCTCACAATTGGATTTTTGCGGGGTATTAAGTTTATTTTTTTTAGTGTCTAAAAAATTTTTTTTTTGGCTTATTCCTTAAGTATTTTTTGACATTCTAATTATTTGCCATGTGAATAACCTAACTGATTAGGCAGGGGGTGAATTGGTAAAAAGTGGTAAAAAGCGTTTTTTTATTTAGCATGCGTTTTACCGTGTTCTAGTTTTAGAGCGTTGGTTCTAGCTTTAGTTGTGCGTTTTATTAATCAACGTGTTTGTTGCGTTACCCTATAATCATTTCTTGGTAATGCAACAGTTTTAAATTCCATAGTGTAGTAAGCGTAGTTGTTTCTTTAAATGTTTTTCTTCTTTCTCCTCCGCGTTCTAAATTTTAATGCGTTAAATGCGTTACCTATAACCTAACTGCTTTGCGTTTATTCTATATCTTTTTGGGTGATGTAATCGGTTCTTGTGTTTTGAACTATGATTTTAGTGATGTATTGAGTTTTTTTACGATAGGGTACGTATATATAATGTTCGCTGGAGTTACCCTCGTGATTGAGTGCTTTGCTTGAAACTATAATAAGGCTTGGCGTGATAACAGTTGTTAATTTTTTTGCTTTTGATAATACAAATTGCGATAAGGTTAACGTAATTTAATGTACAACGGTTACGAGCGATTTCGTAATAGTTCTTTTTCGTTTCGCACTGTCGTTTAATTTTTCTCAAACAATTTATTGACAATTCATGAATTGTGCTTTCATTGATGGGTTTATTTCTGCGGATTCTTGAATTTCGTTTAAAAGTTTCATTATTTTTGTGTGTTGCTCTCTTAACATTCGGGAGGGGGAGCAATATGCGGCATCTCCGCACATGTTTATCTGTAGTAGACTTTCTGTATCTGGAGGGCACTTATAAAGGGCCGCTCTTATCGAGGCCGGGTGCTCAATCCATCAACATCTCGTCTTCTGTCAACATCTAGCTAAATAAACTCCGCGCCAAGCTTCACAAGTGTTTCTCTGACCGCACAGCATTGGGGTGAATTTAATCTCTTATTTTAACTTCCTTTTCTCTCAAGCGAATTTATTTTGAGGGAAGAGCTCTGAAATGAATTATCCAGTTGGAATGGTTCATTTCTGTATGAAAGCTTACCATGTTGACTGAGTGTAGCTTGATACTCAACTGAAGTCCAGAACCACCACCGCCGTATAAATACGCTAAGTTGTTGTGGAGGATGACCTCCAAGGAATAAGAGTAATGGGAAATGGGTGGCCCATTTCATGACTTCCTCTTCCCAGAGGCGCTGCTTGTCTCCCCTTCCTCAAAGCGCTCGCGCGTCCCATGACGCCACCTTAGCCCCACCTCCAGTAGGTGTGCTTCCCAAGCACTCGCCTCGGTACGTGAATCCCACGCATCAACTCTTGACTAGTGCACCGCTGCCCTTTTACCCAATCTCTATTGATGTGTACACAATTTCTACTACTTTCGTGCACCAACTTAGATTGAATTGACAAACTCTGAGCCCACCCTCATCAGCGTGCCGTCGTGCAGCCGCGCTCTGTGTGTAGAAAAACAAATGGTTTTCTTTGGGGATTTCTTTAGGGCAAACTTTTTTTTAATAAAGATCTCCCTAAGAAATAGAGGATTATAGTAGAGTAAAATCTTTCTCGCTAAAATTTAACTTGATAAAAAGGGACAACCATTAGGCGCATTTGACGACCAAGTTCTCTTCTTAAATGCGCCGAAGACAAAGTGAGCTGGGCAGTGTCAGCGACTGCATCGTGGTCGTTGCGCACCTGCCTTCCGTCTGACCTGACCACCATTACGCTTCTTCATTTCATTAAGTCGTACTCTAATGTTTGATCCTGAGAGTGGTCGGTGTCCTGGCTGCCATGATCCGTCCTACATCGCTCTTTCATCGAGAGGATTCTGACGTTGACATGATGGGCTGGTCTTCCCTGACTGCCCAACTGCCTCACTGCGCTTCACTTCTGCTTCGCCACTCGAGTTCAGTTCGGACACTCGACTTCACTGATGTGGGTCACCGTATTGATTAGTGCACAATGTTTCTTTAATGACGTCAGTGGCGGCTATTAGTAGCCTGCCTCACTTACCTTTAAAATAATGGGAGATTTTCAAAATTCGTCGCATTGCCTCAAATTGAATAAATAAGTACTTTATACTTCTATTTCAATTACTTTTTTTTAATTTCATGCTCTTAGAGCATCTAAAACAATTGCTCCAACTAAATTATGCACCAGTATGTTTAAAATTACTAAAATTAACTTGGGATTCAGCGTATTCACTTAGACCATAATCAAATTAGTCTTAGACAGTTATTCCTAGAAATTATTCAAGCTGAACTTTCGAGTTGTACAATATTTTCTGCGAGGCAACGGATTACCAATACTTTAATCTCATGTCGCGATTCCTAAATTAACGTACGGAGTCATACGGGACCATATATTCTGAGGCTAGGGATATATTTCAATTGAGCAGATTTGGCTTATATTTTACCCAATAAATTTATGAGCAGTTGTTACCGAATAATTTGTTCAAATTGTTAATAATTTGTTCTCACGTAGCATTGATCGTGGAACGGTGCTGAAGGGGCGCTAATGGATTGCTGGTTTCCCAGTCTCTTTCTTTTTCAGGCCTATTCGCGGAATTTGGCATTCATTAAATCCAGTGAAATAAACTAATATTTATTTTAACTGTTTCCTATCCCTGCGTCAGTCCGTAAGTATTCTTTTACAACGCGCCTATTACCCTCAGGGCGCCCGCTTCCATTAACTTGTTTCAAGTTTCAAGTCACGTGGTACTCGACCCAATTTCCTAACGAGCAGACAAGCTTTAAGAATATGACATGCATGCGCCATCACTGCATGGCAGTACCCTCGTATACCTATTTTCTTCGAGTACGTTTTTTGCTTCCAAATTTGCTAATTGTGTTGCTAACTTGTTTCCACTTTCAGTTGATGTGATCCCACTTTAGTATAAACTTTCCAATGGCTGGTTTCCTCCCGGAAATTCACTTTCACTGCTTGTGGTCCCATCCTGGCATCTATTTGCATTAATTGTTCTATGTAATATCCTATAGTACCCCCTATCTTTAACTGCAATCAATGTTTCCCAAGTGTGCATGTACTCACTCCCTCTCAACAATGCTTATACACCAACTTTCTTTAGTTGGTATGTAAGTACCATAGCAACTTTGGCCGACATACCAACTTTCAAAAGCTCTGGCTGTGCTCAACTAGCGATTACGGTCTCTAAGTTTGAAGCCGCGTTCGTATTCACTCACACATCGTACCTCTGAAGTTACTTCTACAAAACAAAGTTTCACTTCAGTTCCACCTTCAACACCTCACCTACATTAGGCATTGCTCCACCTATTCTCACTAAGTGAGCTCTCACCCATGCAGCCTTTCCCAGGGATTGAACTGAACAACAACCCTGACGGGGTGGGAAAAAACGCCTGGTTGAAAAAATTATCAGAGCTACCTTTCCGATGATATTAACTAGGTAGGGCTAATGTGGATCAGCGTTTGAACTTGAGCTGAAAAATAGGTTAAAATACGAGAATATAGAAAGAACTTTAAAAGAAACGCCTCCCTAATAAAAGCACATGAATATACATTTAAAAATATAAATATACCTAGGAAAACTTTAGTGTTTACGTGTATATAAAAAACCGCTAGATTGGCATATTTATTTCATACTTTCCCGGCTGAATAGTCACTGTAACTAGTTTTAATTTTTAAAGAAATGAAAACGGTTTCTCTGAGCCAAGTGCGCTACATTTTTCCACATGATGAGGGAAGTAAATGATTTATCATTACGAAAGTATTTTCTTAAAAAAATGGTACTTCCCACTTTCCTTTTTTTCTAAGGGTTGGCATCAATTAATATAACACCTAAATGTGCCTTACAACATTGGCAGGTTTGGGAACACTTTAGCTCGAACACCTGTACGAGTTGTTCCGTTTGAAGACATACATACTTCCGTTTGAAGACATACTCGCTTGACCACTGCGCCTACCAGCGCAGTCATTACCTCGCGACTGGTACAGTAATGTTCACACAGCGACGCTCAACTGCCAGAAAACTCAAGCAGCAGAGGTCAGTCTCATTATTTTCAAGCACTTCAGGAGTGATTCAGCAGATTGGGGAAACATGCGTGGCATTTCTTTTCACCGCACACCACAGAATGAAAACGTATTCATTCTTTTAATTTGAGACGAAAGTAAAAGTACATATTTACGTTGGTGTAATTTCAATAAAATCATCTCAGTTTACTTACGTTCTCGAAACACTTTGATTTTATGCGCTGCGAGTGGGAATTTCAAATTGTAAATAATACTTTACTTGGATACCTGACCCTGAAAATAAATAATATTCAATTCAAAATTATGCCTCCATCGGCCGTGCAATTATGACCCTGTTGTATGACCCTGAAAGTATGTGGTAGTACCCTGAAAATAAGACAATCTAGTGGAAAGATATGCCAGTGTAAGCAGTAACAAACCGCAGTGGACATCTTTAAAATTATTCATTGAACAGATTTGAAACCTTGCCAATCACTATTTTCTTTACTACCATCCTAATAGCTGGTGTCTGTTGCAGTTGAAAAATCGATCCAAAAATGAATTGTGATTCTTTCATGCCTATCTAATTCAAATTTCATGTTTTTGCGTCACAGTTCATGCTACAAAAAATTAAATCATTTTTCCGAAAAAAATTAAATCTGTAGTCTTCGCATTGCTCGACATCATCGACATCAGCACGCAAAGACTTCTCAATTTAGCGAAGACTTGGCAATTTAGCATGAGTTGAGAGCACAAAAACGCGAAATGAACGTAATTCCACGTGATCTTATCCGTTAATCCCCTTCCGTGCAAGTGTGCACGGAGCGGTGCAAGCGTGGCCCGTCTGGCCGGTGACATTCAGGGACTAAATAGTCGTCAACATTTCTCAAATTTAAGGCCCAATTCTCGTTCACAAATCTCAACTCTTCGCGTAACAATAAATGAATTCTTATCATAATTGTCGTCGGTTTGAACTATTTCGATTTTAATTTGCAAGCAAATACTTTAAAAATTACAATTTCTTGATCTTAACATGTCTACTGGAAATTTGCAGAGTCCTATAGCATTTACTAGTGTGATTTTTAACGTTTTTTTCCATCTTTTATTCTTGATGTCCTTTTCTGAACAAAATGAAAACCAATGTTCTGTTGCTCAAAATACTGCTCAATTCCGTCCAGAACAATTACCAAGCAGCTATTCACTTACAATGCTAAATTACGTTTCAAGTACGTAGGCACTTCAAGTTTCTGGGCATTACTGTGAACGCTGCAAAAAGTTGGTGCTGCGTCATTCTCCTTCAAACCCCTCAGGTGCTGGTGTAAAGGACGCATTGCGACTTGAATGACTGTGATAACTCGTTCAGCAGAGCGATAAACACATATGCATTATTTTCATCCATTAGAGAACCGAATACGTGAAGAATAAAAAAGTGTTGTTACTTTAATTGCATTCTGAAACCCAAATGAATACGCTTCTGAACAGAGTGGATCAAATAATTGCATTGCTTGCATGCGACTTATTTATTTCTATTTCAAGTTTGGGTAAATTAAAACGTGCCAACAGGACTCTCTCTCGTGCACATTGTGAACTGCAGCGTATCTCAGCTTTATAGCATCGCCAGCCTTATGCAGTACATAATCTTCCAATATTGTAAACATTGCTTTCTCAAATTAGTTCGGTGATCTGGCTGGGTATCAACTTCACAAAATTTCAATGACCCTTCGTTCGAATTCAGAGCTGTTTTTCAACAACGGTTTTTCTACTTGACTTCAGCGAGCAATGGCAAAAAAGAGTCAGTTCGTCTCGCAGGTAGCAATGCTGCATTGAATCAAGCAATAATCTCTGTTAATTTAAACAAATTCAAAAATTGAATACATGCTGAATTTTGAAAGCTTCAGCAATCAAGAAAAAATTAACGCGGAATGGCACAAAGTATTAAAGTTATTCATCAGTGGCTAGTAACACTATTCCCAAGACAAATTTCAACCCACAGTGAGCTCTGGAAAGCCATTACTATATATATATATATATATATATATATATATATATATATATACAGCTCGAATTTCTAGACCTAAAAAGTGCTAAAAATAGCGCATAAAATGTGGTCAAAATACCACTAAAACTCGAAAAAATTTCATTGGTATAATATATATCATCCTCTTTTTAATTTACTACTACTTTATGCAGGTTGTATATTCATTTATCGCATAATGACTACTGTTTGCCTTAGTGCCTGGTCACAATAGCGTTCACAGTAAAATAACATTCACCCACTGAAAATAGTAAACCGATATATTATTATTGTATTTTTGCTTGTTTGTTTTTCGTGCTTATATCCTGCGCTTCTGTAATTTAGGGTGTACTGACTTGTCTATATTTCTATTTGCAGACATTATGTTCCAAATGAGTTTAGGCTCGAAACGTTCAGAGTAAATGTTTTTAAAACACTTCTCCATTTCTTTCATTCAAAATAATATATATGCGATAAATGCATTTATTTATTTGCATTTATAGGCATTATAGCATTAATAAAAAAATGCTAGAAATCCGGGCTCTATTCAATACGGTAATAAAGTTTTATTATTCACGCAACATTCGTGAAAGTTTCATATCTGACTCGGTCACTCCTAATCTGCTGTCATACCGAGGTAGAACTTGTTTTCGCCATATAAAGGATAAATAACAATGAATTTCATACACAAACAACAGCTTTTAATTCGTAAACAAACTTTTACAAAATAGTTCAATGGTTTGAGTACGAAAGTGATGATTTATTCATAAATTAAGGAGGGAAATTCAGCAAATGGCCGCAGTCAAGAGTTTCCTGAGAGACGCGCCATCGCAGTTTTGGTTGTCTGCTGCTCAACCTGGAAAGAGACGAAAAGTTATGAGTAAACGTTCAATTTTGACAGTTGGACAAATTTTATAATAAAACTCAAATGCCAGCAGAATGTAGGAAGATAAGCATGCTGATATAGCAGGGACTCGTGTCACTGAAGATGAAGAATAGGTCAGATGATATCAACACAAATGCATCTATCTGAAAAATTACCAAATTTTGAATTCAAACTTGGAAATACGCATTCTCATGTCATAGATAAATTTCATCATCGCAATTAATATTTCAGCTCAAAAATTATGCTTCAAGACTCATTACATACGCGTAACTTTTTATGCGGTAAATATTCGTACACCAATATTCTTTAGTTCAAAAGTTTACTGTGAGCTACACATGAAGCGATCATAACAGGTGAAAACGGCCATGGCACTTAGTCACAGCGGTAAGTACAGTGATGTGGCTCAAATGCGACCTACGTTGAAATGATGTTTATTTGTCCTCAAAAATCAGAAACGTTTTTGGAAGCTCACCGTGTTGGGTTTAGATGACGCCTCAGCCGTGTTTGAAACCGCCCTTGAATCCACCACCGAATCCGCCTCCGAATCCTTTACCACCGAATCCGCCTCCGAATCCTTTACCTCCGAATCCCCCTCCTCCAAATTTGCCACCACCAAATCCACCTCCGAATCCTTTACCCCCGAATCCACCTCCTCCAAATTTACCACCTCCAAATCCGCCTCCGAAGCTTTTGCCGGCCGCCGCGAGGGCAATAAGGCAGAAAAGGGCGACAACGAGGATAAGGAGCTGCTGGGGACGCTGCAGGAAGAGAGATAAGTTCAGATTAAAGGAACAGGATCAGAAAACGATGAAATAATGGAAATACAGGTAGCAACCTTGTTATGTTATGATGTTACCTCAAAATAAACACATGGAGCTAGGGACTTAGTGGTTGAATGTAACTACTGGTCTATCACCTCCAAGTCACGGTATACGAATGTGCAGCGTTACCGTTAGCGGACACTGAAATTCCTAAACAAGCGACTCCGTTTTCGAAAAAAAATCTTAGAACCATTCGCCTTTCATTTACGTAGACATCAAATCCTGCATTTTCAAGTACATTTTAATACGCTTTTCATGGAGAAGATGCTCAGTAAGGGTATTTTTGAGTTTATTGAACTTACCAGATCAATGAACTGTTATTACCTACACTAAGAAGCTCTGTCAGACAAACTGAGACGCGAAAACTTTATCTATGGTACTATCCTTGAGCTAACTAAACATCTTCTGTAAGAATCCGACTGTGTTAACAAATGGGAAAAATGATTGCCGAGGTTTACCCATACAATACCTTAGTTGCGCGGTTTTCTTAGATAAAGTGTTCATTTTATTAGTCATCGCTCATGTTTTTGAGTATTGTTATCAAGGTGATGTCCCAGTAATGCAATGTTCAATGAAATCTTCTATTGAATAATATAAAGACGAAATTTTTCTCAGTGGCTTCTCACGAATTGCATTCTAATTTGCAGACTAAGACAAAAAATTCACATGTAAAATGTGCATGGAAAACTGATAATTACTTCCATCCTTGACTTTTGTTCTTACTATTACCCGATTTCATCAAGAACTGGGTACGAAAGTTCTGAACTAAAGAAAACTAATCCTAAATGTACGAGGAGTTCGTGAGACTCGAACTCAGGACTAGAAATCACCGCGTCAACACGCTATCGACTGCGCTATCGATCACCCTAAAAGGTGATCGAAGCACAACGAAAGCAATGTTTGACCCAGTGAACGCAGGCGCACTGTCCTGACAGATATATTTTATTCCCATATGTATCGAGAGCTCAAAGTCTAGTCACCCCCAGAAACAATTAATGAATCTGGTACGGGAAGACGCGGTGATTTCTAGTCCTGAGTTCGAGTCTCACGAACTCCTCGTACATTTATTTCATTTGAAAAAAACTTGTGGAAGCAGTGTCTTCCCGTACCAGATTCATTAATTGTTTCTGGGGGTGGCTAGACTTTGAGCTCTCGAAAACTAATCCTTATAGATAAAACAAAGTCTTTCTAGCTTACTCTACATAGCATACCATTTTTCAATTAATATTCTGTGCATTAGATCTTTACTTTATTTCAAACGACTATAATTAAATTTTACTCAACATTCATTTCATCCAATTCCTACATACGAACTAATTTGAGAAGTATATGTGTAAAAGAGCTTACCATGTTGACTGAGTGTGGCTTGATACTCAAGTGAAGTCCAGAACCACAGCCGCCCTACAAATACATTAAGTAACGGGCGAGGATGACCTTCAAAAAATCAGCGCCGGTGCAAAACACGTGGCCCACTTCATGACTTCCTCGTCCCTGCGATGCCGCTTGCCTCCTCTTCCTCAGTGCATTGGCGCACCCCAAACCAGGCGCCACCTTCGCCCACCTTCCCAGTAGAGGCGCCTTTCATACACACCTCTTCAGTAGGTGTGGCTCTCTGAAGTGCCCACTCTCATTTCATGTGCTCTTTCCAATTCACGCTCTCTCAGAGATTGCCGCCATTCTCCTTTCGAAAGCTAAAACAAAACATTTAAGGTACTAAGTTTTTAGAAACGTGCTATTTTCTTCTCTTACCTTTCCTTTCCTTACAAAAAATTCGAACCACTCTCATCTGCGTTACCTCACACAGCCGCACAACAGCTCTCAGTAAGTGAGGTGAAGGGTACAATGAATTTCTTTCCATGTATGTCACATACTTTCTTATTTTAGTAAACTTCTCACTCACTCAAGGACCTTCAACGGACACGGCTCAGCCCTCACATCACTGGGAATACATTTGCTCCAACACATGCTGGCAGTTCAAAACGCAAAAGGTTTCCATACATCCTCCCCTAGCAGGAGAGCACAACTCATGTACCATACATTCAGTGAGTGTTTTATTATGTGTCTGTACAGGGATCTCACTTCCACATGTTATTTCAACTTCTTTATTTCTTACAGGATTTTATTCTAATACCGAAAAATTCCCGGAAATTGTGTAATTTTCTCAGGTCATTTATCATATTGATTTTTTTTCACTGCATTTAACTACAGTTATATCAATTTATTCGTCGTGAGGAAAAAATGAACCCTGATGTCCCAAAAATTGTGGCGTAAAAAAATATTTTTTACCCTAAACTCAATAAAATAACGTAAAACTAGATTTCTCAATACATTTTGTATATTTCAGGATATACTTAAAATATGACAATTAGTTTTTGTATGCACTCATGGAAGAAAAATGTCGTAAATGATGTCCGCTATCGCCACAACACATTTCAAGTGATTCAAGTTCTTGGATGATATTCGCCGTGTGGTTGATGTCGATGGACCTTATTTGTTTTATATGTTTCACTCAAAATCAGCGGTTTTTATTTGTTTGTTATTGCACACTATCCTCAGTCACAAAACTTGAGGAGCAAAACAAATTTGAAATGTTTATTATGGTAAATGTTATCTATATATCACTTCAGTGTTATCGTTTGATATTTGTGGTGTAGTCAATGTTAACTGGCCTCGTAAACCCTTCGACTTATCACCACTTGGCCATTCTTGTAGGGATAATTGAGGAATAAACTGTTCTTTAATTGAAAAAACACTGTCGCTGAGCCTAAAAGAAACATCTGCCAGCAAATTTTGGAAAACGACGGTAACATCTCGATAGGCGATATGGAGAATTAAAAAAAAATGAAAATGTACTTTCACG
The DNA here is from genome assembly GCA_030386875.1 of Morinoia aosen. Lineage (NCBI taxonomy): Eukaryota > Metazoa > Arthropoda > Malacostraca > Amphipoda > Talitridae > Morinoia > Morinoia aosen. Next base: position 74,073,243 of record CM059567.1, on the reverse strand, counting down.
ATAATCGTTGAAGCCCCCCACTTTATCAATAAATAAATGGTAATTTTAAGTTACACTCAGAAATGTACACAGTAAACTTTATGTAATTCAGTATCTTGTTAACCCATAATGACTTCCAATAGGTTTAAGAGGATTTTCCCACCTTCCTGGGATAGCGTTCAATATTTCAAAACAAAATTTCCAACAATTTGAATTTGAGAAAAAAAATGAAAGAACAAAATGAAAACAGTGTATTTTCAAAATCGGTGATGCTAAGTTCATACCTCGAAGTGATTTTTAAAAAATGTCCTAAAACAAAGGGCCTTATGTCAAATTGTTGGAAATGCCACAACAAGTATTAAAATATCTACAACACTATTTGCGTCTTCTGATGTCGCTCGAGAAATTTTTTGTATAATAAATACTTCCTGAAGTACTCAACTTAAATTATGCACCGTACCTCGGTCAAAATCCAACCCGGCGTTCTTATCCGATCGTGTCGGTTACTGGATCACGAAGAACATAAGAAATTAATACATAAAATTGCTTACGTTTACTCGGGTGATTTATTCAAGGGGCTACAATCCATACACAGGTTAGAGTAATAATATAAACACGATTGCAGCCTTGTTATTCGGCTTCACGCCAGCACTTGCCTAGCTAATTTAGCATCGATCTAGTGATTAGTAAAAATGCACTTGTTCTCATATGATATATGCCAACTTTATTTGCAATTCTACATATCGCATCGTTACAAACGAAAATGAAGATCGCAAAAAGCTTTTTCATCGACATCAGCTAAGACCAGTCATAGTTATACTCATTGTATTCGTTTCATTTTGATGTATAAATAAATTCAGTTTATATTTCACTTCCAGGAGATTCAATCCCTTTATTTACTCTTTTCATAAGAATACGGCCGGCATGAAGTATCTGCTGTCCTTCTTTTATAACGAAAGACACTGTGATATTCAGATAAAGTTGATACATGAATTGTAATTCAGCCACTTTGTATTTCAAATATTTAATAACATGAACTTCCTATGTGGATGGACAAACCATAAGAAGTAAACTATTGCTAGGTCAGAGGTTAATTATATTTTTGTGAAAAGCAAAATTGAAACCTATTTATTCCCGAAATTTTCCTCCTAACACGAAAATTGATACCTAAAAAATACTGTAATTACTGTAGGAAAATGCTTTGGAAGATAGTATACTCTTACATTCACAAATGAGCTAAGGAGTATGCAGCTTACCATTGATTTGTTTTGAAGGTATAATATGTGGAAGTGAATGATTTTGCATCTAAACATCTGCTTCTAGAAAACAAATTATATTTTTTTACATTAAATCCTAAAATATTGCATGCTACATAAATTTTTTCACGAATGGCGTTTCTGACAGACAAACCCCAGACGCGCGCTGTAATGTGTTTCCAAAACACGGCTGACTCGCGTTTTTGTGCTTCATGTTACGGTGAAGTTCGAGGAGCGCGACTGAATCAGAAGCTTCCGTGACGTTTTTACGAAGAATTGTAATGTTGCCGAACCACTATTCTATTTACTGTTACAGTTTTGCGATAAGATGCGTTATTGAATGTTTGTATTCCGTCTCAATATGTGACCGCGTAACAACCATCTGTGATGATGGGCTCACACTTCGTTGAAATATGTGAGGCAGGTGTAGAGATATCGTTGTTCGTCAATAATTATCGGATAAACCAATATGAATGTGAAACTATTTAGTACAGAAGTACACACGCGGCGAGTGAGTCCACTTGATCAACTAGCACTACATTACAGTAGCTCGTAAACTTAACCAAACATGACATTCGATGTCAGGTATCGTACGAAAAGTCAACAAAAACATACTCAAACTTTCTGAACTTGTCAACGCGTATAACGCGCGTCGCGTTATGCTCCGATGTATGAAATGGGGACCATTTACTGAAAATGTAAATCCGGCAAGCCTAAAATAAATTTAAACGGGAAAACGAGGTATGTTTTAAATTTTTTCCAGAAACCGTTTCAAGACTAGTGCAATAAATTTTCGTCTCTTCAATGAATCGTCTAGGAAACTCGGACCATGAACGACAATATTTTCACAGTTACAGTGAGCCTAAATTAAAACGTGTTGCAGCTGTTATATCTCAGTTTTGAAAACGATACGAAAATATCTGTTTTGATGCTAGTAAACAACATGTTTCGACTGTTAAATAAGGGTTTAAAGTTCATTCCCGCATAGTACGTGTTTGAAACTGGCAGGAAATGAATGTTAGACCCAAGACAAGTGAAAATCTATTCCGAAATGTGTTAGGAAGAAAAGGTTATCAAATTAGGCTTCGACTGAATTGTTTGTTGTTGGAAATATGATGTCTGCATTCCCTGATCTTTTTTTATACAATACAGTCATGGGTCATGTTTCGAAGCAACATGCTGTCCACCTGCGCAATATTTGGAAGTCACAATTGTTGGAAGTTTGGGCTCAGAAGAGAAATCCTCAGAGCAATAAATCTTGTTGAAACATGTACAACTGTGAGTAATAGAAAATAAATTTGATTTACTTTAAAAGAAGCAGACTGGTACATGTGAAAGAAAATGAATATATACCATAACGTGAATATGATTTTACATCAATCAAACGATCGCACAACTTAGCAAACTTGGGAAACTTGTGTTGCAATTTATGCGCTGCCTTCGGAACACAAAAATTGATGCCATACTTTTACATTGCGCCATGTGGACCTTACTGAGAGCAAAATTACGTCAGCAGAAAATAAGAGTAATTTTAGTTAAAACGGCACAAATCGTAGGATTTGTCTCAATATATTTCAATTTCTTGCCTTGCAAACATTAGTAATTAAATAAAAAGTAATGACTTGAACTATTTTTCGTAGTCACAAACTGTACATTCATAATGTTCACAGTAACAAAGCTGAACGTACACAACATTAGTAACGAAAGAATATTGAAAAACTAGAATATTGTTTAGTATAACTTTAAATTTCAATGTTCAGAAAGTAGATAGTGAGTCAAAAATGTTAATCTAAATATGATGCTAAATTTTTTCGTTTTCGTCTGTTGAAAAGTTATAATTTCTCATTAATCGATTCACTGAACCACTTTGAGGTTGAAAATGAAGTGCTTTACGCACGACAGCTTGAGGCGTGCTTGAGATTACCCTTTATAGTCGCACCAGCAGTACGGATGAAGCTTACTGAACTGAATAGATGACTTCATAATGCAGGCACAATTTTCTTCCGTTCGTATTCTTTTCGGTTTCACGCATTCAGCGTGTCTGCTTCTGAATAATGGCACACTACTCTGGCGAGCGAAAATAATTTTTTCAAATGGGAATATTGTTACATGAAAGTGTTTTTAAATAAGAGATTCTTCGCTCACATGTATAAATCATCATGTAATTAGAAATACAAAGCTTTCGTTTCAAAATGAATTTATTTTTAAAATTATAAACAGCAATAAAAATCCCACTAAGTTATGGGACAGATTCATCATCGAAAATCAGTTCATCAGTTAGTAATTTAATAAAAGCTAGTACTGGTGAAGAGTGAAAGCATTGAACATAAACCATATCGAAATGAGGGAAGACGGAGGTATTTCAGAGTTGGAACTCAGCCATGACGGTAGAACATTCTGGCTCATTGCTTAGGGGTGCCCCGTGTTTTGGTGTAGTGAGTGCATACCTGATGTTTTTAATCTCACTCAATATATATTGGACAATAATAAAAGTAACAGAGAATACTTTTTCCTAAAATTATATGATGTGAATCAGAATAACTGAATTTGGTCAAATAAAACACGAGCTTGCGCATAAACATGTAAGTTTACTGTTGAATACGTTTCGTCCGCAAATGCGTAAGTTAAAGAAATTTTGTTTGACGACACGACTGTGTTGAATGGATGATTTGAACATTCCGGCCAATATCAGCAGCAAATTTCAATTGAAATAATTTTTTCTATGGAAAAACAGAAATGAAAAATTGAAAGCTTCAATTTATGTGAATATGATGTTAAATGTAAACTGTGGTTACTGTATATCAATTTCGCTGTGCACACACACGCCGCCATGACGAGGTTGTGTTCAGCTCGGTCATGAAAAAGTTGCTGCCATGTCCATGTCGAATCAGTTGTATAATTGCCATCAATTCATCTCATCGGATAAAAAATAACACATTATGAAAATAATTTTAATTCGTAAACAAACACTGACCATAAAATGCAATCGTTTGAGCACGAAAATGATATTTTATATCCATAAATTAAGGAGGGAAATTCAGCAAATGGCCGCAGTCAAGAGTTTCCTGAGAGACGCGCCATCACAATTTTGGTCGTTGCTGCCCAACCTGAAAAGAGACGAGAACTAATCAATAAAAACTTCACTTTTATAAGCAGTAAGCTCGTTATAATGGAATGTAAATGATATCATTATTGTAAGAACAAAATCTACCGAAACTGGAAAGCACACTCTTCTTGAAATGAAGGAAAGATGAACACTGGTCGGAGAAAGTCGCAATCGCTAAAAACTTTCATTTCACATCCATGCTGTGGAATATTGTCCGGACGCCAAAACTAACTTTTCATCAACGAAATTAGTAATAAAATTTCGAAACTTATCTTTAAATATTTTTGCATGAATTTCTCACACATGCACATGCCTGTGCCTCAATAATTTCGAGTTCCAAAGTTGGGTATGAGATTCCCATGAGACTGATAGTCATGCCCTCAGTGACAGCGAGAAGTGATTTAATGAGCAAAAAGTGTCCACGAATAAAGAATTAAATTTTTTTAAGTGAAAAGCATTTGTAATATCTCACCGCGTTGAATCAGGAAGATGCCTTAGCCGTGTTTGAAGCCACCGAATCCACCTCCGAACCCGCCACCGTGTCCTCCAAAACCACCTCCGTGCTTGCCACCGAATCCACCCCCGAATCCACCTCCGTGCCCTCCGAATCCCCCACCTCCAAATTTCCCACCTCCGAATCCACCTCCGTGTCCGAATCCACCACCTCCAAATTTGCCACCTCCGAATCCACCACCTCCAAATTTGCCACCTCCGAATCCACCACCTCCAAATTTGCCACCACCAAATCCACCACCTCCAAATTTGCCACCACCAAATCCACCACCTCCAAATTTGCCACCACCAAATCCACCACCTCCAAATTTGCCACCACCAAATCCACCTCCGAAGCCTTTACCGGCCGCCGCGAGGGCAACAAGGCAGAAGAGGGCGATAACGAGGGTCAGGCGCACCTGTGAAAGCAGGGATAGAAAAATAAACTTGAATAGTTATAATAATGTTGAACGGTGTTGATCAAATCAACATTAAAGCACGCATACGAGTCCTTTACTGCTCCCCTCTAAGCATGCCGTACTCTGCGAGGAAACTTGAAGCGCCGCGAAGTATTGAATCTGCTGTGTGTAGCTAGACTGGCATTGCACAACATCTGGCTATTCTTAGGATCAATTTCAACTATTCCTTCAGTATTGCTATTGGTATTCCATTGAGTTTAAATCTCTTTGCTTGCAATTTCGGGTCCAGGAAACACTTTCAACAGAAGTATCTTATTTGTATAGGTTGATACATAGTTAATCCTTTCCACAACCCCAAACCACATGTGTTACCAATTTTTATCCCTCAATATTTGGCTAAATGTTATGCCAGTCTGCCCAAAAACAGTAAACAAAGTGAAACTTGTGCAACGAATTGAACTACACAGTGGTATCAGTGTGGACTCTTTGCTGCAAGTAAGTAAGTTCAATTTTTAAAAAATTCCCGGGGTCGTGAGCCCATGTTTTATCTTAGCATGAAAAACGTAGTAGTATTAGATCGTAGTATGAAAAACGAGTTTGAATGTACACGCTTAATATGAAGCACCACTGTATGAAGAATGAGGAATGTACCACTTTGTCCCTTGCATTTAGAAATAATCAAAAGAAAGAAACATGTCTAGCTACCTAGCCATGTTTACTACAACAGAAATTGACTCGGAATGGATCAGGCAGTGCCTCATACACCCTGATGTACCAAAGCAGTAAACTAAGAAGAGTCCTTTTTTCTTTGCATTACTGGACTTTACTTTCCCACTCAAATTACTTCAAATTAAATCAAGTGTAGAGTAATGTCTCTACACTACTCCTAATCAAATAAATGAATTTGTGCATTAATTCAGTTGTCAGAGGGCAACTTTAAATTTATCAGATTATCAGACTACATCAGATTTTGTAGAAAATCTTGAAAATTTACCCACAAAACTGAAATGGAGAAGCTCCCATAGTATGATATGTTGAGTGTGACAATAATTTTAAGGGTGTTTTGAACATTGTAAAAAAAAGTGGGAGTATTTCTTTTCGATAAGGTCTTCAAATTTAACCAAAATGAAGTTTTCTTGAGTAAAGAGGTAGTTACAGAAACGATTTCAAGTTCTCCTACCGAAATAAATCTAAAAAATTGTTTCGCAGCAATTCCTGACGAACTGCATTAAAAGTACAAACAAGGGCGAAAACGCGTATTCTGAAATGAATCTGCAGAAAAAATGAAAACTTGAAAAACTATCACCAGTACTTTAAATTAGAACGTCTGGTTGATTCATCATAACCTCAGATCAGGACAGTTCGAAGAAGGATGAAACTTATAATCTTATGATTAGGTATTTAAAGCAGGTATAGGCATTAAAGTATTTGTACTTTTCCCACTGAAGGGAATTTTGTTTTCCCTGGATTTTACCCTATATGTAATTCTAACTTGTATTTCACCTGCTTGTTTTATACAGTCAGAGTCAGTGAGTTATTGCCTTGGGGAGAACTTAGTCTTTTATTTAACTTCCTGTTTTCTCAGACGAATTTATTTTGAGAGAGAAACACTGAGAAGAATTGTCCTGTTGAAATGGTTCATTTCTGCATGAAAGCTTACCATGTTGACTGAGTGTAGCTTGATACTCAATTGAAGTCCAGACCCACAGCCGCCCTATAAATACGCCAAGTTGCTATCAAAGATGACCTCCAAGAAATAAGATCCTGTGGGAATTGGGCGGCCTATTACATGACTTCCTCTTCCCCAGGGCGCTGCTTGTCTTCCCTTCCTCAAAGCTCTCGCGCGCCCCCAGCCCTGAGGCCTCCCGGGCCCCACCTCCAGTAGGTGTGCTTTCCAGGCACCCGCCTCTATACGTGAATCCCACGCACCAACTCTTGACTAGTGCGCCACTGTCCATTTACCCAATCTCAATAGTTGTGTGCACGATTTTTATTTACTTTCGTGCATTAACTTTGCTAGTACCCATTGACCTGTTTTATTTTTGCGTGGTTCTCGACGTAATTTCCTTACGAGCAAATTAGCTCTTAAGAATGTGACATACATGCGCCTTCATCGCGCGGACAGTAAATGGACATTACTCTCCCATACCTGCATTCACTACAGGTTGGTTTTTATCCATGTTTGCTAAATAGGCTTGCAAACTTGTTTCCACTTTTATGTGATTTGCTCCTATACTTTAGTATCCGTTTCATTCATTGCCTTCCTCGCTGGAATCCGATTTTACTGCTTGTGGTCCCAATTTTGTATCCACTTGCAATAATTGTTTTCTCATCGTTGTCCCCACTTTCTTCAGGTGTAATCAATGTTTCCATGTATGTAAGTACTTCCCCTCCTCTAAACTATATGCTATCCCCATGCTTTCGATTGAATACCAGTGCAATGCTCTCGATTATATACCAAATTCTAAAAGCTTTGGCTGTGCTCAACAAGCCCTAACTGTCTCTAAAAGTGCCGTCTACGTTCACTTTCACTAGCAATCTTCGTACCTATGAAGTTCCTTTTACAAAAAAGAGTTTCACTTTAGTTACACTTTCACCACCTGGTTACTTACATTTGGTATTGTTCCAACGATACTCCCTTAGTGATGCAAAAAAACGGTTTTATTTGATTGCGTTTTTTTTTGCAACAAAAAACGTGTTTTTTATGTTTTTTTTTGTTTGTTTTTTGGTTTTTTTGCACACCTAAATTCTGTTAAGTATATGTCTGTTTTTTTTTTGGACACCTACAATATATTAATATCCATGTTTTTTAGTCATTTTATTGTTATAAAAACATCAAAAAGAGACCATACAGTAAAAGTGGTGGCAGATAACCCACAATTACCTAGTTAGAGGCATCTAAGAGGAACAGCAGGAGCCACAGAACTTATATTGATGGAGTCAAAATTCAGAGCTTACTATCTCTACTATGTCTGATTTTATTTTTATGTGACCAAAAAAATCAGACTTTGCAGAGATAATAAGCTCTGAATTTTGACTCCATCAATATAAGTTCTGTGGTAAGTTCTGTGGCTCCTGCTGTACCTCTTAGACTCCTCTAGGTAATTGTGGGTTATCTGCCACCACTTTTACTGTATGGTTTTTTTTTATGTTTTCATTACAAAAAATGACTAAAAACCATAGATATTAATATATTTTAGGTGACCAAAAAATATGCTGTTTTTTAAAAACATGTTTTTTTTACAAAAAATTCTGACTAATAAAAATGAATATTAATATATTTTCTCGTACCAAATATAACCATGCTGTTTTTTTAACAGAGAATCATGACTAAAAAACAATACATTTTATGTGACCTAAAAAGCTCCATGCAGTTTTTTTTTAAAAATAACATGTTTTTTACTAAAAAATCATGACTAAAAAACCATGAATATATTTGAGACCTATAAACCCCATGCTGTTTTTTAAAAATGTTTTTTTACAAACAATGATGTATAAGAAAATCTGGATATGAATATATTTTACTCGACCAAAAAACCATGCTGTTGTATTCTATGTATTTTTCATAAAAAGTTGCGTCTTAAAATCATGGATATTAACATATTTTAGGTTACCAAAAAAAATCATTGTTTTTTAAAACATTTTTTCTTCATTAAAAAGTTGTTATTATTCATTTTTTGGTCACAACTTCTTTGTAAAAAAACACCCCCTCAGGGGGATACAATTATTGTATCTATGGGAACTAGTGCTCCCAGGGGGACAATGTGAGGGCCCAAGCTGAGAGTTAGGTAGGCCTCCTTTTTGTTGAAATAAAATGTTTTTGTTATGTTGAGGACCACCTTTTTTCGGTTCACTGCTGTCCTGCTTTTCAGCACCTACTACTGTCTTCTTCAACTTTGATCTGGTTTCATAATTTTCCTTCCTCTCTTTGGATTGCATTTGTTGCTGGGTAGGGAGGCTAAAACTAATGACTAAACTAATCTTTAAAAAAAACATGGATAGTAATTTATTTTATGTGACCAAAAAATCATGCTTTTTGAAAAAAGATTTTTTACAAAAAACATGAGTGTTATTAAATTTTATCTGACCAAAAAAACATGACATTTTAAAAACCTTGTTTTTTTCACAAAAAGTCATTAACATCCATGTTTTTCAGTCAAAATTTTTTTGGTAAAGAAAACATGGATTAAAAAAAATCAGCATGTTTTTTTTTGTCACATAAAATATATTAATATCCACATTTTTTAATCATGATTTTTCTGTAAAAAAGATGTTTTAAAAAAAAATGCACGGTTGTTTATGGTAAAATAAAGTATATTAATATCCGTGTTTTTTATTCATGACTTTTTTGTAACAAAAACATTCAAAAAACAGCATGGATTTTTTGGTCACATTCGATATATTAATATCCATTAGAACCGTCCCAGGTCTTAGAATAAAATATCCACAAAGAATCTATTCACTCTATAAAACCTTTCGGAGACTAGCTCCAACCTCAGTAAGTCATTCAGTCAAATGTTTTTTAAAGGAACAGTGAAAATTCATTGTCCATTTCACCAAATTTTACTGAATGACTGAGGATGGAGCTGGTCTCCGAACGGTTTTATGGAGTGAATAGATTCTTTGTAGATATTTTATTCCAAGACCTAGTACAGTTCTAATAAACATGATTTCAATATTAACAGCATTCTTTGTTTAAAAGTTTCTAAAGACAATTCGATTAAAGAAAATTAACTTTCCTGATATTTACATCCATGTTTTTAGTCATGATTTTTTTTAAATGTTTTTAAAAAAAAACTATTTTTTTGGTCCCATAAAATATGATAGCGATGTTTTTTAGTCAAGATTTTTCTGTTAAAAAAACTATGTTTAAAAAAAACAGTATTGGATTTTTGAGGTCACATAAGTATATTAATATCCATGTTTTTTATTCATAATTTTTGTATAAATAACATTTTTTTTAAAAACAGCTTGTTTTTTTAGTCACATCTCTATCAATGACCATAAGTAAAGATATGTTATTATAACATACCATTTTGGGAGTTGAAGGTCATTCACATGTATTGTAAAATGAATGAAATATCAAAGCATGAAACCGCAGAAAATGAAAAATTTCATAAAACCATGGAAAACCATCAATTAAGAAGTATGCTGTTTTATTTTGTAACTTGACATGAAAACAAATAATGTAATGTGGTTCTTTTTCTTGCTGAGTTATTTTCAGACAAAATATTTAAAAAAAAATATATTCACGTTTTTTTTGGCCACGGTTTTTCTTGTAAAATAACGTGTTTTTTTTTATAAAGGCATTGTTTTTTTTTAGTCACATCTCTATACTCACTAAGTGAGCTTCCACGCATGCAACCTCTCCCAGTGGCTGAACTGAACCACAACCCTGACGGGGTGGCAAAAAACGGCCGGCTGACAAAATTATCAGAGCAATCTTTCCGATGATATTAACTAGGTAGGGCTAATGTGAATCAGCGTTAAGCTTGAGCTGAAAAATAGGCTCAACTACGAAAATATGGAGAGAAATTTCAAAAAACAACCATCACAATGAAAGAACATGAATCAATGTTCATAAAGAGAGAGATACATGATAAACTGTTAAATTTTAATATTTATTTCTTACTTTCCCAGCTGACAATTCAATTCAACCAATTTTCATTTTTTGAAAAATAAATCAGTTTTTCCCAGCTCAACGCACTCCTTTTTGGCAAGGGACGAGGAGAGTTATAGGCAACATTTATCATTGTCAGGGATTCACAAAAAAAACTTCTGTATTACTGGCACTAGAATTCTACTTCGTTCTACTCTTGCAGTGTGAGCTCATGGAACCGGTTCCTATTATCTTGACTTTACTCGCTCGTTAGTGTCATCTGACCCAGGTAACTATGAAGTTCACACTGCAATGCTAATTTCTCGCTAAAGATTACATGTGAAATAAGATTTAGTTTCCGTTTGTCGCATGTTTGATTTTGTTCCCGCTTGGTGTCGTACTAGTCTGTTCTTTGTAGGCGGCACTGTGGTTGACACCTCTAGGAGCCTGTTCGGTTGTTGATGCCTGATCGCTGTTAGTCCTATGTGCTGCTTCTTCTTCGGACTTCAGTCTTGCAACCCATGGGATTGAACAATCTCCATATAATTGTCCTGGGTACAGAATCTAAATTTAATGGATGCGACTCTGTATTCAATTGTGTACTCAATTATTTATCTGTGAACATTTTTTTTGTTTGTAATGGTAAAGTCTGAAAATGCAATGCGAGTATAATCCCAAGTCGTTTGGGTGTGTAAGGGGTGGCTGTAAATCAAGAGGAGGTTTCAAAAATGCAGTAAATGTAATTAGGTAAGCCCTTGTATTGAACTAGCGATTTAAACCCAACAATCATTGTGATAGTATTTTATCAATGAAAATTACATCTCAATTTCCCAATTTCTAAGGGTTCGCTTCAATTTAGTGTTGGTATTACACCTAAATGTGCCTTACAACGTTATCAGATTTGGGAACACTTGAGCTCGAACACCTGTACGAGTCTGGGTTCCGTTTGAACACATACTCGCTTGACGACTGCGCCACCCAGCGCAGTCATTGCCTCGCGACTGGTGCAGTAATGTTCACACAGCGACGCTCAACTGACAGGAAACTCAGGCAGCAGAGGCCAGTCACATTATTGTCAAGCACTTCATGCATGACTCTGCAGGTTGGGGAAACATGCTTGGAAATTTTTACCTTAGCTTCACAACACAAAATGAGAACTTATTTATTCTCTGAACTTGGGACTAAAATAGGAGCATATATTATATTGGTATGATTTCAATGCAATCTTCTTGTTATCTGTACGCCCTTAAAATACTTTGATTTTTAATGCCGCGAGTGGGAATACCAAATTGGAAGTAATACTACAATCAGATACCTGACCCTGAAAATAAGGGAATCCAATCAAAATTTATGACTCAATTTGCAGTGATGAGACGCGCAAGAAATTTATAAAAATCAGTCGTTCAACAGATCTGACAATCCATGATAATTATTTTAAAATCAATGTTTTGTAAACTACCTTAGCGCTTTTTGGTGTCCATTGTTATACACAAAGCGATCTAAAAATGACGAGCAATTCTTTGATCTCTACCTGATTCAAATCTCATGTTTCCGTGTCAAGTTCATGCTACGAAGAGTAAAACCTATTTCCCAATGAAAACTTGAAATGCATAGTCTGCCTATTGCTGGTAAAACACCATAACGCAAAAAGGTGTGCAAACTGTATTATTGGCAGCCAAGTGCTCAAGTACAATTCAGCCCACTATTTCCCTCCGTTGAGATTTTTATGCAACAGCTTCTCATGCACCAAGTATAAAAATGGCCCAAGGCTTGATAATTTAGCAAGAGATGAGAGCAAAAACGCGACATGATCGTAATTCCATGTGATCTTGTCCGTAATCCCCTTCCGCACGAGGGCACGGAGCGGTGCGAGCGTGGCCTGTCTGGCCGGTGACAGTCAGGGGCTAAAAAGTCATAAATAATACACCAAATATAAGGATCTATTCTCGCCCACAAAAACTCTACATTTGTCTGAATGTTGAATGAATTCCTACCATAATTGTTAATTCATAAGGATGGTTTGTCGGTTAGAATTATTCCGATTACAATTTCGAGTAGTCGTTTTTTAAAATACCTATTTGTCAATCTGTACATGTCTACTGGAGATTCGTTTCGTTCTGCTGAATTGACTTATGTGATTTTTTACCATTTTTTTAACTTTTTGTAATTTTATGAACGAAATTATAACTAAGGTTCTTTTGTTTAACATTACTGCATAATTCCAGCGAGAACAATTACAAAGCAGCTGTTCATTTTTTATGTTCATTATCGTTTCAATTACGTAGGCACCTCATCTTTCTGGGATCACTGTAAACGCTAAACGTTACAAAAAGTTAGCGCTGCGTCATTTTGTATCAGGCCCTAACGTGCTGGTGTGAAGGGCGCGTTGCGACTTGAATAGCTTCTATAATTTAGTCACCAGAGCGGAAAAAACGAATGCGTTACTTTCGTCCACTTGAACACCAAATTCGTGAACGTGGGAGAAAGTCTTACTTTAATTGCATTTTGAAAAATAGCTGATTCGGCTTTAGAACAGATGCATCTGCTTTATGCAGTACATAATCTTCCAATATTGTAAACATTGCTTCCTCAAATTAGTTCGGTGATCTGGCTGGGTATCAACTTCACAAAATTTCAATTACCTTCTGTTTGAATTCAGAGCTGTTTTTCAACAACGGTTTTTCTACTTGACTTCAGCGAGCAATGGCAAAAAAATCAGTTCCTATCGCAGATAGCAATGCTGTATTGAATCATGCAATAATATCAGTTGATTTAAACAAATTCAAAAATTGAATACATGCTGAATTTTGAACGCTTCAGCAATCAAGAAAAAATTAACGCGGAATGGCACAAAGTATTAAAGTTATTCATCAGTGGCTAGTAACACTATTCCCAAGTCAAATTTCAACCCACAGTGAACTCTGGAAAGCCATTACTATATATATATATATATATATATATACATATATATATATACAGCTCGAATTTCTAGACCTAAAATGTGATAAAAATAGCGCAAAAAATGTGGTCAAAATACCACTAAAACTCGAAAAATTTTCATTGGTATAATATACATTATCCTCTTTTTTCTTTACTACTACTTTATGCAGGTTGTATATTCATTTATCGCATAATGACTACTGTTTGCCTTAGTGCCTGGTCAAAATAGCGTTCACAGTAAAATAACATTCACCCACTGAAAATAGTAAACCGATATATTATTATTATATTTTTGTTTGTTTGTTTTTCGTGCTTATATCCTGCGCTTCTGTAATTTAGGGTGTACTGACTTGTCTATATTTCTATTTGCAGACATTATGTTCCGAATGAGTTTAGGCTCGAAACGTTCAGAGTAAATGTTTTTAAAACACTTCTCCATTTCTTTCATTCAAAATAATATATATGCGATAAATGCAATTATTTATTTGCATTTATATTCATTATAGCATTAATAAAAAAATGCTAGAAATCCGGGCTCTATTCAATACGGTAATAAAGTTTTATTATTCACGCAGCATTCGCGAAAGTTTCATATCTGACTCGGTCACTCCTAAACTGCTGTCATACCGAGGTAGAACTAGTTTTCGCCATATAAAGGATAAATAACAATGAATTTCATACACAAACAACAGCTTTTAATTCGTAAACAAACTTTTACAAAATAGTTCAATGGTTTGAGTACGAAAGTGATCATTTATTCATAAATTAAGGAGGGAAATTCAGCAAATGGCCGCAGTCAAGAGTTTCCTGAGAGACGCGCCATCGCAGTTTTGGTTGTCTGCTGCTCAACCTGGAAAGAGACGAAAAGTTATGAGTAAACGTTCAATTTTGACAGTTGGACAAATTTTATAATAAAACTCAAATGCCAGCAGAATGTATGAAGATAAGCATGCTGATATAGCAGGGACTCGTGTCACTGAAGATGAAGAATAGGTCAGATGATATCAACACAAATGCACCTATCTGAAAAATTACCAAATTTTGAATTCAAACTTGGAAATACGCATTCTCATGTCATAGATAAATTTCATCATCGCAATTAATATTTCAGCTCAAAAATTATACTTCAAGACTCATTACATACGCGTAACTTTTTATGCGGTAAATATTCGTACACCAATATTCTTTAGTTCAAAAGTTTACTGTGAGCTACACATGAAGCGATCATAACAGGTGAAAACAGCCATGGCACTTAGTCACAGCGGTAAGTACAGTGATGTGGCTCAAATGCGACCCACGTTGAAATGATGTTTATTTGTCCTCAAAAATCAGAAACGTTTTTGGAAGCTCACCGTGTTGGGTTTAGATGACGCCTCAGCCGTGTTTGAAACCGCCCTTGAATCCACCACCGAATCCGCCTCCGAATCCTTTACCACCGAATCCGCCTCCGAATCCTTTACCTCCGAATCCCCCTCCTCCAAATTTGCCACCACCAAATCCACCTCCGAATCCTTTACCCCCGAATCCACCTCCTCCAAATTTACCACCTCCAAATCCGCCTCCGAAGCCTTTGCCGGCCGCCGCGAGGGCAATAAGGCAGAAAAGGGCGACAACGAGGGTTAGGAGCTGCTGGGGACGCTGCAGGAACAGAGAAAAGTTCAGATTAAAGCAACAGGATCAGAAAACGATGAAATAATGGAAATACAGGTAGCAACCTTGTTATGTTATGATGTTACCTCAAAATAAACACATGCAGCTAGGGACTTAGTTGCTGAATGTAACTACTGGTCTATCACCTCCAAGTCATGGCATACGAATGTGCAGCGTTACCGTTAGCGGACACTGAAATTCCTAAACAAGCGACTCCGTTTTCGAAAAAAAATCTTAGAACCATTCGCCTTTCATTTACGTAGACATCAAATCCTGCATTTTCAAGTACATTTTAATACGCTTTTCATGGAGAAGATGCTCAGTAAGGGTATTTTTGAGTTTATTGAACTTACCAGATCAATGAACTGTTATTACCTACACTAAGAAGCTCTGTCAGACAAACTGAGACGCGAAAACTTTATCTATGGTACTATCCTTGAGCTAACTAAACATCTTCTGTAAGAATCCGACTGTGTTAACAAATGGGAAAAATGATTGCCGAGGTTTACCCATACAATACCTTAGTTGCGCGGTTTTCTTAGATAAAGTGTTCATTTTATTAGTCATCGCTCATGTTTTTGAGTATTGTTATCAAGGTGATGTCCCAGTAATGCAATGTTCAATGAAATCTTCTATTGAATAATATAGAGACGAAATTTTTCTCAGTGGCTTCTCACGAATTGCATTCTAATTTGCAGACTAAGACAAAAAATTCACATGTAAAATGTGCATGGAAAACTGATAATTACTTCCATCCTTGACTTTTGTTCTTACTATTACCCGATTTCATCAAGAACTGGGTACGAAAGTTCTGAACTAAAGAAAACTAATCCTAAATGTACGAGGAGTTCGTGAGACTCGAACCCAGGACTAGAAATCACCGCGTCAACACGCTATCTACTGCGCTATCGATCACCCTAAAAGGTGATCGAAGCACAACGAAAGCAATGTTTGACCCAGTGAACGCAGGCGCACTGTCCTGACAGATATATTTTATTCCCATATGTATCGAGAGCTCAAAGTCTAGTCACCCCCAGAAACAATTAATGAATCTGGTACGGGAAGACGCGGTGATTTCTAGTCCTGAGTTCGAGTCTCACGAACTCCTCGTACATTTATTTCATTTGAAAAAAACTTGTGGAAGCAGTGTCTTCCCGTACCAGATTCATTAATTGTTTCTGGGGGTGGCTAGACTTTGAGCTCTCGAAAACTAATCCTTATAGATAAAACAAAGTCTTTCTAGCTTACTCTACATAGCATACCATTTTTCAATTAATATTCTGTGCATTAGATCTTTACTTCATTTCAAACGACTATAATTAAATTTTACTCAACATTCATTTCATCCAATTCCTACATACGAACTAATTTGAGAAGTATATGTGTAAAAGAGCTTACCATGTTGACTGAGTGTGGCTTGATACTCAACTGAAGTCCAGAACCACAGCCGCCCTATAAATACATTAAGTAACGGGCGAGGATGACCTTCAAAAAATCAGCGCCGGTGCACAACACGTGGCCCACTTCATGACTTCCTCGTCCCTGCGATGCCGCTTGCCTCCTCTTCCTCAGTGCATTGGCGCACCCCAAACCAGGCGCCACCTTCGCCCACCTTCCCAGTAGAGGCGCCTTTCATACACACCTCTTCAGTAGGTGTGGCTCTCTGAAGTGGCCACTCTCATTTCATGTGCTCTTTCCAATTCATGCTCTCTCAGAGATTGCCGTCATTCTCCTTTCGAAAGCTAAAACAAAACATTTAAGGTACTAAGTTTTTAGAAACGTGCTATTTTCTTCTCTTACCTTTCCTTTCCTTACAAATAATTCGAACCACTCTCATCTGCGTTACCTCACACAGCCGCACAACAGCTCTCAGTAAGTGAGGTGAAGGGTACAATGAATTTCTTTCCATGTATGTCACATACTTTCTTATTTTAGTAAACTTCTCACTCACTCAAGGACCTTCAACGGACACGGCTCAGCCCTCACATCACTGGGAATACATTTGCTCCAACACATGCTGGCAGTTCAAAACGCAAAAGGTTTCCATACATCCTCCCCTAGCAGGAGAGCACAACTCATGTACCATACATTCAGTGAGTGTTTTATTATGTGTCTGTACAGGGATCTCACTTCCACATGTTATTTCAACTTCTTTATTTCTTACAGGATTTTATTCTAATACCGAAAAATTCCCGGAAATTGTGTAATTTTCTCAGGTCATTTATCATATTGATTTTTTTTCACTGCATTTAACTACAGTTATATCAATTTATTCGTCGTGAGGAAAAAATGAACCCTGATGTCCCAAAAATTGTGGCGTAAAAAAATATTTTTTACCCTAAACTCAATAAAATAACGTAAAACTAGATTTCTCAATACATTTTGTATATTTCAGGATATACTTAAAATATGACAATTAGTTTTTGTATACACTCATGGAAGAAAAATGTCGTAAATGATGTCCGCTATCGCCACAACACATTTCAAGTGATTCAAGTTCTTGGATGATATTCGCCGTGTGGTTGATGTCGATGGACCTTATTTGTTTTATATGTTTCACTCAAAATCAGCGGTTTTTATTTGTTTGTTATTGCACACTATCCTCAGTCACAAAACTTGAGGAGCAAAACAAATTTGAAATGTTTATTATGGTAAATGTTATCTATATATCACTTCAGTGTTATCGTTTGATATTTGTGGTGTTGTCAATGTTAACTGGCCTCGTAAACCCTTCGACTTATCACCACTTGGCCATTCTTGTAGGGATAATTGAGGAATAAACTGTTCTTTAATTGAAAAACACTGTCGCTGAGCCTGAAAGAAACATCTGCCAGCAAATCTTGGAAAACGACGGTAACATCTCGATAGGCGATATGGAGAATCAAAAAAAAATGAAAATGTACTTTCACGATAATCGTTGAAGCCCCCCACTTTATCAATAAATAAATGGTGATTTTAAGTTACACTCAGAAATGTACACAGTAAAATTTATGTAATTCAGTATCTTGTTAACCCATAATGACTTCCAATAGGTTTAAGAGGATTTTCCCACCTTTTTGGGATAGCGTTCAATATTTCTAAACAAAATTTCCAACAATTTGAATTTGAGAAAAAAAATGGAAGAACAAAATGAAAACAGTGTATTTTCAAAATCGGTGATGCTAAGTTCACACCTCGAGGTGATTTTTAAAAAATTTCCTATAAAAAAGGGCCTTATGTCAAATTGTTGGAAATGCCACAACAAGTATTAAAATATCTACAACACTATTTGCGTCTTCTGACGTCGCTCGAGAAATTTTTGTGAATGAGAAATACTTCCTTGAGTACTCAACTTAAATTATGCACCGTACCTCGGTCAACATCCAACCCGGCGATCTTATCCGATCGTGTCGGTTACTGGATCACGAAGAACATAAGAAATTAATACATAAAATTGCTTACGTTTACTCGGGTGATTTATTCAAGGGGCTACAATCCATACACAGGTTAGAGTAATAATATAAACACGATTGCAGCCTTGTTATTCGACTTCACGCCAGCACTTGCCTAGCTAATTTAGCATCGATCTAGTGATTAGTAAAAATGCACTAGTTCTCATATGATACATGCCAACCTTATTTGCAATTCTACATATCGCATCGTTACAAACGAAAATGAAGATCGCAAAAAGCTTTTTCATCGACATCAGCTAAGACCAGTCATAGTTATACTCATTGTATTCGTTTCATTTTGATGTATAAATAAATTCATTTTATATTTCACTTCCAGGAGATTCAATCCCTTTATTTACTCTTTTCATAAGAATGCGGCCGGCATGAAGTATCTGCTGTCCTTCTTTTATAACGAAAGACACTGTGATATTCAGATAAAGTTGATACATGAATTGTAATTCAGCCACTTTGTATTTCAAATATTTAATAACATGAACTTCCTAAGTGGATGGACAAACCATAAGAAGTAAACTATTGCTAGGTCAGAGGTTAATTAAATTTTTGAGAAGAGCAAAATTAAAACCTATTTTTCCCGAAATTTTCCTCCTAACACGAAAATTGATACCTAAAAAATATTGTAATTACTGTAGGAAAATGCTTTGGAAGATAGTATACTCTTACATTCACAAATGAGCTAAGGAGTATGCAGCCTACCATTGATTTGTTTTGAAGGTATAATATGTGGAAGTGAATGATTTTGCATCTAAACATCTGCTTCTAGAAAAAAAATTATATTTTTTTACATTAAATCCTAAAATATTGCATGCTACATAAATTTTGCACGAATGGCGTTTCTGACAGACAAACCCCAGACGCGCGCTGTAATGTGTTTCCAAAACACGGCTGACTCGCGTTTTTGTGCTTCATGTTACGGTGAAGTTCGAGGAGCGCGACTGAATCAGAAGCTTCCGTGACGTTTTTACGAAGAATTGTAATGTTGCCGAACCACTATTCTATTTACTGTTACAGTTTTGCGATAAGATGCGTTATTGAATGTTTGTATTCCGTCTCAATATGTGACCGCGTAACAACCATCTGTGATGATGGGCTCACACTTCGTTGAAATATGTGAGGTAGGTGTAGAGATATCGTTGTTCGTCAATAATTATCGGATAAACCAATATGAATGTGAAACTATTTAGTACAGAAGTACACACGCGGCGAGTGAGTCCACTTGATCAACTAGCACTACATTACAGTAGCTCGTAAACTTAACCAAACATAACATTCGATGTCAGGTATCGTACGAAAAGTCAACAAAAACATACTCAAACTTTCTGAACTTGTCAACGCGTATAACGCGCGTCGCGTTATGCTCCGATGTATGAAATGGGGACCATTTACTGAAAATGTAAATCCGGCAAGCCTAAAATAAATTTAAACGGGAAAACGAGGTATGTTTCAAATTTTTTCCAGAAACCGTTTCAAGACTAGTGCAATAATTTTCGTCTCTTCAATGAATCGTCTAGGAAACTCGGACCATGAACGACAATATTTTCACAGTTACAGTGAGCCTAAATTAAAACGTGTTGCAGCTGTTATATCTCAGTTTTGAAAACGATACGAAAATATCTGTTTTGATGCTAGTAAACAACATGTTTCGACTGTTAAATAAGGGTTTAAAGTACATTCCCGCATAATACGTGTTTGAAACTGGCAGGAAATGAATGTTAGACCCAAGACAAGTGAAAATCTATTCCGAAATGTGTTAGGAAGAAAAGGTTATCAAATTAGGCTTCGACTGAATTGTTTGTTGTTGGAAATATGATGTCTGCATTCCCTGATCTTTTTTTATACAATACAGTCATGGGTCATGTTTCGAAGCAACATGCTGTCCACCTGCGCAATATTTGGAAGTCACAATTGTTGGAAGTTTGGGCACAGAAGAGAAATCCTCAGAGCAATAAATCTTGTTGAAACATGTACAACTGTGAGTAATAGAAAATAAATTTGATTTACTTTAAAAGAAGCAGACTGGTACACGTGTAAGAAAATGAATATATACCGTAACGTGAATATGATTTTACATCAATTAAACGATCGCACAACTTAGCAAACTTGGGAAACTTGTGTTGCAATTTATGCGCTGCCTTCGGAACACAAAAATTGATGCCATACTTTTACATTGCGCCATGTGGACCTTACTGAGAGCAAAATTACGTCAGCAGAAAATAAGAGTAATTTCAGTTAAAACGGCACAAATCGTAGGACTTGTCTCAATATATTTCAATTTCTTGCCTTGCAAACATTAGTAATTAAATAAAAAGTAATGAATTGAACTATTTTTCGTAGTGACAAACTGTACATTCATAATGTTCACAGTAACAAAGCTGAACGTACACAACATTAGTTAAGAAAGAATATTGAAAAACTAGAATATTGTTTTGTATAACTTTAAATTTCAATGTTCAGAAAGTAGATAGTGAGTCAAAAATTTTAATCTAAATATGATGCTAAATTTTTTCGTTTTCGTCAGTTGAAAAGTTGTTGAGGTTGAAAATAAAGTGCTTTACGCACGACAGCTTGAGGCGTGCTTGAGATTACCCTTTATAGTCGCACCAGCAGTACGGATGAAGCTTACTGAACTGAGTAGATGACTTCATAATGCCGGCACAATTTTCTTCCGTTCGTATTTTTTTCGGTTTCACGCATTCAGCGTGTCTGCTTCTGAATAATGGCACACTACTCTGGCGAGCGAAAATAATTTTTTCAAATGGGAATATTGTTACATGAAAGTGTTTTTAAATTAGAGATTCTTCGCTCACATGTATAAATCATCATGTAATTAGAAATACAAAGCTTTCGTTTCAAAATGAATTTATGTTTAAAATTATAAACAGCAATAAAAATCCCACTAAGTTATGGCACAGATTCATCATCGAAAATCAGTTCATCAGTTAGTAATTTAATAAAAGCTAGTACTGGTGAAGAGTGAAAGCATTGAACATAAACCATATCGAAATGAGGGAAGACGGAGGTATTTCAGAGTTGGAACTCAGCCATGACGGTAGAACATTCTGGCTCATTGCTTAGGGGTGCCCCGTGTTTTGGTGCAGTGAGTGCATACCTGATGTTTTTCATCTCACTCAATATATATTGGACAATAATAAAAGTAACAGAGAATACTTTTTCCTATAATTATATGATGTGAATCAGAATAACTGAATTTGGTCAAATAAAACACGAGCTTGCGCATAAACATGTAAGTTTACTGTTGAATACGTTTCGTCCGCAAATGCGTAAGTTAAAGAAATTTTTTTTGACGACACGACTGTGTTGAATGGATGATTTGAACATCCCGGCCAATATCAGCAGCAAATTTCAATTGAAATAATTTTTTCTATGGAAAAACAGAAATGAAAAATTGAAAGCTTCAATTTATGTGAATATGATGTTAAATGTAAACTGTGGTTACTGTATATCAATTTCGCTGTGCACACACACGCCGCCATGACGAGGTTGTGTTCAGCTCGGTCATGAAAAAGTTGCTGCCATGTCCATGTCGAATCAGTTGTATAATTGCCATCAATTCATCTCATCGGATAAAAAAAAACACATTATGAAAATAATTTTAATTCGGAAACAAACACTGACCATAAAATGCAATCGTTTGAGCACGAAAATGATAGTTTATATCCATAACTTAAGGAGGGAAATTCAGCAAATGGCCGCAGTCAAGAGTTTCCTGAGAGACGCGCCATCACAATTTTGGTCGTTGCTGCCCAACCTGAAAAGAGACGAGAACTAATCAATAAAAACTTCACTTTTATAAGCAGTAAGCTCGTTATAATGGAATGTAAATGATATCATTATTGTAAGAACAAAATCTACCGAAATTGGAAAGCACACTCTTCTTGAAATGAAGGAAAGATGAACACTGGTCGGAGAAAGTCGCAATCGCTAAAAACTTTCATTTCACATCCATGCTGTGGAATATTGTCCGGACGCCAAAACTAACTTTTCATCAACGAAATTAGTAATAAAATTTCGAAACTTATCTTCAAATATTTTTGCATGAATTTCTCACACATGCACATGCCTGTGCCTCAATAATTTCGAGTTCCAAAGTTGGGTATGAGATTCCCATGAGACTGATAGTCATGCCCTCAGTGACAGCGAGAAGTGATTTAATGAGCAAAAAGTGCCCACGAATAAAGAATTAAATTTTTTTAAGTGAAAAGCATTTGTAATATCTCACCGCGTTGAATCAGGAAGATGCCTTAGCCGTGTTTGAAGCCACCGAATCCACCTCCGAACCCGCCACCGTGTCCTCCAAAACCACCTCCGTGCTTGCCACCGAATCCACCTCCGAATCCACCTCCGTGTCCTCCGAATCCCCCACCTCCAAATTTCCCACCTCCGAATCCACCTCCGTGTCCGAATCCACCACCTCCAAATTTGCCACCTCCGAATCCACCACCTCCAAATTTGCCACCTCCGAATCCACCACCTCCAAATTTGCCTCCTCCGAATCCACCACCTCCAAATTTGCCACCTCCGAATCCACCACCTCCAAATTTGCCACCACCAAATCCACCACCTCCAAATTTGCCACCACCAAATCCACCACCTCCAAATTTGCCACCACCAAATCCACCTCCGAAGCCTTTACCGGCCGCCGCGAGGGCAACAAGGCAGAAGAGGGCGATAACGAGGGTCAGGCGCACCTGTGAAAGCAGGGATAGAAAAAGGAACTTGAATAGTTATAATAATGTTGAACGGTGTTGATCAAATCAACATTAAAGCACGCATACGAGTCCTTTACTGCTCCCCTCTAAGCATGCCGTACTCTGCGAGGAAACTTGAAGCGCCGCGAAGTATTGAATCTGCTGTGTGTAGCTAGACTGGCATTGCACAACATCTGGCTATTCTTAGGATCAATTTCAACTATTCCTTCATTATTGCTATTGGTATTCCATTGAGTTTAAATCTCTTTGCTTGCAATTTCGGGTCCAGGAAACACTTTCAACAGAAGTATCTTATTTGTATAGGTTGATACATAGTTAATCCTTTCCACAACCCCAAACCACATGTGTTACCAATTTTTATCCCTCAATATTTGGCTAAATGTTATGCCAGTCTGCCCAAAAACAGTAAACAAAGGGAAACTTGTGCAACGAATTGAACTACACGGTGGTATCAGTGTGGACTCTTTGCTGCAAGTAAGTAAGTTCAATTTTTAAAAAATTCCCGGGGTCGTGAGCCCATGTTTTATCTTAGCATGAAAAACGTAGTAGTATTAGCTCGTAGTATGAAAAACGAGTTTAAATATACACGCTTAATATGAAGCACCACTGTATGAAGAAAGAGGAATGTACCACTTTGTCCCTTGCATTTAGAAATAATAAAAAGAAAGAAACATGTCTAGCTACCTAGCCATGTTTACTACAACAGAAATTGACTCGGAATGGATCAGGCAGTGCCTCATACACCCTGATGTACCAAAGCAGTAAACTAAGAAGAGTCCTTTTTTCTTTGCATTACTGGACTTTACTTTCCCACTCAAATTACTTCAAATTAAATCAAGTGTAGAGTAATGTCTCTACACTACTCCTAATCAAATAAATAAATTTGTGCATTAATTCAGTTGTCAGAGGGCAACTTTAAATTTATCAGATTATCAGACTACATCAGATTTTGTAGAAAATCTTGAAAATTTACCCACAAAACTGAAATGGAGAAGCTCCCATAGTATGATATGTTGAGTGTGACAATAATTTTAAGGGTGTTTTGAACATTGTAAAAAAAAGTGGGAGTATTTCTTTTCGATAAGGTCTTCAAATTTAACCAAAATGAAATTTTCTTGAGTAAAGAGGTAGTTACAGAAACGATTTCAAGTTCTCCTACCGAAATAAATCTAAAAAATTGTTTCGCAGCAATTTCTGACGAACTGCATTAAAAGTACAAACAAGGGCGAAAACGCGTATTCTGAAATGAATCTGCAGAAAAAATGAAAACTTGAAAAACTATCACCAGTACTTTAAATTAGAACGTCTGGTTGATTCATCATAACCTCAGATCAGGACAGTTCGAAGAAGGATGAAACTTATAATCTTATGATTAGGTATTTAAAGCAGGTATAGGCATTAAAGTATTTGTATTTTTCCCACTGAAGGGAATTTTGTTTTCCCTGGATTTTACCCTATATGTAATTCTAACTTGTATTTCACCTGCTTGTTTTATACAATCAGAGTCAGTGAGTTATTGCCTTGGGGAGAACTTAGTCTTTTATTTAACTTCCTGTTTTCTCAGACGAATTTATTTTGAGAGAGAAACACTGATAAGAATTGTCCTGTTGAAATGGTTCATTTCTGCATGAAAGCTTACCATGTTGACTGAGTGTAGCTTGATACTCAACTGAAGTCCAGACCCACAGCCGCTCTATAAATACCCCAAGTTGCTATCAAAGATGACCTCCAAGAAATAAGATCCTGTGGGAATTGGGCGGCCTATTACATGACTTCCTCTTCCCCAGGGCGCTGCTTGTCTCCCCTTCCTCAAAGCTCTCGCGCGCCCCCAGCCCTGAGGCCTCCCGGGCCCCACCTCCAGTAGGTGTGCTTTCCAGGCACCCGCCTCTATACGTGAATCCCACGCACCAACTCTTGACTAGTGCGCCACTGTCCATTTACCCAATCTCAATAGTTGTGTGCACGATTTTTATTTACTTTCGTGCATTAACTTTGCTAGTACCCATTGACCTGTTTTATTTTTGCGTGGTTCTCGACGTAATTTTCTTACGAGCAAATTAGCTCTTAAGAATGTGACATACATGCGCCTTCATCGCGCGGACAGTAAATGGACATTACTCTCCCATACCTGCATTCACTACAGGTTGGTTTTTATCCATGTTTGCTAAATAGGCTTGCAAACTTGTTTCCACTTTTATGTGATTTGCTCCTATACTTTAGTATCCGTTTCATTCATTGCCTTCCTCGCTGGAATCCGATTTTACTGCTTGTGGTCCCAATTTTGTATCCACTTGCAATAATTGTTTTCTCATCGTTGTCCCCACTTTCTTCAGGTGTAATCAATGTTTCCATGTATGTAAGTACTTCCCCTCCTCTAAACTATATGCTATCCCCATGCTTTCGATTGAATACCAGTGCAATGCTCTCGATTATATACCAAATTCTAAAAGCTTTGGCTGTGCTCAACAAGCCCTAACTGTCTCTAAAAGTGCCGTCTACGTTCACTTTCACTAGCAATCTTCGTACCTATGAAGTTCCTTTTACAAAAAAGAGTTTCACTTTAGTTACACCTTCACCACCTGGTTACTTACATTTGGTATTGTTCCAACGATACTCCCTTAGTGATGCAAAAAAAACGTTTTTTTTTTATTGCGTTTTTTTTTTTGCAACAAAAAACGTGTTTTTTATGTGTTTTTTTTGTTTGTTTTTTGGTTTTTTTGCACACCTAAATTTTGTTAAGTATATGTCTGTTTTTTTTTGGACACCTACAATATATTAATATCCATGTTTTTTAGTCATTTTATTGTTATAAAAACATCAAAAAGAGACCATACAGTAAAAGTGGTGGCAGATAACCCACAATTACCTAGGTAGAGGCATCTAAGAGGAACAGCAGGAGCCACAGAACTTATATTGATGGAGTCAAAATTCAGAGCTTACTATCTCTACTATGTCTGATTTTATTTTTATGTGACCAAAAAAATCAGACTTTGCAGAGATAATAAGCTCTGAATTTTGACTCCATCAATATAAGTTCTGTTGTAAGTTCTGTGGCTCCTGCTGTACCTCTTAGACTCCTCTAGGTAATTGTGGGTTATCTGCCACCACTTTTACTGTATGGTTTTTTTTATGTTTTCATTACAAAAAATGACTAAAAACCATAGATATTAATATATTTTAGGTGACCAAAAAAATATGCTGTTTTTTTAAAAACATGTTTTTTTTACAAAAAATTCTGACTAATAAAAATGAATATTAATATATTTTCTCGTACCAAATATAACCATGCTGTTTTTTTAACATAGAATCATGACTAAAAAACAATACATTTTATGTGACCTAAAAAGCTCCATGCAGTTTTTTTTTTTAAATAACATGTTTTTTACTAAAAAATCATGACTAAAAAACCATGAATATATTTGAGACCTATAAACCCCATGCTGTTTTTTAAAAATGTTTTTTTACAAACAATGATGTATAAGAAAACCTGGATATGAATATATTTTACTCGACCAAAAAACCATGCTGTTGTATTCTATGTATTTTTCATAAAAAGTCGCGTCTTAAAATCATGGATATTAACATATTTTATGTTACCAAAAAAATCATTGTTTTTTTAAAACATGTTTTCTTCATTAAAAAGTTGTTATTATTCATTTTTTGGTCACAACTTCTTTGTAAAAAAACACCCCCTCAGGGGGATACAATTATTGTATCTATGGGAACTAGTGCTCCCAGGGGGACAATGTGAGGGCCCAAGCTGAGAGTTAGGTAGGCCTCCTTTTTGTTGAAATAAAATGTTTTTGTTATGTTGAGGACCACCTTTTTTCGGTTCACTGCTGTCCTGCTTTTCAGCACCTACTACTGTCTTCTTCAACTTTGATCTGGTTTCATAATTTTCCTTCCTCTCTTTGGATTGCATTTGTTGCTGGGTAGGGAGGCTAAAACTAATGACTAATCTAATCTTTAAAAAAACATGGATAGTAATTTATTTTATGTGACCAAAAAATCATGCTTTTTGAAAAAAGATTTTTTACAAAAAAAATGAGTGTTATTAAATTTTATCTGACCAAAAAAACATGACATTTTAAAAACCTTGTTTTTTTCACAAAAAGTCATTAACATCCATGTTTTTCAGTCAAGATTTTTTTGGTAAAGAAAACATTGTTTAAAAAAAATCAGCATGGTTTTTTTTGTCACATAAAATATATTAATATCCACATTTTTTAATCATGATTTTTCTGTAAAAAAGATGTTTTTAAAAAATAATGCACGGTTGTTTATGGTAAAATAAAGTATATTAATATCCGTGTTTTTTAGTCATGACTTTTTTGTAACAAAAACATTCAAAAAACAGCATGGATTTTTTGGTCACATTCGATATATTAATATCCATTAGAACCGTCCCAGGTCTTAGAATAAAATATCCACAAAGAATCTATTCACTCTATAAAACCTTCGGAGACTAGCTCCAACCTCAGTAAGTCATTCAGTCAAATGTTTTTTAAAGGAACAGTGAAAATTCATTGTCCATTTCACCAAATTTTACTGAATGACTGAGGATGGAGCTGGTCTCCGAACGGTTTTATGGAGTGAATAGATTCTTTGTAGATATTTTATTCTAAGACCTAGTACAGTTCTAATAAACATGATTTCAATATTAACAGCATTCTTTGTTCAAAAGTTTCTAAAGAAAATTCGATTAAAGAAAATTAACTTTCCTGATATTTACATCCATGTTTTTAGTCATGATTTTTTTTAAATGTTTTAAAAAAAACTATTTTTTTGGTCCCATACAATATGATAGCGATGTTTTTTAGTCAAGATTTTTCTGTTAAAAAACAATGTTTTAAAAAAAACAGTATTGGATTTTTGAGGTCACATAAGTATATTAATATCCATGTTTTTTATTCATAATTTTTGTATAAATAACATTTTTTTTAAAAACAGCTTGTTTTTTTAGTCACATCTCTATCAATGACCATAAGTAAAGATATGTTATTATAACATACCATTTTGGGAGTTGAAGGTCATTCACATGTATTGTAAAATGAATGAAATATCAAAGCATGAAACCGCAGAAAATGAAAAATTTCATAAAACCATGGAAAACCATCAATTAAGAAGTATGCTGTTTTATTTTGTAACTTGACATGAAAACAAATAATGTAATGTGGTTCTTTTTCTTGCTGAGTTATTTTCAGACAAAATATTTAAAAAAAAATATGTCCACGTTTTTTTTGGCCACGGTTTTTTTTTGTAAAAAAACGTGTTTTTTTAAAAAAAACGGCATGGTTTTTTTTTTAGTCACATCTCTATACTCACTAAGTGAGCTTCCACGCATGCAACCTCTCCCAGTGGCGGCTGAACTGAACCACAACCCTGACGGGGTGGCAAAAAACGGCCGGCTGACAAAATTATCAGAGCAATCTTTCCGATGATATTAACTAGGTAGGGCTAATGTGAATCAGCGTTGAGCTTGAGCTGAAAAATAGGCTCAACTACGAAAATATGGAGAGAAATTTCAAAAACCAACCATCACAATGAAAGAACATGAATCAATGTTCATAAAGAGAGAGATACATGATAAACTGTTAAATTTTAATATTTATTTCTTACTTTCCCAGCTGACAATTCAATTCAACCAATTTTCATTTTTTGAAAAATAAATCAGTTTGTCCCAGCCCAACGCACTCCTTTTTGGCAAGTGACGAGGAG
The DNA here is from genome assembly GCA_030386875.1 of Morinoia aosen. Classification (NCBI taxonomy): domain Eukaryota; kingdom Metazoa; phylum Arthropoda; class Malacostraca; order Amphipoda; family Talitridae; genus Morinoia; species Morinoia aosen. Next base: position 74,043,905 of record CM059567.1, on the reverse strand, counting down.
AGTTATAGGCAACATTTATCATTGTCAGGGATTCACAAAAAAAACTTCTGTATTACTGGCACTAGAATTCTACTTCGTTCTACTCTTGCAGTGTGAGCTCATGGAACCGGTTCCTATTATCTTGACTTTACTCGCTCGTTAGTGTCATCTGACCCAGGTAACTATGAAGTTCACACTGCAATGCTAATTTCTCGCTAAAGATTACATGTGAAATAAGATTTAGTTTCCGTTTGTCGCATGTTTGATTTTGTTCCCGCTTGGTGTCGTACTAGTCTGTTCTTTGTAGGCGGCACTGTGGTTGACATCTCTAGGAGCCTGTTCGGTTGTTGATGCCTGATCGCTGTTAGTCCTATGTGCTGCTTCTTCTTCGGACTTCAGTCGTGCAAGCCATGGGATTGAACAATCTCCATATAATTGTCCTGGGTACAGAATCTAAATTTAATGGATGCGACTCTGTATTCAATTGTGTACTCAATTATTTATCTGTGAACATTTTTTTTGTTTGTAATGGTAAAGTCTGAAAATGCAATGCGAGTATAATCCCAAGTCGTTTGGGTGTGTAAGGGGTGGCTGTAAATCAAGAGGAGGTTTCAAAAATGCAGTAAATGTAATTAGGTAAGCCCTTGTATTGAACAAGCGATTTAAACCCAACAATCATTGTGATAGTATTTTATCAAGGAAAATTACTTCTCAATTTCCCAATTTCTAAGGGTTCGCTTCAATTTAGTGTTGGTATTACACCTAAATGTGCCTTACAACGTTATCAGATTTGGGAACACTTGAGCTCGAACACCTGTACGAGTCTGGGTTCCGTTTGAACACATACTCGCTTGACGACTGCGCCACCCAGCGCAGTCATTGCCTCGCGACTGGTGCAGTAATGTTCACACAGCGACGCTCAACTGCCAGGAAACTCAGGCAGCAGAGGCCAGTCACATTATTGTCAAGTACTTCATGCATGACTCTGCAGGTTGGGGAAACATGCTTGGAAATTTTTACCTTAGCTTCACAACACAAAATGAGAACTTATTTATTCTCTGAACTTAGGACTAAAATAAGAGCATATATTATATTGGTATGATTTCAATGCAATCTTCTTGTTATCTGTACGTCCTTAAAATACTTTGATTTTTAATGCCGCGAGTGGGAATACCAAATTGGAAGTAATACTACAATCAGATACCTGACCCTGAAAATAAGGGAATCCAATCAAAATTTATGACTCAATTTGCAGTGATGAGACGCGCAAGAAATTTATAAAAATCAGTCGTTCAACAGATCTGACAATCCATGATAATCACTGTTTTGTAAACTACCTTAGCGCTAATTGGTGTCCATTGTTATACAAAAAGCGATCTAAAAATGACGAGCAATTCTTTGATCTCTACCTGATTCAAATCTCATGTTTCCGTGTCAAGTTCATGCTACGAAGAGTAAAACCTATTTCCCAATGAAAACTTGAAATGCATAGTCTGCCTATTGCTGGTAAAACACCATAACGCAAAAAGGTGTGCAAACTGTATTATTGGCAGCCAAGTGCTCAAGTACAATTCAGCCCACTATTTCCCTCCGTTGAGATTTTTATGCAACAGCTTCTCATGCACCAAGTATAAAAATGGCCCAAGGCTTGATAATTTAGCAAGAGATGAGAGCAAAAACGCGACATGATCGTAATTCCATGTGATCTTGTCCGTAATCCCCTTCCGCACGAGGGCACGGAGCGGTGCGAGCGTGGCCTGTCTGGCCGGTGACAGTCAGGGGCTAAAAAGTCATAAATAATACACCAAATATAAGGATCTATTCTCGCCCACAAAAACTCTACATTTGTCTGAATGTTGAATGAATTCCTACCATAATTGTTAACTCATAAGGATGGTTTGTCGGTTAGAATTATTCCGATTACAATTTCGAGTAGTCGTTTTTTAAAATACCTATTTGTCAATCTGTACATGTCTACTGGAGATTCGTTTCGTTCTGCTGAATTGACTTATGTGATTTTTTACCATTTTTTTAACTTTTTGTAATTTTATGAACGAAATTATAACTAAGGTTCTTTTGTTTAACATTACTGCATAATTCCAGCGAGAACAATTACAAAGCAGCTGTTCATTTTTTATGTTCATTATCGTTTCAATTACGTAGGCACCTCAACTTTCTGGGATCACTGTAAACGCTAAACGTTACAAAAAGTTAGCGCTGCGTCATTTTGTATCAGGCCCTAACGTGCTGGTGTGAAGGACGCGTTGCGACTTGAATAGCTTCTATAATTTAGTCACCAGAGCGGAAAAAACGAATGCGTTACTTTCGTCCACTTGAACACCAAATTCGTGAACGTGGGAGAAAGTCTTACTTTAATTGCATTTTGAAAAATAGCTGATTCGGCTTTAGAACAGATGCATCTGCTTTATGCAGTACATAATCTTCCAATATTGTAAACATTGCTTCCTCAAATTAGTTCGGTGATCTGGCTGGGTATCAACTTCACAAAATTTCAATGACCCTCTGTTTGAATTCAGAGCTGTTTTTCAACAACGGTTTTTCTACTTGACTTCAGCGAGCAATGGCAAAAAAATCAGTTCCTATCGCAGGTAGCAATGCTGCATTGAATCATGCAATAATCTCAGTTAATTTAAACAAATTCAAAAATTGAATACATGCTGAATTTTGAACGCTTCAGCAATCAAGAAATAATGAAGGCGGAGGGGCACAAAATATTAAAGTTATTCATCAGTGGCTGGTAACACTATTCCCAAGTCAAATTCCAACCCACAGTGAACTCTGGAATGCCATTACTACATCTCGGATTTCTAGACCTAAAAAGTGGTAAAAAAAGCGCAGAAAATATGGTCAAAATAACACTAAAAAAGTTGATATTTCAACCGGCAAGCCGCAACCGAGATGGTACAGAAACGGTTTTGTGAAAAGTACAGAAATTTCTTGAGATACTTTCCCGACTGGCGCGCAGTCAAAACACAGAAGTTCAATAATTCCATTCACTTGCAACTTTCGAAATAATGCACCTTTCGAGTTCAAATTGCTCTCAAACGAAAGACTGAAGCATTCTTAAAAGAAAATCGTGTATGCCAACATTCCTCAGCATTCACAGACAACAGGGAACGAAGCTCCCGTAACCTCTCAATGAAAAGCAGATTTTTTTCGATGAGCCTCATTTTGTCTCGACTCTAATTTCTAATCTATGGCACCTAAAAACTTCACATTCGTTTCAATTTCAACGTCAAGTCATTCTTCATGGTAAAATGTATGACAAAACTCTCATACGTTCTCTGGGGGAGCAGGGAGCGAAGTTCCCGGAGCCCCTCAATGGGAGGCTGGTTTTTCCGATGAGCCTTATTTTCTCCCTACTCTAATTTCTAAACTGTAGCACCTAATTGGGTCTACTTTTGCTTGAACAATTGATTGAAATTTTGATCAATATAACTGTACAAAAATATAATTTACATAATTTTTTCAGCCTCTGTGGCTCCCTCCGTACGTTCGTGAGCCGAGCCGCGTAAAAGCGTTCGTCGTGTCTGAGCAATCGCATTTTGAATGGGGGCTAACAGCTAAAACTTTTTTCTTAGCGGATGATGGTTTCATTGATGAAGATGATGGTTCCATCGAAACGTTGCATTTTATAGCATGGCAGAGGTAAATAATTTCATCGATTGGCATAGTGCAGAAAATAATTTTGAGATTTTATTTGTATTTTAACACGTGAAGAAATTAAAATATTTCGTACAGTTGAAAAGCTAAAAAAAAGAATGAGAAAGAAATAATATTGACGAAATTAAATCGATGGAAAAAACTCTTGGGAGAAACAAAATGTGACTATTAGAGGAAAATTGCCGTGTTTATGGTCGCCAAAAAATTGAGAGAATTTTTATCATTTACTCGTACGTATGAAAAAATATAAGAATGCTTGTCAAAAAAAATACAATGAAGTTAAACAAATGACACAGCGTACACAAACAGCGCTAGAAGAAAATTGACGAAAAACTCAAATTTTTTATTTCTAAACAATGTTTTCTTACAGCCACCTATCAACAGTAGAAAGAAACAAAGCAAATGAGCTATAAAATGTCTTTTCAGACACACAACTTCAGGGTCAACTTCAACTTCAGGGTTCAGGGGCGCAGCGTCAGCACAACTCTCCTGAGGTAATGCCAACATATGATGAATATTCCATTAGAATTATATTGAAGCAGGGTGACGGAGTCGCGTCGGGAGTCGCATGTTTTAAGTTGAAGTTGGAGTGTCTTCTCCGAATCTGATGGAGTCGGATTCGGTCATTCGGATGTGGCGTAACATAGGTTGGAATCGCTATTTTTTGGTATTCTCGATTCTAGTTTTTCCTAAAAACTATTTGGAATTATTTACACTCAGAAGTAAATGAAACAAACTTAAAATACTACAAGGCTGGAAGTCGGCTCACCAAACTCCCGACTCTGACCTCAACTTTGATTCCAATACAACAGAAAATTGCCAACGACTACAACCAATAAACACGGAAACCAAAGACTCCAACATTTCCGTGTTTTCTTGTTCTCCTTATTGCATTCAACCATTGTCCAACCCAGTAGCGCAGCCATGGGGGGCCACGGAGGCCAAGCCTTTCGTCCCCCAAAATATTGAGCTGGTTACAAGTCTCAGTCGCCGTTTTAAGTAAAAGAATAAACAAGATTGTTGATAATTACGGAGTAATTAATGTCTGCAACCGAAATTATTTTTTGGGGATCCTGGCCCCCGCGAAATTTTTGGCTGGCTGAGACACTAGCCCAACCTATCTTGCTTTCTATACATATTTTTGTATCACTACATTGAACATCATTAAAAAAAGTTATTCCGTTTAATGTAATCGCATATGCGAAATGTAACCACTTTATTTGATTATGATTTCATCCGTAATATGTATGTTCCTTACTCCTCATTTTGATAACGCTAATATCACATGGTTGAAGAATTTCGGTAATATTTCATGTAAGTGCAATTTGTTTAGAAATTACCAGTTGCGCAAACTGCGATTAAGGGGTTACGGGATATTTGCTCCCTGTCCCCCAGAAAGCGTATGAGAGTTTTGTCATACATGTTACCGTGAAGAATGATTCGATGTTAAAATTGAAATTCATATGACGTATTTAGGTGCTATAGTTCATAAATTAGAGTCGAGACAAAATGAGGCTTATCGAAAAAATCTGCCTTTCATTGAGAGGTTACGGGAACTTCGCTCCCTGTTGTCTGTGAATGCTGAGGAATGTTGGCATACACAATTTTCTTTTAAGAATGTTTCAGTCTTTCGTTTGAGAGTAATTTGAACTCGATAGGTGCATTATTTCGGAAGTTACAAGTGAATGAAGTTAATGAACTGTGTTTTGATGGAGGGCGAGTTGGGAAAGTATCTCAAAATATTTCTGTACTTTTCACAAAACCGTTGTTGTACCGTCTCGGTTGCGGCCTGCCGGTATATTGCAGGTATTTTTGCAAAATAGTTTCCATTTCTAGTAAAATAGTTTTATTTGTAGCAAAATAGCATGTAAAACTTTGCAAGTTTTGGCTACAATTCAGCAGCTTTCTTTCATGTGCAGCTATAAAAAAACGGGTAGCATTTTTGACGAGTCGGATTTCTGCATGCAAATGCTGAAATAACGAAAGAGAAAGCGCAGCAGACACCGGCTGCACAGGATCAGCACAAATTGAAGCCATTATGAACGCCTCAAAAAATTTTCATTGATATGAACTATCCTCTTTTTTATCTACTACTACTTTATGCAGGTTTTATAGTCATTTAAAGCATAATGACTACTTTTTACTTGTGAGTCAGGACAAAATAGCGTTCATAGTAAAATAGCATTTTTGCGATAAATGCAATTTTTTGGCCTCTACAGTCATTATAACATTAATAGAATAAATGCTAGACATTTGGGCTCTTGTAATTACACTAAAAAAGTTTTATTGTTCACGCAAACATTCGTGAAAACATAATGTCCGACTAGGTCACTCGTAATATGCTGTCATACCGAGGTAGAACTAGTTTTCGCCAAATGAGGGATAAATAATAATGAAAGTCATATACAAACAATACCTTTTAATTCGTAAACAAACTTTTACAAAATAGTTCAATGGTTTGAGTACGAAGGTGATAATTCTATTTATAAATTACGGAGGGAAATTTAGCAAATGGCCGCAGTCAAGAGTTTCCTGAAAGACGCGCCATCGCAGTTTTGGCTTTCTGCTGCTCAACCTGGAAAAAAAACAAAACTTATGAATAAAAGTTCAATGGTGACAGTTGAGCAAACTTTACTCTAAATTCAAGTGCCAGCAGAATGTGTAAAGAAAAGCAGGTTGATATTGCAGGGACTCATATCTCTGGAGATGAGAGAGAGATCAGATGGTATTAAAATAAAATCGTGTATACGAAAAAACTACCAAATTTTGAATTCAAACGTAAGAATACGCATTGTTCTCACACAATAGATGAACTTTATCACCGCAATTAACATTTCCGCTCAAAAACTTTTTGAAGACTCATTACCTACGCATAATTTTTCAACCGGCAAATGTTCGTACACCAATATTCTTTAGTTCAGAAGTTTACTATAAGCCACACATGAAGCGTACATAACAGGAGAAAATCGGCCTTGGCACTTAGTCACAGCGTGATCTCCAGTGATGTGGCTCAAATTTGAACTCCGTTGAAATGATATTTATTTGTCCCAAAAAAACAAAAAGTTTTTGGGAGCTCACCGTGTAGGGTTTGGATGACGCCTCAACCGTGTTTGAATCCGCCACCGAATCCGCCTCCGAATCCTTTACCTCCGAATCCGCCTCCGAACCCTTTACCACCGAATCCGCCTCCGAATCCTTTACCGCCGAATCCACCTCCTCCAAATTTTCCACCACCAAATCCACCTCCTCCAAATTTGCCACCACCAAATCCACCTCCTCCAAATTTGCCACCACCAAATCCGCCTCCGAAGCCTTTGCCGGCCGCCGCGAGGGCAATAAGGCAGAAGAGGGCGACGACGAGGGTAAGGAGCTGCTGGGGACGCTGCAGGGAGAAAGAAAACTTCAAATTAAAGGAACAGGATCAGAAAACAATGAAATAATAGAAATACAGGTTGAAACAGTGTTATGATCACGTCGTGTTACCTCAAAAAAAAACACATATGCAGGGATTTAGATGCTGAATGTAACTACTTGTCTATCACCTCTAAGTCAGAGTAAATGAATGTGCTGTGTTACCGTTAACGGACGTTGAAAGTACTAAATGAGCGGCTTTACTTTCGCAAAAATATATCTCCGGACCATTCGCTTATCATTCACATGTACATCAATTTCTGCATTTTCAAGTGCATTTTAATACGCTTTTCACGGAGAATTTGCTCATTTACGGCCTGGTAGAGCTTTAAAATAGCTCTCAGCATAATACACACACCTAGCAAAAAAACTTTGCAATAAATGAGCACAACGCAAAAATTGACCGTGTGCCAACACGAAGACGATATCAAGTGCACGAACTCATGAACTAGGAGTGGACCCGATATTTCTCGCGAGCTCCAGTGAACCGAATCGCATCGTCGGATAAATTCCTGCTAGACGTGTGTCTTTTTAGCTAAATCACATGATTCACAGCCTCATGAGCCGAAGCATCAATTATTTCACCCGCCCAGCGTAGATGCGGTTCATGAGCGGCTAAAATAAAAGATTCTCCGGCGAAAACATCGACAGGGTTCCGCTAGCTAAAGGATGGAATCTTCTCACCAGATAATGTACATGATGTAGAAATTTATTAAAATTTATAAAGTTTACCCCATCCCCCAGTCAGAAGGCACACAAGGAGAGGAATATATCTAAACACTCCAAAATGTTTACTCCGATAGAATATGACGCAGAACAGAATATGTGCTGTCTAATTACATATTGAGCCAACTGTTATGTACCAGAGCGGCGACCTGTTAAAAACACCGCCAATAAGATTATTATAAATTAAATTGAGCGAAAGCTTTATCTATGTTGCTATTCTGGGATAAACAGAACAGTTTCTGCAACAACTCGACTATGATAACAAATGGTATAATAATTGCTGCAGTTTACCAACACAAAACCTTAGTTAAGCAGTTTTCAGAGAAAAGGTGTTAATTTCATCAGTCATTACATATGTTTTTGAGCATTGTAATTAAGGTGACGTCACAGAGATGTAATGTTCAGTGAAAGCTTCAACTGAAACCTAAACAAAATTCACTCGACTCAGACCTCAGTTAACTGACCAAGTTCAGTTTCTATTGACTGATAATAAAGCGAAACTTTTCTTAGTGCTTTGTACTGAATAATATTTTAAATTACAGACTAAGGCAAAAAATTCACATTTGAAATGTGCATGGAAAACTGAGCAAAGAAAAAGCACTACCCTAATGAATATTTCCATTCTTGACTTTTGTTCGTACAATTACCCGATTTCATTTTAGTATTGATTAGGAAAGTTCTGAAATAAAGAAAACTAGTCATAATAGATATAATAAAGTCCTACTAGGTAACTCTATACTTCTTACCATTTTTCAACAAATATTCTATGCATTAGATCGTTACTTTATTTCAAACGACTATAATTAAATTTTAATCAATATTCTTTTTACCCAATTGCTTCATGCGAACTAATTTGAGGAGTATATGTGTGAATGAACTTACCATGTTGACTGAGTGTGGCTTGATACTCAACTGAGGTCCAGAACCACAGCCGCCCTATAAATACAGTAAGTAACGGGCGAGGATGACCTTCAAAAAATCAGCGCCGGTGCAAAACGAGTGGCCAACTTCATGACTTCCTCGTCGCTGCGATTGTCTCCTCTTCCTCAGCGCATTGACGCACCCCAAACCACCCACCTAAGCCCACATTCCCAGTAGGGGCGCCTTTCACACACCGCCCTTCAGTAGGTGGGGCTCTCTAATGTGCCCACTCTCATTTCATTTGTTCTTTCAAATTCACGCTCTCTCAGAGATTGCCGTCATTCTCCTTCCGAAAGCTAACATAAAACATTCAAGGTACTAAGTTTTCAGAAACGTGTAATTTTCTCCTCATGCTTTTCCTTTTCGTAAAAATCCTTTGAACCACTCTCCTCTCATCGGCGTTTCCTCACACAACCGCAGAACAGGTAGTTCAACACGCGAAAGCTTTCCATACATCATCCGTTAGCAAGAAAGCACAACTCATGTATCATGTATTCAGTGAGTGTGTTCTCATGTGTCTTTCCAGGGATCTCAGGATCACATGTCATTTAGACTGCTTTATTTCTTCCGCAATTTTTTTCCAGTACCAGGAAATTCCAGAAAATCTTGTTACTTTCACGAATCATTCACAATTTTGATTTTTTATTGTATTTCACAAAATGAACCATGATGCCGCAGAAATTGAGCCACAAACAAAATATTTATCAGCAGAAATCAATAAAATCATTGAAAATTTTAATCTTCTAAACATTTTGTATGTTTCAGGATATACTTAATACATACCAATAAGTTTTTACATGCATTTATGAAAGAGAAATATAGTAAGTGCTGTACGCTTTCGCCACAACACATTTCAAGCTCTTGATTCCAGTTTTTGGGTGATATTTGTCGTGTGGTTGATGCCGATGGCCCCTATTAGTTTCATATGTTTTACTCAAAATCAGTGGATTTTATTTATTTGATATTGAGCACTATCCTCAATCACAAAACTTGAGATGTAAAACATACTTGAAAAGGTGGTTTTGGCAAATGTTATTTATCACTTTAGTGTTGGCGACAAAATTGACAAAATGCTGTCGCTGAACTAAAAAGAAACATCCGACAGCAAATCTGGGAAAACGACGCTTACATCTCGGTAGACGTTATGGAGAATTTAAAAAGTTAGAAATGTACTGTCACGATAGCCGACGAAGCGACCGACTTTGTCAGTAAATAAGTGGTAAGTGATATGTCATCTAAGTAACAATCAGAAATGTACACAGTAACTCTTGACCCCTAATGACCACATATAAGCCTTAGAGGATTTTTCACCTTTCTAGGATAGCGTTCGTTATTTCTACACAATATTTCAGGCAATTTGAAATCGAGAAAAGAAATGGAAGAAGACAAAGAAATGCAGTGTGTTTCAAAAAAGATAACAGAAATTCATACAAAGAATCAAATAAAATATCAAATTGTAGGAAAACCCACAACGAGTATTCAAACATCTACAACGCTGGCTGCGTCTTTTGATGTCGCTCGATGAATTATTGTGTATGACAAATTATTCCTGAAGTAAACAGCTTAAAATACGCACCGTACCTCGGTCAACATTTAACCCGTCGTTTTAATTCGAACGTGTCGGTTGCTGTATCACGATGTACTAAGAAATGAATTCATTTAAGAGGCTTCAATTCCGTACACAAGTCACATAAATAATACAAACGCATGTACGACCATGTTATTCGACTTTACGCCACCACTTGCCTAATCAATTTAGCATCGATCAAACGACTAGGTAAATACGCACGCTTTATCAAATTATACATGCAAACATTATTAGCAATTCTAAATATCGCATCGCTGCAAACGAAAATGAAGATCGCATAAACTTTATTACCGACATCACCTATGACCAGTCATAGTTAAATTAACAAAATTCGTTTCGTTTTGTTGAATGAGTAAATTCAGTTTCCATTTCACTTCCACGAGATTCAATACTTTTATTGACACTTTTTATATAATACGGCCGACATGAAGTATTTTTGTACCCTTTCAGTAACGAAAGACACTGTGATTTCCAGACAAAGTTGATACATCAAACGTAATTCAACAATTAGTATTTACTGCAATTAATATTTATTAAAAATCATAAAAAATAAACAACTGTTGAGTCAAAGGTTAATCATATACTTGAGAGAAGAATAATTGAAACCCATTCTTTGCGATATTTTAATCCTCACACGAAAATTGATAGCTAATATATACTGTAATTACTACTGAAAAATGCTTTGAAAGATAATATACTCTTACATTCACAAATGAGCAATGGCTTCCCCAGGCTGTCGTTGATATTGTTTTAAGATATAATGAGTGGAAGTGAATGATTTTTTCATCTAAAAATTTGTTCCCAAAAAATTTAAAAACAAATCTAATTTTTTGCATTTAATCTTAAAATTTTGCATTTTACATAAGCTTCGCCTCATTCGCACGAAACGCATTTCTGAAACACAAACCCCAGACACGTGCTGTTGAGCGTTTTCAAAACACGGCTGAACCCGCGTTTTTGTGTTCCATGTTGCGGTGAAGTTCGAGGACCGCAGCGCAATCAGAAGCTTCCGTGATGTTTTTGTGAGGGATTGTAATGTTGCCAAACCGCTATCCTATTTACAAGTTACATTGGGTTGCGTTATTGAGTGTTTGTGTTCCGTCTTACCATGCAACCGCGCAACAACCGTCTGTGTGAATGTACTCGCACTTCATTGAAATATGTTAGGAAGGTGTAGAGAAATCGGTACTCGTCAATAATTATCGAATAAATTTCAATACGAACGTGTAGCTGTTTTTTTACTATGGTGCGCACGCGAGGGGTGAGTCAACTAGCACTACATTACAGTAGCTCGTAATCTTAACCATCAAATCTTATGTCAATTTTTCTATTAGGGGGAATAATCACTTTGTTGCAAAAAATCCCACGAAAATATGATTCCCTTATTCACGGTGTTTTTACAAATTTTGAGGGCACGAGAACTTTTTCCTTTTACATTTTATGAATTCATGATCATATATTTTATATGATAATCCTATTTCCTTCCAAATGAATATAGGAACTGGAAGGCATTCTTCAAGTTTTTCAAACAGCAAGTACCTTTCTTCTATACTCTAAGATTTAATTAGTCATATATATCTGTTATATATATTATTGGTACATATATATGTACGTATTGGTTTCGTATTTGTTCAATACAAAATTATATATGTTTATAACCTCAGAGTGTAAAAAAACATTTTATCTAAAAATCCCGTATAAATGAAAAATATGCGAGATTAGAGGCTCAAGAGCGTTACCGAATATGTGATAATGTTCAAAAAGTGTGCTTCCACAACTCTACGCCGTTTTTTCTATATGAGGTGTTATCACATCCAAGATCACAAATGCAGTTTGTACCTGTCATTCCACTTCTATTTTTTACCATAACCGAATGTAATTTTTCACCTCCCCACCTGCACACACGACGCACTAATGAGATCTAGCTCATCCGTGTCCATCGCCCCGTTTCAGTTTGCCGGCCGGTGCCATAACATTCGTCAAGACACGATATATTACCTGCCATCAATGTCGCTGCCTCTCCTTTATAAGTACGCGTGGTTAATAAAAATATATCTAGCCATTCTCTGTCTGCTTTGCAGTCTGCTAATTTTTGAGTGAGCGTTAATAAAGAGCTCATAAACGTTTTCGCTTTTCAATATCATTCGTTTTCCTGAGTAAAACCCTGCATAAGATGAGCATGTGAAGAAACGACGTATATCAGCTTTAACCTTGCAAAATGTTGTTAATAATTATAATAACACAGTGCTATAGTCTTGCAACTACCGATGATCTATGATAAAAAAAATAAGCAACGCTAAAAACAGGAAGAAATGGGTTGCCAGCGCCTCATTCCAATAAGTTTTAAAAGAACCTAAAGCTGCAGACAAAAAGTCTATCGTCAGTGAGAATTTTGAATCGTCTACGATGTTCCAGAAATAACGGCTAGTCAGGACGCCTTCGAGACGACGCAGAGAATGCAACGAAGCTCAACCTATAATTTCATGTACATTTTCTTGATGTTAATATTCCGTAAAGGGGGATTTTGGTATAAATTTATTTATAGAATTAAGTTACAATGTATTTGAATTGCTTAGGAAATAGTTCCGTCAGTATTTCTCATACGTCAATTTCATAATTATTAATTGGTAGTTCACGGTATTGCGGGTAGACCCTTTCCTTCGGAGGAACGCCCGGCAGTCAGAGAGGGCCCGCATACGTGCGCTTTCAGCCTTGCGGCCGTTTGCGCATACTTCTATAAATAACCCATACGTAACCAGGAATCCTAAGCTATCAATACATTGATTTGAGCCCTTATGATCCATGGTGAGAAATAAAATCCCGTTTCTGTACCCGTGACTAACGCTCATCAGCGTCGAGTGGCAATCGTAATCCCGGCAAGATGGCGTCGCCATTACGAGAGGTTCACCTGTCAACCGAGCCTCACCTATCCCAAGATGAGTGTTCTCCCTTCATTGTGTCTATGTTGAACAATTCTCGTATTCCAATCCCTCTAGGTATACAGTTAATACTATAGTTGGTGAAATTCTCCAACAGTGAGTGGAACCTATACTGGCCGTCTTTTATAGCCCTATCGTCAAGAAAGTGGAGAGAGAGACAGAAAAGACGACTATTTAAATCAATTATTATATTAGGCCGCGCTTACCGAAGATAAAGAAAATTAACATATCTCGAGTCAATTAATTGATTAACATATCATGATAATGATTTATCCATTAACTGAAAACATTCCCTTTTGGATGGTGGCAAGCTACTGTTTCGGTACTATTAATCGTGATTAATAACGAGGACTTCGAAAAGACCCATCTGACTCGTGAATCAAAAATAAAAAAGGAATAAAGTAACTAAAGAAAATGTCAAGACGATTGAAGATCACAGAAAGTTCGCGCCCTGCATCGAATACATAACACAGGCGTCTGGTGAGGGAGAATGTGGCTATTAAAAATAGGATATCGTTGTTTGTCAGTATGTATTGGGCAGTCATTGCAGTAATACCGAATAATTCATTTTTGTGAATAATTTATTAAAATCATAGGCAAAGTTCTACGTTGACCAAATGAAGTGCGAGTCTGCACATGTATATTTAAGATTACTGTTACGTTTCTTATATTTTTACGGAACTGTTTATTTCAAAAACTATGGACGTTAATGGAAAAAGTTTCATTTCACCCCATATTTAAGAGTAGTATGGAAATGTTTGAGTTTATTACAACTTTAAACAAATGATACATGGCGTGCAATGTCCGGGATCATACTAAAAGTCATGAAACCCATATTTAAACGTTAGGAATCTATCAACTTCCATGATGGCGGCATAATTAAATATTCATTTATAGACAGTGTCTACTTCGTTCACGGATAGAAAAGTGTTCAGCATTGTGCTATACGTCAATATATGAAGTGGGGATCATTAAATTCAAAACGTAAATCCGGCAAACTTTCAATAATTCTTAACGTAAAAATAGAACAATGAAACCGCTCCGAAACTGCTGCAATTAATTTCCGTCTTTTCAATGAATAGTCAAAGAAACTCGAGTTATGAACACAGTGAATTCATAGTTACAGTGTGCAATAGGTTAGAATGCTTTTCACGAGTTAAATCTAAACTTTGGAAAACGATTCGAAAACATCTGTTAGATAAGGGTTAAAGTAGTTCATCTCAGCAAAGTAATTCTTTGAAACAGATGTTGAATGAATGCTCGACTCAAGACAAGTAAAACACTACTCCTAAAATGTGTTAGGAAGAAAAGATAGATGAATTCGGCTTCGATTCAATTGTTCTTCGATGTATGATGACTGGATCCCCAAATCTTTTTTACACAATATAATCAAGCGTCATGTTTCAGCAACAGATCGAAGCAATATACTGTATACCTGTACGACTTGCATCTGTGCACCGTTTGTATTTACACGCAATTGTGTTCTTTGCCACACAACTGAGCGAGACCTGAACCTGATCACATTATCTCGAAGTTTGGGTGAAGAAGTGAAATCCTCAAATCAAGAAAGATTATTGAAATAGCAGCAAATATAATCCATAGAAAATAAATTAGACTCATTTTGAAAAATAGACTGGCACATGTATGAGAAAATAAAGTAATACCCCAACATGAATGAGATTTTACACCAAATAAATGTTCGCACAAGTTAGCAGACTATGGAAACTTGTGTTGCAATTTACATGTTGCCTCTGGAACAAAAAATTTATTCTGTACTTGGGCGTTCGACTAAAAAGACTTTACTGAAAGCGAAATTACATCATCAGAAAATAACTGTAATTTTAGTTCTAATTGTCAAGATTTGTCTCAATTGCTTTGAATTTCTCGCCCAACAAATTTTAGAAGTTAAATAAAAAGTATTGACTTGTCCGATTAAACTATTTGTCGTAGTCACAAACTGACTGTTAGTAATTACCACGTTAACAAAGCTAACCGTTCACAAGTTTGGTTATGAAAGAATGTTGGAAAACCAGGAAATTGTTCTTGAGAACTTTAAACCTCAATGTTCAGGTGATGGGTGCGTGATAGTCAGTCGGAAAAAATCCAAAAGTGACGCAATATTATTTCGTTTCCTTCAGTTACAAACTTAGAATTTCTCAGTAATCAAATTTCTCAGCAAGGATAGAATTTATCAGTAATCAAATTTCTCAGCGAGGATAGAATTTATCAGTAATCTAATTTCTCAGCAAGGATAGAATTTCTCAGTAATCAAATTTCTCAGCAAGGATAGAATTTCTCAGTAATCAAATTTCTCAGCAAGGTTAGAATTTCTCAGTAATCAAATTTCTCAGCAAGGATAGAATTTATCAGTAATCAAATTTCTCAGCAAGGATGGAATTTCTCAGTAATCAAATTTCTCAGCAAGGATAGAATTTCTCAGTAATCAAATTTCTCAGCAAGGTTAGAATTTCTCAGTAATCAAATTTCTCAGCAAGGATAGAATTTATCAGTAATCAAATTTCTCAGCAAGGATGGAATTTCTCAGTAATCAAATTTCTCAGCAAGGATAGAATTTCTCAGTAATCAAATTTCTCAGCAAGGTTAGAATTTCTCAGTAATCAAATTTCTCAGCAAGGATAGAATTTCTCAGTAATCAAATTTCTCAGCAAGGATAGAATTTCTCAGTAATCAAATTTCTCAGCAAGGATAGAATTTCTCAGTAATCAAATTTCTCAGCAAGGATGGAATTTCTCAGTAATCAAATTTCTCAGCAAGGTTAGAATTTCTTAGTAATTAAATTTTTCAGCAAACTTGGAATTTCTCAGAATTTTTCGATAATTGAAGCATGAAAATTCGAGGCGTGTTATGAGATTGCCCGTTATAGTCGCACCATTAGTAGAGATGAAGTTTACCGAACTGAATAGATGACTCCATAGTGCTAGGATAATTTTCTTCCGTTCTTATTTTCCCCGGTATCACGCATTTAGCGTGTGTGCAACTCGATAATGGCTCATAGCACACTGGCCAGGGGGGAAATTTGTTTTAACGTGGGAATGTTTTTCCATGATAGCTTTTTCCGTCGAGATTTTTGGCTAAGTTGCATGAATCATCATATTATTATAAACATAAAACATTTGTTTCAGGATTTATTTATGCTTTAAATTATAATAAAAATAGAAATCCCACTAAATAATGTCATCGATTCATCACCCGAAATTAGTTCATCAGTTGGTCATTTTATGAAAATTTAGAAAAATGAAAGCATCAAACATGAAACACATCAACATGAGGGAAGACAAAAGCATTTCAACGGGGGAACTTTGCCACGAAGTCCAAGCATTCTGGTTGATTGCTTAATTAGAGATGCTACCGTGTTTTGGTGTTGTTAGTACTTGAAGCATCAATTATAACAGTCATTGTGAATAATTTTTACTTTAATCATATTATTTTAATCAGAAAAACTGCATTTGACCAAATGAAACACAAATATGAGCATAAACATGTAAGTTTACTATTAAACATGTTTCGTTTGTAAATGCGCAAGTCAAGAAAATGTTTTTGACCGCCCGACTGTGTTTGATAGATAATTTGAACATCCCGGCCAATAAAATCTGCAGCCTTAGCTCATAACAATGAGAATAATTTGTTCTACATAAAACAAAAAAACAAAAAATCAAAGCTTCGATCCAGGAGAATTTGATGTAAACTCTAAACTGTGATTACTGTGCATCAATTTCGTTGTGCGCGCACACACACCGTCACGACGAGGCTAATTGTCTTCAGGCAATTGTTCCCACTTGATTTGCTAATAATCATGATATATTTCAGAACTTCGATTTTAGCTGTTGTGGGAAGTGTAAGACATCAGGTAAATCCTGTGAAGAAATGAGGTTCGTAAGTTCGCTTGTTCACCAGCTACGGTAGTTTCAAAAAGAGGAGGGTGAGTAGGTGAGGTTTCATCATGTTACAGGGCACTTTTGCTGATACGTCAAGGCGCGACGTTGCTATGTAAGCTCCTTTGTCTCTAATAAATTAAAACAAAAAAAAGGATGTTTATTTTTCTTTATTTTATTTGTACTGAAAAGTAGCAATTTTGGGATTTCGAAATGCATCTTCTCTGTACGTTTTTGAGCTACAAAAATGATATGGATATCATTAGATGCGGAAAAACTCGGGCAATATAATTATGTATTTATGATTTCAAATTTCGTCTTGAATGAAAAATTTTGACGTCGCATGCACGAAATTTTCCGGATTGAAGTGAATGTTCAGGAAATTTTTTTTACAATATTTTTCTTAAAACTATATAGTTTATCTTATTGCGCAAATCTTTCTGTATTCAATGATACCCATATCATCACAGTTGCTCAAAAACTGAACGAGGAGATGCATTTGAAAAACAGCCCTTGAAATTCTTTTTTCTGTGCGTATCTCGGTTTTAAAGAGGAAATCGAATTTTTTATGTGACACCATAAATGTTTTCTTTCAATATTCTATATGTCTACTAAATTTCACGGTTCTAGGAAGAAAAACGAAACAAAATAGAAATAGAGGTACGATTGCCTTCAGCTCGGTCGTGAATAAGTTGCTGCCTTGCCATTGTCGAATTAGATTTATAATTACCATAAATTCATCTGATCGGATAATAAAAATAACACATTATGAAAATAATTTTAATTCGTAAAAAACACTGACCACAAAATACAATCTTTTGAGCACGAAAATGATAGTTTATATCCATAAATTAAGGAGGGAAATTCAACAAATGGCCGCAGTCAAGAGTTTCCTGAGAGACGCGCCATCACTTTTTTGGTCGTTGCTGCCCAACCTGGAAAGAGACAAAATTTAATCAAAAAAAACTTCACCTAAATAAGTAGTAAACGCGTCATAATGGAAGGTAAATTATATCATTATTGTAAAAATAAAACCCACCGATTTTTTCAAGGGCACACTCTTTTTCAAATGAAGGACAGATAGGCACTGGTATAAGTGAGTCGCAACCGCTCAAAAGTTTTATTTTACATCCCGACTCCGGAATATTGTCTGGACACTAAAACTAACATTTGATAAGCGATATTAGTGATAAAATTTCGAAATTCAACTTCAACTATTTTTGCATGCATTTCTCAGACATGCCCATGCTATAATTCAATAATTTCGACTTCCGAGATTGGGCCTCAATAATTTCGAATTCCGAAGTTGGGTAAGAGATTACCATGACGCTCACAGTCATGCCCTCAGTGACAGCGATAAGTGCTTCAATGTTCAAAAGTGACCATCAATGAAAAACCGACTTTTTAAAGTAAAAAACACTTTTAATATCTCACCGCGTTGAATCAGGAAGATGCCTTAGCCGTGTTTGAAGCCACCGAATCCACCTCCGAATCCACCTCCGTGTCCTCCTCCGAATCCACCACCTCCAAATTTGCCACCTCCGAATCCACCACCTCCAAATTTGCCACCTCCGAATCCACCACCTCCAAATTTGCCCCCTCCGAATCCACCACCTCCAAATTTGCCACCACCAAATCCACCACCTCCAAATTTGCCACCACCAAATCCACCACCTCCAAATTTGCCACCACCAAATCCACCTCCGAAGCCTTTGCCGGCCGCCACGAGGGCAACAAGGCAGAAGAGGGCGATAACGAGGGTCAGGCGCACCTGTGAACGCAGGGATAGAAAAAGAAACTTGAATGATTATAATAATGTTGAACGGTGTTGATCAAATCAACATTTAAGCACGCATACGAGTCCTTTACTGCTCCCCTCTAAGCATGCCGTCTGCGAGGAAACTTGCAGCGCCTCTAGGTATTGAATCTGCATTGTGTAGCTATACTGATATTGCACAACATCTAGCTATCCTTAGGATCAATTTCAGCGATTCCACTGGTCGTGACTGTAACCATCGCATGTTTCGTGCTATTGATGAACGAGGATGATGTACGGCAGTATCGTTTCCTTTAAGTTCAATTCGTTTCGTTGACGATTTTTTTTTCGAGGGAACGAGAATTCTCCGTTGTAAGAGAATTCTCCATTCATATAAATTGAAACGTTAGGTAAATAAAAATTTTATGCAGCCTAAACGCAAACCTCATACTTTTTTGCCATGAATTTTGAATCAACAAAATGTTTATGACAATTACACCAACTGTCTGAAATAGAGTTAACAGAGTAGGATCTCAAAGCAAAAATGCTTCCTCAACGAGATGAACTAGTGGTATCAGTGTGGACCCTTAACGATAACTGGCTGAAAGTAATAAAGTTCAATTTTATAAAATTCTCAGGGTCGTGAGTTCATATTACATCAGTATTTTCAGCTCTTAGTATTAATTAAGACGCTAGCGCAAATACATTTCCTCACTTAATACGAAGCTCTACTGTATAAAGAATTGGTACCCCTTTGTCCCCTGTATGTAGTAATAATATAAAGAGAGACACATGTCGAGCTACCTACTTAAGTTTACTGCTAGGGAAACTAACTCAGTTCAAGCAATGTCTCGTACTCTATGATTTACCAAATCAGAGAACTAGGAAGTTATTTCTTTCTTATTATTACTGCTCTTTGCTTTTTCATTCAAATTACTTCAAATTGAATGAAGGATGGTGTTATTTTTCTACATTACTTTAAATCAAATTAATTTGTTTGATAATTCAGTTTTCAGCGCGAAATTACAAGATCATCGGATTGATTATGAACCAAATTCAATTTTCGTTGAGTTCTCCGAAAAGCTATCTTTAATTTTTTTTGTGGAAATATAATTAGGAATTGTTTATCGCAAAACTCTACTGGAAAGGCTCTAATAGTACGATGTTTTGAGTGCGTGAGTAATTTCAAGGCTGTTTCGAACATTGTTAAGAAAAGTGAGGATGTTACTGTCTGATAAGGTCTTCAAATGAAACTAAAATGAAGTTTTCTTGAGCATGGTGGTAGTAACAGAGACAAGTTCAGGTTCTCCTACCTCTCTAAATCTAATATCTTTGCTTGCAATTCCTCATGAACTGTATTCTAACGCACAAACTAGGGCGAAAACTCGTTTCTGAAATGGATCTGCTAAAAAGATGAAGAATTGAAAAACTCTCACCAGTACTTTGACGTAAAATATCTGGTTGATTCATTATTGTCGCTGATCAGGATATTTTGAAGCAGGAAGTGACTTATAATTATCTGATTTGAAGCATTTGTTTTACAGATTTGTGCATTAAATTATTATTCATTTAAGTAATTCCAGCAGAAGTGAATTCTGTTTGCCAGGAGGTTATCCTAAATATGATCTAAACTTGTTTATCGATGTGCTTGTTATATACAAATAAAGTCAGTGGGGAGAATTTAATCTCTTAATTTAATTTCCTATTTCTCAATCATATTTATTTTGAAGGAACAGTACTGAAATTAATTTACCCAGTTCGAATAGTTCATTTCTGTATGAAAGCTTACCATGTTGACTGAGTGTAGCTTGTTACTCAACTGAAGTCCAGACCCACAGCCGCCCTATAAATACGCCAAGTTGCTATCAAAGATGACCTCCATGAAATAAGATCCTGTGGGAAATGGGTGGCCCATTACATGACTTCCTCTTCCCCGGGGCGCTGCTTGTCTCTTCCTCAAAGCGCTCGCGCCCCCCAGCCATGGCGCCACCCTAGCCCCACCAGTAGGTGTGCTTTCCAAGCACCCGCCTCGGTACGTGAATCTCACACACAAACTCTCGATTTATGTGCCTCTACCCATTTACCCAATCTCAGTAGCTGTATACACAAATTATTCTACTTTCGTGCACCAACTCAGCATGAATACAAACCGCTGAGCCCGCCCTGATCAGCGCTCCGTCGTGCAGCCGCGCACTCCGTGTCCGTAAGTTTTCGTTTGTCACACGCCCATGGCCCTCAGTGCTCCCGTGCCCGTTCCCAGTCGCAACCTGTTTCCACTCGCGTGGTACTGGCCTTATTTTGCTTAGAGCAGACTGGATTTAAAGAATGCGATATATTAGCGCTCTCAGCGCATCAACTTCTAGATTGACAGCATTCTCCCCTACGAGTAAGTGGAGTCTCTATTATTAGGTTTCTATTTGCATCCACGTTTTCTAAATGTGCTTGCCATTTTGTTTCCACTTTTTTGATGCGATCCTACTTTAATGTCCAATTTCCAATGGTTTGCTTCCTCTCTGGAATCCACTGCTACCCACTTTATTTCGGTGTAATCAATGTTCCCATGTAGGTGAGTACTCCCTCCCATTCAAGAATGCTATCCTCACTCGGCACATGCACATCTCCTCGGTGTGCTGTCGCTTACATACCAACTTGGGCCCAACTAGCTCGCACTGTCACAGAGTGTGACCAAGTACATATTCACTATCACTAGCAGCCATCATACCTCTGAACTTACTTTTTAAAAGATCGTTTGACCTAGGTATTACCTGCGACACCTGCTTACTTTAAGTATGTTTTATTATAAAAAATTACCCAATTTCACAAAATCAGCTCCCACGCAGGCGACACTCTCAGTAGGGGAACTGTACGGCAAAAAAAATTGGCTGGCACACTTAACTATACAGTCTTTCTGATATCAGTTAGTTAGGACTGATGTTAATCAGCATGAAGCATGGGCAGGAAAAATAGGCTCTAATCAATGCAAGAGTATGGATAGCAATCTAAAAAAGTTGAACCTACAATAAAAGCACATGGTTAAATGTTTATAAAAAGAAGATGCGTGTTAAAATTGAAGTATTCACTGAGAAATACACTGCTAAAATATTCTTTTCACATTTTTCACCTTATCATTTACTGCAAATACCTTTCAAAAATTTGAGAAAATAAAATTTTGAGAAATACACTGCTAAAATATTCTTTTCACACTTTTCGCCTTATCATTTACTGCAACTACCTTTCAAAAAATTTTCTTTGTTTGGAAATGGTACATTTCCTAGCAGCCAAATTTTCTACCCTATTCCAGACAATGATGAGCGTAATACATCTAGCATTTAAGAAAATATTCAACTGAAGAAGCTGCTGCTCATTTTTCTCATTTCTCTTATGTAGCTCGAATTTGGTGCTAATATTACACCTAAATGTGCCTTACAACGTTGACAGATTGGGGAACACTCTAGCTCGAACACCTGTACGAGTCTGGGTTCCGTTTGAACACATACTCGCTTGACGACTGCGCCTACCA
Source organism: Morinoia aosen (assembly GCA_030386875.1). NCBI lineage: Eukaryota > Metazoa > Arthropoda > Malacostraca > Amphipoda > Talitridae > Morinoia > Morinoia aosen. The sequence goes on along the minus strand of CM059567.1, from coordinate 74,021,488 downwards.
GCGCAGTCATTACCTCGCGACTGGAGCAGTAATGCTCACGCAGCAACGCTCAACTGCCAGGAAACTCAAGCAGCAGAGGCCAGTCTCATTATTGTCAAGCACTTCATGCATGACTCTGCAGATTGGGGAAACATGCGTGGAAATTTTGAACTTGGCTTCGCACCACAAAATGAGAACGTATTTATTCCTAGAACTTGAGACCAAAATAAGAGCACATATTTATATAGGTGTGATTTCAATACAATCATCTCGTGTTATGCACGTCCTTTAAATACTTTGATTTTTAACGCTGCGAGTGGGAATGTCAAATTGGAAGTAATACTTCACTCAGATACCTGACCCTAAAAACAAGGGAATGCAATTAAAATTCATGCCTCAATTAGCAGTGTTGAGACGTGTCACACATTTATAAAAATCAGTCGTTCCACAGATCTGAAAATTCTTGATATTCATTATTTTCTAAAATACCTGAGCGCTAATTAGTGTCTATTACTGTAGAAAAAGCAATCCAAAAATGAAGATTGCTTCCTTGATCTCTATCTGATTCAAACCTCATGTTTCCGCGTCAAGTTCATGCTACGAAGAGGAAAACCTTTTTCCCAATGAAAACTTGAAATGCATAGTCTGCCTATCGCTGGTAAAACACCAGGACGAAAAAATTTGACCAAACTGAATTTTGGCAGCCGAGTATTTTGGTACAATTCTGCGTACTATTTCTCTCCTTTGCTATTTTTAACAGCTTCTCATGCACAAGGTATAAATATGGCTCAAGATTTGATAATTTAGCAAGAGATGAGAGCAAAAACGCGGCATGTAATTCCATGTGATCTTATCCGTCAATCCCCTTCCGCACGAGGGCACGGAGCGGTGCGAGCGTGGCGCGTCTGGCCGGTGACATTCAGGGGCTAAAAAGTCATAAATTATACACCAAATATAAGGATCGATTGTCCTATACAAAAACTCAACAGTTAGTCGAATCATAAATGAGTTGTTAGCAAAAGTGTTAACACATGGTGGTGATTTGTCAGTCTGAATTACTTCGATTATAATTTTGAACTTAAAATAATTATTTATCGATTGGTATATGTCTACTCGGAATGCGCAATGTTATGCAGCATTCACCTTTATGATTTTCAACAAGTTTTCTCTGTCTTCAAATTTTATGTAATTTTTTAAACGAAATCATAAATAAGGATCTTTTGTTTACCATGACTGCGTAATTCCAGCGAGGATAATTACTAAGCAGCTGTTCATTTATTATGCTTACTATCGTTTCAAGTACGTAGGCACCTCTAGTTTCTGGGATCACTGTAAACGCTAAACGATACATAAATTTCACGCTTAGTCATTCTCTTTCAGACCCCAAAGTGCTGGTGTGAAGGACGCATTGTCACTTGAATGACTTCGACAATTTAGTCGTCAGAGCGATAAAAACACACACACTACTGTCGTTCATCATAGAAGCAAATTCTTGAGCATGTGAGAAAGCGCTACTTCAATTTTATTTTTAAACTATGCTGAATTAATTCTAATACAGTTATATTTAATTTTTGCATTGCCTGAATATGACTAGTTCATATTCCGTTCAAGTTTGCTGAAATAAAATGTACCAGCTGGACTTTCTCGTGCACGTTTTGAGTTGAAGCGTATCTCAGCAAGCTTTCTGCAGCTGATAATAGTTTACTCTATTGTAAAGTATTGCGATGTTCAGAACATTGTAAACATCGCTTCCTCAGATGAGTTTGGTGATGTGGTCAGGGAGTGAACTTCACAAAATTTTGGCTACCCTCCGTTCTGAATTCAAATTTGTTTCAAATAACGGTTTTTGTACTCGACTTCGGCGAACAATGGTAATAAATAATCAGTTCCTCTCGCTGCTTATAATGCTGCATTTGATCATGTAACAGTCTCTGTACATTTAAACGAATCCAAAGTTTGAATTCACGTTGAGTATTGCAGACTTTTGGAATGAAAACCGAACCCGACTGGCTCAGAGTATTATAGTTATTTATCAGTGGCTCGTAAGATTCCAAGATTGCGCTGGTAATTTTTGCAATTTTGGAAACGAAGAAAAGCGAAAACAGCGAGGTCACGTGCTGGCGCGATAGCCTCGCCACAAATTGCGGAAGCTCTCGAAACATTTTGTAATTTCTTCCTATTCTGGCCGTTGTTTTTGACTCCACATTATTACTATGGCGCTCCGCTCACCAGGGTTAATTAACAGTCGAGCGAAGGTGAAATACTCAAAAATTGAGAAAGCTTGAGTAATCTTTAGAACATTAACTCAAATTTGTGGGATTTTCTCGCAACTTAATCTTATTTATTCTCAAGAAAATTGGTAAAATTATATATCATCGCTGTCGATTGGGACAAATTGTATTTAATGAACTCTCACCAGGCGAATACCTTGTACATTTCATTCATTTCATTTTCATTTTCACTACGTCTTATCAATACGTCTAAGTTGCTTCGATGCTGTTCACACAGACATTATTACACTCACAAAAATCTTCTGTAGAAAAGTCGTTCTCTTTCCAGTCATCCTCCATGTAGTTAAAAAATATTCAGTTCCATCTCATTTATTCATTTGTTCCCCATTCTTTTCCTGTCTTTTTTTTCACTTCCGTAGAAAACGAAATTATTGTGAATGTTATTCATGGACTTAATTTTATTTTGAATAATCGTAATGGACGCTGCTATCAATTTTCAGGCGGCTCACTCCTGAGGGCTGGAGGTCTAAGCTCTGACTTGTTATTATTAGAAACTAGTCCACCGCCCTTTATTTGAAATAAAAAAGAGGGCGAAATGAAAGAAAGGCCGTAAGAAATTAAAAAATAAAATCTCTCGAGAGTTGATGAGGCAACGTGAACACGGCCCGTCAAAATATATAGGGCTGGAGCTTGTATATCACAGATACGCTCATCACACACTGCAGGCTGGCTTCGGACAGACAGAGGGACGGACGGACGCGGCTCCTATTATAGTATAGAAGATTGTCTCCTGAATTTGGCTTTCTTTTGAATTCAGACACGTCGAAACGCAAAAGCTTTTGATAACTCAAGCATTCTTATTTCTCAAAAATTTTATTTTCAGTACGTTACACAAGTTCCCCTGTTTGCATTTACAACACATAAAAGCGAATTTAAAATTGTGAAAAATAAATATTATAAAGATTAATTATACTAACAAAAGATTATAAAGTGGTAGGTTTTACCGCTTGACCGCCACCGTGGATTCCTTTTCAAGTTTATGTAAAATTATCATTTTTTTCTGAAAATTTCTCGCATAGCTTGCGTTTGATATAATTTATTTGTTGATATTCTTTTTTCGAAAAATATCTTCCAGAGAGGGGCATTAACCTGAATTACTCATAATTATATAATTCACACCAGTGATTATCTTTTTTTAATTTCCCGGTTGAAAAAACGAAACACTCAGTCTCTTTCTAGCCTTAGCATTTGAGCATAAGGCCCTCTCATCAAGACGTATGAGTTACTCTCTCACTTGAACTTTACCTGCACCGTATGTCAGGTGAATAATAGCCCGTCAAAGCCATGACAACGTAAAATTGTCTCATTATTCCGCTCAAAATCACAGGGAATGCTTGTTTTATGGCTCCCCTCACGCCACTTTTACGGTAAGATAGGTTTCATTTTTTGTCAGAACGGGCGTGACTCGGGAGAACGGCGCATGTGATCGTTTCAATCTTGCATTGTTGAGCTCGGCGACCCTCAGAACTCTAGGCTCTGGTAACACCGGTTCCGGAATTGTGTTCCGGAGGTTGGGCGAGGCCAGTGCTAATAACGCTGCTCGAAATTGTTCGCTTGAGCTGTTATTTAAGCATACGTAAACTGCAAATATCGGTATAAATGCTTATTCACAGGTGAAATTATTTTCAATGAAACGCATATGTTAGCTTCAGCGTTCTCACTGCAGCCTGTCAAGTTTGCTGATTACTCTGAATTCTACGCTCTTGCACGTGTTAATAAGGTAAAATTTTGTGGCTTAGTTGCGACAATGCTTGTTGAATTCTTTATTCAAGAAAGTGATTCCAAACTTTTGCTCGTGAGTGTAGATATACTGTTTATATATCATGTATTTTACATTAACAAAATTCTCTCAAACTTTCCTTGCGCAACATAAGCTCGCGGACTTTAGAAGATAAATTTTTTATTGCATCAAATTTGCACTTACAAAATTTTATCTTAGAGGCACTAATCTGCAGGAGGAATAGTTACAGTTTCTATAGAACAATATACGTTATGACCGTTTCATTAGTTAAATTCCCAGTTTAAAATTACACTGACTATTTTATCCTGTTATTAAAAAAATAATCCGGATATTCCTAACCCCTCTGGAAAGATCTATCGAAACTCAAAAATATAAGACTTTAATTTTTTCATTTCATAATTGATCTTTTATTATACTATTCCATCATTTTTTATATGAACGCATAAGTATGCTTTATAAATTTACGAATAATGTATTCTTCATGTTAACTAGTATGTTCGTCAAACATTTACTTTAAATCGGGCATAACTTTGCTCTAGCTTGTGCACTGACTATTATACTCGCACAATGATATGTTCAGCATGCTGACACGTCCACCCCCATATCGTGAATTTACGTGATTTCTTCAAAATCGTGTTTTCCTATGTTAAAAAATGGTATCCCTTAAATCATGCGCTTTTCACTTCAGGGCCTGATGCATTATGAGTATTGCGGAGGTGTTTTCTCGATGGTGGCGAGAACAAATAGAGATTAAAGCCGGCTGAAAATACTGCCAATTTTGCGGCACCAATCCTTGGCGGCACCAATACTTAGCAGCATCAACACTTGGCAGCACCAACACTTGGCAGCACCAATACTTTGCAGCACCAATACTTGGCAGCACCAACACTTGGCAGCACCAACACTTGGCAGCACCAATACTTTGCAGCACCAATACTTGGCAGCACCAATACTTGGCAGCACCAATACTTTGCAGCACCAATACTTTGCAGCACCAATACTTGGCAGCACCAATACTTTGCAGCACCAATACTTTGCAGCACCAATACTTGGCAGCACCAACACTTGGCAACACCAATACTTGGCAGCACCAATACTTGGCAGCACCAATACTTTGCAGCACCAATACTTGGCAGCACCAATACTTTGCAGCACCAATACTTGGCAGCACCAATACTTGGCAGCACCAATACTTGGCAGCAGCAATACTTGGCAGCACCAATACTTGGCAGCACCAATACTTGGCAGCACCAATACTTGGCAGCAGCAATACTTGGCAGCACCAACACTTGGCAGCACCAACACTTGGCAGCACCAATACTTGGCAGCAGCAATACTTGGCAGCACCAACACTTGGCAGCACCAATACTTGGCAGCACCAATACATGGCAGCAGCAATACTTGGCAGCACCAATACTTGGCAGCACCAACACTTGGCAGCACCAATACTTGGCATCACCAACACTTAGCAGCACCAATACTTGGCAGCACCAATACTTGGCAGCACCAATACATGGTAGCACCAATACTTGGCAGCAGCAATACTTGGCAGCACCAATACTTGGCAGCACCAACACTTGGCAGCACCAATACTTGGCAGCACTAACACTTGGCAGCACCAATACTTGGCAGCAGCAATACTTGGCAGCAGCAATACTTGGCAGCACCAATACTTGGCAGCAGCAATACTTGGCAGCACCAATACTTGGCAGCACCAATACATGGCAGCACCAATACTTGGCAGCAGCAATACTTGGGGCCCCACCCTCCCGACTGGAACATTGCGAAATGACCGTCATGGCAGGACACCGGTTATTCACAGGTGAAATTATTTTCAATGAAACGCATATGTTAGCTTCAGCGTTCTCACTGCAGCCTGTCAAGTTTGCTGATTACTCTGAATTCTACGCTATTGTACGTGGTAATAAGGTAAAATTTTGTGGCTTAGTTGCGACAATGCTTGTTGAATTCTTTATTCAAGAAAGTGATTCCAAACTTTTGCTCGCGAGTGTAGATATACTGTTTATATATCATGTATTTTCACACGATGCCGCGCTGCGACGTCATTGCACCTGAATTTCCCAGTCATTATTTCCTGCTCTTTTGTTTCTGAAATGTTCTCGTTTTTTCTTCCCGGAACATTTCGTTTGTGAAAAGAAAAAAACTCTGGACCGTGTGTTATTCACTGCCGACCGTGAGGAACGGTCAAAAAAGGTTCGTATCGTACAAAAATGTATTTACACTATTGAATTAAATACTTTTCATCTGAGAACATTTACGGGAAAAAAGACATGCAAAATACAGCAGAAATGTTTTGAAGTCAACATATCAAATTGTACAATTAAAAGAGCAGCTCAGAAACCCGGATGGATAAGAGTATTCGTAACATAATGAGAAATCCTAGAAATATTATGACTCAGTAGCAACAACTTGTTAGAAGAACTGAAACATTTTTTAGTAGAAGGTATCTGACTTTCAGATCAGTTTTTCGTTGTTAAGGACACACTACACAAAATGGTTTCTCTTGTGAAATGACAGTTCCTGCCGAATCAACGCTCATAGTATTCCCAAGATGCCAAAAGCCAGGAACACCAAACCTGCAACACAAGAATGGCAATAGAGACTGGAAAATATCCGAGGAGCACATTATTCTTATTCGCCCTTTTGAGGCCTTTGTTATGAAATACAACTTCGAGGCAACCGTTCGTGTGTGCTTTGTACGAGACGGAAGAAGCGCTCTTCTGAAATTATTCCACAATTTTAACAAAAATAATTCTTGCTTTACGATTGGAATCCTCTCATGCTCTTCCCAATAGAGATGATGACTATACCGATAGCATTCTGCGGTCGTATGAAATCAAAATTGACCCGTTTGGTAATTGACAGATTTCTTAGGTTGTGCATTTTATCATTTATCGGATAAAATGCATTTTATCGGCACGTTACGGATACTTTTTTAACCCGCAGTTTCATAGAAGGATACAGAATTTGCAAACCCCCCAAAAACTGAACACCGCCAATGATTTCTTAATACTCAATGCTTGTATGATCCTAAGCTTTTCAAGTACTATTAACTACATGAAGTATGTGAAATTTATTTCCGAAAACGAGTAGTTTCATATATTAAAATTAAAAATAACATCTTTGTACAAAATTTATTTCGCAAGACATTCGTAGGGTTAGCGAAAGCAAACAAAACACCAATACTCAATTGCAGGACTATTTCCCTTCACCTCCACCGAATAGTTGTTATGTATATCAATCAAATTTGGACATATTTATTGGAAAAAAATCGTTCATTATTCCATGGCTAACTCTGCCGCCAATCTTCGAGATTTTTAAAAGCCTCATGGCGGTAATTATACAACCACTTCCGCAAGTGGTGAAAGCGTTAAACATTGTCGAATGTAAAGCCTCCCCACATGCGACTAACAGGGTTTACTTGGTGTACTTATTCTTCAATACACGAGTTGCGGAATTCTTAATAATACTCAGAGAAATTCTTTCCCATACATTTTTTACTATTATTTTAAGTATTTTCAAACATAGAAGTTTAGATTTTCTCGAAAATATCGATTAATACGCTATTGATTAACCGTACATTACATGCAAAAGTCAGGATTCATGTTACCGAGAGCAGTTATTTTATACAATTCAAGTGGTCAAATGACAGCAGTGATTAAAAATTAATTTAGGATTTAAGTCTGTATTGATTTCAAGATAGACTACTCTCAACATTATTTAAAACTGTCTATCAAACTTAGTTCTCCCGTTTTATATTGAAGAATGTGTCTGTTTAGAAAAATATAAGACGTTTTTAACTTTTCGGACATTTAGTACAAATTCATCTCCATGTTTAATCGTCCAAGTTTTGTACAAATAAATCTTTCTTAGGTTAGACGCAGCTCGCAGTATTTACAGAATGCTATTTGTAGCTGCTATTATTTCTTCTTTCTCAGGTCAGTTTCGACCTCTTCAACTTCACAGACAGTAAAAATGTTAAATGTTGAATACAGCACAACTGTTGCGATTTGAACGACGTCATTGATTCAACTCTAGGAATTCTAGTAGCGTTCCTGCTCATTCGATGCACGTGTGGACCTAGCTAGCACCAGAAGTTACCTTCAACCTGCGCCTTTAATTTACCCTGGCTGGATGGCCTCCTGCTGTCACCTTACCTGTGAAGAGTCTCTTATCTTCTGGCTGTCATCTTACCTCTGAAGGGTTTCCAATCCCCTGACTGTTGCCATACCTTTGAAGAATCCTTGAACATGTGGATGGTGTCTTACTTATAAAAGATCCTTGCTCTTCAAGCCGTTAAATTTCGTGTGAAGGATCTTCCATCATTTAGCCGTTACCTTACATATAAGGGATTTAATGACCGTTCACACGCGGCCGGGTTTTAAAGCATGTACTACAGCGATGGCAGACATTGCTAACAGGATCATGCCTTGTCATTAGTTCATCGTTTTCTGGGGCTAACTTGATGCCAAAAACTTTGATTCGTTTAACGGAACATTTTATCATGCACACAAAATTATGTTACGAAAATTTCCTTTTCCACCCTGTTGTCTCACTAGACTGACCGTAAATAAGCCAACTCTGACAGTTTTAGTAATTACATTGTATGGTCGAGTAGGTTTACATATGCTACATATCTCGTGCACATGAATTTGTGTACAAGTATAATAGAGGTCCCAATCTAAATCCGCATCAGAAAGGTAATGGTAATGAATCAATTGTGATATGAAAAAATTCTATAATCATATACAATGAAAGGGCAAAGTTGACTTCTACTGACTACTCGTAAAATTTAGTGGAATTTTTTATTGTACATAGCAATAAAATTCGCTCGATGGGTTTACTCACCTTTGTTTTTCAAAAGTTGAGAATGACGTTTTCATTGTCACGCTTATGATCCACAATACCTACATTACTTGAACTCAAGTTACCAGCCCTAATTTATCGTGACCTCCAAGCGTTTCAACAAACATAAATTTTCTTAATTAATGACACTATGGTCTCAAAATCAGCAATTATTCGCAAAAATTACACACTCACTTGAAGAAAGGAGATTTCTTCGGTGCACCAGAGGCCCTCGCGCCACTGTCCCCCCGCAACAGAAGTCACCGCGGCCCATTTAATTGTGCTGGACTTCGCCTTGAGCTCGCACGAGGCCGCGCCCTCTAACTTGTTCTGAGCCAGATCAGCTCTCCTGTGCGCGCTCTGCTCTCGGCCTGCGCTAAATGAGTCGTTAGAAGTTATTGCTGCGTGTCTGAAGCCATTCGTTCATTGCCTGCCAGTCCGTAAACGCACCATTACTTCACTTGCTTACGACGGCTCGCGCGCATGAGCGCCAAATTGAAACCAACAGACGCTTTCCGTGTGCCTGACCTGCTTTCTGCAATGCATGCGAAATTTGTCTTAAGTAGGGCAAACACTGTAAGCATTACGCTGTAAAAAATTCCTATCATTATGTCTCGAAATGCATTTGTCACGTTCATTCTCACGTTATATGAGCTGTGAATTATTTTTTTAAAAACGGTTAAGGAAGCAATGGCGCAATTATTCGTCCATATTTAATAGCTATTTTAGTTATTATTTAGCTTTTCTATGCTCAAGTTCATCAGAGCATCTATTCATATATTTGTCAATGAGACATCGAAAAGTAAGTTGAGCAATTAATCTTTCATCTTAGTTCCATCAAAGTAGAGCTGGATTTTCAGTCAAGGAAGACGTTGTTAATGAAAAAAATCTTGATTTTGAATCATGGTAAGAACTAGTTTAGTTTTATTTTCATTATTGTAGAAATGGGACAGCTGCTTCCTTTTCACGTTCAGCTGAACTTCTGTTGGTCTATACGTATTAACCATTCATGTATTATCAGTGCCCTAGTTCTCTGAAGTTATATTTCACTAAACAGCAATTCAATTCCACATGTAACCAAGGAGTCAAAATTCTTTCTCTGAAAAACGCTTAATATGCTCTAAAATGCAATTAATCTAATCTCATTAAAAAGCTAATTTTATCTAGCTGCGTCACTACTTTGCAATGTCTTACCTTAATTTTTATCTTGCAATCATTTTTTATGGGAAATTAAACATTCCATAAACATTGAAGAGAACGACGCAACACGTTACGCATTCCTCAGAGCAGGACGGGAACTTCCATGATAGATGCAGGCGTGAGAGCGTAAGATGAGAGCGTGTGATGAGCAGGTGAGAAGAGAGTTTCGTGATGGAAGCGTATTTTAAGCTTAAGAGCTGCGTGATGAGGCCTGTGTTATGAGAGTTGTGTTATGAGAGCTGTGTGATGAGAGTTGTGTTATGGGAGCTGTGTGATGAGAGTTGTGTTATGAGACCTGTGTGATGAGAGTTGTGTTATGAGACCTGTGTTATGAGAGTTGTGTTATGAGAGCTGTGTGATGAGAGCTGTGATGAGACATGTGTGGAAAGGGAGAGTGCAATTTCTAATGCGCTAATTTCTCAAAAACTACAGAAAGTTTTTGCCTGCAGCGGAAAGATTTGTACACTGTCTCCATGCACTTTCCTTCGTAAAACTAAGTAGCATAGTGAGACCTTCGGTTCAAACATTTATTTTAGTAAAGTAGCCTATATGAGTCCCAACTGGAATGGTGCTTCTATGAGCAATTAAACTGCCTCTCGGACTGTGAACCAGTCCAGGAACTCTGACGCTGCTCGATTCTGAACAAGGACTTGATTATCAAATTGAACAGCTGAATGCGGCTAAATACGGCCTTCAGCAACTCTTGATAACGGTGTCTAGTTCGGGAAGAAATTGTTCCCCATTACTATTATACTTTCCTTGTACATAAATACACTCATTCTTTGTGACTGTTTACCTTCATAGGAGCAGAATAAATGGTGAGTAATTTTAGTTGGAATGAGAGTTCAATTTGATGTGTGAATGTAGAAGTACCGACAGTCAGTGTTTGATTTTCTCCTCAGAGAGGAGTTTTTGCTCATAAGTAATTAAAGCGGGGAGTGCAAATAGTATTCGTGCAAGTTTAATCACTAGATAATCATGGAAACACTATGATTCCATTTAAAATTACATAGCGTGATTTTCATAGCGTGGTTGGACTACACCTTTTTCACTTCAAATTAATCCAAGTCAAGTTCAATTTAATTCAAGTCAAGTTCAAATTATTCCATATCAAGTTCAAATGAATCCAAGCCAAATTCATATTGATTCAATCCGAAGTTGAGTTAAAAATTAACACAATCACATGTTAATTTGATATTTTTGAGTTAAATATGTATCTATTGGATGTGATGAGCAAGAAAAACGTTTTTCCTTTCAGCAAGGAATTCATAAAATTTCTGCAGTATAAAAACAAGCTGTGGTAAAATGTGGTTAGTATCCAGCATCAGGAGGTAGAGTGTCATTCAGATCTTTGAGCGGAGTAACAGATTGAATTTATTTATAAAAACTTCGTATTATACCACAGATTCAAGCTTTTTTACAATTCTACATTAATGGCAGTATGGATCCATTCAAATATTTATGTTCAAAGGCAGTTTTATGTTACACACACATAGTAGTATCGAGGATTTATTTACACTCATGAAAAGATTTATACACGCAAAATTCCATTTTATCACATATATAAAATCATATATGCATGCAATCGCAAAAGATTACAATTGGACTGAATGTAAATTTAACATTTAAAAGAATTATGGCAACGAAGTCTGTTTTTACGTGTTCAAACGATTATTGTAAAAACAAGTTACAATTTGTTTCATCGACAGAGATGATATATTTGGCTTGGCCTATTCATTTGAAGGAATGACACAATTTTTATTGCTATTGCAGGCTCGTATCAGTGTAGTAATGTACTCATATAAATTTTAATCAAATGGTATCGTACAAAAGAACTCAGTGAATCGCATTTGCATATTTCCTTTAAAGGTTAAATCTACATATCGTCTAATGGCAATCTTTTGTAGTTGCATGGATGTATGATTTTATACATGTGATAAAGTGGAATTTCACGCATATAGTCTCTATATGAGTATAAATAAATCCTCGATAGTACTATGTGCATGTGTAACATAAAATTCCCTTTGAACATAAATATTTGAATGGATGCCTAATGCAATTAATGTAGAATTTTGAAAAAACCTTTTTGAGTAGTATGATACAAAGTTTTTATAATTGGATTCTATCTGTTACTCCGCTCAAAGATCTGAATCACACTCTGCCTCCTGCATGATGCTGGATACTTACCCAATTTTACGACAGTTTGTGTAAGTATTGCAGAAATTTTGTGTATTCCTTGCTGAAAGTAAAATCGTTTTTCTTGCTCATCACATCCAATAGATACATATTTAACACAAAATGCTCTAATTATGGTTACGTCAATTTTTGTTCAACTCAGGGATGGATTAATTTGAATTTGACTTGGATTAATTTGAACTTGACTTGGATTAATTTGAACTTGATTTGGATTAATTTCAATTTGACTTGGATTAATTTGAACTTGACTTGGATTAAATTGAACTTGACTTGGATTAATTTGAAGTGAAAAAGGTGTAGTTCCAATGCATTCAATATTATATTGAATCGTTTCAATTTTTTTTAATAGTAAGTAACAGAGGTCCCAAACTAAGTCCACACCAGAAAGGTACTGAGCTTCGTATAAAGTGTGATACAAAAAGGATTTCACACAAATTTTACACGTATTTTTACACAAATCAGTAAAAAAAATGTATCATACAAAGTTTACTGAAAAACGCTGTAACTCACGATAACTCCTCCTGAAGGAATAGGCAAGAAGCAGAATTCAGATTGATGGTCAAGTAAATAGATTTGAACAAAAAGTTAATAGATTTCACGTAAAGAGCGGTATAATTTTACACCACGTTCCTTTACCTCAGTCCCCTGAACTCGTGTAATCCTCAATGAGCATCGGTACCTAAATTTAGCTCGATTTGAAGTTCTCGATTTTCAAACACAAATTCATCTCATTGAAAGTGTTCTACAAAACGAAACAGCAGGACGCGGTATTCGTCGCTAAAGACGAGCAACATTTATAAAAGGCGTTAGGATAGCTCAAACGCAGTAGCAGTCTTTTGGTGAACCAATCAACAACCGCAAACGCTGAGCAATAAAGAAATGGGATTTACAGAGTGCCCACTAACAATTAGAAATTGAATTTACGGAACGCCAACAAACAACAAGACCACTAAGTGTGTCCTTTTATTGAGTGTAATAGCTCATTTACGTCAATTATCCCACGAAGGGGCTTTTATAATGTTTTCCTAAATGAGTAACTGTTTCTATGTATGGCATTACCGTTTTGACTAACGTAATTTGAGCAATGTGATGAGCAAAATTAAAGAAAAAATTAAGCTTTCTGAATGTAACATAACATAATCAGCTAATATGTATGCTGAGTACGAATATAAGAAAACTGTTCTCCTACAGTAAATCTTAGTTTAAAAATGATTTTCAAATCCAAACACGTTCGACTTTATGACTTGAAGATAAGAATCAAATATACTGAGGCAGTCTGCCATTCAAAAATATTCCCCAAAATCAATCAGAAGTCCACAATTTGCGCTTTTTCTGCTTCTTTAATCAAATAAACAGGTAACTTTCTATCAGATGCATTGGGTGTATTCAAAATGCGGTCTAAACTGGCCCGGTAAATCTGGCTCCTCAGGGCGTGTACCGCACAACCGTTTCTAAAGTGTACAGGATTGATAATTAGAAGACAAAAACGATATAACATTGTCACTTGGCGAAAAATATCCAATGAGTAAGGACTCTAAAAAATTGCATCAGCGACTGAGTTTATTTTTTTTGAACTGATCATTGAATTAATATAAATGATATTGGAATTTGGAACAAGGGCAAAAAAAGTTCTCTACCTCCTAATCCTATCTCAAGTACCAAGTTGCTCAGTTTTTTACTAATATCCAGAAAAAAATAGTTAAGAATTTTATTACTATAAAGGTAATAAGTTTGAATGCTGAGTAGAGTAAAATTTAACCAGTAACATTTACGAAACATATTTTATCACGCTATTAGAATATTTAACAACAAGGTGCCCTGAATTCACACAAAGTGACGTATAGTTTGTAAGTATTTTGATACATACTCACCCAAGGCTTCCTTGCAATAATTTAGCTCATTTATTGATTAACTTAAGTTGCAGCATGACAATCAAAATGTTATTTACAATTTTTGATCAGCATAGGACAATAATTCTTGCTTAGCAAACCCTTTGATGAAACAAATATGCGGGACAGCAAAAAGTGGCGTATAATAATTTCAGGCACATTTCATGGAGCTGGTGCACTTTGACGGCTGTTCGTTCCCTAAAGTACCAAAATTCCTCTAGGCAAAGGATTAAATTACAGTACATAAAAGAAAGTAAATAGAACCCTTTTGTTAAAATATTTATGATATATTTTTTAAAGTTGATGTAATCTTCGGTCCGACAGAAGTTTAAATGTTTGATAATTCGAGCCAAGGAAAAATGGAAAATAATATTCATTATAAACTTTTCTTCATTAAAAGCAACTTCCGACTCATTTTTATCTCCAAGTAAACTGCTTAATTTAATACCATTTGTAATCTAGTTCCCACCACATCATCGCCCGCAGCGTTGAGGAGGCGGTCTGGCGAGCGCTGCGTGCCCAGTCGTCATTCAATTGTATCCTGTTTTGATCTTGTGTCAAAGCCACGGTTTCCGCTGTCGACTTCGTTATGAGAATGTTATTTCTGTGAACTGTGCAATTGAGAACACTTCCTCATTTAGATTGCTCCCTATAGCTGCGCGCACCCCTGATCAGCTGCTCCAGAAGAGGAAACGTTAGGCTTCACTCGTTGCGTAAACTGCGGTCCCTTGTTGGGCGATTTGTAGACCTCACTGTGAGCGAGATCGTTATGTTGCCGACGAATGTCACGAACACTGAATGGTCGACTGACTCCCGCCATCTTTAGTCGTGACTTTCAAGGCAGGAAACTTTCAAAAGTTGGCCAGTAAGAACTTAAAAGTTTATACCGGGGTCTAATGAACTCGAGGCAGCTCTAAATTAGTTTAAAATGTTATTGCCTCTGTTGTCATCACAATTACAGCGTTGAGCTGCCTCTGTTCAATTGTACATCTCTTGTAATGTGATAATTAAATAACTGAAATTAATTGTTCATGCTGCAGTGTTTTCTATAAACTATTTGAAAATCGACCAATTTAAGCAACAATTGTAACCATCAGCACTTACTATATCACACTTTAATTGTAAAGATTATAAATCAAATGTTAGTAAAAATGCCATACGAATCATTTTTTAGACATCTTCAAATGAAAAAGCTCTTACTTGAATTTTTTGTTTTCAAATGAGAAAAAAATTGATTTGTTTTAAATCATGAGCTCGTCTGCGTAAATTTAGTAAACTGCGACACGAAAACACACTCGTGGGTATCTTCTTAACGCTTTTAGAAGGACATCTTTTGAATGATAAATAACAGAGAATACTAACTGAAACAAAACATCCCCTGAATGTACGCATAGTATATCTTTGTTATAGGTCAGCTGTAGGAGAAGATTACCAGCATTAAGAATCTGGGGGCTGTTATGAAAACAAACCTATGCAAATGTTGCAAATCAATTTATTGACATGATCATTTCTCCTAATAACAGTTCGTACCCACGAAGCAATGAAGCACCTCACATAGGACGTGAGGACAAATGTAATAATCGAAGATCGCCGAAGAGGCTTTGAGTGTGCGACAAATAAACAAGTGCGCGATAAATAAAAATAGTAAAATTGAGGTAATTTTTTAGTCCACACAGGGCTCAACCATGATGACAGAAAACATTACTTTTAATTTTTAAACTTGTTCTCCGGCCATGAAAGACTGAGCAACACATCATTCCATTCACGAAAATAATATTTTGATTATTTTGTTGCCATTGTCAAATGGCAAAAGTTTAACGTACATTTTTTCCGAGCCTCAGCCCCAGAAATATATAGTTTGGATTACCCTTTTTTTATGGAAAATTCTCCCTGAATTTTAGTGAGTAGGGAAAACTACTTGTAAAAATCATACCATGATTTTTCCTTTCAGATGGTATCAGATATTTAGAAAATTCGATGCCCTCACATAAATGTTGTTTTCCTTTAATATTTTCCCAGCCTGTGCGACGCCGACCACCGCTCCTGTGGGCATGAGAGCTATAATCGCAATGAATGATTGCGCTAGCCATGACCTTCAAAAATTCTCAATAAACCTCACCATTTTCGCGAGAAAAGTGAGAGTGTGAGTTGTAAAGCACCTTGAGTACCTTGGACGACAGCGGAGCTGAGTGAGACCTGCGCGGCGAGCCAGCGTCCAGCGCCACTTCAGGAACTGACGCAGATTATGGTCTGTGAATGACACGGGAAATTTGAGTAATTTGGAGCATTGCTATTTTCATTTCTGTTACTAAGTGAGAGCTGTCAGTTTCTTACGGTGGCGACATGGATGTTAGAACAGCGTTTCAATGACACGAATATGGAGTCTCGTGAAATCACTGCATTCGTTTGTATTAGAATTTCGCCTGCGGACAAAGAACAGAGGCGGTCTGGATGTATGTTATTCCAAGATGGAATTATTTGTGCGAGCACTTGCATTTCCAGGAATTTTAATTTCAATATAAAGTGGGATTTACGGAACATTGGCCCTGAAAAATATCTATTGATAATAAAGACTTTTAATCAAATTATTTGTATACTTTGTCTACTGAGCTTCTAGAATTCCTCTGCCTGAATCTGACATATGCGATGTCACGATAAAAATTCCTTGTTTGATAACTCATACGCAATAGTTTATCAGCTTTATTTTATTCATCATGAATACATTACATAAAATAATAGTGTACATTACAATTCGTAGTCCCGAAGCATTTTATTCCGAACTTACTTTATAAGAAATAAACATAACGAAAAATCTTATTTTCCATGTATATATGAGATATGTTGTACAAATTTTATAACAGTACCTCTGAGAAAACTCCTCAATGCCCGTATTTAAGCCAATATGTTTTTCTTTTCCGTTTCTAAGAATATCCAGCCAGGAGCACAACCCATCGTCTGCAGGAAAATTGTTCGTTGTTTAACTTAATGAATAACACTAATAATTCACAGTTTCGCTCTCACTTGCAAAACACTTTATTTATTTAAGTTCAAACAGAGCCCCACATAAAAAGATCTGTTACGCCAATCATGTCAAGATCTTGTAATCTTACGTTCCCTTAGTTCCGCCAACCAACTCGACGCTGGTGTGAGAGGCGACTGCCCTGCAACTCAGCATCCGGCTTCGTTATCAGAGTTCTTATCTATAAACCTGTTCGACACGAGTGGTTCACAAAACAGGTTTACGTAATGTTTCCTTTGAATGTCAATTTAGCTGTGGAGCTCATATGAGAGTAATTAAGTTTTAACTGTAATGCAGTGAGAAGTGTGGAATCTTAGAGACTGAGGAAGCTAATGTAGTTAAATTTATTATGGGCAGATATTAGGTGGGCGATCAACCAAAAGATTACTCATTTCACGCGTCTTTATAAAGTTAATTGAAATTTTCGAGGGAGTGTAATTCAGTCACGGTTCTAGTCACTCAACAAATTACAACCAATATTTGGAGCATGTCAACTACTTACTATATTTTAAGTCAAAACACTTCAAGGACTTTTTTAATATTCTTCTTAAACTTCCTAGTTCAAAATATCGACCACGGTTGGTAGAATAACGGCTATGAGAGCCCTGTAGGGTCTCGAGCATTTCATTCCTCATGTGAGCAGTAGCCGAGTGTGAAGTTATAACCTTGGCTTGCGTGATAGAGCATTATGAGACATAAAAAGTAGTTAACGTCGACATGAAAGAAAGAAGTCATCCAGAACGCCAGCCATTTGGCTTCCAGGAACTGAGAGCATGTAAGTCTTGTCGGCAAGTCATCGCACCAAAGTCGTCGACTGATAAAAAATGTTACTGCCCAGCATCATGCATGTATCGATAACCCAGAACAATGAAAGTACGAGTCTTATGAGAATCCTTTTCTAGAAATCTTGAAGCAAGATTTCCTTGACATTACGGCTTTTTTACGTGTGTTTGTTAAGGTTATCTGGTGTGAAAATACGCTACAATATAAAGTATCTAATCCCTTATTAAAAGTAAATTGAAATGTCTATAAATACGAATTAAGTAGGATCCTGTGTTCACGTCAGTCTCACTCGTGATGTACCGGGTACATCACGAGTACATAATTACGTAGAGGTACATTGTACCCCTACGTAATTATCTGTCTCACTTCTGTATTAGTTACTATTGACGTTAGTTTCGATCCTGCGCTTCACGCTACTGTCGTCAATTTCACTCCTACTCTTATTATTATTGCTCTCAGTCTCACTCCTGTTCTACTTGCTGCTGATGTCATTCTCACTCCTAGCCCTCTTATCTCTATGTCAGTTCCATTCCTGCTCTATTTAGTACTATGTCAGTCTCACTTCTCTTCTAGTTATTACTATATTATTGTCACTGCTAGCTTTTTTATATCTATTTCAGTTTCACTCCTGCTCTATTTATTATTATATCAGTCTCAGTCCTACTTTTGTTATTACTATATTAGTCTCACACCTAGCTTTTTTATTTCTATGCCAGTTTCACTCCTGCTCTATTTATTATTATATCAGTCTCACTCCTACTTTTGTTATTACTATATTAGTCTCACACCTAGCTTTTTTATTTCTATGTCAGTTTCACTCCTGCTCTATTTATTATTATATCAGTTCACTCCTAATAAAAAAAATTCGCTTTCTTACATCAAGAATTTGATTTTTTGAGATCTTTTTTCAAAAACAATGGCTACTCCGTAAGTTGTATAGATTCAAAAATACGTTTATTCCTCGATAGATTCTATGACAACGGATCTGAAGTTGGCAACATCGACCCCGCCCATCGGACTGCATATGTATCGCTTCCTTACTTTGGTGCGCAGTCAGAGAAGTTTAAAGAAAGAATTGGCTGGTGTGTTTTCGAAATATTTTTCTGATGTGAATTTTAAAATAATACTGGTAAACAATTTTAGAATATCGTCGTTTTTTAATTATAAAGATAAGCTTCCTGCCGGAATGCAAGCTACTCTTGTTTATAAGTTTAGTTGTGCACGCTGTGCATCAGAGTACGTTGGATGCACATCCCGTAGTCTTCGCACTCGAGTCAGCGAGCATTCTGGTAGGAGCTTTAGAACAGGCTCAATTTTGGCAAAACCCCCTTTTTCCGCCGTTCGAGAGCATTCGGACGAGTGCGATAGTGCAATTTCCATTAATCAATTTTCAATTTTAGCAAAACCCCAGTTATATACAGATATGCGCATTTTAGAGTCCTTGTACATTTTTAAACTTAGGCCGGCTTTAAATAACACTCTGAGTTCTTTTCCTTTAGCCATTGTAAATAGATAATCACAATTAACGCAATTTTATAGCTTGTTTTTAGAATGGTCATTCTTAGATTTGATTTGTCTTTTTGTCTATTCTTACTCTTTACTTTGTACTTTTCAGATTTCTAATCACTGATGATGGCCTGTGGCCGAAACGTTTGAAATTAGGTTTTATTCGAATATATACCTTAAATGATTCAAGTAGCTTGTCTTGCTCTTTCATTTTTACTACGATTGCTACGGCTCCCTGATGACTTTTATGAGTTCACTCCTACTTTTGTTATTACTATATTAGTCTCACACCTAACTTTTTTATTTCTTTGTCAGTCTCACTCTTGCTCTAATTATTTCTATGTCAGTTTTACTCTTGCTTTACTTATTACGATGTTAGTCTCACTCCTTCTCTACTTATCACTATATCAGTCTCACTCCTCTACTTATCACTATATCAGTCTCACTCCTCTACTTATCACTATATCAGTCTCACTCTTTCTCTACTTATCACTATGTCAGTCTCACATCTTCTCTACTCAATACTCATTGTGAAACGTGTGACTAAAGCTCATTAATCTTGAGTTGTGAATCAGTAAATAATAATTAGCTGAGTAGATAATAATCCAGTAAACTTAGGTGATTATGAGAAGCAGGGTTTGAAATTATGAGTTAAGCTCTTAGCCAAATTGCTTGAGAGACTTTATAATGCACAGAAGTAACCACTAATCTCATTACAGGATATGAAACGCAACTTGATTCATTTAACTCGCCCAAGGCTTAGTTCAACGTTGGGAGGAGCAGCTTTGCATTTATGGGCTTTTCTGTGAACAAATTTCTAGAGCTTTTGTCTGACTTCGAATACGAAAAAATATCAAAATAATGTATATTTTTTATCATTGCCGTTTTTTCTCAGTTACATTTAAATCTCAGAATTGTTATTCCTTATTGTATGTTTTAAAATATAACTTCATCTTAACTTTACTCAGCTTTAAATTTGACAAGCTTTGCATCAAAGTTTTTTGCTGGAGATCCAGAAATAACAATTTTTGTACTTCTTAGAACTACAGTGTGAAAAAATTTGTTATATTTAGAAGGAGACAGGAGCGAAGATTAATTATTGCTCTTACGTTCAGTGTTCTACTCATTATCTTCATGATTATTCTTTTAATAATCACAGTCAGAATTATTTTCGTCAGTTTTATAGCTGTAACTGTTGTCGTTAAGACAAAATTCCAATGACCTCAAATATTCCGTGAAATTTAACGCGGAAAAACTAGTGCGACGGGAAAAAATTGTCAAGCCTTAATTCTTCAATACCTTCCATAATTCCTTTCACATTATTCCCTACGTAAATTCACTGAAGCGTACACAATCATTCAGTAAAAGCAGAAACGAACCCAGGGGCAAAGCGAGCGAACGAAAGAAAAAAACATGTCCAGCTCACGCACCCGCCGTTATGTGCTCCTCGAGTGATGCTACGTGACATTCTGGCATCAAACGCCTCATGGCACGCTGTAGATTTGGGACATAAAAAGTGATTGCGATGGCTGCGTTATGTTTTTTTTCCCTTGGATGATTTTTTATGTATATTTTTTCAAATTTTTGATATTACCTGCAAATATTCTTAGAGTAAGGTCTAATGACGCAATTTCTTGAAGAAAAATACAAGAGAGTCAAGATTTTCTGGCGTGAATATATTTGCGACGAATTAACATTTAAACACTTTATAATTCATAGAAGTCGTGGCCTGTAATTTTTAGGCAGACCATAGATGTCCATAGATGGTAGACCATAGATGGTAGAGAAAGTATGAATGAGCGATTGTCGTCAGAGCGAATGATCGTCCTTGGAATATGAACGTAGGTGTGGGTTGTTGCAGCAGCATCAGGTGTAAGGAATAATTAACTTTTTATCTGAACAAAAAAGTATGTTCCGAAGATTTGCGAGAAAAACTGATGTTGCTTCATTATTCTCATAGTTTAATGTAAATTTTATTTTACCTGGAATCATATGTAATCAGGCAGACTGCATGTGTTCTTATAAAACATACTCTACGCCAAAGCATGTTCAAGTTTAACTTACCAAAATGAAAACTTGAGAATTTGATAAAGCGTCGCATAACTTCAATGTCAAGTCTCCCTTTCACTTTCTGCTCACCCCACAGGTATCATACGTTGATAAAAAGTCACTCCTCGCAATAAAAAACAGCCCCTTCAGTAAGAGGTGTCCCTGCTGTTCAAGTTCTGCTAACTCTTACATCACTTCTCCCTTTCCCTCACTCGTTCCTGATGGGAGAGCATTCCCTTCAAAACTTCAAGTACTTTTTCTGGCCATTTTGCCCCTCACCCTCTTGAAAGCCTGCACTCACCAACGACCCAACTTTTGCTCCGACTGCTCTGTGAAGCAATTGATTCACCTGGACGTCAAGATTATAGAGGACTGAATTTTGGGGTGAAACCTTGGCTGTCTTTCACGGACAGTTTGCTGGTCTATTCTGAAGAAGAATCACCGGTCTTTTTCGAAACAGGACACACTTTTATACTTTGATAAAAACCTTCATATATATAAAGGATTCAGTCTCATCTTTATCGTTAACATGCCGAGAGATGCTAAGTTAAACCTCGAATTCTACATGAACCCGTCAGTTTTTCATGCTAGCGTGGGACCAGGTTAAAGTGAATAAGGTTATCCATAATTTTATACCTTGTAGTAGCATTTTGATAGAACGCCTCAAAAGTAGCTGAACTTTTCAAATGAACTGAACACAAGTAACTATATTCAAACGTGTCCACTGTAGTACTCTGATGATACAATCTTCTTGATGTATCATTTGGGGTACGAGAATAGGCTAAAGTTATTTTAAGCAATTAATCCAGTTTTTACACGATTGGATCATTTTTTATAGCCTGCTTCCTAATTTTGCTCAAAAAACTCCATCTATTTTTGCTTTTTGTACCATTAAATTAATCGTACCGTTAATTTCTTGCTTCTAAGATTTACGAATAACTTCATTCATCTATTCGTCCGTCCGTATGTTCGTTCGTTCATTTACTCATTCCTCGTTTTGCTCAAAATGACTTTTTGAGTCGCTCGACTTAATTAATATGATATCTTTGGACAATATTTGTTTTCCCAGACTGAAATTTACTCCCTAAGCACATGGTTAAAATTAGCCTACCAGCTTGCTAACATTTGACAAAAGAGGTTTCGATGAGATTTAACTCCAAAAACTGGCACAGTAACATATGCAATAGCTAGTGTTTATAATTAGGGATGATATGTTCATTGTTCATTAATAAATAGGTTTTGGAATTTCGCTGCTTAGCGATCTCAGTGTTTTGCTTATTTTCCAAAGTCTCATAAAACACTCTTCAACACGCTTCTCACGATTTCTGCCTCCGCGATACGCTCAAAAGATCAATGTGGTAAAAGAGTTGTCGAATGATATTTATACATTACATGAAAATGGGGCTTCACTAACAAACTTATGAAAACCTTGAAGAAGTGGACTTTTATTTTCTTGTGAGCACAGCAAGAATCCTACCCGCGACTCCTCTATAAATACTGCATGAAAAGGAAAGTTAAAAATGTATAATCAGATACATGTCTCGACCAACTCAGAAAAGTTACTCATAAAAGGTGGTGAAATTCAAAATTATGCTTAAACTGGAGAATTTAAGGAAGCTAGGATTAAATTAGCGTAAGTATGAATTTTACACGGGCCGATGAGAACATTATTCCTAAAACGAAGTCGCGTGATAGCATCTCATATTCGCTGAGAGTTAGGGAAATGAGAGATGAAGTTCTGATTTGGCTCTACAGTCAGAACTCCATCACTCATTTCCGTAACTCTCAGCGAATATGAGATGTTATCACGCGACTGCTTTTTAGGAATAATGCTTTCATCGGCCTGTGTAAAACTCATACTTATGCTAATTTAATTCTAGCTTACTTCGATTCTTCAGTTTAAGGATAATTTCGAATTTCACCACTTTTTATGAATGAATTTTCTGAACTGTTTGAGAAATGGATTTCATTACACATTTTAAACATGGTTGATTCGAGGCAAATGGTAGAAAAAGAAGTGTTTTTACAACCGAAGACTACTGTAACTGCTACCAACGTAGGAATGAAAGTACGAGTATGATGCTCGGAGGGAGTGTTTTTATCTCCCTGCAGCAGTGAAATAACAACGCTGAAAAGAAAAATGAATGCTTTTTGGTAAGGAGAAATTATAAAGAAAAGTCTCCTCAGAAAGAAAAGTCATGTCTCTGACTATGGAAACTTGAAAACGCTTATATTCTAACAAAACAATGTTCCTAAACCAAAATTCGTTGAAAATGGTGTTGACGTTTTGGAATAGCCTATGGTTTCCTCAGGTATACCTGACTACGAATTCGAGAATGTAGAAATTTCCTAGTTTGTGTAAAAAATTCTAGAAACATTCAACAACTAAAATGTGTTGTCGATGCAGAATAGGCTAAAAAATGGAATGAGTGGGAAAATGTTAGGTGAATTTTTTATAATAGCTTATTTACAATGTAAGGAGACATCATAGGAATGTTTAAAAGATTTAGACAAGTTGCATTTTTCGTAAAACATGTTTCATAAATTCTTACTGAACAATCGAGGGATGTTAAACTTAATTTTGGAGTAAACCGAGAACAATAGCAAAAAACTAAGAAATTCAATGCATTGCGACTCCTGTGAGGCACTTGTGAATCAGTACCCTTGAGAAATTTAGCTAATCAAATTCATGCACCCATATACTCTGCAGTCGTAAATTCTTATACTATTACCCATAGAGTAAAAAAAATTGTAACCTCTCAAATTGTCACATCACAATCCTCTCAATTATTTCGTTGCCTGAATTTTTTCTCGCCTGCATTACTTTAGAAGGAGATTTCACACATTTTTCATGTGGTAGAGCATGTTCTTCCTGATAGGCAAGTACGCTTGTTAGTAAGTACTTCTTATACATATTTCAACCAAAAGTTAGTGTCAAATTTCCAAGCTGTTGACCTTTTACCTGAAGTCCACAATCATTTCCTTCCACGCATTATTCTCTGAATAATATCAGTTTCTGTCTCACAATCATGACGTAGATATGCTGACTGATAAAACTAGAGACTGTTTCCTCCAAGGCTTTCTCTGCCAACGCGACAACGTCGTTCTTTTTTTTATTAGTACTTCTAAGCCTTCTTGAGTTCGGGCTCACTAACCGAGGGAATGTTTTTTATGCTTTTTCTCTAAATTTTTTGCTCAACCTTTGACGTGGCTATCGTGATACTTATGGATTGTTTACCAACTGAGGATTCTTATGTACAGATATTTGCGAAACGTTCAATTACACATTTCATGTAATAACTTCAATCACAATAAGGTCTTTGTTACATTTTTTACATTATTATGTGGCACATTTAATTATTTTAGCGCGTACGAGAAAATTCGTCACTATTCAAAATCCAAGAGCGTCAACTACTAACAGACCTCCAAAAGAAAAACTACTGACATGGAAAAGGTTTTTCTTATAATGTTCAAGGATTAGCTCACAGATTGTGCTTTTGATTGCGAAACTTTCCAATGTTGAGGAAACATTTAACTGACAAATTCACAGAGTAGTCATCTTTAACTCTAAAAGAAAATTTTTCATTCAAGAATAGTTAAGAATAGGTCTCATTAATTCGTTTACAGTCTCAATTAACATTTCCTCAACATAACCATTCCCGCTTTCACTCAAAAATGAGTGAAAATGAACAGAAATCAAAACACATAACAAATTTTGACCACTGCGCCTTAGCAAGGCTAACAGGCTTAAAAATATTCTGAAAACAAACCATTTACTTTGAACAAGACATTGCGAACGGACACGCTCTCCTTAATTAAACAGAACATTACGGTGGTTTCAGAATTGTTTTCTTAGGTTTTGAAGTTAGAAAATGCGGCCCCATTCACCATTTGATCTCAACTTCGCGGACTTTTTCTCTTCGGTCTAATTTAGAATCTGATGCTAGTGCTCCTTCTCGCTGGACAACTGGAATTCTAGAGCACTCGTTCAAAATTTCGTTCAAGAAAATTCCTTGAGATAAGTTCTGTAATGCAGGAGAAGATTTTCGACGCTGAATCGAGCTTTTGATCCGGGTAACAGGGGAGCATCCATACTATCAGTAGTAGTTCATTTCTCCAGGGCAGCAAAACTCCTGCAAATTCCATTGAAAATAATATCATTAGACTTGAAAGACATGTGGAATAATTCACGGTTATTTTTTAACTTGGATGCACCTTGATGAAACTCATAAATGTTTTACCAAGTCTGTTCTTGCTAACTCTAACCTAATCTATCCTATATAGCCAACCTTTATCAAACGTAATTTCATTTCCTAACTTTTCCAAACCCACCTGACCTAACCATACCAAACCCATCCCAACCTAACATCCTCACCTAACCTATCCAAACAAAACTAATCTAATTTTAGCTAAACTTTTTCCTCCCTAATTTTCCTTAACCTATCTTACAACCCATCTCCTACCTTATCCCATCATACCCATAAATTTTTGATTTACTTAGTAGTCTGGTAAACTGCAAAACCATAACAATGTTTTTTTAGCTCAAAGCGTACGTAAGCGTACAAGCATACTTTCAAACAAACAAGGATTTCCTGTTTTTTTCATAAACTTTAAGATTTAAAGCCCATTTTTAAAACACGACACAGCATAAATAAACAGCATAAATTTTCCCCCAAGCCGTTCGCAGATATTTTTTCACTCTTAGCACATCGTCAGCAGGCTCTTTTCAGACTTGTGAAGGTGGAAAGTTATAACTAAAATGGCGACAGTTAGCCTGGAAGGTTCTGAATCAATGCAAGGTCTACCTTCACAAATTCAGGGAATCGGTAACTTAGTTGCATGTTTAAACAATCGTACTCTCTCTCGAGATAACGATAACATCGGTTTTTCGCAATCGGTTCATGGGTGTGTGAGACAGATGACGCATCACTATCGCGTACCATGCGAAATAATAATCTTTTCGAAATCTCTTAAGGAAAATTGTGTTCAATGTTCTTTACAGATTTTCAAAAAAATTTCAAATCTTTATTGCATTCTTTTCTATAACAACTCGAACTTGCTGCATCGTTGTTCAGGTTCGTGTATAACTAATTTTCGGTACAAATCCTCTTGAAAGTGGACATCCGTCGCCTATTGTATTAGTAATTCTGCGTGTGAGAAGAAAAAATTCAAGCCTTCATCAGTGGAGTAGAGAATTTTATCTCCTGTTGTGACTGAAACCAAGGGGTTGAATTTTGCACTATGTTATTACTGGAAGCAGAACGTGGACTGGAAAGATATACGACCAAGCATACAACACAAGACTATTAAAGTTTCGTAGGTATATGTATAAATTTGAACAGTTTTTGTTTTCGGTCTGCAACCAGTGAAAGTTTGGCTTGCATTGCTTAAATTACTTGATGAGCGTTTTCCTCGCCTAAAAAGTATAAATATAACATCTGAATCACGAGTATTATAAGATAGGGGAATTTGTCTAGTGTCCACCCT
Organism: Morinoia aosen; assembly: GCA_030386875.1. NCBI lineage: Eukaryota > Metazoa > Arthropoda > Malacostraca > Amphipoda > Talitridae > Morinoia > Morinoia aosen. The sequence continues at coordinate 73,994,482 of CM059567.1, read as the reverse complement.
CAATAATACCATATAATACAGGTGAAATTCATGAGGTAATGATACCTGTGTCATAACCATGCACATTGTACGCTTTCTATGTTCAATGAATCAAAAATAAATACAGTTTATGTTATTGCCAACCTTATTTAATAATTTATGTATAGAAAATGATTGAATCTCGACCTTTCTGACCAGACGTGTAGACGTGTACGGTAACATGGAATATTAAGACCCTCGACAGCGAAAAGGTATGACAAAATGTGGCAGATCCATAAGTAGCGCATAATATTAAAAGTGCGCATCAATATGTACTTTACAATATTTATCATACTCTGATACCAAATATGAAATCAAAACGCAAATTGGTTAACTCAAACAAAAGTTATGATCAAACATAGTGCTTTTAATCAACATATTGATCGCAAACTGATATTTTACTAGAAGTTTTGGTAAATGTGAAGCGTTTACCAGTAACCGATTTTTCAGTTTTCGGTGCCTAAATATAGTTAATTAGATTGAAATAAACCATTTGTTTTCAATTCACTTTCCGTCGGAAATGAGTATTTTAAGTTATAGCGGTAAATTAGTTACCGCAACTCCAGTGTTCGAAGCGGGAAGTAATTAAACGAGCGCATCGGATGGCAACCCTGCAATGGAGTCTCGCTTGCGACGCACTCGTCATCAAAGACGAAACTAAACCTACCGCTCTAACTCGTAAAATACTCATTTGCCGCAAAAACTGTATGGAAGAAAAATAGTTTATTTCGATGTTATTACCGTGATTCAAGCAACAAAATTCGAAAATCGATTAGTAGCTGTTTATTTGATCGCATTCATCACTGACGAAAATTAACATACCGCTATAACTTTTAAAATACTCATTTCCGACAAAAAGTGCATAGAAGAAAACTTGTTCATTTCGATCTAATTAACTATGTTTAGGCACCGAAAACTTAAAAATCGATTACTGGCAAACGCTCCACATTTACCAGTTTTCAACAAGAACCTGTACCTCACGAATCAAAAAACTTTTAAAAGATTTAAAAATAAAGCTGATATTAATTTTATAAATACACTTTGTCGTTAGATGAATATCACTCTACAGCCCCTGTTGCAACTTTGGAGTCCTGCTTTTTTTGGCCAACTTTGCCATACTTTTTCTCTGCCAAGGATCTTAACTCAATTTTACGGAAATAAAATCCTGATAAAATTTAGCTACAGTTTTTGGATTTGACACTGCGTTAAAAAAAATATATTTATTATTTCCTTCGTCTGGACTTCTTGAAGCGCTGAACTTAATGAACAGTCTACTTTTCTGTCAAAAATTATACAAAAAATTGTACTTTATCAACACCAAGGATGAACGAAAAAAATGAAGAAACTGAAATATATCTCATAAAATTATTTTTATTAACCCTATTTGTAAATCATGTCACAGGATTTAGTGAATTCAGAAATGGCGTCAGATATCCCACTTATATTTAACAAAGTTTATCCTAAAATACTTTCTTTAAGTTAAGGAAGAAAGTTTACATAAACTATGGTATACTGCATTTCAAGTGTTTTTGCAATTTTTTTATTTTGCACATATTTATAGCAGCCATATAAGATATAATTAGAGGCAAAAATGAACTGAACGACTATTCATTCTGTAACAAATTAATTTAATTATATTATTTTTTATTTTGCTTCTGTTCGCTCACCAACTGCTCACCCAACCAACATCTTGTGAGATTCTTCAAGCAATTCAAAGATATATTATCTCAGTAGACGGCAATAGTTCCTTAGATCGAAATTAATATAAATCCATTAATTTTCACTTCCTTAATTTTGCTTTAAAAAATTTCACCCTGTTGTTTAGGAAATGCGTACCGTCATCTAGTTCTACGGATCTCATCATAGTGAAAGAAATTTAGAATAAGTGTTTTCTTGAATTCTCAAAAAAAAATTATTTGAAAATTTTCAAAGTGGACAATGTCAGAATAAAGTCAGAGGAAAGCGAAGCGGAAAACTATCCTCGTGAAATTATTCTAGTTTTCCTTAAGACGCTTAATTTTTATCTTCTAATTCAGCGTGATCTTTGGAACTATATACCATGAAAACCCAGGAAATTGCCTAACCTAACCTATCCTAACCTGAGCTTATGTAAAATATTAGTATACCTTAGCCTAAATAAAATCAACTGTAAGCATCCGACTTGGTGGAAAGAAAGAACATTTTATTTCCAATAAACTACAAACATGAAATGTCGATACATTGGTTTTAAGTGGTGCGAGAAAAGAGGTAAGGTGCGAGAAAGCAATGAGTGGACATCACAAAACACGCACACTTGATGATGGACGAGGACACAACGAAACACAGATCACAAAACTGATACATTACAATTATGCAATATTTAGCCTACCTGATTTTTTACCCGATTTGTCACGTCACGGTCCTCAGCTGGTCCTGTAGCAGCATCAACGAACGCACTGCCCGACGAAGTATTTACGACTTTCATTGCCTAAAAAGTTACCTGATTTGAAATCCTACGCCATCAAAAACACTCAAAATTATTTCATCAAATTTCCGGAAAGTCTGGCATTCCAAATTTTACATGATTAAAATACAATGGAACTCCTGATACTAAAACACACTCCTACTGTGGCGCCCTGTAACTGGTCATCCTCGATTAGAAATAGTTTTCTCTTAAATTGGAACATATTCCAAACATGAATTTTATTTGGATTATTTTTCAAAGTTCATCGCATTGGAATGCTATAAGTCGTCATTGACTTTTTAGGCTTCGTTAACCACATTACATCCATATCCATACAGGATATGTTTCAAACTTAATACAAATAATGTTGTAAATAATATATACCATATTGATGGCTTCTCGCCTAAATGTTACGAAAACTGATAAAGGCATTGATATCAATGTTTTAATGAGTATGAGATTGGAGAGACTGCAGTCATCATCATCAGAAAGCATTAGGATAAGCTTTTGAAAGGTAAGCTACGATTTTTCAATTAAATAAAAATAAATGGTAAAAGGAATAGTACAGAGCGTGGAGGGCTTCTAGCTCCATGGTACAGAGTATGATAATGTGCACAATATACATCCACAGTTAAAAAATGTAACTGTGAACGTTTTTAAATAATTTAACTTGACTCAGCACTAGTTTTTTCCTTGAACTTGAACAACAGTGTCACTGGAACATTGCGCACTATCCAGTAGCAGGAGATGTAGTGCACGTCATTTAACACGTTCACTGCATTTCCACGGTTGTTGACGGTTAGCTTGGTTAGGTTTAAGTAGCAGAATTGTGAAATCGACTTTACTGCTTGAATAAATTTTTATTCTTCCGATTAAATATGAAAAATGCAATTGTACGATATCATTTTACGACATAAGGTAAAAGTTATTTTAGAAAAAGTCGTGAAACAGATAAAAATGTAATTCATTTATACTAGTACGTAAATTGGTAATTTACCTGTTGGTACACATGTGACCCAATACGCGGGGAACGTGTTAACCAGCACAGCTGGTACAAATGATGGCACTCGCTTCTGGTATTGCTCTGCAGGGAATAGTATAAACTCAATATTACGTGTTATACTTGAAATATTGATATATTATTAATATCATTTGAAAACCTTTGATGCATAACATTCACCAATGTGTGATACCTTCATAAAAATACATTAAAGTCTTATTTCATGCTTCTGTCATGAGTCATGAAGAGTTAGTGTAAGATCCACGCACATTCCTGAGTTAATATCATGTCATCCACAATCGCAACTACTCTAAATTAATATACTCTTAAGATGATAATTGCGATTTTATAAAATATAAATTTAGAATGCTCCCATTATGTAAAGTAGTATAAATTACTAATGAACAACTCAATAAAGTGAATAAGACTCAATCTTTTTCTTGAGTTCTACGGAAATGTCTCAATAATCGTCAATAACATTGGAGCAAGAAAAACAATGGCGAATTGCTACCTAATACTCACAGTAGACCTTATTTTAGCATCAGTTTTGAAATGTTAGGTAAAACTCATCGAGGGTAACACAGGAAATTCTCGGTAAAATATAACTTCATACGAATCGAAGACGCTCTTGCGTTGTTATACGATTTAAGGTCTACTTCTTACTTCATAACTACTGTTTTAGTCCATCACTATTATTGAAGCACACTAGCTGGACCCGTGAACAAAATTTACGTTTATTCTGGGTCACTCCAACAACCAAACATTTCCAGACCGAACTTATCCCAATCTAACCTATCTCAACCTATCCTGTTACCCAAACGTACTATCCTAACCATAGGTTTTCCATTTACTATAAACCACTCGTTTCCCAGTAAATTTGATTGTTTTTATGCCAGATTTTGAATCTTGCAATTGGATGATGATCTCACTTCCGCGACTGTAAAAATATTTCGAGATCAAAACAATCTTCTCAAATATCTACGAGTACATCCTAAAGAAATAATGGGAAATATCGTTCGTAAGCTGAACAGTAGTATCCACCTTATCCACAACAAGACTACAACACAGTATGTGGGATTAATATGATGTGTTGAACTAAGAAAACATATGTTGAACTGATATGTTTGGCTTTGGCTGTTTGATATGTTGAACTAAGAAAAAAGCGAACAGCCATAATAGTTTGCCAAAAACAGTTAAAATGGATTGTATTATCGGCATTGTAAAAATGCTGTTGAATTTTCTCTATCTTAAATCTAAAAAAAGTGGACTGAATTTAGCCCCATATTATTATGAAAGGGGAGAGTCCTATGTGGCAACTAAGGAAGTAGGTATAAAAACAAATAAACTCGTTCATGAGAGTTTTATAAGTATACTGTATACTCGTAGATAGATTAACCTAACGCCGTTTGACTTGGCAACGATAGTTACCAAACGATAGTCTACTGTAGCTGTGATATTACTTGAAGCTTAAATAGTTTTTTTAATTTTTCCCTGTGTAATCAGTGAAGACGTTGCACGCAGAGGGTAAACGCTGTTAATGTTGAAAAAGTATATCTTCAAGTATATTTCAGAGTACAACTACCTAATTTAATTAATGATCAGTGTAACTCAAATACTTATTTATTTTCTGCTCTGAGTGCATTTAATGTAAAAATTGACGTACCACTTCAGATATTTCTTTGTTATAAAACACAGGGAAGCTTAACCTAAGAAAAATTACGATAGCCTCAGTGCATGAAGCTTCAAATGCAAAAAGTTTTCCAATGTTAAACCGGTAACGTTTGTTCGACACTAAAATCACTGACATGCAGGCACTGACTCAATACTCTTATTGTGTGTCATAGCTGTCAATAGCATGAGATCGAATTGAACAATGGTTTCAATTTTTCAATTGCTCGATAAGAAAAACATGCTGCTTTGCATCATCACATGCATGGATCTCGAGGTAAAACAAGTCTCCCTTACGTAAAGTTGTAAATGTTCTGTTTCGCAATTAAGACTCAAGAAATAAAAAATGATGCTCGCGCTCAATGTCGAGCTATGATTCATAATGTTCAAGGTCTTACTCATTAAGCTTAGCAGAGACTTTCCTTAATTCACCATAAATTGAAATTTCACATATCTTGCTTCATGAAAATATATGGTCATTTTTTCGGCGTTTTCCCAGCACATTACGAATGTCAGATGGAAGCAATGATTTCCACGCGGGCCAACTTACCCTTCTCTGCTACGACACGTCGCCTACAAATCCAATTTCAGCTTCACGGTGCATTTAATACTTCAGTTCGTGAGTTACGTCACTTCAGTGCAATACCTAATGAAATCCAACAGTCACGTACCTCATACGTCAAGTGACACCTCATTTTCAGCCTCTGTTATTCACTCTTTTCAAAATAATGTTCTGACTTTCTCAATGAGCCGACGTAGCGTGTGACCAAAAAATGAAAAACCGCCTTACACTTCGGCTCTCATGTTACGGTTTAAATTTACTTACTTTTTATATCCTTTATTTCCAAATAATTGTTCATGAGAGAAAGTGCTGTAAATCATGTTCTGTTCCAACTTCATTCCTAAATTCTGCCTTCAGTTTTACTTAGCATTTGACTGACCCAGGAATGATTGCTGTATTTTTTTAGTTACAGATCAGATTTCTTAAAATCGTTGCCCTCATTTTAGAAATGTTCATTTTTTCGATAACACAGTTTGATCATGTAATCATCTTCACAAGACCACTTCCTTTTAAATTGCATCTGAACTTTTGCTTATTATATGCTTTATGTTATTATGCTTTATTCATTCAAATTTTATTGTCGCGTACTTCCAGTTCTTTCCGAGTGAATATAGTCCGCAGCGAGAAAATTACCGTTTTGCACCAATGATTTCCTCTTTGCTCGATTATGCCAATAGTTGTTTAAGGGTCTTCTAGCCTTCAACTATGTCGAAAGCAGACTAACATATTCGATTCCAAAAGTTTACGCGAAGAGAATAAATTTTTTTTGGCATTATTTTTCTGTTATTTCTCACACACGCGTTGCTTCGGCTGTACTTTCTAAAATATGGCATGTTCAAAAAGTAATTCAGCCTAAAATGACTTTCAATCAAAACACAATTAGAAGGTAAAGGTTATCATCTTCGCCCGCTTGTAAAGTGTGAAATAGAGCCCGGAGTCAAATAAATCCCCATGGTGCCACCATCATATCAAATGCCGCTATAACAATCAAATAAGTCGTGGTCCGAACGATGCTGTGTGATCGATGCTGTGTGATCGATGCTGTGTGATCGATGCTGTGTGATCGATGCTGTGTGAAGTCAAACTGGAGGTCTAGAGGAGATATAAATTTGGTGTGTTCACTGAGGGCTAATATGCTCTGTCATAAATATCTTTTACCGCAATACCCTCATTAATAGCAATACAGTATATGTATTTAAAATACTTCCTTTAAGAAAAATGCAACAGAAAAGTGTTGGTGCTCTTAACAGTAAAAATCAATCAAAGTTTGATAGTAAAATCAAATTTCAAACCTTATGGGCATGTAATTATGAAGTGGGAGTCTGGGTGTTTAACAAATTCAGGATCTATACTCTAATGAGGACTTAACAAGGAAGTTTTAAAATTCTGTAGAAATTGCATCATAAGACATTGTCATTGGAATCCCATATGTGTACCAAGATCAGCTGCGGTGGAGTCGTGTGTACCAAGATCAGCTGCGGTGGAGTCGTGTGTACCAAGATCAGCTGCGGTGAGTCGTGTGCACCAAGATCAGCTGCGGTGGAGTCGTGTGTACCAAGATCAGCTGCGGTGGAGCCGTGTGTACCAAGATCAGCTGCGGTGGAGCCGTGTGCATCAAGATCAGCTGCGGTGGAGCCGTGTGCACCAAGATCAGCTGCGGTGGAGCCGTGTGCACCAAGATCAGCTGCAGTGGAACCGTGTGCACCAAGATCAGCTGCGGTGGAGCCGTGTGCACCAAGATCAGCTGCGGTGGAGCCGTGTTCACCAAGATCAGCTGCAGTGGAGCCGTGTGCACCAAGATCAGCTGCAGTGGAACCGTGTGCACCAAGATCAGCTGCAGTGGAACCGTGTGCACCAAGATCAGCTGCGGTGGAGCCGTGTGCACCAAGATCAGCTGCAGTGGAACCGTGTGCACCAAGATCAGCTGCGGTGGAGCCGTGTGCACCAAGATCAGCTGCGGTGGAGCCGTGTACACCAAGATCAGCTGCGGTGGAGCCGTGTACACCAAGATCAGCTGCAGTGGAACCGTGTGCACCAAGATCAGCTGCAGTGGAACCGTGTGCACCAAGATCAGCTGCGGTGGAGCCGTGTGCACCAAGATCAGCTGCGGTGGAGCCGTGTACACCAAGATCAGCTGCGGTGGAGCCGTGTACACCAAGATCAGCTGCGGTGGAGCCGTGTACACCAAGATCAGCTGCGGTGGAACCGTGTGCACCAAGATCAGCTGCGGTGGAGCCGTGTACACCAAGATCAGCTGCGGTGGAGCCGTGTACACCAAGATCAGCTGCGGTGGAGCCGTGTACACCAAGATCAGCTGCGGTGGAGCCGTGTACACCAAGATCAGCTGCGGTGGAGCCGTGTACACCAAGATCAGCTGCAGTGGAACCGTGTACACCAAGATCAGCTGCGGTGGAGCCGTGTACACCAAGATCAGCTGCGGTGGAGCCGTGTACACCAAGATCAGCTGCGGTGGAGCCGTGTACACCAAGATCAGCTGCGGTGGAGCCGTGTGCACCAAGATCAGCTGCGGTGGAGCCGTGTACACCAAGATCAGCTGCATGGAGTTCAGTAAGGTCGTATAGCTGGACGCACGAGAGACCGTTTCGCACCTTTCGATTTTTTGGTACCGCATGAAAGCACTCCACGCGTCTTGCGTTCCGGCGAACACAATTTGCAAATTTTGCACCGCTGTTTTAATTTTTGTATTGTTAGGAGCTCGAAGTGTTACAAAGTTTACACTGACCTTCCATTCCGTGGTAATTTTATTACATGCATCGCTCGTTGAACCGAGGTCGGGGCGCCTTTGAAGTTGATTAATGAAGTGCCTTCAGTGAAATCGGCGGCACAAAATTAGGCCGTGAGTTTGAAGTTCGAAGATCATGAGTTTAGCCTGATTATAATTATTAGTTTAGTTAAAAAGAGCATGAAATTTGGTTCTGATCATTTTTTTACGGGCTTTCCATGATTAACGTTTCTCTTTAGCGTATATTGTTTCATCTTGGAATTTATTTTATCTACATTTTCAAATGGATAAATTTCCGTGGAATTTCTCCCTGTTGCTGCTCTTTCTACAGCGTGAATGATGTGAAATTCAATTTTGACCTCACAAAAATGATAACCGAAATTCGCGTTTGCTCAAAATATTTTACTTAATCTCTTCTCAATGATCAATGACAATTCATGGTGGCTTCTGTAATTTAATTGAATATTCTTTAGACTCCACACACAGTTCCATTCATCACTCTGAACCTGCTCATTCTCTTTCTTATCCTTCACGGCTGTTTGAGATGTATTAAATAGCAAGCTATATAATTGATTCATTTTAACATTTATGTCATATAAGGGCAAGGTGCATAACTCGAACTCGACGCTATTTTAAACTATTTATTTACCACAGGACATGCAGCAGAAGATTGTTCCTTTCAAGTACATAGCACAATGGACACTTTTGAATGTAGCTAATAGTGGGCCCGAATAAGTTCATCGACTTCTGGGTCATCCTACCACCAACGCTGTTCTAAGGTGTACAATTACATTCGATGTTTTATTTTACAACAATAGTTTACGTGGATTAACTGGAACAATATTTTCTAGAAAAGACTTGAAAACAGACTTAAGATCTTTGTCATAAATCATGGCAAATCATAGATGAGCCATATAGGAGAAAAGATTTGACTTGATTACCTCATGTGATTAATATTCCGATAGAAAGAGGGATTTCTCAGTTCTTTCCGCTGCAGTTCGAGTTCCGAAAATGCCATCCATTGTCATTTGAGCTGCAACATTCCGGTTTGGGTGTAATGGCTCACCACTGCCCCGCCCATTCAATTTTTTTGCCGCATCTGAACAAGGAGCTTTCACGCTCTCCTCCTATCAACGTTTTTTTTTCTGAAAGGAAACACATGCGAAGTCATGGGGGCTTCGGCGGTCGCTGGCCGTCGAAAGGAAGAGGTCGAGTTTTTTGGGGCTCTGGATTCGGTCATGCTGCGTCAGCACAAACTGCGGGCGGCGCCGCGGGTTTTATGAATTTTCAGATCATAATTACGCTGATTATGCCTCTCATGGAATAATGGCTATGTTGAAGAATATACATCTTCTAGCAAATAGTGCAATCGTACGTTAATTTTCTCTCTGATTTTCTGACGAGGAACTTTAGAGAAATTGTATAATAAGTAAAAGAAGATAATTTTCCTCATCAAAAATTAATTTTAAATCCTTGTAACTTGTAACCCAAGCCAGACATATTTTCCACGAGAATAAGACTATGACGGTATCGAAGCAGCCTTCCTGGTCGTGAGTAATTAGAAGTAATTTAAAATAGTTTCAGAAAAAAATAGTCATGCCGCCATTTTGGGTCAGCCTTGTCAAAGCCCGAGCAATAGCAGGTCTAAGAAACTTTGTCTATCTCTCGTGTGATTGCCTAATTTTTAAAATAATATAATCGTGTCAGCCCGTTAGCTAATTTATTCAAAAAATTCCCTCAGGCAATATTTATTCAACATTATGTGCATCTGGAAGAGAGTTAGCGAAAGTTTTCTATGCCTATATAGAGTCGATGTGGGTTGAAAATCGTTTAATCCCTTCGATGCTGCCGACCAAATAGAAAATGTTATACTGCTGACAAAAACACCTATGGGGTGGATGCTGCTCTGATTTAACCGCGCCGGAGCACAATGCGCGTATTAATGCCTTCACCGTCCTTTAATTACCTGGGCACCTTTAGAGCAGCCTGTAAATTTACCCGCTGAGACAATGGCGTCTAGACAAGCACCACTTCTTTCCTTAGCTCACTCACATGAGAGCCAAAGGTCGAAAAAAGTAAGTGCACTTAAAAGTAAGGAGAGAAGAATGTAATGATGCGCCTGTATGGTTTCATGCTGAGCCGAGAGGTTTCTTACTGCCAAATTTGCTTGCAATTATTCAGCAACAAAAATTGTCGTTTACAATTTGCCGAAGTGATTTTCCCGACATGCCGTGTATGGAAAGTTACCTTAAGCCGAATTAGTTTGCCAAAATTTACACATGAAATGTGCTTATATTCGTAATATTTATGATGCTAAACCATATGGAATGATCTCTGTTGTGCGTTGTAAGAAAATATTAAACATGAATGTGCAAATAATATCAGTTTCTCATCAACTCCGCTAAAAATTCATGAGAGTAATTTGTGAATCTAAATTCAAGAATTTAAGAGCTGTATCAACATTCGGTTGTTGGTAGACCTATATCAGTGAAAGTGTAACGGAATTTGGGACTTGTGCCCAGAAGGTTCACAGAACCTGCTGTTTGAAATAATTGGGATGAGCAATACATATTTTCCCCAAATTAAAAGTAATAACAAAAAATGACAGACACAAAAGAGGCTCGAGAAATTTTCATTGATTTATCGGAAATTTGCCTGCATCTGTTTGATGCGTAAGCATCTTGACGTCTAAGCGTACTCAATCACATTGCTACAAGCGTCGATGAATATCATGTAGGTCGGGGCTGGTTAATTTCCCCCAAATGGAGAAACCTTTGCGTTGGAATATGACGAAAGCTCTATCACAATGAAATTTTATAATTTTTGCGCTGTAGAAAACGAGCAGCTTCAGTAATAATATTTTTTGTTAAAGCTTCAAAAGATATAAATGAAGAAACAGCTAAGTCCTCCGTTGCGATTTTTAAGAGATTCAATGCAATGAGAAAGCTGCATTCACTGAAGACTCCTTACAGTACTTTACTCCTTCAGAAACTCGGGCCCACAATCCTTGTCTATCACTGATTTTTATAACTTTCATCCCGCTGCTGGTAGCCAGAGCAGAGCAGACTCCATGTTGTAATATAATTCAGAATGAGCACCTGCTCGGAACGTTCCTTTGAAGAAATGAGCGTGTACGGCTGATATTACCCTCTCGTTCGAGTTTGATGCTGGTTAGATAAACTAAAGCTATACTAAACATCAAGATTATAAGCGCAGGTGCAGTTTTTCTTTTTATTGACAATACCAGCTTCGCAGGCTAGAGGACTTAGAAAGCTTTCTTTGCGCAACTATGTCGTTTTCCCGTTAACTCTGCCGTTTTACTGGGATGGATTATTCAGCAAATGCTATTCCTTTTACTATGTTTCATGCGACAATTTTGTTTAAAAATACCATTCGGTAAATATTAACCTGATGCTTTAATTGGACGTTGTACAAAATTAAAAAGGTCTGCCAAGACTTTTCCGCAAGCTCATCGTTCGAACGTAGTTTGTAAGGGAATTATGGAAATGCCATTCATAAGACTACGATTTCCTCAACGGTGTAAAATAAAACTACATTGAACTATTTGTATTCATTATTCATATTTTCACATCAAACAAATACAGTTTACGCTGTGCATACGTAATAAAGCTGAACTTTTGAGCCCCTTCAGGTGATTCATAATAATTCGTTTTATCCCTCCTCTTTCAAAAATCTGCAACTCATTTTAGCGTAAATTTCTCCTTCGGAATTCACTAAAGTGAACCGTAAAATCACACGTGTTTCAGTTAAATCATACAACTTTTCTATTGTAGTTGAAGCACAACCACTTCCAAAATGTCAAACGTGAAAAATTTATTCATGCTCATTTTTCGAGAGCTCACTTTTCATGATCATCGCGGAGATGATAAATCAAAACCTACTTACAACTCGCAGCTTCTGCCACCTCCCTTGCATATTTTTGGCACCGAACGTGGTCATTACTGGGCTGCGCTGGTGAGCCTGTAGCTCGTTGGATGTGCGGTTAATTAGATGCACTGCACAAATGTCTCCTGAACGTTTACTTAGTTTTCTGTTTCCAGTCCTGCTTTCACAGCACTTACGCGTGTGACTATTATCTCAAATTACCTCTAAATTACTCAAAAAATGTTGAATAATTCAGGTTTATAGCCGAGGACCTGAAAGTGCTTTGAGGACGGTGTGCGCGCGCGGGCTGCATGCGTGTGCGCTGACATGACGGACGGCGGCCGCTGCCCTCATATGCACGTCAAAGAGCGGCGCACTAGACCTTAAAACTCAAATCATCAGTGGGCAGACTGCTAAAATCATGGACAAGTCTTCAGACATTTAATGGACTCTTACCTTGCCAGATTCTCGCCATTCTCCGAGCCTTGTCAAAAAGCTGATAAATTTCACCTGGGGTAACGAGAAATAACATCCAGAATGGAACGATCTGGCAGATCTAACATTCACCAAAAGCTAAGCATGACTATGTGTGTTTGAAAGGTCGTCTAGAGTGGAGGTGGTGCATCTACATAGACTTAGCTCTTTCAAATTCAATGGTTAGGTTTATTGTCCACTTCTACAATGTGAAAGTCCTTAAGAAGCCGTATACATATTGACCTGTAATAGCACGCAAGATATTCATACCTCGTATTACATCTCAGACTGTATGGGATAAAATTTCAACAAGTAAGTCTTCATTGTTTTTATCACTAAATGGCTAGAAATCTGCCGTAATATTTACGTAGATTCACCTAAATCTTGCATCTTGCTGCCGTGATCCCCTACATTAATTTTAAACTCCGTAAGAATGTAACACGTACACCCCAAATTTTTCTTATGACGTTATCGACCAATGGATTTAATTTCAAAACCACATTGTCAGCTTGACCAATATGTTTTCTTCAACTTCCCATATTAGTTATTCAATCAAACTAGTAACAGGTCAGTAGGTGGATCGAGAGCGACGTCTCGCATGTAGGCCTAGGTGTTGCTCCTTACGACGACGTCGTAGACTAGAAAAAAAAGTTAGTTATGCGAAGCGAATATTGAGGAAAAGTTTAACAAACTTTCCTTGAAACTAACGAAGAGCAGCAATACTACTTCCGTATTAAAATTTTTTAATGCACGAATAGGGCAACAGTGATTGTGAGCTTTGCTAGGTCCAAATATCCATGAAATGAAATACGAATTTTATAATACACAAAAACTGAGAGTCAAATTGTTTCGTTAAATATTATCATTGATTTGTTAGAATAACTACAAAATTCTCCTAAATGATTTCAGTTTTTAATACGTCCTTCAAGAAAGCGCCTACTCACTTTAGTGAGGGCCACAATGGGAGAATGTCATGAAAGTTGACCACCGGTGCGGCTTTAATTTGAATGCAGATTTACTCTGATATGTCTGGAGTTGTTCATTGTTGTGAGGTTTCGTAAGCTCTCAGAGGCATGGACAAGAAATTCGTCTTTTGCTTTATTCTTTGGGTAGAAGTATGGCACCTTAGGTGCAGTATGCCACCTTAGTCCTACAAATTTATTCTATAGGAGCAAATATATGACGGCGTGATGTTGGAGGTAATACAAAAAAGCGTTGGATGACAAAGCTTCTAAAATTAAACTAGCAAGCATCATGCTTTCAAGTACTTTCATTCAACTCAACGGCTCCAATTTGAAGTCATAGCACGCTTACAAAAACGTTCATTTTCAAACGAGAACTTGTACAGGCATGAGCGATCAGGTGTAATGGGGAGAATGTAAATTCTAAAAATATATCCTCTTTAAAGAAGCCATCACCTCATAGGATTAACTGTAGAATTACGGCAATTATTTCATAAATTATATCACCACGTGTCACGAGTGTACTTTAAAGTGTCGCGTCTGTCGGCTACGCGAAGTGGCTCCGGAAGTGCCGCAATGAGCACATCGCAATCGTAGCCACACAACCTCGTCAAACAGCTTTGGGAGATGAACACAGACGTTTGCCATGTACTTATTAGGAGATTGATAAGGTAAAAAATGCTCATAAATGTACTTTGCTCAGGTTAAGAGGCTGAAGAATCAATTTCCCAGCACGGTTGTAGTAAAGGATATATAATAAAGACGTTTCCTCTCCATAGAAAATAGAGCGCCAATGAACTCGCAGGAATTAAGGGACCGTTTCAGCAAAAAAAAAACGCATGCTGCTGTCTCAAAAATACTCATATCTCAGTGAATAAATAAATGTAGTCTAAGTTATTTGTTTCCTCGCTATTTATATCTTAGAATTATTTGTAGCGTTGAGTATAAATTAACTAGAGATTATAATCATATTTAATACTTTGATTCCCGTTCTTCGTTATTTATTTCAGTGAATGTGAGTGGTCAAATTTTCTCAAAATTTATATATGGTACGTAAAGCATCAGCAAGTTTTCTCATACAACAGAAAACACCTCAATAACTCAAAACTGCCAATTATTATCATTTCATTTTGATGTATTGAAGTAAGAAACTCTTTTCAAAACTTGAAATTAAATAAACCTTAAATTTTTGACAGCTTAAGTTATTGTATTTTGAGATAATTATTTTATCGTACCCTGATACCTACATATAAGCTCAGTTGATGATCATTACAGATGCCTATTCTCAGCAAACTTGCGTGAGGACTGAAGTGCTCCGCTCCAACTTTTCTCAGCGCGAGAAAGCATTCAGAGAAGTAAAGAAACTAGATAGCTTTGTTCCGCACGAACAGAAAGAAACTAAAAAAAGTGCCTCGAGGTGCGCTCTCTGTAGCTTTCTGGTTTGGAGAAAGAAATAATTTTGCGTGCAATCATTTCATGCGGGGAAATGTGTGCTCTTTGTCAGCGGTGAAAATACACCGCGAGGGTTGGATGCAAGTTTTTCAAAAAATATTATCCAAAACATCCCTTGTACTTTAAAAAGAAAACTATTTGTACATGATATCCTCACAGATAAGTTATTCATAATTTTTAATACCTAAAATGAACTCAATAAGATCAAGTTAATGTTATAAAGACTTGTAGAGTGTACACAAAGCGCTTACGGTTCTCATGCGCCAGAATTTACATGAACTGAATCACGTAACTTTGTCTCTTCCTCTACTTCTGCCTGATGTCAGTCCTTGTGACGATCCCTTTTTTAAGTATTTTGCCTTTGTCATACTCATTGAAACAATCTCCAATAAAAAAAGCGATCTAAATATTTTCATTTCTCTAATATTACGACTAAGATCACTTTCGAAGAAGCAGTAAAGAACATAAAGCATGCTGAAGAAAAGTCATTCATCAACATTACGACCAATTCAAATAAGAGCATAAATTTTTTGGCATTTCACGAGAGTTTTATGAATTTACTTCGATGTGCGTTATTTCTCGTGAAACAGTGTGACAGTAACAGTTTTGCTTCAAATTAATTCTTCTGAACAATTGACAGCAAATTGATCAATGGGAATGATCAGACGCAAATGTCAAACACGACCCACAGACAACAAAAGATGAATCAGCCCCATAAATCAGCAGTGCACCAGCGGCACACACGAACGAGGCAGCTGTAAACGACAAGCACTAAAATATCAAGTACAGCGATCAGATCGGAGCAATAAGTCAAACAGAATTGTTGCTTTTGCCAAGAGGCAGACTGACACTTTCAGCCATCCTCCGTCACGCTCGTCATGCGTCGCTGAAATGCTTGACTAGCAGCTCACCGCATGTGTCTCATGGATGGCATGATCACCACTTGAGAAAGCGAAGTTCAAAGTTACAAAACATTGACCTACCCCCTCACGAATTCCCGGCAATAATCCGATGCCGTAAGGCAAGAATGATCGGCTTGAAACATGCGAAATGCGTCTTACTGTTACCAAAAGATTGGCTCGTACGACGTAGCATTGAATGAACAAAACTCTACGGTTCACTTGAAAATAAATACCTGATAAAGTTTCGAAGAATTTAGATGAAATGTTGTGGGCTCAAGGACTGATACCTTTGAAACTTTTCACAACAACAATATATAGATTTACACTCACACAATTTTCATGAGATCAATTCTTAAAAGAGATGTCCTTTCAAAATTTTTGATTCTGAACGTCTCTTTTCATAGCCTTGAAAAACGCATAAAAAAGTTTTGCTATAATTGATACAGCATGTTCAATAAAAATACTACAGTTCTTGAAAAACTCAACTAGAGTATTTACCATTCACAAAGCGGCATTTCCTGACCTAGAAGCGAAGCAGCTAAAAAGTCACCTTTTACTTTGAAGGAAATAGCGAATGATTCAGCAATTTTGAAAAGCTTTCCGCGCTTCTTGGAAAACTACAGTTCGTACCATTTGATGCGCCTCAGCGTAAAACTAATTACATCTCGTCGCCAATTATCACTATACATGGAATTGAGAGAAATAACTCTTTGAAAGAGCGTACTACGCCAGGTATTTTACTCAAGTGCGCCAGACAACTTAGGTACATCGCATTGCCGGGTAATTTGTATCGTAGAGCAAGTCAATTTCGTGGTATCCAAGCGTAAATTTTGGACCTAACGAACCTGATCAAGTAACGGAAAGATATATTTCAAACGTAAACTATTTCTCAAGATTTACACTGAAGAAACAGAAAATTGGGAATTCATTTTTTGTGGGTGCACGGAGGTTCTGAAAGCTCAAGCGTCATTCTCTTTCTATATTTCACAGACTGAAAAGGTCAGATGTGCAATTTGCTCGGCTCGTATTCAGGTCGTAACCAAAGAAAGATAGATGCAGGGAAGTTAGGTTGCGCCAACCGTAACAATTTAATTCAAAATAAAACGTTACACTTTCTGTTTTGAAAACGTAAGAGTTTGTGTTAACTGCACAGTAATTGTGGGTGTTTTAATTCAGATCATTATCTGCACACTTCCGACTAATTATTCAATTATATGCTTTCCCGCACTCGTAACGCAAATCAAGAAAGGTTAAATTTAAGTAAGAAAGTCTTTTCTGTTAAATTTTCCACCGCGAGCCAATTCCGATGTTATGGTAAAGAAAATGTCAACGAGTGCATCAATGATGATTTGAAAAATTTCAAGTAACTCAACTTCGGCTCCGTCCTTAGGGATCAGTTTTGTTCTCGGCCTTCCATGAACGCCGTGTTTAATCATTATACTCATTTTTTTATTGGTTAAATCCCGTAATCATCCAAACAGCTTAAAATTTATTTAATAAAATTTGAACAGCCTGTTTTAATTTTTATGTAAAGCTACGCCGTGAGAATGGCCAGTGCTGATCGTGTCCTGTAGAAATGATTGTCGGAAGAAAAAAATGGCACCAAAACTTGACTTGATTTTCTCCAATTCGATGTAATGACGTGAATGTAGCCAATAGGGTTGAAGTTAAACTCCCCATTGCGTTACTTTCATTACCCCAACTGCATCCAACTGCATTTGTCATCGAAGGCTGTAGGCGGCGACCCCATAATATGATATTTAAATTTACTGTGTAATCTTACGAAAAAAATTTACGTACACAGGCCAAATGATGGTTTTAATGCTTTATTCCAGCTCATCAAATCCAAATCCGTTTTGTATTTATGGATAAATTTCCCCCAAAAACAATATGTTCTCAACTCTACTTCAAGCGAAATTCCATTCACCGTTCGCGTTATTTAGTCGTTATCGCCTCGTCAGGAAGTTTTATTTTTAACTTTGGCAGAAAAGCCATCATCAGGGTGGCGTTTTCGTACCTCTAGATGCAAATTTCATTCATCTAAGCCACGAAACATGACAATTACCCTAACTGGCGACTGAATAAGTTTACCACTTAACGTGCCCCTCCCAGTCTCGGCAGGAGCTATTTCTTCCGCCCCTCCTCACCCCTTCTCTTTCTTCCTGTCTACACCGCTTTCACTCTCGCCGGCCCTTCAGAACTGGTTGCTTTGTTTTACTCATTATTTAATGAACGCTTGCGTTGCCGGTCCGCTGCGTGCGGTGCAGGCTTACCTCATGGCACCTCGCTGTATCGGTGCATCGGACGTCCGCTGATTAGGCATCAGCGCATGAAAAATACGAGTTCTTATCTCCCTTCAAACGGTTACGTCATAAACATTTAAAAATTGTTGCCTTAGTTTTAAAAGAGGGTAATTTTTAATTTGGGGTAATTTTAAATTTTTGCGATTGGGGTAATTTTTAGTAATAAAATTAACATACAGTAAACAAAATTTCCGTCGTCTTCAAACATTTGTCTGCTCTCAGAAACCTGAATGGGTTGTTACTGCTCATGAAAACGACTTCAGCATAAAAAAGGAAGCCTCTCCCACTTCAACAATGCTTTTGTCTTTCGTATAAAATCCCAACAAATCAGAAATAAGTGAAGGTACTTCAGTGGAAACAAAATCTATTAATGGTATTTACAGTCACTCCAGACCATTATAACAGAATAAATTAATTTTTAGTTCCCAATTTTGCCAAATTTCATCCCAATGACGTCACCAGCTCTCGTGGTGTTCCATTCAGGAGTGGAATATCGCGAAATGGGTTGCTGAATGCTGAATTCTTTCTAACTGCAATGTTTTTGTTGTTCTAACGTAATTATAAAATGCATCAATTCATCAATAAGAAACGCAAGGGATTAAAACTATCATATAGGATTTATTCACGGGAACACACATTCACAACAAGTGATACAGCAGTAGATTGTTTCTTAAGTCTAGTACGATGGCTACATTTGAGTATAGCTACTTGTGGTCCCGAATAAGTTCAGCGACTTTTAGAGCATTATATCATCAACGTTATTGTAAGATGTACAGTTATGTTCAAGCTAATTTACACTAGACTTGGTCTAGACTGATCAAATTGGTTCTCTCAAGATTCGATGCTTAATTTTCGATGCTTACATGGGCTAGATGGGAACAGTATGTTCTAGAAAACGATTAGGAGCAGCCTTAAGATCCATGTCACTTATCATGGTAAATTACCCTATCAAGATAAATCATATACCAGAAAATAATTTGACTTCTCATGGCGACGTCAGAATATTCTCGGACGCAAATCACATGGAAAACTGGAATGAAGTTCTTGATCGCGAAAATCAGCCGCTGCCTTCGCAGGGAGCTGGCCAACCGAACGCTAGCCACATTTTTTAGCTTCTTGGTTGCTTCCGCACTCGTTTGCCGCGCCCTCCGACTGAGCGTCCCAAGTCCGCCTGCTCAGCCCGGCCCTTTCTACCGAGCTCGGGGCACCGACAGGTTTCCGTTCACAATCGCTGGCGAACGACGAAGGTCGTTGGTCTATGGTGCAAATATTTATAGAGCGCAACCCACTCCCAAACTTCAGTTACATTTTGACAGCGAGCCGCTTAACATGGTCAGTGTATGTTTCCTACTGAACTCAAAAGAGAACATACACGTGTGCAGATATTGTAATATTTTTTATGAGTGCGTTATAATAAGATATTTTTTCTCACACACAGGGTCATTTTACGGTGAGCGTTCTAGGATGCGCACTGCTGGCAGCGCTTGCAGCCGCAGGTGAGCATTGAGATTTCTTACGGCGCTCCATTTCTGTCAAATTCATGATAGAATTTTACTAACTGTGCGAGAAATGCTACGAAAGAAGCAGAAAAATTTTATTTCACAATTTTTGTGAGTCAAAGTGTCCAAAATAACATGAAGATAAGGAAATATTCTCCATTTCAAAACCTGCGATGCTTGACATGTAAATTTTTATACTTGTATGTCTCATGTTACGTTTTTCCTACTGCAGGTGGTGGATACAAAGCAAGCATTCCAAAATCTTCAGTAGTTCCTGTGAATGGAGGACTGATTGGCAGCTTCACGAGCCGAGGAAAGGGTGGTTTTCCCTCAGGAGGAAGGTTTAAGGGACAAGCTGGTGGGCAGTTCGGCGGCGGCGGCGGCCTGGTGGGCGGCGGTGTCGGCAAGGGTTTCGGTGGTGCTGGAATCGGTCCAGGTTTTGTAGGAGGCGGAGTTAGCAAAGGTATCGGAGGTGGCGGAATTAGCCAAGGTCTTGGGGGAGGTGGGGTTGGCAAGGGTTTCGGAGGTGGCGGAATTAGCCAAGGTTTCGTAGGAGGCGGCGCTGGCAAAGGTTTCGGAGGTGGCGGAATTAGCCAAAGTTTCGTAGGAGGCGTAGTGGGCAAGGGTTTCGGAGGTGGAGGAATTAGTCAAAGATTCGTAGGAGGCGGAGCTGGTAAGGGTTTCGGAGGTGGCGGAATTAGTCAAGGTTTCGTGGGAGGCGGAGTTAGCAAGGGTGTTGGAGGCGGTGGATTCGATCAAAGTTTTGTAGGTGGCGGAATTAGTCAAGGTTTCGTTGGTGGCGGACTCAGCAAGGGTATTGGAGGCGGTGGGTTCGACCAAGGTTTTGTAGGTGATGTTGGAGTCGGCCAAGGTTTTGTAGGTGGCGGAATTAGCAAAGGCTTTGGAGGCGGTGATATTGGTCAAGGATTCGTAGGAGGTGGAGTTGGGAAAGGCTTCGGCGGTGGTGTAATTAGCAGCGGTTTTGGAGGTGGCGGAATTGGCAAAGGTTTTGGAGGTGGTGAGATCAGCAAGGGTGTTGGAGGGGAAATTAAAGGAGTTGGAGGGATTGGAGCAGTTGGAGGCTTCGGAAATGGCTTCGGGAGAGGACACAGCAGCGAAGAATTTAGAGGAGCAATTGGAGATGGTGGTTTTGGAGGCTTTAATGGAGGCTTTGGGGGAGCAGACATTAGTGGTGGATTTGGAGGAGATTTCAGTGATGAGTTCGAAGGAGGTTTCGGAGGAATTGGTGGAGGATTTTCAGGTGTAGGCGGAGGAATTGGGCAAGGATTTGGAGGAGGGGTAGCTCTTCAAGGGTCCAACATTAATCCAGGCATTGGAGGACCCATACATGGCCCTGCATTCGAAGCTGGAGTTGGAGCAAAAGGTTTCGGCGGCGTCCAAAGCGCTGGTTTTGGTCTTGATCACGGAAATGAGTTCGTCGGACATTCAGGATTCTCAGGCGATGTGGGCGAATTTGATCACGCTGGTCTTGAAGGATTCGCCAATGACTTTGGAGGTTTCGCTGGTGGTGCTGTGGTTAATGACGTTGCAGGGTCCCAATTTTCTGGTGGTTTTGGAGGAGGGGGATTCAGTGGGGCATCTTTGGGCCATGGGTTCGGAGGAAAGAAAGGTATTGATATTGTCCGTGGTGTGCCAATCCGCCTTGATGGGAAAGATATTGGTCATGGTGACGTTCTTGGGCCGGGACTTGTAGTTGGTCAAGGATTTGAAGAAGTGGGAGGCCACGGAGGAGCTGGGGGTTTTGTCGGAGATGATTTTGGAGTTGTACAAGGCTTTGGTGGTGGGTTTGCTGGGCAGTTTGATGGTGTCGAACAAGGAGGGTTAGGTTTCAATGATGTTAAATTTGGGACCGCCCTAGAGGGCGTCCAGTTCAACGGTGGGGGCGGACAGTTCTTTGGCGGCGCTGGAGGATCAGTCGGATTGAAAGGAACAGCTCTTGTGTCCCACCAGCCCGGGAAACCCTTCGGATCGGGAGGCCATTCAGGATATTGAAGTAAGTCAAAACTTTCCAATACATATTCCGTTTGCTTTATTTTCTCGCGTGCAACTATGTACTACCGCGTCTTCACGTGTTTCAAAATGAAATTAACTGTAAGGGAAGGGAGTCTGATAATGTCATAAGCTGTTTCTTTAATGTAATTTCTTCTAATTCATTTAATTACAGGCTTATCACAGAAACCTTTAGAAAAGAGAAAACAAAGTGAGACACAAATGAAAAATTTTACCTTCTGAAAAGAAACTATCACAATCCTAATCAGTTTATCAATACACTTATTTACTTAATTCAGCTTCAATCGATGTTTTTTTTCAATGATCGCTCACTATTACACATTTCTTCGCCCGAATTGCTTTAATTCGTATGTCACGGAGTGAGACTGGTAAGGATCGGTTCTACGTAAATGAGAGGGCAGTCCATCCTATAATAACGTGGTTAAATTTTGGAAAAAGGGATTCCAGGTGAACACTGGATTTTGTATTCAATCCACAATGAAATGTCAAGAGGAAAGGTAATTTATTTCCCAATATACGGTGACTGCGCGTGCCTGAGCGTTAACCATTGGAAATATTTCTTCAATGTATTCAATATAAACGCGTAACAGTAACGGTACTAAACTATTACTTCAGAGATAAAATTTTCATGGCTATTCCCCACGACTTTTAAAAGTGAAATAAAATTTTCATACATAATCATCTTTTGAAACCGTGACGGGGGTCGATTCCCAATGTTAGGAATCGAATACATTCCAAAATTCAACATTTATGTATTTCCTTCTGTGTCCCAGGTTAACAGCACGAGGACGCGTATCGACCACCGAAAGAAATGTAACGAGCATGAACTGATTTTGAGACCGACATTTCCATACTGAGAACGACTGTTTTTTGTGTAATTTTATTTTTTTACGAAATAAAAAACTTTACAAAAAAATTAAACTTCTCGTCTTATTTTCCTCATGAATTCCCAAACCCCTTCTGGAAATAAGATTAGCGATACTATCAGAGAAAGAAACTGTGGCGAATAACGTACGTAAGCACACGCTGTATTTGTCCCGAGAACTGGGAGGTAAGCTATTTAGTTCAAGACAGCTTCACGCAATGAGGATGGATTCCTTGCTCTTGCGTACTGGTATTTTTCAACAAGGGATTGGTCTGGTTACAAGTGTAACCAGACCAAATATTGCAAATGCAAGAGAAAATAATGCACGGAACTCACTACAAAACGAACCAGAAGCCATGCTTGCCTGCCTGAGTATAGCCTTGCCCTCATCTGCCTCCGAGGAGGCAGAAGATATTCTAACTCTCAAGGACTTATTAAACTGTTGCTGTTTTTATTTTCCTGTAGGATAAATGATGGAAAAGTGAGTCTTTCATGGTTATTATAACTTATTAGCGATGACTGCTGTAATCGCAATATTTTACACGTTAACGAAATTGCGTGAATCTGCATTCTGCACCCATTGATCGTTAGTAAATATTTTAGCGCTAGAGATACAACGAAAAGGAAGTGGAATTCCCGAAAATTACGATTTGGATTAACTACAATGATTATACGCAGAATATTTGCAAGGATGTATCATTCCCAGTATACATTAGGATAGAAATTATAAAGAACTTGCTGAAGAGTCGAGCTTGAAATTCGATTGCACTCTAGAATGAAACACCGGTCAACCACGTGAGAGACGCTGAAACCTTTTTGATTTTCTATAACGTTACGAGGTCCGCCCTTATTTCTTGCTTGAATTAAACCTCGTGCTCAGAGTGCGGAGAGTTGTCATTGAACGTATAGATCTATAAAAATACACAACACAAAAAACTAAGAAAGTGAGACCGAACTAGCACCTTCACACGCTATTTCCGTGCTCCTGTGCACATCTTCTAATTGAATGATTAAAAAGATTACTCGTACAGGATAATTTGGTATGAATGAGAATATCGATTGGACTAGAAAACAACTACCATTCTATTCTCGGTAGGGGTTAGCATATTCCAAACACCATAAGAGACATCATGCACGGAGTTTGCCACTGAGCTGGACTTCCCCAAGTTCACCTGATATTCTTTGTGCTGTGTGAAATCTGCAATCACAAGAAGTTCACAGCTCAAAACCCAGGTATAATCTACTGGATATTGTTCTTATACATCAAGAGGGATTGCATCGTTCAAAAGAAAATGCAAACTTTCTGATATAAAATTAAAAATTAAACATGCTTTCATTCAAATTGGAAGAAAATTCCAGTAAGAAATATCCAATATCTGGAACGAACAATTTAATATATTTTTTACTGCTGGCGGAAAACACAGGGAAAAAGACGATATGTAAATTTCTCGGTCCAATCAACTTGGTCAACTTGATCCAGTCAACTTTTAGTAATGTAACCAACACATTTCATACAGCGAATCCCCGTTCCATAAAGGAAGAGGATGTGTGGGCGAATTATTTCATGATCTGTACTTCAAACATGAATGAGTCGTCATATATTTTTCGTCCGTGCTCCAAACGATTCTTGAAAGTGTCATATGTAAAATAAATTGCCAAATATCGCGCAAAACTCGAATGATTCCAGTAAACTTCATTTTTCATGTAATATGAAAGGCACGTACGTCTTTTTTTGTTTAAATCTCGTGCCATTCTCCCACGCAGAAGAGGGCGTGAAATAGCCGTGGAGAGCTGCAGCGACCGGCCCGCTCATGAGGAGAATGGGGGCCGCTGCAAGCGCGTAGGGGACGGACATGACGAAAATTAAGCGGACTGGTATAACCACGATTTGCATGCTTAGGACTAATGAGTACTTCATTCTTTTTTTCTCTATATAGGAGTGGTAGAATGTAAGCGAGAAATTGTCTGATATTTTTAGAATTATTCGGTAAGTTTAGAGAATTACTCGATACATTAAATTTTTTTAATTTACTACATTTAACACCTGAAGTGTGAGCCTGAACTTGGACTTAAAAAGGTCCTCTCATTTTACATTCAATAACTTATGCCTTTTTGGTTGCTGTATTTTGTTCGCCAAGATAGCGTCGGACTATGATCGCACTCTCTTAGGGAAGTAATAACGAGAAATTCATTATACGTAAATCATTCATCATGTACAGAATTTACAGAAAAAGGCGATATCCACTACCTCGAAGTAATTAGGCTAGTCTAGAAATCAGGAACATAAGACGAGAAAGTTCTAATTACAGCACTGAACAGCACTATTCAATGAGCATGGCTTTAAATAATTCCTAGAGTTTTCTAAATTATATTAATTGCTTAACTGATTTCTGAATTTAACTTCAACGCATTTCCTACCATTCTTAACTTACCGAGTATTTTCTTATTTGACACTTTTACTTTCGTTTCATTTCGAACTGAGCTCCTTGAAAACGTGTGGCTTTGTACATATACATGAAACAGATCTCTGAAATCGATCGTTACTTTTTGCCTATTATTTATAATTAATATGATGTAAAAACAATGTGTATGAGTTTCAATTAACAATAATGTTTAATATCTGTATAAAATCTGCTTCACTTTTTCCGTACATCTTATAACGTTAAAATAATATTATTTACACAGTGCTACAAATTTCTTAGCTTATCATATATTTAAAAAAATCTCTCTCATGCCGGGTAACGGCTTACATATATATATTTCTTATTTTATATCTATTTATGCGTCGAGATTCGGGAATTAGCTCAATCACAAGTATATGAGTAGCATTACCTACACATAATCATCGCTCACAAAGTTTTAGAAGCATCAAATACTTCTCGATATGCTGTACTCGTCAACTGCTTGCCCTTGTGCGCCCATTAGTTAAAATCACAATCGATTTGTGGAGTTTATCAGAGAACTCATATTATCTGCCACCCTACTGCGCTGTACACAAGCCCCTCAATTGCCAAGCATTATAGGTCACATAAGAAATGGAACAACTAGAGTGCACTGATACGTTGCACATGGAAATTGCCTGGCAAAATTAAACGAAGAAAATTTTTCATCCACCTACAATGAGCTTTCTACTACTGATAGTTTTTTTAAGTATGACATAATACTTACAAATGTTTTTTGAAAGCTTGCCGATTTTTAAAACTGCCACTGTGCTTCTATAAAAATATGATGTTATTATTGAGACGATCTTTGCATATTTATGGGGCTCTTTTCAAAATCATGCGGGAGCTGGCAGTTCTAACTCTAAAGGGTGGTGTAGCAACAGAGCGCTACTCATACCCGTCATACCACAGAATCTTCTAATAACTGTACGCTCATAAACGTTATAGTCATGTATTTCGAGATCCATAAACTCAACTGCGATTCCAATGCCTCTTGTATGTCATTGAGTCGACATTGAAGAGGTGACTGGGGACTTGAAAATTTAAGGTCACGCATCAGGCCGCCAACTTTCCGAATATTGCACCCTCAAGAGACAGTCCAAGGCATTGTGTTCGCCTCTGTGCGAATCATCAGATGACCTCATAAAATAATTTCAGGTGCACTGACGCTCACAAGATAATGGCTCTCAGAGATAGCGACACTCAGGCTCCTTGAGGCGGAAGATCTCTGAAAAAAATAGAGACGCATAACATCGTCACACTCTTGCCATTGAAGGCGATGACGCAAACAACGGTTGGTTCGCTTGATGCCCCATTAAGCTGTTGGGCTTTTTGTGCTTTCGTCTCAGTTAACCCCATTGTCTAAGTATTAGATCGCATTTCGAAACACTGTGTATACCGACATGCCTGTTTTGATTTATACAATATTGCAATATGTTGTTTTATAACTTGTCACCCGCATGAATAGACGTACCTTTCAGTAGTCAAGTAGTTATCGACCTTTTCTGCTAAAATGCCAAAAATCATGATCAGCAGTATCAGGAAAATATCTAAGCAAGCGAGATAGTTCTACGGCTTGCGAAGGGGAAGAATCGGAAAACACATTTTCAAATTCAAAAATACAAAACTTCTACGTATAATAATTCTACAGAAGTGCTGTCATCAACTCCATCCACATCGCGGTTAGTTATTCACTTCTTGTGTGTTCCAATATTCATTGATGTCGAGAACAGACAAGGCGTTATGGGAATCTGAACCAGGAGAACCCGAGCCCGACGAAGACAAACGTGAGGCTGCGCTGGTAGGGTCGTAGGGCGCCTGTGAGACCGCTAAATAATACGACGGGGGCATCGAATCTAAACTTCCATACGAGAATTGAAGACCTTGATAACTATCGTTTGGCATGGGCACAGTGAAAGCTGTCGATTTTTCGGGTGGAGAGCTGAAAGATCTGAACAAGACGACGTCGTTGTAAGAAGGAGGGTCATCGTTTTTGACCAACTCCGGAGCTTGCGGCTCCGAAGGGGGTGGCGGCGCCTCTGCTGCAGCGCTCACTGCGGGGGCGCTTGGATGGGACTGGAAAATATACGAAAAAAGTTTACTTCCTAAGAAGGAGTCTTCTCATGCGTAGCATGAATCGAAATTAGAGTTTTTGAAACTATCTGACGAGTCAGGGTCATTTGATGAGCTAAATTTGGAGTTCAAATACAGTGTGATTATTTCGCATCACTGGTTTGAGATTTTGCTCTACCAGTGAGTTGCAGTTTGACATTTATGGTCAACGGTAAAATTGACAAAATGTGCTGTCTACAAAACCATTCCGACTTCTTTCCGATTCGAATGGAATATTCTTCCTAATAATTGATGAGGCATGACGAAGCAATAATTATTCATTAGAAAGTTCTTGTTTTAAACCACACTTTTTCTTCTCAGTAAATTACAGTTCTAGCAGAAATCAAACATGTGTTTATTAACAGGTGATTTGAATCAAACCTTCAAATAATTTTTTAATATTTTAATTCCACCTACATATATATATTCCAATTTTCAACTGACTAACAAATATATACGTCGCAGGTAGCCAAATTAAGTATGAAAACTTATTGCACGGTTGAACAGATGTTAAACCAATATTTAGATGCTATATTGTGCTTCCTACAGCTGTCGCCAAACATTGTCTTTGTAAGAAGTGCCGGGTATTCCTGCAGGTAGTCTGATAACGCAAGTAGATACATCCATGTCCCTGCTCAACAAAATTCCATAGATTACGAATAATAAAAACTGAGTAGAATTTAAATTTACTGCGTTTTTCCGTGAAACGCTTTATAGATCTAGTGAAAAGCTCATTTTGATATATATTTTTTTTCGTCAACGTAGGGTTTCTTTCCTTTAGATTTATTATTAATCTATAGATATCATGTCACAATTCAAATTATAATTTAATTTCTTTTAATTTCAATTTTCGAGATGAATTAATTATTCATCTCTTCAAAGTTACTTGTTAACAAAATTTCAAAGTTGGAAAATTTCCAAGTTGTAAAGAGTTACCCGAAACAAAATCGAATGCGCGGCTCGTGTTCAACTCTGGCCGATGCAATCGAGGGGACGTAAAGCAGTTGCGTGTTCAGTTTGCATCCACTAAACTGTGTTTTCTTGTTACAGTTACCGCCGATTGGAATCGAATGCTATGGATTCAATCTTTGAAAATTGATCACGCCACACTTGTTTTGGCTGCTCACGACGCTGTATTCACAGCAAGGATCCTATACACTGACCATCACGTAGAGGCCTCGCCACACCACCCCCACGGTCAGCAGCTGCAGCACACCGATGACGACCGGCTCTACCTTGGCCAGGTAGCAGTTGTCGCCGTACTCCACTGACTTGCCCAGCGCAGGGACAAACAAGCACCCCAGCCCCATCATGAACATAGTGATGATGTACAACTTCAGAAGAAAGCTCTTTTCCTGTAAACATTTACTCAGCTCAGCAATAGTTTCTTTAACCCTGCACAGTCCTGAGAACTTAGTCAGAGATAAAGTTTTATCTTCCAAACACTACAAATAACCCTCAGGTATGTTCACATTGTAGAAGTGCAACGACTGTGATACCGGAAATGATGCTGAAGAGTTTGAATTTTTCACTCGATATCTTTCACATTTTATGATGGAAAAGTGTATCTTGGAACAATGTACAAAGCCTTTAAAAACTTCTGTAAAGAGTTCAAAATATATCAATTGATTTGACTATGTTATGAGCATATTTTTTAAACTATGAACTCATTATCATCTCCTAAATCATAATAGCCTTATCAATTTTATCGAATCATGCAAATGTATATGCTGAAGGCAAATATTAAAGAGGCATTTAAAGAAGATTTCTAGAAGGAACTTATAGTTTGCGCAGCTGAATCGAAAAATGACTCCAGGAAGTGTTAAATTGTAATTTTCTCATGCACCCCGTATTCAGAAGAAGAAGTGAACAAAGTTGTACGAAGGAATTATATTTGAACTTAGGAATATTCACCTTAATGAAGCCGTACCACATCGCAAGCGTCAGGAGCAGGACGTTGACTCCCATAGCGAAATATATTGCAGATGACCTGTGACCTGTGCGGGTTGTGGAAACCGAGTTAGTTCAATATCTATTGATAAATACATTATTTTCATACAAGAATTCCCTCTTCATAGTTCCTTAAACTATAAGTTCCGCAGAATTTTCAGCCAATGATCGGCATCAAATGGCTATGTTGGACATCTTAAGGAGAGCGTCGGTTTATGACTTGCCTAGCCATGCACAAGTTGTTTCTTCATGAACACGAAATTTTTTTGTTCGAAAGAAAATTCCACAGGAGTTATCCGACCTGCCCGTAAATGTTTTTTGATAGCAATGATTTCAACACGTAGCTTGCTGCCAGCCGTGTTTAAGGAAAAATATTAAAGTAAATGTACTTAATGTAATATTATGTATCGCCTAATAATCCGGTAAACCATCATAAAACTATAGTTCAAAGCACTGAACTTATTCACCGCATGAAATTTCTAAATAAACCTAATGAATTTCTAAGTAAACCATCCTACCAAAACCGTTATTTTTATCCACTCAGCACAGTGGCTCCTATTTTTAAATTTTTTGCTTCTGGCCTTTGTTGCGCATTGAAAAGCAACCCATTTTTAAAGAGCTCTGTTTGAATATGTTACTTGAAATTCAACAAGTATATATTTTATCTAAGATTCAAGTTCTTCTCTTCACTTTGGACATGCAACAAACGAAGGAATTTTGAAGCATGGAATAGATAGATCGAACGACAAAAAAAATACATGTCTAGCATTGACAAATCTTTGCACCAATACTGTCAGGTTTGCCTCCGCCATGACTACCTTCCCCCCGCTATTCACTGTTGCTATCAGAGAATGCAGCAGATTGAAAAAAACACTTAAAAGTTCAAACGGCATATATAGTGCTTGCATTTATCTCGAGAGTGTGATAAAGTTCTCACCTTCAGAGCAATTTTCTTCAAGGGCGCCTTGTATGAAGTAGCTCAAGCTGATGATCTGGGAATCAAGGAACGTAGAAATCAGGAACTAACCGCTTCAAAATTTATAATGTATTTCTTAAAAAAATTATAACTCATGAAGTTCTTCACTATTTTGTTGAGGAGAAAAGGACAGTGAGTGAGGTCATGAACTCTCAGTGAGGTCATGAGCCCTTTCGTGCATTGAGTTGGTATCAGCTACAATTTAATTTATTCCACAATATTTTTGAAGTCTATATATGTAAGCATTAATTTTTAAAATATTTATCATTTCTTAGTAGCTTAGTAGCTTCTCAATCATCGATCTTTTTCACAAATAAAAGTAGGTCTCCATAAATTCGGCCAGAATATGTTTTCTATCATTTGTAAAGTAGTTTGAATTTAGATGCAATTATTTTGTCTTATTTTTGGTATCCTAGGCGTATGAGAACTAATTAACACTGCTATAATCATTAATTTCTTATTCATTTAAAATTAATATCGAAATTACGTCAATTTTATTCACAGGGACATTTTCAGTCTTCTCTAGCATAATTCATTTCAACGCAAGCAACTTACCCCAGAGAGCAGCCCTGCCCACTGTTCAATCGTCCTGTTAGGCATCAAGCGTGCTGCCCGTTTGCAGGTCTTCGAATATGACGTCTTCAAATAAGACTACTGCCTTAAAAGATGTAGGATTCCAGTTCCGCGTTCAGTTTGCATCCAATAAACTGTGTTTTCTTGTTACAGTTACTGTCAATTGGAATCGAATGCTACGTGTTCAATCCCTGAAAATCGGTCAAGCGGCGCTTGTTTTGGCTGCTCACGACGCTGTACTTATTAGAAAGAACGCTCTGCAATTCAAATATAAAATATTAGTATACCATAAATTTATAGTGTTTCCAAACTAATTCTCTTATAAAGCTCAAGTCATGAAGAAATTGTAGTGCTAGTGCTATGCTACACTGCAAGTTTCATTGTAATTTATGGTCAGACGCTCATTATCTGTTGAAAAGAAGAAATATTTGACCATGAACACATGATTTAATGCGACAAACAACAACGTGAGCAAAAGTTGAAATTTAAACAATTGGTTACATAGCTTCTTTATTCCTATCTGTAGCAACGAATATCAAACCCAAAAAATGTACTTAATATGCGTAGATCTAGAAATCGCCTCTTTTCTGATCAAGTAATGTTTATGCAGCAGCGACTACCCTTCTAGACAAGAACAAGCCAACAACTGTTTGTATTGTATGTACGCATCCATGACCAGAAGGGATGTTCATGAATACACAAATTGAAATCGATCTGCACTGTTTTACGTTTTTGGTAATGCTTAGAAAAATGGAAACCGAGACCTTCCTACTAATTATAGTCGTTCATTAATCAAAATTTTTTTCAACTTTTGTGCACGTAGTACAATCGATATTACAGCTGAAAGTATTCGAAATCAAATTTCCTTGGTCATTTTGTTCTTTTATTCTGATAAAAATGTTTTACAATACTCGTGGTTGGGTAACGTTCCACCGGCCAGGACGCCATTTAAAGTGCAGGTATTGTCTCTTACGAGGTGCGTACTTTCAACAGCAGCTTTATTGCGGGAGCCTACAGGCTATATGTTCACACCTGCTTCACTCATGCTGAACAATCTCTTCTTAATCAGAGGAAGTTTGATAGATATCATTTCAGCACAAAAAAATCACAGTTGCAAACGATCGCATCAGTTTTAGTCGTTAGAAAAAGTTGCAGTGAACTTCACTCGTCACTTTCACTCAGAGCAACTTAAAAATCTCGAAATGGTGAGTTTTTCTGCGTTTGATTCATCACTAAAAAAGATATTGGTACTTGCAAGGAATGACTAAGGATTTTTGAACATTCTTTATTAACACTCGTCTTGTATTTTGCGCTCCACATAACACTGAACCCAAACGATACTGCACTCGACTGAATTGATAACTTGAAGAGAACTGAAAGAATTGGTCGGACTGGAGTCTACATGATGCGAACGAAACTTTCTTTTCCTACTCTTCTCTGCGTCATTGAAATAACATTGAGCATCACTGTGTACGCATAGCATTTCAAATAGTAGACCAACTTGATTTGCACATTGATTCTCCAATCAATCTAATCGGGAAATCTTTAGTGCAGCGCACAACCTCAAACTTTTCAACAGCAGTACACAATTATTTATCAAATGCAAACGCTTAAATTTCCACTTACGTATAGGAATACGCGAATATCTCAAAATCCAATTTTCTCCGAAACCTTGAGTAACCATTTTTTATGACCGTTGCAGAGGACGATCACTGGAAACCAGCTGTTCTCCGCTGTAGCCCCACGTGCATTGCAGCGTGTTGTGGCAGATGTGCTCAGCTTCCCCCGGGTGCATGTGAGATACACCATCATGTATCTTATCACTTGCACTCTAGGCTGACATTGATACGAGCTTTTCCTCAAAAATATGACATCAGCGATAACGTGCGAATCTATCGAGCGTTCCACCTTCATACTCATAAATATTTGTATGCATTTTTCTCCAGTGTTTTATAGTCAGAACCTTGTGCATATGAATATTCCGAGCTGTAAGTACTCCGATGAAAGAAATTTAAAAAAGATGTTTGATTTTGCCCTTCAAACGTGAAATTGATTGAAAATCCTAAAGACGAGGGAGCTTTACATTACACTTTCTCTCTAATCTCCCTCAAATTCCTAATACTTATAGGCGAGAAAAGATTTGCGCAAGAAAAGTGATATCTTTATAGCATTTACTTCCGCGCCAACGAAAAAGTATTTAATGCTATCGTTCTTTCTCGCGTTAAAGAAGTTAACTTTAATTTAGAAAGTTTTACTAACGCTTCTAAAATGATCTTTTCTTTTGTTCTCTAGGAACACGCTCATGGCAAAGAAATAAAGGCATATAATGACTAGCGCGATTTTTTCCGACAAGCGATGCAAAAACCTAAGCCAGAACACTTCTGAGAAGATGTACTTTGGACCTAATCTACGTATCTCATAGGAGTATCAAGGTAAGATTTTTAGACCACATCATTTGGACAAAAATTTTGTATTAACTGGAAAGAATGTTAACTTAGCAATCGAATTCTCATTAACTTATGAGCAATGGAGTCGAAATTACCACTCGCAAAAAAAAATGCGCAATTATACGCAGAAACATTAATTCACCGATGTTATTACTCAGAGATAGAACAAATCTCCAGATTTACTCCTTCCGATTTATGAGAATTGGACCAACAATATCACTACCCCGGAAAAACATAATAAACTTGTAACATTTTTTATGTTTACTCTTGCTATCATGGAAGATATCAGGTGACGACGTAAGCAAAGGTAAGGATCTGATTTAGAGTAAGTTGAATTATCTTTTCTGAGTGTAATAACATTTCATTTCAAAAGTGAGATACCTTCTATCATAAATCCTTCAGTTGGGCTGCTTCCTGTCCCGGTGCTGTTATTGTAACACTGTCACGAATCTCTGACCGAAATAACACAAGTGCGAGACGTGAATTAGTGCAGCACCTCTAATCTTCAGCGCGGATTTGCGACGTCCTGTTGCTTTTCTAATATCGTACACGAGATAATCGATTATATTGTTCTACTGTGCGAGTCTGACACGCTAATTAATTGTATCAGTACAGTCAGTTATCTTCTGAATTTATATGTAGCTGGTAAAGTATGCACTTGTTTAAACCAAGCCTCGAAATTTTTTATGTTCATTTCCGCACACAGATGTGCATTTCAACTTAAAATTTGAAAAATAGAAAAAAATATATTTCATCAGTTTAAAAATTGGAAATCCAAGACATAAAACGACCTTCTCACTGATATTTTTGAGGCCGTAAAGATGAAGATTTAGAGTTTTTTTGAATCAGATACTTCTGGAAATTGGAATTGTGATTAAAAGAATTATAGGTTAGGTTTGTTCACTCTCCCCTGCTAGGTTCGCTCATTCAAGACTGTACTGTCATGTCGCAACTTCCCTATTTAATTGTAATCTCCGCTTTGTTGCAATAAAATTATGAAACGTGCTATGTTTCTCCTTTCCTGACAGAGGAGGGGCATGAATCATAGAACTTTGCCGGGTGTGGTGTTCTTAACCTTGGACCCAAACATGGAAAATAAAGAAATTCACGACACCCAAACACTAGTACCTGAGCATTCAAAGAAGAATTATTCCAAGATAAAGAACTAACGTTACAAATGTAACGTAACCAGTTCATCAATTTCTTAAGGTCTATAATTTTTTACAAGAATTCCTGCAAAGAAAATGCCCTAGGTTTTATTTAGACTGCGTTTTCTCTTGAAAGCATTCATTTATCTAATAATTCATGTATTACAATGAGAGCGCGTTCGTCAATTCTCTGAACTCTTAAATTCTTGGTAAAAAGGAGATTTTTCCTTTTAATTTTAAATTGGATAATTACAACAAAAATTATCGTTCGCTTGTTTATAACCATTTTGCAGTACAAGAACTCATAACTCTGTCATCACATAAAAAATTCCAGTCTTTAAATAAAGGTATTTAAGCCCTAAGAATATATTGCAGAGACAATCAAGGTTTGGTACATTCGTATTACCTATGTAGACTTATGTTCAGTACCTGCTGCAGGTGGTCAACGTGCTCTGCAATTCTGGCAGTTAGATGCTACGTGGTATATTTTGAAAGAAAAAATAAGGAATTAAACTTTCCCGCTACCAAGAATCCCAAGCAAACAAGACAGAGTAAAACATTTTTATTTAAACAGACTGCCTTCACACACTTCGAGGATCGGAGCGCTGCATTTGTGTGGATTCGGACGACATTTTCTTTCATTTTCATAAGTCGCTTAATTCAGCTTTAAATATTTGAAACAGAATTAAAATCATCTTCTAAGACCATTCATACGATTGTTGCATCATCGCGTCCAAATATCCCTTAATAGCCATCACTAACTCATAACTATGGTGTTGGGTGAACAACCCTGTGAATAAACATTTACATATAGTTTCATTCACACCTAGTCCAATTTCAAAACCAAACGAAACCACAGCGTCAACCTAAGTGTTGTGGGCGGTTAGTTATGACAAAAATATACTCGTTTGAGTCTCGCAGTGAACTTCACCACATAACTCTTGACATTATCATGAGTGGTCTTAACATTAACTGCTGCTCAATCGAAGGCAGTGCAACGCACTTGACGCATCAGTCAACAGCGTTACCTTGTTGGCCACCGATCTGCAGTCCAGCATTTCCCTGCACGGGCTTTTGAGCCTGCTTGTCCCCTGTGTTTCCCTCTGCCATGAGGTCCACATCGCTCTGGGACCCCGTATTGTAATTATAGTTGTTATTGATGACTTCATTTTTGACATCTGTGTCCATGCCGCTGAGCTGCCCGTAGATGCCAGGGTACATGCCATACCCGCCGAAGTTCATGTTGGCCATGTAGCCATGCTGCAGGTGAGCGCCGCTGGCCCCTGGCACGTAAGGGAAATGCGCGCCGAAGGGATAGTGGCCAACTCCTGATTGTTGCATCCCTGCGCCGCCTCCTACCTCCATTCCTCCTCCGCCCATAACTCCTCCGCCGATTCCTACTCCACCCATTGCTCCTCCGCTCATACCCGCTCCTTCATAGCCTCCTCCACCAAACCCTAATCCACCGATTCCTGCTCCTCCCATTCCTCCAAAACCTATTCCTCCTCCACTATATCCCATTCCCGCTCCCCCCATTTCTCCTCCACTCATACCACTTCCACCCCATCCTGCTCCTCCACCCATTCCTCCTCCACTCATTTCTCCCCTCCCCATCCCTTCTCCTCTCATTCCCGTCCCTCCTTCACTTGCAACTCCCTGACCTCCAACGAATTGAGTTAGTTTCCCTCCTGCGTATCCCCCTTGATATCCTTGTAGGATGTCTCCTTCATAAGTATCTTGGAATTCTCCTTCAACCGAAGCTCCTCCGTCGGCTCGCGAGCCGCTTGGTTGCATCACGTAAACAACTCTGGGCGGCTGTGTTGTTGTGGTTGTGGTGGTAGTGGTTGTTGGAGGTGGTGGGGGCAGCGTGGTCGGAGGTGGCGGTGGTCTGTGGGGCGGGCGAGGCCGCCTGGGCCGGTTGATGTAAATATGATACGGCTGCGGCCCGTCGTCGTAAGAATTTTGACTCCCTGTGTACCGACCGCTCTCAGACGCGCCACCGCCGTAGCTTACATGAACTGATGGAATGGGAATTCTTGCTTGAAATGATCCTCCGCCTCCTCCACCGGCAGTCAGGACCCCTGCAGCTCCTGCACCAGCTCCTGCAACGAGTCTTCCTGCAGCCCCCGCAGCCATGCCGGCTGCTGCTCCCGCTGACCCATGGACGCTACCTTTGAAAAGACCGCCGAAAACCCCGGTTTTGCAGTCAGGAAGGCCGATGTTGAGCCCGAAACCAAAAATGCCTGCAAAGAGAAATTAATAAAATCTCAACGATTTTAAAATATATTCTGCTCTAAAATAATGTAAGAATTATTAAACAGATGGTCAGCACGCCAGTTCGTTTTGCAATGGCAGTTTTTCGCAATAGCAGTTTAACAATTTCATGTTACCTAGGCCGCAACTATCATCTAAAAATACTCTGGAGCCAAAGATAATATTAAAAACAGAATTTTTTCTAATAACTGTTTTTGCTTTATATATTTTATTAAAAAGATCAATGAAACTATGGTATGATACAGCAACATTTTTCTAGAAACGATCCCGTGTGACAGGTTTTTGATCAAGTTATTTAGTGGCTCCAGATCTTGTTTTTACAATAGGACTCAAAACTTACTCAGCCGAAGATTAGAAGTTAATAACTGTTCAACAAAATGCCAAAGGGGTACCTCGTTAAGCAGCTCGCACAGCAGCTGGAACTTTATCAAAAGAATCATAAGATTTCTGGCTTATACTTCATTTGGAAAAATGGAGATCCTACAGAGGATTTTCAAAACTAAAAACTACAAAATTGCGCTGAATTTCTCATGTATTGCTTGCTAACTGCATAAATTAGCTTGCATATTTTTCTGACGCAAGAATATCAAATGCACCCAAATTTTACTCTCAACTAAATCCTTCATGAGATCGGCAGGAAAGAAATCGAGTCCAGTTGAATGCCTTCGTTACGCGTAAGACAAAGAAAAAATATCACTATGAGCCAAAAACTCATGACACGTTTCACAAAACACATCTTGTTCGCTGACGAATCCAAAGCTACAGTTAACCACGGTTGTGGGCTACCAACTGATCCGAGTAATGGTCCTTCATGGAAGTCGAAGAAACACCCGTATTCGTCGTCAGGTGGAGGCTGATGGTGTGAGCCGGCATCATCATTGATCAGCTCGTGGACCAAAACGAGAGCCCGATGGTTTTAAATTAACCTCAGCTGCCTACTGCAGTCTCACACCTTGAAACATCACGATCAGACTGACTTCAAGATGTTCCGCTGTCCCGTCACACGAAGGCCGTGTTTATGCACGACTATGTCACGTTGCATTCAGCAGAAGCAATGTGCATCGCAAATTTTCTCGCCACAACCAGGTTTAAGGATGATAGTCTGATGGAATAGCCTGCCTTTTCGCACGACCTAAATCCCATTGCAAATTTGAGCTATATCAACAACCGCAAGGCTTTAAGTGATTTTCAGCAGTTTTTGGCCCAAAAAAAATTTTTGTGTGACGATTCGAGAAACATATTCGGAGGAATCAGCGACAGCTCCCATCAAGAAATTTACAGATTCAGTACGAGTTAGTTTTTGATTATTCAGATACAATTGGCTTACTTCAATAAACGAAGTGTCAGTGTACCACTTTTTGAAATATCTGTTCACCATATGAAAATAAATTGAAATTGACTGGCATATTTTCTATTGTAAATACTACATTGCAGTTAAAAATTTAGTTTCACTGGAGAATTTTGCACCGTTGAATGTCCCATAGACTATTATCTTGAGCTTTTTAAAAACTCTTGTCAAAGAAATAAGTTATGCAAGTTTAATATCCTACAGAGGTACATGCAACCTTTAATAAATTACGTTGAATAATCTGATTTCAAATTATAAAAACAAAATAAGACTAATAAATAAACTTTGTAGAATATATTTCACTGTGAAAAACATATAATACTAAAATCTGATCTCACGCTGAATGAAAGAGTTACGAGACATTTAGCTAATCTTGAAGATGGCGCCCGAGATGTTATTACCAAGGGAATTTCACCACTGAAGACCCTGGTATCCCTCCCACACATTTGCCACACTCGATACTGACCATCAACTGAGGAGCAGGTTGCTGCCAGCGTCACCACCACCAGGAGACCGCCAACCTGGCACAGGACAGTCGCATTTGAAACAATAATTCTTATGCATGGCAGTCATCGAATGTTCCCAAAATGATCAAATGATAAATGTTTCATTACTTCTCATTGATGATGAATATTGACTCAGATTCATTGATTCGAGATATTGAGTCTACGCACAAGATATAGGTTATGCAATTATGTATGCTGCTATATATTCTGGCTTGAAGTATTTGATGCTTGCACTTAAAATGCTTAGCGAACGCAAAGAAAAGAATACGTCAAGAAAAATTTGAAAATCGACTTTAAGAATACGTATTGCAAGATAATAATTCTGGCAAAAGGTTTTAAGCTGATTATAACTTTATGATAGAAAAAATATTACAAATATTTTACAATTTACAAAACTGCTACTCACCTGAGTCTAAACACACTATTTCTTTAAAGTTAGACTGAAGCAGCAGCAAGTTGCACATTGAAATTTTTCTACGTAAGAAAACCGATAATATTTTTGAAAATTAAAACCATGTCAAGTAACGCTGACCTTGAAGTTACTGTCAGAGATCATCAATGAAACTCTCGTAAAATTGCAACTCACCGAATTCATGGCGAGAAGCTGCCGTACAGGATCGCTCACTTCGTTGCAGGGTCGTGAACAAACCACACCGGAGAGCAGAGACTACCTAAATGCCGGCAAATTCATGGTCTGTCGGAAGAGAATACAACTATATCATACTATACTCGATTTTACAGTATTTTCCTCTCTACTTGGATCAACTAATTTGCGTTGAACTGCAAATGAACAAAGTGAAGATTTTCCCGTGGATATTTGTATCAGCTCATAATATCGAGTTAATTAAGTAATAGGCTTTGTCCTCAGGGTCAGAAGATTGTTCTCAGTCCTTCCAAAAATCATCACGATGTCTTTGTCCATTTCAACGTTCGTAATCTTCTAATTCAAACAAGAAAGTCGTTTCCGAATGACAGCATTTTGCTTTACACAAAATCATCATTTAGCCACAGTTATAACATGTTTCATAACTTAATCTTTCAGAAGAGCACGCTTGGAAAAATTGTATTGCCTGAACACAACATAAATATTTCAATATCTACGTGTGGACTATATACTCCCAACAAACAAAAGCCCATGTGTCTATAATAAACCACCGCTGTCAGGAAGTCATAAAATAACAAAAGCTGAGAGGAAGCTGCACCGCTCGATCATTACTTTATAACCACCCGCCTTCAGGACTTTAAATAAATCAGGACTTTATTAAATAGCTAAAGACTAAATAGGGCAACCAAAACTCTAAGTTCACAGCACGGTGATGTATCATAAGAGCGATCTAACTCAGTATGCTGCTTTGAACATGACACAAAAATTCAGGAAAAGCGGTTGGGTAAGATTGCTCCAGCTGAAATAAAGGGTCATATAAGCAAGACATAATTATTCCTTGAGAATCAATACACAAAGCACGATTACCCATCTTAAACATAAGGCGCAGTGAAACGTTCTTGCATGGGAACCTGTTTGTCCCTGCTGACTTCACAACAATAGATTACTTTCTTGGTTTTCTGAGAACCCTCGTGCACGCAGTGGAGTCTCTTTTTTTATGTCTTTTGAAGTGTGTGGTGATTGTTTATGCAGTTTAATTGTTACTGGTGGAAATTATTTTAAAGTTTGCAGTGCTCTGCAAAACCCAGCATATAAATTGGTCAACGCAAGTTGACTCATCTTAAGTAAATATGAACCTCATGCTAAATCAACTAGGATCAAGAAAGTTCTGAATTACACTTTCTTGACTGATTGCTGGCATGGTTATCAGCGCAAATCAAGTCATTAAACTTAGTTTACCGCTCGGAGGAATTTTCACTCCTGATCAGTTCTGAGTTGTGCTTTGCTCTGCTTCTTGAAGGCAGTGAGAACCAACTGAAGATCACTCTTCGCTGTGTGTGGAAACCGACTGGAATAAATGTTTTCCAAACTTTACAAGTGTTCAAACATTTGATATTACGTTTGTAAACTGATACGCCTTTGCAGTTTCAAGACAAGATGCATCTTCGATATGCAATGGAATCGGAAAACTTTCGCTAAATTTTTTACTTTCTGTGGCAAAGCGCTCTGTGTTCGAGTGAAGTCTCTTTTTCAGTCTGGTTCGGCCAAAAGTATCGAATTGCTAACTATCACTCCATCTTTCCTAGAGTCCAGTTTGATTGTTCTTGTCGCGCGTTACTAATTCCATGTATGCCTGCTTCACGCAAGATTCAATAAATTCCTTTTTCGCACCTAGATGTAAATACTTTGTAAATATCCTTTCTTGGTTACGAATAGCTCCCCATAATTTCATGCGTCAATTAAATTTCGTATCTTAAATTTTAACATATATATAGTTCCCCGTTCTTGAACAACCCCAATTAACATGAACGATGCTTTTACAACGACGGACACATCATGCAACTCATAAAGTATTCAGCACACTAATTTACTCCCGTGTATTCATCTTGCATGCTTCCAGAATTTTGAAAATAGAGGCTATTCATTTGCCTTTAGGTAGTTGCAGGTTGAGATTTTTTCAATGTAAATATTGTTTGAGCTTCAGAACGAATTTAGATTCCCCGGTCTCCACTGCCTACCTAAACTACCGCCGGACTGGCCAAATGCAAAATATGAGGTAAATCGAGACGAAATTATTCACAATCATACAGCCATAATTGGCCGTAAATACTGAGAACACGCTCTCACTCATAATGTGCTCTAGGATTTTTCTCGTCATTGGTACTTCAATTTTGTGTTTTATAAAATGATGCTAATTATCTGAAATTGATTTTTTTTGCACAGATTGTTCCCTACTTTCCTGTGCGCTTTTGATGATGAAATACCCTTTTTTTGTTGGCTGTTTTTGTGATTTGAAATTCGGGACTTAGAGATTAAGTCCATGATTTGGAATCAAATTTAGTAAAAGCACTCTTTTTATCTATGAACTCTTTGAGAAGATATCGTATATACCTGTTCGCCTTTATGTCCTTCATCGTATTCCCGCTGAAATGCATTATTTCGCGCTGAAACAAACATGTGTAAATGACATTTTAGTCACCTACGTAGTACTGTTAGATAGATCCTACTCTACTAACAGCAATTTGTTTACTTGTGTACGGGTACTGTGCTATATTTAACTAATGGAAGTTTCCATCCAGGCTTTCGCAGAAGAATGGTAAGAAACGGAGCACACATTCTATTTCTAATTCTCTTTTATTCAATCAATTCGAAGAACTCAGGCTACAAGCTAAATTCACTGTAACACTAAAAAGGTTTTGGTTACCATTTCAATTAATCTGCTTTCATTTTAAATTTCATCATTCAAGTGTGACAAAACTTTTAAAGAAACCTATAATTTACTGCCATGATTGCTTGATAAATGAAAAATTGAGAGACTCTGGCTTAACTGAAACTAATGATTACACAGCTTTTGAAGTAAATATACAGAGCAATTTTCGAATATCTTCAAAATGCGATCAATAACACAAGTCCTCTATTATCATTTCCTTGCTCGTTCTTAGCTTTCCAGTTCAGCATCTCTGCTCCAGTGTGCATCAACACTGTAGAGTATGATTTCTAAACTGGTCCTCTACACCATTTGATCCAGTTTTGAAAAAATATCTTGTCATTTTGGTAAATTATCCAGCAACATTTTTACAATTCTTTGTTATTAACTATATGGTCCGTAAAAGCGTAGGTTGCTGCTCATCTTGAGCTGGAAATGTCACTTCCCTTTACCCATACATTGTTTCCACTAAAAAAAAAGGCGATTTAAAAATGCTGGAGGTTATAGAACATTAGTTCATGAAGGCTGAAATAGGATTCATTGAAAAGAGCAGGATTCAAATTTTAGTTTTATTTTGATAATTGTGTCTATTTGGCATACCTTTCAAATAAATGTTGCATTCATCCCTAAAAATGGTGTTATCCAACAATATTTGATCAGAACTGCTCATGATTTTTATTCTGACGCAAAATGATAACCTCCGGCATTTTTCCTACTGGAAGATTTTTGTTATAATATTGCATTTTAAATGGTTTAGCATAATTTTCTACATTGGGAATAAAGTGAACAGTATTTTTCTTTACCTGTATCTCTTATGAAAATTTTTATCAGCGATAATTAGAATCCCTACCCTGTTAATTCGTGTTTCTATCTTGGTATGACAAATGGACAAAATTACTGAAATGAAATAAAACTTTAAATCCTGCACTTTTCAATGAAACCTATTTTAGCTTTCTAACACTAATATTGTACAAACTTCTGCATTTTAGAACGCTTCTTTTTAGCGGGTACCCTTTACTATCCCCAGTCTAACTTTTTCGCCGCCTGCATGCTTGTTTTTCGCCGTCTAAGCGATTTAACCGCTTAAATTGCTTAGGCGGCGAAAAACATGCATGCAGGCGGTGAAAAAGCTTGACTGAGATAGAGTGGGGGAAGAGAGTATTCGAACGCCATGAAATTTTTAATTCAACATGCGTCCAACAACCAAGATACTACAAATCTATACAGTTTTTGCATACAAGTGCTCACTGCTGAGATTTTGAATTGTTATAAAACGCAGAAGTGGTGTGGTGAAAACTGAATGCTGCACGCTATTTTATATATTTGTAGAGTAACTCAATCGATCCTCCATTTCTTGGTCCAAAACTTCAAATTTGAGGCACTTCTTTTGCTTTATTTGAGGTTGGAAGTTCTACCTCCTGTTCTACCTGTTGATCCTCCATTTCTAAGTCCAAAAATGCTTCCATCACCGGGATCTAACTTTTCACTCTACCTTCCGGTTAAAGCACTGCCACCTCTTGAACCCGAGATCCTGCATTCCTCAATCCAAAAATGTTTTCATCACCTGAAATTAATCCTCCACTCTGTTTACCGGAGGAAGAACTGCCATCTCTCGAGCCACTCAATCCTCCATATTTAAATCCAAAAATGATTTCATCACCTGAAAGTAATCCTCCACTCTGTCTACCGGTGCGAGAACTGTCATCTCTTGAACTAGCCGATCCTGCGTACCTTAACCCAAAAATACTTCCATCAACTGAAAGTAACTTTTCCCTCTGTCTGCCGGTGGAAGAACGACGGCCTCTGAAGTTAGTCAATCCTCCATGCCTAAATCCAAAAAGGCTTTCTTCACTCGAATCTAACCTTCCACTCTGTCCATGTCTACGGTTGGAAATACTATCTTCTGTTGAATCAGTCGATCTTCCATACCTAGATCCAAACATTGTTTTATAATTTGAACCGGAATTTCGACTCCTCCGTTTGATAGTTCCATCGTCTATCAAATTAGTAGATCCTGCGTGTACACGAGTAGATTCGACAAGATTTCCGTAACTAAATGGAAAGTTGTCTGTATATCTTAGGCTGAATGTGTTTTCATCAGAACTATAGTCGACGGCATTCGAGGCTGTCGATGTTCCCTTTAAAGGACGGATTCTACTTTCCCGACTTGGGTACTGATGGCTGAGGTCCACCGCATTCTCAGCCTGACCCCGCAGTCCTTCGA
The DNA here is from genome assembly GCA_030386875.1 of Morinoia aosen. Classification (NCBI taxonomy): domain Eukaryota; kingdom Metazoa; phylum Arthropoda; class Malacostraca; order Amphipoda; family Talitridae; genus Morinoia; species Morinoia aosen. The sequence goes on along the minus strand of CM059567.1, from coordinate 73,950,365 downwards.
AGTGTGTCGCATCACTATCCTCGTAGAATTTTGGCGTCAGTATTGATGGCGGAGATGAGCTGCCATTGAAATTACTTTTTCCTCCAGAATAACCATGTACGCTAACCATTGGAAATTTGACACTTGGACGGAATTCCGCTGGAAAAACGGAAAAGAAAATATTTAAACAAAAAATATAAACAGGTTGTAATTTCCTCGCTGAAGTCATGAGGGAAAGTGCTTCTGTTACTTTCATCGAGACAACCATATGAATATCAAAGTAAAATTGGTTATCTTTTAGCCACAAAACAAATAATATAATGTCGCAAAAACAACAATTAATTTGACTCGTACAACTGAAACTTCAAATATAAGAAGACAAGAAACATTTCAATTTTCATATCTTACCTTGAACTGATGAGCGCAGTGCCACAACCAAGGGATAAACCAAAAGCCAAGTGATCTGCAAGATTTGAAACGTAATAAGCTGGTCAGATAACTCTGATTCTCGGCGTCGGTCAATCGAAAATCATGAAATAATCGTATTGCAATTCAACGTGTTTTCACTGTACAGTCCCTAAACAATCAAGGCAAAAATACCCTTCACGCTCGTTAAAAATATCCAACCCTAAAGTGTAACCTTTTTTATTCACGAATGTTATCACTGTAAACTGTTATTTTTCAAGCAGTGACATGCAATATTAAGGTAATATTTTAGACGTGTGCAGCTGAAATTTCATGAGAATGTTTCAAGATATTAAATTTCTCCCTGTACCTCATTCCACGCTGAATCATTTCAAAACATGTAGAAAAACAAGGTCATAATAGTCAATTAGTGGAAAGCGAAGGATGAAATTCAGTATTCAATTCGCCTAATTCGCAGTGGCGTGTGGAAATAAGGCACTTGTGGCATTAAGAACAAGCTGGCTCTTTCAGATGTGAAGAGATTCTGAAATTCCTATTCAAGCAGGCTTAATGTATTCCAATAAATCATTAATGACTTTCAATTTGATGCAGCTGTACAAAATGCTTACATGAGCCGTTCTGGAAAACGAAGGAAATCGATCATTCTGAGAAAACAAGGAAGGACACAGGAAAGTTTCTATAAAAGTTCAAAGAAATCTTCAAAGCAAGCGAAGATTTCCTAATTCTGTTTGAAACAAATTAACCTCCGCTAATATTTTCTTGGATGTTGAGATACATTTGATTTTCGTTTGTTCAACTTAAAATTTGGAATTATGAACAGCACTTGGAAGGAAATTAGCGCCGTTATGGGCGCTCAAACTGTGAGCACATTTAATTGAGGCACCTCGTGTATTTTCAATAAAACGATACAGATTAATTTTGTTCCTATAGCTTTAATGAAACAAGAAATCCTGTGATTCAAATCCTGAATTTGAACAATAACAAGCCTAAAATTTTTAAGGAAAGATTGAAACGATCTTTGCGCCTTACAGGTGAGGGCAGGCGAGTACGATGTTTGCATGTCTGCTTTGGTATGACCTCAGCGAACAATAACGTAAACAACATCATCGAACAATAACAATAATAACGCAAATTATTTTGACATTTTTCACGCTAAATAACACATCTTCAACCAATAAAAATGTTCACGTTATTTCTACTGAACATCACAACAAGAAATGCTTCTAGTTATTGCACTGAGGAGAATGTTCAAAAATTGCATAAATTTGCGCAAGAGCAAAATGGGATCAGCATCAATATCAGATTCGAATGAATTATTCCGATGCTACTTACCAAATTCTTGTTGAAGGCAATTTGTTCCGAACATTCTCCAACAGCTGTTGGTTTAATATTGAGCATCTAATTTTAGTCTTCGAAACAAAATATTTACGTGAAACGTATTCAGGACTTCATCCGTTATCTAATGTTAACATTAAAAATATCTATCGACGAATGTTTTACGCAATATCACAGGATAGTCACATAACGTAACCCTTCACTGCAGAATAACTCAGTTTTAAAATTTAGATTTTGACGCAACATTTTATTTTAATTTCTACTTATTTTTTCCTTGGTAAGTGATCAATTTGCTCTGAAGACCTTCATTTGCGATATCCTCGCTGCCGTCATAAACTGCTCGTGATAGTTGGATCACCCACTCTTTGCTAAGGAGGAGAGAACGAAAAATGTACAAGCACTGAAAGATGCATAGTGTTCACGAAATATTAATATTCCGAATACCAATCAGCAGTGGGGGCGCCAGTCCTCCTGTGTATGATAAACAGACACATCTAGCCTTAGCACACAGCCTACCCTTTGTCCTAAAGTAGTTTAAAAACCACACAAGTTACTCCTTCATAACCGACAGAGTATAAATTCTACAGCGTGCATTTTTTACGTATGTATGTCATACGACATGGAAACCTTCTCGTACCTATGTTATTGCGTCGTGATCTTTTAATAGTAATTGCATCCGGCTTTTATCAAATGCATATCCATGATTGCAATCATACCTGGAAATTATATAGTAGTGTGTTGATGGTATTTTTAAATCCTGAATCGTTCATTTTCATGTTACTCTAAGGACAAGATGAGTATTTTCTCATGATTGAAAATCAACATAAGAATAGTAGGCTTGAATTATTCTTAGTAACAAAAGGCCAAATTACATCATATTAAAAATCTTTGTAAAGATTAGCATTTTTTGACGCAAATTCCGGAGATTTGAGCAATAATATACTCAGAGCTACTGGCTTCTTGATGCACTCAACATCAAACTTTGTAACATGATCGTGCATTATTAATTCTCAGACTTTGAAACTGTACACTCAATAGTAAATATGACATCAAACCTATTCTAAGAGTGCTTTAAACTTGCACAACAAGTCCGAGCCGTGAGACGAGACTTCTGCCCTTGCGGTACCTGCGTCGCGGCAGTTGTTCCTTCCCCTCCTCAAATAATGCAACTGATTGTATGAAGCGAAGTTGCAATAGGTCTGGCTGTGCTTTGTTGTCAAACTCAACATATCTGATCAAAATGTTTTATGTGCCTTATAAACTTTATCTCACAGCCCTGCTTCGCTCGTGTCCAAAACTCAGCCAAAGATTTTGAAATTCTGAATTCAAGAAGAATCTTGAAATGTTTCTGTAATTGAAATTCTTTCGTTCTCTCTGAAACGGAAGTGCAAACAATGGCAGCCTGGTTAGTGCAGTTATTCTCAGTTAAATAAAAGCAAAAATTACGGGATTTAATCGGGCCTAGATATGACGGCTTCTCTTGATTGTGCTACTGAGTAGTGACCTACTAATCAACGGAATTCATATGAGTATTTAATTGCAAGCATTTTTTAATGTATCTTTAAAATTAAAGCAAAGCCTGCGATAAAGAGAATACATGGGTGTAACTCGCGTGCATTTCAGGGGCTTCGACACAACTATTCCATACTTCAAAGATACACATGAAACATTAAAAATAAGTACTTCCAACATGAAATATTCTGAATGTTTCTAACTGTAAATACAAATATAGTCCAAATTTCGAGCTCTCCTCATTCTCTTGTTCCCTCCGTCTCCCTAAGAGGTTTCTTTAATGACTCATGCTAAATTTTATCAAGTTGCCAGCAATTTTCCTGTAACCGTGAAAATCATTTATCTAAATCTTACGGTGCCATTCATGCAGTTGCTCCGTCGCCTGAAAAATACTGACCCATGTTCTGAGGGGAACCGGCTCGCAGTTCTTTCCAGTGAGCCGTGCTTTGTCTGGTGAGCAGCGCTATCGCCGAGAGAATGAGGTATTTACCTGGAATCAAGTCTTTTATCATCCTCGTATTAAATATTTTTTTCCAAAAAATTAATCTGGATGGAAAAATTTATTTTTTTATGTTTAGTTCAGTTTGAATCCCATTTTAGTAACATATGGACAAATTTTGCATTAAATACATCGAACGAATATTTCAAATAAAAGTGCATGAAAAATTATCTTTATTTTAATTTCTGAAGCACTGCCTGCGATTACAAAAATACAGAATACGCTCGAAATACTACACTTATAAATTAATACGTCAACACGATTGTAATATGTGAGAAGTATTAAATAAGTGAAGAACGTACATCTCTTACCAAAGTAGAATTTGGCTCTGATCACTTTGACCTCGTAAGCCACACACCGAAACAGCGCCTCTTTTATCTACACCTTAGAAAGCAATAACGGTGTTCAAACCCTAAATGAATAAATATCACTTAGGTAACAATACCACTGCTCATGCCATGAAACCACTTGTACGTATTCTTTAAGGGACAATACCACCGCAATTACACTCTAAAAAATGACGTTTCATTTAGGAGCAATTCCGAAGCAAGTATATTAAAATAAACAACCGTCCACTTACTTAAGGCATCGTATCAAAGCTATTATTTTCATAATAAATGATCGTAAACGATTAGAAGTAATACCGGGGATACTACATGAAAAGAAATTAATGTATACGTTAAGGTGCAATCCTGATACAATTATCTTCGAAAGTAGTTATTGTGTACCTTTGGATCGAGATAATGGCGGTGTGCTGCGAGTCGTAAATACAATTATACTTGTGCTTACGACAGTATAAGTATAAGTACTATAAGTACTACTACCTATATAAGTAGGTACTTATACCTACGACGTGGGCAAGTAGACATACCCTCAATTCTAATTGCAAAAAGTGTAGGAGAACTAAAATAAATTTAGCTACTATGACATGAACGGTGATATTGCACCGATACGTCCAATTTAAACAAATACTGGAAAACCATTTGAATAAATAATATAAATATCAATTCCGTGTTTATTTTTGAATGCACTCACTTCAACGTCGTAGTAGTATCAAACGCAGTGGAAAATAATACAGGTGGATAACTTCCTCATTCTTGGACTTAATTGTTTGAACAATCTGTCAAAAGTGTTTTGAATGACGCTCATTCATTCCTGGAGAAATTGCTTGATCTCTTAGACAAGCGGCCAAAGTTCCGTCAATAGAACGAGTTCTAAAGATGTTTTCAAGATGTCGGAAAAACTCATTGAAAAATCCTTGGGATCTGGTCGGAGTTTGCAAGAACTTCTGGAGGCGGTCGACTGCACCAGTCATGGAAATTCAGATGAAACCTTCGCAGCGAATCTTTGAAGTACTTCTTGCGTAAAATCAGTCTTTTCAGAACAAGTTAGAGATAATTCCATCGTTCCGCTGATTCGTCATCTGCATATTACATCAAATATGATCCAGGCGAATTATTAAACATTTGAAAGTTTGAATTTTCGAGAAAATAGGGTAGCATGTGTTCACCAGTTAAGATACGTGCATATTCATAATCTCTCATGCATAATTCTATGAATGATTTTTTTTGCCAGAGTGTTTTCAAGACAATCAAAATTCAAATATATGAAATTCATGAACAACTTTTCTGGCACCTTTTTGGAAATAATTTCGTTAAAATGTATAAGCAACATGAACCGAATTATTATCGTAAAACATCAAATTTCCCTGATGAATGTAAACGCTATCCCAAAGTAATGGGTGCTCAATGGAAATCACAAGTCTAAGCTCAGTGCAGCATGGCAGCTGCGTCGTCTGTTCTGAGCACGACCTCTATATCATCAAACGGCGGTAGCGAGGAGGTCAAGATGACTGAAAAATTCTTTTTCATTAATCTTATAATTTAGCGAATAAATTCTAGCTTTTATTAACACATTGACTACGAATTCGAACACATGTGCATCACTAAGAGTTCTGCTCATATAGGAACGGGTATAAATGAGCAGCATTCCAATGTTCACTACTTTTTTGAAAATATTTTAGCATATTTTTAGCATATTTTTGAAACATATTTTAGCATATTTTTAGCATATTTTTGGAACATATTTTCTGAAACATATTTTGTATTCGAGCATTAAAGGGCGTTTTTCAGTTCTGCTACTTGCTACCAAACCCTTGCAACCGCGCTAACGTAGTCAAGTTTGCTAATTTCCTCACCTCATAAAGTTATTCTATCAACTTGTATGCAATATTTACGATGTTTTTTTAAGTTTTTCTCAAAATAAATTTATTGTACAAAATATTTTAGGACATAATGTACCATCCTGAGAACAACCTACATGGCTAATCTTTACATCCAAGCTGAATATGACGCTTGCAGTGCAATATTTTTCATCTCTTATACTTTCATTCTTCGTTTAAAATACTGATGAAATTGGGCAATATCATGCGTATAAGCTGTACTTTTAGTTCTTACAACTATGAGGTAAACATGTAAATTTGATCTAGAGAAGATTTAGCTTCTGCAATTTTCTATAGTCTAATCACATCTCCTAGTGTGATTGATAATGAAGTGCTTTCCAAAACATTCCCGTACTATAGAACATGAGAACCCTTCTTCCTCAAGAATTTTAAAACGAATTCCAAGATCTACTCCTTCCCCGGAGTTTTTCGAAATTGTTACTCAAGTGAAACTATTAAACAATATTGATATTTTTGAAAGCAACTTTTTCGAACATTTCGTTTCAATTTCCCTACTGTAATTGAAGCACACATCGGAAAGACTGGCATGTGGGGAAAACTGGCTCAAATTCATTAAATACGTTTGAGACATTGTCACATGTGCTATAGGACTCTACAAGGATAACTTCGGAAGAAGTGTTGACTGATAACGTCAGGATTAGGAATTTAAATCAAGAGTTACGGTGGGAAAACGGTAATTGACGAACTGGACTAATAATTATCGATAAGTACCAAAAATTAGACAATGTGTAAATTAAATTCAATTTTATTGAGCTAACAAATCAAGCTAACCACTTAAAAAAACATACAGCTCTGCTGGAGCATATGAATACGTGAATGAATGAACATACGACTTGCGAGTACATATATGAATGTATAAATGTTTTAACGTATGAATGTATATATAGATGAATGTATCATGACAACATCGTGTACAATTGACTCATTATCCAAAAAATGAACTTTAAAAAGAAACGTTGAATCAGGCAATGCATGAATGTATCACACTACATTCTACTCAAAAACCAGTGCTTTAGAGCGCGTCATATTAAGACGCGGCAAAATAAGATTTAAAGAAACAAATTACACCAAAGCTGTTTATTGCTTAACGAGAGCTTTATTTAGGAACAAAATATACGGAGAGTAAAAATACCATCTCAAAGCAATGATTTCATTTGATATTGGGACTATTTTTTGAAACTGAAGTTATTTTCAAATATGTAGTAAGTGGGGGAAACTTTTCTTTACTATTTCCTACAGATGGCTGAATGTTGGCAAAAGCATGCGTTATTTCTTTGAATAAATTCGTTAAAAGTGATTCGTAGGAAGCCCTAACTCTGATCGTCTGCATTAATGATCAATTGAACTTACATACAGCGGATAAAAAGAGTTCTGGTGTGAAAAAGCCTAATTAATCTTTAAAAGCATTGAATGTTGAATACGACTTTAACTGTGAATATAATATGATTAGTTTGCTTAAATAATTCAATCAATGTTCATTGTGGATATGAGAAAAAGGTTTGTGAGTGAATTTTGAATCGTTCAAAATAATATTGGAGCAACAGTTTTACATTAAAATTCTTCGAAAATTCTAAAACATTATTCTTGCTTGATTGTACCAGCTTTGGCCTCGGAGTGACACTCTTTATTGGCCAGAGAGTCAAACTATCAAGTCCACACTTGCCAGATCTGCGTCAAACGTTTGCGGTAATTCTATCATCAGTTTCATTTGACACTCTCATGACAACCCCGGCCTAGTCTTTGAGTACAGCTCCTGTACCCACATCGGTTTTACTTTTCCCGATTATCTCCTGGTCAACCTCAGCTTCATCAAGCCTGACGCTCAAGCATTATTCCCAGATTGGCTTTGAATTAAACTTATATGTGCTTTCAAACTCCTTCATACCTGGTCCCTAACACTCCAAAATCAATGGCTTGGTGTGATTTTATTCTGGCCTCATACGAGATTCTCTTGAGGAAGGTGCACCCCTAATGCAAGACCTGGCCATCAGAAATACCCCCAGCCTTACACCATGTCGTGTTATACGGATTCCAGTTTGGCTTATACCCTACCTTCAAATCCCAAATCCTGTTGGGCTTATACCATTCCTTCCCATCCCAAATCAATTTTGGCTTATACCCTTCCTTCCCATCCCAAATCCAGTTCGGCTTATACCCTTCCTTCACATCCCAAATCCAGTTTGGCTTACACCCTTCCAATCTTGAATCTAGTACGGCTTATACCAGGAATTATAATTTCAAATTAGGTTAAACCCTTCCTTCCCTTCCGAAACCCGGTTTGGCTTATGTCCTTCTTCCCAATCTCAAACACGGCTTGGCTTAGACGCTTCTTTCCCATCTCAAATCCGGATTGGCTTACACCCGTCCATCCTATACCAAACCCTGTTTGACTTATACCCTTCCTTCCCATTTCGAACCCAGCTTGGCTTATACCCATTTTTCCATCTAAAATTAAGGTTGCCTTATACCCTGCTTTCCCATCTCAAATTCGGGTTGACTTATTCCATTCTTTCCCATCCCAAACCCGGCTTGGCTTATTCCCATCTTTCCCATCTCAAGCCCGGTTTGGCTTATACCCGTCTATCCCATCCCAAACCCGGCTTGGCTTATACCCATCTTTCCCACCTGAAATTCGGGTTGGCTTATACCCATCTTTCCCATCTGAAATTCAGGTTGGTTTATACCCATCTTTCCCATCTCGAATTCGGGTTGGCTTATACTATTACTTCCCGTATCAAACCCGGCTTTGTTAATACCAATCTTTCCCATCTGAAATTCGGGTTGGCTTACACCATTCCTTTCCATATCAAACCCGTCTTGGCTTATACCCGTCTTTCCCATCTCAAATCCGGTTTGACTTATACCCATCTTTCCTATCCCAAATCCGGGTTGGCATATACCCATTTTTCCCATCTGAAATTCGGGTTGGCTTATACCCATCTTTCCCATCTGAAATTCAGGTTGGTTTATACCAATCTTTCCCAACTCAAATCAGGGTTGGCTTATACCCATTTTTTCTATCGGGAATTCGGGTTGTCTTATACCCTGCTTTCCCATCTCAAACCCGGCTTGACTTATACCCATCTTTCTCATCTCAAACCCAGATTGGCTTATACCCTACTTTCCCATCTGAAATTCGGGTTGGCTTATACTCTGCTTTCCCATCCCAAACCCGGCTTGACTTATACCCATCTTTCCAATCTCAAATCCGGGTTGGCTTATACCCATCTTTCCCATATCAAATCCGGGTTGGCTTATGCCCATCTTTCCCATCTCAAATCCGGGTTGGCTTACACCATACCTTCCCATGTCAAACCCGGCTTGGCTCATGCCCATCTTTCCCATCTCAAATCCGGGTTTGCTTATTCCCATCTTTCCCATCTCAAATTCGGGTTGGCTTATACCAATCTTTCCCATATCAAACCCGGCTTGGCTTATACCATTCCTTCCCATATCAAACCCAGCTTGGCTTATGCCCATCTTTCCAATCTCAAATCCGGGTTGGCTTATGCCCATCTTTCCCATCTCAAATCCGGGTTGGCTTATACAATTCCTTCCCATATAAAACCCGGCTTGGCTTATGCCCATCTTTCCCATCTCAAATCCGGGTTGGCTTATGCCCATCTTTCCCATCTCAAATCCGGGTTGGCTTACACCATTCCTTCCCATATCAAACCCGGCTTGGCTTATGCCCATCTTTCCAATCTCAAATCCGGGTTGGCTTATGCCCATCTTTCCCATCTCAAATCCGGGTTGGCTTATACCAATCCTTCCCATATCAAACCCGGCTTGGCTTATGCCCATCTTTCCCATCTCAAATCCGGGTTGGCTAATACCCATCTTTCCCATATCAAACCCGGCTTGGCTTATGCCCATCTTTCCCATCTCAAATCCGGGTTGGCTTATACCATTCCTTCCCATACCAAACCCGGCTTGGCTTATGCCCATCTTTCCCATCTCAAATCCAGGTTGGCTTATACCAATCTTTCCCATATCAAACCCGGCTTGGCTTATACCCATCTTTCCCATCTCAAATCCGGGTTGGCTTATATCATTCCTTCCCATATCAAACCCGGCTTGGCTTATGCCCATCTTTCCCATCTCAAATCCGGGTTGGCTAATACCATTCCTTCCCATATCAAACCCGGCTTGGCTTATGCCCATCTTTCCCGTCTCAAATCCGGGTTTGCTTATACCCATTTTTCCCATCTCAAATTCGGGTTGGCTTATACCCTGCTTTCCCATCCCAAACCCGGTTTGACTTATACCCATCTTTCCCATCTCGAATCCAGGTTGGCTTATACCCATTTTTCCCATCTTAAATTGGGGTTGGCTTATATCCGTTCTTGCTATACCAAACCCTGTTTGAGTTATACCCTTCCTTCCCATCCCGAACCCGGTTCGTCTCATACCCATCTTTCCCATCTCAAATTTAGGTTGGCTGATACCCATCTTTTCTACTTGAAATTTGGGTTGGCTTACACCCTTCCTTCCCGTATCATACACGGCTTGGCTTATACCCATTTTTCCTATCTTAAACCCGGCTTGGTTTATACCCTTCTTTCCCATCTCAAACCCGGCTTGGTTTATACCCTGCTTTCCCATCTCAAATTTGGGTTGGTTTATACCTTGCTTTCTCATCTCAAATTCGGGTTGGTTTATACTATTCCTTACCATCTCAAACCCCGCTTGGCTTACAACCTTCCTTCTGATTCCAAACTCGGGTTGGTTCAAATATTTTCTTCCCATCTCAAATTCGGTTTGCCTTAGGCCCTGTGTTTCCTCCCTAAAATTCAGTTGACTGTGGCCAAATATTCCTATTGTAGATCCCGTCGCACTTACGCGAAGTGCAGCAGTCTCACGTCCTGGCAATCTAGCGCCTGACGTGTCCATCATACCAACTACTGGCCCGTCACTGTGCATTGTTTGGTATCTTCTGGGAGCATAATTAGTTCGGCCAGCTCCCGACATCTCTTTCAGGCCGCTCTGCATGTAAGGGTGCGCGCTGCCCGCCCGGTGTTGAGAGGATGGTGCAGGTTGCGGTCTCAGCTCCTCAGGTGCTCTTCCATGCAAGGTCGGCCCGGAGAGACCTCCAAGTGAACCGTGTCGCGGGCGGTCAAAACCCGACAGCAGTAATCTCGTGTCGTATACTCCTGGCCACGGAAAGTAGAAAACTTATTTCCAGTGCAAGACGTGCGCATAAGCACTTTTTTGAAAACAGTTTTACTCAAATTTAGTCATTTGTAGGAACATTTAGTTAACAAATTATTTAATGCCACAGTTGATTGTATTATTTCAATCATCCAAATTATCCTCTTCGTTTTACGTAAGATGGCGCACGGGAAAAACAAAATTTTGCAGGTTCAAGCGAAATGGAGTGAGACAGTAATAATGAGGATTCCTAGTTCTCAAACAAATATCTTATAGGACTCATTTTCCTGTTTACTGCTATAGTCGACGTTAATGTGCATAAAAATTTCACGGCAGACACATTACATTGAAGGCAGCCATCAAGCTGTGATTTAAAGGAGCGAGCTAATCCTTGATTAGCCCTAAACGAACATTTTACCGATGAATTAAATTGGCGTGTAGAACCAAAATGTGTGGTTTATTTTAAAATACGTATCTAACCATTGATCGTGGAGAATATTCCAGCCAGCAGTACGATGATCTGAAGAATGACAGCCTGAAGAAAGAACACGCTTTTAGACTTTGCCATGACTGATGACGTAATGTATAAAACTTATACATCGAACTATAGGAAAAGTGTGGTGCAGAACCAAGATTATAATTATAACCCTGCCATCAAGTGAACTTGCAGCAGATTGGCTTATACCCGGGCTATAATAGCACTAGGCTGCGAGTCACTAATTACATAGCTCTCTTGGAACTCACGAAAATTAGAAGCACAAATTTGAAAATCGGTCAGAGTAAAGTATGCAGGTAGGTCACGAGCTCATTATGTATTAATTGAAAGCATTTAAGTACTATTTAGTTTCAATTGAAGTACAATTTAATAACCATATGCACTGCCTGAGTCTAGTTTAAACAACGTGCACGGTGAGAAGGGGAAAATTATCAAATAGTCAGTTCTGAAGAAATAGAAATGAATGGAAGTAAAGTATTGTTAAATTTATTATCGATCGTACTTTTATGCTTGTGAAGTATTGATCATACTTTGTATTTCACAGGACTGATGATGTTGCTTGTCTCCGAAACACTTTAGATTTTTTTTATTTTTGAATAAAACGACTAATTTTTCTGGTATTTCCTTCACTTTTAAATTTATAGTGAATCTGTGATTTGAGCAAAGCAAACATCTGTCTACAGTATTGTTTCTTTGACCTAACTTAGGCATGACTCACACGCTCACACTCACAGCACATATGAGTATGAGTAAGAACAACCCATTATCGGAGTCCTCACTGCGGCAAAATGAGTATACGTGAGGTCATTTAACAACATAAAATTACATGCTCTTAGAACTTCTATCAATTACCACGTTTAATTTTGTTAGATTATTTCGGTTCCAGTACCGTTGTGCAGGAAAGGCAAAAGTTCCCGAACTAAATTAATTGACAGAATTCAATCTGCATTAGAATTGTGTAATAAAACAAAAATCATCCTCACATTAGAAGCTGAAACACTGAAATAGAAAATAACATCACTGAAATCAAATAGAAGTTCTTTTTCCAATGTGCTCTTCATTTTAGTTTGATTATCCTCTAAAGTATTTCCCTTAAACTTTCAGGAGAGACACTCAGTTTCTCTCGCGGTATTTTGTTCCAAGCCTTTTTTAAAGACGACTTCAAATTGTTGACAGTATCAAGGGAGGATGCACAGACTTTAGTCTCCGATAACAGTGGCAATCACTGAAATCCAAGGGGTTAAAATCAGGCGCAGAAAGCGGCCACATTGACGTTTACTCATTTTCTGAATACTACAGAAAGTATTAACGGCAAATCTTTCTGAAACATGAAAGCAAAATATTAGCAATTAATTGAGTGCTATTTTTTTCGTTTAAACATGCTCTGAAAAACAATTCTAAATTTATGTTTTGCTCCAAAGTGCTGTTGTATTTTGCCTGTTATCACACAAAGTCTCGTGAAGTACACAATTGATCGTCTACCCTGAGTTGACATAGGAACCCAAATTGTTTGGCATATTATTAAGCATACAACTAGTAATGAGACGAAAACTTTCCCAAGACGTGATCCAATATTCTAAATAATTAGAAATTAGGTAGAAAATTTATGAAAAATTACATACCGGGTCATCTTCTGTCCATATGCCACTCACTATAAAAAACTGACAAATACGCTTTTGATAAAAAACACGTTTTTTACGCAGATATTTTCAAAGGTTACTTTCAGTTCAAGAATGATTTTCAATCGCTGAAATCTACGGAAGAGAACTTCGACGAGGTATAATATTCGGTCATGAGTGCATCTACCGAGCGTTTTTTTCTCAATATTTCGTAAAAATAATACCAACAGTTCACATTTTGTAATATATTTTAGATTGATTCACACAATGAAGTTAGAGCTATCGTGTAAATTTATGAAGTATCTAGTTTTCCTTAGACACCCACCTTACTCATGCTTCAGTTGTGATGTTTGCAGATAAAACAGAAATTTTTTCATGTAGCGCCAGAACTCAATCTTTAACCTAAACTCTTTTTTTTATATCAATAAAAAGAAAGCTTTGTTGACACAAACACACAAGAGATATTCTCTGAATGAACGCATTGGTAATTTCTGTAAATATTAAGTAGGAGATATCTCTGTATTATTAATAATGAGCTAAAGTTTAGTGTGAACTGGATGTCAAAACGGATAGAACAATGGAATTAACAATTTTCTACCTTACACAACGGCATTGATTTTCCCGAAAACTGAGAAGTAAATTAAGAATTTGAATCAAATTTTCAGAAATATTGCTGTCCTCACATTGAATGACGCAGCTTTTTCCGACCATCAACTCGCACAAAGCGCTTATCTGCGTTAGACCACCACTCTCAGCTGCACGGCCATTCGCTATCGTGTTTTCGGAAGATAAATCAACGAGTATTCTGCACTCAGAACACACGTGTTGCATACCACACCTATAACAAAGATATTTTATTATGTAATCAATCTTCTTCATTACTCGCTGCGTCTTAAAAAGAATTGACTTGTTTTTTTTTAAAGAAGCTAAAATTTTCTTGCAAAAGCAATTTAAAATTTAACTTAAACACTTATACATTGGTTCGACTTGAAGTTACTTATTTTTTGTTTTGAACAAAGTATGATATTTGTTGTTACTTTCATACTACCCTGTTCAGCAAGTCTTGCTTGGGTAAATTTTTCCACTTCTTAATTGGTTTTTCAACATATGCTAACACAAATGTCCATAAAAGGTTGCTTTATTTTTGCTTATCGAACCCTAATATTCCTCCGAACAAACAAAGAGCTTTTAATCTCATTACGTACTATTAAAATAACTATTTTTCCTTCTGTGCATAATTGACACATTTTAGTAGATTTGAATGAATAGTAGTATTACTTTTAATTTCATCTTACCACGTAGCTGTTTTGAAAGCTCGCCAATTAATCAGATTCTGTTCCTTTTAATACAAAATACATGGAACTTCTTTTAGCTCGCTTTAGGTCTCATCGGAAATATAAAGATTAATTTCAGAAAAAACTCAACAGAGTTCAATAAAATAATATTTTTTCAGCATACTGTGAATATGGAAATTGCGACTCAATACTCGAACGTCAACACCGCACTGTCGGATAATTCAAATAAATTATACGACAAAGTTAGCTCTTGGTATAAATTATATCGCATGACTATGTGCCTGTGCCTGACCGTCTGAAGATGGATTGCCCGATGGAGCTGAGCTAGAGACTACCTGAGTCCCTGCGAGCTGTGGCTCAAGTTGGGTCAAAATGTTTCGTGAAACTTTTGTACACTGTCTCCCGTCGCGGGGTGAGGTGTAAACAGAAGTGTTTTGCTGGCCAAATTATTTTGAGTCGAGCTTTGTCACAACTGTCGCTGGACTGCTGGATGGGCTTCGGTCGGTGGGTGGAGCGCTAATACAAAGAAGCCTATAGGATGCTGCAGGCAAGCCTGTCACTGAGTTGCAAAGCTAGTCAAAGAGTTTACTGTAATGCGTTCAGACGCGACAGAGAATCAGGAGTATTAAGACCGGAATTAATTATTTTATTAGGAATGTTACAATTTTTCCTGGATTATCTACGTGTCGATGATTTTAAATATATCATTTTAAAATGTTTAATTTGTGTTGCTTTCTGGAGATTTTTTCCTCTAAACGTGTATTTTGAAATTTTGTATTTTACAAACCACCAATTCTGAAATGCATCAACACTAATAGAAGTAGAACTTTTATTGAAGAATTTAAATTATATATTCTGATTTAAATTTCAATGTGTAGCTAAAACATTAGTGTGTCTTCCTTATGTGGTCAAAAAATTGAGTTTTCTATATAACATGCTTTTCTTATTTTCGTTTCATGGGTGATACGTCTTAAGATGAAACTAAATTATCCTTCATCTTTAATTTTATTTCAATTCCACGTTAACGGTTTAATGATCATGCAGTATTATTTTTAGTCTCTCAACACTTTTTACTTTGAGACTTAAAATTAAGAGAAGTATAACAACACATAATTAATAATGAATAAACATTTTGCATTTTTTCCTCACATTATTCCATTTAACTCAGGCTCGAATTTGGAAAAACCGGAATTAATGCGAAAATATTTACTGAAGACTATAGCTTTAATTGCTTTCTAAGATCGCCATTACAACTCGGCGATGGCCGGAGTCGCGCTACGACCTACTGGCAAGTCGCCAATTACGCCCTCCTGTCGGACACAAGTTTCAGTCTTAAAAATGAACCTTTTCTCTGCAGGGTGACACAAATTTTTTGCCAAAAGTTTTCAACTGATAAATTTAGTCAAATCTTAACCAACAATCACGTTTGAAAAATCTTTGGTTATGTATAGCCTGAAAATAATTCGACAATTCTGTTTCTTCATAACAGCTTTGAGTCTACCAAGCACAGCTTCAACAGAATCTCGTAACTCTTCAGGTGGAATGTTGTCCCACCAACACTATAAGGAACTTTTCATAACAACTGGGAGTGGTGAGACTTAATGCAGTAATCAGTCTTCAAGATGGACCTGAAGCAAAAGTCTATCAACTCGAGATCTGACCTCGAGGCAGGCCATTCTTCCTTTGGCAATAAATCTGGAACGTCGTCATGAGGACATCTCTGCTCCCTGTTGGTTATGCAGGCAGGCGCTTCATCTAGTTAGAAGAGAAATGGCCATTACTGAACAAGTGCTTCACCACAAACTCAATGAAAAGCATTACTCCAGCCCTGACTTTTACAGATGCATGTTTTTGTGCTCTGTGAACATTTCTAGTCTTCACTGGAATTGACTGTAGCATTCTTGCCGGAACACTGTCACTTTGGCTACTGTGAGCTTCCTTCACTGTAAAAATTTCTCGTCTAAAAGTAGAATATCGTCAAACTCTAAGTTTCGGGGCGATCAGAATGTGTGCGACTATTGTCAAGCCTCCTCTTCGTCGAAGCTATTGTTAAACTGTGAACTTTTCTGTGTTTCAAATAGAAGATCCATATAAGCTCCTGTTCGTGACTTGCTTTGCAGATCGTTTCGAAGCATTCAGTTTGCGCAGGCTTTTTGCTCATGGAGTGGCAGAAAATCTTGGCGACAGTACTACCGATTGCATTTTTGAGCCTAGAGGTCCCAACTGACTGGGACGTTCAGTTCTTGCACGAAGTTTCGTTCCTCTAGTCTCCTACAGCCAAATGATGGCTCGAACAATAGGCCAATTGAGATGCATTAAAGTATCCAAACTAGACTTGCCAGCTTTGTGTAGCTCGATTAATGCTGAACGATAATTTTTCAATCTCAAGCAATAATAAACTTGAAAGAATGACTGGCGTTTAATTAGCACATAAGAAACAAATAAAATTTACATTGCAAAAGGAATTTTTGTGGCAGTGTGGCAGGACTCGTGTGTCATCCAGTAACTTGACCATACGAATTCCATTGAAACAAATGTAGTCTGTTGACAGAATAAAGTCGAATTATCCCGAGCTGAAAACTTGGAGTCGCTCTTCACCCTGACGAATTTTTATTTGCACATACATAACAGTAAAGTGCAATTCATACCCGAGTGAAGTGAATTGCGCCGTATCGCACCGCGTGAATCATAAAAACGAGAGCCTATCGAGTGCAAAGTTTGTTTCTCGGAAAGAGCTCATCAATTTTCTCCCATACAGAGAATGTACGTTAAAAATACGTATTACATACCTTTAAAACACATGTTTCCCGCATATTGATTTCATGAAGAGACAAACACTATTATCAAACATTTAATTCGTTTTTTGCTAATTTTTGAAATAAATTCCTGTTTATAAATACTTCATAATTCTTCCAAACTGTTAAGAAAACCGTATCTGTCTCCACACTTTGAGAACAGTTAAAGATTAGGCCCGTATCACACTTGAAGCATTTAACTACAGCGCATTCGTGCGCTGAAATAGGTTTCCGTTGTTTATTTGAAAAACAGATAATGTACCAGTTTTATCGAACATCCCCCTACCTAAAGCTGTCATTTTTGACGGTCTGCGTACAATTATTCATTCATATTTTTGCATCTCTATCAGAAGAACGTCCTTACTTAAGAAGCAATATTAGATCTATACCACAGAAACACAATTATTCAACTACTTTTTTTTTTTGTTATTGTAAGTTTTCGTAGATTTTGATAAGGTAGGTTATGTTAGGTTAACACATTCCCCACGTATTGGGCTATGTATGTATAAATAGGTAAATTGCTCATTCACGTACCAGTATAAATGAATGACATTCATCTGTTTCGCGACCTTTTCAAAAAATAACTGTTATTTTATGAGGTAAAATGTTACCGTTCAATTGTATTGTTCATATTTATTAGGAGAGACAAAAATATATTCGAGCAATAAAGTCGATTTCCCAATTCTCTACTTACAACCAAACTAAACCAACCGTTAACAACCGCGGAAACGCGGTGAACATGTTAGTATGGGTTACGCTAGGATATGCTACAATAGGATATGTCATTTTAGTATAGGATTCATTAAAGTAAGATAAAAGAGAATAAGTTTAGTTAGTTTTATTCAAGTTAGGTTAATTTTAGGAAAGTTAGATTACGTTAATTTACGTTAGGCCAAAATAGGGTAGGTTGCGATAGACTTGGTTAGGCTAAGATAGATTTGGCTAGGTTGTATGATACAGGAGAAGTTAGGATTGGTCAGGATATTTTTAAGAACTGTAGGTTAATATAAGTTAGGTTCTACTTGGTGCGGTTAGGTTCGGATTCGTTTTGTTGGGTACGAGGTTTTTAGGATAGGCTGGATAGAATCAAGTTAAGACAAGTTAGGATGAAAGAGTTCGGATTATGTTTTGTCCTAGAAAAAAGATAATCATAAATTTATTCGCAGGTCAAAAATAACTTGTTATGACGGTACGAGCCAACTAAATAGCATTGTAAAATAATAGCTGTTGTAGGAAAATTGCCGAAAAATTTGAGTTTTATATCAGTATCGTGGTGACCTCGTGGACTCGTTTGAATTACGGGAAAACTTTATTTCAGATGAACTTATAAGGCACAGGTTGTACGATGTACGATTTACAATCATTTGTACGATGTCCGCAGCTGAGGAGCAAACATCCGGATAATTCGGAAGCCAATGACTTTGCTTTATCCAAGAGTTAACCTAATTAATTGATTTTCAAGCCCTTTCAAACATAAACACATTGCTTGCGAAATGACCCACCGGTGAGTCGTACTCAAGTTTTTCCAGCTGCGAAACGACCCATCGATCGGTCATTTGAGAATTTTTTAACAATCTTTTCAAATTAGTGTTATTTTAATATACTTAGTTATTATTAGGTATTTATCAAATTTTCCCCGACTGTTGACTTTAAATTTGAGTTGGATATTGAACTTCAGTTTAACCCATCGCAGTCAATGTGTTGAGGAATAACGCGGTTGCAAATAGCTTGCTCGTATAAGTTGTAAGAGTAAGATGAAATCAAAAATTCCAATAATAGAAGAATGCAATGAGCATTAGGTATATTATGTTGCAAAAAAATCCCTCTTTAATCTCTAAAAATATCCTCAATAAAATCCTTATACATGAATAAGAATTTTGTTGAGAATGTTTTTAGGGATTATAGAGGGATTTTTGTTACTGCATAATATTTGCCACTCATTACATTCTTCCATAACTTATGTTCTTCTAAACTATATACAAATATGAAGTCGTGAGCACATTTTTCGGTCCTTCGATTTTGTTTCTTATTATAAACTGATCTTTACTGTTATAGGCTAATTTTTCAAGGAAAAGCAGATAAATCAAAATTATTCCAGTCTAATGCTCTGAATCACTGGTTTTCTGACGTCTCTGGAAAAATGTTTGAAGTTTGATAGACGTCTCTTTAAAGTCGTAACTATTAGTATATACAAATCGAGGATATAAGTGGGAACGCTGAATAACTATTGTCTTATATGTACACAGCGTATCCGATTCGAGAGGGCGTAACGTAACTCAAACTAAATAATTATACATTTGGATATTTTATTCTCACAATGAGGAGTTAAGCCAAGTCAGGACAATCATGCAGCTGCCAAGGCACACACACACCCAGGAGTGTTGTAGTTCGGTCACATCAGCACCAACGCTCCAGCCAGCCATAACTCTGCTGTGCTCGGCACCTCGCACTGGCTTGTCACCGTCACAGAATTTTTCATTCGCCACCGATACTTCTTTGTAGAGAAGCGACGCGTTGAATCTTCTAATCTATAATCACTCGTACTTTTGTAAGTATTAATGCTGTGAATAATTTCATGATACTCAGTCTATCATCCTGAAAGTTTGAGAAAACGTTTTCCTCTTCGCTCGGTTATTAGCTCATGCTATCTTGCACACTTTGTAGATGAATAACTCAAATAAATCGCTTCTCACATCTCTGAGTTGGCTTTATCTGAAAATCCGTAACTGCAAATATCATACATTATGAATACTAATTATTTAGCATGTTCATTTTCAAATTAATCTGTATGATTATACTCTACTGTTTAGTGATTTTTTTATTTATTTTATTTTATTTTTTATTTTTTTATTTACTTCCAGTGATTGTTTAGCTTTTGAATTATGTCATTCACGAAGATACTATGCATTTTATCATGAAGTTTTACAAATTTTTTTATATCAAAAATATTCTTTACTTTCATTAGCCTCTTTAATCAATCAATCATATCGCAAATTATTGCAGGTTTATTGAGGTAAATATACCAAAACTCAAAAATTATTATTATTTAAAGAAACTTTTTTTAGTTGCGAGTTAGTTCTGTGGGCAGGCAGCTGTGCGAGCGTAGCAGCGGTTCGTCTGCACGCCGTCGTGATCAATAAAAGCAGTTTATCTGTCCAAGAAGCAGCCCTTCACCAGCTCATTTCAATTTTTCCTCATAGTCAATAATTAATAAATTTTTGCTGAAATTAAATTTTCTAGTGGGTATTTGTTAGTGTCGTCTGTGAAGTTGTGATTTAATCTGTTTATAAATCATCTAGCTGTTTTATAAAATGAATCTCACTTCGAAGGAGGAACGTTCTGAACAATTAGACCAACATTTCATTTGAATAAAAACCTTTATTATAGACCAATATTGAGCCTAATTTTCCATGATGCGACAGGATCCAGGTATAATCTTGAGGTACGGTCAGCTAGCGCAAAACCACAGCATCGTGAAGACATTAACAAATCCGTTCCGTTACCAGAGGAAAATTTACTGCTTATGTTTGTAGTCGTGAGTAACGATAAAATCAAGGTCCATAAATGAAAGATAACCTCTCTGCAGTATTTTTACAATGATCAGTTGAAAATGTATAATAATCTTATTCTTATAGCAATAACTTGAAATCTAAAAGCGATTACGTTTATCTTGTATGACCTCTTCCTTAAATTACAGAATCCGCGAGGTGATGTGATCCCTAAGGAAAGCAGAGCGCCAATCGTCCACTAGTAATCTTCGTTTTTTATTTTCAACGCGACAATGCTGATAAATTTCCACAAACGTATGTTCTTTTACAAAAAAGCTGATTGAAGACACTGAAAATTATTTTCTAGGTTGAAAATTCTTTACATTTTTCTTCTGACATTCCAGCTTCTCTATAAACAAGGAACAAGACTTGCCCGCGTGTGAACCCCTAACCTGGAACTTCCAATTCATTGTTCACGCAGTGAGCGATGCACCATTTTGTATAAAAATTGACTCTCTAATTTTTCTCAAACAACGGAGCCTACAGATGTTTTCACCAAAGTCACTCAGCCAACATGAATCAAACATAGTCAACACTTGAACTTAGATATGATAACCTCAACATTGGGAATGTCTCCTAAAAATTTATAGGCTTCTCGTGCTCATTGCTCAACATTCATTTTCTCTTCTCTAAACGTTCTACTCGAGTTAGTCGAGGTGAAATTACGGTAGAACGTCTTTTCTACAACTTTCCTTTCGGTCTCGAAGTATTCACCAGCTGATTGCGTTTCTTGCATTAACCTAATTAAGATATCATTCTTTCCTGATTGCTCCAGAAATTTTTTGTATTCTTTCAACAAGTGATTATATCTGTCTTCCTTTTCTTGTTCCGTGAGATGTGTGCTTCCTTCTTTTGAACCTACAATGCCTATCCCAGCACCAGGTCTACCCGAACCTATTCCGTCAACACCACCATTGATATTTGGTCTCACTGACTCGCCACTATTTTTGGGAAAGAGATCTCCTTTTGAGGTGGACTCGGTAACATTTCTAATTCCGACGGCGATTCCTTGTTCTTTTCCGATTCTATCGGTCTTCGAACCAATGGATTGGCTTTGCTCTCGACGTCCTACAGCACCTTGTGTACCAGTGTTTATGTTCATATTGTTATTTACGATCCTATTTACTACTTTCTTTCGAAGGCCTTCTAACCCGAATAAAGGACGGTAACCTGGATAAGGCATCATTAGCCCCATTGGAGAGGAGTATGGGAAGTACGTCGTGGGACGATGTCCAAATAATGGCCGCATGACAGGATAACGCCCTGCCAGCAAACCATTTTCTGGCCTTCCTCTTCCAGCAGCAGGGTACACAGGCCTGCGAGCAAACAGACTTCTAAGTTTTGGTCTTGGTGTGGTAGTGGTGGTAGTGGTAGTGGTCATGGGCGTGGTGGTGGTGGTGGTGGCGATGGAGGTAGTTTTCGTTGTTGGAGATTGAATATCTGGCTGAGCTTCTTCACTTTGATCAAGGAACTGCTTCACATGAGAAAGAGCAAGTTGTCCCAGGGAGTGTGCAGAGTACTCGACGTGACGAGCAGGAGTCGTCGTCGCGGTCGGCTCCGATTTGGGGTTTTTTATCCCAAAACTGCTCCATGGAATGTGAATTTTAATCGGCGAGAAACCTGAAACAAAATAAAGCCATCACATTACAGCCAGTATGTACAAAGTATTAAACATATTATAGAATATGTCCGTCCCTATATTTTGGCATTGTGTATGTTTTTGTTCTGCTCTCGAAAACATCTTCAAAAAAAGTACATTCCTCCCACGATAGTCACTCACACACAATGGAAAACTAAATTTTGCTTTAACATTTAACTGAAATCGAAATATGATACCAAGCGGGCTACTTCTTCTCATATCTGACCGTTGGCAGGAGCCCATGTTGTCGTGAGGAGCCAGCTGACCAGACACCACCAGATCTGTAAGATACAATATCAACGTTGGCGTGACACTTCATGGATTTGTTTCTGGTAGAATCCTGAAACGTTTCTAATTTGAATAAAATAGGTGCAGTTATTAATGCAAACATTACTAGAAGGGAAGAACTTTTTAAAAGTTTTGTACTGTAGGTCCCTCTTAGATATGGTGCCTTTGTTCAAAGTGCATAACTAAACATGAGAAAAGAAGATACACAGTAAAAATACAATATTCCAACTCAAAATTTATGTCAAAACTGAAAAAGAAAAACGCATCTAGGCTTAGACTCGTATATTATCGGGATGACACTAACGCAAATGATACTAGATATTGAGTCGTTAACAAGCATGAGACAAAGTTAGATGCTCAGCAGATGTGCTTACTTACCGCATTCATAGTGATGACCGAAGACTTGAGATTCTTTATTTAAATCTGCAAAGCAGAGTTTGAAACCAGAAATAAAGTACCAACTGGAAACATGACCAGGAACTAATCACGGTCTAACACCCTGTAGTGCGCTTTGTGACGTAGACTTCTATGCTCAGTCTCGAATTACTCCAAGAGCACCTGGAAGTAGATTAGTAAGGTGCAGCTACAGCGGAAAAGGTCAACAAACATGGTTCTTAAGTTGTAATTAAATAATGAACGCCGCAGTGGTCCACTGCACTCATGCAAGCCATTTCTCACCGAAAATCTGCGCTTTGTGGAGTGATTTACAAACTAGAGATGAAATTGCCAGTCTAACATCGCCTACACTGCTTGGATTAGTTCTCACACATTCTGGATTTAAGAACAGAACATAAAAATAGTAGCTGGTCGAAAGAGGTAAAATTTTGACGCTCAGCTGCCATTTAAACATTTTCTAAAATTTCCATTAAAAAAAATACCACACAAGATCACTTGTTTTAATTTATGTATTTAACATAAATAGAATTATTTATTTATAAAGGGTAATTCGTGCATCAATTTTTTTGTAAAATGCAGTTAGTATTTTGATGTGTTTTTTTGCATATGTATATTACGTACAAAATGTAATACAAATTTTATTGTTTAGAAAATTAGCATGTAATTGTTAGTAATGTGTCTTTAAAATTTCATTTCTATGTTCATTTACTTATTCTCAAGAAAAAATGAACAAATATTAGTTTATATATTTCTCGAAACACAGTAAGATCTATTATAATTCTTAATCATATGTACATTCAATATTTATATCTTTTCACAGAAATAGTTACAAATTTTATTTATCTTTGTTCAAGCAGATTTTGAAAGTAAAAGTTGGAAGTTTACCACAAACTATAAATGTTTAGCAAGAAGCCATTCGTTTAAAAAATTCAAACTGTAATTTTTCCAGATATATGTAATTGTTGTAGAAATTTTTTAAATAAAACAGTCTTCAAGCACGGTTAGAACTGACTTTAAGAATCCTATTTTAGAACGACCCTTTCCCAACTCATTGGGTGAATAATTTAGCATATTATGCATAACAAATATTAAGCACGATCGGTTGACGATCCCCGCCTGTCTATCACCTGACCGCCCCTGGTTTCTGTGAGGAGACCGCAGTCGCACGTGTCGCATCGTCTGTTCTGATACACCTTTGTTAAAAATTTGACTTGGATATTGTACTTCAGTTTAATCCATCGCAGTCAATGTGTTAAGATCAAAAATTTTCGCTATGCTTTGAGAACCGTCGAATGCCAAATATTTACGCTTTTTCGGTTTAAAGAATGACTTATTATGCCTTTCGGGAGAATTATTTAAATTTTCTCACCCCGTTTTGTATACGCTCCGAATTTCAACCTTCAGTGGAGGGAAATAGTCAATCAATCGTCTGGAAGTATGAATCAACGTAAATTAACTTTTAACCTAGTACTGTGCTCTCCAAATAGTTGTTTAACTACCTTACTCATCTATTCTACCGACAACAAATTAATAGCAAAGGAAAGTTATTCGTTTAACGTACGCGAGTTTCCTTGTTTTCTCAGTCTAAACTAAATTTCAAGATTAAAGCTATGAAACTTGAACAATTACTGTCAACTTAGCGCTTGATGAATTTTTAGCGTACTCTATATTCCATCTGCAGCAACAGCACACAATGAACTTAAAGATCTAAGCTATGATCGTACACAAATGATCTATCCACTGGAAGCGGTAGCTGCGTGATATATATGGTCTACGTCTGATGCTAAAAATCAAAGCTAAAGCAGGCACATGATTTCAAGTAATCACACTTTCGCGCACTGAGAACTTAAAATCTTTTCATTTTAAATTTAAGGAACTTAGAATTTTGACGAAATGAGAAATTCACCTCTAAACTAGGAAAAAACTTTTTGTTCTCAGTGTCAAACTTATGTAATACTAAATCAAGCTAATGAATGAGTAAAAAGATAAGCAGACAGGTTTTGGATTATATTCAAATAATCACTTATGTCACCATCATTAGTTTGCAGTGGCCAACTTTACTCAACGAAGCCGACTGAAGGCCAAGTCCCGACAGGAGAAGAACGCACCTAAGCCATGTTTTGTAAGCAGATCCACTCCTCAAAATATTTCGCTTCCCTCGCGAAAACTTTGTTCTGGTATTCGATATTTTTTCTGGCTGACTTTCATTTTCTATTAATATTTTAACATCTGTAGCATGATTTTCAAACAAGACCAGGATTTACGAGTCTAACGACTTGTCTACCCTGCTTGGATTGGTCTAGCACGTCTGGATTTAAAAACAGAGTATGAAAATAATAGCTTCGTCGGAATCAAAGGCCATAAAATTCTGAATCTCCGCTGCCAGTTTGCTAATTTTTTTCCTTGCTTGGACACTAAGAGTTTTATCAAAAAATGTCCACAGCTTAAAATGTAAAGCACCAATATGCTCTATTTATTAAATTACGGCCCTACGCGAAATCTTAACAATGCTGGTCTTCAATCTGAAAAATTATAAAACCACTTGTGGTGCTTCTAGCTATTAAAATGTGCGAAATAATTTGTTGTAATAGCAATGAGAAGAACGCATGCTCTTTTACCGCAACCTAGCGTATGACTGACGTGGTAAAAGAAGATTGATTTTAGTTGGGAATACCTTTTCTGTCTAGGAGTTTAACTACGAAGGTTATAAGAACTTTAAAATCATTTTAATGAAACATTCCAAGCCTCAGCTCATCTTCAGACATATCTGCAAGTACAAAATATACATGCATTGAATACAAACATGACAAAATCACAAAACTGCTCATCCATCATGTATTCAAAGTTTCAAACCAGTGTCTAAATAAAACAAAGACATAACATAAAAACTGAATGAATCTAAATGTCAAAACTTCCCTAACCAGTATCGTAAATGTGAGTTAAAACAGAAAATAAGAATATAAAAGTACAACTAAAATACGGAACGGTCATAAAATCAGCTTACTAGCAAAAATAAAATCTAACCAAACAGAGAGAAAGAGAAAAAATGAGTGAGAGAGAGAAAGAAAAGCGAAAAAAAGATATTGAATATTGTTCACTAAGAACCAATAATTTTCAAGGGGTAAGCACTCTGCGTATCATTCATGGCCGGTTTCAATTTGTGTATACGAGTATACAGTGACTCTAACACACGCAGCTCACAAAAATTCGAACCATAGTCTAAAATCTTATATCGCTCGTTATTGATAATTTGTTCACATGGACCTATGCAGTGCTGCGTTATGTTGGAATGAGAAGGTGCCCCCAACGGGCTTCCTGTGCGATGACTCCTTCCGGCATGCTCAGCGACTCTCATAAATAGTGCTCTGTGGGTTGATCCCGAATACCGCGATGCGCAATGCGCACAATTGAATTCATAAATGAGAGATGATCGCGAGCCCTTGAGAAGATCATCTTTGAGGCGAAAAAAAATCGAATTGTGAAAATGTTCAATAGAATTATGCGAAAGCGAGTCATAGGAATTACTTTGCCAAGGACATTAGATAGTTCATTTTTCAACTTTTCCGACTGATAGCCAAAATATGTTACTACACAATATATATTAGATGAAATATTTTCAGGCTCTCTATGGCTACACACTTTTGAAAGAAAAGTATTAATCGATTTATGAAAGGCAACCACCGATTTATGAAAGGCAACTTTTCTTCCAAGTAATCGTTAGAAGAAAAGTAAGACTTGAGGAACTCAAGCTCATGGTTAAGGTTATCATAGGTATAACATATCCTATAGGCTCTGTTGATTAAAGTAAATAGACTGTTTGCTTTAAAAAATTTGGAACAAAAACTGAAAAAGCTGAGACCTAAACGGTAAAACTTTGTTTTCTATACACTGAGGAAAAAATTTGTTGTCCGCCCTGTAAACTTCAACGTCAAGAAAATTAAGAAAATCACTGTGTTCTAAATCTATTGTAAGCTTAATACTAGGATGCTGAATATTCAAATATTGCAGAAATAATTGCGCATCAGTTGCACGTTTGAACATGACAAAGGTATCGCCCACATAACGCTTGTACAGGATAGGCTTAAAAATGGACGGACAGTTTTGAAGCTGCAATTTTTCATGGAAGCACAAAAAATATTCGTAAAAGTAGGTCAGAGCGGAAGGCCCATACTCAAGCCCTCAATTTGCTTGTAAACAATTCCATTAAATAGAAAAAACAGAAAAAAACGGAAAATTTTAGACTATGCATCGAATTCTTGGGAGTTGCCCATGTTAGAGTCACTGTACATACACAAATTGAAACCGGCCGTGAATGATATGCGGAGTGCTTACCCCTTGAAAATTATAGGTACTTTGTGAACGATATTCAACATCTCGTTTTTCTTTTTAATTTTTCTCTCTCTCACTCATTTTTCTCTTTCTCTCTCTTTGGTTAGATTTTATTTTCGCTAGTAAGCAGACCTTACAACCGCTCCTCATTTTTTAGTTGTACTTTTATAGTCTTATTTTCTGTTTTAACTCACATTTACGATACTGGTTAGGGAAGTTTTGACATTTACATTCATTCAGTTTTTTATGTTATGTCTTTGTTTTATTTAGACACTGGTTTGAAACTTTGAATACATGAAGGAGAGCAATTTTGTGATTTTGTCGTGTTTTTATTCAATGCATGTATATTTTGTACTTGCAGATATGACTGATGATGAGCTGAGGCTTGAAACGTTTGATTTCAGTTGCATTAAACAAATTTTTTATTTGCATTGACCTGAGACAACGCACGATATTTTGCAAGTTTCTCGCGATGACTTGTGTTCTTTGAGTATACTATTGTCTCGCTTAGAAATAAAAGCTGTGTAACCGAAAGAATTTAATGAATACTGAATTCAATTATTTTCCCATAAGTATCTCCCCCCCCTTGTATACCCAGGAAAATAGCCCACTCTTCTCTCTTAGACATGGAAAGTCCATTGTTGGACTTAGGTCTTCCGTCGAGCTACGTGCTTCGGCCGATTTTAGGCTAGTGTAAACGAACGCCGTTCGAATTTGTCGAGATTTTGACGACTCCTCGTTTTGTGAGAACCTCTGTTTCTTGTGTGGCCCCTGAGAGTAAACTTCGTGATTCGAGTCGTACAGTGATTACCCGTTATTCTGAACGAGTGGTCTGCTCAGTTAAATGTGAACTTTGTGAACATTTCAAGCATATCTCTGACTTTAAAGTTATTCTCGGATTCAATGAGCGATTTTTCGATCTCGCCTCGGGTTGCTAAGCGTGTTCTGTTTACGGGCTCATATCACTGTTCTTAGTTTGGGTGGTTTTCTTATTTAGCTTTTTATAATCGCCCGTTATGCAGAATCATGTTCAGTTATCTGTTCGAGGTAGCAATAATTTTTATTTTTGTCAGCGTCGTAAGAAAATGACTTTGGCGATGGTTAGGCATTCGTATATCGCCGCCACAGTGGATATGGGCATACATTAACGTGTATGCGAGGTTGCGAAACGGATGTGTGATATCTAATAGGTGGTGAGGCGAGAAGTTAGACTTTGTAGGGTCCACCCATGAATGAACATAATAAAATATACAAAATAAAACGCTTGCGTTTCTTAAAATTATTTCAACTTATGATCAGCATTTCAAATTCGACTGTTTAACATAAGCTACTGAGATCATCCGAGGGTCTGCCCTTGATGAAAACCAATAGGAGCTTTTATGAAAACTTATATAAATAAATTCATGATTCAAACTCCAGAAACCAGATTTTAAGATCACAATCACGTCTTCGATTGCGTTCAAATGGAAATAATTGAAAAATTAATTTTACTGAGAAAGTCTATTTCGTTAATGAGCAGTCAAATTTTAAACGAGTTGTGGAAAACATTACTTAGGTGATAGATCCCACTCGAAGCACTAACCCTGGACGTTCACCGCAGTCGCAAAATTTCATGAATATTTTTTACACAATTTTCACACACTTTAGGAAACGCAATAACAACGCCTGGGTGCGATCCTCCAGCTCAGATATAATTTCTGGTGCTTGGATACCGACCAACGCACGAGAATTTGGGGCTGATGTTCTCGCACACTTTCTTTTAAATCCGCTACTGGGTCTGATCAGGTCGGTGGCCGACGTGTTCAGTTTTAGGACGTCCTATATTAAGAAACTTTTAATAGCCAATATATTGGCATGTATCTCTGTTGGCAACTTGGAAAATAAACGTTTTTCTTTTCTTTCTTTTCGGCGCAGAATTTTTCTGCTGCTCTTTCAGCCACTCTCTCGATCGAGGGCTTCACTATACTCGCCAACATCTACGCATTACCATCACATGCCAGACAACGCAGGTTGAGTTTTCCAATACTCTTCAGTTAATATGTGGATAAATTGCGTAAATACAATTTATGTGTATGTTTAACGTTTATCCTTAGCAACGCTTGTTATTTAAGCCTCTTCGTGTTTGTACAGCTTTGAAGTTACCGTTTTAATTCTCTATTTTTTGTTTCAGCTTCAACGACGTCTAGCAAATGTTCACAAGCAATTGTGATGACTAAACTGGTGAGTTCTGTTCGTACTAGCATGACTCTTGTCGTCTATCTCAATATTATGAATATTTTCACTCCTTATTGCCGTATCGGTTTTCGTGAATTCACGTCAGGTTGAATTTCTTATAGCACGTCTTCGTTGGCTATCGTTGAAGAAGTTCGACTAATCGTAGCTTGAATTTTTTTGTATGGCATCGAATAGGCGACACTGAAATCAATTTCTGTAAATGCATTACTGATCCGATCTGAATTATTGAGAGTTCAAGTAATACGAACAAGGCGCCGCATGTAAGCGTGATAACGATGTAATTGACGCATTATCAGCCTCCCCCGTTCATTTTTCCTTAGCTATTATAAGGTTTTTCCTCTGAAAAGTTCAAATTTATTTTATGAAAGATGCTCCAATTCTCCCGGGAAGGCGTACAATTACCCAACGACTTAGACCTATTAGTAAACATAACTCAAAAGTTACTTCTTTCCATCTTTTATATAAAAATCTTTTAGGTGATGTTTTCTAAATTATAAAACAATTTTCACTAATTGAGCTCAATTTTCTAAAAATAAATGTTTGAATACAATTTTACTCATTTAGCTCAACGCATTTTGCTCTTTTCCATACTAACTCAATTGTGAAGCGTCCAAATTCATTTTCTATACTGTCTTTCCGTCCCATGAATTCAACGTTTGACCTGTACCATGCTTTTGTTGCGAACTAAAATATAGTTTGAGAGCTATAATTCTGTCAGACAATCAAATGCCACAGGCGAAACAAGAGTTTGGAACTCATACCTGTGCTAGAAGAAAATTTAAATCAGAATTATTCTCGAACATCACCAGTGTTTCTGTAGATATAATAAAAGAACTGAGAAGGATGGCATTCAAAAATTTATTCATGATCTGAGAAGTGCAATGGAGCCCAACCTCCTGGCCTAGAAATAGTTCCCTACCATAGCAACCTCAGCTGATCCTCGCTCGCTGTGTGCTGAATGGCCAAACCCTTCGGAGGCGGTTTTTGTTTCTGTGTATTCAACGTTATAGTCATGCAAGCCATCGAATAAAAGATGATCCTGTTCAGCTTGTTCTCTAAACTTTCTAAAATCTCTTAAAATCTGGTTGTATCTATCAATTCTTTCTTGTTCTGTGAGCATCTGGTCTCCTCCTCCTGCTGCTGCAATCCCGAGACTTGCGCCGTGTCCTTCGAAACTTCCTATCCCAATGCCGCCAGAAATGCTGGTGCTATGTGATTTGCTGCTGTTGTGCGAGGAGGACTTTTCATTGGTGGAAGTGGTAGTAAAATTTCGCGCCGTGATGAACTCACCTTCTCCTAAGTAACCGGGTTTACTATACATTTCGTAGTTCGAATTCGAAGACAATGGGCCTGGGAATCTTTGCATAACTTGATTTGTGTGTTTTTGGTTGCTTGTATTTTTTTCTTCATAATTTGAGCTGGAGGCTGTCTCGTGACGCGTTGCTGTCACTTTATATTCAGTGCCAGAAGAGGTCAGACGATTTCCGCCCATACTTGCAAAGTTGCTTCCAGATGTTGGCCGATTTGAGCCGACACCGATAACGTTGGTGCCAAAAGAAGTAAGTTGATTTGAGCCGAGACCAACAACGTTGGTTCCAGAAGAGGTTTGTATATTTCCGCCTACAAAATTGGTTCCAAAAGAGGTTTGTTTATTTCCGCCGATGCTGAAAACGCTATTCCCTGAAAAAGCTTGTTTATTTGCCTCTGCAACGTTGATTCCAGAAGAGGCTTGTTGATTTGCTCCGACGCTCAGGCCGTTGGCCACAGGAGCGGTTTGCCAATTTGCGCCGGCCCCGTTAGCGTTGATGCCGTGAGAGATGTGTTGATTTGCACCAGCACCGACGACGTTGGTTCCAAAAGATGTTTGTTGATTAGCACCGACACTATCAACGTTGGTTCCAGAAAAGATTTGTTGATTTGCGCTCTCGCCCACCAAACTACCTGCATAAGAAGTGTCTAGATATTCATCTGCCCCTATAAAGTTTGTTATTTCACCCACTCCTGCATAATCTGTTCCAGAAGTAGCTCCCCCATATATGTAATCATCCGCAACGTTCGTCCCTGAAATAATTTCCCGATTCGTCTCTGCACCAGCAATGCTGGCGCCAGAAATTGTTTCTCGATCCGCACCTGTCTGTAAAAAGCTGGTCCCAGATGAAATTTCTTGATTAGAGTTAACATCAGCATTGTATGGCCCCGAAGAAGTTCCTCTACTTCCACTCATCTCAATACCATTATTTTCTCGATTAGTGCCTGTCCCTTCGTTTTGTATTCCAGAAACACTTTCTCGATTTGTATTCACTCCTGCACTATTAGCTCCTGAAGTGGTTTTCTGAGTCGAGCCTGACCCCACAAAGTTTGTTCCATGAGATGCCAGCCCCAGATTCATGTTGCTCGCTTCACTATTTGAGCCTGACATAGAGTGGTGAAGAGTTGTAGTTACAATGTATTCCTTCCCAGAAGAAGTCTCTTTATTGGAACCTACTTGAATGCTGTTAGTTCCAGAACTCATTCCATGATTTAAACCTACTCCTATAACGTTAGTTCCAGCTGTGTTTCCGCTATTTAAGTTCACACTTACTACGTTAGTTCCTGAAGTGCTGTCCTGGTTAGTGTCTGCTTCAGCGAAGGCAGATCCAGCAATGGCTTCCCTGTTTGTGTTTACCTTAACTGAATTTCCAGGATGCATAATTTCATCATTAATATTCGTTTCTAAAACGTTCGTTCCAGAAGTGATTTCCTGATTTGCGTCCATCTCTGAGTTAGTGTTGTGAGATGTTTCTCGAATAATACCCACCACTACTGAACCTGCTCCAAAATTGGTTCCTCGATTTATACCCCCTGATTCTGTTCCCGAATTGGTTTCGTGATTTATACCCATCCCTGCCGAACTGGTCCCAGAATTGGTTCCTCGAATTATACCCACCTCTACTGAATCTGCTCCAAAATTGGTTCCTCGATTTATATCCATCCCCTCTGAATCTGTTCCAGAGTTGGTTTCTCGATTCATACCCATCCCTACTGAACTTGTCATACCCATCCCCACTGAACCTGCTCCATAATTGGTTTCTCGATTTATACCCATCCCTACTGAACTCATTCCAGAGTTAGTTTCTCGATTAATACTCATACCTGCTGAACCTGCTACAGAACTGGTTTCCCGATTCATGCCCATTCCTACTGAACTTGTTCCAGAATTGGTTTCTCGATTTATACTCATACCTGCTGAACTTGCTACAGAATTGGTTTCTCGGTTTATACCCATCCCTACAGAATTTGTTCCAGAAGTGATTTCTCGATGTGACCCCATTCCTACTGAATTTGAGCCAGAATATATTTCTCGATTTATGCCCATCTGTACTGAGGACGCTCCCGAACTGATTCCTCGATTTGCATTCGTTCCATGGTTTGTCCCTGAAGTGATTTCTCTATTTATACCCGTCCCAACTGAGCTTGTTCCCGAAGATATTTCTCGATTTGCATCCATTCCCGCTAAATTTGTTTCGTAAGTCATTTCTTGATTGATGGCACCCTTTGTGACACCCATGTTAGAAGTCATTTCACGATTTGTGATTAATCCAGCCGAATTTGTTTCAGAAGTGATTTTTCGATTTCCCTCCATCCCCACTACGTTATCGTCAGAAGCAATTACTTTATTTGACCCCACACCTGCTGCGCTTATTTCAGAAGTTGCTTTTTTATCTGTTTCTATTCCTTGGGTCGACACCCCGTAAGCATTTGTTTGCTTTAAACGTCCTGCACTTCCCTGCGTTCCTGTATTTACGTTCACATTGTTATTCATCACTCTATTAGTGTTTGAAGATTGCCCGTGATGGGCACCAAATGCTGCGAAGAAGCCTGGAGCGGGTATATTTGCGTGTGCTTCCATCGCGGGATGAAAAGGAAACGGGAAATGTGCTCCGGAAGGGTGTCCAAATTTGTGCACGACTTTAAATCCTCCCGTCGTATACTCATTCGGCATACTGACCGCACCTGGAACTCGTCCTGATACTTCAAACATCGTGTTTGCACC
This sequence comes from Morinoia aosen, assembly GCA_030386875.1. Taxonomy (NCBI): domain Eukaryota; kingdom Metazoa; phylum Arthropoda; class Malacostraca; order Amphipoda; family Talitridae; genus Morinoia; species Morinoia aosen. The sequence continues at coordinate 73,916,548 of CM059567.1, read as the reverse complement.
TGAAGGCCTTAGCGAGGAGGCGAAAGTCGCTGCAGATGATTGCGCAGGCTGTACAGGTGAATACGAAAGGCGATAATTCTCTGGGTTCGATGTAGGACCTTCCTGGCGGTAGTGCGCTCCGTAGTTGACATAACGGACCTCGGGCGACATATAAGTCATCAGCGATTGAGGAGACTGTGAACTTTCTCGAGTGCCAGAACTGGAAATCACGTACTTAATCTGGGGATGTCCAACGCGCACGTCGAAGTACCCTGTAAGAAAAATTTGTGTTGGTTCACTTATAGATGAAGATAATGGGCAATATTCTGAATGGTCAGGAAAATTACAGCGAAATTAAATCCTTTTAAACCTCAATGTACTGCTCTCAAATACGGCAGACGTAACCAACAAGAATCAGTCCCCATGAACTGACGAACAAAATTTGAATGCAAACGTTTAATGGCCTACAGAGCATAATGATGTGTTGCATTTTCAAGTCTGACCGTCGGTAGAAGCCCACGCTGCCGTCAGCAGGCAACCGACCAGGAGCCACCGGATCTGCAAAGAAATGATAAATTAACGCATGTTTTAGAGGCGATTTTTACGTGGTTCTGACACGCCTGCATATCCAATGATACAGAAGGTGCCACGCGACAGCAATGTAGGGACCGTTTGGTAATGTTAATCATTTCAATTAAAGCAATGTTTTACCTGAATTTAAAGGACCCGAATAACTTCTTTCAATTTTTAAACAAAAATCTTTTAAAAAGAAATAATAAATATGAATGTAATTCCAAATGCCGTTCAATTGTGCGTTAATTGCTCAATATTCGAAAAGAAATGTTGTGAACTGTTATATAACCGCACCACGTAGGATACTCTCTGCACGACCAGTGTTGGCGCACACTCAGGGGCCGATTAATGCGAGATCATTCCCTCACGAAACAAGGGCTAGCCGGAGATGACAGAGTCCTTAGTGCATCTCATAGTAAAAACGCGAGTTACGTCGTAGAAAAAAACAACGTTGATATTGACGTTGTTGTTTGAACTTCCGTTCGTTCTAACTTTGACAGAAGTGATGTCGCTGATTTTAAGGAATCAAAGTCACCAACCTAAGCCGCCAGAGCTTTTACTCATACATCGTTTTTACACCCACCGTTATTAGACTTGCTCTAACAACAGGTTGTCCCCGACATCGAAATAGGGACGTAACTACCACTCTGCATTGAACTTAAAAAAATATGATAGCTCAATTTTGACAAGAAATAAGTATAAGAGCATTTTTTTCAATGGACCCTTAATGGCACGTCAAGCAGTTGACGGTTAACCCAATGATATTTGTAGAACTGCTTTTCAGTTACTACCAACAGCTAATTTTGCTCATTTTATTCTTTCAAATGCAGAAGTTAGAGCATTATTTGCGTATTCTGACAAAGAATTAAGCGAGAAAATGTTAGTGTAAGGTCTATGTAAGATCAGTGCCTTCACGGAGCGTGAAATCATTTACAGGTTGCGCTAAAGAAGCACGGCTGTCAAAAGATTTTTCATTGATATTGATCGGATAACGAAGGACGTACTTTGTCATGGTGCTCGCGTTTTACCTTGCAAATTACACCTGAAATGCCAGTGAAACTAGAGCCCGTAGCTCTTAGTCTCTCTAACGCTACGTTCTCAAGTACGATGATCGGATTGAATCAGAGTTGAAAGAAACAATAACTTTAGTTTAGGAACTTACATGGCACGATTGATGTATATACGGCATATGCGGCATATGCATTCGTAGAGAGTTGATTTGAGTGTCTCCTCCCAAATGAAAATTTCATCAGAGACAACCTGTACATTCCACCACCTCCAATAAAAATAAAAATTTTTATTGTACTTATTTTGCCTTTCTGTTCGCTTTATCTGACATCTATTAACATCAAGACGAAATACTCATGAGGGTTTTTTCTTCTTTACCCTATCTTTCTCCGCATAGTTTATGATCCCATCCAAGAGTCACTAAAATCGAACTCACCAAAACCATCGCGAGGTGATGCGCAGGTAGAATTTCAAATTATTGTTCTTTCGGGCGGCGGAAGACAAAACAGTAGCTGGAAGTTGTCTACGAACTAAGCACGGTCTGTCAACTTGCAATCTGGCTCGATCCGGGAGTCGTTATTCCCGATCCTGATCTGAGAAGAAATTTTCTGCACGCAAAATATTTTAATAAAATTATTCAACTAAGTTATTGACCCCTGAGCAAAAAAAGTGGTAAACATTTTATTGCGAGACACGAAGAGGAAGTGAACAACTCCACAGTGGCATTGAATTCCTATCACGTGGCCTTGGTGATCAACTGTTGAGAAGCGTCGAGGTGCCGGCCCGTGACTGTGAATTCAATCTCTCGCGAAAGCTGAGCACTTTCATAATGGAGTAAAGAATTCAAGGTACGGCAGTATGTGTTTATAGTTATTAATCAACCAAGCGTGGGAAGACGGAAAAGCTTGTTTGTATATTTTGTATGCTTCTGTCGGTTGTCCCAATTTCAGCGCCTGAACAAAAATGAGTAGAGCTATGGTGCGACTTGGATTCTAAGTGCGTAATTTTGAGAAATATCTAATATGTTTAAAAAAATCAGTACAATATTCCATGATCATTGTAATATTTCATTACTCTGATTTGCTATAGTCATATTTTCGCAGTACAATAATTTATTTATTATCATACGCCTTCGATGATCATCGTATTATGGTATTATTTCATTACATTGATTTGCTACGGTAATGTAATCGAAGTACAATAATTTATCATCGCACGCTTTCGAAGCTGTACGCAAAAGCCGCGTGCGCATGTTTATCGTCATGAAAGAGCGACACCTCACACAACCATGAGCCTGTCGCCGCACATGCCCGCACCCTCCTGCCCTCTGCACGGCGCCACCCAGAGTCTTGGTGCGTGGACCGGTGCTTCCATTGCCGCGCCCTGACCATCGCTGGACGCTACGCCAGTTTCCAGAAAAAATGAACAGCATCATTATAAGAATATCGCCTCATGCCCTGTAATGAAAAACTTATTAACTGGCCGGTAAATTGTACACTGGTTCACGTTGTGTTAGAAAATTGAGTATATTTGTAATGCAGCAATAGATTTATATGGGGTATACCTTACTGTGTAAGAGTAATCTCTGCGTTATGCGTCTTAATGTATATTCTTAGCTGCGAAAACCTGCTAAGTTACGGCGAAAGGTACATATTATACATTCGCCTACCCCAAATCAATATATCTTAGCAACAATATATCTATCTGGATAAATTTTGCTTTCGGTCATACTTTACATTATTTAAAAATGTTTCCGACCTGTACTCAGTAACCAGTAGGCTTAATTAGAAAGTTTGAGAAGAACTGACCAACCCTACTTATGACTTCGGTCTGTTCCGCCACCATTCTGCAATTTTACGATGCGTTAGAGAATCAAACTTACTTAATGAAAATGCTCACTGTATTTTGATTTCTCATACTACGAGATGAAGAAAAGTCTGCGTCCTCTTCATTTTGAAAAATAAATTCTGTTTTATGTCTGCAATCTCGCGGGGAATGACCCGATCGAAGGTTTTCTGAGCCATTACTATGGTAGACCATGGCCGTTACGGGGTGGTGGTCACGAGCGTGATAGCACAATTTTATGGATTGATATGAATTATCGCAATAAAGTCTCATCCGGCATAGATATGAAGCCTAGATATAGCGCATAAGAAATAGCTGAGAAGAATGTAAGTCACTACTTCAGTTTATTGTCCTAACATCTGAACACACTTGACCTTGAATGTTTCTACACTGCATGTCTGTCTAAGGAATTCTTTATAGATGGAATAAACTATCTGAAGTACTTGAAGGTGCTTCACAACTAACTCTAGCTGAGAAGTGATTTACGGGTAAATAAAATTTGAAACGAGAGGTTCATCCTAGATGGGAAATTTTCACTTGTGCCGGCATGTAGTTGCCGTCTGTACGAGAAGGAGGAGACTGAGAAGCCGCTGTTGCGTACTGCCGTACGTAACCAAGTTGTGTTTTGCAAGCATCTTGCACTCTTCAAAACATTCCACTTTTCTTAGTAAACTTCAGCCTTACATTCGCGTTTGACTGTTATCCCTATGCTTAAATTTTCACCGGTGACAAGAATTATTTACGTACGTTCGTCAAATTGAGTTGGTCGCATGCGTACAGTACGCATGTGTGTCAACGGGTAATATGTATGTGAGACAAACTTAAAATAGGGAGAAAACCTACTTAACCTATTTTTCAACAATTTCACTGTCAATTTTGGATCAAATATTTTTTTTTAACTCTTGCATTCGTACAAGCTTTCGTACAAGATCAACGCTCAGCGAGCTCAAGGAATGAGATTAGCCAGCGTGAGCTGAAGGTTGAGCTGGCATCCGTTATTTCAAAACATGAGACCACTATTGTCACGATATCAGGAGTACAGCAACAATGTACGTGGTCGTGTCGTTTCCGAGAGCTCAAAAACTGGTGTTTGCAGAAGATTTCCCGTTCACACTGCAAATACTTCCGAGCTATAGTTGCTGCATCTTTCTTTGCACTTTTCTCCAATGTTTTCATTCGAGGGAAATTTTTGCAAACTACAGTTTTTCTGTAGTTTGCATAATAATTAGCAGCAAATATTCTTTGAACTCTCACGAAAACAATATTTTAATGCTTATTCATTTTGTCGGATCTATTACCTTACTACAAGTGAACTTACTCGTACATTTTTCCAAAGTAAATGAGAATTGTGAAGAGTGTGTTTAGAGTCAACCTCCGGCCAAACCTCTAAAATATTATGTTCTGATACGAGTCTCCGTAACATTGCCGTCCATTGAGTATACTTGTTAAATGACTATTTTTTATATTTTACTGTACAGTATAAATGTATGTATATGGTGCTTGCGGTTTACGGCTTTTAAATAGCAACATATCAATCCAATCTTTTTATCTCGTACAGGTCCCATGCAAGTTATGAAGTGTATCTTGTTAGAGTATATAATTTTTTTTTAAATATATTCATGCCAAAATTCATTCATGTGTATGTTGTAATATAACATATATATTATGTATGTCGAATTGTTTAAACGACATGTATAAACAATACTCTGTGTATTGTTTATTTGCGCAATGTGTTGTATTTATGCAGACAACTGTTGATTATTTGCGACACAAAATGTACACCAGCTTCGCGGCACTCAGATTTCAGGTGCAACTCGAACCTTTTCTCACGATAGTTAAATTATGTAGCCGTTTGAAAGGTGTCTCGCAATTTTTATCAATATTAAAAGACATTCGTTTTGACATTGCATGATTTTAAAAGTACGTTTCTGGAGGACTTGCCGTATATGCCTCGTAGCTCATTTGGCCCACGATGCTATTTTATCAGTGTTTGAAATAAGTTTATTCTCGTGTCTTACTTACAACACTATAGATACGAAGAGGAAATTAATCTCTTAAGAATATAACTTTTTACCAATATCAGCTGGAAAAGAGTCAAGCGAGCCGCGCTGACCCAGAATAACTTTTATCAACGCAATGGAGTAAAATCTACGTTGAGTTCCTTGAACCCATTTCCAATCGCATGTTGTTTCTTTGAAATCCTCATGTCTAAGCGACTTTTTTCAGAACTTCGTTAAGCAAATCAAAAGTTCTGCGCGCATAAGTGGAAAATAATAGCACTGGTTGTGTTTCTCTTGTTTATTTATATTTTGTAAGATTTAATAAATAGTGTTTTTGTCTATATCGATGTGTAGAACATGCCACTTTAAGGGCTGCCGCCCTGCTGTAGTTTTCCATTGAAACTTGGATTCTGAAACAGAGAAGAAAGTGTTAAATAATTTTGGCAAATTTTAAGGTAATACACTAGAAAAGATTGTTGGCAAGTTAAAATAATTTCTAATCATTTCTTAATGGGCTAAATTCAAATATTATTTCAGACTATTTATATCGCTTACAGGAATCATTAATTGAACTCACAATGGAACTCTCCGCTGCCGAAACCGAGTCCGCTGCCGATACCGAGTCCGCTGCCGATACCGAGTCCGCTGCCGAAACCGAGTCCGCTGCCGAAACCGAGTCCACCGCCAAAGCCTTTGCCCCCGAGTCTGATGGGAATTCCCCTGACGATGGTGCTCTTTCCTCCGAAGCCGACTCCTCCGAAACCGCCGCCAAGTCCAACTCCACCGAGCTTGCCTCCGCCGAGACCGATTCCACCGAAGTCACCGCCTCCGAATCCAACTCCGCCGAGCTTGCCTCCTCCGAAACCGCCTCCAAGTCCGACACCGCCGAGCTTGCCTCCGCCGAGACCGACTCCTCCGAAGTCACCGCCTCCGAATCCAACTCCGCCGAGCTTGCCTCCTCCGAAACCGCCTCCAAGTCCGACACCGCCGAGCTTGCCTCCGCCGAGACCGACTCCTCCGAAGTCACCGCCTCCGAATCCAACTCCGCCGAGCTTGCCTCCTCCGAAACCGCCTCCAAGTCCGACACCGCCGAGCTTGCCTCCGCCGAGACCGACTCCACCGAAGTCACCGCCTCCAAGTCCAACTCCACCGAGCTTGCCTCCTCCGAAACCACCTCCTAGTCCAACTCCGCCGAGCTTGCCTCCGCCGAGACCGACTCCACCGAAGTCACCGCCTCCGAATCCAACTCCGCCGAGCTTGCCTCCTCCGAAACCACCTCCAAGTCCAAGTCCACCTCCGCCGAGCTTGCCTCCGCCGATTCCGACTCCACCAAAATCACCGCCGCCAAGTCCGACACCGCCTAATTTTCCTCCTCCAAGTCCGATTCCAGAACCGAACCCGCCTCCGAATCCTCCACCAATGCCTGAAATGGGTTAAATCATGTACTCAAATTACGTTTTGGTTTTTAGTGTCAATTCACGAAGCGTCTTTGTTTCACAGGGTAAAGTTCTGATATTCCAGCATGTGCGGCGAATAATTATTTCAAAGAATCATCCCCTATATTGTTATGGTTTGCCTTGAAAAATAGAAATTGTGACCAGAATTTTCAAACAATTTGCGTTGTCGTAGCAGTGAAGCTCACAGTGTAAGTTCGTTTAAATAGACTGATAAAATTTATGCAGCTCACTGTGCCAGTTACGATGATGTAAGTTGTTTGAAAATCCTGGCTCCAGATTACTAAAAGATTTCTCTTGGGTACGATATTTGATATGTTTAGCTGCAGAGGTTGCTGCGACTTGAGTCGCTCGACTCACCTCCAGCGGAAGCAAAGGTGACGAGGAGACTCGTTCCAAGAACGATGATAGCTGAGCGGGCCTGGAAGGAAAGTCAAAAATGACATTTTGATACAGAGCTGGAATAACAGTCGTTTTAAAATGTAGAAAAACAGTTGCTTGTCGGCGAGTTGTTTTCATGACTTGGCAGGTGAAAGTGTCCAGTTATCAGTGAGCCAGGCGTTTTATTGACCATGAAGTCAGCAAAAATCGTCTGAGTGCCCTTTTACTGAACCTGTATCCTGTGAACCCTAAGTCAAGCGCCACGTGTTTGGTTTTTGTCGGTTCCTGTGACCTTTCAATGGCAAAACGCGAACTCCGAAGAAATTGACATCTCCAAGCACAGCTCCTGCTGACAAGGTCACGTTTTTAACACAAACAGCGCTTATAATTCGTCCACCTGCATTCCTGCCCAGCTCGTATTTTTTTCACCTAAAACAATTCAGGTACAAAAAATATAGCGACGAAACTTGCCGGCGTCATGTACGCAATGAGACGCACTCATCAAGCGTCATGTCAAAAAGCGCAAACACTCGTGCTGTGACACCCAACAGTAGTTGTACGTGACTCGCCGGTTACAACAGATATTTGGTGCGCACCCTGCGCTTATACGATCTAATTCAGAAATGTGAACTATTTATGCTTTAAATTCTACTGAGCAGTTGCCATACGTAAATCCAAACTCTCCGTAAACATCATTTTTCATTTCATTCATTGATTCACCGGCTCAGCCCGGTCATTCATTGACCGGGTGCGTGAGAAATGCGTTTATCATGTCAACTTGGAACGCGAGAGGGTCTTCATTACTGAACCATACGCAGTTCTGGGACCTAAATTACAGATTCATGCAAGTCTTTCGTCCGAATCACCACGTGTAAACTTAATTATTTCAGTTTGAATGCCAATACTCGAAAAACATCCTTCAAGTAATAATTTTTGGTAAATAATGCATGGCTCAGTTGTTAAATTTATAGAGGCAAAATCTTTTTGAAAAGAGATGGGGCTCTGAGCAACTCAATAACACTCTGATAGGTGTTAAATTTTATGAAATGAAAATTATATTTTTATAAATAACGTTTCTTCAGTTTTACATTCGATAACGCAAAATTTGGTATTGAAAATTACAATTTACATCCACATACTTCGAGATGTTCTAAAAATCTCATGAGCTATTCTCAAACAACAGCATACGATTTTGAATGATTCGTTATTTTTCGAATTAGACGAAGTTTCACTCGGACTATTTAGCGTTTATGTTGTACCACTGACATGGCAGCTTACACGAGAGACTCACCATGTTTCTGTGAGGCTGTGCAATAATGAACTGATCAGGTCCATTCTGCAGCCTTATTTAAAGCCCTGACTTTGACCTTGCGACGGAACGGAGAAGGTTCAACTCGATGGCGGTGAGTGCGTCCGCTGAGCGGCGCGAGGGCGCAGCGAGGGCACCGAGTTGAGGGAGCGCTTTTTTCTGCCTAGGAAGAGTCTTGCTTCGCTTGTCGCATTCTGATCTGTTCTGGCTCAATCTAGTCGTTTTCTCTCCTTTATTAGCAATATTATTTTTGTTGAGAAATTCATCGTCTTATCCTGTCTGGGAATCAAGCAGTCGCGGTCCTTCGGCTGAGGAACTTATATTTCTCCTAACTCGGGAATGTTCGAAAGAGCGCTCTACATATGTTTGTCGGACGGCTCTTAATTTTTTCAAACATGACAATACTTCAAATCCCCAATAATATCGGATATGAATGAAACCTTAGTAGGAAAACGTAAAACGCCATTTTCCAAAATATTGCTTTCTTCCAGTTTTGCTGTAAATGAGCTCAGAAGAGGCGTTGTCCATGACGCCTGCTTGCGATCCAGGCACCAGCATCAGTTTCTAATATTAGCTCGAATATTGCACTTCCTGTCTGCGGGAGGTTGAACACTGAACCTAGTTGTTCACGAGAGTAATCAAGCGAACGCCCGATTACGAATGTCACGGAATCTGTCAAGGCACAATGGCAGTTGTAGAGGAAATTCTTTGCAACAATATAAATGTTTAAGGATAGTATTATTGACCTTTCAAAGTTTGTTGCCGTTGCTTCGATGCGTTGAGTGAGAATTGTTTTATTTTGACCTAGTTTTCTGAAAAGTTCATGAAAAGTAGTTTTTAATTTTCTGCTAAGCAAAAAATTCGAGGTTTTGCCAACACAACTGCATGCAACATTTTCAGTGGAAAAAGATGAGTGACAGCTTCAAATCCATTCTTTGAATGCTACCTCATCTCTCATTCCGAATGTAAATGCTCATTTATATGAATCCCTTGATGATATAATGGCAAATAAAATCATGTTAATTAGGTTGACGACGATTAGAGTTTACCAAACTGCGTGTTTTCAATTGATTAAATTTTCAGTAATTAAACTTGGATAATTATATACCGAAATAATATTTTTTGAAGTAATTGACCACTGAGCTTTCGTCAACATTTCAAGGTACCACGTATTATAATATGTTCAAATTTCAATGACAGGCTGAAATTTATTAAAGATTTATAATTCGTTGCTTATGTTCAATTAATTGACTGAACTGTACCTTTTCAGAAAATCTTGGTGGTATTCCTTTCTATGAAATTCCTGCAATGGAACTGACCACAATATTCTATTGCCCGGAAGCTTTTCCGGAGCGACATGAAACTGTCTTGGAACGAGCCAGGTGCCCTTTCCCTCACATTTGTATCCTTGGAGAAAAACATTGTTTCATTCTCATTTCAAGGGCTTTTCTGGAAACTTATGAACGATAATTAGTTTTTCACGTTACCTTCCTGCTTCTACATCATGCTGCGTGAAAAAATTCTGAATTATTCTGCTATTTAAAGGCATGGTCTTTCTAGGACGTTTTTTCTTCTATGCTAAATAATTACCTCAATTAAACTCATTTCTCTGTTTTATTATTTATTCCGATGGGCATTGTTTGCGTCTGCAATGAGACATGAATGTAACTCCAATTTAACTCTGAAGAGAAAAACATTTATACAATTTCGTGTGTCTCTTGATTACAAATTGTGTTCCAGAAAGCAATATATTCCATCGAAGAAAAAGCTCAAGTATCCTCAACAGTACCTCAAAAAAAAATTTAATATCACGATTCCTGATGACTTCTTAGTATTCCTGATGATATTATTTATCTTAGCAATAAAGTTGTTTAAAGTGCTTGTAATTCATAATTGAGTGGCTATACTTTGCGCTTACGATAAACTTTCGAAACTTCAGGGTCTATTATGTAGGCTGACCTTGCAACATATGCAAAAAGTCAGAACCAGCGCCCTTTGTTATTTTCCGAAAGGCGCACCGTCATCGTGGCCAGAACCCTGCCATCGAATTATAGTCCAGGCCAAACAGATTTGTGGTGACAAGAGGTAAGTTAACTTATTCCTCAATGGTTTCCCTGTTCAATCGACAGCTTTTCTCTGAAAATTTGCTAGTTTGCAAAGAAAAATTATTTGTAATGTACTGTCATGGTTGGTTACATTTTGTGGAAAAATACAACCGTCAGCCTCTGATATTATCATTAAGAGAACATATCTCAGGAACTTGAGTTGTAAAACGAGCGTGATGCGTAGAATGTGACCAGGGCGCAGAGTGATAAGGTCATGAGGGGAACGAAGAGTTAATTAACATCCAATTACTACAGAATGAAGTTTTCAGGCGAAGCATTATAAATTTGATCGAGTAATTTCTGATACAGCTTAAGGAAGCTACAAATACTGATAAACAAAAAGTTATAGCCCACTTACTGATGTTAATAATGACGAAGCGAGGACCAGTGAATACTTCGTTGCTGTAGTGATACGCTCGCAAATGTCTCACTAAAAGCAATGAAGGTTTTGAAACTCATTTTTTATTTGGCATTTTCGAGTGCTGATGACATTATTTTCGTGATTATCATTTTTGGTGACAAATTTCTTGTAAATATCTGTACTGCAACTAAAATGTAAAATATTTAAAGTGTTGACTATCTACATTACTGGAGTTGTTCATGGCGTTTGTACAGGACGACATCGTTCTTAGTATGGACACCATTAATAAAATTGTTGCAGGTGTTCGGTGGTGTGGCCAGGATCGGTACAGCTGTTCGTCGTATGCCGGTACCGAGCCATCTTAACAAATTCTTTAATTACTCACGACATCGGCAAGAAACGGCTTATTTTCCAAAGCTTGTTCGTGTTGATACCCATATTCTAATATAATTTCCATAAATTGAATTAGGGATGATTTCTTGATGCCTCGAGTAATTTTGGTTAAATTAAATTGCTAAGTGTAGCCATATATCTGCGTGCACGTATCTTTCATCCAAGACTATTTATGGAATAGGAGAGCGATGGCTATATGTATTTACTGAAGAAGCGCTTCGAGATGCATCGATGATAAAGAAGTTTCATTGCTAGAGATATTATTGTCGAGCTCCCTGCTATCTCAGTGGACATAAAAAATTGCAAGTAGATTAAATAGATTAAATTGCTCGGAAATTCTTTGGTAGAAGTAAAGAGCATTTACTTCAAGTGAAAGTCCTCTAAATTAAACCTGATTATGAAGAAACAATTCAAGAGACACTACACATCCCTTCGTGCAATGGTTGCATTTTGAAACAACTATGCACGGAGCACAGTGTACTGAACATGGGTTTCAAGATTCTTGAAGTTTGAGATACGGCAATCCTACAAAGGTTCTATATTCATTGCGTATCTTGCATATTGAATAGAGTAATAATAAGATGCAAAACGATGCATTATCCCTCGTGAAGTTTCGATTTGACCCCTGCATGCAGCAGGCTACTCAGTGTGGCTCAGTAGCTCGGCGTAACGTCGACAAACTAAATTTTGATGCACGCAGCTCACGTCCACATTTTTTGACCAAAAATAATAGGCAAGATGAGGTCTCTTTCCTGCCAATGTGTTCACAAATAAATACATTTATCTGGCGTAAACGTGCGATTCTCCTATGAAAGCATCAGTTACACGATACGCATCTCTATGTGCTGGTTCTACTCGACGAAAGCTGCACGTATACGAGGAAGGAATTTCGCTCATCAATGAAAGAACCGGTTATTTTGTACAGTTTTAGAGGGCATTTTGTCTCCTATTTCCTGAACGTCATTATACTATGTATCCTTAAATTAATTTTTTCAATGTTGCCACTGTAATTAAGACGAATTACTTTCAGTAATTAGGCTGTTATTTGAAACTTGTGTTGTGTTTGTTTTTGCCTTTTTTCCTAGAGTCGTGCTATGTTCCTGAGGTTGACGTACTTAACGGAGCATAAAAGAGAGTTTTCAGTTCCATCTCCAGCAACGTGCCATCAAGCTCATGGCAAGCCTTTATTTTAATTTTGCTCGAAAATTCAGTTACCGTTACAAGTTACAACAACCATATTCAAAGTCTGACTTAGCACTCTAAAATAATTCTCTGGAATTTCACAGTGAATATTCTCATCGGAGTAAAAAACTTCGATAATAACTATTCGTATGTGGAGCAGCAGCTGTACGTGTATGTTCAACAGCTACCTCCATCGAAGTTTCAGCATCATACACGCACCTTGGCTGCCCAGATGGTAGCTAGCACAAGCGAGTGACGTGCGCAAGCAGACTTCAATGCTTGTGCCATTATATAATCGTGATCATATCAGAGCGACGTAATCTGACGTGTTGTATGTTTAAGGCCCGTGATTCAAAATCAGACAACCAGCGAGAAACGATCAATATTCACGTTATGGGGTTATTCTTCGCTCTACTTTGTCAACGCGAAGTTGAATTTTACATCCGTCGCACTGAATTCAGGAATTATTTTGAATTGGGTCGCTTGCCTTACTGGCAGCATGACTGGACGTTATAGAAACTACCCTTTTTATCCGTCTGTGCAGCTCTGCAGGCTTGCCTATAAGGAAATTGGTAAAAAAAATTCACGAGTTTCTCTTCCTTGATATTTTTCTACGGTGCTTGAATTAGAGGTCAGGCTTGGAATACGTTGGAAATTTTACGAGACCCTGAAAATTGTGGTCTAATTTTAGAACTGGACGTAAATTAGTTTATGCATCAACTACTTTTTTATGAGTTCAGCATTAGTCGACATCGTAAGGCACTTCCTGGTAACAGCCTTCCAGGGTATAGGCCTCGTTTTAATGCTGCCTACAGTTGCAAGACATTCAGACAACGGGGTCGATGCCAGAGCAAATGATAAGCGTTTGCAATGATTTATCAGGTCTCCATTTTATCCTCCATCTTCAGTACTTAGATTGCATTTGAGCTGATAAAAGTAATAAACCAATAAATACCTAAACTGCTTTTGAGTTGCGTTTTCAACTAAGTAACTCACTGAAAATGGGGGCCTCGAATTGGAGAGAGATGGAACAAAACGTAGGGCCACCGCGAAATGAACATTCACCTGAAGCAAGCACGTAAACATTGGCGTAGAGTGGCATTCAGAAAAGAGAGTTTAAGTGACTTTCCGGCATTTTCCGCGGGTAACCAGAAATACGTGCACGCAGCTGTTGAGTAACTTCACGCCAAGTAAGATGACAAATCTTAAATTGCTTGATGCGGTTCATTCCTCATTTTATAAACTTGTTTAACTCATTCCTTACAAATCCGGTACATTTTAGTTACAGCATAATCATCTTCCCCATTGTGCTCGGCTTAAAGGGCCTGCATGTTATTGTTGCATTAAAAAAGACATGGACCTCTTTCGTTTTCAAATCAAAAAGGTCTAGGAATAACTATACCAAATGCACAAACGATACTTGCTCTCCTATTTGCTGAATTTATTATGATCGGAAAAAGTTTTCATCTTGTCATGCACGCATTGCCTCTTTGCATTGTTATCATACGTATTTATTCTGTCAATCGTATCTTTAAGGTGTCCGCGATATTAAATTTTCGGTTTTAGGATCACAAACTTCATGCCTAAGACGCTGGTGGAGGTCGCCTTTAAAAGTGATGCTAAAACGTGAACGTCCTATAGGAAATCCAGACCTGAATAGATGTTTAAAGATTAAAGCAGAGAAAACGTGAAGAAGAAAATTTAGGTCAGGCCAGACCAGGTTACGACTAAACTTGCCTGAGTTGGATCTGATTATATTAGGTCATTTAGGTCAGGCGGACTAAACTTGCCGGAGTTAAGTTTAGTCAGGTCAGGTCGATGATAAGCTTCATTTTAACATTCCGTGAGGTGAAGGTTAAGGTTGATATTGTTAAGGTTAGTAATAAAGCTGGTTTTTACTAAACCTAAAAATTGTTATTTTCGCTGAAAAGCAGCAAAAAATATGTAATTTTTATTTAATCCGAAGTGATTACTATAATTAGTACCACAACTACTGTAACTTTGTTTTTATACTACTTCGTTATCCCGTTTCATCAATAATTTTATTGCCTCACAAAAAGATAAGAAGAAAAGCTAGTTTACCGACGACGGGAATTCAGATTTTAATTTCCCTGCGATGGTTAGAGATCTTCTATTGTAAGTCGCATGTGGAAATTAGAAACTATGTAGTGTATTACGCATTTCTGCTCATTGGTATTGTTGCCTCAGGAAAAAAGCAGGTGAGCAGTCCGTTCTTTCGTAAAATGCTATTTTCACTTTCATAAATCACCTTGCCTTCTCCCTCAATAAATATTTTTTTAGTGATAAATTTTAAAAGGATTACTTAGTAACTCAAAGGATAGTTAAAATAAAAGAATAAGTATTAGCAAACCAAACGCGATATATTTGTAATTCCTAACAGTATTCGTACCTTAAATTTCTCCACCCTAGCCTCAATCATGGCCCCTGACCAAGCGTTCAGTGGACTGCAGGAACGCCGCCTCGAGTCTCCAATAAAATTTGATCACGCGTACCCGAACGAGACTTTTAGGGACGCTAGAGTTGAGTAGCATTCAGTAAATACATCACTCTGCGTAATGTCTTAGATTATTTAGTCGATTGCTGTCATGTTTTGACTCGAGGAAACTCATGCGTTCTTTTTCTAAAATGTACTGACAACTCTTTTGCGTCAATTTAAAGGTACAATCCTGGACACTTCTTCACGAATACATGGTGAAAATTGAATGTATTCTTGATCTACTGTACACTTTTTGGCATCGTCATTTCAAATTAATGTTATTGTTGACCTTCATTGCTTCCTCGATGGAGGTCCCGTACGACTTGGACCCATTAGAAATAACTCTAGCGTACACTATGACTGAAAAAGTTGACAACATTGGATTCGAATCTGATCATCAACTAAAATTGAAGGGTAGAAAATAGTGAATTATTGCAGCTACATACGCACAAGCGTTGTCTTCTTGATGACTACCTGGATGACGGGGCGTTGGAGCGATGGAATACGATTGGCGATAGTGCAGGACTGGATGCCTCTTGTCGATAGAAGTGAGGTAGTACAAGAGAGACCACTTTGCATTGAAATTTCTTAGATCACGTGTATTATAAAAAGGAGAATCAATCTAAAAATGAACGTTAGAGGTACATGGACAATGTACTCTAAAAATCGACCGATTGGAAATGTAATACATTACGTGCAGCATCTCTGAAGAGCATCAAAATAGTCATCATGCTTCTCCAGAGCGTTTCCCGCGGTGAGGATTTTCTTCACGAGACATCCACAAAATTTTACGAATGGAGAGTTTAAGCTCAATCAAACTTTCCCTGGCTCAGCCTTGACGCATATTCCTGTGACACTAAAATTTAGACGCCTGGATAATATCTCGTGTACTGCCTACCAATAATGGGCTTGGGAATCTTGGGCTTCAATAGTTATTTAAAGACAAAAAATTTCGGAGGTTTCATCCTTTCTCATGGAATAATTTCTCCTTACACCGTTACAACCGCGGTGAATTTTTGTCGGATAAATTACCTCACTGCTTCAAGGAATAAGCTCGAGAGCTTCTACTCATTGCAAACTGTCTTACGATTTAATATATTTGTCACTGCGTTCATAGAAATGATAATAGATTTTAAAACGATAATTTTTCTATGATTATTGTTTTTTTTTAACGATTATTGTTTTTTTAACAGAAAACAAATCCCTAGACGTTTAAAGATACAAAGGACATAAAACAATTGTGGAATTGTGGACTATGTTTGGAATTTGTGAACTAATTACAAA
Organism: Morinoia aosen; assembly: GCA_030386875.1. Lineage (NCBI taxonomy): Eukaryota > Metazoa > Arthropoda > Malacostraca > Amphipoda > Talitridae > Morinoia > Morinoia aosen. The sequence continues at coordinate 73,900,177 of CM059567.1, read as the reverse complement.
ATTTTTTGACCCTAATTTAACTTGAAGTTCAGTAAATCTGTGTAGAACGTTTTTCGCCTAAAAATGTTTAGGTTATTAAAAATTCCACCTAGATGTGTCTTTGTGCTTTCGCATTTTGATGAGGCGATCCATTAAAACAGAGATATGAGTTGTACTTCCATTACTCCTGTATTTCGTTCAATCTCTAGGAAGTGATCTAATCACAATGACTCGGTTATTTTCTATGAGATACATATTTTGTTGTTTTAACTAAATTCAGGGACGCTTTTATGCGAGTGAAACAAGCTGGCGAAATTTGTTATTGTCGTTATTAATTTAGTCCTCCTTGCATAGCAGCGAGTGCCAATGCGGTCGTCAACAGTTTGCCAGTCCTTTCTGAAGTCTAGTTAATTCTCGCACTTGCACAGCTGTTTAAAAAACTGTAGAGCAACATAGAGTTTGTAAAGAAATCCTGGTCAATTTTTATAAAATCCCAGCACTTCCGTACAGTTAGAGTTTGCTAGGAAATTGCAGAATGCTAAAAATTGTGTTGATCGAAATGTTATAACAATAACTACAAATCTCGCAATGTCTCACAGAGTTTCAAGAACTCATCTCTGGACGAGCTGCAAAGCTCGTACGCTGTACATTGGTGAAAGAAGAGAGTAAATATGAACTCCCGCACACTCAAATGAGGTTCAGGTAATTTTTCAAAACATTCCAAACACAATTAAGTTCAAACTGTAGGTCTCATGAATAACAGTTAAGTAATTGTTCCATAAACGAAAAGTGAGGCACGTTAAGTTCAAACTGTAGGTCTCATGAATAACAGTTAAGTAATTGTTCCATAAACGAAAAGTGAGGCACGTCAAGTTCTCCAAGAAACTGAAATTCTAGATATCATGGAAATATTTGTGCTAAGGGATTTAACAGTTATTAATATAATAGCCTTGATTACGGTTTTCCGACGTTCACGATCTCTTTCTCTGCGTTAAAAGTAGGTAACTTGAGGGCCGCAACATTCCTGCGGTATTTTGTCCTTTCTTATTCGCTAACTAAATCATCGATCCTGTCCGAATTTTTTCTCGAAAACTTATGATGCCCTTTCCGCCATAAATATTTGAGTCGCATAAATGTCTAGCGACTAATTATGCCGGATTAAAAGTTTAGATTGGTCTGTCAAAACCACTTTTGACCAGCGTTCACGGTTTACTTTTGATCAGCATCTGACTCAACGATCATCTCTTGAGAAACGTTTCCTGCGACGAATTGAATTTCCCCTAAAAACCTTTGTAGACTGTAGTTTGCGCTAGTATTCATTTCTGTCAGGTTGATGTTCCCGGTACCCTCTATACGAGAGAATTTCTACAGTATGATAACTAGCTTATACAAGCAGGCCTGACGAGATGTTTTCCGTGTTAAAAATTTGTCCTGCAGGTTTGCCAAGAAGCTGAGAAGAAAATATGTATTAATTTCCTTTATGTATTTTCTAACTTCAAATACAATGAGAGTCTAAATAGTCGTAGATGTGTACTTAATATCATCAAATTGAATAATTAGAATTAAAATTGTCTGTGTCATAGGAAATTTGTCAGTTTATTTTCCATTCTAACCCGAATTGCACTCCCGTTTCTACACTTACTGCATGAGTTTCAAGTCATATGTTGTAGGCCGTTTCTCTTCATGGGTGGTAAAACTATTTTTACCGACTCTATTTCAACTGAAAATATATACGTTGAAACTTCAGCACTTTCAAGTTGAAGCAATTAACTAGGAGAGTTGTAATGCGCGATCAAATGCTCTTTTAATTTGAACTTCTCGGTCATTTACGGAGCAACAGCTGGTGGAATAGTTCGCCATCACCGAGTTACCTGACCGGCTGTGCGAAGTGCACAATCTCTTTGCTCCTCATTTTCACACAAGCCACTCATTATTTTACGCACTCGCGCAAGACTTCAGGCTAATGACCACTCACAGCGTAATTGTGAACGTAATGCACTGCGAATAATGTCTCACACGCACACGGCATGTCATGTGCAGTTCTCATTAGTTAACTAATATCTGTTGCACAAGTGTGCAAGCACTTCACGTCTGGAACAGAACAAAGTGTAACTGCAAAGCCGATAGAAAAATACCGGGCTCTGAATCGCTGACACAATGGAGATAAAAATGTACTACAAAATTGTTTAACTTGTATTTAAATTAACCTTATCATTAAGTTTTGATTTGTTAATAAATAATGCAGCAGAAGCGAAACAACCACTCATTGGAGACGTCGAAGTCAAGTTCTGGTGCCGCATCTGCAACGTGTGGAGGAGAAGTGGTGGTCGTTCTGGAAAGGAGGGTTTGATAAGCAAAGCAAATATTTTAAATCAACGGTAGATAAAAAAACTTGTTATTTTGAATGAATAACCCATTAATTTAATCACAAATTATAATATAATATCTAAATAAAATTTATCACTCCGCAAAGTTTTAAACCTGTAAATTGGTGAAATTAATATAGTTGAATGAATGAAAACTAATATTATTCAGTGCTAAAAGCTAGATATCTCATATTTTGTACTGCACTGCTACGTGATTATATATAAATCACAATTTAACAAATTGAGAAAATATAACACAAATTTATTGAACAGCCACAAGTTTATATCAGTTATTTTCTAGTTCTAGTCATTTTCAAGTTGATGACGTTAAATTAATTTTGTTCATCGCCTAGAAGAAAGAATCCGGAAATATCTAATAATTGTAGCAACGTTCAAACGAACACAGTCTCACTGAGGATATTGTGACTGAGTGAAACGGTGCAGTCATGTGCTTCAAAGTTATTTTCTCCGTATGATCTACAGAGAAGAGAAAGTTAGAAGCAGGATGCGAACTTTACGTCTCTAAATTGTGAAAAACGGCACTAAAAAGCAAGAAAATCAAGTTATATTCCTTTTATGAGTAATACACATCCTTTCCCTGGAATCCCTTACTTTGGGTATTTAGGACAAGACATTAGCGTTGTTTCATAATAAGTCAGTGATTTATTGCACCATCTATTTTTCGGGATGATAAACCGAATGATAGAATTTTTCGAGCGATCAAGTGTGAGCAGCTGGGTACAACCACTGACATTCCGTGTTCTGATCGGTTGTGCGCCTCACGCGGTGAGAACTAATATTCCGAGTTATAAGCAGATTCAGTTTCTCGAACTTCATCCAAGTCCTCTCGAAACGGCATGCTTCATATTTTTTTTATCCAAGTTCGCGTTAACATTCAAAAGACATTTGCATGAACAGTAGACCGTTTTATTAAAATCCCGCGTTTTTTCGTAAGTTGTCTAGTCTACAGCTCCCCTAAATCAGTGAGCTTCACACCCAACGTTATCAGCTGCGGTGCACGTGAATGCCTCGAGGTCCTTGCCCTATCGTGACGCAATCAACCTCGTCACTCAGTCCTTGCTTATCGCTGAAACACAAGTGTTCTAAAATCATAAAGCCTTTGTGGCTTTCCAATCTGTTTTATTGTGGCCAGATTAGCGGATATGATCGTATGTTCTCGTAAATTTTATTTGGTTGTGGTATTTACATAATCAATGGGTACCTACGTCATTTGAACAGTAAAGTCAATGTAGGACTAAAAACAACAAAGATTGGACGTGTGTGGGCTACTCGATAATTTTGCTCCTCGTTCCAGAATCTGGACGTATGTACAATGTCATGGTGTGCTCTCCGCTGAAAAAAAAATATTGCTTAATTTTTTTGTGTAGAAATGACACGCAATTAAAATGTGCCGTAACTTCGTTCTGAAGAATCATCGGAAAAAAGGTGAACATTTAATGCGTATTTAAGACTGGATAATTTAAAAACTCGAAATTGTCAATGGACTTTGAAACGGTAAGATGTTTAGCAAGAGCGGAGTTCTCATGCAGTGCACCACAGCCACACGCCGCACGAGTGGACAAACCCAGCGGGCACACAGAGTTTAGTTAAGCATTAAGATTAACACTTTGGCCGCAATTGGGTAAAGTGAAGTTCAATTTTAGACTCATATTCAAAGTCAATTGTAGAAAGCAATTTTTAAAATTGCAACCGTTAATTGGTTCATGGCTTCATTTTCCTTTAATTAAGTATTTATGAAAATTGAGTATGTGACTACTGGTCGGTCAGCAACGTTGAGAATATTCCCTCCGTGGACACCGGTGGCGCACGTTGCAGTCTAAGTGTTAAGCTACTCAATGCAGCGTCGGTACTCACAGTGGTGGAATCCTTTGCCGAATCCACTTGAGCTGAATCCACCGAGAGACTTTCCGCCTCCTAATCCGCCCGAACTGAATCCACCGTGAGACTTCCCGAATTCACCAGAGCTGAATCCTATTGAGCTAACTCCACCGTGAAGCTTTCCTCCTCCGAATCCACCAGAACTGATTCCACCGAGGTGTTTTTCTCCACCAAATCCACCAGAGCTGATTCCTCCGAAGTGTTTTCCTCCTCCAAATCCACCAGAGCTGATTCCTCCGAAGTGTTTTCCTCCTCCAAATCCACCAGAGCTGATTCCACCATGGAGCTTTCCTCCTCCAAATCCGCCAGAGCTGATTCCACCATGGAGCTTTCCTCCTCCAAATCCACCAGAGCTAATTCCCCCGAGGTGTTTTCCTCCCCCTAATCCACCAGAGCTAATTCCACCATGGATCTTTCCACCTCCAAATCCACCAGAGCTGATTCCTCCGAAGTGTTTTCCTCCTCCAAATCCACCAGATCTGATTCCACCATGGAGCTTTCCTCCTCCAAATCCACCAGAGCTAATTCCCCCGAAGTGTTTTTCTCCCCCTAATCCACCAGAGCTAATTCCACCATGGAGCTTTCCTCCTCCAAATCCACCAGAGCTGATTCCTCCGAAGTGTTTTCCTCCTCTAAATCCACCAGAGCTGATTCCACCATGGAGCTTTCCTCCTCCAAATCCACCAGAGCTGATTCCTCCGAAGTGTTTTCCTCCTCCAAATCCACCAGAGCTGATTCCACCATGGAGCTTTCCTCCTCCAAATCCACCAGAGCTAAATCCTACGCTATGCTTACCTCCCCCAAATCCACCAGAGCTGATTCCTCCGAAGTGTTTTCCTCCTCCAAATCCACCAGAGCTGATTCCACCATGGAGCTTTCCTCCTCCAAATCCATCAGAGCCGAATCCTACGCTGTGCTTACCTCCCCCAAATCCACCAGAGCTAACTCCTACGCTGTGTTTCCCCCCAAGGCCACCTCCTCCGTGAATCTTTCCGCTTCCAAATCCTCCGTCAAATCCTAGTTTTCCTCCACCAAGTCCACCTCCAAAGCCTCCTCCTCCTCCGTGCAGTTTTCCTCCGTCAAATCCTCCACCGAAGCCTCCTCCTCCACCGTGCAGTTTTCCTCCATCAAATCCTCCACCGAAGCTTCCTCCTCCTCCGTGCAGTTTTACATCATCAAATCCTCCACCAAAGCCTCCTCCTCCACCGTGCAGTTTTCCTCCATCAAATCCTCCACCAAAGCTTCCTCCACCCTCGTGCAGTTTTCCTCCATCAAATCCTATACCGAAGCCTCCTCCACTACCGTGCAGTTTTCCTCCATCAAATCCACCCCCAAAGTCTCCTCCACCGTGAAGATTTCCTCCACCAAATCTTCCACCGAAGCCCCCGCCGTGATGACCACCTGCAATACCAACCATCAATGAGAGCACGAGCAGAATTTCAGCAGACGACCGAGAAAGTGATGGCTCAGTGACAGCAAGTGATGATGTGATCTCAAACTGATGGAAAGCAAGAATGAAAGATAGGGTTTGGGCTTAAGTTCAAGTACCTCATTTCTTGCTGCACAACTTTGGGGGCTTTGAGCCTTTGATACAATTCATCATACTTAGATTCTTAACGCTGATATTAAATTTGTTATGCTTCGAATCGTGTACGAGACTTTTGCCGCTGTGTCTCCGAAAAGAGGGTCCGACAGGTTGGTGTCGGCTGTAGATCTTTGTGCATACACTGAATGCTGAAGTTAGGAAAAATGAATAACGTCAACTGAAATGGTTTAGTACCACCTTCTTTTGTGAAGCATTTTCACATCAGATTAAATAGAATGTCACAGATGAAGTAGAAAAACCATGGGGGGAATATTGTGAGACAGATGATTTTGATGTTCCAGTTGCGGGTACGGTTTTCGAGACCGTCCAGAGCTTCAAATTGAAGCACTCAAACTAAAGAGACTGCAAAAACAACGACCCACTTGACGCCTAAAATTTATGGATCAAAGCATAAAACGAACGAGAACACATTGAATTCTGCCCCTGCAGCTCTTCAGAACAAAGCAATGCTGGCGACAGTGGCAGTCTCGCTATGCTATGCATTGCTTGTTGCGTGTGTTGCTCACCGTAATGGAGCTCGTTCACAGCAAACAGATGACCGTTCGTATAAACTGAGTATTTCTATATTCTTTAACGTATAAGTTATGAATGGCGCAGAGGGGTATCGAATTAAGTATCCTCTCCCCAGGTTACTTCGTATGTCATCTCCGCTTATCCATTCGTCACCCCTACTGCTGCTCCACTCGTCACCTCGCTACTACTTTCGTCTACCCTTCTTTCTAAAGCAGGGAAGACATGAACGTCACCGTGCCCGCGTGCAGTAAAATCATCATTTGTTTGAGTATAAACTGAAGCGGTGAGTAACAAACCTGCTCAGTTTGCTAGCTCACCTCTGAAGTGTACAGAAATGTGCACAACTAATTCCGTAATTTGGCAGCTCTCATCTCAACTCGACTGCATTCGTTGGGCAGTACATCTATTGTGCTTGTAATTTTTCTTAGATTATCAATTATTTTAAACTTAATGATAAGTATGGATGGTAACGACGTTTTAAAATTGAATCAATTAAATCTCTCTTGATTATTACTCATCGTCTGCGTGGAAACGAGCCAGAAAAATGAAATAAATATTTAACTGGTACGAGAATAAGGATTAATCATAGGTTATTTATCAAAGGGGCCTTTTACCTTCAATGTTGAAGAAATTGAGCAAGTCGTTGCAAAAAGCGCTCATTAAGAAATATATCTTACGATTTTAATTTGTTATTCAAAAATCTTTGAACTTCATTACAAACTTATTCGAATACACGACGAGTGATTTTCTATTGTAATTATCAAATTATTTAAAATGTCTTTGAAGGGCATAAATTTTTGTGTATGATTACTATTTCCAGCCAAGTCCTATCGTTTTTTAAACATGTAGATCATATTCGTTTTTCCCCTCAGTCATGACGCGAGAGTTTTCTATTGGCCTGATCGCCATACATTTTAAATATTTGTATTAAACGTCAAGAGAAGTTCGTTTTTCTGGCTGTCGTTTTCGCTGGAGAACCTGTGATTTTAGCAGCCCAAGTATGGCCTCTGGACTGTGCCGCTAAATCATAGATGCTCCAGCTAAAAAATAGACTGGAAACTGACAGCATTTCTTACCCTCGGCAGCGACAACTGCGACCAGCGCTGCCAGAGTGAAGAATGTAATACGAGCCTGCCCACAAAGGTTTTAATTAAGGAAATGGGGAATACAATTAAAAGAATACATTCAACACGGCTAGTCAGCAAAAATTTCGCTTTTCAGACCACAATTTTAATTATTTCTTCAGTGAATGAGATGGTGCTGCAGTTCCAAGAAGAATCTTTTAAATGAAGGCTTGAAACACCAGTTTATTTCATCATCGATGGAACGGCAGGAATGAAACTGAAAAATCTTCGTGATTGAGCTTCAATTCTGAAGATGAAACGAGAAAACATTGAAGAAAAAAGGTAGGGATTCCATCAATGGTTGTGACGCTTGCAAAGAGCAGCCAAGTCCCTCGCATTAGAGTTAATATTGACAATCCAACGTTTTGTTTCTGCAACATCTGACCTGTAATATTTCACCTGCAACATCCAACTGTGGCTAGTTATAAATGTAGAATATTTGTTTAACTTGTAACGAGGGACTTGTGACTACCGAATTCAACATTCAACTTTCTACAGTTCATCGTGAGTTAAATTATTTGAGCCTTTTCAAATCTTTCATCACATCATCACTTTGAGGGAAACTTTTGTTTTGCCAGTTATTGCTGACACGGATTTGACTAAGCACTTTTTACCCACGACTGTTGAAAACGCAAAGAGCTAACTCGTTCAATAAATCTTTCATTTCCAACGGTACACACACCAAAAATGATTTATTTATTTAGCTAGATTATCTTCCTTATATCTTACGAACAAACTAATATCATCCTGAGTCAATATGACTGATTTTACGACCTATTGTGCATCGACCTATCAGGTTAATTTTTTTAGGACCTGACAGGTTTGGCCAGGTTTCGGCGATCAATCAAACTTCCCCTAAGGTCAGTGCTCTCAGGTCTAAAAATGAATTGTGAGCTTTGGCTGCCTTCAATTCATTGCGTTCACTTGAGCTAAAGGAGGATATACAAGAAATTTTCTTCGTAAGTAAGGCATGAGTCTTATGAGGTACGCGGCCGGTAGCAGCCTTGAACTTGACCTGCGAAGGGTGACTCTCGGTTTTTATCTCCGCTTACGATGACCGGACCGAGACTGAGCGCGATGAAAGTGTGGAAAATTCCGTAACCAACCCCAAATTCTGCAGTTCGTCTCATAGCGTCCATTCTGAAGCGTATGACTTTACTTTGCTTCATGCCTTCCCTCAAAAGCTTGAAAATAAGTGTTTACTTCATCGCTCTCCTTGATAAGCAGAGACTCTTCAATTTCTTTCATATCTTGCTATTGACTGTAAAATGAATTCATTCGCAATGCGTCAATGAGCGGCTTTCGCGTTGGGCAGTGCTAGTCGCGTTGGAAGCCAGTCATTTATTTCTGTGAGCTAAATTGAAATTTGATCTCATGAGCGAGTTTGTGAAATGATACATCATGTATAAAGTAAATTATGCATTCTTGAAATCCTTAATATTTACCCGCGCTCATGTTTAGAACATGAGCACCATTAACTGCAACATGTCAGATCTTTTCTCGAGCGCGTTATATCGCTTTGGACAAAGAAAGCAATTTTTTAAACTTCCTTTTCAAAATAGATTATTTCACGAATCAGCATTTAACAAAATTTAAAAATGCGAGATCGTTTTCCAAATAGCCTTAACTGTATAAACTGTTCCACTTTGGCGGAATTATAAGATGCGTATTCGTGAATGAAACAACTTACTTTAATGAAGTTGCTCGGTGAACAGTCCCATGTTCATTCACGACCGCCCACGAACAAGAGCATTAAATGTGGAAAAGTTCAATTTTAGTAAGTCACCTTCTATATGCTCATTATTATCTTGAGTTTCATAGTTCATTGTTATTTTCTGGGAGCTTGTTGTTTGTTCATATGGTTGTTTTGGGTTTCGAAGCTCAACTTAATAACTCGTGACAGATTATTCAGATGAAAAAGTGCGAAAGAAACGAACGTAATTTTAGGACATCAGAAATTCATTTGTCCGTACTATTCAATGGAAACTGCATCATGACACTCACTTTTTATTTGTTTTTACACTTATGAAAAACAAACCATTATTTATTATCGCGAAACAAACACCGGAAATAAGTTTTTGTAAAATTCAATATTAATTCTGTCAAGTTCGATGCATGGAACAAAATCAAACCGTGAGCAATCATTTTAACCTAAGAACGGAGTAGACAGAGGGGATATAGACAAGGGGGTTCCCAGCCTGGGGTGCTCGCACCCCCTGGCAGTGCGAGACGATATTCCAGAGGGTGCGGGAAAAGACATGGTAAATAAAAGGAAGTTGGCAATAACTTGGCGTTTTTATTTCAGCGGGTGCAAGGTCCGAATGAAATTTCTTTAGAGGTGCGGGGCGAAAAAAATGATGGGAGCCCCTGACCTAGATGATACTATCATTTTTTTGATAACATGACAGTTATTCTCTTACTCATCATAAGAGTACGATGATGTTAGCTTTTCGAATATACTCTTCCTTTTCTTCTGTTTCTTATACCTGGCTTGAATAGAAATTTCAGAAAAATTTTTTAAATATGTTCGAACTTATCTCGAAACGGTTTGCCATGCGTTGCAGTGAATGGTTTGCAAGTTTAAAAACAACTTGAGTTGCCAGGAGAGACTTGAGACTTGAGTTGCCACAGCTTCACTGCACACCCTGAGTGAGGGCAGTGCAGACACCCTCATCTCTGCCTGCATGTCTTGAGACCCAAGCTTTTCTTGAAACTAAAGTATTCTCCCAAGCTTCACACACATTTCTGTACTCAGTGTGCGTGTAATTTGTGCGCTTGACATGGAACCTGGCTTGGCAATCAGTTTTGTAACTGTAATTGAAATCCTTATTGCTCAGAAAACGTAGTTTATAACATTACTACTCATTGTAGTCTTACGGTCTTCTAGCTCTCATTGGCAAAGTGTTTTACACGAGTGAAACTCCAAGTCTACGCCAGCTTTAATTTTCCTCCTTGCGTCCAGGTTAAGTTTACGCAAGAAACACACTACGAGCTTCGTACACGTAACATATATGAGAAGAAAACACTACAGTGTTTTCATCTGGATAAAAGTTGAAAGTAAAATATTTCAAGTCCCTCAAATTATGCAATGAAAGCTCGAAAGTAACCAAATGAATCGGAACCCAAACTCATAACAATATTTCAACCGAAAGGACCCTTGCAATGGAACCCGTGGAGCTACGGATCGCACCAACTTCATGCATTGAAAATTAAATCCTGAAAAGGACCACGATTTTCGGTTGATGGAAGAAGCTCCTCGGTTGTCATAAGGGGACCGGGCCCTGAGGGCTAGAACTCACCATGATCCGAGGGAGAGCAGTGCACACTGAGGTGCTGCGGACCACCGGTCCACAATATATAAAGAGACGGTAGCTACCTTGGCCTTCGACGCCGCGTGCGTGATCTGAGCGCCATCGAAACCGTCTGATGCCCTCACCGGCGCCGCGCTCGGGTCACTGAGGCATGTTTTTGTCGTACGCGCTGTGAAATTTAATAAACTCGTTTTATATGCTCGTCGATTCTAGGGTTGCTTTTGTATAGTTCAAACTTGTGGTTGGATTTTGTATTGCGTCACACACTTCCATTTTTTTTGTATATGGCCGCAGTATCTACGAACAGCGTTGCGAGTTGTCCAGAAACATCATAGAGTTTTGCAGCGTTTGCGTCATGCTTAATATTGCTCATTTTTCAGTCTAATTATTTTTCACTTATCAAGAAATTCCTCTAATGAGCTCAAATTCAATTACGCATTTATGAAATACAAAGATTTATGCAAACAAATTTCTTAGCGTGGAATTAAATGCCCACTATTAAATTGAAGACTTTAAAGCATCATCTGATTATTAATGGTCATATTGCTTTGATTTCTTTATGAGTCGATAACAGTTGCTGCATTTGAAGAATCACTGTATTGTGTGATTTTATCTTCGTCTTTTAAGAGCTAACTTATTCTTACGTTTGCCGGCTCACTGCTACAGATGTGCGAAAGATTGGTAATGTGAGCGAACGGCTAAATGAAGTGAGCGAAATGATCATAAAGCCTCAAACACAACACTATGACAACAATAAAACACCTGAAGATTTGACGACTCGCAACGCACTTTCAGATTGGAAGGTGGTAGTTGAATGGAGTGGCGAGTTTCTTATCCAATGAAGATGACATACTTTGAGAAGCGCTGAATGCTCCCAAATTCGCAACAAGTTTATCTAAAATCTTATATTATCAACCAATCCCTTTCTCAAGGTATCTTCCCCAACTCTTTCAAAATTGCGAGAGTCACCCCTATTTTTAAAAATGGTGATAAAAACTGCGTTAACAATTATAGACCTATCTCTATACTACCAATTATTAGCATAATATTCGAGAAAATTTTGTATAAAAAAGTGTATTCGTATTTTGAACAAAAATCTTTCCTCTACGACAAACAATACGGTTTTCGTTCTAAGAAATCTACGACACAAGCTGTATTAAATCATTTGCAATACCTTTATTCTAATATAGATGAAGGAAAGCTTGTTTTCTCAGTATTTCTTGACTTTCGAAAAGCATTCGATTGTGTGGACCATAACGTATTACTCTCGAAACTACATTGTTATGGCATTCGAGGGGCTGCCCATGATTGGTTTAGATCATACTTAGCAAATCGGAAACAATACGTTGTCATTGACGACGCAAAATCAGACCCACAGACAATTAGCCATGGGGTTCCACAAGGATCTGTCCTTGGGCCTCTCCTATTTCTAATTTTTATCAATGATATCATTAAATCTACATCATTCTTCAAATTCATACTTTTTGCCGATGACAGTACCCTTTCTGCGGTCCTTCCAGACCAAAATCCCGCTAGGATGGCGGAGCGTATAAATAATGAACTTCATAAGGTTTCATTGTGGCTTAAAGCTAATAAAATAAGCCTTAATATCGATAAAACAAAATGTATTACATTCTCATACAAGAAAAATATATCTCTCCCACGCATTCAAATTGGCGAAGGTGAAATCGAAGAAACCAACTCAAGTATATTCCTCGGCATCATAATAGACAAACATCTAACCTTTAAAGAGCACATCGCTCATATTAGTTCTAAATTATCAAAATCTATCGGAATCCTAAATAAAGTTAAGAATTTCCTGCCTGAAACAGCCTTACAAATGCTCTACCGAACGCTCATTTCACCATACTTGCAATACGGAATAGAAGCATGGCACGGAACTGATAAAAATAAAACCAACAAAATTTTTACCCTGCAAAAAAGAGCCATAAGAGCGATAAAGAATCTAGAATATAATGCTCACACAAATGACTCATTCAAAAATTTACGAATACCTTAGCTCTCGGATCTCTACAAAATTTCCATTTGCAATTTCATTTACAAAACATTAACAAATGATGGCGACAATAGCCTAAAACAACTATTAACTACGCAAACTGGTCATCACGACCATTTAACCCGAAATAGAAGTAAATTCATGCTTCCTTATTACTCAAAGGCTCGGTCACAACACAGTATCCTCTTCGTTGGAACTAAAACTTGGAACTCAATACCTGCGGAGATCCGTGAAAGTAATTCTTATAAGGTATTCAAAAAAGTCTTGAGTCTCACTTCCTATCAGATTACTAGTCGTGTAAGATCACAGAGTCAAACCTTGTCCCCTACATAACTGGTCCTAATAATGTAATTCGCCTTGATTAATTTCGCCGATCTTCAGTCTGTTCTTGAATCGTTTGTCGAATATACTGTTAAATCTAGTCCATATGAACTAAATTGTGAAATGAAGTATCTAATTTCGAGTTACTTATCTCATTGATCAGTCTAATGCGTCTCTAGTTTAAGTGAATTAGGTTAAACATTATTGTACTCCTAAGACTAACCTTGATGGTAGGATGCCCTAGAAGTCACTGAACTTATTCGGGCCCACAGGTAGCTATACTCATATTTGACCATTGTACTAGACTTAAGAAACATTTTTTTCTCTGTATCTCCCGTGGTAAATAAATTGTTTAAATTGTTTAAATTGTTTAAATAACGTTTCAGCAGCGCAGCGAAGCGAAACACAATGGTGCAGTTGTTATGAAATGGTTGGCAGAAGATAGCGATGTCTGGAACGGCACAGTTTCCTGACCCCATCTACAAGGAGAATTGAGCAAGAAGTTGATCGTCGCAAATTTATGCGGAAATTACCAAAGTGTTCAGTACTTCAACTGTTTTTACCATGAAGAGTTTGCAATACGACTAGCAAGTTTTGGCAGGAGGTTAGTGAAAATGGCAAAGAATTTATGAGGGAGCAACACAGAGACGGGGTCGTGTTATGAAATGAAATGTAAATTGACTGTCTTCAACTATACTCGCTTAGAATATTTGCCGGTTTTATCAGTCGAAAATATATTTCAATACACTTTTTCCCAGGTACATTGAACGAAGTGGAATGAATTTCATGTGTGTAGATGTAGGTAACAATTCTACAGAAATTCAAAGTTGGAGATTATGTGAAATAATTTGATTATATATTTGTACTAATAAATACATTGATACTTGAAGTCTTACGAACAGTAGCTAGTTTTCCATAGTTTTTGAAACATATTACATTTTCCATTTTGAATAATCCGAAAATTATGTTTCAAAGAGAACGTTGGGGCGTAGTTACATTTCTGGGAATCCTTCCACAGTAAGTTCTTGTGGAATGAATAGTTAAGTTTCAGTTAATGCACAGTGTTTTTTGAATTTATTTCATCCCAGATATTTTATGTGAGTTTGATATCACGCGCGCATTTTGCTTTATGTTTCCCTTAACTGTAAGGATATTCCAGCCTTGGCGTAAATAATTGCTTTACTTATGGAATTAAGGATGGCAAAACCGAAAAGTTATAAAATAATTTTATACATGAAAGAAATTATTTCAACTTGAATTAGAGTAGGAATTTTGGACGAAGTTTTCTGAATCAAAATCAGTTCAAAATTGAATTCCTTAACTAATAAAAGTACCACGGATTCAGGTCCCGTACATCGCTCGTAATGATTTTTCAAGATCGTTATTACTCAAATTATCTGTATTACATCAGCGGGAGTAATCTTTACACTATGAATTTTGTTTGGCCCTATTTACTACTAACGGTCTTTCAATGTTTCAAATCTGGTCAGTATATATTCGTGGGTTCTGATTAAAATAATACAATCGTTATGTAACAAGTGTTATCTCTTGCTGTAATATGGTTCATTGGCTTTCTATTCATTCGATCTCTATAGTTTGCATTTAGGAACTTCATTCAATACCGAATATTTTATTTTTTTTTGTATCCAATCTTCTGTTCTCTTACAAGTTTATTGCATCTTAAAATTGGGGAAAGTTTAAAACGAATGCATACATTAAACTTAACAACATTTCAATGTCACTGACATCACCATCAAGCTGGAACAATTAAAAAATCAACTATATTGAAGAACTGTAGAAATTAATTGAAAGTGTAAAAGGCCATAGAAACCATATGCATTCACGAAAGATTTGCATTTACGGACAGCTCAGGAAACTAAGAAGTCTGAAATTACTTGACATACTACTCGATTCGTGATCATTGAAAAAATATGTCATTGGATCCGTGATTAACATTTATCACTAAATGCGTTTTTTATTTTCCAATGTAGCTGAATTTTTTATAGCGTAGTAGCGATATCAGTGACATTGGAACGTTGCATTTTACATTTTAGTACAGTTTTGTTTTACGAAATGATCAGAAACTTATCAAGAACTTTAGCGCTTAACGAACTTGAACTACCCTGCATTTGATAAAAACATTAAGATACGAACTTGAACAATCTAAAATTTGATAAAACAACATTAATTATAATGCAAGTCATTTGGTCAAGATATAGGCCATGTAACCTTGTAGACAACCTCATAGAAATCTGACACTGAGTACCGCCGACCGAATGCAGGCTGCCGTGCCCCCGCGCCGACCCCTGGACCTCGCCGCTGCACCGCGTGAACTCGGGGAAGTTTTTGTGGCTCCTGGCGTTATGGTTGACTGCGACGGTTCTGCCTTCAGTACACTGCAGTAAGCCCCCGTCGTCTAAATGACGGAATTATTTTCAAATTAGAGCCATATTGCATCCCCGTAAACTGTTTTCAGATGATGTGTTTCACTGCAGGTTTTTGTTTTATTTATTCCTTTAGTTTTGTGTTCGCCTAATTTTCGAATCACTAACAAAAAATGATGAAGCTACGTAACTTTCAGAGGAAGATATAAACCCACGTTACAAGACGTCACTGGGGATGGATAAGCCAATTAAACAGCAAAAAAATGATTAGTTGGAAAATGCTTGCACGAGACCCACATTTATTCGATATATGTTCAAACTTGGTTTCAATTTATTGCGCTAAGAAACAGATAAATATGAAACTCTTAGTTTGCCTTGCAGCTAAAATATATTAATTGACAGCTAATAAAAATTTTTTGAGAATATATGACCTCTAAGAATGCTTTCACTTTCAATATTATTCCACAGAGCTCAAGATCTAAGCAAAAAATTTGTGCTTAGGCACCAAAATCATCTGGATACTGAGGCGTACTCACAATTTTTAAGTATCATTTCCAAATAGCTAGAAATGAAACAAGTTCGGTTACTGTTTTTGTGTCTGAAGATGATGAAACAAAATGAATGGGGAGGTTTTCGAGCGTCATGGCATCAGGGAGGCGTAAGCCTTGAAGTCAAACCTGCGCACAGATTTAAGAGGCATTGGGCAAAATCAATCTGGACACTCAGTGATAGTTCGAAACGCTCTCCCCCTTGGTGTAAAATTAGGAAGATTGATGTAAAACTCCCAAGCTCATGTATTACTTTCCATTAGTTTGGAGAAACAGTGCTTCATCGTGGAAGAAATATGAATAGAGTTCAGGGCTCTAAGGCAGTGTAAATCGACAGGACCTGACAGCCTAGCCCCCGAATACCATATCAGTGAAAGCAATGAGTATTCAAACCTACAATCGATCGCTTGAAACAAAGCTAGTCTTTCACTGTCAGCAGTTTTTCATTACTCCTATTCTCGAAAAACTAGAATTAACAAGTGCCGAATGAATGCCACTTAATCCATTTGAAAACGGCCCTCAGTAAAACAACGAAAATTGAACAAAAAAGACGATGAAATGGACTAAAAGAGACTCATGAATACACCAATTGCTTCAACGATGCCATGAAGCACTTTTCGAAACTGAATTCAAAGTCTATGCGAGCACTAGCGGACAGAAATTCAAGAACAGTTTCAATGCGAACCAGGTCTAGCAGTCTCAAAAATCATCGCAATTATTGACATATATATATATATATATATATATATATATATATATATATATATAAAACACATATATATATATGTGGGTGCGTAATTTACTACGAAATATCAGAAGATGCCCCTTGTTCATAAAACTACTATAAAACTCGTCCATCAGAAAGAAGCATAACATGGATTAGAAAAAGTATAGTAGGTTTAATACCAATGACGATGCCAAAGTAAGCGTCACACTGCAGGACCACACACCTGCGACACGGCCTTTTTCTTAACTCCAAAGGAATGTACTGAGGATGCCTGTGATCCCCGCGTGTGAAAATTATTGACTATTATAGTGTAACTGCAATTTTTGCTTTATAAATTTGCTCTCTGCCTTGTGAAGGGTTAAGAAGTTGCAGTAGTATGATATTTATTTGTAATTACACTAATCGTTGGCTGTCTTCACCTCTGGTGCTAACTTCATCTCTGTTCCTACTCCGGTGTCTGTGCGAGATTACAGTTTGGCGGCATGCGACTCAGGCAACTTATTCAAGAATGAGTCGTTCGGTTCGTTTTTGAAGCTAAATTCTAATGTATTAAATTCAATCCTCAACAGCATTTTAAAAAATCTATTTTGGGTGCAAATTTTATTTTTGAATCTTACAATATCATGCTGACAGATTCAATTCAGAGATTTTCATGACAAGTTTTGCAATAAACATATTATGTTCGACTTGTTGATGCGCGGGAACTTTCAGGAAGTTATGAAACTCAGTGTCTGGAGTGCAGATCAAGCCCTCAGAATTGCGCGCTCCAAATGTTGCCACAGATTCAACATCAGCACAGCAAAGGCCTTTGCAGTAGATATTTTACGCCAATCGGACTACTTCGCGCGTGAAAAATACATAAAAATAACAGCAAAGGTCCAACACATACGCTTCAGACCTTTGCTTTGTACTGTGTGTTTCTAAGGAAACTACTTTTTAAAATCGGTCTTTTACCAGGCAGATAGCAAGAAAAAGTAAAATATTTGTATAAAAGTTGAATATTTTAACTCAAAGACAAATAGAAAAAAATGAAATACTCATGAAAAGATTGCAATGATCGCAGCAGCAAAAACAGAATACTGTTCTTGCTTTTCTTTTCGAAGCTCTCCCTTACCCCTCACCACCACCACCTTCTGTCGTCCCACACCAGCTCCCGGCCGCTGACATTGAGGGAAGCTTTCCCGTCTACGAGGGGCGAGGTCCTCTCTGGTTGTGTCATCGCGTGGGAACTGGGGAGTCGTGCAACCTGCGCCACCTGCTGCACCACGCGAGTCGTGCAACCTGCATCACCTGCTGCACCACGCGAGTCGTGAAACCTGCACCACCTGCTGCACCACGCGAGTCGTGCAGCCTGTACCACCTGCTGCAACACGCAAGTCGTGCAGCCTGTGCCACCTGCTGCACCACGCGAGTCGTGCAACCTGCACCACCTGCTGCACCACGCGAGTCGTGCAACCTGCACCACCTGCTGCACCACGCGAGTCGTGCAGCCTGCGCCACCTGCTGCACCACGCGAGTCGTGCAACCTGCACCACCTGCTGCACCACCCGAGTCGTGCATCCTGTGCCACCTGCTCCAACACGCGAGTTCCGTAACCTACTCCACCTACTGCAAAAAAAGTTTACTTATAATAAAGATGATACAAAAAGCTCATCAATGGTTTAAAATATTTTAAAGTAAGGATCCTTAATCGATACACACACATAAGCATCTTAATACCCATATCACTAGTCCAAATAAATGATCGCGTGGCTACAAACCCCAATGAGAATCGTAATACCCATGTCATTCTAGTCGAGACAATTGATTTAGAGCCCAGTATTAATCTAGATTGGATGTGATAATAAACATAAAAACATTCCTATAGCTAGTTAATTGAAGTTGAATAGTGTTTGTTATTCCATGAAAGCAATAACGATTATGAACTTTGTGGCGTAAAAACACTTATGACAGTCAACACGAACATTGACATATAAGCCTTGGGTTTTATTGACATCAGGGATAATATTAAATTTTTTGTTGCGGCAGCTATTTTTAAAAATATCATTTCGATCGAGCGTGAAAAAATAGACAAAAGTGAGTGGACTGTCTTTTTACGATAAATGCAAATCGTTTGATTAGAAATTTTGCAAAAACTGCTGTGCGTAAATGTATGAATGTACATACACACATATAAGTGTATGCATACATACACTCATACACATATGTGCATAGATACTTGGCTACAATCATGAAATTACAAGTTTTGTTATTCTAATTAAATATTTTAACATAAGAGTCATTTGTTCAAAGCATCTTATTGAAAGTATATGGGCGATCACTCAAGTTTATATTTTTTAAATGAATGCTTCGCAATAATAAAGAGAAATAACGTGTTAGGTAACGTTACAGGTTGAGAGTAAAAAGAAAAAGCGTGGTATTTATGGATCAAATACTCGTTGTAGTTCAGTACACATATATATATGTACATACACATATATACATGTATATGCACACACACCTTCAAACAAACACATAACATCATAACATGCATACATACACAGATACTTACATATGCATATACGCAAATATTAGCAGAAAAGCAATCATAATACAAAACCATTAAACATACTACAAAAATGAAGTATAATGTATTGAAATATAGAATAATAAGTAAAGGAGATTCGTAACTACTTTTTCAGTATGTTCTACAGCTCACAATTATTGTTGAGACTCAAGGTAACGAGCTGTTTTGGTTTTAAATTCCCCCAATGTTTGAGGGATTTTGATACTCTGAGGAAGTTTGCTCCACAGTAAGGCGCCTAATATTGACAGAGCCTTCTGCTCAATGAACGACAGTCGGCTAAGACATTATTGTTTCTCTCCGGCTTTAGGTTGGTGACGGTGGAGGGATGGAAACCCACTATTTCAGCATTGCTCTGAGGAAGATATAAAGAGGATAATATGTACCGGGCTTTGTGCATACGGAACCTTTCTTGAATAGGATTCCAGCCAAGTTTATTAAGGAAAGGGGTTACGGGATCATTTCTTCCAAATTTACCGGTGCATACCACCTTGGCATCGAAGTTCATGCATTTTTGCTACTCTCTTTGAAGGTATTGAGGTAAATCTCTCCATACTAGGTTACAAAAGTCAATACATGATAACATCAAAGATTGAATAGCCTATTATATAGATTTTTCACCGAGCATACTTTTTATAAGATGAAAAAAAACTTTAAGTTCCGTAGATTTTGTTGCAAGTTTTCTCAACGTGGGATTTGAAGTACATATGTATATTTATCGAAGCAGAAACCTAAATTTTAAATTTCTGATGGTTTAATTTCATCATTTCCTGCTGTAAGGTAAGATTCGGAGTTTTTTATATTGCGTCTTTGGATCCGAAAATAATGCATTGCGATTTGCTAGCATTTAGTTTATCATTTTTGTCGTACTACGATTTCAGGCTACTCAATTTGGTTTCAGCTTTAATTTCCATCTGCGGTATTTCCGATGCAGAACTTGTCATTGCGATTTGGACATCATCTGCACACATGGAGATTCTTGTGTTAGATGGCAGTGAAGGAAAATCATTATTGAAAATAGAAAACAGCAGCAGAACAAGAATGGATTCTTGAGGAGCACTTAAATTGTTTTGACTGAATGTGGACAATGTGTTACCTAAGCGGACTGTATAAGATTGATTTGATAAGTAACTTTCATATCATTGCGTGTCTACTCCTAAGTTCTACATTTTTCGTAGAAGTCGATCTTGTTCGACGCCATCGAAAGCTTCAGAGAGATCGAGTAGCAGCAAGGGTGTTACGTACTTTTGACCGATACCACTGTATATTTTTCCTTTGATGTTAAGCAGAGCGTCTTGAGTGTTAGTCTTCCTCTTATGGGCTTATTGATTTCGATGAAATAGATTGGGCTCGTCCAAGTGAAATGACAGTTGAATTGTTACCACTTTCTACAATATTTTGAACTGAACAGGTAAAAGACTAATGGACCTGTAGTTTGGTGCTGAATTGAGGTCACCAGTTTTATGTAACGGTCTAATATTTTAGTGTTTCCATTGGTTGGGGAACTTATTAGTTGGTATTGATGTATTAATAATTAAACGAATTAATAGCGCTGTGACTGGGAAACTGTCTTTGATATATTGAAGACTGATACCATCATATCCGACTGCCTTTGTGTTTTATAAGATAAGATATTTAGATAGGTATAAGATATTTCGTAACTCTGGTAAATCTACAAGACGTGGTCTCCACCAGACGATTTTTTATTTGACGGTTAATTTTGATTGGTTTTACACACCTCGTCGAAAACTTGAGCCCCTACTTTTGAAAAGAATGTGTTGACATCTGTGGCTGTTCCCAAGGGATTTTCAAAATTACTTATGCAGTCTAAATTTTTATATTGGGGTACTTTTGGGCTATTTTGAGTTATTTTGGGGTTATTTTTGCCGGTTATAGTTCCTGGTAAAAGTGAGTTTTTTTGCTTCTGTGATATTCTTCCGAATAATCTTTTAATGCTCCATATATCTTTTGTACAAAGTATTGTTTCATCTATTTATTTTGTACTCTCGCAAGTAATTTTCTTAATTTTTTTCAGCTCTTCAAGTTCGCCAGCAATCCAAACAGCGCTTTTTGGCTTAGCTTTTTGGTGACGTAAGGTGCGCATTCATTGAGCGCTGCTGTGAAGTTTTCGTTGATGATTGAAACTTGTATATCAGCACAATCAGATTGCATCATATTCTGGAATTCGGTGAACCTATTTAGTAGTTTTTCATGAAATGGTTCCGCAACACGTGAGTTTTGTTTGCTGCACCATCTGCTGCAACACGTGGGTTCTGTCACCTCCACTACTTGCTGCAACGCGCGAGTTCTGTCACTTGCACCATCTGCTGCAACACGTGGGTTCTGTCACCTCCACTACTTGCTGCAACGCGCGAGTTCTGTCACCTGCACCATCTGCTGCAACACGTGGGTTCTGTCACCTCCACTACTTGCTGCAACGCGCGAGTTCTGTCACCTGCACCATCTGCTGCAACACGTGGGTTCTGTCACCTCCACTACTTGCTGCAACGCGCGAGTTCTGTCACCTGCACCATCTGCTGCAACACGTGGGTTCTGTCACCTCCACTACTTGCTGCAACGCGCGAGTTCTGTCACCTGCACCATCTGCTGCAACACGTGGGTTCTGTCACCTCCACTACTTGCTGCAACGCGCGAGTTCTGTCACCTGCACCATCTGCTGCAACACGCGAGTTCTGTCACCTGCACCATCTGCTGCAACACGTGGGTTCTGTCACCTCCACTACTTGCTGCAACGCGCGAGTTCTGTCACTTGCACCATCTGCTGCAACACGTGGGTTCTGTCACCTCCACTACTTGCTGCAACGCGCGAGTTCTGTCACTTGCACCATCTGCTGCAACACGTCGGTTCTGTCACCTGCACCATCTGCTGCAACACGTGGGTTCTGTCACCTGCACCATCTGCTGCAACATGTGGGTTCTGTCACCTCCACTACTTGCTGCAACGCGCGAGTTCTGTCACCTGCACCATCTGCTGCAACACGTGGGTTCTGTCACCTGCACCATCTGCTGCAACGCGCGAGTTCTGTCACCTGCACCATCTGCTGCAACACGTGGGTTCTGTCACCTGCACCATCTACTGCAACATGCGAGTTCTGTCACCTGCACCATCTGCTGGAACACGTGGGTTCTGTCACCTGCACCATCTACTGCAACATGCGAGTTCTGTCACCTGCACCATCTGCTGCAACACGTGGGTTCTGTCACCTGCACCATCTACTGCAACATGCGAGTTCTGTCACCTGCACCATCTGCTGCAACACGTGGGTTCTGTCACCTCCACTACTTGCTGCAACGCGCGAGTTCTGTCACTTGCACCATCTGCTGCAACACGTCGGTTCTGTCACCTGCACCATCTGCTGCAACACGTGGGTTCTGTCACCTCCACTACTTGCTGCAACGCGCGAGTTCTGTCACTTGCACCATCTGCTGCAACACGACGGTTCTGTCACCTGCACCATCTGCTGCAACACGTGGGTTCTGTCACCTCCACTACTTGCTGCAACGCGCGAGTTCTGTCACCTGCACCATCTGCTGCAAGACGCGAGTTCTGTCACGTGCACCATCTGCTGCAGCACGCAAGTTCTGTCACCTGCACCATCTGCTGCAACATGCGAGTTCTGTCACCTGCACCATCTGCTGCAAGACGCGAGTTCTGTCACCTGCACCATCTGCTGCAACACGCGAGTTCTGCCACCTGCACCATCTGCTGCAACACGCGATTTCTGTCACCTGCACCATCTGCTGCAACATGCGAGTTCTGTCACCTGCACCATCTGCTGCAACACGTGGGTTCTGTCACCTGCACCATCTACTGCAACATGCGAGTTCTGTCACCTGCACCATCTGCTGCAACACGTGGGTTCTGTCACCTCCACTACTTGCTGCAACGCGCGAGTTCTGTCACCTGCACCATCTGCTGCAACGCGCGAGTTCTGTCACCTGCACCATCTGCTGCAACACGCGAGTTCTGTCACCTGCACCATCTGCTGCAACACGCGAGTTCTGTCACCTGCACCATCTGCAGCAACACGCGAGTTCTGTCACCTGCACCATCTGCTGCAACACGCGAGTTCTGCCACCTGCACCATCTGCTGCAACACGCGATTTCTGTCACCTGCACCATCTGCTGCAAGACGCGAGTTCTGTCACCTGCACCATCTGCTGCAACACGCGAGTTCTGTCACCTGCACCATCTGCTGCAACACGCGAGTTCTGCCACCTGCACCATCTGCTGCAACACGCGATTTCTGTCACCTGCACCATCTGCTGCAACACGCGATTTCTGTTACCTGCACCATCTGCTGCAAGACGCGAGTTCTGTCACCTTCACCATCTGCTGCAACACGCGAGTTCTGCCACCTGCACCATCTACTGCAACACGCGATTTCTGTCACCTGCACCATCTGCTGCAAGACGCGAGTTCTGTCACCTGCACCATCTGCTGCAACACGCGAGTTCTGTCACCTGCACCATCTGCTGCAACACGCGAGTTCTGTCACCTGCACCATCTGCTGCAACACGCGAGTTCTGCCACCTGCACCATCTGCTGCAACACGCGATTTCTGTCACCTGCACCATCTGCTGCAAGACGCGAGTTCTGTCACCTTCACCATCTGCTGCAACACGCGAGTTCTGCCACCTGCACCATCTGCTGCAACACGCGATTTCTGTCACCTGCACCATCTGCTGCAAGACGCGAGTTCTGTCACCTGCACCATCTGCTGCAACACGCGAGTTCTGTCACCTGCACCATCTGCTGCAAGACGCGAGTTCTGTCACCTTCACCATCTGCTGCAACACGCGAGTTCTGCCACCTGCACCATCTGCTGCAACACGCGATTTCTGTCACCTGCACCATCTGCTGCAAGACGCGAGTTCTGTCACCTTCACCATCTGCTGCAACACGTGAGTTCTGCCACCTGCACCATCTGCTGCAACACGCGATTTCTGTCACCTGCACCATCTGCTGCAAGACGCGAGTTCTGTCACCTTCACCATCTGCTGCAACACGCGAGTTCTGCCACCTGCACCATCTGCTGCAACACGCGATTTCTGTCACCTGCACCATCTGCTGCAAGACGCGAGTTCTGTCACCTGCACCATCTGCTGCAACACGCGAGTTCTGTCACCTGCACCATCTGCTGCAACACGCGAGTTCTGTCACCTGCACCATCTGCTGCAACACGCGAGTTCTGCCACCTGCACCATCTGCTGCAACACGCGATTTCTGTCACCTGCACCATCTGCTGCAACACGCGATTTCTGTCACCTGCACCATCTGCTGCAACACGCGAGTTCTGTCACCTGCACCATCTGCTGCAAGACGCGAGTTCTGTCACCTGCACCATCTGCTGCAACACGCGATTTCTGTCACCTGCACCATCTGCTGCAAGACGCGAGTTCTGTCACCTGCACCATCTGCTGCAAGACGCGAGTTCTGTCACCTGCACCATCTGCTGCAAGACGCGAGTTCTGTCACCTTCACCATCTGCTGCAACACGCGATTTCTGTCACCTGCACCATCTGCTGCAACACGCGATTTCTGTCACCTGCACCATCTGCTGCAAGACGCGAGTTCTGTCACCTGCACCATCTGCTGCAACACGCGATTTCTGTCACCTGCACCATCTGCTGCAAGACGCGAGTTCTGTCACCTGCACCATCTGCTGCAACACGCGAGTTCTGCCACCTGCACCATCTGCTGCAACACGCGATTTCTGTCACCTGCACCATCTGCTGCAAGACGCGAGTTCTGTCACCTGCACCATCTGCTGCAACACGCGAGTTCTGTCACCTGCACCATCTGCTGCAAGACGCGAGTTCTGTCACCTGCACCATGCTCTGTAACACGCGAGTTCTGTCACCTGCACCATCTGCTGCAAGACGCGAGTTCTGTCACCTGCACCATCTGCTGCAACACGCGAGTTCTGTCACCTGCACCATCTGCTGCAAGACGCGAGTTCTGTCACCTGCACCATCTGCTGCAAGACGCGAGTTCTGTCACCTGCACCATCTGCTGCAACACGCGAGTTCTGCCACCTGCACCATCTGCTGCAACACGCGATTTCTGTCACCTGCACCATCTGCTGCAACACGCGAGTTCTGTCACCTGCACCATCTGCTGCAACACGCGAGTTCTGTCACCTGCACCATCTGCTGCAACACGCGAGTTCTGTCACCTGCACCATCTGCTGCAACACGCGAGTTCTGTCACCTGCACCATCTGCTGCAACACGCGAGTTCTGTCACCTGCACCATCTGCTGCAACACGCGAGTTCTGTCACCTGCACAATCTGCTGCAACACGCGAGTTCTGTCACCTGCACCATCTGCTGCAAGACGCGAGTTCTGTCACCTGCACCATCTGCTGCAAGACGCGAGTTCTGTCACCTGCACCATCTGCTGCAACACGCGAGTTCTGCCACCTGCACCATCTGCTGCAACACGCGAGTTCTGTCACCTGCACCATCTGCTGCAACACGCGAGTTCTGTCACCTGCACCATCTGCTGCAAGACGCGAGTTCTGTCACCTGCACCATCTGCTGCAACACGCGAGTTCTGTCACCTGCACCATCTGCTGCAACACGCGAGTTCTGTCACCTGCACCATCTGCTGCAAGACGCGATTTCTGTCACCTGCACCATCTGCTGCAACACGCGAGTTCTGTCACCTGCACCATCCGCTGTAACACGCGAGTTCTGTCACCGCCACTACTTGCTGCAACACTCGAGTCCGGCAACCTGAGCCACCAACTGCAACATGGGAATTCTGCATCAATATTGTGCTTAAGTTCTGCGTACTCTAATCCTAGAGTTAGTGAATCAAGGATAAATCTATTTCTAACTTGAAGCCACCTAAGTTATTCATTTTTGAAGTGGATTTTCGCGAAAAAAATTATTTTTTACAACTCGGGAAGCTCAACGACAGCGCTTTAGAGCTCCGTTAACTATGTGATTTTCTTCTACAGTCAGTGGATGCTTTGATTTTGAGTTGCTTCGATGGGGTATCTGAGTTAGCTTTTATGACAGACATTAGCCAGGTGACTTTTTTTTGCTTATTTTGGAAATATTGTTTCAGGCTGTCCCTTGGAATCTTTTGGCGCCCTTTTTTCGTGAGCTCTCATCTTGATGGTCTTCTCATTTTCAGTCCCGAATCCTGATGCCCTCAATACCTCCAGTCCCATCTCCTGATGACCTTAACACCTCCAGTCCCAATTCCTGATGGCCTCAACACCTCCAGTCCCAATTCCTGATGCCCTCAATACCTCGAGTCCCAATTCCTGATGGCCTCAACACCTCCAGTCCCAATTCCTGATGCCCTCAACACCTCTAGTCCCAATTCCTGATGGCCTCAACACCTCTAGTCCCAATTCCTGATGCCCTCAACACCTCTAGTCCCAATTCCTGATGGCCTCAACACCTCCAGTCCCAATTCCTGATGCCCTCAACACCTCTAGTCCCAATTCCTGATGGCCTCAACACCTCCAGTCCCAATTCCTGATGCCCTCAATACCTCCAGTCCCATCTCCTGATGGCCTCAACACCTCTAGTCCCAATTCCTGATGGCCTCAACACCTCTAGTCCCAATTCCTGATGGCCTCAACACCTCTAGTCCCAATTCCTGATGGCCTCAACACCTCCAGTCCCAATTCCTGATGCCCTCAACACCTCCAGTCCCAACTCCTAGTGGCCTTAACACCTACAGTCCCAATTCCTGATGGCCTCAACACCTCCAGTCCCAATTCCTGATGGCCTCAACACCTCCAGTTCCAACTCCTGATGGCCTCAACACCTCTAGTCCCAATTCCTGATGGCCTCAACACCTCTAGTCCCAATTCCTGATGGCCTCAACACCTCTAGTCCCAATTCCTGATGGCCTCAACACCTCCAGTCCCAATTCCTGATGCCCTCAACACCTCCAGTCCCAACTCCTAGTGGCCTTAACACCTACAGTCCCAATTCCTGATGGCCTCAACACCTCCAGTCCCAATTCCTGATGGCCTCAACACCTCCAGTCCCAATTCCTGATGCCCTCAACACCTCCAGTCCCAACTCCTGATGGCCTTAACACCTCCAGTCCCAATTCCTGATGGCCTCAACATCTCCAGTCCCAATTCCTGATGGTCTCAACACCTTCAGTCCCAATTCCTGATGGCCTCAACACCTCCAGTCCTAATTCCTGATGGCCTGAACACCTCCAGTCCCATTTCCTGATGGCCTGAACACCTCCAGTCCCAATTCCTGATGGCCTCCACACCTCCAGTCCCAATTCCTGATGGCCTCAACACCTCCAGTCCCAATTCCTGATGGCCTCAACACCTCCAGTCCCAATTCTTGATGACCTCAACACCTCCTGTCCCAATTCCTCATGGCCTCAACACCTCCAGTCCCAATTCCTGATGGCCTCAACACCTCCAGTCCCAATTCTTGATGACCTCAACACCTCCTGTCCCAATTCCTGATGGCCTCAACACCTCCTGTCCCAATTCTTGATGACCTCAACACCTCCAGTCCCAATTTTCTGATGGCCTCAACACCTCCAGTCCCAATTCTTGATGACCTCAACACCTCCTGTCCCAATTCCTGATGGCCTCAACACCTCCAGTCCCAATTCCTGATTGCCTCAACACCTCCAGTCCCAATTCTTGATGACCTCAACACCTCCTGTCCCAGTTCTTGATGACCTAAACACCTCCAGTCCCAATTCCTGATGGCCTCAACACCTCCAATCCCAATTCCTGATGCCCTCAACACCTCCAGTCCCAATTCTTGATGACCTCAACACCTCCTGTCCCAGTTCTTGATGACCTAAACACCTCCAGTCCCAATTCCTGATGGCCTCAACACCTCCTGTCCCAATTCTTGATGGCCTCAACACCTCCAGTCCCAATTCTTGATGACCTCAACACCTCCAGTCCCAATTCTTGATGACCTCAACACCTCTAGTCCCAATTCCTGATGGCCTCAACACCTCCAGTCCCAATTCCTGATGCCCTCAAGACCTCCAGTCCCAACTCCTAGTGGCCTTAACACCTACAGTCCCAATTCCTGATGGCCTCAACACCTCCAGTCCCAATTCCTGATGGCCTCAACACCTCCAGTCCCAATTCCTGATGCCCTCAACACCTCCAGTCCCAACTCCTGATGGCCTTAACACCTCCAGTCCCAATTCCTGATGGCCTCAACATCTCCAATCCCAATTCCTGATGGTCTCAACACCTTCAGGCCCAATTCCTGATGGCCTCAACACCTCCAGTCCTAATTCCTGATGGCCTCAACACCTCCAGTCCCATTTCCTGATACCCTCAACACCTCCAGTCCCAATTCCTGATGGCCTCCACACCTCCAGTCCCAATTCCTGATGGCCTCAACACCTCCAGTCCCAATTCCTGATGGCCTCAACACCTCCAGTCCCAATTCTTGATGACCTCAACACCTCTTGTCCCAATTCCTTATGGCCTCAACACCTCCAGTCCCAATTCCTGATGGCCTCAACACCTCCAGTCCCAATTCTTGATGACCTCAACACCTCCTGTCCCAATTCCTGATGGCCTCAACACCTCCTGTCCAAATTCTTGATGACCTCAACACCTCCAGTCCCAATTTTCTGATGGCCTCAACACCTCCAGTCCCAATTCTTGATGACCTCAACACCTCCTGTCCCAATTCCTGATGGCCTCAACACCTCCAGTCCCAATTCCTGATGGCCTCAACACCTCCAGTCCCAATTCTTGATGACCTCAACACCTCCTGTCCCAGTTCTTGATGACCTAAACACCTCCAGTCCCAATTCCTGATGGCCTCAACACCTCCAGTCCCAATTCCTGATGGCCTCAACACCTCCTGTCCCAATTCTTGATGACCTCAACACCTCCTGTCCCAATTCTTTATGACCTCAACACCTCCAGTCCCAATTCTTGATGACCTCAACACCTCCTGTCCCAATTCCTGATAACATGAACATTTCTTGCCCATTTTTGTTCTTATCTAACTCATTGTGCTCTCACACCAGTTTACCGCGTCGCTTTCTATTTTACGCCTGGTGATCTTATCACCTATATGTCTCGTCCTTGTGATCTGGCCGTCCCTGGCTCCTCTTGCATTAATTTTGTAGACTCTTATTTTTTTCCGAATTCTAGATTAGCGTCATCTTGCAACTGCTGTTTAGCTGCTCTCAAGGATCATTGCGCTCCATTTTTTTGTAATTCTTATTTTGTCTCACAGCGTCATTTGTCATTTGATTTTACAGGAGGGGCA
This sequence comes from Morinoia aosen, assembly GCA_030386875.1. Classification (NCBI taxonomy): domain Eukaryota; kingdom Metazoa; phylum Arthropoda; class Malacostraca; order Amphipoda; family Talitridae; genus Morinoia; species Morinoia aosen. The sequence continues at coordinate 73,870,543 of CM059567.1, read as the reverse complement.
TATTAAAGATTCAACCATTTGAGGGGAATATTCAACCATTTCAAGTGTGTTTCTAAAACTTCAAGAGTCATGTAACAAGCAGCCATGTAGTGCAACCCCCAACGTGAAATATCACCTGTATTCTACAGTTTTCACGTAGAATACAATGCTGGTACTCATACCTGTACTCATTCCTTTCTTCATGGCACCTCTGCCTAAAACGTACGCGTCAAATGCTAACCGAGGCCTATTTATTTATGAAATTCCTTGGTATTCCAACAACCTCTCAGGTAAATCATTATCATGAAATACTTATACTCTGAATTAGCTGAAATGTTTACCACTTGTTCATCATGGAAAAAATTATTCTCGCACAAGGCTAACAATAGTTGCTGTGATGAATATAGTGATGAGAAATCACTGAAGTTACATTCATATAAATCCTTAGAGGCTCCATGTGCCTAGATCAACCCACAACACTCTCAAATAAACTACAAGGGTAAAAACTAAAAACGCACAATCCAGACAGTTCAAGAACTTCAGGGAAGACAAGGCTCGTAAAGGGTAAAATTATTTTCGCCGAGATCAAGCGCACTGCACATTGAGATTTCCTCCTGTCTGACAAGAAAATTCAGCCTGACGCTGATACGAACTAGCAGAATGATAGGTTGTACGCACGTGCATAATGCAGGAGATTTGCCCAATCGTTGGGGAGCAATCCATGCCCTCTAACACATCTAAAGTAAGAAGTCATAGTATGGGCTGACGTTGCCCTTTGTTGGTCCAAGTCCCTCATGCTTTGATCCAAAGCTGCATGACAATGAGCCGTCTAGTAAACGCCAAATTGTTGCAGCAAAAAGCGCCAATATGCCGGACTCATGCTGAGTTCACTTTTCTCTCGATAATGGCAACGCTTGGATTTACACTTTCATTTCGACGCAAAATAGGCTCGAATATCATGTCGTTGGTGTTTAAGGTTAGACTTCGAAATAATATGATTCATCTCATAAAAAATTGCCAGTGTTTCGACAGTATTGGCATGTTACAGAGCACTCTGAAGGAATCCCTTTCTTGTCGCTATATGATGGACGTAAAGCTGTGTTCAGGCCACGCAAGCCTGTAGTGGCGATCCCTGGAAGGGATCATCAAGGTGTAATGAAATTATTTTGAAACTTGATTGCTACTGAACTTCTACTAAATTAAGCAATGACCTATTTGAAAGCACAATGGCTCGTAAAGTATTTTTGATAGATGGCTGGAATAGATCTTATTGAAATGAGCAAGATCTAAAATTTTATTCTATTCTATGATTAACTTCCGAAATAGCCGCCTCCGTAAATTCATCAATACGAGCAGCAAAATTTCCTGAAACATCCTATAAAGTATTGATATCGGTAGACGTGATGACTTGTGGAACCTATCTGGAAATGGAGACAAAATTCCACCAAATTTCAAATACTGTGGTGAATGGTTTCGACAAGACAGAGCTACAGCTCACACTGCTTATGAAACCGCGGTCTAGATGAACGCCTAATTTTCACAACGATTAACTTCACAGACCAAATTTTTTCCAGGCCAGCAAGGGCACCTAATTTGTGTCCTTTAGATTGCTTCCTTTGGATTTTGTGAAAGAAAGAGTATTTCGTACAGCACCGTCTGAAATCGCCCAGTTGAAAAACGAGGTTCTAAAAGTCATCGAGTCCATCGATGTCAAAACTTTGTAGAATGCTTTAATAAATTGACAACCGTCTCAAGTCCTTTAGTCGTCACTTCACCAGTTGAACAAAAAACAAAATAAAATATCAGATCAAACTTTTCTCAACATTATCTATTCAGCCTTTCGGCAACAACAGTTTAAAAACTACTAAGTTTTTAAATCAGCTATTTTTTCCAGCGGACAGCCTGTAAAATAGATTTATGAAATATAATGCAATTTTTGTTTCGAGTTTTTTCTCTTCTCGATTTGAATAAATCGCTTGTTTTCCTTATCTGCACCCAGCAACTCTGACGAAGCGAAACAATAAGCATGCCCTCCTGGGAAAAAAAATTTGCTGGGCTAATTTATTTCAACAATAAAACATGCCTTACGGCGCAGGTGGTCCCTCAAATACTTACGATCATCAGGAAATGTGTCCAGATCGAGCGTTTTTCAGGCCCTGTTCGCTGCAATCGACCTCGCCTTCAGATGCCGGGTATGACTGAGCAAATCTAGGCAGTGCAATCAAAAGCTCAATCCCCTTTAATGAACTTCAGTACAAAATGTCTGAACTTTTGCCCAACGGATTATTGTTTTCCAACAGTTTGTAGAGTGCATCGTGCTTGTATCAAATCCTATGACAGCGAACTTTTTAATATATTATTAGTGTTTAATGCGTGGTAACTAGCCAACGCTCAGGGAAATTGCTTTTCTTTAAGCGAATGGTCATTAGGTGTTCAAAAGAGTAGAATGTCGTAATCATTGAAATCATATTTAATAAAGATTTCACAAAACATGAATTCAAAATAAGTACTCAGTGTCAGTTCTATAAAACATTTTGGAGACGAGCTCCATTTTCAATTAGCTGTATGAAAGATTGAATCAGTCATTTCATGAAATATAAATTAATTATTTGTTAAAAAACAGTTAGTGTGGCTTTGCATTTTATGAAATTACTGATTTTTTCTTTATATTTCATTCTCTTAGATTGCTGACTGAAGATAGAGCTGGTCTCCGAAATGTTTTATAGAACTCATACCGAGTACTTATTTTAAATTCATATTTTTGTGAAATCTTAATTGAATATGATTTCAATGCTGGCGTCATTCTTTGTTTCCAAATTTCTAACTACCGTTATAAAAGATCTATACGATATTTATGCAAAATTTTTCAAGAAATGAGCTTAGGCTCTCTGCTTTCATCACGCATACCGCACATCTCAAAAAAATATTCTAAGCCTCAACAATTGCCCGAGTTCTGAAATCCGTGCCGCAAACCTGAATTTAATGTTCTTTAGTTTCTCAAATGCCTGCTTACTCTTCGCCATTTTCCTAATGCTAACTACTGAACCGTCATAACATTTCAAACCGCATGTCATTCAAGAAGGTGCATATCCAGGGTGAAATGATAGGGAAAGAGTTGTCTTGTGGCTGCACGCTGAGCATGATAAACACGATGAGGACGCTCTACGACAGATTTATTGCACAAAAATGTTGGTGAAAATTGTGGATGTTAACTTTTTGAAAGCCGGGAAGAGTGTGCCTTATACAAACAAAAGGATTGCGAGTGCATTGCAAATTAAGGTTAAACTTGTGCTAAAGAGTCTATCCTCCGATGGCTAAATAACTTAAAATTTCAGCGATATTTTCTCAAGGTACTTTTTATTCGAAACGCCTCTTAATGCCTTAAGGTTGCCTCTGTATGAACCAAATCTAATTTTAACTTTTATACAAATGTAAATCTACAACATATTTTAAGGAAGTTACATATTGCATCCCTCAATCAATTAAATTAACGACTACTTTCAGTTTTTTGCTGAAGTTTTGTCTAGAGCTGTGAGAAGCGAATCTGAGAATGGGTCGACAATGTCGCTTAAGATCCCATCTCATCTATTAAATTATACTTCTTAGCTCCGTTCGCTCTGGTCCAGCACCTTCCGATAATACAAAACACGAGATTTTATCACATTTCCACATTGTGCGTGTGCTTCCCTCAGTAAGAAAACGCAGCGTTCAGTTGAGGCTTGTCGCCAAGCAATGCGATGGACCGGTCCAAGCTATAGCTCAGACGAGAAGCCGTCAGACCTATATACGCCTGTTTCATTGCAGGCTTGCGCACACAAACCTAAATTGCGCTATCGAGTAGCGAGTTCCCCGCCGTGTTGTTATGAATTTATCAAGCCTGCTACGACTTTCCCGTCCTGCAAATGGAACTTCATGAGTCATGGGACCTTATCAGGTGTCGCCTTAGGAACACTGCATCCGTAGATGAGAATATTACAGAAGAATAAGTCCAACAGGTGTTCATATTTTCTTCTTCGTTAATGGAAAAGACCAAATTTGCGATGGGCGTATATGATCAGAGATGCTCAAGGTCTTCCGTACTGTCTCTCAAAACTTGAAAAAATGTAGAGGAAATTCAACTTTTGACATTTTTCACACATTTGCGTTTTCAAAATATTTTTCTTGCGGTAACAAGCGCTACAAATGACTTAGATCCTACCTACAGCTCAACGAAAGTCAGCGCTCATGCATTATACATTTTTGTATTATACTATACGTAGTAAAAGCTTCACTGAAGGTTCCCATCGGAGTTTCACGAAAACATTGCTCGTTTTCAGGCTCTTGAAGCTGAAGTTATTACAACTTACGACTCCACAGCAGCCTCTCTAAGTTGCTGTAGTCTGGTCCTGCCCCTACTGCTCTGCTGTGCTGCAATTTGATGGCACGGGAAGTCATAAATTTAATATAATTCTTTGCTAAAATCATAATCAACAATTTAATGCAATTAAACTATTCATTGACGTAATATTAATATTAAACTTCAAAATGAGCAATTTACAGATCAACGTGAATTTGACGCCTGTTTCTTGCATGCTTTTAATTATACTGCGTTCTTCCTCACAACTTTGAACAACATCTGCACTCTTTGCGTCACGGTTTGTTGGACGAAAGACTGTCGCAACGGTCAAACATGCTCAAAATGTTCTCGTTGCTCATAACTGTCATTTAAATCAAATAAGGTCGACAATTTACTCACGCATATTTCGACCATCGTAGCTAACGAACCCTGAAATGCTTGAAACGATTGCAAAATCGGAGTGCAAAATCTTTGCAAGCACATAACAAACGTTTGTTATTCGTGAATGACTTCAGAGGTCAGCATTTATTGTTGTATAAATAATATGATCAGAGAATTCAAGTCATGCCATACGTACGTTGTGCGGTTTTTATACTCGTGGTTGACCCTGTTGATGTGAGGAAACTTAAGTGCCAGCTAAGATAATATTTTCCCTCTCACAATGCTATTCTGATGGAATGTTGACAAAAGTTCCGATTTTTGCTCCGTTAAATCGCTCGAGGCATAATTTTGGCTTACAGTCAAGTCAATGTTTCCAGCCACTTTTTGATCTCAGTCTTCTTTTCATGCAGCATCCTTACTCTCTGATCAGAGAGATTATATTCGAGGAAACATGATAGATGATGCAGCAAACTTCAACCTTCTAAAGTTAAAAGTCCCTTAACCGAGCACGTGCCGGGCAGTCGTTCATTTTCTGATTCTTTATCGTTGATAGTGGTGAGACTGCACAAGCAAAGTGGTAGTTCCGCACACGTTGTGATGGTTCTGCGTACGTACGTATACATAGTATCGGTAATGCACATGTATAGGGGTAGTTCTGCACATGTAGTGGTGGTACTGCGTTTACAGTCGTAGTGCTGCAAAAGTAGTGGTAGTTACGCCGATGTACATATAGAGGTGGCAATACACATTTAGTGGTGAGGCACTAGTTGTCATGATGTTTCTTCACAGTAAAGGTCAGTTCCTAAACCTCAACAAAGCAGCTCGCTGAAATTATTACCTCATGATCAGAATGGTGCAATGGCCTTATCAGACGCGTTCTGAGGAGATACAATGTTGTAAATGACAGCTTCAACGCTGTAATTTATACGCACCATAAGAGACTTGAGTGTTCTAATATTGCACTTCCCACTTCGGCCCAAAAGCGCTCACATTGACGTGCGAGTGCATGGATTTGAAAGTAACGGAACGTAAACGAGTCCGTCATTTTACCGTCGCAAAAACTAGCTCGGTCTTCGGTACAGGAGCGACCACCTGACATGCAGATGGCGACATTCAAACGAGAGCCTTCTGCATTTCTCAGCTATTTCCGGCTGGCATTGATGGTGGTGAGCTTAGCGACATTAAATCTTTGACAATGTGTGTTGCTGAAAATCCGCTTCACATGAACTTAGTTACGCAGTAAATACAAACTTACAGCATCCAAAAACGTGTCCACGTATGCCTCATTCAGGAACAAGCTTGCTGTATCCCTCACTCTGTACGAAGTCAATCATTTAACGAGGGTGAGTAAGGATTTATCTCTGACAAAGACAAAAAATCCTGAACTCAAACTTCCTTCTCAGTTCCCCAAGATTTAATCAATAGGTGTGTTACCAATTTTTTTCGGAAGTTCTTATACTTACCAAACGTCTGCGTACCTAAAAGTGTTAGACAGGTCATTTGTACGCGTAATCGCAATTAAAATCGTTTCCACACGCGGTCAAGAATAGATGAAGATAGTCATTTCCGGAATATCTATTTCGAACCTACGAAGGCGAGTTCGACACGGAAGTAAATGCTTTCCATTCCCCAGACGGTGCTCGTCGTGGACCAGGGTACAGCAGCTCCTGGCCCGCTCAGGAGGGCATCAGCCGCCGCTCCCGACCTGCTGCTGCCGCTGCGTGGTCATGTCAGAAAGGGACAAAGATCTCAGGACGATCGCAAGGTTGCCCAATGATTTCCATACAAACTTAATTTGTCCTTTTTTTGTCACAGTTATCCGACTATGAATGAATTAGACTGCAGATGAAAGTTGCCGTACGTATCTCCCAAGGGATCAGAGCGCATAAATATTTAACTATGCTCTTTGTGCGATCTGTGCAATAAAGCTTGCTGCTACAATTTTCTAGACGCTGTTTGCAATTTGCAAGCTGCATTTACTTTTCGATTATTACAAGGTAAGTGGGCAGTGAAAGGTTACAAGTCTGGGACAATGTGTCTGCACAACTCTCTTCCTTATGAGTCATGGTAGGATAGGTATAGCATCAGATTTGTCCTCCTGAGTAGCGTTTTTACTTCGCTGGCGTTTTCACTTAACAAGAGCTTATCATATTTTACCTTAGCGCTGTACTGTACATTTAAGTAAAAATTTTCATAATCCGTAAGTTTTTAAAGTTTACTACGTGTAAACGCTCCTTCTTTGCTTTCCCAAAACTAACTGTTACTGCAGCATGTTAGAAATTCAGCATCATTTCTTTATATTCCAGAACGCATTAAAAGCCTGAAATAGGTTTCATCGAAAAGAGATCTTCATTTTAATAAAATAACATTTTATTTTATTAAAAGTTTAACATTCCTACGTGACCACAACCAGACTCTCCTGTATTTACTGTACAGAACTTGTTTGTCTCGGATGATCTGAATTTCTTGTTTTTAAGTCATGCACCGCAGTGAGCGTTCCGCTCAGCGTAATTAGTTTGAACTGTTTTTCAGGTAATCGTGTTCCATATCTTACTTGCAATCGATGAATAGCAGTGATCACAGATCCGTGTTTAATCATTTCTTCCACGACAAATTGCCTCTGTTTCACTGGTAAGTGGGCCATCCTTGGGGCTAATAAACCACGTATGAAATTGAAGTTCTACAGATGTACCTGTACATTTATTACATCGTGTTTACACCTTTTTTCATAACCACATGTCACAACAATATAGTAACAGTGTGCACAATCATATAACAGCGAATAAAAACTAATAACAGCGGTTCAAAATATAACAACATCCAGTACAAATCCAATGTCGACGCTGCAAAATTGATAACATATGCAAAATGTAGTGACAGAGACAAATAAAAATAACGTTGCTTCAAATTGTATAACACTCTCAGAATGTTGAAACAGACGTTCTTTTTCTGCTACAAGTAATCAAATCTTGTAACAATGCATCATATGGCCAGTTTCACAGGTTCAAAATAAAAATAATGTAACAGATGCAAAAATAGTAACGTATAGTCATAAGATGTAACAACATCTTTTAAACTCCTATTGACGAGAGAAATCATTTTTTTTACACTTCCATATTAAAAAATTGAAAATAATGGGTACACCTTGAAAACCCGAATGTCAAAATTCCAGAAGTCAAAATCTCGAATATCTGTTTCCCGACCATATTTGACAGTGAAATCCTGTACATGCCAGTTGTAACACTGATTACAGCATTCGGGATTTTGATTTTTGGGATTTAGATATACGGGATTTCGACATTTGGGATTTTGACTTTCGGGAGTCTGAATGCCACCCGACAATAATACATGTAGGACTACACTCCATTACTTCCCGGTCAGTGGAAGATGCAATATCCGCTGACCGGGAAGTAACGGAATTTTCCAGAACAACTCTGACGTGGCCGGTGCACGTGTGCTACATATGATGTTCATTCTTTATTGTAATTATTAATAATTTTGTATGCATAGTTTCAAAATGCATTATGTTCTACACCATATGGCTACTGAACTGTTTATTTTGCTTATTAATAATTGTGTCAGAAATTGTTAATTTGTTACAATAATATTTACGCACGTTACTATTTTTTGTATAGTTGTTATCCTTTTTGAACATTGTTACAATAAACCTACTCTGTCACAAGATATTGTTCCCTCGTTTTGATGTATAGTTTCCCTGTCATTCATTTTGCTTGGTGTCGCTATAATTTGTCGTTGTTGCTATTTTTTGCGACACAGTCTCTATATTTCTATTCCCTGTTAGATTCAATGGTCCGTCGTTGTTAAATTTGCAGTTCGTCGGTACATTTTGAAAGAATGTGGTTATAAAACGAGAAAAGCTGTATAATACAAAATAAAATTTTAAATTATGCTTTTTTTAATGAAATCTATTTTATGCTTCTAGCACGAATAATTTACAAACTTCAGCGTTTTAAATCGGCTGCTTTTTTAGCGGACGCATAGGGCAGATATAGGTTAAAACGCGATATTTGTCTCCCGTACTCTACTTTAGGTTCATTATATTGTTTAACCAACCCAAATGCCAAGTCCGCTACTGCTCCAGAAGTGCCCATCGTCGAACTGGTTTGGATCAGCGCTCGTCTATTCTGCCGCCTGGGGCTGCACCAGAAGAAGCCTCTCCGCTCCATCAGGTCCCCATCACTTCTGGACTTGAGGTCCATCCAGTTTTTGCAGCCGGGACCTGCATCTAGATTTTGTCTCCATTTCACTTTGTTTCGTTAAGGCTCAAGCACAACTTTTTCTGCTGTCAGACTTTATTCTGCACAACTAGGATGACTCAGGATTGTTAACCAAATGTACGTATGTGTCTACGAAAGTTCACACGTGGTATTTAAGGTTTCGGCCTCAAAACTATCATTGTACTTCATTAACATGTAACTAGAGACTGACATTCATATGGTAAGAAAAAAAGTTCAGAGATAACTACCAGAATCACATTACACCATTCGCTTACAATATCGTCCTTTGAATTCTTCGTAACTAACAATACTGTATTGAGAGCCGCGTATGTTCGTCACTGGAGGCAATACAAAATTAAGTCTGCATCACAGAGACACTTTTACCTCGTTTGTCTCCTTCCGTTAGGAGGCGTGATCTGAGAAACGTTTCATCTGTTCATATGAAGCCTGCAAATGATTCACTCGTTTTATCGAACTTCATCGTAGGGGATACCAATTGACCAGCAGCTTCCACTATCTAACACAATTTTTTTTCATCGATCATTGTCGAATATACGAGGCTACTAACTACGGATGTCGTATCTACTTTGAAGTGCTAGGTTAGGTCCGCAGAAGACATATAAAAAATTTATACAAAAAAATTCATAAAAAATGTATAAAAAATTCATGGTAGCATAGATTCAGTTTGCTATATATTTACTTTACTTCGAGTGTTTCTTCTGATTGAACCAATTTCCTTTTTAATATTGAAACACTTACGCGGCGTCGTGTATAATATTATGGTTCATTGTTTGTCAATGTTCTGTAAATCATCAGAAAATAAATATTTCAACAACCAAGTTATTGTCTGGCATCAAACACTAGGGAAGTGGAAAATTTATGGCTATGTTTGCATAGGTTAGATTACGTAAGGTAAGATAGGTTGGTTTAGATTATGTTAAAGCTAAGATAGGTTGGGATAGATTCGATTAAATGAAACGCAGATAATTAATTTTAGGCTACGATAAGTTATTATAGAATGTATAAGTCACATTATTTTAATTAGAAAGATAACTGTACGGTTTCTCATGGATCAAAAAAACGCACGAACACTAGACGGTTCGCACGAATATACGTACGTAAAACGTATTCACCCGAGAGCTCAACACCGTAGTTTAGCATGCATGCACTGTACTCATGTACTCCCCGTCCTCCTCAGTCAAAAATATAATAACATTCTCACGATTGCTTCTTGAGAAAACAAATCTGTCACCTACTCTGTCAGTGAATATAAAATTAACAAATTAAAAGAATGGCTCGCTCGCCTGAGGGAAAGATCGGTTTTCCCGCTTTCCAATAATTACGGCTGGTGAAGCACGTGTAAAGCTCCGCTAGAGTAAAAGTGCGGCTCCTGAGGGTTGCATATAAAGTGTAATTAATTATATTAACACTAGCAATGAGGAAACGTAGGTGTGGCCACTTTCATTTACAAAGTGTTAGCGTTTCAAGGGTGAAGGATTTGTTAGCAGTTGCACCACACACGGAGTTCCGCCCCACCGTACTTTCCCGGTTGCGTCTGCAGCTCACATTACAGCAAACTGGACAATTGCACTGGCAAACCTGACGATAATTAACATTTCAGAGACGATGGAGCCGGACAGCTGAATTGCGACGTCACGCGCAACGTGAGGCGGGTGTGAGTGCAGTGGTCACCGAAGCATCACGCGCTACACCGCAATCAACTCTGTGCGACCTGCCGAGCTGCGTGAAGTGTTCATTAAACGTGCCGAATTTCCGTAAAGTCAGGGATCTCACACGAGCTTGTTCGAATTCTCTAAGTCAATCTGCTGACTTGGTATTTGAATATTGACATTTCTGTTTCGGGCTATCAGTTGCAACATTTTAGATCAGCAGCTTCATCTGAAAATTCACGCTGTTCCTATCTTCATTTCTAAAGAAAAAATGTTTTTAAATGTTTTCATTGCAAAAAATCAGAAGCTGTAATGAATAAATATAAACAAGCTCTTATCATTGATGTTCCTCGCCTTTCTGAATCATTTTGCTGCATAAATCATGACTAAATTTTAAAGTCACAATTTGCATACATTGGTAACGTCCACTTACACATTAAGTGCTGAGACGGAGCCTGTAATGATCTCACATGGATGTTGTGAGCACAATAATTACTTGTGAAATATTGAATGCTCTTTTTCACATTTTAGAAGGTAACTATGAATTTGTCATTCTGCCGGTTGTCCCACAAAAATGTCCCCAACATATTACTTGATTATATCTCCCCTTTAAATTAGCATATTTGAATGTTTTTTTTACACTATAGTAAATTTTGTTTCCTTTTCGAATAATTTGAGTTTTTGGAAACCGTTTAATAACCACTTTACAGAGGTCGATTAACTGAAAAAGGTAGGAAAACTAATTGTTCAAAGGAAATCTTTAAAAACAACACTGGTGTTCTTCATTTCTCAATACCTACTGTCAAAAACAACTTCACAATGATGTATCCTACATACCATCAAGTATTTAAATCTCGACCAAGTATCTGAGAGGTTGCAAGTTTCAAGCGTTTTCAGTAAAAGTGTTTCAAGAACTGAAAGAAAACGAAGAAATAATCCGCAAAATTCTTCGTTCAATGGTGGCTAGAAGTAATACTTGCCTTGAGAGAAATTGAGGTATTTCAAAAGATACTAAATTACTTTATTTATTTAAACGTTATTTAAGTTGATGGTTTGCGATTCTTTTAAATTTTTGTTTGTTCGGCTTTTTGGAAAGTACAGAATAAGGAAGCATATCAATATTGTTTTAAAAACTTTTCCTTTGGACAATTATTTTATTTACCCCTTTGGAAGGGGTAGAAAAACTAACTGTTCAAAGGTAAATCAGTAAATCGATCACTGTAAAGTGGTTATTAGGCGATTTTCAAAAACAAATAATTCGAAAAGCAAACAAAATTCACAACATTGTGAAAAAATGGCAATTCAAATATGTTCATTTAATGCGGAAATATAATCAATTGAAAAGTCAGGGATATTTTTGTGGGACACCCGGTACATTTAAACTGCACCGTAAATCAATTGAGTTGCATTTAACTGAAAAGTTTTTAATCTGCGTAACTACAACATCAGCTCTGTTCCAAAACCCTTTTACATCATAAACATTCTTTTGCAACAAAAACATTCTTTTGCATCCTAAACAAAAACAGAGAATGGTGACCTAATTTTTGTAGCAGCTCTTCTATAACATGGCCTGAACCAGCACAAAACGTTAGCTCAAATTTGGACCTGGGACAAGAGGTATCCAGTAACTGTCTGTCTGTGTTTCGAGCTCGATGAGGGTTCCTTCGGAGTAATATAGATTATTTTATATTATAGTAATATGACTCACATCATTACAGTCATGTGATGGCAAGGCTTAGGAACGACTATTTATTTTTTCAAGCGCGGTGATTGATCTTCTAATTTTTCTCATATGGTATCACTATCTAAAAAAACCTATAAAGCAATTAAAAAATTTTTAATTGGAAAGGAGACCTTATTTTTTCCTCAATTTATTTTTTAGCGAAAACTTTGTCGTGCGCAACGTGTCGAACAATGCGCTAGGGAAGGTCATGCTGCACGGTATCTAGGTAACAAGCGCACTCAATAATTAATATCTTAACCCTGGCAGTTTTCCCCTCTCGAACTAGACAACAAACAGCCTGGGCTGCAGCTGGTCAGCTCTTTATGGTCGGCAGACAAGCTCAGTGGTGCGTAGTACTTTGATCTTGAGTACTGCGTAGTACTGGTGGTGTGAAACATGGGCAGCAGCAAAAAATGAAAAATAAATTGTCGAGCTGGTCCAGTCCAGTTTCTAGACGAGCTGGGCCAATTTCATTCCCATTACTTCCATGAGAATCATTGAATCCGACGTCGCTCTCAGCTGCTGAGTGAAGCCTACGGTGATGACATGCGCTGTGGACTGTGAGCACATGGCGAAAATGACAAAACGGGAAGCAAGAAATGCCAGTAAACAGCACGCTCGTAATCGCACGTAGAAGGGTAATGTGAGAAATATAAATTACTTTAATTTATTTAAGACCTTGAGCAGTCGCTCAAATCGAATTCGCACCGATTGCGCTCAAGGGAAACCATGGCCTCTTTTGAACAAAATGTTTGGAGAGTAAAACAAAAGAACAAAACAGGCCAAAATGCAAACAAAATGCTTGAAGAGTGAATTCGAGATTAATATTAGAAAACTATCAGTCCAAGCAAAAGCAAAGAGAAAAAATACCTGTAAAACTATATTTACTGGTCCAGATTTACCGGTCACTTTCTTGCTACTCGAGATAAAATCTTCCGACGCATCAGGCGTCTCTCGAGTTGTTTGTTTCAGTACCACACGTTAGTAAAACTGTATCTTCGCTCTAATTTATCTTCAATTGTCATATTTAAGATCGGGAAAAGGAGATCATCAATTAGTCGTAATTAGCACTGATAAAGAATCACAATTGGATGACTATCCATAGTTGCAGAATAGTGTTATATTGATAATTTTATCTATAAAAATTAACGCGAGCGCGTTTCCCTAATCGTCAATGTATTTAGACCATAAATAATTGAAATAAAATTCGTTCCAATGAGGAGCGGGTATTACTGCGGAGTTCAATGAATGCGAGCGTTTCTGCCAAGAAATTAGATGATGGTAACTTGAAGGCTTTAGTGCTGGAACTGATGTTATGAAGGAAGAGAGAACAACATTAGACTATAACCAAAGTATTGCACTCCTTCTTTATGTCTGCAATGCCACGCACCAAACTACCGTAAGGCACGGTTACAATTACTTCTATGTTTTCATAAGACATTTACGAGAGCAAATTTATTTTACGTAACCGAAACGTAAGCTTGCGCGACTGTTATTATTTTATACACGACACATAGCGGTAAGAAAATAATGATACCTAATAATGATCATAAGGAGGCACTGCGTTTGAAATCGCAAAATTTTTCTGGCGTCAGATGGGTAATTTTATATGTGATGATAGGATCACCATGAGATGAAAATAACATCACATTCTGGTGGTGATTGCGTAGGGATGCGATCAGTGGGTGAGGGCACAGCAATTTTGTCATTCTAGAAGGTACATTTTACTCACATTATTTCCGTCATGGCAATACGAGGGACCGTAATTGCTTAACTGCGCAGCTCCGTATTTGAAATAAAACATTTGTGTTAAAAAAGGTATCGTAGCACATTGGGCAGCAGCGACTGACGTTAACTACAGCTCAGATTGTAACCAACCTCTTTCTGGAATCACATTTTTTATAGTTTTTGAAAGTCTTACGTTTACTTGTGTGACCTTCTACCTAAATTTCAATGCCTAAGCAGATGTAGGACGAAAGTTATGCAAATCCCATCGTTAAATGTAAAAGCAACGAGTGACCATCTTGTACCAGGTGAACCGAGATTGGTTTCGTGAGCTCTCACCTTCTGTTGAACGTAATTCTTGTCCCAGTTAAGGGAAACTTTAAAAAATTAACAAAGCTAAAAATTCTCATTTAGTTACTACAGCCTTTCGATGAATTTACAATCTGATCACTCCATGAAAATTGCTGATCAACTACTTTCTTCCTTAGTGGTACTTACAGCGTATATAAAATCGTTTTTCCTTCCATCAATCCACTTTCTATCTAGAATTGGATGTCCTAAATTTGAAGAGGATGTTCTATTAGCGAAAGTGTAATGGAGCGTTATACTAAAGACCCTTTAATATCATCGCATGGATGAATTTTACTGCGCCTCACACAAGCATTAAATCTGAACGGAGGCGATTTCAGCGTCACGACCGGTATTTCATGGCATTTTGAGCTAAAAATTCATACATGATTATTCAACGCATGAAAATCAAAAAATTATTAATAAAGCAAATTTAAATCACAATTTTTTTAATCGAACTGACGAGACGTTGACTTGATTAGCTAGGGAACTAATCACCGATGCCCAACTCCTGGAGGAAACATTTTTTAGGTGTGTTGTTTTTTACGAACTGTGACCGCTACTGAAAGTTTATGTCAGAACGTAGCGATTATTTTACGCAATCCTTACGAAAAAATCCCGAGCTTCTTGCACCTACCCCCGAACATTCTCTGCACAGTCTACATGCGGGCTACGAATGGCCGACAGGGTGCGTTTTTGCACCACAGGAGAATATCCCGCTTAGCTCACCTTAGAAACCAAACACTTTCACAACACAGGCACTCAGAAAAAATTACGGTCATTTTTGTCGATATTACATGAAATTTAACGTCTTCCGCCCTCTGACGAACATATGGGGGTTATATGCGCTTGGAATCTGTAATGACGGCTTGCAGCTACAGAACTGATCGAAAGCGCATCTGCCAGACATTCATGCTCTGCGTTTCGGATTGTCAAACTCAAATCGCCACTCGCTAGATTAATGTGATGCATAGGCATGTTTCTTACGGAGAAGCTTCCGTCACTACTCGTGAAGTTGGTGACGAACATTTCAAAGGAAGTTCTACAGTGACTCTATACCCGTGATATCATTGAAAGTTCAAAATACCTGAAGGCACTTTATTCTCATTTCACAGTTCAACGACAAAGTCTACGTGAAAAAATATTGTGAATTTGGTGAGCTATGGAAACAACTTCTTGTAACAGCAGTCCTTTCACGTCAATCAAATTTAGCATTTACAGCTTACTGCGGCCAGCATCAACCTACGCGCTTCTCACATTCTTCTTGAACTTGAACAGCGGGTCTATGACCTAGCCTGAACTTTGACGCACGTTTATCTACCACTAATTTAAAGTATCGACACAACAACATCTCGTTGTACCTACCAATTCCATCGATTAATTTTACCATCTAAAGTGAAACAAAAACGATTAATTTTAACTACCTACAATTGTTTACTCTTATAATAAAATTTCACTTACTGTATAACGAAAAGGATTTTTCCAGCGTATTCGTAGTGGGATTTGTCGGAGGGTGAATTCCCGAATGCAGCTCGAGGAAACCTATTAACACCTGTCGCTCTATCTATAGCTCGAAGTTCCTCTTCTTCGCAAGCGATAATGGATGTACAGACTTGCGTTATCGTCCTCGAGGAACCTGGCGCGCAGCCTTGAGCAGGTCGTGCTGGCCCACCTCATCATCGATCATACACACACCACACACTCACTAAACGCATCACAGACACACCACACATACACCACACACACACACCACACACACTGCTCACGCCCCACCGTGAGCTGCAACAAGCTCCATGGAACACGCAGGATCAAAGGTGCCGTGTAATTATGTCATTATGGAGTTGCGCGTCTACTGTGGTCTGATAACCTTGAATCGTGAGGTAACTTTCAACGACCTTATGACAAAAGCTTCTATTGAAACTCATTAAAGGAAATGAGAGATAAATCAAACCTTGACTCATGACGTCGTCTTGAAAGAGCTGTACAGCTCCCTTTGAAGATGAAAGGAAACCCAAGTATTAACTTCATTGAAAGGCAAGGATGTGTGCAACATTTCTTCACTACAATTATCCAGGGGATGTAATGATAACGACCATGGTGAACGTAGCCCTGCAGAGCCTCAATGAGGAAACAGAGGCAGCAAACTCACGAATAAAATTTCATATCGAGAAATGTCGAACCAGATTCAAAAACTGAGTCTCTGCGTTTCTTGTTCGTTTTTATTCAGTACAGGTCAAATGGTTGAAAAGAAACTAAAAAAGTTTTTTACTAGGCATCTGTTTCTACCGTTACGCTCTGTAACTTAGATTTTACGTGAAAAATGACCTGTCATTTAGGCAAGATAAAGCATGCTGCCCTAGTTCAGTCTCCTCATACCTACGCTGTCCGGCTTGTTCACGTGGAGCTGTTAATTGCTGCTGTCTTTGGTTAGCAGTGAATAAGTGCGACCGTTTTGTCAGCAGCACTAATTGAGGTACGCGATGCGTCGAGTGGTTCATTTACGCGCGAATTGCAAGCTCAGAATAACGAATCCTCCCTCCCTGTGTTGGCACACTCATCAATATATTAATCATGACGCAGTACGTCCTGCAGAGCTGCAAGCCCCGCCCTCCAAAACTCTGTCGCATGCAATTATTACGGGCAAATTTAGGGAATCTTTGCGCTCTACGCCGGTGAGAAGTGAGGTTTCATTGTAAGTTAGCAGGAATTAGTGAAGAGTAAAATGTTTAACAGGATAAAGTTCTAACTAATTAAAAAGGACGGTATTTCAGAAAAATATTAACTTGATAGTTTTCCAAAAAAGGCTGATGGTGCGATAAGTTCAAATATTGTAGTTTTCTTCAGATACTATCAAAAAATTTGCATAGTATCAAAGAATTTTCCAGAATTGTACTTTACAATGAACTTCCACCACATCCAACAACTATGTAGAGAAAGCGCCAAAAATGTCTCTTTATAGTTCAAACTGGCTTGAAAAAATTTAATGCATTTTGTGCGCTTCGAGTAATATTAAAAAAAACACGCGCTAGCAATCCAACGTAAAAATGTAGTTATGGTTTCAAATCTATTCCTGGTGAATTTTCTCTTAGAAACTTCAATTCACGTACGAGTACTTGTTTGACACAATATTTGAATCACTTGCGTTTACATCGATCTTCTCATTTGAGATATTGTCGTTCTCTGAATAATTCTCAATTCAGACATTTCAAGGTGGAACAAGCATGTAAACGATAGGGAAATCTGAAAGAAGCATAACTTCCGTAGTTTTTCTTGTCTTTATTTATTGTCAGCACTGGAGCCAGGAATGATAGAGTTCCCCTTGCCCTATTGCTGGAACGTTCTTGGAAAGACCATTCTCGAGCTCCATTCGGAAACGCGAAAATATCTAAAAAAAACGGTGTTGTGAAACATCCGAAGTCATCTAATGCACGTTCAAAAGAATGAACGTAGGAAATAAACTCACGCGCCACAGTCAAATAAAATGGTTGAAATTTGCTGAATGTATAATTGTTAACATTGATGGAAGTCTCCGTCACTTTCTTCTTATATTAAGTACATTATGACGATCGAAGTACACTCCAGGGGTAGCGTCAAATATTACTTTAAGAAAGCGAACCGCATTATCGTATCCGAGCATCAAACGAAAGTAAAAATTTCACCTTCGTTGAGCAGCTAATTGCATAGCTATTACAAGTTCATTCAGGGCTACTACCCACTCATAAACGTGAAAATCAGTTTCATAATTATTTTTTGCAACATTACTACACAACACGAAACTACTTTCCTTCACTAGTATCCGCTATACTGGTTGAGGTCGTTCTTCCTCCATAAGAGGTGCAGATCAGCTACGAACATGATTTTCTAGGGAGCTAAAACTGGTCACACGATTGGCATTTGCGGCCACAGTCATCTGGTCGAGCTCCTCTGTCGGAAAACGGAGTTTACTTTTCCTTATCAAGTGCGTGCGGGCGCTATTTATAGAATTAATTCGCTATGCTATTGCGCTGCTCTGATTGTACCTTCCTTTGTTGTTGAAAGCAAATGGTTTACGAAACACGAGTAATTAATATTTGGCATTTCAGTGTGCAGCTGTGCATTATTAAAAGTGAGAGTCATCGTTCAGAGTATTTTCCCGTAGAATCACGCTTTTAATACCCCATTCAAAAAATAAGCATACTTATTTCGATATTTGCTTCAGTAGCAAAAAAAAATTCCCAACAAGTGGCTCCCATACAATCATACATTTTAAAATATTTTTTTTGCGGCACAGGTCAAGAAACTTCACGCTGATGATTCTTGTATTGGCTGGCAGTTGTCATTTATTTTCATTACCCTTCATTTTACTCACCGGACTGAAATCAATAGACCATTTCTTCAAGGTAGGCCAGTTTGTTGTTACAAAGGTTGCAGTTAAAGTTGTTGAAGTTAGCCCATCGGTTCGGGCTTCACCACCATACAAGCCAACAATAACCTGTATTTCAAGCATGTTTCCAAATTCTGTTGCCAAAGCAGAGCTTAGAATTCCAGAGCTGAGCAACTTCACCGTTGCAACATCGTTGAGGAAACTGCCCAGCCGAGGGTATAAAGCAGCGCATTAAAGACAAGTTTTTGTGGGTTGCCCACTGCCAGGACCATAATACCAGTGATACTTGGTGCTGCGTCATCCCTGTGAACGTCTGAGGGCTCTTACCGA
This sequence comes from Morinoia aosen, assembly GCA_030386875.1. Taxonomy (NCBI): domain Eukaryota; kingdom Metazoa; phylum Arthropoda; class Malacostraca; order Amphipoda; family Talitridae; genus Morinoia; species Morinoia aosen. Next base: position 73,851,450 of record CM059567.1, on the reverse strand, counting down.
GGAATCTCAGAATGCACTGATGTGCCTCAAAGGTTTTAGACCTGAGCCTTGACATTTGAAAATGAAAATGAACCCGCCTTTGTAAGGCCCTGGAATTGGTCTCGAAGCAGGTTTCTATTTTGACCTCAGTACTTTTTGTAAAAGAGACCAGGACGCTCTAAACTTGCCGAATGTGCGCGGCTGGTTGGTAGAATATATGCCAAACCGAGGGTGCTACTGACCCTTGATTGATGCTATTTAGCCCAAGTCGAGGTAGTTTCCACTGTGTGGTGAAGGGTATCGGACATGGACGGCTGAACTGACGATGAAGTTGCCGAGTCATCCTAGAGCTTGAGGAAGCAAATGGAGGCGTGCGGAAGTTCTTACCCCTTCTATATTAGCTCGCCAGACTGGAGGTATCTATTTGGGAGCTGTTAAGAAATGCGTGAGGCTCTTGGTCAATCTTGGCGTCCACGGATCGCCTGGTGAAGAGCGGGACGACATGAGCAGCGTCATGCAGTGGCGACATCTCCGCAATCTGAGCTCGCCCACCTTGATATCTCCCCTAAAAAAGCTCAGTTTTCTGATACAGAGAAAGTCATCGCAAATTACTTACAATTTTGAAAACTCAATTCAGTGGTGCTTGGAAAACGCTGCGAAAATGTATGCAGAATTAAAGTTTCAGGTTTTATGTTTTGTTCCATATTCCGAATAGCAGTTACCTTTCGTTATGAATTGATAATATTCATTAGAGAACCATATCTTGAATGGGCATGATTTGTAGGAGTAATCTGGCATAAGACGCATGCGATTCTTTTCTAAATCACGTCCATCAATATGGAAATTTTCAGCACCAGGCAACCCGACGACGGGCTCCGTTGAAATTAATTTCATTAATATAAATGAGCGAGCCCATACTTGCCAACTATCTTAAATTAAACCTAGATGAGTGTAAATTTTGATGTTTGGATAAATATAAGTTTAGTAAAAACACTTGAGTATAAGTTTAGATGAGTATGCATAGATTCAATATATTTACTGCGCTATGCAGATATCGAAGCTTTTTATACCTCTCGCATTATGAACATTTTAAGATATCATTTTTTACCCACTCCTTAGTTTAAGGGAATCAGCCTGAAGCTCAAGTTGAAGGTAAACATGAAATGAATCTGAAATGCCAGCTCAACAAACGTTTCCGTGGTGACAAAATCTAACCTTACGATCGTTTCTAAGATCCAAATCATTTTTTCGTTTAGTGCTAATAAACCTCTGCCTGATTTGCATGAAAGGAATTAATAATCCAGTTTTTCAGTTCCAAAAGTTAGAGCTCAATACTCGCATTACATTGAAAGTTTGTAATTGGAATATATCTTAGAACACTCATTACGATACTTTCATTTTTTCGCTCAGAAGTTTTTGACTGTCATAAAATTGAGAAATATTTTTGAGCACTCACACACACAGGATTTTATGTTAATAATAACCTACTGATCCCTTTTCATGATATTTTCATTCCATTGAAAAGAAAAGAAAGGTCTGGCATATGAGGTGTATAACCTTGTGAATCCATGATAATTATACTTCACGCTTGTTTGATCTTCCAGTAGCAGCATCCAACCGGGGGTCATTGCGCTATGGAAGGCCGTCGGTGTCTTCACCCAAATTGGACGATATAGGGGAAAGCGAAATGATTAGAATTTGAAAATTTTGCAACGAGTTTCAAGGGGTTTTTAATAGGAAATTTCTTCTTACGCTTCACTATGCTTTGATGCCTGGTCAGATGCCACTTACCCTATTTCCAAGGTACAGGTAACAGATTCAAGAATCCTTTTATGACGTTGAAAATTGGCGATGCTTTGTTGATACCGGTATTGGATAGTGATATGCAATAAAAAGGAACTAGTATTCTGCCAATACTTCTGTTCTTGTTTCCTGGATAGACGAACGCAGTTACAAGCACACTCATGCAAATCTTACGACATCGACAATGCAAAATCCGCACGATATTTCCGAAGAGACATCGTCGTGAACACATTTAAAAATATGGTTAAGAAAAACATATGTACGCTAAAATTTCCTGTATTTTCCCCATGTGTACATAGACACTCTTTTACTGCAGCACAGTGTTAGAGAGCCAATTTGCTGTATCAGTAAGAAGTAGTTCGTTAAGTTTATTTGAAAGCACGGTTTACAAGCCACGGGCTTACCAATGAAAATTTGGTAGAACTATAATAACCTGTCACAATGTCTGAACCTTAATTTTTTGGCCCCAAAGGTTTCATAAAAACCAAGAAATGCAAGCAAAGTGCATCGGAGTGCTTCAACAGACAGACGAGAACGAAGGAAACCGCAACCGTCAGTCCAAACTTTGAAATGTTAAGCTATCTTTTGATTTGATTTTTGTGAGCATCAAACTCAAACTCAGAAATACTACAGTAAACGATCGTTCACATCAGTCAATATCAGGTAAAAAAAGTCGTATTAAAGCCATTGATGATATTAATTATATTAATATACAGTATATTATACACATATACCTTTTTATAAATCAATTAGTATTTTAAAACATGAATATATTGAACGCGTGGTAGTTTAACAAAACGTATCTTTAAATTCCCCACGAGTGAAAGAAGATCAAGTTCATAGAGAACAGCATGAATTTAAATACTGAATTGTAAAGTTCATTATCGCATGCATCGCTTTTCAACGATGCCGACTAATAAGGAACAGAATATGGATAAAAGTGAGCTTAAAATAGAACGCATTTGCATGCAAAGCATCAGGAGATAATTGAAGAATGTTGAAATTCAGTGGCTGGTTCTGCTTGAGGGCAAAAAAGCTGCCCACACCTAAAGAACCAGGGCACTCCGATTAAATCGTTTTTACTAATCTTTGGAAACACGCAAATGAATTTAACCTGGCACTCATTTAGAAGTTAAAAAACGTACCGGCTAAGCTTACTGACTAATCAAATAAAATAAAGGATGAGCAAGCGTCCCATTTGTTGGAGCCTCTCAATTTTCCCTTGCTTTGATAAAGAGGGTACGTAATGCTGCATATTTGAAATTTCCTGGATTCAGCTAGCGATCAAAAAAGTTTTCTCTGAACCTAAACTATTCTTAGCCGGATCCGGTAAAATGGCATCACGCATAATTATTGCATTACGGAAATTTCAAGAACTTGCTTTAGCACCTCCGTCGTTCTCGGTTAAAAACCTGTCTCACCAAACCACTTTCCCTCGTACTCCAAAATCCGGTTCATTCAGGTGCTTGCAAACTAGAGCGAGTTGTCAATTTAGTTCACCAATTTTGGGAGCCAAGTCTCTCAAAAATACGGTGGAGCTTGAGGCCAATTTATCCTCATTGAAACGGGCACTCTAATCCCATGAAATATTGGAACGGTCACCGAAATATTTAAATATTCACGGTCTCCGTACATGAAGTATAGTAGTCAAACATGGAGTTGTGAGAAAAAAGTTCTCAAAAGGAAGAAGACGGAGAGTTAAAATTGTGAGGGGACTGAAGGATTTGATAGTGTGAAATACAGGGAAGTTTTGTACATGATTTGAAGGGAGAAAAATGAGTTTAAGTAGTGAGAATGGGGTCCTTAAACGGTAAAGAGAAGAAATAGTGCAGGTAAATGGATGTGTACAAGACATGAAAACTGAATGTATATCAGAGACAGAGATAGATAAGCCGAGAATTGAACGAAGGGAATGAATTAAAACATCGCGCCCTGGTATAATAATTTTATAACTGATTCTAGTAACAGCGCCATAAAAGATTCATGGCTCTGATGTTACATGTTCCTCAGTCTAAGAAACAAATTTCATGGATCAAGATTTGATTTTGATATGGAGGTAAATGTAGCAATTGTTGAAAAAAGTTCTCAAAAATCTATATTTCACATCGTTGAACAATTACTATACCCGTTGATATACCCGTACAACAATTTTAAACAATTTAAACAATTTATTTACCACAGGTGATACAGAGGTAGAATGTTTCTTTCTTAAGTCCAATACAATGATATTAGTCAGGATATGATTAGCGAGTAATTAGGGTAAACAGGTGCAATAGTAATTTGCGGAGGTGTGCAATTTCAAGAAACCACTTTCTTTAATTAATACAAAAACAGTTTTCTGAATTTTTACCAAGTTTTTTAAATTGAGAACGGTGATGTATTGTTCACTCCAACGGTCACAGACCCTACCAGTAGTCCGTAGTGGGTCCAGCGCCTGTACAGAACCACATCAGTTGCAGGCTAAAGCGAATATCACGTTTGAGTGTCGTCTCAAGCACTTCACTCCTAACGGCTACAAATTTTGACTTCTACTAGTGTTTCATCGAATTATTAAAGCAAAAATATACAAGTGTCGTACAAGTCGATAATTTATGAGAATTCGGAAAAATCATTGGGTGGTGCTTAGTCTCAACGACCAGAAAACTCTTTAGCCTGTGATCTTGAGAATACCTTATCATGGATATAGCAATGTTGTACTAAAATAAATTAATATTAGCTTTCACATTTTATAATGATTAATAAACTTTAACACATTAGCTAAACAGTTCTACAAATGATAGAAAGTTAAAAGAAAATTGCGTTTCTTTGCAGGTGTGGCTTAGAAGTAAAAGAAAACGTAACACAGGGTCTTCTTCCTGAAGACGAAATGCAAGAAGCTCGAAGAAAAATAGTAAAGAGAAATATAAACAACTAATTTAAAACCGTGGAAGATAAAAAGAATACTTTGTTTGAACTATTTTGTACTTTGTTTGAAGAAAAACAGTGATTGAAGATATTTTCACACAAATACCCATCATTCAGAGGGAAGTTCAGGAATATTCATGTTTTCATTTATTCAGATGTGGGAAAAGAGTGTTCATCCTTTAATAATTGGAATTATATTGCTGTACTCAGTATACCATCAAGTTAAGTGAGGAGTTCACACTCAGGAGGCGTTTAAAAAATCACAGTTAGGTTCCGAAATTCGAATACCGAAAAATGAGAGGAATAAATCCAAAGACATTTTAATCACATCTCTGTTTCACTTAAAGAAAAATGGTATATATTTGGCATTGGAATAGCATTACCTAGCATATTTATTCAGTAGCTTAAAAATAAAGTACCTCTTTTTTGTTCTGTTCGACAATAAGTTTATAAGGTGAGAGTGCAACACCTGTGTTCATGATGAATAAAATTATCACCATAATTATTATTAAGATATTATTTTTAATAAGAAAATTAGAATATAATTGTTAAAAAGTTTGTGGCGTGGGTTTGTACCATGTCAAGTATACTATTTATCATGATACACAATGCACTTCTTCGCTTTATCCGTACACGCAAGAGCTTCCTTCCGGGACATTTTCTTACTTTCTGGAGAATATCGTTCCACATTTGAGACGATAGTGCTTGCTGCTTACGATAAGTCTCACAATACTTTGAAATTCGAATCAGTTTGTAAAGAAAGCGAAAGTTGTGCGGTTTTACCTACGCATGCGGTACCTACGAATTGCGTGCGTTGTACCTACGAATTTTGCGTGCGGTTTTAATTTAAATTCGTAGGTACATGTTGCATTCAATGAGTTTTGTACGCAATTTTTTCTGGACATTTGGACACGACGTCTTATTTGGACTTTTAACGAAAACCTTCAACTTATTTTATTTTATCCGTATAATACACAAATTAAGCCCTGAAATCTCAATCATTCTAACAAAATATTCAAATTGTTAAATGGAGCGCACGGCCGCTGTGCGGCGGTGCTCGCGTGGTGACAGGCTGGCCACACCTCGTGAGATGTGCTGCGAAATGAGAGAGTAAAACAGAAGCACTTGAAGGCGCAAAATAAAAAAATTAATATAAAGAGCTTGATAATTGAATGCCTAACTCTAAATAGTACTTAGTTTTTGAAATGGTAACAATAAATTCTCGGCCATTCAAATGCATTTAGAGGAAAAATATAATGCTCTTTTCTCAGTCCCGTAATTATCGCATACCTTCATTTTATTTACAACAATTGTTTAATATGCATGGAAAAATGCCGTAACTGAAAAATATAGCAAGCTAAATCCTTTTAGAAATTAGGTAACTTAATCGTTTCATCATGGTTCTCTTCTATGATTATCTGATCTTTGCTCTTAACTAATCAACAAAGTGAATGATGTTCTAATCATCGTAAACAATACATATGCCGTACTGCATTACCCTGGTGTTCTGCATCAGGGTGATGAAAAATATGGGTGAAGTAATGAAATTATTCGCTGGCATGCGAATGTGGTCACATGCAGGACGTCTCAAACAGAAATATCCCAAAATATTTTCAGATTTAAATATCGTGATATCCTAGACGGAGATATTGTAAACATAAATACCTTGAAATATTTCAGCGTCTAAATATGCTCCTATAGGTACGATATTTAGGAGCCTTAATTCGGAAATGGGCTCATCACAATCACATAAACATTATGATACAGTAATAGAATACCTTCCTAAAATATTGGGCGTTTATAACATAACAGCTTTTACCGTTCAAGCCATTTGTGGATGGTGAAACAAATAGAATGACCTAAAAACGCCGGCTTGTAGAATAAGCTAGGAGACGTACAGTATACAGTAAAGAGAATACATAAACATCTACATTACATCTCATACATTAACAATCTCGATATGAATTCTGAAAGAAGTTTTTATTTTTTATGACTGTAATTTTAACTGTCTGGAAAGGACTCGGCAACCCATGCTTGATGAGACAAAAGAGAAGGCAACAGACAAATGTCGATAATATGCTATCACGCTGACAATGCTATCGCGCTCTCTCTACTGTAGTCCGGAGGCTAGCGTGTGATGCTAAAGGGGGTGCTTGTCAGATAGCATCAGTGGAGGTTACGTCCTGCTTGTAAATCGATAAAAATCCTAATGAAAGTTGTTCACAATAGTAACGGACTTTTGACGTTTCAAAATTAGTTCAATTTTGCGAAAATATTTTAACGTTCCTGGAAATGCTGGGTAGTGATTTAATTAATAGTCTGGGATGGGTCTAATCAATCGCAGTTTTCAAGCTTGATTCTTCCCTTGATTAGAAATTAATGGGACAATATTATTCGAGGTAGTAAATTCGTGCCAGAAACCTAACTATTCAACAATCAAAAAAATATTTATAAAAGAATGAGCTAAAATTCCTGCGAGCTTTCATAAAAGACCATCAAAAACTAAAGCAGTAAACCACAGCATAGAACGTTAATACATTCCTTAAGTTTGCTGAATGTTTCGTCTTGCGGTGTGTTAACATTTGCGACAGTTAGAATTTGCATAACTTGATTTCATAATTCCTTTCAAGCCGTTCGAGATAAATTGAATTTAAAGCCTATGAATAAACTGTAGTCTTGAATTCTTGGCAATTGTGGTGACACATATGACTTGACAATGTAACAAGTACTCACGTTCCTTTGTCGGGGAAAATCAAAGATAGGAATTTTAGATTCGGATAAAATGGTTTGCCTTAGAAAAGAAGACCGTAAAATAGATGCTATTGTCTGAAGAGTATTACGTATTATAAATTCATAAATCGTTTCACTATTGCTGAAGCCCGACCTCCGAATCAAACGAGAGAAAAGAAAGTAAGTTGTCTAAACGGAGAACGCAAGTAGACTAACATTCTGGAGCGGATGCACGTCACTGCGCTGATTTTATAGCTCTATTACTTAGATCGAAATAATTAGAGAAAACCTCTTTGTTATCTTTATTGATTGATGGCTCGGTTTTTAATGTACATTCGATTTGCAGGTGTGTTTCTTTAGCATTTCATTTTAAAAGCAGGGAATGAGTGAATTGAGTTGCCGAACGGTGAGTAAATGATTTTCTCGCCTATCCTTTTCTACCCTTCTTTTCGTTTTGCTAATAAGTAATAACGCCACAGAAGTTCCACGTACTTCCATGAAAATTTTACCTGTTTTCTCGTTTTGCTTTAATCATCCGAGGAGTTTCACATACTCTATTGAAAATACCGTGAGGTCCAGACTGGGGTTGAACCAAGGTATTTCTCGTCCAAGTGTGATAGCTCTTAGCATGCTGAGGAAGATTTCTTTTAGTTGCTCAATTTCTTTTTTCCATGTCTGGCTCGTATAAAACGCGCATGATTCATTCGTTCTTATCCCACCTATGTACGGCAATATATAATAGGATAATGGAGAAAGATGATTTTTTGGCGTTGATAATCACGGAAGGAAGTACGATTGCTGCAAAAAATATCAGGATAAGCCCCGACTCGTTTAACTTCGGCGTTGACCATGAACCCACCAGCAACGGGGTCGCCTACACGTATTTAGTTGTCTTACATCTAGTAGATGTTTAACATTCATCTCTGCTTCATTTTCACTTCCATGTCCTTTTCAATGTAAATTCTATGTCAACATGTTCATATTTACTATCAACCCAATATTATCAACCATTTTCTTATACCAAGCAGTAATAAAATGGGTGTCGTGTTGAAATTTAAATAAATATCTGCACCTAACAAAACACACTAGATTTTCATCATAACTGTGCTCGTTCATCCTTCCCGTTCAAACTGCGTCAATTGTAGTTGCGTATTTTCGTGAAAAGGCCAAATTGTTCCTAAAAATATTTTCTCATTATTTCACCAAAATGGTCGTCATTTCCTTAGGCGCTGAATCCAACAGATACAAATGCGTCTAAAATTGAATTTAAAATTTCATTTTATATCCATGATAACGCATATAGGGTCTAGAAGGATACGAGCTGTAAATTTTTTGAGATGACTAAAAGTATTGAAGATTTGTGAGTAGGAATATTAGTAGAGCTAACCGTGCGTAATGATTGATCGATGCTCCTATATGTAGCCAAGGTTTGACCTTTCATTAGAGTAAGTAGGGATTTTTTGAAAAAGGCGGGGTGCAGCAACACTGAAGGAGTCATTACAAAGTTTTCCAACAAGGAGGAACGATTTATGCGTACACAAGTGACCTCATATGGGCAATGATTTGACAAATAATGTAGCACCTCAAATTATCACGGAGTCACCTTTCTACTTGACTATTAAAAGCACACACACAAGCTTCCATTAGTGATTGCATGGAACAGAGCAAAAGATTGCTTGAGCAACCGCGTGATATTATTCTTCGCTTGAATTGTTCACGTTTTTGATCACTGTGGTACTATTTCTGAAGCTTGAGCCCTCATGCCACGGGTTCTAATATTTCATCTACTCGCATTGATTTTAGCAATTTACGATATTTATTCAGACTGAGGATTTCGGAACAATTTTTATGCAAGTATTCTGATGTCTGCCATTTTACAGTAACACTTTCACGTTATGGACTAGCAAACACTATCACTTTTGGTCATAAGAAAGGTTGTTTTGTGGTCATTTTATTCTTTCGTCGACGCGGTATCACCAGGGTCTGTGTGAGCTGAAGTTCACACTCAAATACCCAGAATTTGTCTCTTTAGAAATGTAGTAGGTCGCTTACTTTAGCAGGGTTCTGTGCCTGCACAACAGGACAGTGAATTGCAAAATGAAAGATCAGACGATCAACTTATTAGCTGAAGCTTTAGACAAGAACGCCATGATGGGGTAAGCTTTAATATTCATAAGGTATGGAAAGTTCAGCAGACGACGGACATGCTCTTGATGATGAAGGAAGTTTTGTGCATGCATCGTGTTGCGCTGCAGTCGCTCATGTGGCGAGTATGTCAGGGAAGTTTCTAAATGCGAGGGAAACTCCCACACGACGAGCATGACTGCGCAAAGAATCTCACCTCTAACATCTGAAGGGAACAGGAAGAACAGAAATCTTCACATTTCAAAATCGAGAAAAAACACGAAATATCTGCATTTTCTTTCGCACATGCACTGCATGAACTCATTGTGCGCTTGCTTAAAAACTGCAAGCTATGGAAAATTACAACTCTCGTCAGCAAATAAGGTGCTAGCCTTGGAATTGAAGGGCTTTCGTATCGTGACGAAATAAAACGAACATTTGAATTTAATTGATTTTCTTTTATTTGGCACCAATTATTTTCCTATTAATGAAAGAAGATACACTTAACGTTCCGGCTTTTTTAGAGACCAACAATCAAAACTTGATTTTCTCAAGTCATCGGTTGGATTTGCTCGAAACCGTCATTAGGAGACCAATGTATTTATAAAAAGTTCTTATGGTGTGTTCGTGTATCTAGAAAACAAATTAATAATCATCGTTAAATTTAACTCGGAAAACGCAATTCAAATCAAGAGTATTCAAAAAGGAAAAAAACAAATAACAATGTTACATCGTGAAGACGATTAATTTAGTTAGCTCCATTAACAGAATGATAAGCTTCCACAATTTTTCCTTAATAATTTTACTAGCGAGCCCGCACCAAAGATTATAATGAATCTACGATACGCAAGATACCAAGAGAGGTTTTCAAGGCATGAATTCGTCTTCTGATAACGCACGTAAACCAAAGCAAATCGAACCGAAAACTTCGGTGCAACAAATTTTGTTATGTTGGGTCTAAGAAAAAGAAAAAAGTCAAAAATAAAAAACTTTAACGCGTACCCTATTTTCGTTATCATGCGAGACACGGAGATAACACAAATGTAACGCAGTTGCTGTACTTTCGCCTCAACACTACGCACCGTTACAGCTGCGACTGCCTGCGGTTGTCGATGCGTGGGAACGTTTTGTTATTACTCGGTCCAAACCTAAATTAACGTTTTTTAACTTATACAGTAAGTCCCACTTAAACCCGAACCGAGTATTTATTGTCCCGTATCATTAATACCATTAGAAGAATACCATAAGCATTTACTTTCTTTCAAAATTAACTTATAGAAAATGTATTACTGATCATGATGGTAACTACTTGGTTTGGGTTTTTGTGGGGCATACTGTATGAGCCAATCTTTCATAACCTACGTTCCATCTTAGTCATATTTCCCCTTAACCATTTGACGAACATGAGGACACTGGTGTCTATACTTTCACTGACAACCCTGATATATTTTATGTCTAGTTCTATTTGTACCCTAATGAATAGTTAGAAGTTCAGATGTCAGTGACAACCTGACGTCAGTGTCAGCCTGATGACGGTTGTTGTAATAACGCAAACATGAGTTTTAAAAACGGACATTTAAGCTTTAACTTATAGTAACACAGCCTATCCTAACCTACTCTAACCTCTCCTAACGTAAACTATTTTAACCAACCCCTAACTAACTTCACTTATCCTAACGTATCTTAACCTAACCATGGATTTCCTTTTTACCGAACAACAGTTGACCCCACAACGACAGCTACCAAACGACTGTGAACCGTAACAATATCACTTCGAGTTCACATTGCCTCATAATTCTTTCTATGTATGTATACACCATGTAACTGAGCTGCTTGCCAGCTTATCAGAAATTTAAACCAGTGAATCAAGATATATGTAGAAAGACTCTTAACAACGAAGTTAAAATAAAATAAGGATTGAGTAATCATCATGTCTCCATTCTTATTAATAATGTCAAGAATTATTAGCATACTTGAAATGGTTTCCGATAAAGATAGGATAAGATTTCTCCAAGGGGTGGAGATCGCTCCGTGAAAACCATTCACTGTTTCCACTTATCGTCTATCTCTGCATATTTTTCTCACTATTCTTCCCTAAGTGAATTTGGAAAGCAGACTAGATGGTTTAAAATAAAAGACAGAAAGAAAGAAAAACCATTACTTTCAAAAAAGGTGATACATGAGATGTATAACACATCGGATTTTTAAAATTTCTTGAAATATAGATCCTTAACAGATAGACAAACCATACGAGGAGTACTAAAGACATGTAAGGAGCTAATTATGTTATTGACAGAAACAGTCAAAATATCATCAACTGGATATTTTATCCTCAAAGAAATGGTGGACAACTTATAAATTATTTAAATACTACTAGAGAATCCTTCGGAATTCCTTAATCATTAGTGGAAACGAAATAAAAAAAAGACAAAAAATGCTTTACCCAAACAAACTGAAACACCCTCGTAAATGATTATCAAGTAGTGAGAAAAAGTTAGTTAAAAAGTAATTTATAAAAAACATCGAGCAACACAACACGCACATCTAGAAACGTTTAAACAAACATACATGCAAAAAGAAATTCATAGCTTGTTCACAGTACGGACAGAAATATAATTTTCACGAACTATATGCTCAAATTGCGGATTATTTCCTGTCTGTTCCTCTGGATTAGTGATAGATCTATTTTTAAAGCAGTTAGCAAGAGCAATAAATTCATTTACTGGACTGTCGAGTTATTTGTGAATAATGGTTCAGTGTCAACTGATCGCAGAGCATTAAATGAAATGTAATGGGGCTTGAGGGCTTGTTTTTGCGCAAAAAATATGTAGATATACATAAATATATATACAAGCAGGTATGTGTGTATAAATAGTATTAAATACACACATATGCATCCATTTACACACACATATACAGATATATATGCATACATACGTAAAAAATTAAGAATGCTAAACAATTTTGCTCCCGCTACATCGAAATGACAGCTGTATTGCTCAGTGTAATCGAAAGAAATAACTCGAAAAAAGAGAGGAACACCGTTCTGCTGGAAGAAAATCTCGGTCAGGCGGGAATTGCGGATCGCTGCATTGTCCTGTTGGAAGAACCGTCCATTACCTCACAAACGAAGGCTCTTCGCGGTAATGGACGTTTCTTGCAACATATATTGCATAACCTGCCGCTATTTGACGTCCCTGCGCGATCTCTGATGTTCCATTGAGCCTCAAGAAGAAGACGCCCCCACACCGTTTCGAAACCTCCGCCACTGCGCCGCAAAGAAAACGTTTCTGGGGGAAACTCTTTGTCGTGCCAGTAACGTTGGGAGCCGTCACTTCCGTTTAAACTCAATTTTCTTTTCATCAGAAAACAAACTCTCTCACATGTTCCATCGGCCCGTGTTTGGTGCTCCGTTGCAAACTCTAGGCGGTCTACTCTGTAACTCGCCAGCAGTCGGGGTCTTTGTTTTGCAAACTCTTTCACCTGAGTTTTCACCTAAAGGTTATCGGACAGCCTTAGGCATCAGGAAATCGTCCTCTACATCGACAGAGAACGTTACGAATTTTTCAAATCATGCCAGGTAATTTTTTCTACCACTCGATTTTCCTAAAGGATAACTGTTTGGGTCTTTCAGGAAGTTGCAAACTACTGTTTTACTGCATTTTAAGTCCAGCTGCGATCGTTCTGCGACAAACCTTGCTTCCTTATGTAACATCTTCCTTATGGTCTGACCCGTTCTAAGGATAGTTTGCTGACCTTGAGGATTTCACCTTGAGTGAAGTGAAATTCACGAATATCCTCACCTCTGAACTTTTTTGCAGCCTGAACTTAATTTTTTTTACAGTATGATGATTTTCTCTTCAAACAGGCGATCTCCTCATTTAACTGATTAGAAAGAAATTGTTTGTTTTCTTCAACCATCATCTTTATCAATGAGTTACGTCTATTTAAAAGCTCTCAAAGGCTATCCATGCCAACTAGTTTTTTCAGTTTTTCAACTGTCCCTAGGCTTGTGACAAGTGAGCACTGAATTAGGAGACGAGTTTGCGTAAATACGACGACTGCAACGATTTCCACACGGATTATTTAAATTTTTTAATCATCCCAGTTTTCACTCGCCACACTCCAGATCTAACAGGCTCGGTCCCTGCTTCTGGATATCGACTTCAAATTCGTTTTTAACAACATATTTCGGCCCAGATATTTAACGATGCTTTTCCATTTATTGCAATTAATCAAGGAGAGTCAATTTTCTAGTAATATTCGCACTTTACGTGTAACGCACAAGTTTTTTTTTAATTTTTTAAATCAATGGGCACAGTATCAAATATACTGAGAGTGAGATATACAATTAAAAAATGCATAATTGGTGTTGTCAAATGCTGTCAAACGTGTCAAAAACACGTCTCTTAAACTCCTGCATTAGTTTTGACTTCCATTCATGCCAAGAGTGGACCACTAATAAATTAAGGCAAATGAAAGTAACGGAAGGAGACCACGTTTACGCTAACGTATACTTTCTCCCTTTCACCGCTCACGGAAATACAGAAGTAAAAATCTATTTCTAATGAGAGCTGTACAAAAGTACAAAAAATAAAAGCAACCCATCTTTAATACTCTATATAAGGACATCTCTTCCACTCCACTGTGTGAAATCTTCCAAAATAAACATCGTATTATGTGTTCAATTTTCTCGATAACGCATGCGCTTCATATCAATTGTTTATGTTTCTATTCGTACGCCTCATTTCTCCGCTAAATTGAGGGCTTTCTTAACGATGGCACTCCAATTGCAAGCAGCATCAGTATGGTGGAACACGGTCGTGCAACGATGACCAAACGTTTCGAGAGACAGTGAACAGAATCATATCAATTTCTAAAATGAGAATAACAATACACCCATCAATAAGCCATCACCGGTGAACTGTAGCTTACTACTTCAATCTTACAACGATAAATCCAGAGAATTATAACCTAATCGTTTAACATTGCTACGATAAATTTAATGGACCGGAACCTTCACGTTCAATATGACAACGATAAATCTACTGCACTGTTACCTAACTGTACTATAGTTAAAAAACATTATTGCACTGTACCCTACAGCACTCGAATATTGCTTATGGTCATTAAAAATTTATTTTCCGCTACCTAGTCATGTATTGCAATATTAATCCAAATACGAGCACTGTGCACTGATAAACGACAAAAAACATGATTTTTTGTACTAGAACATAGGCTCGCAAAAAAATTATATTGATCTACAGTAAAACCCGAAGTTTTTACAGAAGTACTGTATATATGAACGCATCACAGGTGCAATTCATCTAGACTTGCACAAAGTCAATAAGGCTTCAGACGAGAAATTCTGGAGCTGGTGTAACAGGAGCGATGGCCGGGCGCGCTGCAGTGACGTCGCCGCCGCGGCCACCACCGCGCTGCACGCCGCCATCACGCTCCACCGCAGCACCTGCGGTACGCAGTAAATGTCTATTGAGGTCTCTGGCTCTGAGGCCACTCTGATTCGTTTTCATCAGTTTCTTAAGTTAAATTATCAACTTCGGTCAAACACACACTCACAAAGTAACTTTGCATGAAGAGAAAACATGTCTACAACTACTATGACCACTAACAAATCTGTCAGTGATACAATCAGAACGAATTTTTTACCCAGAACGGATGTGTAAAAGTTTTAAATTAGATTGTCAGTACGTTACAAAGATTGAGTGGAGATGAGAGGCTAGACTATTTCTAGCAGGATATTTTCTTAACCACATTTGAAGAATTTGCATTGCCTATTCTGCTTATCCGATTAAATAATAGAATTATAGACTTCTTCCACGACAACTCCCTCGCTTCGATCTGCTAATTTGTTCCTTACTTGACTATCTTGTGATAGCTGTTCATTTTACTGGAGGAGGAGCTGTTCTCATAATGAGAACCGAACCCTCATGCACAGCTAAATTTTATGTAGTCTTTTTGTAAGAATAACTAACATCGCAAATTCATTTTATTGTTCAACATAACATTTCAGCCTTGAACGAGCTAGTGTGCGATAACCGCGAAGGGAAGTAAGGCAGTGCAACGGGAAGAAGTGCCTCACAAAATTGTATTATTTAAACGCTATAGTATATTACACTTCTGAATGCTCATTGCACCTCTTTTGAATTTTCGGAAACCTAATTGGTTAAAAAGAATTCTTTCTTATTTAATGAATTTTACATTGTATTGTGGAGATAGCTGAAATTGCTTTTGCTTCGAAATGAACGAACGCAAAAGTCTTCAAAAAATTTAATATCTTTTTACCCAAACTCAAAAATAATAATAACATGTAGTAGGCTGTAACAAGTACCCTAAAGGGCATAAATAATTTGAAGCAACGCACCCTCGCCGATAAATTCAGCGAGGGGCTTCCTCCTACCAATCATGTAACATGTGTGTAATTCAAAATGTGCTCAAAAAGATGGAACTGCATCGCACCTTATCCTGCCACTGCTTTTTGCGCACGCAGGTGCTGTAGGGCTCTCTCGAGAAGGTCACCATCGTGTAGAGCGGCACCCACGACCGCGGGAAGACGCTGTAGAGGGCATTGTCCACTTTCTTGCGTAACAGGAAGAGGCGCGAGTTCACCAAATCTCTCATCTGCGTCAACAAAAGAACCGAGTTTGAACGCAACAAGTTGTGTGGCCTGGTTTAGGTTACTATCTGCATGTTCACAATGTTTGAATTGAGGCCTGTGGGATATAAGCGCTCACGCCTCCGTGCTGAGGGTACGAAACACTGCTGTGGGCCTGGTTTTATCCCCACACACGTTGAGAGAAAAAGGAAAGCCTCGATAGGTACCTTTCATTACCCAGGTGTGGGAAATGGCTGACGCTCGAAGTGAAATAACCGTCACTGCATCATAGCATTATTCATACTGCATTTGAAACACTATTGAGTGGTATTCGCAAATTAATGTAAATGGAGCCTTCAGTAGTTTTAAAGTAAACAAAAGGCCAGAATAAGTGAGTAAAACGTCATTGTGATAAAATGAAACTTTTCGGGTCTCTGCTCAACTGCAGCCAAGGTTTAAGTCAAATTAACTTATACTACGTTAAAGTATCATTATGAGTAACAAAATTCAAGCAAACCATTAAATGAAAGCCTAAAATATAAAAGTACTAGGTCGGAAAAATTTAATTTCCAGTTGAATTGTAATCCCTGGCAAGTTTTAAATCCCTTAGTTCCTAGGATTTTAGAGTCTGTGTTCATTTTTAAAGCTATGCCGTTTGTCAACGACCAGTTAAGTTTTCCCTTGAATGTTGTATATCTGATTAATGTTGTGAGGTTCTTATATTTCTAAAGGTTTTTTCTCTCTTTTACAGCCTTCAGTTAATGATATTATTCAGCGTACAAGATGAAATGGATGAACCTGACTAGAATAACATATTCTTCAATTATTTGATCGTCCTTGACTGGAATAAAATATTCTTTAAAGATTAGATCCTCGAAAATTGTACCTAACTATACAGTTTGCTGTAAAATTTAGAGGCCTACAGCCGTAAAAAAATTATCATTTTTTTTAATTAAACTTTCATAAATGCGCTTACTCGCCCCACTTCTTCAGGCTAACATGTTTAAACATAGTGAAATATACTCATCTTATTCGAGGAAAATCATCGAACTTAATCCATTCCTTTGAAGAACCAACACCCACTCGTATTATCGACATAGTTTTAACGCGTTCACAGCGTTTCCGCAGTTGTTGACGGTTGATTTGGTTAGATTAGCAGAATTGGGAAATAGACTTAACTGCTGGAATACATTTTTATCCTTCTTAATAAATATGAAAATGCAATTGCACGATACCATTTCACCTCATATGATAACATTCATTTCTTAAAAGGATCGCGAACAGATAAAATGTCATTCATTTATATCGGTACTTGAATGAGAAATTTACCGAATGATACACAATGGCCCAACACAGGGTGAGCGTGTCAATCTGTGGCGCTCACCTCGACGTAGTTGTACATGGCGAGGTCCACCACAGCCTCAGCGTCAGGGTTGCGCCTGTGGCTGTAGGCAGCCAGCGCCGCGGCCAGGTCCCCTCCGTGCTGGCTGAGTGTCTCGTCCAACACGAGGCAGTCCTCCATGCCCTGCGGAGGAGTGCAGATCGTATTATCCTTCTAGAACAGGGGTTCTTAACGTTTTTACTTCCAAGCCCCCCTTAAGAATTCAGGGGAAGTTGTGTGCAGATGCACTGGTAAATAAGAGCTCACAAAAAAGAATATGTGAATAGGTCCTCAAACATATTCAACAGTGAAAGTTCACTCTTCTGTCGGAAACATTACTGGGAAGAATCAGGCTTTACTGCGGAGGCTCGCGCCCCCCCCAGATGAAGAACCACTGTTTTAGAGCAAGAACTTAAAATAATTTCACATCATAATAAATAAAACGTAGAAAGATATTTACAAACATTTTATAGATAGAAACTGTAAGTGACAACAGAATTAAGGAGACGAAATGAAAAAAAAACGCATTCGTAAGTACAATATGAGACTGAATAAGAGACTGAAACTGAAACATTAGAGACTGAATAAGATTTAGAAAAATTTTAGTCCCCTGAACATCAGTAAATAACAATGTATTCTGATGTGGGGTGAATGAAACTTTTTTTACTGTTTCAAGATTATTTCTACACAAGAAGTAACGGCATAACCTTTCCAATACTGTTGACATTGAACGCATTATATGGAAATTCATTCAAGCCCTCCCTAAAGAACAGCTCCCAGTATTGTTCATTCGAAGCTAATCCTTCGACTCATATCCTCCCCTAACCTCTAACTTCCTGCATATTGGTATTGTAATTGGAAATCAGGTAATCTTTTTTGTCAGTGAGCTTCTTTTCCATTTAATTTATATTAAGCTGCTCATTGTATGACGATATTTTCCTAAGTAGATTACAAGTTAGTTTCAGCCTTCCTCACCAAAGCAAAAGTGTTCTCAAAGAAAAAAAAATGAAGGCATCATTTAGTAGAGAATAAAGAGAACGAGGAATCAATGCACTATGTATGTCCCTACACCCTGCGCATAGAAGCAGCAATATTGAAAGAAGTTCTTGAAACAAAATGAAAGTTGAAGAACAAAGTAATATGTTCTATTAAAAGGACAACAGTGAACCGAAAAACGATGGTCTGTTACAAAATAAAAATTCATTCTACATCAACGACATCTAAGCTTACCTACCCTCAGCTCAGGACCTAACATTTCCACTCTGGGAGCACCAATCCCCGGCCCTAGGTAGAGTAGTTGAATTCCCCTCATGGATATTTTCTTTAGTTTTATTCACAGATTTTTGCATGTAGGAAATTACAGTAGCCTCTCCTTGAGAAAGACCTGAGGGAACAAATTTGATGTGATGAAGCCGCCACCGTAGAGCAACAAATGTGTTAGCAGTTTCCCAATCGCTGCATGCAGCTGTAGAATCTACTGTCCAGCGACTACGAAGATTATCATGATGCATAATAGTTTGAGACTCCCTCGCCACAACAACGGCGATCTCGTGAATGTGATGAAAATGAACCATTTAGTATGCATAGACTCCAGAAAAACGGTTATCTATGCACAAGGTGTGTTCCCGCTCTGAGTACCATTTCTGAGAAACAGCAAGTTGAGAAGGAAGAAGAAGAACAAACAAAGAAGAGAACGCGAAGAACCCTTGAAAACTGAAAGAAGTAGAGTGGGCACTAAAGACAGAATTATAATCCTCTTGCCCTTATAATCTACATTACCATTATCACTAAGCAGTATCGGCGCGTGCAGACCGTTTGAACGTTGCCAATGAGAAGATTGATAGCATTATAATTGGTCTTGTTAATGATGACTCGATGGATGTCATGTTTTCCTCAGCATTAATTAGATTACCACTGGCATTATTATTGGTATTTCCAACGTATATAATTGCCTCTCACGCAGTATACAGCTCACTGAAGAATGGCTGGTTCGTTTCAGCCTTCACATCTCGACTATTCCCATCGTGAACCTGACTACTTTCTATCGAAATTAAAATAACTGAGCTCGTATGCGGGGAAAACGAAACGTCTTCCCTTATATATGTATCATATTTACACGTGTTTCTGCATATTAAGTATTGATATAAACTACCCGAAGTAGTTTCATTTCTCAACGAGTAATAATTTTACTTCCCATGTACCATAATTGGCTAAAAACAATCTTAAAGTGACTCACGTCCGCAAATTCGTAATCAACGTTTTCTGTTTTAATCTTTACCCTAATTTCATTCCAGCCACATGCCACTCCATCGCAATACGCTTGATGTATTTCAGACCTCATGCAATGACAAAAAAAAAACTCACGGTGCAGATCGACTACCACGTCTGAAATAGCAATAAAATTCAAACCGACGCTAACGAGCCGTTTTTTCATTGTAATGTGGTGTTATCATCATTGAAATTTTTTAATGTGACTCTTCATAAAATTAAAATAACACAACATAACGAGAATTCTACCTACAATAAACAATACAATTATCCACAGCACAATCATGTCTCACATTTGCAAGAAATAGAAAGCTGCAAAATAATAAGGCTCTTGCTAGTTCTGAGAACTTGTAAGGCTGCAAGACTGAAGAAGGACTTATCACCACAACCGCTGGCAGGCGAGACTCACGCAGTTCATGCCCTGGCCGTAGAAGGGCACCATGGCGTGCGCTGCGTCGCCGAGGATGACGCAGGAGGAGCCCACGTGGTACGGTGAGCACTGGCAGACACAACCAGGAAACTTCAACAGCCAAATTAGCATTGGAATTGCAATCTTTTACAGAATTTGTGAGAAAATACCTTCTTAAATCCTAAAAAAATTCTTTCATTCATGATACTCGCTATTGATATAACATAGAAACGAGATATTGACACTGAAAAAGCCACTCAGTCTGTCTGGAGGGACTTCAAATTCAATGCTTGCGATACCGAAATAAACTCCCTCATGTTGTGTTTCAATCAGTAGGGTGATATTTCTGTGACGTCTCTGCAATGCGAGCAAAAATTAATAAAGAAGAGTTTCATAGCTCGTTTCTAGGGATCTATAAAATCACAATGTACAGATATTCCCTGTAACACGCCCACGTAACTCTAATTTACTAAATAAATAATCTGAAATTTATTTCAAGCTAATCAATGAACGTAATAAAGTAAATGAGATTTCAGTTGGTGTAGCGTTGGAGAAAAACCTAGATGCAGAATAAATAGAATGAAAAATGGGATAAGCTTCCCGTACAGATATTTTGTTACTTGCTTGCTACTACGGTAGTGTAGGACCTTTACGAGTACGAATAATAGCGTCATTTCTTGGTCGTATTGAGCATCAGGTGGTCGATCCATCTGGTCGATTGTAAACCACTCTGGCATCAACTGATCCCAGTACGTTAGTACGAGGACTATTTTTCCGACGTCTTATCGAAACTTGACTTATCGTTCTTAGTGGTCCCACAAATTTTCTACTGAGCTGATGTCTAGGAACTTTGCAACCCAATCTTAATGCCTGACATGTCCTGAATGATTGCCGAGCCAAATAGTCGCAGTTCTAACCCAATGCATCCGGCAGTTGTCATCCTGAAAAACAGGCAGGACAATGCGCCTTTTTTCATTCAGATATTGTACGAATGGCAAAATTTGGTTACCTAGTAGTTCAATATAGCCATGCTGGTTCAGTTTGACGGATACCACGACTAAAGGATTCACTTAATTCTGTGTGACTGAAACAGCCCATAAGGTAAAAGTCTCTCCTCTACCGTGTGTCGTCCCTTTCACACTGGCTTCTTTGAAAGCTTCATAAAGTTTTCGATAAACACGACGGCGGGCATGATCGGTACAGAGAAAGAATTTTGATTCATTTGATCACATTACACTTCACTCCCCCATTGTCCAGTGAACCTATGCTTCGGCCAAACGAGCGGGTCTCGCGTGCATGAATTAACATCGACCATTTACGAGCCACTCTGTTCCAGATACAATCAATACATTGAGTTCATTACGTAGACTTCACTCAGAAACAGTAGCAGAAGGATCATAACTGACATTTTTCAGTAGTTCTATTCTTGATACAAAGCAATTCTGATCAACATTTCAGGACTCTCGGCGGTGGTCCTCATCGGTTATAATTTTTATGTGACCGCAATTTTGCCTCAAACTACCGTCTATACAGGATTTTCATTGTTGATAGACCCGCAAAACAATGCGGCATGAAACACCGGCGAATTCCACTACTTCCTTCCATAGGTGTCCCTTACGCCGACCAAATTCAATAGCCCCTTCTTGCCGTTGCAAAACGCCTTGCTTTCCTCCCATCCTTGAAGAGCGAGCAACTACGAAACAGCTACACACCTTGCCTGCTCTGAATGGAGACTAATGCCTGTTCAGTTCTTGCACCTAACCTTAACATCAGTCAAAGCTTTGAGCACAGATTGGTCACGTAGTAAACAACTGGTGCTCGAAAAACAATAGGTAACCAATTTACTGTCCGGACAGCTTAGTTCGAATACAATAAAAAAAACATTAGAATTAAGACATCAAGGGCGTCAAGTGTCGCCGCTAGCTACAGTGTTCAGTGCACTCATTTGAATAAAAATAATAACTTGTATACCATAATGTACCAAAGAGTGTCTTCTCGTGATTAAAGCATGACTTCATCGAACTCGGTAGCAACCCAAGAATGGGCCCACTCAGCTCATTCTCGTTGCCGTGTTCTTTCCAATTCGGAGACGAAAACCCTCAGGTGCCGTAAGGGCATTAGCACAAGTTCATGCTACACTTGCCTTCACTGAGATCATTGGCAGGGCGGTGTTGGCGAAAAAGTCCTTCACAAGCCTTTCTCGGCCAATCAGAGGTATGGAATCAGGATAATACCTCTGTAAAAGAACCAACAGTCAGCATAGCACAAAAACACTACAACAATCGAAATGTCTCTTGGACAAAAAAATTTTCTATTTATAAATGTTTCTCAATTTTGCCTTTCAACGGGATGGGGAAAAATTTTGCTTCGAAGATCCGTCCTCTCATATCAGTTACCAAATGCAATATGTATAAGAATCAAAACTAGAATGTTTGTGATCACATATCCCTCTTTCCAACATTTTAATTCAGAATAACTGATTCTACACAGTGTTGCCGCTACGTTATACCTACCGTGAAGAAGTTAAGCAGTTTGTCCGGAGAAGTGAGGGAGTCGAAGATGGGGAAGGGCATGAAGAGCGTGACGGTCCAGGAGCGGTCTTGGTTGGGCAGGGCGATCATCATGAAGCTGCCGCGCGGCCAGATGTGCAGGTAGTTCTCTAGCATCGCGAACTGCGGCAGGGGAAGCAAGTTATTGATATGGGGTCAGAGTTACAAGCAATTTTACAATTTACAAAAATTCGCATTGGTACGACTGACAGTGACTCTTCAATTTAACTAAGCAACGTGGAATTTTTCTGGCAAAACCCTAAAGTTTGAGCGTTTTCCACACATAAAATAAGAATACACTGCAGTTGATTGATAGGGTCCACAGTATTACAGATTGGGTCTACAGTATTATTCAACATTGATTTCATAGCAACCACCAACAGTGCGTAGTTGAAATCATTTGGCGATAGTCATTTATCAAATTCTTGTATCACATGTTAAGAATTGATCAAATAAAGGTCTTCCTGGATATAAAGGTCTTCCAATGATATCATGAAATACTCGAGGCGCTCCAAGCACCGCATTCTTCCACCACAGAGACAAGCAGAATACAGATTGCAAACTTCACCTGGCCTTTCGAGTCTGGAGGAATGCAGAGCTCCATGTACCCGTGAGGGATGTACGTCTGGGAGTAGTTGAAGTGCGGCCGCTTGAGCATCTCCTTGCGCACGGCCGAGTACGCGCCGTCGCAGCCTATGACGAGGTCCGCGGTGGCCGAGGTGCACGCATCCCTGATGGGACTGGCAGGCACAGCGCACAGCAACGTCACGTCAATCTCTTATTATTAGCATAGTGTTAAGTCTTTAGGTTGTTAGTAGAGCTGTTAAAATAAGCACTTTCTCTTCACTGCTGTTTTAGCAGCACAGTAGAGGTAAAAATAAATTGAAAATAAAATACTGTGAAGGGCATTTGTGACTTTCAAGTGAAGTGGTATAAAATTGCAGACGGGCTTGCTAATTTTTTGAAAAGGGGTCATTTTACTCCTTTCAGGAAAACGGCAATGAGGTAAAAAATTCATATTTGTTCATAACTTCACTTGCATTTTGTGGTAAAAAATCTGGTACGTTGACAGCAGAAATCCCCAGATGAACGAAAATATTCCTAAATTGAATACAAAAGATAACACTTTTTTGAAGCATTCGTGAACTGGGATTTCATACTCCTTTTCAATTAAAGAACGAAATATGCTATATGTTGAGTACAAGGTCTAAACTTACTTTTCGAAAAACATTTGTGCGCTGTCCAGCTTGATTGAAGTCAGTCGGTGCTCGAAGTGGCAAGTAACGTTCGGATAAGATTCAGCTTTCGTGAGAAGAACCTCGTTCACAAACCTTCGGCCAACTGAATATATACACTGAAGGAAATAAATAAAATACAATAAAATTCACTTTAAGCAATGAGACCTCTGTTTACCCTAATATTCGAAAACTGATTGCAAGGAAAATAAATTCTGTTATAATCATTCATACTGTAAAAAATATTTCAATTGCCATATTAAGCAAATGACTAATTTACACATAAGAAAGAAAAACGCTGACATTCGCAATGACTGTTGCTTGCAAATTTTGGGCAGGCTAGTGGAAGGGATTGTGATGGCTAAACTATAGGAGCTCTTTTCTCTCATGCGGAAAAAACTTTTTCATCTGAATTGAGTGTCAGGTTGGTTCATGAAAAATTAGCAGAGATCTCAACCCGATTTAAAAAATATTAAAATCGACGTTGTCTATTTTGCTTGCCAAATATCCTCCGTCATCCCTACTTGTAATACATTCATCAGAAACATCAAGCAAAAATCTAAATTTTCTATTTATTCGAATTTATCTGAAATAGATCGGCACGTACAATATTTGCAAAGCTCCAGATAAGAGCCCTGATATGATGGTACTTTGCCTCCACATGGCCTCCATCAAAAAGCAGCCGAGAGAGCAGGACCCACGCTATAACACCGACCCCACCCACGGAGGTGTGTCCTTTCAGTTAAAACAGGAATGAGGTAAAAAAACATATATTTTCACAGCCACTGGCATTTTGTGTTCAAAAACCTAGTACATTAACAGCATACATCCCCAAATGAACACAGATAGTCCTGAATCAAACACATGGCAAAGATAACACATCTTTGACTCTGGGATTTCATCCTTCTCTACAATTTACAAGCGAAATATGGTGTAGTTCCCTCATATATTCAACCTCCTAACCATAAGCACAGTAGAAGTCTTTCCTGCGGTAAATCTGGCTCGACTAAAATGTACGAGATTTACGCATGATCACTATGCTGTTAATTTTCAATGATCATTCAAAATAAAATAAAATGTGACGAATTAATGAATAATATCTTGACCAAATTTTAAAATTAATGTTTGATTATTTGACATGCACGAAAGCTGAACAAGTATTATGATCAATGAATTAAAAGTACGATTAGGTAAATGAAAACATGTCAAGAATATTTTTAAACACGTCTTCGAATCCATTTAGTAATAACATAATAAGATCATTGCCGACACACGAGCAGAAATATAATTGAATAATTTATTCTGCCACTCGCAGTCTCGTCCTCATCAGAAGCTGCCTGTAAATATGAGAGCGCTTGAACACAGCTACCCTCTCTTGCAACTGAGTCGAAAGAAAATACTGGAAATAGTCACGTTATGTTTCTCCCTTCAATATCAAAAACAGGAAAATAAAGTCCAAATTGTTAAAGAGTAAATGCCGAGGTGGCAGATGGACATTCAATGCGTCGCTCACATTTATGATTTTACAGATTTGCGAGTTTGATTCTAAAAGCTTTGTAATTATTGTATCATTTATCTACCCTGCGTATAAGAAACAGCAAGTTAAGAAGTAAAAGAAGAAAAGACAAAGAAAATATACCGATAAGGCGTAAAAACTGAAAGAAGCAAAGTGAGCACGAACGATATATGTAAGTAATTACGAAGGCCCATCAATAGCTGAAGTAACCGAACAGTATCTCCTCTAGAAGTGTCATTCCCCGTAGCATAAGATAGACCAACGTAACTCACCTAAGCTCATTGCCCATCCTAAGTCCCCCGGGGGAAAAAAAATTAAATTGTTGCTCCCTCTAACCTACAAGTAACTCATTCTGTATTTAAGTCACAATAGTCCAGTACATTCAAGGAAGACCTCACCTGCCCGTCCTTGTTGTAGGGGATGCACTTCATGGAGCCGTCAGTGGCGTGGATCATGCGGCCCCTCATGGGGATGGCGTGCTCCTTGATGATCTGGTCCTCCACGCCCACCTTGCGCAGGGCGGTGCGGCCCCGCACGGACATCGCCAGGTTGATGCTGCGGCCTGGCACGTGCTCCAGAGTCCGGATGTCTGCGCGGTGACCTCACTCATTAACACGTTGGCTGCTATGGGTTCAACTGAAGTTCAATATTCAACTCAAATTGAAGTTCAGCTAGCAATTTTATAAATGCCAAACATTAACTGGGTCCATTAAATAGTATTAACTTTGAAAGATTATTAAAAATATTCAAACGACCCATCGATGAGTCGTTTCAAGTTTAAGAGTCGATGAGTCGTTTTTTTAAGCTCGATCCATCGATGGATCGTATCGTAAGTAACGCGTTAAATCCTCTCTCTGTTAACGTATCTAACATGTCACACTTCAGATTAACAACATACACAATACACTTCAAATATGATGAATTTCAAAAACTGTATGAGCCCATTAGCTGTGATGCACTTCAAATAAACGCTTTACGACAATCCAACTTCGTTGAAACTTCGTTGGTTCGATAGCTTACGTTAATTAAATTAAATTTGTGAAATAAAATTCTAACTACTATATTATGTGTGCATTTTATCCTTGCGAATTTTAAATTTCTTTTCAAAAATGTTCAAGTTCAACAAAAATTTAGGAGAGCAAAAATGAGTGCTAACATAATGGCTCATGTCTAACCACAACAACAAAAGCTAAAACGTAACATGGGAATATTTTCAGTTTGATAATTTTCTCAGTTGTATTTGCAATTATGATATTATAGCACCATCTTTGAAATTCTGCATTAGTTAATAAACATTGAAAGAGAACAGAGTGGGGTTCCGTAGTACAACACAATAGAATACCTGAAACCTGCAGTTGGTGTTCAATAATTTATTTTCGTAACAGGCATAATTCTCATACCAATGAAACAGAAAATACTTAAAGGGTCATTTTTATCTATTGTGAATCCTAAATCTCTTATAAAATAAGGCCAGATTATGAAATAAGTGACGTTTCAGACAAATAGCATACGAAACACCATATTAGTGTAGCCACGTTAGCTTGCATGGCTACGGTCTACCTTAGGTTAAGGTTGTGCACCTCATTGGAATAAACAAAGAGAATATATGTTCAGCAAAAATTCATTCAGCCCTATTCATAATTTCTTTCCCCAATCAACCTATTCAAAGAACACATCCGAAAAAAAAAAATCAGAAAGTCATATTTTTGTGCAGATTTCCAGTCTCAGAGCTGATTAACATTAGCAGAATCCGTGAATATAGGCAGAATAGGACTTACGTACTTGAAGCTCTGAAACACAATGGGTTCCGCAGACGCCTCCTATAATTGAAGATCTCATTGACAATAAAATTTCTTCTAATCTTATTTTCAAGTTTTAATCAACCTAAAATGCAACAGCTCAGGGAAAAAATTCGAACAAAAATAGGAGGAACTGAGCGCTGCACTAGCTATGAAACACAAAAGTTTTGGGCTAATTTATGCAGACGGATTTTTATTCTCTGAAGCTTCAAGTTCCTTATTTTTCGAGTATCGCATGAGTCACTTGCATAGATAAGGGAGTGAGCACAGCGTGCAGTATTTCCGTACAGTATTGTCCATTCACAGCAAAGTATATCAAATAAGAAGCCTTGAGTGGTGGTCGACGTCAATATACGCGCCATTCAAGTAATATTCCGGGTTACACTCCAGGCCCAAATCATTCAAGTAATGCAAGGAAATTATTTCGGCCGCACAGCAATGATGTGGGCCGATTTAAATTCTGGGCTATCACAAACTTCCCTGCAATGCTAACACTTTTTGCGCAACCACAAATACTCATCACCTCTTCCATTATACAACCTATAGTTGATTTAAAACTATTGGATCCGATCCAATACAACATTCATAGACTGCTTTGATAATTTTGATGTATATAGCCTCTGCATCAAAACTACACAAAAACTGCATGAGCAATTTTAGCTTGGAGTCCATATATACACCATGTCCGTAGAGGAGGCCACTATAATGTTCAGCTGGATCGTTTATCTACCACGATAATGCGAACATCACGAACTACTCTGCTCAGCTCTTAAGGACCAGGTTTTAAAACTCTTACGAACCCTTCCTGTACTCATAAAGGTGCACTCTGTATCCTCGTTGAGCCATAATGCACGCTTCCAGCGCCCCAACCTGCGAAAGTAATGTTATGAGCATAGAAGCCATAGCAGACAAATGGTCTTCGAGACTGTGCGAGGCTGCAGTAAATTGTAAGCACGAACTGCTACAGTGGACTTTAAGGTTACAGTAGTTACTCGAGATCGTTCAAAAAATGGGTGATGGATTATTTATAAATTGGGAACACTGCGAGCAACAAAATGGTGACGATCTGAGATAGCGTATTCCACCTAAGTTGCTGGAAAAATATATCATACTTCCTATTCTTGGCGCTCTTGTAAATTATAATCAAAACCGTACTGCTAAGAATTTAAAATAAGTAAGCACTAGGCACCGGTATACTTTAATCTTGAGTCAGGCAAGCGTTTGGTAAATTATGAAATTTCAATATTACCCGCTAACTTCAGGGTAATATGATCTTTACCAGCCCAGCTCCAATGATGGCCACCGTGTTGCTCTCCTTTCTGTTAGCTTCAGCCATGATGTCGCCGTCGATCATTCGGTTTCGCCTGTAATGAAGAAAAATTATTAGCATTGGGGGTCTTGCAAGTTAAATATGGCTTTCCACGACTCGTAGGGATCAGTAGATGTTGTAATTCTTACACTCCTCGTGTCGCATTAAGCAACTATGCGTTGATTGCTGGACTATTTTTTCACCTAATTATGCGTGAATGTTGATTTTCCAAGTTTCCATTTGAATTATTGAGTCATTTCGTTCAATATAGGGCAACTACTTGCCTTTTACACTGTTTAACTGGGATTGTTGATATATTCTGAAACAGCAGTTGACGTTATTTAATATATATTACTAATACTACAATTAATTCTGCGCTGGGAGCGAGTAATCAGGGAATAACCAAATTCGGTATCTTCACGGGATTAACTCAAGGGGAATGACTACATTTCGAAAATTGATATCATTTTTACATAAAATTTTTCTGTCACCACAGAAGGAAGGAGGTAGTTACAGCAGCAAACATAATTACATTCTGGTTTCAAAACATAATTCGTTTCCTTCATTTTTTCAACGAATCACTAACGATCAAATGTCCAATCGACAGTAGAAATTCATATTCAACCCCAGTTAATATCAACACAAGGAACAAAAACATTCAATATCAGTTTTAAAAACTCGATGCTTCGTTGTAATTTAAAGCTTTCACGTCAATTACAGCAACATCATGACGAGGAGTCTGTCGATTAAGTCAGATTCGCTTGTGGTATTTGCTTCACATACGCAAACAAACGCTCACACCCGCACATTGAATATTAATAAATAGGAGCTATGAATAACTTGGTTGTACTTATATGGCTAATCAATAAAGGTCTGCCAGTGAATATCGTCCATTGTATACAAATTAGTCGTTTTTAACAATCAATAGTTTGTTCGCCAGTTTTTCTCGAAAAAACAAAAATTCTGAAATAAAAGTTACGTCCAGTCCAGGGAAAATAATTTTTCTTAGCTGTTTCCCACATCATATCAAAATTTTATATCGGTCAATGATTAGAGCGCAACTAACAACTCAGATCTTAATTACCGTGAAATAACGTCGAAGTAAATTCTTTATTCCTTACAATAATTTATTTTTAATTTTGTGTCACATAATTAGTGAAATATACGATACACTTCACCGTAACTCAGGTTGTGAACGATTCTTCGTTTCTACGGGTGCGCTTGCAGAGTGAACGTTTTGTACTTTTGATCAAAAATTGAACTAAGCTCAATTTTGTAACTGCAGAGTGTGACTGAGCACTGTTCGTTTGATCATGTAGCTCTGTTTTGGCTGCATAATCACACATCAGTGGTCGTGCGAGCAGTTTTCCTCGCTCCGCACTTCGAATTCTGACAATGACGAAGTATGTGCTGATCAAGTCTGAGAGATAAAACGGAGAAACAATTCCCTCTCTCATGACTCCTCGCCAAGAACGTCTAGCTATGTCTCGTCACAGACTCCTGGTACATAAACAGAAAGCCTCTATCTCTACCTGAGCTGAAAAATATCATGGATAGAACACTGTGCAGAAATATTACCGGAAGATGAAGTATTTTTTTATATTGTTGTGTTAATTGCGTTTAGCACTGCAGACCATCTAATGTACGTGGTTAAGTGAAAAGAATAATTTTTGAAAATAAGTTTTGAATTTCATTCATAGATTTTCAAGTCTTGAACTGAAGCTATAAACTCCAGTCACACTTAATGGATCACGGTTACTCGTAAAAATACGTAGAGCAAAGTCTAATTTATCGACAAATTTGATGCCTAATGAACTATTGAAGTTCAACGGCCGTGATTAGAAATTCAATGCTTTTGGACGCTATAAGTCAAATTTTAGTAAAAAAAATGAAAATGTATGCGTATTTTACTTCAATTTAAGGATGTAAAAGCCAAGTCTATCTCCATATTCAATTTCAGAAGTCAGTAAATTAGCCGAACAACCCCGTCAAAATCGAAACTCGCGATGAAATGTGCATGATATTCACCTTTTGAAAAATTCAACATCGTGGCCTACATCACACCATCAAAAAGACGTCGGCTATTCAAGAAGCTACAAAGAGCATCACTGGCTGCTGCTGACAGCGATCGCTGCAGGCGCACTTTTGAGGGCTCTGTGGCGGTGCTCAAGTTACCTGTTGTACGGCATCTCCGGCGCAACGATCATGCAGGCCAGACAAAAACAGCCCCGCTCTATTTTTGCGCTCTTGTGTCTCTCCACACGCGGCTTATGAATGCATTCGGTGTGATCGTTATCTTAGTGATATGAACTACGCTATACTGTCACTTATTGTTTATTGTGCAAACTCGTAAAAGCTTTGTACGAGTACCCTGGAAAGTTAGGAATTTTTTCAAGCTGACTACATCTGCTCTAAACTAACAAACCTTCAGCACTTGGTAACCTATGCGCACATTATAACTAGTAGTCACTGCCCTATGAATATTTTTTAACGCATTGAATTCCTATCTACTTATCTTTATCTGAAAAATTTTCTCACAAATTTTCCAACCTGCTTATTGTTATCTAAAAATTAATAGAAAATAAAGACCTAGCAAAATTATCCCTTTACAGTTAACCAGTTCAGAACACGGCTTTTGCTCACACCAGTTTTGGAGAAACTCATTTAAGCGATAATCACACGAGATGACGACCTTCACGCTGACTTGCACGAGCTGTTCTCTGGGCCATCATGGGATCGACACGCTACTTCTCGCTTGCTCTCGAGCACGTATCAAAATTCGTGGCAACTAACGCTGGATCACTCACAAACTTCATGCAGTCATCTTTGTATTTCGCGCAATCAGCTATTAACTTCCTACAGTTTTTCTTGCATTTTGAATACCAAAATATTCGTCATAGGGTGAATGCAACGCGATGAAGAATGCGGTAGAGAACACAGAGTCGATCAAGTATATTATAACCGAAGAGTACGTATAATAATTCTGCAGAATAGAAGTAGGCGAGTAGTAGGTATTTAATTAAACAAATAAATTAATAACTATTAGATTGTTTAATTTACAGGTTTTATATTTTCAGCCTAAGTCTATTGCATGCTGAAGCTCTCCAGTTGAATCAATCCGAAGAAGAATGAATATCGAATATACTTTTGAACGTTACGGGAGAGTCATGTGAACTTTGTTCCAGAGAACGTTTTCTCTTTCTTCTCTCGATTGTTGGGAAAGATTTAATTTTGGGAATTTAACTAATTTATGTCCTTTTTTGTAATTGTGTGTTATAAATTTTGGTGCTCACTCAATGCTTACCTAAAAATTTGTTCGGTAAAATGTCTTTGCAAATCCCAGCGGCACAGAAGGGGTCTCTTCACCAAATGTTTGGTTAAAATAAATGTTAGGGGTAGGCGGCCATTAGATGTGTGTTGTTTCAGGCGAGGTGGGTAGATTACGCTATCAAGAATTTGACGGTGTAAGCAGTCCTCTACGCCTCGGCAGAACCGCCTGTTGTGAGGGTTAATTGCACAAGCCTCGAAACTACAAACACAGTGGTCGACAGATTTAAGGGTCCAAACACTTGAGCATGAGAACCCTTAGAGCGATACAGTTTCCACGAGAGGTGTTGTCAAAAAAAAAAATACAGGGGAAAGATGTAGAAGGGCCAACGGCGCTCAGCGAGAATCCCGGGAAAACCTCATAAGGGCGGAGTCAGAAGTTCACGCCAAAAGGCTCTAAGCCAATACAAACGACCCTGAATACCCTTTCAAAAGTCGATTGGTCTGTACGGAAAAGGAGAGAACAGCGCTCTTGAGCACAGCGTCATTACTGAGGGAGTGAATTCAGTCTGCGTCAACGGGCGTCGTGAGAAGTACGTTTCTTTTATCAAGTGCAATACTGGAAATATAATTTTAAAAAAATGAGCAATACGTAGTTAATTTGGTAAAATCATTTTTTGGGGAATTTGCTAATCCAAAATTTTCTCTTTCCATTTTGCAGAGAAGAAATCTCACACAAGACCACTGTGGATGAGATGTAGAAAGTTATAAGAAAGTTTAAACGTCGATGGGCCGGGTAAGACTCATGTTACTCATTCGCGATAGATGCTGTTAAAAGGATGTATACATATGATGATAAATCTGCGCCGTTCAATTAAATATGGCAAGAAAATATTGTGAATATGAGTGAGGTAGATGTAATACAAAATTTAATGCCCCTTTATTGAATGAAAGATGAATATATTTGAGGAAACGTGATTGACGCTATAATGAGTAACAAGTCATAATTCAAATTTCAGGTGGGAAGGTAGAACTGGATTAACTGGATTAACTGGATTAAACGTACTACAAGGCAAGAAGATTCTCGGGAGTGCCGGGATCAGCATTTCGCAACAGACTTTCTGTGTACTGTGCACAAGACAGAAATTTGAACTGAAGCTGTTTGTAAAAGAACAATTCTGTGGTTTGAAGTGAGACCACCTTCTGTGCTGCGGGAACGCAAATGTTGGCAGGCCTCATTTGTGGCATTTTATGTAGGAGCAATATATGGGGAAGCTGGCCAGCGGTAGCATTTATTGTCATTCTGTTATGTAAGCTGTTAACACATGAAATTTCTAGAATTCCATTACTCAATCTACACCAGTTCTAATGCCGTACATTGCGTGTGCTTATCGGTGTTCTGTATGATGTATTGCCGTAAATTATAAATTAAGTGAATTTTCACGTGTATAAAGTCCCCCCCCCCAAATTTAGTAGCAAGCAGCCCCTCATCATAATTGATGCGCTCTGGAAAACGCGCATTGAGTAAGTCGAGTTCAACGTACATCGGTGAGTACTGCCCAATTTTAGTATACACATTTTGTAGTAGTGTTGATTTGTTTGGGCTTGCCCATAAATTTTCCTTGTGTTTCCTGTGCATTTCATTGAGGTATGCCAACCCCTCAAGCGAGCATTCGGTCTTCTCATTAGTGTAAATTAATGAGAGACGAGGCAGACAGCCTTCTCGTGACATCAGTTCAACGTACATCGGTGAGTACTGCCCAATTTTAGTATACACATTTTGTAGTAGTGTTGATTTGTTTGGGCTTGCCCATAAATTTTCCTTGTGTTTCCTGTGCATTTCATTGAGGTATGCCAACCCCTCAAGCGAGCATTCGGTCTTCTCATTAGTGTAAATTAATGAGAGACGAGGCAGACAGCCTTCTCGTGACACGATCGACAAGCGTTGTGGATTTAAATATGCGAAGTCGGTAATAATAACTGGCTTGTTCAGACCTTACGTGTTCCCATCGCCATTTGCTACAAACTTTTATTGTATGTTAATGTTGATAAATACAAGATTGACAGTTTCTAAAAAAATCATAATGAGTACATTTCGCTACCTGAAACTTTGCTGTCGTGTGATATTCAACATAATTTCCGTATGCTAGTTTGATCTGGTCGTTCGGAGAACAAATGACAAATTTTATTTTAGTATTGCAACCGTTTATTTGAACTTAGTACCATCAGAGCACTCAAGAAGTTACAATTAAGAGCAGCTATACACAACATGTGGTCGCAGTACACAGCGAACGGGCTAGTAACATTGCTGTCACTAACGTAACCATTGAGCTTGAATAACAGTGCATTCCGGTAGAGTTAGCAACCCTCGCAGAATACTTCGTCTCGATGCAGTGGATGACACCATTTTGAATGCCATGTTAGCAGCCCTAGACGATCAAGCAGATTGATCAAGCCATGCATGCTGTCAATCGATCGAAGCTAGCGTAATCGACCTTCAATCAACCATTCAATCGGCTTCATCAAAACCCAATCTTAGTTGAGTTTCTGAAATAGAAAACCTGTCGTTAACTGTTTCGAAATTGCTTCCAACACAGATTTGACTTTTCTCGCTTCAACTCTAGTTGGCCTCAAGCGGAAAAAACAAGCAAAGAGGAAACGATACCAGTCCAAGCAGTGGTACAAAATGAGAAACTGCTCAATGTTTTGCGCGAACCAGATGTTTTGCGCGAAGGAACCAGAAGACTATAAGAAATTTATTTAAATGAACTAAAAAAGCTTTTCATTCCTAAATTTAGTACGTCCCAAGATAAAGAAAAAGGATACAAATATGCGTGAAACAATTCGTGCAACTCAGAGGCTGCCAACGAAAGACTGACGCAATGCTTGATCGAAGTTGGCCTATAGACCAGTGGCATTCACGGCGCGGTTGGTGAGCCGCTGGTGGCTCGCGGTGACTCAATTCATGGCTCTCGAAAAATGTATAAATGACTTAATTATTATATAATTTACATAATATACGCTGATTTGCAGTAGCTGTGGCTCTCTCAATCAATACGTTTAACCGAAGTGGCTCTCTTGCAAAAATTAGTAAATAACACTGGCTTAGACGGTCAATCACGCTGTATTCAAGCGATGACGTAAAGTTTTTGATCAAAATGATTGATCGCCTAGGGCCTGCTTGATCGCCTAGGGCCTGCTTTAAGGAGCAGTAAGCGACACATCTGATTACTGCGTCTCGGGACAAGTAGTGACACTCATCTTTGATCTGCGATTTGTGCAAATTTCATCGGAGCACATCTCGATGTCCGCAACTTACAGCGATGGAGCACAAATGCACTTCGAGCTGTAGGGTTCGTGTGGGAAACCGATCCGACTCGTCAAATTCATGATGGTTCTCAATGATTAGTTGAGGCCTAACTCAAGCATTTATTTATATTTGAATTTATCCATTGCTGTGACAGTACCGACGAAAGCTAACTATAGGGGAGCTTGAGCGTGCTTTCCGAAAATCTCAATTCACGGTCTACATTGTAGACAACTGCCACGGTCCACATTGTATACAGTGACTCTACAATGTTCCCCTCTTGAACAACCTGCAGAGCAGGCTATCTTCGCCACGCTCGTCAGAGTAGGAATCATCTCTAATTCACTATTCAAGTTAAACTTTAAAATTATTCGGAAAGATGTTACAATGTATTATCAGTTTCATATGTTTTGCACAAGTTTTATGTTTAACGGACTTCGTTAATAACAATGCACATTTCTAACTCGTGCTACTCCAAAATAATCAAGATAATAGCGCAAATGAATGTACTTGAATTCGAGTGCTGTAATTATGGAAGTTATTTTAAAAATAATTCAAGGCCAGTGCAGATCACCACTGTCGAGCAACAACTTCACTAGGAGCGCAAAAACAGCACTAACCTGCCGGTCTTCCAGCCCACTTACGGCGTCCTGTACTCCACCACACTGCCTCTGGTCAACTGACTACACACTGCCAAGAAGACCTGCGACACCGAAAAGGTACGTTTGCAATGCAAGGATTTTACGATTCGATTAACTCTCAGATGAAAATCTAACGTAGAAGTCATCGTACATGAAAAATGAATTAAATTCCCGAATGGGAGGCAGTTTTTCCCTACCAAGTTTCCTTAGAAGGCTTTAACGCTTTGCTCAAACGTTAGGCCCACTGTATTATCCGACGCTAGATCATTATGGAACCTTATTTTTCGATTTTTTCTTTAAGGCTTGAACCATGAATCGAGTTCTCATAAAATAAACAAACACCTATTCACCATTTGCACAACTACTATTTTGTGTCCATTGTATCATAGCAAAGTGTTTCAATATGATATTTATTAGGATTCAAATCAAAATCCAAAAAGCATCAAATCGTAAAATCTTTGTAGTGACCGAATGAGACTTCTAAATACCGTAAAACTCAATCTAATTTACTTATCATTTGAGCCCCACCACGACGTGCTCCCGCTAGTAAAGCTGTGGCTTCCCGGATTTTCTCAAGCGAGTTACGAGCAATAAAAGTGAAAATACTAGCAGAATCTTCACATGTAACTGACCGACGTAAAATGACCTTCATCAGATTTATATGACTGGAGGGAAACGCAGTAGCTACTAGGCCTTTGGCTTTTTTGGGGATCCAGGCTAGACCGCCTGAACAGGTTTCGAAGACCGAGATTACCTAGCTCGGTTGCTAGGGCTGGCGAGCATTGCAGCGTAATAAGTCAAGAGAGAAGACTCACGCATAGCTATTTCAAAAAACTTACACATAGAAGAGCTCAA
Organism: Morinoia aosen; assembly: GCA_030386875.1. NCBI lineage: Eukaryota > Metazoa > Arthropoda > Malacostraca > Amphipoda > Talitridae > Morinoia > Morinoia aosen. Next base: position 73,814,758 of record CM059567.1, on the reverse strand, counting down.
ATAATGTGCGAAGTGGCTTATTCGTGTAGAATTACCACCTTAGTGATGAGGTGTGCTGGATGAGGACGGCCTAAAACGTAAAACTATCATTTCTATGTTGTAAACTATGTTCGCCTTTAGCTAGGTTCATTTTTACGGTATTCTTAGTTACAACGACCAAAATAAGTCGAGGGTGAGTAATTCAGGTTAGGCTGGGTTACGTCTACTTCTGTTATTTTCATTAAGTTTATTAACATTCAAATTAAATGAATGGTAAGACTAAGGTCAGGTTATTATTAAGGACAAGGTAATGTTATAAATCTATTATGCGAGGTTGATTATTATGCAATGATGTAAGAGGTAAGTAATGTAATTAACTGAACAGGATTCAACAGGATGAGAAAGCATCATAACACAATTAGACCACTAATTCTAAACGAAGGAATTGGTTATTTTTAATATCGGTTTTATTTATACTGTCATTGTCATCAGTATCAATGTTTTCTTTTAATCACTATTATTTTAATTTAGTTGAAAATACAATCATGTACAGCTGTAAATTATAGCGAATAGAAATTACCAAGAGACATGAGTGAGAACTCTATTCATTCAGTGAGGCATGTTCATCTACCTGTAGAATGATGAAGTTTTTCAGTTTGAAAACACTGTCAATCAAGAGTGTTCACTATTTAAATGCATTATTATTGAACGCAAAAACAATTGGAAGGGGACCTAGGTAACTGCAAACAAAAAGATTAAGCCATCCTCAAATTCAAGCGCTATTGAATGATTTTGAACTCGTTTCATTTCATTGCCAATATTTTCTTCATAATTTATTGGACTACTGCCTAGAGCAGGAGTTTCACCTTTCTCATTGCCGCCGTGTCACATCTTTAAGGCAAAAAAAGTTATCTGGTACCTCTTGCTGAAATTTACGAAAATTATACGTGTCGCAAATAGGGCTTTGAACAAAGCTATTTATTCGTTTCCCTCATGAAAATGAAAAAATAAAATTGATTTTAAAAAAAATGACGATTCTTCAGGTATTCATTTTTTAAACTTTTCCATTTTTGCATTTCTGTAACTGCGGATGCATTGGCATAGAAGAGGTAATAGGAAATTGCAAGGTATTCTCAGGGAGAGAAGAGGTTAAGTGAAACATAAATAATAGCGCAAATTTATCCAGGCATGTGGTTAACAGTGCTGACTACATCATTGGTTCTGATTTTTCGGGTAGTTCAAGTACGTAATTTTCTTTGTTCAGCTTGAGACTTCTATATTTCTGAGGCACTTACGTGTTAAAATTTTTGATGAACTAAATCGGTATTTGGTACCTTCTGGGATGGCGTTTAGTACCCCCATAGGAGGTACCAGGATTCCAGTTTAAAAACTAAATGGTCCGAGAGGAGGAAATATCACACGACCTACCTTCAATCGTTGGCTTCACTACTTACGCTCCTATAAAATCGTAATGGAAGCGGTCAGAAGAAATTCAACCACAATGCCCTATGATTTTGTCGCCCTCATGTAATTTATACCCTAAAAATTAAATAGAAAAGGACATTTCTTTTTGTTACCTCAAGCGTTCAACCGTTGCTAAGGCCATTTTCATATGATACTACTTTTTTGAAAGGAAATAAAACGTAGGGTTCTATTTTGTGTGTCAACTTTTTGAAAACATATTCTTTCCCACTTAACTTAGTATATCCGCTTCATTTCGATTTGCTCCGAGGGAAATAAGCAGAAAGGAAGTCTCCTATAGCGCTCCCTGAGTACATGTAGGATTAATGAACTACATTCAGCACGGTATGCTGATCATGTCTGTCCTCATCATTGTACCTTTCAGACCTGGCGCTTTAAAGCAGTGGTTTTCCATCACAAAATCAATGTCACTTGTTTTACGCGTTCGTTTTGTGAACAACTTTGTAGTTAAAGAAGTCTTATCTATACATTCTAGACGTATGGTCTCGTTTACTTTCCACTTTATCCGCAAGTAGGCCCACGCCCGCTAGCCAGAGTGTGGCTTAATTAAACCAAAAGCCGTCCTGCGTGCAGCGAGTGTTATTTGTTAACTACTAACAGACTTTCTGCGTGGAATAGGCACTTGTGGGAAAAGGCACTCATTCATTGGGGGGGGCCGACGCACTGGGAAACCGCCCTTCATGAATGGGTGTTTTTTGTTATAAGTTTTTATTTCGTCCTTACTTCTCATTAAAACGCTTCGTTTGACAGTGTAATTGGCTGTGATAAACAAGAAATTGAAATTTTTCGCCCCTTTGGTACATTCGAGTGCAAGAATAAAATGAAGCGATACAGTTTACATGCATTTTTTTATTGATTGATCTCTTCGATGGTGAAACCTTATCTATTATTATAATAATGTTTATTGTGTATTTATACAAACCCTAGCGTACACGACCCGTCAAAAATAGTGGGATTGAAAAATGCTCGATAAACCCATAAATCGTTCAATTAAAAATACAATAGCGAGGAATAAGGCTTTGATACGTAACATTATATTTAAAAGCTTTACAGAGCAAAGAGCAATTTTTTGAGAATGACTCATTGAGTCGAAACGTTCATTTTTAACTGTAAAGCTTTTAAATGTAATGTTACGTATCAAAGCCTTATTCCTTGCTGTTATTTTCTTAGTTAAACTTAGCAGAAATACAAACCGACATGTGCTTCCATTCGTTCGATTAGATTTGTAAAAATGCAAAACAACATTATTCGTTCATTCCTTCAACAACAGAAAGTGCAAGAAGAGCATATCTACTAAACAGACAACACACCTCATAAATTTTTCCTTTGTTAATCCATCACTCATACTCATACATACATACATACATACATATACCGGGCTTTTCCTCCCTATGGGAGGGTAGCCGACAGCAGGCCACAATCACCACACTTAGTCACTAGGAGGCGAGAGAGGCAGCACTGGCCGCACCTGAACTGCCAGGATCAGCAGCAGCCCAGCACAACCACCTTCCACAGTCAGGCCCGACAGCCATAGCTGGCTTACCCTGGGGAGAATCCCCACAAATAGATTCAATGGTAGACGGTTAACGACAGCAAAAACGTTTATTTAAAGCTGTAAGTAGCAGTAAATTCAGATGAACGAACCATTCAAAAAGGCAGAACATCAGAATAAAGCTCCACGAGCCAGGAACAAGAATTAATCAACTAGGGCAAATCTTAAGACTAATGCCGGCACAGCGTATAAGATTATAGAACTACATTAACTGTAATTAAAAACAAAAAAGTTCAGGAACGAAGGAATCTAGGATTAACCCTAGATTAATCAAAGTAAGGCGATCCCTATAAATTAATGAAAATGGCGACCCCTCGCATGGTGGTAAAAGGCAGCAGCAGCAGCACCGCTTCCGCTACGAGGGCGCAAAACTATGCAGCCTCCAGAGGCGATCCCAATCGGCTTGCGGCGGAGCACTCGGGAGAAACAGGCCATTTCGCCCAGCAGGCAAAAGTCACAATCTGCTGCACGGTCCCGAGAATCCCTTGAGTACAATGCAGCTCAGTAGGCCGATCAAAAGTCAGTGTAGACAGCACCGCACTAGCGAAGTGACAGCCTCATCGAAGATCGTAGTGCAGAATAAAAACCAGCTGTCCCGCATCGTTCCCGTTAGAGCAGCCTCACGCTGGGCTTTGGAGCCCCAAGATGCAGATACTAGAAAAATGAAACAAATGAATTAATGTAAAGAAATCAATAGAGTCTGTAGTTATTCATAAAGATTTGCAAACAAGAACGTTATTGCAGGAAAATTTCAAATGCTAACCTGAGTTTAATTATGCCTCAGTGTAGAAGCCACTCGTAGAGTTGAAAAAATGGCGAACGTGAAGAAAAAGGCTCAAGTATAGAGCAAGTTTCAGGAAATAGAATTAGGTTAAGAGTTAACAGTACTACCCGGAGGCACCCACGTCAAGTTCGCACATTTGGACGCCGCCCACCCCTCTCCTTCCACCTCCGTGTTGCTACATCACGTTGCCATTCGCGCCAATTATTGAACTATGTAGTACTTCTGAGGTTTATTAACCTATCTGTTCGTTATACAATGATTATTAATCACTGCATTATAAACACTACATGTATTTAGTAAGTGGATACTACAGCGGAATACCAAAGTTAACCTGTATTAAATCATTATAATAAGTTTTGACAACGACCGCTGGTGTTTGGCTATTCAACCCAACATCTCGGCACGCAAAAACAGTCATTTTTAAACTTTTTTAAGTCAACCTTGAACTAACTGAACTTGGCCTAACTTTACCCAACCTAACCTAACTTAACCTAACCTCTTAACCTAACTTAACTTAACTTAACCTAACCTAAATAAATTTAACCTAACATTTTTGTAGCTGCTCGGAGGTGGTGCTGTAGCTGCTTGGAGGTGGAGGGAGAGGGGTGGGCGGCGTCCAAAAATGTGCGAACTTGACGTGGGTGCTACCCGGAGAGTTAGACAGCTGGTAAGCCGTCTTTCAGTCAGGCTCCAGGTGGATAATTAAGTCAAGGAAAAGAGTTAATGGTCCATTCCAAGCAGGCTCGGAATAGATTTAGGATACAAGAATGTAAGGTATTAAGATTTTAAAATATTAGGATATTAAGTTTTAATGATTTAGTAATTTAAGAAATTAAGGTAGCTTAATAAGCTCACGCACACTCGCAGTCACACGACTTACGATAGCAACAGTTATTTAGCAGAGTAACAAGACATAGGTAATTAATTCATTACAAAATAGAAGAAAAGATGGCTTTAGAAATTAGGGAGAACAGGTGAGGAAGCGAACCACCGGGAAACTCGCTTGATGACGTGCCACGGCTGAACACTGAGCGTCGGCACGCAAGGCTTCACTCTCGGGATAAGTTGCTGCTGAGATCACGACTATAGGTTACCACCATAGCTTGTAGGTCGCAACATAAATAAAGGAACGAAAAAACAAGAGATACCAAACGGGTACCTCTGCAACAAAGGGATCAACCCAAAGTATCAACAGGATCAAAAAGTAGCTACTGAATCGCCGTAGAGCAGCTCCCACCTCACCTGCCCCGAGCCACACTGCAAAGATACTAAAGTTTAAACTGCAATGTGTCTCTCAGGGCAATGGGGAATGTCAGAATTCTCCATAACCCCGACCGCTTTATTGAGTGCTGCCCCTCCCCCCGCACAGGACAGGTCAACCCCATCACACGCGGGCAGGCTTCCAGTACCGCGTCAAAAATAAAATTACCTTCTTATGCACTGCCCCCACTCACTTCTGTCCGCAGTCATCCCTCTCACCACGTCCACAGTCAGACCCCTCTCATAAAAAGTACGTTTCACCCCATCCATCCAACTCATCGGTGGTCTACGTCGCGTTCGAAGACCACTCACTTCCGACATATAAATCTTTTTCACCAGCCGCTCAACATTCATTCTTTCAACATGCCCAAACCATCCAAGCACTCTTTCATCCACTCGCCTGCTCAACTTTTTGATAACACCCGTCTGTCCCCTAACCAACTCATTCCTGATCATATCTCTTCTTGTTATTCCATACATGCTCCTCAAACACTTCATCTCAAACACATCCAAACACATCCTCTCAGCTGCTCTCAAACCCCAGGTCTCTGCTCCATACAACAAAACTGGCACAATCAAGCTTTCATACAGTCCCCTCTTAGCATTCATACTCAAACTCCTGCATTCAAAAACTTTCCTCATTGCACCCAATGTCTTACAGCCTTCACTCACTCGATGCCTCACTTCTACTTCCATACTATCCTTAACAGTCACATCCGACCCGAGGTACCTAAACTGCTCTACCTCCTCTAACACTTCACCTTTCAACCTCACATTCAAAGTTCCAAACACTCCACCTCTTGAACATCTTGAACAACTCATACTCACCAGACATATATACCTCTCTAACGATACTCACGTGTGTGTATCAACTCAATTATTTGTTTCGACTAGTGACATGGGTATTACGATACTCACGTGTGTGTATCAAGTAAGGATCCTTACTTTAAGATATTTTAAAAACCAATGATGAGCTTTTTGTATCATCTTTACTGGAAATAAACTGTTTTTCTTTTCTTTCTTTAGAATATCAGTGATTTAAATATCATCTGTCTACCTGTGAGGTAGTAAAACCAGTCTTACGTAAGACGCACCCATCAAGTACTTCATGATATCGTTAGGTCGAAAGTTTTTATGGTTAGGGACAAAAATATGTGATGGCATTACTACCATCAATATATTCCAGGAATTTTTGCTATGATCATCGAAATTTTCTTTTCAAAACCTGTTTAAAGTTCTTGATGACCGTATCTGAGATACAGGTTTTACCAGAATCCGAATTTTTTTTTCGCTGCGTTGTTTAAGCCGTTGTATTAATTTCTTCTAAAATGATGCTGGCCATCAATGATTATAGCTAGCAGGACCCATGAAAATTACACGGTCAATATCATTTTAAAGCTTGGTGAACCCGGAGAAAAATTCCGTCAACGTAACCTATCCTATGCTAACCTAACATAGCCTATCCTAGCCTCACCTATCCTTATCAATCTTAACCTAACCAATTCGAACCTAATATTCTAACCAAACCCATCCTAGCCTATCGTTACATATCCTAATCTAATTTATTGCATCCTAAACTGTTCTCAATTGGACACAAAAAAGACGGTGTCAGCTCCGACACGAGCGATGTTAGTTTATATTTATTACTTACGAACGCTAGTAAGAGCAGTTGTAAGTATGTCTGCATATAAATTACCTCAATTTCGGTCTTACCACATACGTACAAAATGAGCACTCTTCAAGCTGAAGATGTAGTCACGAAATATTTCCTTTCATTGCTTAATTCCGAAGTCTGGTTTTCCCAGCACATGTACGTGATGTTATCTCCTGCATGGTTGTATGTATTATAAGTAAGTAAGAGCTTAGGTAAAATTGCTACACTACTAACTAGTGTTAATTTGCGTTCGAAATCTCTATCTCTCAAATGCTCCAGCATTTAAAGAAGTATGAAGTCTAATGAAATCCTCATTTAGAATATTATTTCATATATGGTAGAATATAACTTAATATATGGTGTCTTCTTTTTTCCGATGTTCGTTCCCGTTATTACCCCGGTTTACAGGGCGCTGACTCTGATTTTGTCTTATGTAAAATGTTGGGTGAGCCGAGTCGAGGGCGTTTTAATCATTGGCGACTTATTAGTTATCTCTCTGACTCATCTCTTGTGAACTAATTATAGTGCCTCTGTACACTGAGAACTAGGAAAAGATTTATAAGTTTAAATTCTTTTCTAGTCGTACAGATCTTGCTGAGTCCTGCAATATTTTTGTTATTTAATTTAATTTCCCAAATCTCCGTGGCTGCACACAGGATGTGTTAATTGAAATACTCCGGGAAAACGAGCGCTCAGGCTTTAACGCAGCAGCGCCGCAGCTGTTCCTGGAGAGGTGTAAGCTGTATTCTGAGATTTAACAGGAAGCCGCGCAGTAACGCACTATAGCCAGGCGTGATACCGTCTTGGAAGATTATAGATGAGGAAACTGCAATATGGTCTGGCGCGCTGCGTTGGTACCTCGGGGGTTTCAGCGTGGGTAAGGCGTCCGGCCATAAATGGGTGGGCAGCTGAAACCCCCTACGGGGTTTGGCTGCCCAGTGTGTTCGAATGTACTGTAGTAAGGAAAAAATTTAATGGGGAGACTGTTATAATCTTGATTTGTAATTATAATTTAATCTGTTCAATAATAATTTTGATAATCGTCTCATGAGGTAAATTGGAAAAGTCTGATGCTTATTAAATTAAATGACATGCGATGCGATATAGTTTGAGTAACTGAACCGCTAGCAAACCTATGTTACAGCTACTGCTACTAATTTATGGATGACCACAATCACCTGACGGTATATAATCACTTGACGGTATGTAGGGTTAGATAGAAAACCAGTAATATCAGTGAACAGTAATTAGCATTTAGAAAAATAGTGCAGCAGTATAAATATCTATTTCATTGTTCTATTCGTGTTGTCTCGTAGCATTGTAGTGAAGGCCCTCAGCCACACTTCAGCCTAATTTCATAAATATTAAAAACTAACATCCTAAAATTAAATTATACAAATTTAATTATTTTTTTAAATTCACAAGACCGAATTCATTCGATAAAACCCGAAATTTTACCAAAAATGTGTTTCGAAAATATTTGCCGATCACCTTTCCGTCCGTCACTTCCGTTTGGAAACACTGCGCAGAACCATTTCGCAAGCGCTCACAGCGTATATAAAGCCACCTTTCCAGGCAGAGTCGTCATTCACGTAAGAGATTCTCCTGAGTGTAGTGCTTGGGCCCCTGAGGGGGCATATGTAAGTAACAAGTGTTTAATGTTAAGTGTTTTATGTGCCTAGACTATATTATATTAACTTGTCTGTGTAGTGAGAGCTCATTTTTGTGATTAACTTAGGAACATTCACTATGTTTTCTCTGGTCCGGTGTTAGTTGGGCACAAACTTCAAGCTTACGGCGCCATCCTTGTCATTGTTTTTCCTTTTGTATTTGCTAGTCTCCGATGAATCTTTATTGTGCTCTCAATATTATTACGATGTTGGCATTAGCTCCTTAGATATATTATCAGTGCTGAGCCATAGTGTTTTAAGACACTTGCTGTCCACAAAGATCATTTTTGAGTGAGTTCAATATCGTTTCCCTGAATTTAATTGAGCGTGCTAGCCTTTGTTAAATCACTGTAACTTTGTTTCCATCTTTAGTTTGTTTTTACTGTTGTGTCTTTTTATATGCTACTCATTTTTATACATAATTTTGCTGCGCCTAGAAGCAATTCTTGCTCATCTGAATTATAGAGAATAGAGGCTTCACCTTTTCTCATATTTACTTCTGGCACATTATTGAATTACCTCAGTGCTGTGGCTATTTTACTTCTAGCTGTTAGTTCATTTAGATTACATACTCAGTTGTGTTGCTGCTTGTGATGTCAAGCTAGAACTTATGACCAGTTGGTCTTGAACACCGGTTCTGGGTGTTAAGATGGTTCAGGCTGCAACTCATGCGCTAGAGCTGCGGAACTGACCTTAGCACTAGACTTCTGCCATTGTTCTTCTTGTAGCAGCAGACTGCAGCTGTCTTGCACATGTGTATGAATAGACTTGCTGTCGTGCAAATGATCCAGTTCGATTTTCCCTAACAGGATCTACTGGACTCCACATCCCACACACTCACAAACACGTTATGGAGCCAAACCCTAACCTCTTAATTGCAGCCACCCTGCATTAAGATCAGGAGATTACCTCCTCTTAGTATCCTCCACCTCCTCTCCAAACTTACTAAACTGGAAGGCCTGCATCCCTGCAGCTAAGCCTCTAAAATCTCCAGTTGAGACTATTGGGTCGGGAGCCTCCATTCTTACCGAGTTTAACCAACCGTTAAGCTTTCCCACTTAGCGTCGGGTATACCTCCCACACTTAACACCATCCTGAACTTCACACTGCAGTACACGCTTCCACAAGCCTGAGCTGAACGCATCGTCTGAAGTTCTTCAACCGCCTCGGACTCTCCCCAAGAACGTCTCACGAACCAAGAATCAAGCCTCGCACTTCGGCGTTCAACCTCAACCTCAATAAGCCCAAAGGCGAGATAGTCTGTTCTCTCATTCTCCCCAAGTGATGGTTGTATTGTGGTTTTTATTATTACCTGTTTTACAAGCTGTTTGATTATTTGACGCTTGAAATATTGCGTCCGGACCCACTCCTTCTGAGTCAATGGGCCAAACAAACTGTCAATCTTATATTAAATTTTAAATTTGCATTTGCGTGCCTTGCCCTAGGCGCAGTAAATGCTGGTGACCCCCTGTCAAAACCTTAATTGTCGAGGTTAGTTTGATACCAGCATATCAAACTGGTGTACTTAAACTAACTAGTAAAAATTGAATTACGCCCACCAGGCTAAACTTCAAACTGGTATACCCCAGAGTTAGATAAATAATCAAACAATTAAATTACCGCAGCCATCATTTGGAGGTTTTTGAGCGCATGTCGAGGTTGTTTGCAGCTATTGCATGTTGAACCTTGGAGGAGGTAGTGTTCCTTCCATTCTTTTCCTTTCTCTAACTCTCAGTAGTCAAACATAGTATTTCCTCTCTAAACTCTTCCTTAATAATAAGTCATCGCTACTGCAGCCTATCCTAACAAATTCTTCATGTATTTCCATTGCTACTGAAGCCACCTTTTACAAAACTCTTCATGTATTTCCATTGCTACTGATGCAAACCATAGGAGATCTTATAGGATTATTTCCATTGCTACTGAAGCTCCTTACTAATAACCTTCGCAATTTCCATTGATACTGGAGCACCATTCATTGCTACTGCAGCAAACCAGTAAACAAAAATGTCCATGTACGAAACACCAATTTAAACCTGCGAAATACCTAAGATTGCTCCCGCCAATAACACATCCGTTAGTGCGAATGCGCCTGCACTCCTTAAAGTTTCACCTAAAGTTAGGCGTCTTCCCCCTGACCGATTGCAGGAGGTAATAGCCGAGTTTAAAAAAAAATAAATAATGTTAGATGCAGGATCTCGAAAAGCCCCTGGGCCAGCCCTTGTCATTCTGAGCAATTTACTTATTTCAAAGGACTTCCCTCTGTACACCGGTTGTCTTTTATAAGTTCCTCCGTATCCCATACGGGCAACGAAATGTTCCGCAAATCTTTCAGCATCACAAACTGAAGGCTTTCCCGATCTTCCATTTTTTGTATCGCTACCTGGTCGGTGTGCTTGTAGCCTTGGGGACGCCTGAGGAGCACGCCCGTTGCCTAGGGAGGCTGTGCAAACGACTTACGTCGCACACTTGCTGTTGAAACCGGCATTTTTGTTTTGGGAAAGAAGGAATTGATTTTTTTCTATGGCATGATATCACAATCCCAGACTGCGATTTCGCCTCAGGTCAACACCTGTCGAGCCAACGAATTCGCACTTGTCTAACTTTGCTTTGAAGTTCCCAAAGACGTGGGAAGGCGGCCAATTCTAGGTTCCCCGGTATACCGTTCAAAGAACGCAGTAGGAATCTAGTAATTCGGGCGCCTCCACTTCGGCGGATACTTCTGGCACGATTTTGCCCAGTGATGCTAACCTCACAGATACTTTTTGTTTTCCCAGTTGGGAATCCGAACTGAAACCTTCACAGCTCCATTGTTTAACCTTCCTACGGTCATCGAGCGCCGTTACGCGCAGACCGAGGGTGGTGCACTGTGATCTGTCAGCTTTTCACTATTTTCCTCTGTCAAAGCTTTCTTTTGGGATCTTTCCTTCGTATTTCTTGTTTGCATTTCACAGATAACAGCTTCACTGTTACCAGACCTTTCGGTCCACTTAGTGGAGGGGTAGCTGTAGTGAAGGCCCTCAGCCACACTTCAGCCTAATTTCATAAATATTAAAAACTAACATCCTAAAATTAAATTATACAAATTTAATTATTTTTATAAATTCGCAAGACCGAATTCATTCGATAAAACCCGAAATTTTACCAAAAATGTATTTCGAAAATATTTGCCGATCACGTTTCCGTCCGTCACTTCCGTTTGGAAACATTGCGCAGAACCATTTCGCAAGCGCTCACAGCGTATATAAAACCAGCTTTCCAGGCAGAGTCTTCATTCACGTAAGAGATTCTCCTGAGTGTAGAGCTTGGGCCCCAGAGGGGGCATATGTAAGTAACAAGTGTTTAATGTTAAGTGTTTTATTGTGTCTAGACTATATTATATTAACTTGTCTGTGTAGTGAGAGCTCCTTTTTGGTGATTAACTTAGGAACATTCACTATGTTTTCTCTGGTCCGGTGTTAGTTGGACACAAGCTTCAAGCTTACGGCGCCATCCTTGTCATTGTTTTCCCTTTTGTATTTGCTAGTCTCCGATGAATCTTTATTGTGCTCTCAATATTATTACGATGTTGACATTAGCTCCTTAGATATATTATCAGTGCTGAGCCATAGTGTTTTAAGACACTTGCTGTCCACAAAGATCATTTTTGAGTGAGTTCAATATCGTTTCCCTGAATTTAATTGAGCGTGCTAGCCTTTGTTAAATCACTGTAACTTTGTTTCCATCTTTAGTTTGTTTTTACTGTTGTGTCTTTTTATATGCTACTCTTTTTTATATATAATTTTGCTGCGCCTAGAAGCAATTCTTGCTCATCTGAATTATAGAGAATAGAGGCTTCGCCTTTTCTCATATTTACTTTTGGTACATTATTGAATTACCTCAGTGCTGTAGCTATTTTACTTCTAGCTGTTAGTTCATTTAGGTTACATACTCAGTTGTGTTGCTGCTTGTGATGTCAAAAAAAAAGAAAAAAAAAGAAAAAATGTTTATTTCCAAGTTGTCACATGAGATACATGCCAACATATTTGCTTTTAAAATTTTTTAAATATAGGGCATCCTAAAACAAATGTTCCATACGAGGAGTACAAATTGACAAACCATCCGAGGTGTACAAGTAGATAAGCCATACGAGGCATAATAATAGACAAACTATACGAGGTGTACTAATAGACAAACTGTCAGAGGTGTACAAGTAGATAGACTATACGAGGCATATTAATTGACAAAATATACGAGGCGTACTAAAAGACAAACCATTCGTGGTGTGCTAGTAGTCTAACAAAAGTTCTATACTAGCAGTACTAATTGACAAACCATCCGAGGTGTACAAATAGATAAGCCTTACGAGGCGTAATAATAATAGGCAAACTATACGAGGTGTACTAATAGACAAGCTATCAGAGGTGTACAAAATAGATGGACCATACGAGGCATATTAATAGACGAAATATACGAGGCGTACTAATAGACAAACCACACGTGGCTTGACAATAGTCTATCTCTGTCAAGGGTAGTTGAATGATAAATGAAAAATATGCCCTAAATATATGCAAAGCCCTATCACCACCAAAAACATATTTCATATCTTCTCGATTTTCACCACATCATGCGGACATGGGTACATGGGATAAAATAGAGATACAGTGTAAGCCGGTTACCACTCATGATTGACAAATATCTACAAAATATTGGTAGAAATGGGTAAACAAACATATATTCAATATCAAAATTCATAACTTGTACAACATACGGACAGAAAGATAATTTTACTACGATTCATATGCTCAAATTGCACTTTATTTCATTAATTATATATGACATTAACCCGATTCACAGAAACGCCCTCTGGGGAAGTGCTAGATCTATTTTTGAATCATTTCGCTGTTGCAATAAAATTTATTAACCGAATGGTTTTTGCGTAAAGAAATGAAATAGAAACATGTATATCTATTTATGTAGATACATATATATACCTACACACGTACACACACATATTAATATATATACTTATTGAAAATAAAACATTAGAAAAAAATACATATATAAGATAAAAGATAGAAGCAACCTACCATCTACTACACAGAAAATGACAGCTGAGCTCACTGTAATCCTAAGAAATTTTTCGCAAAAAAAAAAGAAGAGAAGACTTCGAAAAACATAAAAATGAGCTGATGAGCTGGTTTTTAATTTCTTCACAGAAATTTTTAAGAAAAATCAGGTTATAGTCAAGAAGCAACACAACTCTTCAGCATTATACGGACATGTGTACATGGGATAAATTGGAGTAACATTGTGGCCGGATATCACATCTGAGTGGAGAATATTCACAAAATTGGAACATATAGGAAGATTAGGCCTTGATCCAAAATGATAATTTTAATTACAGAAATTTAGAGTTTTTTCCTATTTGAAAGTTCAGTGCTAGTGTGCGCTGAACGCACGGAAAAAAATAAAAAGACTAAATGCAATGCTTAAATTACCCCTTTCCCCCCAGCTCAGCCGAAAATCGATTGGAAACATCTTCGAGAATGATTTTGAAATAGCGAGACAACGTTAGCCAAAAATTTAATTTATTATAAACTTTGCAAAACCCTCACATCTACATGTATAAACCTGTTTATTGGTGTACACACAAAATGTATTTCATGGTATATTTGTCATACGGACGTTAAATATTAATACAGAAAAGAGAAAGAAATAACAAATAAAGGTGAGGAAATACTCCTAATTATGGAAAGAACGTTCGTTCTGCTGCACTGAACTGACGGCTGTGGTGCTCATTGTTGTCGACAGAAATAAGTAAGATGAATATACGAATCGCTTATCAAACGTAAAATGAAATAGTTTCTAAATTTCTAACAGAAATTTCAGGAAAAATTAAAATTTCTGATAGATGGGAAGTTCACACCGAGATGCTGCAGGCCCTATGACAGAGATGCAAAATGACGTGACACATTCACTCTAAATTCTTTTCCAGTTTTAGAGTTTTTGATATGCTGGGGAAGCTTGTTCCACAAAAAAAGCTCCAGAAACTGAGAGAGCTTTTTGTCCCACGTTAGATGAACGGTAACTGACTAAAACATCGTTCCTCCGGTTTGGTCTTTCGTTTGGGATATTAGATGGAAAAAATTTTACCACCTCTGCATTACTTTGGGGGAGGTACAGAGAGGAGAATACTCGTCGAGCTTTCTGGATCATGAATCTGTTCGGTATTGGGATCCAGTCGAGTTTTCTTAAAAGAGGGGTGACATGATCGTATTTATTGAAATTTCCTTTGCATACCACTTTGGCGGCGAAGTTTTCAAGATAGAGCTTATGACCAGATGGTCTTGAAAACCGGTTGTGGGTGTTAAGATGGTTCAGGCTGCAACTCGGGCGCTAAAGCTGCGGAACTGACCTTAGCACTAGACTTCTGCCATTGTTCTTCTTGTAAGCAGCAGACTGCAGCAGACTTGCACATGTGTGTGAATAGACTTGCTGTCGTGCAAATTGATCCAGTCCGATTTTCCCTCACAGGATCTACTAGACCACACATTCCACACACTCACAAACACGTTATGGAGCCAAACCCTAACCTCTTAATTGCAGCCACCCTGCATTAAGATCAGAAGGAGATTACCTCCTCCTAGTATCCTCCACCTCCTCTCCAAACTTACTAAGCTGGAAGGCCTGCATCCCTGCAGCTAAGCCTCTAAAATCTCCAGTTGAGACTATTGGGTCGGGAGCCTCCATTCTTACCGAGTTTAACCAACCGTTAAGCTTTCCCACTTAGCGTCGGTACCTCCCACACTTTACACCATCCTGAACTTCACACTCCAGTACACGCTTCCACAAGCCTGAGCTGAACGCATCGTCTGAAGTTCTTCAACCGCCTCGGACTCTCCCCAAGAACGTCTCACGAACCAAGAATCAAGCCTCGCACTTCGGCGTTCAACCTCAACCTCAATAAACCCAAAGGCGAGATAGTCTGTTCTCTCATTCTCCATAAGTGATGGTTGTATTGTGGTTTTTATTATTACCTGTTTGATTATTTGACGCTTGAAATATTGCGTCCGGACCCACTCCTTCTGAGTCAATGGGCCAAACAAACTGTCAATCTTGTATTAAATTTTATATTTGCATTTGCGGGCCTTGCCCTAGGCACAGTAAATGCTGGTGACCCCCTGTCAAAACCTTAATTGTCGAGGTTAGTTTGATACCAGCATATCAAACTGGTGTACATAAACTAACTAGTAAAAATTGAATTACGCCTCTGAAGTTCACCCAAAGTAGGGAACTTAATTTGATTATGTGAATTTGAAGCTTGAAGAGCAAGCAATTTAAATGTTGAGAATTGGATTGATTGGAATTCTTTGACAAGGCAGGGTTCCCAGTGCGAGTAAACGCACATTGAATTTAAATGATTTGCAATCTCAGAAGGAGTTAAGGACGGTGTTCGGACGCAATATTTCAAGCGTCTATCAATCAAATAATCAAAAACCACGATACAGCCATCATTGGGGAGAATGAGGAAACAAGTAGCTCGCCTTTTGGGATATATTTATTATTTAGGTCGGAGGTTGAACGCCGAAGTGCGAGGCTTGGGGCTGGGTTCGTGAGACGTTCTTGGGGAGAGTCCAAGGTGGTTGAAGAACTTCAGACGATGCGTTCAGCTCAGGCTTGTGGAAGCGTGTGCTGGAGTGTGAAGTTGAGGATGATGTAATATGGGAGGTTCCGACATTAAGTGGGTCGGCGATTGAGTGATGAGTATGGGAATAGCTACCGGTTGGGAAAACTCGGTAGGAAAAGGAGACTCTCGACCCAATGGTCTCAACTGGAGATTTTAGCGGCTTAGCTGCAGGGATGCAGGCCTTCCAGTTTAATAAGTTAGATAGGAGGGGAAACTTGGAGAATAAACTCGGAGGGAAAACTTGGAGGCAAAAACTTGGAGGAGGTAAGCTCCTTAAATTAAGAGGTTAGGGTTTGGTTCCATACGTGTTTGTGAGTGCATGAATGTGTGGTCCAGTAGATCCTGTCAGGGGACATCGTGCTGGATTATTTTGTACGATAACGAGTCTATTCATACACATGTGCAAGACTGGTGCTAACTGTTGCATTAACAAGAAGAACAATGGCAGAAGTCTAGTGATAAGATCAGTCCGCAGCTCTAGCGCCCGAGTTGCAGCCTGAATCATCTTTACACCAGAATCGGTGTTCCAGACCAACTGGTCACAAACTCTATCTTGATAACACAAGCAGTTACACAATCAGTAAGTAATTGGCAAATGGAATTTAATTCTACTGGTTGGCTTCCAGGTATTATGAAAGTAGCTAGCTAAATGCTGCAAGTTGGCTGTTGTGACTTGAATCACTCATATAAAAAGGAGTAGCATATAAAAAAGACACGATAGTCAAAACAAACTAAAAGGAAAACAAAGTTACAGTGATTTAGCAAAGGCTAACAACGCTCAATTAAATTCAGGGAAACAATATTTAGCTTACACATTAATGATCCTTGTGGACAGTAAAGTGTCTTAAAACACTTTGCTCAGCACTGATAAAATATCCAAGGAGCTAATGCCAACATCGTACTAATACTGATAGCACAATAAGGAATCATCAGAGAATAGTAAATACGAAAACAATGACAAAGATGGGCAGTGAGCTTGAAGCTTGTGCATAACTAACACTGGCACAGAGAAAACATAGTGAATGTTCCTAAGACACAACAACGAGCGCTCCCTACACAGACAAGTTAAGACACAATAAAACACTTAACATTAAACACTTGTTACTTACATATGCCCGCTCTGGGGCCCAAGCACTACTCAGGAGAATCTATACGAGAATGACGATTCTGCCTGGAAAGCCGGCCTTATATACGCTGTGAGCGGACGAGCGTTTCCGGACGGAACTTCCGGGACGAATGAACTTGCTGTATGGTTCTACGTGAAAAACGCCGTTCTTTCTTGTCGATGTATTTCTTTGGTCAAATTTTAATAGATTTAGGGGTAATGTTGAATGACAATAGTAATCTAAAATTTTAATAATGATTACGTTAACTTTATTTAATTTTTTAGAAGATGGTTTTAATAATTTATGAAATTTAGACTGAAGTGCGGCTGAGGGTTCACTACAGCTACCCCCCAACGCATTTAGACCGAAAGGTCTGGTAACAGTGAAGCTGTTACCTGTAAGATGCTCGCAAGAATTACGAAGGAAAGATCCCAAAAGAAAACTCGACAGAGGAAAATAGGTGAAAATAGTGGAAGGTTAACTCTGGAACTATGAAAGTTTCAGCTCGGATCCCCAACTGGGGCCATAAAAGAATCTGTGAGGTTAGCATCACTGAGCACAATCGTGCTAGAAGTATCCGCCGAAGTGGAGTCGCCCGAATTACTAGATTCCCACTTCGTTCTTTGAACGGTATACCGGGGAAGCTAGAATTGGTCGCCTTCCAGGTCTTTGGTAGCTTCAAGGGACAATTAGACACGTTCGAATTCGTTGGCTCGACAGGTGTTGACCTGAGGTTAAATCGCAGTCTGGGTTGTCATAATATGCCATAGAAAAAAAATCAGTTCATTCCTTCCCAAAGCACATATGCCGGTTAAAAAACAGCAAGTGTGCGACGTAAGTCGTTTGTACAGCCTCCCTAGGCAACGTGCGTGCTCCTCAGGCGTCCCCAAGACTACAAGCACACCGACCAGGCAGCAATACAAAAAATGGAAGATCGGGAAAGACTTCATGTGATGCTGAAAGTTTTGCGCGGAGCATTTCGTAACCTGTATGGGATACGGAGGAACTTATAAAAGACAACCGGTGCACATACGGCAGTCTCTTCGAAATGATTGCAGAGTTCAAATTTATGATTGGGCATATTTTTGGCGCCATCTTAAGTATTTCGCAGGTCTATACAATTGTGAAGTTAGTGTTAATTTGTTTAAATTGGTGTTTCGTACATAGAAATTTTCGCTTTAGTGCTCGTCGTAGCCGTGAGACCAGCGAACTTGCCTCCGCCCAGGCAGACCTCGGCTCGAGCCCCGGCGCCGGCGGCGGCCCTCTCCGTTGGGCACAGGGGAAAAATTCCAAGCACAATACCCCACTCCACCCAGGTGTCTGAAATGGGTACCGGTCCCGACCGGGGGAAAGCGCAATGGCGCCCCGGCGCCAGCTACAAGGCACCCGAAAATCCAATGTACAAGGTGACATGTATCAGGCTTGAAATTGGAAATAAAGCATCCGCAGATGCCTTCATTATTATTATTCATTATTATTATTATTATTATTATTCAGTAGCAATGGTGCTGCAGCAGCAATGGAAATTGCGAAGGTTATTAGTAAGGAGCTTCAGTAGCAATGGAAGTTATCCCAGAAGGTCTCCTATGGTTTGCTTCAGTAGCAATGGAAATGCATGAAGAGTTTTGTAAAAGGTGGCTTCAGTAGCAATGGAAAAACATGAAGAATTTGTTAGAATAGGCTGCAGTAGCAATAACTTATTATTAGGGAAGAGTTTAGAGAGGAAAAACTATGTTTGATTACTGAGGATTAGAGAAAAAGGATGGAAAGGAACACTACCTCCTCCAAGGTTCAACATGCAACAGCTGCAACAGCCTCGACATGCGCTCAAAACCCTCCAAATGATGGCTGCGGTAATTTAATTGTTTGATTATTTATCTAACTCTGGGGTATACCAGTCTGAAGTTCACCCAAAGTAGGGAACTTAATTTGATTATGTGAATTTGAAGCTTGAAGAGCAAGCAATTTAAATGTTGAGAATTGGATTGATTGGTATTCTTTGACAAGGCAGGGTTCCCAGTGCGAGTAAACGCACATTGAATTTAAATGATTTGCAATCTCAGAAGGAGTTAAGGACGGTGTTCGGACGCAATATTTCAAGCGTCTATCAATCAAATAATAAAAAACCACGATACAGCCATCATTGGGGAGAATGAGGAAACAAGTAGCTCGCCTTTTGGGATATATTTATTATTTAGGTCGGAGGTTGAACGCCGAAGTGCGAGGCTTAAGGCTGGGTTCGTGAGACGTTCTTGGGGAGAGTCCAAGGTGGTTGAAGAACTTCAGACGATGCGTTCAGCTCAGGCTTGTGGAAGCGTGTGCTGGAGTGTGAAGTTGAGGATGATGTAATATGGGAGGTTCCGACATTAAGTGGGTCGGCGATTGAGTGATGAGTATGGGAATAGCTACCGGTTGGGAAAACTCGGTAGGAAAAGGAGACTCTCGACCCAATGGTCTCAACTGGAGATTTTAGCGGCTTAGCTGCAGGGATGCAGGCCTTCCAGTTTAATAAGTTAGATAGGAGGGGAAACTTGGAGAATAAACTCGGAGGGAAAACTTGGAGGCAAAGACTTGGAGGAGGTAAGCTCCTTAAATTAAGAGGTTACGGTTTGGTTCCATACGTGTTTGTGAGTGCATGGATGTGTGGTCCATTAGATCCTGTCAGGGGACATCGTGCTGGATTATTTTGTACGATAACGAGTCTATTCATACACATGTGCAAGACTGGTGCTAACTGTTGCATTAACAAGAAGAATAATGGCAGAAGTCTAGTGATAAGATCAGTCCGCAGCTCTAGCGCCCGAGTTGCAGCCTGAATCATCTTAACACCAAAATCGGTGTTCCAGACCAACTGGTCACAAACTCTATCTTGATAACACAAGCAGTTACACAATCGGTAAGTAATTGGCAAATGGAATTTAATTCTACTGGTTGGCTTCCAGGTATTATGAAAGTAGCTAGCTAAATGCTGCAAGTTGGCTGTTGTGACTTGAATCACTCATATAATAAGGAGTAGCATATAAAAAAGACACGATAGTCAAAACAAACTAAAAGGAAAACAAAGTTACAGTGATTTAGCAAAGGCTAACAACGCTCAATTAAATTCAGGGAAACAATATTTAGCTTACACATTAATGATCCTTGTGGACAGTAAAGTGTCTTAAAACACTTTGCTCAGCACTGATAAAATATCTAAGGAGCTAATGCCAACATCGTACTAATACTGATAGCACAATAAGGAATCATCAGAGAATAGTAAATAAGAAAACAATGACAAAGATGGGCAGTGAGCTTGAAGCTTGTGCATAACTAACTCTGACACAGAGAAAACATAGTGAATGTTCCTAAGACACAACAACGAGCGCTCCCTACACAGACAAGTTAAGACACAATAAAACACTTAACATTAAACACTTGTTACTTACATATGCCCGCTCTGGGGCCCAAGCACTACTCAGGAGAATCTATACGAGAATGACGATTCTGCCTGGAAAGCCGGCCTTATATACGCGGTGAGCGGACGAGCGTTTCCGGACGGAACTTCCGGGACAAATGAACTTGCTGTATGGTTCTACGTGAAAAACGCCGTTCTTTCTTGTCGAAGTATTTCTTTAGTCAAATTTTAATAGATTTAGGGGTAATGTTGAATGACAATAGTAATCTAAAATTTTAAGAATGATTACGTTAACTTTATTTAATTTTTTAGAAGATGGTTTTAATAATTTATGAAATTTAGACTGAAGTGCGGCTGAGGGTTCACTACACGCCCACCAGGCTGAATTTCAAACTGGTATACCCCAGAGTTAGATAAATAATCAAACAATTAAATAACCGCAGCCATCATTTGGAGGTTTTTGAGCGCATGTCGAGTCTGTTTGCAGCTGTTGCATGTTGAACCTTGGAGGAGGTAGTGTTCCTTCCATTCTTTTTCTTTCTCCAACTCTCAGTAGTCAAACATAGTATTTCCTCTCTAAACTCTTCCTTAATAATAAGTCATCGCTACTGCAGCCTATCCTAACAAATATTCCTTTCGTTGTAAATTTTGCTTTTTTTTCAACTCGTAAAGCCGCATGAAGGCAGGCTAACTCTAACTGAGGATATTCCGTACGCTAAAGGACCCTCGAGACAACATCCTCAGTTCATTCAAAGACAGGCTTCTAAATTAATGTTCTTACTTGAAGGTTACGCAGTTTTCGCAGATACGCAAACACAAAATAATAATGAAAAACTTCAATTGTTAGCTTTTTTTTAGCTTCACTTCACTCCTACGTTGTATGCAATTTAATTAATTTTCCAGCCCATGTCTTCGAAAAAAAAGGAAATACATGAATTTAAGTAAAATTATAATAAATACTCTTCATTTTCGAATAAACTTACTACATGAAATATATCAAAACCAGTTGAATATCAAAAAAATAACATAAAGGTCCCAGTAAGATGGAAATCCATCAAAAGTAGGAAATAGCCACTTCATGAGAAAAATTTTAATGAAGGAGAAAAAATGAAAAATTATCATATTCACTCTGATATTTTACTCGAAACTTATAAAGCTTATAAATGAAGTAAATACTGATGAAAGGTTCCTTGCACGACAGCTTTTTTATATAATCACTCATCAGGGTAGGCTTCTGCAATAGCCTCTGATTTCAAAATTATTATGAATGAATGAAGGGTAATTTTCGTTCATTTAAAAGTGTGTTGAGCAAATGAGGGTCTCCATACTCTATATAAACATCTTTTTACACTTTATATACCTTTATAATACCTCTTTTTTCAACTGTACATCACAGTTGCAGGAATTGAACTAAGGGGCTTGGCAGTCACAGCATAATGCTCTGCGTCAAGAAGCAGACAAAATTTCTCATGTGGGCAGATGCGCTCAAAAAAGTTATTTCAAAAAAGTCAAAAGACTTTTAAATTCATGCAACTAGTGAATTAAGATTAAGTGTCAGATAGTTTATTGAATGTTCTGTGATGTGCTATTGTAGCGGTTACTATCCAAAATTTAGCTCCTTATGTAGAGCATCGTTCAAGTGCAAATAACGATATAAATTTCGGTAGAAAAAGTAAATTGACAATTATTCTTTATTATTTTACGGTTTATTTCAATATTTTGACTGAAAAACATAGACATTTTCGTCATATTCTAAAGTTTGATTTCAAGTGTGCCGGTTCAGTGTGGTACCCCTCATTATCGAGAAATATTACGGACATTTCCCAAGAAGACTTGTCTGAGTAACAATTTAAGTTGTACTTGCTATTAGACAAATGTGAGCCGCGGCGCAATGCATGTGCCGTCGGTTATTAAGTGTGTAATATTTTTGAAAGAATTAATTTTTTAGATTTGATTTTGAACGTATTCAAATGCTGTTCAATTGACTCACGCAATGAATTATTTTTTTCTCAGTAATTGAACGGATTGTTTAACAAATAAAAGGTTGAAGTTTGGTGTGCACTGCTGAATTTCACACTTGTAACTAGCCTAGTATAGGTGAGTATATATATATAAATATATATATATTTGGTCTGTACTCTATTTTAGTATGCATGTAGTTTTAGTATATGAATGAGAAAATAATTTCTCTATACAATATTTTCTTGAGTAACTACTCTTTCTGGCTAGTTGTTGAAAGCTTAAACATTGTGAAGGTGATAAAATTTTATTGCTGATTTAAGGACACCGTCTGGGTAGGAGAAAAGTCCGTTATTTATGGATGGATTTCTCTGAAATTTTCACAGTAGGTGTAAAATGATGGAAAGATCATTTGTTATTTCGACAAAATTTTTGTATCTGCACTGGATTTTTTTTTTTTTAAATATGATAAAATGGGGCTTTTTAAAATCTATCTTCTTCTACAATTTTGAAGTTACAGAACCAGAACTTCATTTTTAGATTGCTTATATGTCTACATAACCATAAGGGGCTACGAATTTTGATAACTATTTTTTGTCGATTTTGGGAATATTTTTGGTCAATATTTACTTTATGTCAGGCAAACGACCATTATGGGCGCCGCCATCTTGGATTTGATGTAAACAAGATTGCGGTCGTCACCCTAATGGGTGGGTTAGAAGCTTTATTTATAATTTTCGCTATAAGAACTGTGGCTAACCCTCACGACCCAACCTCTTTACGTTTGTAATAGGGGGCTAACTACCCTTATTAACTAAATAACGGCTCGCGCGCGCGCGCCGGCGCCAACTTCAAAGTACAATTATTCAAAAATAACGCATCAGCGAGCAGAATGTCATTCGTGTAAAAGGTTATTAAATGTGTTCCTTTATTGATTATTTGCCCCCAAATTATTAATTTCCTTGCCTGACATAAAATAAATATTGTCCATATTTTTTATAAAATATGCAACCTTTTTTCATTTGTTTTTTGGTCAATATTTATTTTAGGTGCGGCATGGAAATTAATAATTTGGGGGGCAAATAATCAATAAAAGAACACATTTTAAGACGTTTTACAAGAATGACATTGTGCTCGCTGATGCATTATTTTCGAATTATTGAACTTTGAAGTTGGCTGTCGCGCGCCACAGGAAGTGACCGTGCCAAGCGTAATTTAAATAATAACGGAAGCTAACCCCCCTATTACAAACGTAAAGAGGTTGGGTCGTGAGGGTTAGCCACAGTTCTTTTAGTGAAAATTATAAATAAAGCTTCTAACCCACCCACTAGGATGACGACTGCAATCTTGTTTATATCAGCTCAAAGATGGCGACCACCATGGGCGCCGCCATCTTGGAGCCGGCTCAGCCGATGTAAACAAGATTGCGGTCGTAACCCTAATGGGTGGGTTAGAAGCTTTATTTATAATTTTCACTAAAAGAACTGTGGCTAACCCTCACGACTCAACCTCTTTACGTTTGTAATAGGCGGGTTAACTACTATTATTAACTATATTACGGCGCCGGCGCGCGCGCGCGCGCCAGCGCCAACTTTGAAGTACAATTATTAAAAAAAAACGCATCAGCGAGCACAACGGCATTCATGTAAAACGTCTTAAAATGTGTTCTTTTGTTGATTATTTGCCCCCAAATTATTAATTTCAGTGCCGCACCTGAAATGAATATTGACCTTTTCTTTTTCATGTCGTGTAATTTTTAAAATAATTGATGTATCTAAAAATGTATCCCCTTATGGGGACACCTTGCTAAGCCCTATCGAATGGTTTATAAACCATTCTTGTAGCTCTAAAATTGTGGAAGAAGTAGCATTTGAGAAACCAATTATCAAGTTTCCAGAAAAATGTGTTTTTTCACAAAAAAAATGTTTTTCTTTTTATCTTTTGAACTACAGGATTTTCTACAATGAACTCTTGAGCATTTGTAGCTCTTTTCAAGCCCTTTCGATTGATATAATTTACATTGCTGTAGCTCTGTAATTCTGGGAAAAAATATACAACAAAAGACAATACATGTAATTCTTCAAAATAACCACTTTTTTTATTTGTTTTTTGACCCAAATACATTTTTTTTAAGTCAATTCTTTTGTTTTGTAGCTCTTTTTAAGCCCTTTGGATTGGTGTGCTCGCCATAGCTGTAGCTATGATACTGCAGCTGTCATCGAGCTATGAATGAAAGCTGCGGTATCATAGATACGGCAGAACAGCTAAATTCTGAAATTGTCAAAACCTTATAAAAAATATTTATTCAGCGTTTGAATGATTCGTTTGAACAATGAAAACACTTTGAGTAGCTCATGAACGAACTCTATTGCCATTGCCGCAGAGAAACACGCTCAATTGACTCCCAATAATGAGGGGGGAAGGGGTCAAGGTCACGCCACCCCCATCGCTTTCCCCCCCTGGTGTGCGCACTATTCGGAGTAGACGTAAATGGAAAGTACCAATGGAAGCGCAAGAAAATCCTCTATAAGATGCATATAAAAACAGAAAATCAACGCTTATCTCAATTTCTACCCAGATGGTGTCCTTAACGAGTCTCTTTCTTTCAAACCACTATTGACATCATCAAATGAGCTGTAATGTTTCTTCTGTAGAGTACATCATCTAGTTTTTGTTATTCTACCTCCTGCTAACTTATCTTGCTACTGTTTATGTGAAGCATCTCTCTCTTGTTGAGATGTTTCAAGCTAGTTATGGCTTGTGTATCAATTTAGTGATGTATCCAATTTATGGTCAATATTGAGTTTAGGTGATGTGGGGAAATTAAGCATTCCGTTTCTAACAATCACTTTAGAAGCCCATTTAAGAACGTTTTACACGAATGACATTCTGGGCACTGATGCTTAGTTTGCAAGTTAGAGCGGTAAATTAACGCGCCAAAAGAAGCGGGTGCACCAAGCAGAATTTAATTAATAACGGAAGCTAACCCCCTATTACAAACGTAATGAGGTTGGGTCGTGAGGGTTAGCCGCAGTTGTTTTAGTGAAAATTATAAATAAAGCTTCTAACCCACCCATTAGGGTGACGTCTGCAATCTTGTTTACATCGGCTCCAAGATTGCGGTCGTCACCCTAATGGGTGGGTTAGAAGCTTTATTTATAATATAAGAACTGTGCCTCCCCCTCACAACCCAACCTCTTTATGTTTGTAATAGGGGGTTAGCTTCCATTATCAATCAAATTCCGCATGGCGTGCTCGCTTCCTTGCCGCCCAAAAGCTAACTTCAAAGTTTAATAATTCGAAAATAACGCATCAGCGCCAAAAATGCCATTTCTGTAAACGTTTTTAAATGGGCTCCTTTACTGATTTTTTGAAACGAAATGCTTAATTTCCCTACATTACCTAAACTCAATATTGACCCAATTTATCAAGTGAAGCTACTACACTGGACTTTAACTAATTTCAGTGTACATATTTCTATTGCACCTAACTTAGGGGAACAAAAATGCACACATATAAAATTCGGTTGATGTGAAGGAGATGCACCTAATCGATTTTTGAAATTTTGTTGGCTGTATCATGGTTATTATATCAAAGTAAGCAACTTTTCTTCTATGCACTTTTTGGGACAAATGAGGGTCAATGTTGGGTATAATGCAATCACGGAAATTTATAATTCTGTTGCTATGAATCACTAGAAAAGCGCATGTAAAACGTTTTACGAAAATGACGTTCTGCTCGCTGGTGCGTTATTTTCCAATTATTGAACTTTGAAGTTGGCTTTTGCGTGCCAAAGGAACCAAGCGCACCAAGCGCAATTTAATTAATAACGGAAGCTAACCCCCTATCACAAACGTAAAGAGGTTGGGTCGTGAGGGGTGGCCACAGTTCTTCTAGTGAAAATTATAAATAAAGGTTCAAACTTACCCATTAGGGTTACGTCCTCAGTAGTGTTTACATCAGCTTCAAGATGGCGGCCGCCATCTTGGGTACCGGGAGGCCGCCATTGGAGATGATGTAAACGGACGTCACTAGAAACCTTCATTTATAATTTTCACTTGAAGAACTGTGGCTCCCCCTCACGACCCAACCTGTTTACGTTTGTAATAGGGAATTAGGTTCCGTTATTATTTAAATTTTGCTTGGCGCGCTCGCTTCCATTAGCACGCAAAAGCCAACTTCAAAGTTGAATAATTAAAAAAAAACGCATCAGCAAGCAGAATGTCATTCAGATAAAACCTTCTTAAGAGTGTTCCTTTTGTGACTCTTAGGAATGAAATTATTAATTTCTGTGGTTGCATTAAACCCTACATTGACCCAAATGAGTATTTAACGAGTTATAGCGGTATGTTAATTTTTGTCTTTAATGATGAATGCAATGAAATAAACATTGGTAAATATTGAGGATTAATCGGAAATCGATATTTGATTTTTAGATGCCTTAAATAGTTGGTTAGATCAAAATAAACAAGTTTTCTTCTATGCACTTGCCGTCAAAAATAAGTATTTTACGAGTTATAGCGGTGAATTAGTTTCCGTAACTCAAGTGTTTGAAGCGGGAAGTAATTCATCGAGCGATATTTGGCAACACTGTGCAATGGACGCTCGCTTCCGCCACGCTCAAATGATTGAGCCCGTTCCCGCCATCTTAGACGAAAGTTAACATATCGCTATAATTCATTATTTTGGGGTGATAATTTCTATTGTGTTATTAACTAAAAGATCCTAGAAGTGGGTGCAGGCTCCGCAAGCTCCGTGGGGTGAGCTAATAATAAATTACAAAGTATTCAAATCTACTCTAACAGCTCAATTGCGCCAAAAATAAAACCTAACGCTCTACTCATAAAATATTCATTTGGCGAAAAAAGTGTATAGAAGAAAAGTAGTTTATTTCGATGTTATTACCATGATACCAGCATTAAAAATTTGAAAATCAATAAGTAGCTGTTTATTCGAGCGCATTCATCAAAGACAAAACTAAACCTACCTCTATAATTCGTAAAATACTCATTTACGACAGAAAGTGCATAGAAGAAACTTGTTTATTTTGATCCAAATAACTATGTTTAGGATTTGAAAAGTGGAAAATAAATTCCCGGTTAATCCTCAACATTTACCTAAACATCTACTAATCTATTTTAAAATTTTTGTTGCTTGAATCATGGTAATTATATCAACGTAAACTACTTTTCTTCTATACACTTTTTGCGGTAAATGAGTATTTAACGAGGTATAGCGGTAGGTTTGGTTTCGTCTTTGATGACGAGCGCGCTGGAAGCGAGACCGCATTCTAGTGTTGCCGTCCGACGCACTCCTTGAATTACTTGCCGCTTCAAACAGTTGAGTTGCGGTCTTAATTTACCGCTATAACTCGTTAAATACTCAATTGCCCCAAAAAGTGCATTGATGACAAGTTGTTCTTATCAATGTAATTGATATGTTTTAGGTAACAAAGTTTCAAAAATCGATTAGTTGCATCTCCTTCACATAAACCTGTTATTAACTAAAAAATCCTAGAAGTAGGTTCAGGCTCCACAGGGCCGGCAAATAATAAATTACCAAGTACCCAACCTAAACCTACCGCTATAACTCGTTAATTACTCATTTGCCCTATAAAGTGCATAGAAGAAAAGTTGTTAATTTCGATGTAATTACCATGATAAGTAGGCAACAAAATTTCAAAAATAGATTAGTTGTAGCTCCCTAACATTAACCGGAATGCTTTGTTTATATGGAAAGGCTTAAACTAATATCTAATCTAATTCAATTGAGAACAGCTATAATGATTCTGACAAATAAATAAAAGTGTAGCGAACATGGTTCGCTACTGGTTTTGTACCTCGACCGTAGAGCTATGAGTCACATAGAGGTCCGTCCCGCGGCTGCCTGGCGGCAGTTAAAATGGGCGGTTGCTCGATCGTAGCGAGTCAGTTGCGTCAGGACCGTCGTAGGGTGCACTTGTCTACGAGCAGGCCAATAAAGCTGGTTGCCTGATGTTCGTAAGTGACCTTGGTCGTGCTTGCCCGAATCCTATGCCTCTTTTATCTGTTGGAACTTAGGGTGTTATCTGTTGGAACTTAGGGTGTGTTCTGCGAATTACGATCTCGTGTGAGAGAGGCGGCTACCGCGAGACCCGCCCTGAGTCTGTCTGTAAATTATCATTCCCCTGTTTTAATATATACTCTTGTCTTGTCCGTGCCGTACTTTGACCTCGTATCTGGCCTTAGCTATTTAAGCCTGAGTAGCTATTCCCTGTCTGGCCGGCATCCTGACAGGTCGGTTCCCAGTAACTAAACGTTTTCAGGCTCGTGGTCGTTACATTTGGAGTCAGGAGTGGGATTTGGCTTCAGATACGGGGACGGTCGGTAGGATAAGGAGTAGTGCAATAAATTGGAATTTTTAATAGAACTTATTATCGTTGCTGACAGTAGACATTTTTGGGCTTAATTTAGGATGGAAACAGGAGCGGAGTTAGCTAACGTAATGCTTAGTCTCACAGAAGCAATCAAGGGCTTACGTTCAGACAAGTTGCCCCCACCGGGGAAGTTTTCAGGCAAGTCTAGCGACGGTCAGGTTTCGGTTTTCTTGACTAAATTTGAGTATTATGTAAGTTCTAAGTACCAGGAAAACAAGTCGGCTTGGGTTCAGGAATTGCCAGAATTTCTTGAGGGGGAAGCCAAGAATATAGTTCAAGCATACGGAACGGGAGCTGACTATGGGGAAGTAAAAAATAGGTTGATTCAGGAACTAGAGCTTCACGAAAAATTAAGTGATGATGGGTACACAGAATTCTTGCGGGCAGAAAGAAATAGGGGTGAATCACTGACTTGCTATAGTATTAGGCTTGAAAGGCTAGTAGCAAAAGTGGATAGTGTAGGAAAAGAGGGCAAAGAACTCTTGGCTCGAAATAAATTTATTAGTTCCCTAGCACCGGAGCTGGTACGTCGGCTTAAGTTATTCGTTGGCCAGCAGGAGTCCATTGCACTTAGTGCAGTGGCCCGACTAGCAGCCAGTTTGGAGGCCGATATGACAGCTACCGAGGAAAGAATGGGGAATAATACTCGAGCGGAACAAATTTACTTAGCAACGCCATACGCGCCAGAAACAAATAATGATAACATTGAGCGCCGGGAACGCGGGCCGGCGAGATCAATGCGTTGTTTTCGTTGTGGACAGGAGGGACATTTTGTGCGGGACTGTACACAGCAGGTAGCACATAGAGACAGATTCGGGGAAGTTGTTAGTTCAGAACGCGGGTTGAAATGTGCGTATTGTGGCAAGAAGGGGCATTTGATGAAGGACTGTCAGGGATTTTTGGAGAAATGCGCAGCTTGTGTTTGGTGTGGAGAAATCACACATCGCAGTTTTCAGTGTGCGCATAAACCAGGTCGACAGTCGGGAAACTAGGTGACTCCGGTTTGGAAGGGGCACAGCCGGAGCAGTGTCATGATAGTCCCCAAAATATTGAGATGGTACGGCAGAAGCGTGAGGTAGCGGTGTCGTACTCGGTGGTTGTTGAGGTTGGGCAGTTACAGGTCGATGGCCTGTTAGACACAGGCGCATCGATCTCGTTAATTACAGAAGAGCTGCTCCATAGAATTCCGGGTGTTCAGGGAAAACTTCGCGCTTCCGCCGTTGATAATGTTGTAGGAATTTCAGGAAACGAGATTCGAATAGAAGGTGAGATATACTTGGCAGTAACGATTGGCAGAACTAAGTTCCCAAGGCATAGGTTTTTGGTGATGACTAAGCCGGTACAGTCATTCAGTTGTGTGTTGGGCTTGGAATTTCTTGATAGCTTCAAACTTACGTTGAATGCATCAGATAGGACTTTGGAGAAAGGAAGTAGTCAAGATCGTACAAGAATAGCCCGGTTGAAGGTGATGACTTCGTGCAGAGCGGAATTTCCAGTTTTCAGTGCGGCGGAAGTGACTGTACCTTCTAGGCAGATGTTGCGTTTGTCCGCTCAAGTGAAGAGGGCACCAAATAAATTTGAAGGGTATTTAGAGCCAGTCGATAATGGGACTCGTCCATTGATGGTAGCTTCATCAGTAAATGTCGTAGACGATGAACATATTCGAGTAGAAGTAATGAACCCATTTGACAGTGATGTGAGGTTAGCCAAGCACACAAGACTAGGTACTTTGGTGGCTTTGTGTCGGGAAGAAGTAGAGCAGGATGAAGAGATGGACGAGGTGCCGGGTGACCTTAGCTTGGACGGTACGGATCTGACTGCAGAACAAAGGATGATAGTTGCTGAACTGATGACTGCGCATAAAGACGTTTTTGCGACAGATGAGGCAGACGTGGGGTGTACCGAGACAGTGCGGCACCATATAGATGTTCAGGGTGCAGCGCCTGTAAAACAAAGAAATAGACGTTACCCGGGGCCCATGAAAGAGGAAATCGACCTAGAGGTAAAACTATTAGCGGAAAAAGGTATTATTGAGCCATCTAAGTCACCATGGTCGTCTCCGTTAGTGCCAGTTAGGAAGAAGAACGGAAAACTAAGACTTTGTGTGGACTTTAGAATGTTAAACAGCTTGACAAAACCAGACTGTTTTCCGCTGCCTCATATAGGAGATACGATAAACAAACTTTCGGGAAATTATTATTTTTCTACGCTTGACTTGAAGTCGGGATATTATCAGGTGCCTCTGACTGAATCTTCGCGAGAACTGACTGCTTTCTCTACTGGTACGGAACTGTATCAATTCACTAGGCTTCCGTTTGGAGTATGCAACGGGCCGGCTACGTTCTCACGGCTAATAAGTTTAGTAATTAAAGGGCTACCGAGTGACTCTGTGCAGGCTTACCTTGACGATATTTTGGTCGCTAGTGGGACGTTTGCTGAACATGTCCAGGCGTTGGAGAGGGTGTTCGGCCGGCTTCGAGTTCACGGGCTCAAGCTGAACTTGGAAAAATGTTGTTTGTTTCAAGAGCAGGTCGATTACTTGGGTCACTCCGTCGGTAGACTTGGTGTGAGTCCGCTAGAAAAGAATATAGGGGCGATCCAAGAGTTTCCAGTGCCACGAACGGTGCGGCAGTTAAGATCCTTCCTGGGTATGGTGAATTATTATAAGAGTTTTATAAAAGACTCCGCTAATTTGCTGCACCCCTTATACCTGGCGACAGCCACGGGGAAATGGGAATGGACTGCCGAGTGCCAGCAAGCATTTGAGGACGCGAAAACCGTATTGGTGACCGCCCCAATTCTAGCATACCCAGACTTTGTGACGGGACAGCCATTCGTGTTGACGACTGACGCTAGCGGATGGGGAGCTGGCGCGGTGCTGTCTCAGGTGCAAAGCGGTCAAGAAAGAGTGATCGGTTATGCCGGGGTCAGTTTTAATAAGGCCCAAATGAGATACAGCGCAACTGACAAAGAGCTAGCGGCAATCAGGTTTGCAGTAAATCACTTTAGAATTTACTTGGGTGGTAGGAAATATGTGATCCGAACGGACCATCAGCCTTTGATATATCTTCACAATATGAAACGTACCGACGACCGGCTGATGAGGACGTTGGCTGACTTGGCTATTGGCCAGTATAGCATCGAGTATGTGCCCGGGAAAACTAATGTAGTTGCTGACTGTCTGTCCCGTGTGAATTTTCCTTGGTCAGTTCCAGAGGGAGACGAGAATGCTCCCGAGCCAGAATGTGGGGAGTACCAGGTAGCCGAAGTGGAGGGGGGCCCAAATTCTTTGTTTGTGGCGTTGAGCCGAGCCTCGGGTCTGGGAGACGCGTTGACGCTCCGAGAGCAGGCGATAGACAAATTATTGCAGGAACCCAAAGCATTCGGTAGGACTGATAAGGCCGCGGATCGTAGGTTGATTTCGAGTTGGAAAAATCCGGATGTTTTCCCTCCATGGGAGGCTCTCGTGGCGTTTGCACAGTTATTTGACTTGAGAGTGGAGGTAGTTTGCAAGCCGGGAGGGTTGGTTGTTGCAAATCCTGTGGGGGAGAAGGGAACTGTTAAACTGGAATGCAAAGGAGGCGTGCATTTTAATGTTATCATAGCAGGTATACCAGCAGAAAGGGTCAATGTAGCAGCGCCTCACGGGCAAGGTAGCCAGGAGGGTGCTTGCCAGTTGGCTGACCTTCGGTTAGGAGAGGAAATACAGATGTTCGCGCCGCATCAACTGCAGGACCAGAGGTTGGTGAGGGTGCGCGAGGCTCTGGAAAAGAAGGAAAAAGACCCAGCATTAGGATATTTGCGACGACATTTTAATAGCTTAGTGTTACATAGCGGTGCCATATGTTACAAATATAAGCTAGGGGGTGAGGAAAAGTTCCTACCAGTCATTCCAGACAGTCAATTGAAGGGCTTAGTTACACAGTTTCATGAACATGTAGCACATGCGGGGCAGGCTAAGGTTAGCAAGGCCTTCCGGCGGTGTTACTTCCATCCCAGCCCATACAAGACTATCAGGGAAGTGGTAAGAGAATGTCGGACGTGCCAGTTGCATAAAGGAGTAAGTGCAAAAGATTACCCGCTGTACGGGTTGAGTGCTAAGTGCACGGCGCCGTATGATATTTATGCGGTTGATTTGATGCAATTGCCGCGTACTCCCAGAGGACATATAGGTATTGATTTATGGTCCAAATTTGGACACGCAATACCTATACGTTCAAAAGCTGCGCCGGGAGTTGCGCGTGCATTGGAGTATGGTATATTGGCTAGTTGCCCTAGAACCCCTAAAATTTTGCGGTCCGACAATGGTCCCGAGTTTCGAGCTAGGTTGTTCGGACAATTGTTGGACAGGTACGGGGTGCGGCATGAGCGCTCAATCGCCTATGCGCCGCATACCAATGGAGCGGTGGAGAGACTCAACCGGACCATCAAGGAGAGACTCGCCACGGCCTGCGCTGGTAACCCTGGGAGCTGGGATCTGGAAATAGCAAGAGTGATGTCCCAGTACAATAGACTTACCCACAGTGAGACCGGTCGAGCCCCGAGTGAATTCTTCGTGAAGGAGGCTGCGGTGCCAGATCTGCCAAGGCCACCCCGGATGTGGCGACCCGCTGGACCGAAGTTCCGACCGTTCGCAGTGGGAGAGCTGGTCCTGCGGCGGGTACCTTACGCACGAGAGGACGAGAGGCATAAACTCGCCCCACAGTTCCAGGGTCCCTACGAGGTGCTGGAGGTTGACAGGAACCAGGTCACCTATAAGATACGGGATCTGCAGCGGCGAAGAGCTCCCTTCAAGGTGCACGTGAGGCAATTGAAGAAATACCATGGAAACGACATGGGTCAGGCCCAGCCAGTGCAACCCGAAAGGAAGAACGAGGCAGAAGGTCTGCCACAGAGGCAGCCACGCAAGAGGACCCGGCGAGAAGTGGGGCCGAAGGAAGACGGGGCTGGCGCAGCGGGCGGATTGGAAGAGGACCGAGTGGCTCCCGTGGAGGATGAGTGGTTGGGTCGCCCAATTCATCCGCTGCCACCATTTCCGGCGATGCAGCAGGAGGAGGTGACGGGCAACGACACGAGCGGGGACTTCTCGAAATTTATCGGGCAGTACCCGGATCTTCCGCCGTGTGAGGAGAGCCTCGACTTTTCGGGGTTCATTGGCCAGTACCCGGATCCTCCCCTGTTGCGAATGAGAACAGAGGCGCTGGAAGCGGAACACAGACCCTTCGTGAGCGAGGGAGAGGCGAGTGAAAGCGGAGCTGCAGCAGAAGGCACCTCCGATTTTTCAGGTTTCGCAGGGTGGTCGCCATTGGAGAGAGCGCGCCCAGATGTACGAACTTCTACCCCGGCGGAGGAAGGTGACGAAAGGGGTAACGACGCAGGGTGTTTGGAGGTAACAGAGGTGAGTGCCGGTGATAATACTTGGCGGAGAACGGAACCTTCGGAGCCAGAAGATGAAATATTGCCTCGATTGAGACCTAAAAAGAGGTTAGATTATAAATGCTGAGTGTCTACTTCGATACTGCTCGAATTGTTTTTGTTTCAGGCCCGGGGATCTGTTGCTGCAGGCGATGGGCCACCGTAGCACGGGGTGCGAGGGTCCGACCTGGGCTGCCTGTTCGCGTCCCGCCCCGGCAGATGTCTTCTGAGGCGCGGCCGGTGCTGATGGTTGCCTTCCATCGCAACCCGACTGGTGTGAAGCCCTTTGGATGTCCGGGTCGGATGTGACGGGCGGAGGCGCATACTCTTCAGAGATCGTGGCCTCTGATGCGAGCTGGGCACGCCATGGGAGGTGGACTTCTGCCGCCTGTTTGGCTACCAAAGTGGATCCTGCTCAGCGCCGGTTTGCAGTATGGAGGAGCAGTCGCCCGTGTGCAATCTGCGGTCGTGTCAGCATGCACTCGGCAAATCTGCAGCCGGGCGTTTCGTCGTCACCTGCGAGACTGGCGGGAACTTGGAAGACGGAAGAACCGTGATGTCGCATAATATTATAAATTGTAGAACGATGATGTACATAGTAGACATTATAAGTAGTTGTCCAATTGCTCAGTGCGTACGAATGTACTGTGTTTGTATGAACTTGAATGCGGAGACACTTGTCATCTTGTTTTAGAGTAGTATAGGCTTCAGTACGAGCGGTGACTCCCTTGCTAAATTGAGGAGGAAAGTAGTGTAGCGAACATGGTTCGCTACTGGTTTTGTACCTCGACCGTAGAGCTATGAGTCACATAGAGGTCCGTCCCGCGGCTGCCTGGCGGCAGTTAAAATGGGCGGTTGCTCGATCGTAGCGAGTCAGTTGCGTCAGGACCGTCGTAGGGTGCACTTGTCTACGAGCAGGCCAATAAAGCTGGTTGCCTGATGTTCGTAAGTGACCTTGGTCGTGCTTGCCCGAATCCTATGCCTCTTTTATCTGTTGGAACTTAGGGTGTTCTGCCGGGGTGTTAAGTCAGCGGTAGAATTACGATCTCGTGTGAGAGAGGCGGCTACCGCGAGACCCGCCCTGAGTCTGTCTGTAAATTATCATTCCCCTGTTTTAATATATACTCTTGTCTTGTCCGTGCCGTACTTTGACCTCGTATCTGGCCTTAGCTATTTAAGCCTGAGTAGCTATTCCCTGTCTGGCCGGCATCCTGACAGGTCGGTTCCCAGTAACTAAACGTTTTCAGGCTCGTGGTCGTTACAAAAGCAAGACCTGTCTCCATTTCAGCTTATGCCTAGCTGGCTGTTTCATTTTCTTAGAATAATTTATGGTAAATATTAAGAAGAGGACCATAATCAATTTTGCACTTTACGGTGCTTAAACATAATTAATTAGATGTAAATAAAGAATTTTTCTTCTATCCACGTTCCGTCGGAAATGATTATTTGAGTTATAACGGTAGGTTTAGTTAGGGTAGAGTATGTTAAGGTAGTTTGTAATTTATTATTTGCCAGCCCTGCAGAGCCTGAACCCACTTCTAGGATCATTTAGTTAATAACACAATAGAAAATATCACCCAAATATAACGAATTATAGCGGTATCTTCATTTTTGTCTTAGATGGCAGGAAGGATCGAGCGTGTCAGAAGGGAGAGTCCATTGTAGTGTTGCCATCTGACATGCGATTATAGTCCTCTCCTGAACATTTACCTAATTTATCTCTGAAGGAGAACTCCAAACCAATTCTGTCTATCACCTTCAATTTCATGATGATTTGTAGTGAAGTTCATTGTGGCACAGTGTATAACACATATCTAAATTTGATAGTTTTGAACCTAGTATGAAGTAGTGATGCAAAAAAAAACGGTTTTATTTGATTGCGGTTTTTTTGCAAAAAAAACGTGTTTTTTATGTGTTTTTTTTGTTTTTTTTTGTTTTTTTTTGCACACCTAAATTTTGTTAAGCATATGTCTGGGTTTTTTTTGGACACCTGAAATATAATAATATCCATGTTTTTTAGTCGTTTCATTGTTATAAAAACATCAAATAGAAACCATACAGTAAAAGTGGTGGCAGATAACCCACAATTACCTAGAGGCGTCTAAGAGGAACAGCAGGAGCCACAGAACTTATATTGATGGAGTCAAAATTCAGAGCTTACTATCTCTACTATGCCTGATTTTATTTTTATGTGACCAAAAAAATCAGACTTTGCAGAGATAATAAGGGTAAATCTGAAGGATATGTCAGTTATCAATTTTGTAAATTTTGATGCCTAACCTAAGCATAGTTAATTAGATCAAAATAAACAAGTTTTCTTCTATGCACTTTCCGTCTCAAATGAGTATTTTATTAGTTATAACGGTAAATGACTTACCGCAACTCCTGTGATTGAAGCAGCAAGTAATTCAAGGAGCACGTCTCACAGCAACACTGCAATGCGCACTCGCTTCCAGCGCGATCGTCATCAAAGACGAAACCAAACCTACCGCTATACCTCGTTAAATACTCTTTTGACGAAAAAAGTGTATAGAAGAAAAGTTGTTTATTTTGATGTTATTACCATGATTCAAGCAACAAAAATTCGAAAATCGATGAGTAGCTGTTTATTCGAGCGCATTCGTCATCATAGATGAAACTAAACTTATCGCTATAAATCGTAAAATACTCATTTGAGACGGAAGGTGCGTAGAAGAAAACTTGTTTATTTTGATTCAATTAATTAGGTTCAGGCACCAAAAAGTGGAAAATCGATAACTGACATATCCTTCAGATTTACCATAAGCTCTGAATTTTGACTCCATCAATATAAGTTCTGTGGCTCCTGCTGTACCTCTTAGACTCTAGGTAATTGTGGGTTATCTGCCACCACTTCTACTGTATGGTTTCTTTTTCATGTTTTCATTACAAAACAATGACTAAAAACCATAGATATTAATATATTTAAGGTGACCAAAAAAATATGCTGTTTTTTTTAAAACTTTTTTTTTTTACAAAAAATTCTGGGTCAATGTGAAGTTTAATGCAATCAGAAAATAATAATTAGCGATCCCAGGAATCACTAAAGGAACCCATTTAAGAACGTTTTTCACGAATGACATTCTGCTTGCTGATGCGTTATTTTCAAATAATTGAACTTTGAAGTTGGCCTTTGCGCCAAAGGAAGGAAGCAAGCGCGTGAAACGGAATTTAATTAATAACGGAAGCTATTACAAGCGTTAAGAGGTTGGGTCAGGAGGGGGAGGCACAGTTCTTGTAATGAAAATTATAAATAAAGCTTCTAACCAACCCATTTGGGTGATGACCGCAATCTTGTTGACATCGGCTCTAAGATGGCAGCGCCCATGGTGGTCGCCATCATAGAGCCGATGTAAACAAGATTGTGGTCGTCCCGTTAATGGGTGGGTTAGAAGCTTTATTTATAATTTTTGCTAGAAGAACTGTGCCTCCCCCTCACGACCCAACCCCCTCAGGGGGATACAACTATTGTATCTATGGGAATTAGCGCTCCCAGGGGGACAATGTGAGGGCCCGAGCTAAAGGTTAGGTAGGCTTTCTTTTTGTTGAAATAGAATAGGTTTTTGTTGTGTTACGGACCATCTTTTTTCGGTTCACTGCTGTCCTGTTTTTCACCGCCTACTACTTTCTTCTTCAACTTTTTCTTGTTTCATGAACTTCTTTCTTAGCTTTCTGTTTCTGTGCCCTTTCTGCATAGATTCCACGTTCCCTTAGCTCCATACCAAATGGTGCCTTCTTCCTTCCTCTCTTTACATCTCATTTGTTGAGGATAGGGAGGCTTAAACTAACTAATAAACTAATAAACTAATAAACTAACTCACGACCCAACCTCTTTACATTTGTAACAGGGGGTTAGCTTCCGTTTTTAATTATATCATGCTCGCTTCCTTTGGCTCGGGAAGCCCAACTTCAAATTTCAATGATTCGAAAATAAAGCATCAGCGAGCAGAATTTCGTTCTTGTAAAATGTTCTTAAATGGGTTCCTTTAGTGATTGCTTGGAATATAATTATTAATTTCCATGATTGCATTAAACTTCACATTGACCAAATTCTGACTTATAAAAATGAATATTAATATATTCTCTGGTACCAAGTATAACCATGCTGTTTTTTTTACAAAGAATCATGACTAAAAAACAATATATTTATGTGACCTAAAAAGCCCCATGCAGTTTTTAAAAAAAAAAATGTTTCTTACTAAAATCATGACTGAAAAAACATGAATAATATATTTGAGACCAAAAAAATGTTTTTGTACTAAAAAATCATGACTAAAAAAACATGAATATATTTATGAGACCTTAAAAACCCCATGCTGTTTTTTAAAAAATATGGTTTT
This sequence comes from Morinoia aosen, assembly GCA_030386875.1. Taxonomy (NCBI): domain Eukaryota; kingdom Metazoa; phylum Arthropoda; class Malacostraca; order Amphipoda; family Talitridae; genus Morinoia; species Morinoia aosen. The sequence goes on along the minus strand of CM059567.1, from coordinate 73,776,061 downwards.
TTACAAACAATGATGTATAAGAAAACCTGGATATGAATATATTTTATGTGACCAAAAAACCATGCTGTTTTATTTTATGTATTTTTCATAAAAAATCGTGTCTTAAAATCATGGGTATTAACATATTTCATGTTACCAAAAAATCCTTGTGTTTTTAACCCTTTAACGCCCCAGAGGACACCAGTGTCCTCTTTCAAAAATACCCTCAATATATTGTATTTCTTGTTCAATTAGTTCCCTAATGTGTTCTTTGAAGTTCTCTGTCGGGTGGCAGTTCCTATCTCATCCTGATAATAGTGACTGCCTGATGCCAGCGCCAGTTTAGTGACGGTGGTTGTGTTAACGGTAATATGAGTACAAAAATTCGGACGTTAAAGGGTTAAACATGTTTTTTCATTAAAAAGTTAATATTATTCATTTTTTGGTCACGAATTCTTTGTAAAAAAAACACCCCTCAGGGGGATACAATTATTGTATCTATGGGAACTAGCGCTCCCAGGGGGACAATGTAAGGGCCCAAGCTGAGAGTTAGGTAGGCCTTCTTTTTGTTGAAATGAAATGTTTTTGTGATGTTAAGGACCACCTTTTTTTTGGTTCACTGCTGTCCTGTTTTTCAGCACCTACTACTGTCTTCTTCAACTTTGATCTTGTTTCATAATCTTCCTTCCTCTCTTTGGATCGCATTTGTTGCTGGGTAGGGAGGCTAAAACTAATGACTAATCTAATCTGTAAAGAAAACATGGATATCAATTTATTTTATGTGACCAAAAACCATGTTTTCTGAAAAAAAGATTTTTTACAAAAAACATGAGTGTTATTAAATTTTATCTGACCAAAAAAAACATGACATTTTAAAAACCATGTTTTTTTCACCAAAAGTCATTAATATCCATGTTTTTTAGTCATGATTTTTTTGGTTAAGAAAACATGATTTAAAAAACCAGCATGTTTTTTTTGGCACATAAAATATAATAATATCCACATTTTTTAATCATGATTTTTCTGTAAAAAAAGATGTTTATTTTAAAAAATACAGCATGGTTGTTTATGGTAAAATAAAGTATATTAATATCTGTGTTTTTTAGTCATGACTTTTTTGTAACAAAAACATTCAAAAAACAGCATGGATTTTTTGGTCACATAAGATATATTAATATCCATTAGAACTGTCCTAGGTCTTAGAATAAAATATCCACAAAGAATCTATTCACTCTATAAAACCTTTCGGAGACTAGCTCCATCCTCAGTAAGTCATTCAGTCAAATGTTTTTCAAAGGAACAGTGAAAATTCATTGTCCATTTCACCAAATTTTACAGAATGACTGAGGATGGAGTTGGTCTCCAAAAGGTTTTATGGAGTGAATAGATTCTATGTAGATATTTTATTCTAAGACCTAGTACAGTTCTAATAAACATGATTTCAATATTAACAGCATTCTTTGTTTATAAGTTTCTAAAGACAATTCGATTAAAGAAAACTAACTTTCCTGATATTTACATCCGTGTTTTTTTAGTCATGATTTTTTGAATGTTTATAAAAAAACTTTTTTGGTCCAATAAAATATAATAGCCATGTTTTTTTAGTCAAGATTTTTCTGTTAAAAAACAATGTTTAAAAAAAACAGCATTGGATTTTCAAGGTCACAAATATATTAATTTCCATGTTTTTTAGTCATAATTTTTGTATAAATAATATGTTTTTTTTTTAAAAAAACACATGGTTTTTTAGTCACATCTCAATCAATGACCATAAGTAAAGATATGTTATTATAACACACCATTTTGGGAGTTTAAGGTCATTCACATGTATTGTAAAATAAATGAAATATCAAAGCATGAAACCGCAGAAAATAAAAAAGTTCATAAAACCATAGAAAACCATCAATTAAGAAGTATGCTGTTTTATTTTGTAATTTGACATGAAAACAAATAATGTAATGTGGTTCTTTTTCTTGCTGAGTTATTTTCAGACAAAATATTAAAAAAAAACCAAAATATCCACGTTTTTTTTGGCCATGGTTTTTTTTGTAAAAAAAACGTGTTTTTTTTAAAAAAAACGGCATGGTTTTTTTTGAGTCACATCTCTAGTAGTGATGCAAAAAAAACGGTTTTATTTGATTGCGGTTTTTTTGCAAAAAAAAACGTGTTTTTTATGTGTTTTTTTTGTTTTTTTTGGGTTTTTTTGCACACCTAAATTTTGTTAAGCATATGTCTGGGTTTTTTTTTGGACACCTGAAATATAATAATATCCATGTTTTTTAGTCGTTTCATTGTTATAAAAACATCAAATAGAAACCATACAGTAAAAGTGGTGGCAGATAACCCACAATTACCTAGAGGCGTCTAAGAGGAACAGCAGGAGCCACAGAACTTATATTGATGGAGTCAAAATTCAGAGCTTACTATCTCTACTATGCCTGATTTTATTTTTATGTGACCAAAAAAATCAGACTTTGCAGAGATAATAAGGGTAAATCTGAAGGATATGTCAGTTATCAATTTTGTAAATTTTGATGCCTAACCTAAGCATAGTTAATTAGATCAAAATAAACAAGTTTTCTTCTATGCACTTTCCGTCTCAAATGAGTATTTTATTAGTTATAACGGTAAATGACTTACCGCAACTCCTGTGATTGAAGCAGCAAGTAATTCAAGGAGCACGTCTCACAGCAACACTGCAATGCGCACTCGCTTCCAGCGCGATCGTCATCAAAGACGAAACCAAACCTACCGCTATACCTCGTTAAATACTCTTTTGACGAAAAAAGTGTATAGAAGAAAAGTTGTTTATTTTGATGTTATTACCATGATTCAAGCAACAAAAATTCGAAAATCGATGAGTAGCTGTTTATTCGAGCGCATTCGTCATCATAGATGAAACTAAACTTATCGCTATAAATCGTAAAATACTCATTTGAGACGGAAGGTGCGTAGAAGAAAACTTGTTTATTTTGATTCAATTAATTAGGTTCAGGCACCAAAAAGTGGAAAATCGATAACTGACATATCCTTCAGATTTACCATAAGCTCTGAATTTTGACTCCATCAATATAAGTTCTGTGGCTCCTGCTGTACCTCTTAGACTCTAGGTAATTGTGGGTTATCTGCCACCACTTTTACTGTATGGTTTCTTTTTCATGTTTTCATTACAAAACAATGACTAAAAACCATAGATATTAATATATTTAAGGTGACCAAAAAAATATGCTGTTTTTTTTAAAACTTTTTTTTTTTACAAAAAATTCTGGGTCAATGTGAAGTTTAATGCAATCAGAAAATAATAATTAGCGATCCCAGGAATCACTAAAGGAACCCATTTAAGAACGTTTTTCACGAATGACATTCTGCTTGCTGATGCGTTATTTTCAAATAATTGAACTTTGAAGTTGGCCTTTGCGCCAAAGGAAGGAAGCAAGCGCGTGAAACGGAATTTAATTAATAACGGAAGCTATTACAAGCGTTAAGAGGTTGGGTCAGGAGGGGGAGGCACAGTTCTTGTAATGAAAATTATAAATAAAGCTTCTAACCAACCCATTTGGGTGATGACCGCAATCTTGTTGACATCGGCTCTAAGATGGCAGCGCCCATGGTGGTCGCCATCTTAGAGCCGATGTAAACAAGATTGTGGTCGTCCCGTTAATGGGTGGGTTAGAAGCTTTATTTATAATTTTTGCTAGAAGAACTGTGCCTCCCCCTCACGACCCAACCTCTTTACATTTGTAACAGGGGGTTAGCTTCCGTTTTTAATTATATCATGCTCGCTTCCTTTGGCTCGGGAAGCCCAACTTCAAATTTCAATGATTCGAAAATAAAGCATCAGCGAGCAGAATTTCGTTCTTGTAAAATGTTCTTAAATGGGTTCCTTTAGTGATTGCTTGGAATATAATTATTAATTTCCATGATTGCATTAAACTTCACATTGACCAAATTCTGACTTATAAAAATGAATATTAATATATTCTCTGGTACCAAGTATAACCATGCTGTTTTTTTTACAAAGAATCATGACTAAAAAACAATATATTTATGTGACCTAAAAAGCCCCATGCAGTTTTTAAAAAAAAAAATGTTTCTTACTAAAATCATGACTGAAAAAACATGAATAATATATTTGAGACCAAAAAAATGTTTTTGTACTAAAAAATCATGACTAAAAAAACATGAATATATTTATGAGACCTTAAAAACCCCATGCTGTTTTTTAAAAAATATGGTTTTTTACAAACAATGATGTATAAGAAAACCTGGATATGAATATATTTTATGTGACCAAAAAACCATGCTGTTTTATTTTATGTATTTTTCATAAAAAATCGTGTCTTAAAATCATGGGTATTAACATATTTCATGTTACCAAAAAATCCTTGTGTTTTTAACCCTTTAACGCCCCAGAGGACACCAGTGTCCTCTTTCAAAAATACCCTCAATATATTGTATTTCTTGTTCAATTAGTTCCCTAATGTGTTCTTTGAAGTTCTCTGTCGGGTGGCAGTTCCTATCTCATCCTGATAATAGTGACTGCCTGATGCCAGCGCCAGTTTAGTGACGGTGGTTGTGTTAACGGTAATATGAGTACAAAAATTCGGACGTTAAAGGGTTAAACATGTTTTTTCATTAAAAAGTTAATATTATTCATTTTTTGGTCACGAATTCTTTGTAAAAAAAACACCCCTCAGGGGGATACAATTATTGTATCTATGGGAACTAGCGCTCCCAGGGGGACAATGTAAGGGCCCAAGCTGAGAGTTAGGTAGGCCTTCTTTTTGTTGAAATGAAATGTTTTTGTGATGTTAAGGACCACCTTTTTTTTTGGTTCACTGCTGTCCTGTTTTTCAGCACCTACTACTGTCTTCTTCAACTTTGATCTTGTTTCATAATCTTCCTTCCTCTCTTTGGATCGCATTTGTTGCTGGGTAGGGAGGCTAAAACTAATGACTAATCTAATCTGTAAAGAAAACATGGATATCAATTTATTTTATGTGACCAAAAACCATGTTTTCTGAAAAAAAGATTTTTTACAAAAAACATGAGTGTTATTAAATTTTATCTGACCAAAAAAAACATGACATTTTAAAAACCATGTTTTTTTCACCAAAAGTCATTAATATCCATGTTTTTTAGTCATGATTTTTTTGGTTAAGAAAACATGATTTAAAAAACCAGCATGTTTTTTTTGGCACATAAAATATAATAATATCCACATTTTTTAATCATGATTTTTCTGTAAAAAAAGATGTTTATTTTAAAAAATACAGCATGGTTGTTTATGGTAAAATAAAGTATATTAATATCTGTGTTTTTTAGTCATGACTTTTTTGTAACAAAAACATTCAAAAAACAGCATGGATTTTTTGGTCACATAAGATATATTAATATCCATTAGAACTGTCCTAGGTCTTAGAATAAAATATCCACAAAGAATCTATTCACTCTATAAAACCTTTCGGAGACTAGCTCCATCCTCAGTAAGTCATTCAGTCAAATGTTTTTCAAAGGAACAGTGAAAATTCATTGTCCATTTCACCAAATTTTACAGAATGACTGAGGATGGAGTTGGTCTCCAAAAGGTTTTATGGAGTGAATAGATTCTATGTAGATATTTTATTCTAAGACCTAGTACAGTTCTAATAAACATGATTTCAATATTAACAGCATTCTTTGTTTATAAGTTTCTAAAGACAATTCGATTAAAGAAAACTAACTTTCCTGATATTTACATCCGTGTTTTTTTAGTCATGATTTTTTGAATGTTTATAAAAAAACTTTTTTGGTCCAATAAAATATAATAGCCATGTTTTTTTAGTCAAGATTTTTCTGTTAAAAAACAATGTTTAAAAAAAACAGCATTGGATTTTCAAGGTCACAAATATATTAATTTCCATGTTTTTTAGTCATAATTTTTGTATAAATAATATGTTTTTTTTTTAAAAAAACACATGGTTTTTTAGTCACATCTCAATCAATGACCATAAGTAAAGATATGTTATTATAACACACCATTTTGGGAGTTTAAGGTCATTCACATGTATTGTAAAATAAATGAAATATCAAAGCATGAAACCGCAGAAAATAAAAAAGTTCATAAAACCATAGAAAACCATCAATTAAGAAGTATGCTGTTTTATTTTGTAATTTGACATGAAAACAAATAATGTAATGTGGTTCTTTTTCTTGCTGAGTTATTTTCAGACAAAATATTAAAAAAAAACCAAAATATCCACGTTTTTTTTGGCCATGGTTTTTTTTGTAAAAAAAACGTGTTTTTTTTTAAAAAAACGGCATGGTTTTTGAGTCACATCTCTAGTATGAAGTAGTAGATCCTCTGATGCTGAAAGTTGACATTATGGAAATTCTGTATTGGTGGGCATAAACATTGAAATTTGATAAACTTTCACCCCTCAGAGGGATACAACTATTGTATCTATGGGAATTAGCGCTCCCAGGGGAAAAATGTGAGGGCCCAAGCTCAGAGTTAGGTAGGCCTTCTTTTTGTTGAAATAAAATGTTTTTTGTAATGTTAAGGACCACCTTTTTTCGGTTCACTACTGTCCTGTTTTTCAGCACCTCTGACTTTCTTCTTCAACTTTTATCTTATGTCATGAACTTCTTTCCCATCTTACTGTTTCTATGCCCTTTCTGCATAGATTTCTCATTTTCTTATCTCCATACTAAATGGTGCCTTCCTCTCTTCGATACGCTCTATTTTTGCAGCGGTTAGGGAGGCTTAAACTAACTTATAATCTAATCTAATCTTGATAAACTTTCGATTTTTTTAACTGAGATGATTGAGCTTGGATTTCACTAACTATTCTAATATCTACCTGATTCTATCAATATGAAGTGTTGGAACAAAAGGAAATGTAACTATCTGTCTACAACCTTTGATTAAATAAAAGATTAAGTGTCTTTTAGATTAGATACTGAAATGTATTTTCTGTAAACCCTAGTGAGATGTGCTATGTGTAGTTGCACACAAAATTTCAGAATAAGCAAATATGCAATATAAGCTCAGTGCACTTATGTTCATTTACTTTATTTTTCAGACAATGTCAGGAGACCTGAGCTTAGTGCTGTCTGCTGAGGCCAGCCACCATGCCTCCCTGCCTGCTCTCCCCAGCATCATCCCTGAGGCATGCCCCCCTGCCATGTACCCACTGCAGCCTAAAGTGCTGGGCGGCTACCTGAGCAGCGGCAGTCAGCTCGTGTGGAGAGCTTACGGCCCCACTGTTGAAGTGCTCGACTCTACCAGTGGCACGAGGCTTGCTGCGTGGACATTTGGTGCTATTCTCAGAAGCCTGGATGCCAAGGTCTGTGCACTAAAGCTCAAGGTCTAGATGGTTTTATAACCAGGTTTAGTGTTTATTGTGAGCTTGGGATAGAGAATGGCTGCTTGTATGGGATCCATGTACGTTATATCTTAACTATAGCATAAGATATTTTCTCTTCTTCTGTTTCCTTACTTCTTAGTTGACAGTGGTGTTACAAGTTATTGAAACTATAAATTTTGAATAATGAAATTTATTTTGGAGTCAATGCACTTTCAATATTGGTTCGTAATTTGCATCATGTATTTCACACAAATCCTTTCTAAAAATTTCTATTACTAGTATGCAATGGTTATATGTTTGTGATGTTTTGATTCTGAAAATTTTGCTGATTCTCTTATTTCTTGCCAATACCTTATTATTTAAGATTTTTTTTTCCCATCAAATTTGAATTTGAAAGTTTAGTTTTTTATTATTACATATAGGGTAAAAACAAGTTTAGTCAAATTCTTCAAAATTATTGCTCCTGTGAAGATGTCATCACGTTACTTAAGTGATTTAAACATGCCTAAACTCTGATGCATGATGCTGTGAGTGACTGTGAAAACTCAAGCAGCCTAATACTGTTGACCCAACCTAGTTCAAACATTAATATCCCTCTCCGTTAAAACAACACAATTCCCTTTGAAATCCAGCAGGATTTGTACATAAGGGCCAATTGACATTTTTTACTGTGATTGTGTTTTAGTAGTAAAGTCACTCAACATGATAGTAGTCATAGATATATTTAGAATATTCAATATTTCTTTGCAAATATTTAACTTCAGGATTGAGCAGCTATTTCTTTTGTCTGTACCACCCTGTAGAGCAGTGGTTTTTGACCTTTTTTGGAAGTAACCAAAAATAACTACCACAACCCAAGCCTCCATGACAATAACAATTTTATTATACTATACATTAACAAACAGGTTACACAAACCTTAAGCAACCCAATGAAATGGCTTGGCAACGCAGAGGTTATGAACCACTGCTGTAGAGGGTGGGCCAAAAAATACTGAATAAATCCTAAATCTTACTTCTTCCCTGGGTACCTCATAAGCTCCTTGACCAAAGTAAATAAAACTTCTAGACATTAAAAACAAGTGTTTAATGTCTAATTTTATTGAATATAACTGCCATCCAAAGCAATGAGACACTCAAGATGGCATCTGAAGGCCTTGCAGCTGTTGATAACGTATTCTGTGCTCATGGCCATCCATTTCCGATCAACGGATGTTTTCAGGGTGGTGATGTTTGAGTGACAAACGTTACACGCCTTGGCCAAAATATGCGGTCGGAGGGCGTAGTCTAGTGGGTTAACGTCTGGCGAGGATGGTGGCCACATGTCTTTTGGCCAGAATGAGAAATTTTGCCCCTGCAGAAAATGTTGCACTCAATTAGATGTATGAGCTGGGTCACCATCCTGTTGCGTCCATGCGCGTTTTGATCGAGTAGACGGTTGTGCTAACAAGATTTGCAGCCTCACTCACCTCGCATGAAGAAGTACAGAAACTTCCACTCGTATATCTTGCTGGGAAGCCATTTTGAAGTACACAACAATAACAAAACTCTGTTTGATGTCACACTCATAGGGTGTCAGATGATATGAACAGCAGTTGGATAAGCACTGCCAAACAATCAGAATATTAACTTCAATGTGTGTTGAGTTTTTTGGCTAATATGTAGTTCATGATAGTAAAAGAATGATTCTGTAACATCTAACATGATCTGTTCAATATGCATAGCAAAAGTTCCAGCATGTTTTAGCCCTCCCCATGTCCTTACCTTGTCGTGGTGGGAGGGCTTGCGTGCTGCAATGAAGGTTGAGGCTATACTGCCGGGGCCCCGGTTCTGGTAGGTTCAACCATGGTAGGCTGGCTCAACTGGAGCAGCCTGACAAAAGGGGGACCATGGGTGAGGTTTCCCATGTAAATATAAACCGGGCCCCGGCAGTTACGGGTTATAAAGTCTCTGTTACCTCGGGCGTACTTGGGGACTGCCACGGGCCGGGGTCGACGGTGGGAGGAGGTTTTTACTTCCTAGTGGTCTGCGTGTGCCCGCCTTAAGTGCAGAGATGCACCAGAATGCTGCTGATCGCCCGAGGGGTTCTTTTCCGGCTTGAGCCGGCCTGGATAGGTAGGGAGAAATCCCTATAGAAAGAGAATCCTAAACCTGTGCTTGCTTCTACTACTGAAAATCCCCCTCGATCTCTTGGAAATGACCCGGCGCTCTTCTTGGTTCCTGCGGAAAGATCTCCAAAGAAAACTTTTCCTGCTCACCGCACTGTTCTGAAATCGGGGCTTGCCCCCTTGCAGCCGGCTGCTGCAGATGGAGCTGGGACCATAGGAACCATAACGGAAACTTCACATGACCGTCCCCCTTCTCCGCCGTTGCAACCTGTATCATCGCAGCTTGCTGCAGTGAGTGACGCTGGACCCTACGTAAAATCTGACGAGACAAATTTAGTACTTCAGCCATATATACCACCTCGTAATCAAAGGCGACCCAGTTTTCGTATTGAAAACTCATCTGGACATCGCCGCCAACGTACCAACCAAAGATATCGCACAGATGTGCCCCTCTATGAGAATACACATCCAGATTATAAGAAATTTTACACCATCAACGCGGGTGATGGTTCTCACCTAGCAGAGATGGATGTAATTGTGGCAAATAGAGAACTTGAACGAAAAATTGGTGGTAAACCTTTGAAGATAACAGAGACGCGAACGGGCTCGCTCCTTGTGGAGGTTCGAAATGAACATCAGGCAAAAACTATCTCAAGAATCCAAACCCTTGCTGGGGTGAGCATCACTGTTGCTCCTCATGGAAGGTTGAATGAAACAAAGGGGACTATTTGGTATACAAATAAACCAAATTACGGAGATGAAACTCTACTCGAAGAACTTGCCAGAAGTGGAGTAAAATCTATCTACCGGACCAAAAGAAGACAGAACGGAGCTGAAATACCCACCTCGTTGTACATACTGACCTTCGATTCTACGCGCCTACCTGAGTCCGTGAGTATAGGCTGGACGCGGTGCCCGGTGAGGCAATATATACCCAAGCCGCGTAGATGTTTTAAGTGTCAAAGTTTTGGTCACGGTGCAAGTAGCTGCCGTAAACAAGAAGCTGTCTGTTTTCACTGCTCCCGAACAGCACATGAACTCCCTTGCACTCTACCACCTAAGTGCTCCAACTGTGAGGGGCCCCACCCCGCCAGTGACCAGTCCTGCCCTATCTATAAACTGGAACAGGAAATAGTTTCTACACAAACTACTGAGCGCGTAAGCTATGGTGAGGCAAAGCGGAAGGTTTCCGGTCGCTACGTGCGCCCTACGCATAGTTATTCATCGGCTGTGCGTCAGCCGCAATTACAGACAGCTGAGTCCGGCGGAACACGCATCAGCGAGGAGATACCGATGAGAGTCGGAGGCGAGTTTGCTCATGCCGTAACACAGACTAGTATAGCAACCCAGACTGACGCTCCAAATGAGGAACATAAAAGACCCCGAAGTTCTTACTCTAGATCCGAAAGACCAGAAAAGTCTTCCGATGGTGACTTACCACGCGCTACCGGTACTGTGTCAGACCCTTCACCGTCCTGTGCGACTTTGGGTGATGTCTGTGTGGATGCCCGGAGCCATTTTGAAGCTGTGGTTGATCAACCTGACTGCGATCAATCAATGCAGGTTTCATCTATTAGGGAGGAAAGAAAAAAGGAACAAGGCTCTCAGAGCCCGGGGTCAAAAGGAATGGATAAGGGACCTGAATCCCAGAGTAACACCTCCCTTAAAAATCCATCTACCGCAGTTGGTGCCCGAAAGCGCCTGCAAAGCGGCACTCCGTCTCCAATTGGAGGGATGACAGGGCAAGCCCCCAAAAAGCGTCCCACCTTTAAGCATATTGATAATTCAGATGACCCAACGGTTAAACCTCAAGGACTGGAATGTATACCTGTCCAAGTGTCCAGTAAACCTAGAGAGGCCCGAGAGCGAGGACGCGAGGGAAGTAACATCGTGACCCATCGTGTTCGCTCTCTGGAACGTGTTGTTGTGGTACCTGAATGTATAGCAACTAAAATGAGAAAGAAATTCCCTATGCCAGCAGATATGCCCTCAATGCCCCCGCCTAATGTGCAGCTGCTCCCTTGGAGCTCGAGGCAGGAGAGTGGCAAAAACCCAAAAGATAGTAAACAAACTTCAGAGAAAAAACTGACCCCAACTGAGAGATCTTCAAGCCGATAAACATAATGAGTCTTCTGCAATGGAACTGTCGAAGCTACCGCCGCAATTATGGTGATCTGAGGAGGTTGCTGCAAGAGCTTCAGCCAGGCTGTGTATGCCTCCAAGAGACAATGCTCGGAAGTCTGACACCTACACCACCGGCGAGTTACGTCGTAGAGACCTTCTCCCCTCTACCAAATCCGGTGCCAGGTACGGGCTTAGCTATTTTAGTGAGGCGGGATACGGGCTTCACAAGGCTTGGCCTGAACACTGCAGGCAATGGCGGTACGTCTTGGTATTGGCCCGTGCTTGCTCACAGTTTGTAATTTGTACCTACCTCCAGCTGATCCCATCACTACAGCAGATCTCCTGACCCTTTAGGACCAGCTACCCCGACCAGCGCTCATATTGGGGGATTTTAATGGAAAACACATAGCTTGGGGCAATCCCTCCACCGACCAGCGTGGGAGGATCATTGATGGCCTATTCACAAACTCAGACGCATGTTTATCAAATACAGGATTGCCCACCCATTTCCATGTGCAGACGGGCGTGTCATCGGCTATAGACCTCAGCTTGTGCACCCCTGATGTTGTTGCTGATCTGCACTGGAATGTTTGTGATGATCTGTGCGGTAGTGATCATTTCCCTATAGAGATACGGTTCGAGGAAAATCGTCCGACTCCCACCGAAGCCAGCTGTATTTTGAGGCGAGCCGACTGGGGGAGCTTCGAAGCACTCACTCAAATGTGTGATGTTGACGAGACCAGGCCAGTGGAAGACTTATTGGAAGAGTTTGTGGGCTGCCTGCTGATCGCTGCTGGCGTCAGTATCCCTAAGTCGAGGGGGGGTGCTCTCCAGCAAAGAGTTCCTTGGTGGACAGATGAATGCACCATCACCAATATTGAAAGAAAACATGCCCTGCGACGCTATCAGAGGACGAAAAGTATGGCAGACAAAATATCCCACAATAGAGCCAGAGCAAGAGCACTACACACAAAGAATGAAGCAAGAAAACGTTCGTGGCAAAAATATGTATCGTCCCTAAATGCTGAAACGCCCATGTCGAAGGTATGGCAGCGAGTGAAGAAGATGTCTGGGAAGCAGAGCTATAGCCCACCCTGCTTGGAGGTCAATGGTGAGAAAACCGCGGACTCACAGCGCGTTGCGGCAGCTCTAGCCCGGCACTTCGCTAACATCAGTAGCGGTGATCATTATTCACCAGCTTTCTTGGCCTTTAAAAGACAGCAGGAGAGTCGAAGTCTGATTTTCAACACAGATGAAAATCTCCCCTATAACGAACCTATTACCATCTTAGAAATTTATAACGCTCTCAAGGAAACTAAAAACACCTCTCCTGGTCCAGACGGCATTCACTATAAAATTTTGAAGAAAATGCACCCTACAGCCCTGAAAGTGCTTTTAGCAATATATAACCAGACATCTCGCGAGAACCCCCCCACCGGGGGTTCTCAAAATAAATTACACCCCGAGTCGGAGTCGACACTCCGACATCAAAAAATCACCCAACATTCCAAGCAACATGCACCACCACCCACCCTCAACATCGTCCCAACTTCCGACTCAATCCCATTCAACAAACAAAATCAACACCAGTGGTCAATTCTATACTTTTCCCTCTCCTAACTTGGCCAACCTCCCCGAAACCCCCACACTCCCTCACACCCAACCTCGGAAGGTTGGGGAAGAGTTTTCACCAGACCTCACTAAAACTAATTTAACCTCATCTAACCCAATCTAAGATTTTCCAACTCTTTTAAAACCAATCCAACATAATATCATCAATCCAACGAAATCTAACCCAATAAGACTTAATTTCACCCAATCAAACCCAACATGACCTAATTTCACCCAATCAAACTACCCTAACCAAATATTAAACAATCTAACATAATAAAACCTTATCTAAACCAATCTTATCCATTCTAACCCAACCTCGCCCAATCTGAACCAGTCTAACCCAATACAACCAAATACAACCCATTCAAACAATATTTAACCAATCGAACACAATCTATCGTAATAGATTAATCTTAACCAATCCAACATAGTTCCACCCCCATCGAACCCAATCTAACCTATTTTAACCCTTCAATCCTTATCCTATATACCTTGTTTAGCTTCACCAATTTTTCATTCAAAATATTTAAAACACAAATTTTCACTAACCACTAATCAATAAAAACCAAAATATTCACTCCCATCTTGTTTAAACACAACTTCTGCTCTCGATATTCGAATATTTCAAGTTCTACGGAGAAACTATTCATCTTAATTTTCCGTGACTATTTTGTGCCCATAATCAAATTCTTTTTCCATGAAATTAAACCTCAAATACTCTCATCGAACCACTTATTCATTTTATTCTAATGAATTTCTCATCATATAAAGAAATCAAAACAAGTTTACCCCATATATTCACTCTCTGATCATTTCCCAGAACATGTGCAATATTAAAACAATCTTGGTAATCATAATAACAATTTTCATTTCATCAGCACTCATCTAAATGCGGTTGCGACTCAAAATGTCACAGAGAGAGAGGCAACAGCCCAGCGCTAACGCGCATCAAATACACAAGGCAGAGGGGGATAAATAATGATGCTGGGGCCGCTTTAGACTGCCCGAAGGGCAGCCCAAAGCGGCTAAATTTCAATGAAAATTTATTAAAAAATTCGAGGAAACAGTTCAAACTAAAGCCGGTACCCATTTCCGACCCCTGAATTGATTGGGGTATTGTGCTTGACCTTTCCCATATGCCCAACGGGGAAAATCGCCGCGCCAGCACCGGGATACGAATCCCCGTCTCCCAACATACAAATCCGATCCCTTAACCACTGTGCCACGGCGAGCACATACGAAAATTTGTCGAACATTGAAGTAAATGGTTAATATATAGGTAATTCATGGGATAAATAAGAACTCAAATTCAATAAAAACCACTTTATTCGAACCTACAAAATGCGCAGAAAATCGCTCGCATCATTTAGGCAGTGAGTGTGATCAAATTTCACCACCTCTGTGAACCGTAAATAAGTGCTAACTTTTCGAAAATAAAACTTTCGGCTCTGAAACTTGCCGTCTTTCATCATCATTCACTACTGAAACTCTTTTCTTAAATAAAGCAAATTTCAAAATGCCTCTAAAATTTCCTGGAGCACCAAAATCGAGAAAAACTTACGTTTTGTTAACTGAAAATTTGTAAAAAACAATTATCGCGCTGAAAATTTACCCACTAATAGCCCCTACAAATACTATACAAATAAACAACCAACCTTACCAAAAAAACGATGCATTTCGGAGAAATGAGTATTTTCACTCAAATACAGACCTCATTACAAATGAGTTTTTAGAGTAACCCCTTCGACTTTGAGGCCTGATTAAACACCTGCGAGTAGTTGAGGCCAAGGGACTCATCATACTATAATCGATTCTCCAGGTATTAGCAAAAAATAAATTCTGCACTTAAAATTAACCATTTTGACCCTGAAAGACCCAACGCTCGCCGACGAAAATTTTCCATGAGTTAAATCTCCACAACATGTCCGCTGCAATTTTCTTGCACGTCAGGTGAGATTCGCGATGAAAAGACGCGTTGATTGATGTACGACATGCAAAGGTTCACTCTTTTATTTTGGGTTGATAACCAATAATTATCCAAATGAATGATGAGTGAGCGGCAATTAAATGAGCGAAAATGAATAAAACTTTGGGCTCTGAAAATTAACCTCGTCGATCTTCATCAAATTCTAGAAGCCTTTTCTTCTATAAAAGAAATTTCAATTTGCCTCTGAAATTTCATTGGGCACCAAAATGAATGAAATGTTACGTTTTCTTGAATAGAAACTTCAAAAACAACTATAAAACTCAAAGCGCTGAAAATGACACCACTCGAAGCCTTTGTGAGTACCACTTGAAAAATTGCGTTCAACATGATCAAAATATTGACGCATTTTTGATGAATGAGTGTTTCCACTCAATTTCAGACCTCATTAAAAATGAGTGAAATGAGCAGCCCCTGCGACTTTGAGGTATGATTGAGAACTTGTCAGTAGTTGACTGCAAGGGAGACATCGTAGTAAAAAACCTAAATTCTGCACTCGAAAATTCCTCATTTCGAGCCGAAGGGGCGCCTTGGAACTCACCGACGAGAGTTTTTCATAAATTAAATTCTCAAATTGAGCGACGCAAATTTTTCAAAGATATAATCAGATTCCTCTCGAAAAGACGCGTCGATTGATGTACAACATGCAAGCATTTACTCTTTTCTTTCGGATTAGTGACCAATAAATCGGTAGAGGCGTACTGAACATCGGCAGTTTTTAGAGCAAATATGAGTTTTTTACTTTTAATTTTCCGAAAACAAAACTTTGGAGGCTGAAACTTGGCCTCTTTTATCTTCGTCCATTGCTGAACCCTTTCTGTTCTATAAAAAAAATTCCAAAATGCCCCAAACGTTCCCTAAACACCCGAAATAAGTAAAAAGTTACGATTTATTTAGTGAAAACTTTAGAAAAATCTAAAAAACCTAGAGCGCCGAAAATTAATCCAATGATGGCCCTTACAAACACCTTGTAATAAAAGTCTCAACATGACAAAAATACTCACGCGTTTACGAGGAATGAGTGTTTCCACTCATTTCCAGACCTCATTAAAAATGAGTTTTTCGACCTTTTCCACGCGACCTGGAGACCTGAGTGAAAACTCACGGGCAGTTTGAAACAATTTACACACCATACTAAAAAATAAACTCTCCAAGTGTGCCAGAAAATATGAATTGGGCGCTTGAAAATTGCTCATTTTGAAAGAAAAGCCCCAAAACTCACCGACGAGAGTTTTTCTTCGAAATTCACAGCTGCAACTTTTTACGTATATTGCGAGCTTTGTCTCACAAAGACGCGTCGATTGATGCACAACATGCGTGAATTTTCTCTTTCTTTCGCATTAAAAATCGATTGATCTTACAGTTGATATATACCAGAATGTCGTGAGCACCCTTCAGTTTTTCGATTTTATCTCATTTTGGGAAAAATTTTTGGGTATGAAATTTCGCCCCTTTTCTCCTCAATCAATGGCGGAAAGCTTTCGTTCCATAAAATTTTTCCCAAAATGCCTCAAACAATTTTTTCAGACCTCCATTTGAAAAATTTTTTTTTTCACCATTCAATCAATAAAAATACAACGATAAAACTCAGAGCGCTGAAATGCACAAAAAACATGGCCCCCGTACGTACCTTTTCAACGAGCCTACGAGCTCACCAAAAAGCGGACGCATTCTCGCTCAATGAGCGTTTTCACTCATTCTCAAAACTCATTAAAATGAGTGTAGTGAGTGATACCGGCGACTTTGAGGTCTGGTTGGAAACTTGTGGGTAGTTCACGAGAGGGGACCAATCATACTGAGAGAGCAACTCTCCAAGTATTACAAAACACCTTTTTTCTGCGCTTGAAAATTTCCCGATTTTCGGCCAACTTTGACCCCCTCAAAAAGGGTAAAGGAGGCGGAATCTGAAATTTTCTCCGATATGACAAATGCTTAGGATTGCGAGTTCTACTCGCGGCCAGAGTTTCAGGTTGGTGCGACACTGGGAACATGCGAAATGGCGCGAGAACCAACTTTCCGCAATAATACATCTTTCACAAGGGGGCCCTTCGGGGCATGAGTCTTAGTACTGGCGCGAGTATTGGTCCTGATTTGCCTTCGGCAGTGAAAGTGTCCCGCGCGCAAAGTAACCAGATCTGGACCACACACCAGTACCCCGATGCCTGGCGTTTTGCCACTGTCCTAGCTTTTTTAAAACCCGGCAAACCTCCTACAAATCCTGGCAGCTATCGCCCTATCGCCCTCACGAGCTGTATCGGCAAGGTGCTTGAAAAGATAGTTAATGTTAGGCTGGTGAATTTTTTGGAAGCTCGTGACCTCCTCTCGCCTGTACAGTACGGCTTTCGCAGAATGCGAGGTACTACGGACGCTTTAGTCCGTCTGCAGAACCACCTAGTTAAATGCAAACGTGGGCGCCGGCATACTATATGCGTGTTTTTTGACATGGCGAAAGCCTATGATACTGCCTGGAGGTACGGTATATTGCAAAACCTGCATCGTGATGGGCTGAGGGGAAATATGGCTCTTTACCTGCAGCAATTCTTGAGCAGGAGGACTTTTCGAGTGAAAGTCGGCTCTTCGGAGTCTCCGTGTGAGACGCAGTCTGAAGGAGTCCCTCAAGGAAGCGTCATCAGCTGTACGCTTTTTGCTGTGGCTATTAATGGAATCACGACAGCTGTGCCGCCTGAGATCTGCTCGTCGCTATACGTTGACGATTTTATGGTGTACGCGTCTTCATACTTTTTGCCTGCTCTGGTTTGTAGAATTCAAAACGCTATAAATAATGTAAATGGTTGGGCATCGGAGCATGGGTTCACGTTCTCTACTGAGAAAACTATGGCTCTTCTTATTCCGGGAAACCACAAAATGCGTGACCCTCCACAACTTTTCCTGAAGGGCAGACCAATAGTCTACGCAGCAAATGCTAAATTTCTTGGTATGACCATCGATAGCAAACTTACGTGGAAACCTCACCTTCAGTCACTAAAAGCAGCGTCTATAATGAGATTAAATTTGCTAAAAAGCCTCTCAGGTCAAACGTGGGGCGCCGACCGTGTGACTCTCCTGCGGCTCTATAAGGCCCTCATCAGGTCTAAATTAGACTACGGTAGTGTAATATACCAGTATGCCAAAGAAAGTACTCTCTGTATGCTGGACCCAGTACACCACGCAGCCATTAGGCTCTGCACTGGAGCTTTTCGAAGCTCCCCCGTCACCAGTCTCTGCGTGGAAAGTGGGGAGCCCCCCCTCAAGCTTAGGCGTATGCAACTGTCATTACAGTACCTAGCCCGGCTACAGCAACTCCCTCTCTCTCCGACCTGGATAAGTTTTCGTACCGACGTGGATGAGCGTATACCCACTCCGTATAATTTGCCATCCTCCGTAGATTATGGTGCGCTTATGAATAACGTGCGGTTCCCCCCCATGGAGGTCCTTCCCGCACGGGTTGCAGGTGCACCAACGTGGCGCATCCCAATTACTACTTTTTGTACAGGCTGCAAGATCCCTAAGAAGGACCTGCTGCCGGCCTCGGTTTTGAGGGGTATCTTCTTGGATCATGTACTGGCGGAGCACTCTGATCAACGTAAGATATATACAGATGGTTCTAAAACGAATCAATCTGTTGGTTGTGCTGCTGTGTCTGGCGACTATGTGTGTGCTCGAAGGCTCCTGCAGGAAACTTCTGTTTTCTCGGCTGAACTACTTGCAGTTGTCGAGGCTCTAGACCTCGTGGCGCAAATACCCTACTATGATTTTGTAATATTCACTGACTCGAAGAGTGTCTATGAAGCTGTCCAAGCATACCACAGCAATCACCCAATAATTAGTGACATTGTTGTCCGACTGTCACGCCTTGCCCGGAGCCCGAAGCCCGAAGCATGTGCAAGTCTGCTGGGTGCCGGGCCATGTAGGGGTGGCCGGCAATGAGAGAGCTGATGCCGAGGCCCGGCGTGCTGCTGGATCTGATGACCTGCCGAACAACCCAGGTGTCCCCTGTAGGGATTACTACCCCATTATCAAGTCTACCGTGCGTGATGTGTGGCAACAATGCTGGGACATGGAATTGAATAATAAACTGAGAGTACTTAAGCCTATGGTGGGGGAATGGGCTTCAGCTGAATGTCGTAGCCGGCGTTTGGAGGTGATCCTATGTCGGCTGCGTATTGGGCACTGCCGACTTACCCACAGTCATCTAATGGAGCGTCGCCCACAGCCGCACTGCAACACCTGTCATGTACCACTAACGGTGCTGCATGTACTTGCCGAATGTCCAAACCTTGCTGCTGCTAGAAGAGAATCCTTCCCTCATCTTCGAGATGCGGACGCCCCGTCGCTGCACATTGGGATGCTTCGTGAGCCCCTCCGTGCTCGTTTCAACCTCGGAGCGCCAGCGACCTTTCTTGCACGAAGCGATTTGATAGGTAAAATATAACGAGCTTTTATGCCCAGAAAACGGAAATCCGTGTGCACTCTGCAAGTGCAAACTCATGCCGAAGTTATAACTTGAGGAGAAGAAATGGCCGAGCGTACCGTGCTGCCACTCTTGTCTTTGTGAGGGGGTTCCAGCGTGGGTAAGACGCTCGGCCATAGTGTGGGCGGGTAGCTGGAGCCTCCGATTTGGGGTCCCAGCTGTTCTTGCACTCTTTACCCTGCTAAAATTTTAAAAATCTTTTTTGTTTTGTATCAACTCGCGGTGTATACCGATACGTTTTGCAGGTGCGACCTGTAGAATGGATCCTGCTTATTGAGTGAGAAATCGTAATGTGCTTATGCAAACAAATATAACTGTGTGTGTTGAGGCAATAGAAATTGAGTTGACCACCGAAATAATGTTCTTATAATACTACCTCGGAGGTGATGTAGAATTCAGGTATCTTTAAAACCATGAGACCTTCGGCGCGAAATTGTCGGAGCTACTGAAGCGCTAGTAAGCCTATGTTACTACTACTACTACTACTACTACTCCAGCATGTTTTAGCACTGATAATTGGTAGATGGTGCTGCACAGGTTGCAAGGTACAATTTATTGTAAGTGTGAGATTCATCTCACAATACAAAGATTCATCACGATATAACTAATTCATCCTATTTGTTGAAATGGTTAACTGCTTTCATCTGAAGACAAATTTATTTATATTGAGCAATTTAATTGGCATAATATAATATTCTAGACAAGTCATAGAATTTGAGTGTGTATAAATTATAGATTATAAAAAATTACAGGCTTATAAACTTTCAGTATTTTGCCTCCCTGGCTTGTTTTTTCCTGGTTAAAGCAAGTTGTGTTCTTCAGTTGTACTATGAATTAAGTTCAACTATACATTTCTTTGATTGATGCATTTTCTCTTCATTCATGCTCAATTGCATATTTCTCTAAAAGTTTCAAATTTCAGGTGTATAGTAATTATCTTTGGGTTAAACTCAGCATCTGATTTAGAACTTCAATTACTATAAGAATAATCTCTCTTCAATCATTGTTAACTGCCATCTTAAATAATGAATGTGTGTGCAGCCACTGTTGTGAAGCTGCTGTTTCCTCAACATGCTTGTGTGTGTGCAGGTGCTGAGTGTGTGTGGAGTTGGCTGTTCACCAGGCACCATAACCCACATAGTTTGTGGGGTAGACAGAGGGCCGGAAGCCTCCCCTCGAGGGCTGGTGGCTGTGCTGTCCCTTGCCACGTCCAAAATCGTCCGAGCTTTGCTCTATCCTAATGCTGTAAGTAAAAGTTGCGAGTCTATCATAGCAAATGCTTCCATATTGACAGAAATGCAAACAAAATGAGCCTCTCAGGATGCGCTGTAAATGGCATACGTCATAAAATTCTAGTTGGAAATGTACAGTAGTTGTGATTTTTTCATAATTTTGCCCACATTTGTGTTTTAATACTGGGTGAAATTCTAATATTTTGTAGAGTTTCTTGTAGGAATAATGTTTGTTCTGTATATTTTGACTTAGTGACTAGATGTTGTCAAACTCGGTTGTAAATTTATAATGTGTAACGCTTTATTATTTTTTTGACAGCTTTCTATGTGTTAATTGTTATTCAAGAATGGGCAAGTATCTTATGCTGCCTAAAATGTAACAGTCCTGAGATTCTTATTTTTTGAAGTCGAAGTCAATCTAAGAAACTTAGCCTGTTTGAAATTTTAAATAATCAATTGTGTTAATTAGTACTCAACTAGGGGGTGGGGGGTTTATTCCACTCCTTTTATTTTGTAGAGGGGCTGCCAATCTTACCTCTAGTAAAGATGTCTTGGATTGCAAACCTTCAAATGTTGGAGGCTCGACTGGCAGTTTCAACCTTTGTATTAGGTATATCAAAGTATTTATCTTTATTTTTGTGCTGTTTTCCATATAGACTACAAAATTTAACCTTGCGTGGATTTTTTCTTTTCAATTACATGGAGCTCCCAAGTCTAAAGCAAATCAGTCATGGCAATCATTGTCATGAGTTACTTACTTTAATTTGAATGTAGCTTTACTGGGCATTTGTTAGTCAGTATTTGTATCTAGATAGCTGCGTTGGTCATTTTTATTGCTAATAGGTTACCAAAGTGTTGCTTCAGAAGTAGCCAATGCTGGTTTCATTTTGTCCTATATTATTTTTCCAAACTTCACGCAGGTGGTGCACATTAGATGTGTAGAAAAATTATTAGTTGAGCGTGTGCTTGATTCTTATTCTGCTAAAAACGACAGGAATGATCAGAAATGTTATGCCCTGTAATTATAGTGAAGTACAATGGTACCTCGGTTTATGAGCATCTCGAGTGTCCAAAGAGGATATTGAGTAAATTTTTGTACAGGCTTTTGAGCTGTGAGTCAGGTTTTTAGTAAATTGTTGGTCATCAGATGGAGAGCCTATGTATAACTATAGTTTCATTGGAATTTCTTGTTCCTATGGAGAAAATGGGAGGTCCCAAGCTGAAGGTTAGGTAGGCCTTTTTTCCATTGAAATGAAATTAGTTTTGTTACTGATCATCACTATCACTAGTTCCACTATCATATTTTCAAGTTTGGTTGAATTCTCCCAAAATGTGTTGAAGCCACCTAGAATTTTCCATTAATTGCAGTTGCCCCAAATGCAGGGAGGGAAAAAACCCTGGGTTTTTTAAAAAAACCCAACCCACGTGGGTTTTTTGGGTTAAATTGTTTTTTTGGGGGTTTCATTGTTTTTTTTGGGGCTTTATTGTTTTTTTTGTAACACCTGTTTTTGTTTAAAAGAATTATTCACATAGCTCCAGTTGCCTCTTTTCCAGATTTATATACACTTATTGAGTAAATATTGTTATTTGATTACTTTATTTCCAACATTACATTACATTATTATATGAATTATTACATTATTTGAACCATATATGAATTAAGTTTGTCAATCCCAATTACCATATGCATAGGGACATAGCTGTGCAGTCTGTAAAGATATAAGATGTGCAAAGAGAATTGCTATGCTTGTCAATTCATAGTAAGTTGTTTTTAGCAGCTGAAAGACGCAAGTCATGTGAGAGGGAAGCACCCTGCAGATCGTAAGTAACCACCACAAGCAACTTGAAGCAAGACAGCTGCACATCACTTAACAGTCATGCTGTTAACAACTTAACATGTGTATTGTGTGAGCTGGAGGGCTTAGCAGCGCAAGCCAAGTCAGTCAACCACACTGTTACATGTTACAACATGTGGAGCGTCTCATAGACACACAACATGCCAAAATTTTTTTAAAAATTTGTCAAAAAAATCACTTTTTTCAGTTCAGGATAGCAACAAACACTAAAATGATTAGAAATAAATGCTCTAACAGATTCCATCGTCAAATTTGTTCCAGTGCACCTCGAATGCTCACCATAGGCCAGTGGTTTATTTACTTTCTTACCCCATGATGGCTGCGGTCGTGTCTTACCCCATCTGACTATAATTGTTAAGACTTATTTCAGGCAAAGCTCTCACAGGAGACAGATATTGAAGAGTGGTTGGCTGAGTACAATCCGGAGTTGATCGGTGCGATTTATTTGTATAAATTGAAGGACTCCAGCATCTTCCCAAAACACATGTTCAACAAGAATATCACCAAGACAATGACTACTCGTTGATGGTGGGATATTCAAGACATGAAACAGCAGAAAATGCAGATTCTTAAAAAAAAACACTGGCAGAGGGTTTCTGCAAGTTTATAAGCAATCTTCATTCTTGCTTTGCAAGTTCAGGATCCGTTGAGAGCATTTTCTAAACATTTGGAACTGTGAGGAATAAATTGAGAAATAGATTAGGATCGGAATGCGCACAGAAATTGGTTTCATTATATCGCCACCTCGCAAATGATCATGATGTGGATGACAACGATAAAATGGCAGTGGATGTAGAAAGAGAAATACAGTAGTACTGTAGTAGCGGTCTACATAGTCTAGAAGACAGAGGAAGAATTCAGAAGTCTCTTTACTCTCAAATAGTCAAACTGCATTTGTTTCTTGATTTTTGTCTTTTACTTTGGAAATGGAACTCATCGAAATATACTAGCCCCTCGAGTTTTTTTTTTTGTGATTAGGGTTTTTCTTATTTTATTTTCATAGTGTTTTTTTAATATTCATTGTCATAGTGTTGTCATGCAAATGCTTTGGACAAATTTTTGACAACATAAATATTTAGCTCATTTTGATTCTATAAGCTTGAAAACAAGTGAAATTCAAAAAGCACCAATAAAACCCAAAAAAAAACACTATTTGGTGGGTTTTTTTACGTGTTTTTTTTTTTGGGGCTTTTTTGGGTGGGTTTTTTATGTGCCAACCCTGCCCAAATGACCTTTAGCGTTAGTTCAAGAGATGAATTAATTTTACGAATTAATAAATATCCGAATTGAGAGTGTAAAGCTACTGAGAATTCTTTGGATGTCAGGTGGTGCAAGTGAGCACAGTAACAGGAGGGCCGGCGTGGGTAGACGTGTGCACTCTGCACCCCGCCCTGCGCCACTGCAGCCCGCTTGTGGTCGTCGCCTCCGACATGCCTTCCCTGCACCTGCTTGACCTCGCCCTCGACGTGTCTGGTGAGTGCTGGTGTACTTCCCTTGTGCAGTACGAGATCGACGTATCAATGTTTGTGGAGATTACTTGCTAAGGCTGAGCATTAAATTAGTTTGCTAACGTGTATTTTAATGCTTAAATTCTACAACTTGATCATCAGGAGTTTCATTAATGACCTTAACTTGCCAACGAACTGCCACAAATCGTGGTAGAATGTGCGAAATTTCTCGAGTTGAATGAACTGGACACTTGAAAATGCTTAGGATTCAATTTCCTAAAAATACTGAAATTCACCAGTCAAACTCTTGTTCACCAAGTAGGAGGCATACGACAGGCGATAGATTTAGGTTAGTTAAGTTAGTCTATCTTATTGTGTCCTGACAGACACTAACAGGAGAATATTGTTAGGTTGCCTTTGCTAAAGATAGGCCTCCGAGACTTCTATCTTTCATATTTTGGCTTCTTTCAGTGTTCATAGTTTCGTTATAATTTCTGCTTTCTCTTTGCTTCCTCATCCATCTTAACATGCTGTTCTGTAGGAAGGGTATCCTGTATGGGAACACACAAGAGTGCTCAGATTCCCCGTGTTTTACAGTCCTTAGTAATTGATCCTTTCTATTTGCTATCTTGAGATGGCTTTGTAGTGTCTAACTAGTATAAATAATACTATTAACCCCTTCCCGGGCAGAAACGTGTATACTCGTTTTCACAAAATGTTCTTTTTTTTCTTTTTTAAGCCTTTGTAAGCCATTCTACGTGTGAAACGAGCATTCTTGTCAAATCGTATGACTGGCTGAGGCGAGAGGGTAGAGCTGTGGGATTTCAAAGACATTGTTTCTATACTTGCTCCGACAGCCATTGCCGTCAGATGGGAGTTGTTTGCATCCACATTTGCATTCATTTTTCGTAGCATTTTCAAGTGTTAGACCCCAAATGTCTACTTCAACGGAAGATAGTGAATATGAACCTTCCCTCAGAAGCTTGAATACTTCTGATAACTCTGCCAGTTCATCAGACAATGACTATTTCTTGACATCAGACAATGACTATTTGACTCGTTTTTGCCGACAAAGGTATTTTCAAAATAAAAAGTTAACCACAAAAATGGGAAGAAAAAACAATTACAAACTGTTTTCATGACCAGCATCAAAAATACTATGTAGAACCAAAATGAAAATTTTTAGTCTGGAAAAGAAACGTTTAACAAAAAAATTGTTGGGGAAGGGGTTAACTAACTTACACAACATTATTCACTCATAAGTGATTCGTAGAGAAAACCATCGGTGCAGTTATTTGATATCTATGCTTTTAATAACCGTAAAGTGTCAACTTAACTTTTATTTCTTAAATATTCAATTTTTCAGCTAATATAAATTACAGTCAAATGAAAAAATTGTTTCCTTGCTAGATCTGCCAAAATTCCAAGTCTTACTCTGACACCAAGAGCACTTCATTTATTTAAGATCAACAAAACCATCCCATCTGGGATCAGTGTAGTTTATGACGGAGTGAAATAAAGCTATTGATGGAAATTTTGATGTCAGGGTACAGTAACTCCTTGACTTCTTTGCACTTTTTGAGCACCTATTTTTTCCGCAGATATTGAGGGATCAGATGAAGTGAATCCTGCCAGCCTGGTGGGCCTGCCTCCCCCGTCCTGCTCCTCTGGGTCTGTGCTGCAGCACCGCCTCTGTGGGCTCAGGGAGAGGATGCATCTTTCCGCCACACTTATGGGTTAGCGTTGTGCTTGTTTAACCAAACTGCTGGCCAATCTGTACTGTTTTATTGTGACTTCGCCAGTCCGTTAACACGTTAGGTCTTAGCTGGAATGTTTTCATTGAAGGCTTTGTCCTGTGTATTAGACAGTCTGCTCTGCAAAAGCGAAGATGTGCTATTTGTAATTTTTCCAGAGACCTTTTTTGTGGGGCATAATCAACATTCTCAGACTGGCCAAAGAGGGGTTGCTTGAGATTAGTTCTGAGGTCAAAAAATGATCTTGACAGTTAATGAAATGAGATTAACAGGCTGACAGCACTTTGTGTGGCTAGAATGAAGGCAGGCTGACAGTGATGTGCGTATAAATGCCAAGAATGTGTACCTAAGATAAGATGTGGGATGTATGTGAGAGGCTGGGTTTTTTTTTTTTTTTGTGTTGAGTTTCTCAATAATGCATTTTGCCATTTCACTGGTCTAGAAGAAAAAAAAAAAGATCAGCCATTGAGTTTTGGCTTAAGGTTCGCATTGAGAGCTCCACAACGTAACTGCTAACATTATCTGAAAACTCTTGTCTAAATTAGCCTCAGAGGTGCGTGTGTGTGTTAGCATAAGGGACATTCATGGTGTGATTTCGTTTCTAGCCCTTTCCTCTCTCATCAGCGCGGGCGATGTATTGAGGCTTGGGGTAACATTTTTTGTGCTGTGCATTGTACGTTTATTACGAGTGTATATATGGTGGTATTGTCTTGTGTTTTTCTTAGGTCACCTTCACAAATGTTTCATGTGGAACGGTGTTGGCACAAATAAAAAATGAACCAGTGAAGTGAAAGATCTTGAAGGGAATGTTAGTCAGTATGTGGATTTTCAAATAACATATCACACCACCAAGCTGAGTGTGTAAAACGTAGTGTTGTCTGCAGTTGTATTAGTATTGTGTATTCTAAATAACACGCGTAGGTCTTCCGAGATGCTGTAATGCTGAGTGCTGTATTTGGTGCAACAGATGGCAGTGTGTGCAACAACAGATTCTCCCTGTTGGGCCCCAACGACGCCGTGCTGTGCCAGCTGCCGGCAGAGTCTGTGTCCGTCACAGCGCTGCTCTACATCCCTCAGATCGCATCTCTCGCCATAGGCTACAACTTTGGCGCCTTCCAGCTCTACAACCTCTGCAGCTTGGCCATCGAGTGAGTTTCTCTGCACGTTTGTTAGTTCTTGTTGAGCTTATTTATTTTGCTATACTTGATGCTCCTTTCAGTATTAGATTTTTCTCTCGTCTTTTATTGTTATTTTGCGTACTGGACTAAAGTTGCTCGCTATTGCATACTGATTGAGCAGTAATTTTTCATCAGTTGATAATGAATGAATAATTATCTTGAAACCACGTAAATGTTTTCTGCACTTGCTGACCATCTTGACGTACTTGCAGCTGCGCAAGTCCTTATGAAGAAGGTGTGCCTGGCGTTGTCTCGTTCGCTTACCAGGAGCCTGAGAATGACCCTCGCAACTGTGTGTACTTGTGGCTCTGCAGGAGCATTACGCCGGACGCCTTCCAGTCACAAGGTAATTATGGAAGTAGGTTGCTTCAAGGTTAGCGTAATATGGAAAATACTTTAAAGTACTAATCTAAATTACTGTTTCCTCTCCTTCATTAGCTTGTGACTATCATTATTTTTGTACGTAAGAAGCATTTGTCTGGATTAACTTGCAATGAGTCTCCTCTTGCACAATGCCCGCAAATTGAGCCTAACACAAGTCATTACCCAACGTTTCCGACAACACCGCGGAACCATAGATGCTCTGCTCCGTCTACAGAACTACCTGGTAACTAACCTCGCAGAACGCCGACAGACTGTATGCGTTTTCTTCGACCTGCACAAGGCCTATGATACTGCGTGGAGATGTGGGATCCTCAAATCATTGCATGGATATGGACTCCGTGGTAATATGGCCTTGTATATCCAGGAGTTTCTTGGTGAGAGAACCTTCCGTGTTAGAGTGGGTGGTACTTTCTCCTCACTGCAGCTTCAGCGTGAAGGCCTGCCTCAAGGCAGCGTCATGAGTTGCTCGCTATTTAATGTCGCCTTGAACGGTATTACTTCGGTCCTCCCCCCTGGCATTTTAGCCTCTCTGTATGTGGACGATTTTATGCTGTACTCCTCATCTGCATTATTGCCTGCAGTGACTCGCAGAATGCAGAGAGCCATCAACAAAGTGAACAACTGGGCTCTTGAACATGGCTTCACCTTTTCTACTGAGAAGACTGTAGGCCCTCATTTCCAGGGACGTGGCCGATGTGATCCCCCTCGACTGGTGCTGGGGGAGGGACGGGTGGCTTTTGCGCACAGCGTCAAGTTTTTGGGGATGACTGTGGATGATAAGCTCACCTGGAAACCTCACTTGGCAGCCCTCAAGGTTGAGTGTGCTCGGAGAATGAATCTCCTTAAGTGTTTATCCGGAGTAGCGTGGGGAGCAGACCGAATGACGCTGTTGCGACTATATAGAACTCTTATCAGGAGTAAAATAGACTACGGCTGCATAGTATATCAATATGCAAAAGAATCGACTCTGGCTAAACTGAACCCAGTGCACCATGCAGCTATCAGGCTAAGCACTGGTGCTTTTCGATCCTCACCCTCTTACAGCCTGTGCGTGGAGAGCGGAGAGCCTCCTCTGTGGCTTCGATGTGTGCAACTAACCTTGCAGTACCTAGCCAGGCTGGAACAAGTCCCGTTGTCTCCTGCATGGGCTAGTGTGCACGCGCCCCTTGGACGACACCTGCCTTTTCCTTATTTCATACCTTCGTCTGTGGACTACCCTGTGATTACAGCTGCTATGCAATTGAGACCCATGCAAATACTTCCAGTACTCTTAGAAAATACTGCGAGTTGGCGCGTCCCTATAGATAGTTTTTGCCCCGGATGCCGGATGCCCAAGAAGGAATCCGTGCCGGACTACATCCTGAAGGGAATTTTTATGGACCATGTAATGGAAAAGCACGCTAAGTCTGTAAAGTTCTACACTGATGGATCTAAAACGGGAGATGCTGTAGGATGTGCTGCTGTGTCTGGGGAAAGGGTCAGTGCAAGGAAGCTGCTCCCAGAGTCATGAATTTTCACAGCAGAATTGTACGGTGTGATGGAGGCGCTGAAGCTGATTGAGGAGTATCCATGTGGGCCCTTCACTATTTTCGTTGACTCAAAAAGTGTAATTGATGCCATACAGATGTATAATAGTACGCACCCGCTCATTGCTGAAATTGTCGTGGTGCTAATTAACTTTGCAAGTAGACGCAAGAGTGTCATGCTGTGCTGGGTGCCCGGACATGTGGGAGTATCGGGCAATGAGCGAGCTGACCATGAGGCTAAACGGGCTGCGGAGACAAACGAGGAGACGCTGAACTCGATGGTCCCTTTCCGAGACTACTACCCACGGATAAAGGCTGCAGTGGGAAGCTTGTGGCAGCAGGAGTGGGATAGAACAATTAACAATAAATTAAGAATATAAAACCCACCGTACGTGAGTGGACATCGTCTAGTTGTCGCCCTCGTCGGATGGAGGTGATACTCTGCCGCCTTCGTATTGGCCATACTCGTTTGACGCACGGGCACTTGATGGAGCGACAGCCGCAGCCTCGATGTGAGCGGTGCCACGTTCCTCTGACTGTCAAACACTTTCTTGTTGAGTGCCCCCGGTATGCTGCTGCCAGGAGTGTGTGCTTCCCGAGACTGCGAGGTCCTGATGAGGATGTAATGACCGGAATGCTCAAGGAAATCGAGCGTTCAGCTTTCAGTGTGACGGCGCTGAAAATGTTTCTAGAGAAGTGCAACTTGATGTCTCAAATTTAGCCAGGAAAGGGACAGCGTAATCAAGAAACTTTTCACGTCTGAGATGTGGATGACTAAACTACAGTATGGCCGGGTGCGCTGCGTAGATGCCTCTGGGGATTTCAGCGTGGGTAAGGCGCCCGGTCATAAATGGGTGGGCAGCTGAAATCCCCTACGGGGTTTTTGGCTGTCCTGTGTTTCGCGGATTGTGCGTCGCTCTGTAGATGATCTCTTCAAAGATCAACTAGGACTCTTATAAAATGACAATGATGTGGGTGGCAATTGAAGCGGTCTTTATGATGGCTGCTGTTGTGTTTCCATGATGGTTATTGTGACAAACTTTGAACAACATTTATATAGTGTGCTTTTGTGTAACGATGTGAATCCAGTATTTTAAACTGTGAGATCTACGGCGCGATATAGTACGAATTACTGAAGCGCTAGCAAAACAATGCTAATACTACTACTACTACTTCTGAAGAATGGCTCACCACGTGTACCTCTGTTGCAGAGGCAGGCGGGGAGGGCGGCGCGGTGTGCACCCTCTACTCAATGACGTACGAGAAGCGGGAGTGGATCGAGGGTCACGGTCTCAGTTACCAGGGCCTGTCCGCCATAGCGCCGAGGTGGGTATAGGCTACTTGTTCTTCTCTGTACATGCTCTCTTATTTTACGCGCAGTCATCTTATTTGACCATTTTAACTCATTTCAAATCTTAACTGATGATGTGCTTTTGGTAAAATGCATTGTGATGGAAATATGTGTGCTGCTTTGAAAACATTTCTTTCTATCAAAGCTGCAATTAGCGTCTGATTATCTAAGAGCTCCTTCGTAATGCTTGTATTCGCGGATTACTTTAAACATATGCCATTTTTATATCAACAATTTTATTAATGGGGGTGATTTTTCCCAACAATAGTCATTTCCTTGTAGAAATTGAAACATGTACAAATGTATAGATTAAAATGTGTTTTGAAAGTCAAGAAAGTGAGTTTACGCCATGTTAGTGCAAGGAGTATTACCTTCAGTGAAATCTGGATTTATTGCCCTTGCCAGTCTTTCTAACCCCAACTTTTTGATGTAGAGGTGTAGAATTTAGTGCTCGACTCCAGGTATGTTCTCTACTTCGAATTGGAAAATAAAATGAAAACCATAAGTTTGACCAATTAAAAGGGGTTGATGGTCTCCCTAAATGAAAATTCCAATTAATCAAAACTTGATTTCATTCGTTATATGCTTGAAATTTGATGAGAAATTTTACTCTGATATGGTCCTGATGAATTCAGTCAGAACACAAATCATTATCAAGTAAGTAAGGAAATGTAAATACGAGCCAGTGCCCTACTGTTTACATAGAAAATGCCCAACTTTTTGATTGAGATAGCACTTGTGCCAGTGGTGAACAACTGGTGTAAGATCGTACGGATTGTTTTCAGTTTCGAGTTCGAGGCGGACGGAAGCCCTCAGGGCGGGTGTGAAGGCTGCCCCACGGTGCTGTTCACGTCGCACACCATCACGCAGCCCTCGCCTCCCACCTCCCCTCCGCCCCTCGCCAGCTGCCCTCCCTCCCTGCTCCTCGGCGCTACCGACGATGAAGGTAACGCTCTCGTTGGCTTGGTCTGTGCTGTAGTGCTCAGGACACGGGCATACTTGTAGTCTTACGGAGGACACCGCCTTAAGTCTTGGTCTGCTGAGGACACTGATGTAATCTTAGTCTTTGTGATGGGGACATCGCTATGGTTATAGTCTTTATTTAGGACACTAACATAATCATTTTGCTTTGGATACCGCCACAGTCTTAGTCTGCTTTGGGCACCGCCATAGTCTCAGTCTGCTTAGGGCACCGCTATTGTCTTACAGAATTACCTCTCGTCCTTGAAAATCTTGGAATGTTTTAAGTAAAAATTATTTCTTCTTTAAAATTCCGAAATGTTTCCGATATAT
The DNA here is from genome assembly GCA_030386875.1 of Morinoia aosen. Taxonomy (NCBI): domain Eukaryota; kingdom Metazoa; phylum Arthropoda; class Malacostraca; order Amphipoda; family Talitridae; genus Morinoia; species Morinoia aosen. The sequence goes on along the minus strand of CM059567.1, from coordinate 73,744,413 downwards.
CGTACGGCGTTCTTGGGTTTTGGAAAAAGTAAAACCGATTAATTACTATACACAAACGAAAGTATCTCCTGGTATTTGCATGCTTTTTGTGAACGTGTATTGTGTGGCAGTGGCGGTTGAGTCGACACAATTGTCCATTTATTTCAACATGAATGGGTTTGATCCAACCCTAATACATTCCTGCTATTCGTGTTTGAATTTAGTGCAGAAATAAATCGCAATAATAGTCACAAAGTTAAGAGATAATTGTTAAAAAATGTCTCTTATACTCACCGTCCATAATTAAGTGAAGGAATTTAGTGCACCATGCAGGGTAGGAGCCCGACTCTTACTGAGGGTCTTGCACCCCTCTGGACCTGAGCTTTTCACTTGGTTGTGACGTGTGGTGCAATATTACTACATTCAAAGCGTGGTCAGAGTATGACTGAACTAAAGTTTTCTGTATAGCAAGCTGTGATTAAATATTAGCTGTTTATTTTTTATTATTGTTGATATTAACTATGAAAATTTCAAAAATTAAAAATCGGCCTACCATTCTAATTAAAATCACCCAGTTGCTTTCAAATTTAATTTTGACTTCCATTTCTTCCTGGGGCTGATAGTGAAATGGTTCCAATGGAGGAATACTGTTGTTACGTGACTATAGGTAGGCATTTGGAGCATCTGTCTTCCGTGCCACTTAGCTTCTTCAGTTTTTATGCCTTCTTTGCTGTCTCTTTTTGTCCTTTCTTCTACCTCCACAGCATTCTGTGTCTTTGCTCAGGATAGCCTGTGTTGAAACACATTTTGTGCACAGATTCCCCGTTTCCTACAGTCCAGTCTAATTGTACCCTTCATTTCATTCTCTTGAGATTACCTTTAGTGTGGCCCTACAGTCCAGTCTAATTGTACCCTTCATTTCATTCTCTTGAGATTACCTTTAGTGTGGCTAGAGAATTTCCAACTAATATACTAACAATTATGATCCTCATTGTTACTTATACACTACCACTACATATTTTTTACCTTAACGAACAGGAACCGAATTTACTTTTTACAAACTCATCCTATTCCAGCCTGAATTTTCGTTCGTTTTTTAACCTCAGAGAAACCTTGAAAATTCATAAATCCATAATTTGACGCACGTCCGAGTAGCCCACTTAGGTAAATTTTTTCATTGTTTTTTTTTTTTTGCCGCTTGCGCCCTAGCAGCAAAGTGGTAGGGCATTGGGGAAAATATAGATCGTAACGCAGGGAATTTTGGCATGGCGTAAATCTTGTATAGTAGATGAGAAGATTAAAAATCATAAACAAATAATCATAAACATCTAAGATGAGGAGGTCTGGAACAACCTCCTTTCATCACCCTCTAAAATCTAATTTGATTTTAGTCTACGTTTTTTATGTTTCGCACTCTTTCTATCCTGAGATTATGAACTCTGTGGAAGGAATTTCATGAAATATTGACCGATCACTTCGATTGTAACGAGCTTGTAAACAAAATTCCGAAAATCAAACTTTATTATTCACAATAGATTTCTAAGTCAAGCCGACAGTTGATTTCTCTACAGCTTACATGTGATGCCAAGCTAATTTATCTTCCAGCTTCTACCTGGACGAAAGTTGTACCACAACATTGGTTGTTACAGAGGCATTTGATGTATCATATTGTCCCATATATTTTTTTGAAATTTTTTGGTCACTATATGAGTATATGGTGCGACTAATATGTTGTAATTTTGTACCAACAGGTAATATGAAACAATATTTTTGACGCTGTCTTTTCTGAAATGTCTCCCAAACGTACCAATAAATTTAATGATGATTGGCTCAAGAATGACGAGTATATTCCATGGCTTACCAGACATAACACGTCTCCAATTCATGCTTATTGCAAGTTATGTAATTGCGATATTCAGGTAGGAAGTATGGGGCTGAGAGCTATAGAAAGTCATCGAAAGGAAAAGAAACATGCTTGTAGGCTATCTTCAATGGATTCACCAGGCCCTCAATCAACAAGTTTCTTCAGAGGTACAACCACATCAGCACCTGTGAACTTAGGAGGCACAACATCAGCCTTTGTATCTCTTGATGGAACGTCCAAAATAAAACTGGCCTCCACATCAGCGATACCTTCTTCAACTCAAGCTTTCGAATCATCTCCAGTCACACCTCACCTACGTTCAGATCCAGCAGCGGCAGCCGACTTGAACAGTTCCACGATAGCACCAAGTTGTCAGAGAGCAGAAATCGTTTGGGTCTTCCATACCACTCTTCATCAATATCCTCACAATTCAAACCCATCAATCAGTGATCTCTTCAAAGCAATGTTGGCTGATTCAGAGATAGCCAAGAAGCTAAAATGTAGTAAAACCACGACTAATTATCTTGTGACTTTTGGATTAGTCCCATGCTTCATGAATGAGTTTCGAGAAACTCTTCATAATTCTTCTCATAGTGTTCTTTTATTTTATAAATCTTTCAATGGATTTTCTGAGGATGAGCAGACGGACACACATGTTTGCTATTGGGACGCTGATCAACACTGCATTGTTATACGATATCTTACTTCAGAATTTTTGGGTCACTGTACTGCCATAGGCTTGCTTGATAAGTTCCAAGATATGGACAGCGACTTTCAACATTTTACTGCCTCGGTTCTCGTACATTTGGATAGTTGTGGTATTCACACAGTTCACGACTCATTCCATTCCGGCGCTTTTACCTCGGAATGGAAGGTAGATCATCTGCTTAGACCATTGTGGTATGTATTGTGTGATTCTCCAGCAAGACGCCAGGATTGTACCACAATAACAGGTTTTCAAATGTTTTCACTTCAATTTTGTTCAACTTGTTTGATTGAGGCTGTTTCTGTTGCTGAACGTGCTATAAATATTTGGAGCAATATCTGTACTCACGCTCATGCTGTTGAGAATCGTCCTACATTGAAGAGACCAACTTCTACGTCTTATGTAGCAGTTGTTCAAGCTGTAAATGATAACCTCACACTAGCTAAGCCGCACACAGCCATTGCTTTTGCCAATTGCTTCAATGAGTTGCTGACAGCCTTTCTAAATGAAAGGCCCCAACGTCCGTTTCCAGAAATGGAGCTACGGAAGGGTGTTTACGAAATTCTGGTAAAGTTTATGAAGAAGAAGGTTTTGGAGCAGTGCGTTTTGGTATCATCTGCTGCAGAAATTAAACTGGAAGAGAAAAACTTGAAATCTGTAGACGACAGTCGCATTTACTTTGCTTCAAAAAACATATTGAGGAAACTATCAGGTATGAATAATATTAAAGTGACTAATGTGAAATACCAGTGTAAAAATTTGTACAAATCAGCAACTCAGAAGCTCATAAAGCGATCTCCTCTTCAGCATAATGTCGTCAATAACCTCGAATGTTTGATCTTGGAGACAATTGGAGACACAAATTTCAAGCGAGCATTGAAAAAGTTTGAAGGTCTTTTGTCCGAATTAAGTAAAAGAAAATTGGCCAGCGAGAGTCACTCTGATGATCTTATAAAACAATGTTGGGCATTCATCTCTTTCGTTCGAGTGGACCACAGAGACGAGTTCCAGCAAACCCTTCGATTAGACAAGTTTCTACAAACCTTTATTTGTGAAAAAGCTGAATTCACGCAGCTTTTGGATATTATGAAAATGTTGTTGATCCTATTGCATGACAACGATCCTTATGAAATCCGAGAGCACAACGTTCATGTATTCACTAATGATATTTGTGATGCACTCGCAACAGCAGCTAATGCCACAAATGGAACGCCTCCCAGACCTCCAGTTCCCTGGTGGGACGCAGAATGCGACGCCGCAAAAAGAAAGAGAGAAAGAGCAAGTCGAGCGTTACGGCGCAAGTACACGATGGCCAATAAAATTGCATTCGGTAAGGCGCGATCAATGTGCAAGAGACTTTTTGAAGACAAACGTAACGCTTGCTTGGCAAAATTTTACGAGTAGCATAACCTAGCGATCAAGTATGACTGCTATGTAGAATAAGTAAAGAAATAATCAGCCAGACTATATTATGCCTCGGAACTTCCTCTGCGTACGACAGCAACAAGTGCCTCCAAGTAACCGAGACAGGAAATTATAAATAACGTATCGCAAACATATTAGTCATACTAAGCAACGTACCCATGGATGCCTAGAGAAACGAGCTGTTCCCTGTGTCAAAGCTGCAACAACTTCCTTGCAATACAGCATTTACTACTAGGTTGTATGGACTTTGATGTTGCAGAAATATCTCCAGTGGACGCCTGCTGGCAAACTAATGTGGATATGCAGAAAAACGTGCAGCTGTTGACCCCAGGGGCTACTTCTATCGCTTCTTGAGACAAACTGGCCTCTAGGACTTTGTTTAGGTACAAGTGTGCAGACGTAAGCTTTGAAACTGATTATCTAACATGAAACTTCGAATGCACCGTTGTCCGTTGTAACTTCAATTCACGTAATCGCTGGTACTATGTTGTACAACTAAGGAATTAATGGTACGGATTCTTGGAAAGAATTGTATATAAAAATTTATATACCGCATAAGTACAACTAAGGAATTAATGGTACGGATTCTTGGAAAGAATTGTATATAAAAATTTATATACCGCATAAGTACAACTAAGGAATTAATGGTACGGATTCTTGGAAAAATTGTATATAAAAATTTATATACTGCATAAATGGCCTTATGCTGGAACTGTTATTACTACGTTCCCTACTGCAAAGCACTGATGAGATCATCTTGTTTGGTTTTAGTGGTTGAATGAGGGTTGGAATAATAATAATATTCATTTTGCGCGGACAAGCCGGTACTACAAAGTGAGCAAGCTAAGCTTAATCACCCTCATGATGAACTGTTTGCAGCGCTATGTAACACAGATGTGCAATCTAGCTTATATGTTACAAGTAAAGAGGAAACCTCAATGAAACTGGGAGTTGAAGAAACGAGCGCTCCTGCAAGAACCCACTGCGGCTTGTTCCAAAAAGTTTCAGCTGAGGCAATCAGTTAAGAGGACGCTGAAACAAGGCGATCCGACTTGAAAAACAGAAAAAGAAACAATCTATCTTTTATTAGTGCTACCAATTCATTGAGAGTCAAAGCTGCAGAACTGAAGAAAGCAGTTTGACAAGCTGATATAATAGATATTCTGTAAGACCAGTTAATAAAACACCGCCTGAGTGCATTTAAATAGGGTGTTTGTAATTTTTGTTGATAGTAATAGTAATATTTTGTGAGCAGTACTGTAAATGTTGCATTATTATTTTTTTTTTGAATTGATGTGTTGCTATTCGTAGGGGTTTCTTTGTAGTTGAAGTTCATGTATTGGTACATGAAAATAAAGTGTGTAACCTGAAAATAGCCATGCCCCATCCAATCAAGGAGTGACACTTGTCTTGTGACATTTTGTGTTGTTAAATTTTCTTACTTTAGCTGTTTAACCTATGGTTTACGTGATGGACTCATTGGTCCATCACGTATCTTGGTATTCAAAGTTACTGAATATCTTTGGTTGTGCAAGGAATAGCCTAACACAACTAGTTGAAAGTTAGTAAATAAAAACAATTGAGTATTGTCGCATCAGTATCACTCTCTTGTCAACTGGCTGGTAGGGGCACAAGAAAAAATGTAAATATTCATGCTCATCTGAACTTTAAATTGGTAATTCTGGTAATTATATACAATCTCGGTACCGGTATATGCTATAAAATTTTGTCTACTTGGATTAAATAAGAAGTAATAATGGCATGCTGACGTGCATGTTAATGCTTGATAGCATTGATTTACTGTGAGTTTCTGTCCCTGATACTTTTAAAACTTGTTCTTCAAATATCTTTGAATTTTAGTTTTGATCTGATGTTTCGATCCTCTCTTAGTCTTTTACCTTAAAGACACCTCCTCAATCTTTTTCTCTTGACTTGAAATGTCACCATCAAACCTGGCGTTAGTGAAGGAGGCTCAAATGACTATAACGTACCCGTTTCAGCTTGCTTTAACCTTTTTTCTTCTGGAGTCCTGCTATGATTTCAAGCATCTCTGAATTCGAGTTTTGGGGCATATTTATGCCTCCTTTTTCTCATTGTATTAGGTCCTGCAAACTCAAACAGTTGTTGGCAAAATAAATGTGTAAGAGCCAAGCTGCTCATATTGGTACCAACTTTGAATCAATTATTTTTTGGTTCACAAATAATGTGAAGTTATAGTATAGGTGTATGAAATATTAGTTTGCTTTCTTGGTGGCCAGTGGTTTGCAGTCTTGGTTATTCTTGCCCTACTTGGAGCGTAGAACCGGTTTATATTAGCAAGTTTTGTCTATCATGTGCTTTGAGGACTGGCGCCCCCCTCTCAGAGGGATGCTCTTCGGTTGCCTTGGCTGTAGATACACCTGCCCATCTTTCATGTTCACTTTTCTTTCTTTGGTGCTCATACCATCTTTGGCATCTCTTCTTTTTATCTTCATTCATAATTTGCTGTTTTAATGCTTAGGACATCTTGCGTTGGAATACCTGTTATGCATAGGTTTCATGTTTTCTTCTGTCCATAATATAATTATATATATGGTTCCTTTTCTTCTCTCAATTTGAATTGTCACGGTTGTTGCTAAGGAGTCCAAACTTACATAATGAAAATATTTGTCATCATCCATGATTCAATTTAACCTCAAATTTTGGAAAGTGCTCAATACTTTATTGTGGTAATGTATTTAGGATCAATTTCCAAGGAAAATTTCTACACTGACTAAGAACCTAACAATTTTGGGAGACTATTTCATTACTATAGTAAACCGTGGAATAGTGTTTTTCCACTCGTCTTTCTGTAGCATTTGGTATCACTCAATCATTTTTTTCATAAGGAAGAAGAATGGGTTTGATTCTGGTTGCTGTGTACATTTTCATGCAACATATGTGTAAATCATTTGTGCTGAAACTACGCAGGAATGGGTAAAAGTTCACTGTGGTTTTTCTAAATTTTGATCTTGAAAATAAACTGTAAAAAGCAATTTCAGCTTTTTCACCTATGTGTTCAGTCATTGTATCTAGAAATTGAGTATGGTAATCTCATCAGTGCACATCATCACCTACCTTGATATGGTGCAAATACAGCCTTCACGTGTGCTGTACTACTGCCATAACACCAGGCTTGGTGTGCCCGCGCATCATCGGTTGTGTGTCGCGTTACAGGCAGCAGCGGCCATGTGAGCAACCTGAGCCTGTGCCTGTTCGGGTGGTACAGCCGCACCGTCGATGAGAGAGGCCGTCCGTGCATGCAACATTTTGTGGCGCTTTTTGACATCAACCAGTGGTACCAGGTAATGTCTAAATCAAACAATGCCTTGTTTTGTGCACACTGAACTATATACATGACTAATGCTCAGAGTAAGTGAAATGTTAAGTGGAACTGAGTAGTTTCTCTCACAGAATGTGCGCTGCTTCTAAAACAATTATCGTAGTTTTGTTTAAACCTTGAACTATCAATTCCTCATTGAAAGAACAGTTTAGGTACTTATACAAAACTGACTTGATAGCGGTGCTGATGTACTGTGTTTAACTCCATAAAATTCCAGCTTTTGAGAACCATACAATTTAGGGATGTGTGAATGCAAGAAATTTAATGACTTGGGATTATTGCTTTCCATGATGAAAGGTAAATTGCTCTTCCACGAAAAGCGTTCGTTAAGAGAAATATTTGTTAAAAATGGGCGGGCTTGTGCTAGAAATTATAACGAAAGCAGAATGACGATGTTTAGGGTGTACCTCCTCAGGGGATGAAACTACTGTACTTATGGGAATTAGTGCTCCTGGAGATATGTCGGTGTGAGGTATTGAGCTGAACGTTAGCGCGACCTTTATTTTGTCATAATAAGAACACATTTTGTTAGACTATCATTTTTTGGTTCTCAACTGTTTTTTTTTATCAAATTTTTAAGCATTATGCAGAAAATGGAATGTACTTCATTCATACGAAGATTTATTATTCCCTCAATGTCATACTACATGGTGCTTCCTCCTTTCTCTCATGGAAGCACATTAGTTGTGGTTAGGAAAGCTTGAACTATCTTATCCAACTTAATGATTAAGAGTTTCTACAACATAATTAATTGTATTCTCTCGAGATAATTATGAAGCAAAAGAAAAAACCTCACTGTGCTGAGGCTGGTATTGCATGTTGTGAGCTGTGCAGCAAATATTTTCTGATACTAATTAAGTGCTTGACTGGGTGCCAGTGTTTCTCTGTTATATAAATGGGTTTTCTTTTTGACATCTCTTGTCGAAAATTTTTGTGAATGTAGGCATTTCTCAACAAGGTTAGTATTCATAAACTTAAGAAAGACGAGCGCACTTATTAACTGGAATTAACTGCACAGGGGTAAAGTTTAGCTGATTTTTAGGCATTTTATTGTGTGCTTTTCTTCCTAAATACAAACCCTAACTGACTTGGATAGCAAAACTAACCGGTGCTGTTTGTGTCAGGCGCGGATGCCAGGCTCGGTGCGTCTGACTCCCGGCAAGCTGTGCCCGTACTTCAGCTTCCACCAGCTGAACCGCGTGCCCTGTGGTGCCAACGAGCGCGTGCTGGCGGCCTCGCCCCTCACTACCTGCAACATCACCAGGCACATGGCGCCTGCCTGCTCTTCTGAGAGGGACTGGTACCCAGCCTCTCTCTCTTACGGTGCGCCCCTTTGTTCTCACTCCATCTGTCACGTAATGCATGCCAGCTCTGTTAGGGGACTGTAAGGAGTTTGAGAGGACTAGTACTTGTCTCTCTCTTACGGTGCGGTGTGCCTGTGTTCTCACTCCTTCTCCGACCTAATGCATGCCTTTTAATTCAGTTAGGCTTCTGAATAGAACATCAGAGGGATTTGTGCTCTTGTATCGCTCTTACGGTGCACTCGTGTTCACTCTATCTCCCCTCTCAGGGGGATACAGCTATTGTATCTGGGAATTAGCACTCCCAGGGGAATAATGTGAGGGCCCGAGCTGAAGGTTAGATAGGCTTTCTTTTTGTTGAAATAACATAGGTTTTTTTTTTGTTACGGACCACCTTTTTCGGATCACTGCTGTCCTGTTTTTTTTTTCCAGCACCTACTACTTTCTTCTTCAACTTTGATCTTGTTTCATGAACTTGAACTTCATGAACTGTTTCTATGCCCTTTCTGCTAGATTCCGTGTTCCCTTTACTCCATACTAAATGGTGCCTTCTTCCTTCCTCTCTTTGGATCGCATTTATTACTGCAGGTAGGGAGGCTAAAACTAACGACTAATCTAATCACTCTATCTCCAACCTAATGCATGCCAGTAAATTCAGTTAGGCTTCTGTATAGAACATTAGACGGACTAGTACTCGTGCTCCTCTCTTACGATGCACCTATTCTCACTCCATTGTCCGAATGTTGCAGAATTGCTCACTACACTACAGTTAATTGATTTAACATTAATTGTTTAGTATTTAATTACTGGTGCCTATTTTGTTATGTTTCTTCACGTCTTAATTTGAGTCTGGCATTCATGCCGTATGGGGGCTTTGAAGTTGTATAAGTTGGAAGTTTATGGTAACAATTTATGAAATTTGAGGGTTTTTTTAATGAACCTACTTCATTTGTCAGCAGACTGAACTAGTCTGAAATTAATGAAAATTGTTTCTTGGTAAATAGCATAAAGAGGCTACATAGAATGAAGAGTTGATGAAAATGTTTTATGCCTAGCGTGCTTCATCCCGGCTTCTTGTTCTCTTATATGTTCTCCTCACTCTATTTTGAAGCAACGTACAGTTAATTACTGTGTTATTTTAGCCAAGTAATAACCATAAGTGCCAGGTTACCTTTTCTCGTCGGAATTTGCGAATTTCGGATTTAAAACAGGCAGTGTTAGCATTGTATTTGGTTGTGCGTGCAGGTGTGGGTGTACTGAGCAGCAGCGGCACGGCCTGGTACCAGTGTCGCAGCTCCCAGCAGAGCTGCCTGCGCTGGCTGCTGGCGCAGGGCCCTGCCGCCGTCATCATGTGTCCTGACGAGGCGGTCGCGCGCTGCTCCTTTGCTGGCCTCCTGAGTTCAGAGTACGACGTCTCTTCGCCGAGGTCCAACTCTAAGGTGAGGCAGATGATTACATTTTCACTCAAGCATTTCTCTGCTAGAAAAAATTACTTGCTAAGAAAACGGCATTAACTCACTTAAAAATCTGAATACGTTTCTGGTTTACAAAATAATGCCCCTAGAACTGCGAATTTCCATGATCTTATATGAATCTTGAATCTGTGCTATTGAAAAGTTTAACGTTGATGCTCTCACAGTAATCTTCATAAAATGATGAGGCTTATCTTTGCTTTTTAGATTCAACACGTTTTCATACGCTGCATTCTTAGTTTCTACAATACTGATCTGAATAATCTCTAATCACAGATCCGAGTGTGATTTCTAAAATATTTGCTAAATTTCCTCCATCAACATCGTTGGTTAACGACTATCTGGTTCATAGCTTACCAGCAAAAAAAGAATCTGCATCCTTGTGCAAGTATTGATGGCCAGTACATCTTCTTTTGTGTAAATGTTTTCACAGATTCATTTCTATCTTCCCCTAATTTGTAATATGTCCCCCAAGCACTTAGACACACTAGAATAACCTATGCCGTTGTGATCAGAAGAGCGACCGCGAGACGGTGCTGGAGGTGTGCCTGTCGCAACACCTGCTGTCGGTGCTGAGCGAGTGCGTGTCCGAGTTCAGCGAGGGCAGGTTTGCCAGCCTTGGCTGCACGCTGCCCTCTCTTTTGCACTGGGCCTGGGGCAGGGTGACCGAAACCAAGTCGGACATCGACGGCCTTTGTAAGTACCCCTCCACGTCTTAAGCTTGCTGTCTTAATACAGCTAGGTTTTGATTTAAGTGTTGATGTGCAGTTATGTTATGTTTTTCATCTGAATCAATTTACTTTTGTTGAAAAACTTCCTGACATTTTGAATTTCTATTGAGACTCAACAATTAATTGATGCATTGCAGTTTTAATGAGTGTGGTGTGCTGGCTTTGGTGTTTTTCATCCGATCATTTCAGTAATTATTCTATTTTTCACTATTCATTTTATATTAATCCAGCCAAGATGAAGCTCCTGAGCTGTTTCTCATAGTAGAAAATATTCAGGCTTTACATTTCTCGATTGTTTCCCTCCTTTGTATTTTAAGGTCTTCTCGTAGTCTGAAGTAAAGTTGACACGTGCGTTTATTAACTCCATCATTCTTGTAATGGTTACAGTTCGTACTAAATAATCTTTCCTCTTAGCTCTTTTGAGATCACATTTTATGTGACTAGGAAGCCTCAACACTGTCGCTGCGACGTGAGCCATGTTTGGTCACTGATAGAGTTTTCATTGTGCTGCTGATCAACCAGTAGTCACAAACTCAAAAAATGCTCAATTAAAACTGAATGAAAACACGATCTAGTTAATGTTTGGTATTTTCAACATTGCTTACTACAATTGCCTTTAAATATAAATTGAATATTAAACTTTGGTTATACCTGCCGCAGTCAGAGTGTCAAACTATCTAATAATTAAAATAAAATAATCTATGAACTAAATCCGACTTCTGGTCTGGGAAAATCCAAGACTCTTTAGTCTAATATTTGGCTCAGTTTTCAGAATCTACCCATCTAACATGTGAGTAAGAGAATGTAGTATGGCTTATCATGATTCATGACACATTGGATGTAACTCTAAGACTTGCTGTATGCGTTGCAGTGTCTCGCCTGTTCAGCTGCGGTGACGCCCAGCTGAGCCCAGAGCAGCTGCAGCACCTGCACCACAGCCTCACCGTGCTGGGCTGCCTGCGCTCTGTGCTCGCCCTCTGCGCCCACCACACGCCCGTCACCACGCGCCATGCAGGTACTGCCTCTTGCCTCTACCATCTCTTCTATGTTATTCTCCCCCTCGCGTGTGTGTGTGAGCCGTATCGGATGTATGCCTCTTTACGGATGACTGGTCCAGTTTTTGTTAGTAAACTTAAATTACGTGTTACATTTAGCTCAATTGGTTTCCTACGCTCGTTTGAATGCTGGATACAATTTTTTTATTCTCAAAATTCTATTTATTTGTCTTCATTCTTTGAAGCACAAGTTTAGGAGTTTTTGATTGAAAGTCTAAGCTAGAATGGGCATCTCGCTAGGGCATGTTGACCTAGTTTTTATCAGTGAATGTGTTGAAAAATTTAAAAGCTCTCCATTGGTGGACCGATGCTGAGTGTAATATTCTTTCAATTACTTGTTGTCACGAAGCTTTCTAACAACTTCAAATTGATCAAGTGAGTTTTGAAAGATTTGTCTTCACTAAATTCTGTATATCCTTCCAAATAAGTATGTGGTACTCATACATAACTTCAATTAGAATCTGAGTACCTTTTTCTTGCTTACGAAGTGCATTTCTATTAGTATTATTATGTAATCATGAATGCTGAACAAATTTTCTAGTTGCGCACGAAGAGCGAGATCATAATAATTCCCTCACAGTCTCATCCCTAACCTGCAGCTGTCTTACTATATTGCATTGTTAGTCAGCTCGTAGTTCCCCCATAGAAAGATGCATTACCAAGTTACCCTGGAACGCGCAGTACGAGGTTGTGTAAACACTTGTGCAGGGGGTGGCCGGGGCGAGGTGTCGGCTTACGGGACGGTGGTGTCACTGCTGCACCAGCACCTCACCGTGACGTTGTGGTTCCAGCACTGCCAGCTGCTGCCTGAAATTGACCCCAGCCTCGCCATGGAGGACTCGTCCGCTGTGCCTTACCCTGCCTTGCCCCTTGCGCAGATCTACCGCAACAGGTGAGTGTAGGCCAGTGGTTCTTAACCCCTGTGTCGCGACCCAGGACGTCACTGTTGTTCTAATGTGCTGCTTATATTGATAAATACGGTAGCAATCATTTTGGTTTCTGTAGTGTAAACCTATGGTAACCTGTTTCCAAAAGAATAATCATATTATGAATGGAAATTTTTTATTCTTATGGGGGCTTGGGTCACGGCAGTTACTGTATTTTGGGCAGATTTTGGGTCACTGCCAAAAAAGGTTAAGAATCACTGGGGTAGGCCATCCAACTTTCGTACTCAGCTTCCTTTCTTTCATGGTACTTTAGTCACGTGTAGTTATATTCTTATTTCTACTAATCAGTGTTGTTTTTAGTGTTTTCTTATTATGTATAAGCTGAAGTTCATTTGAGCTTTCTTTTTTAATAGCTGAAAAATTAGGCTTTCATATGTTGAAAATTACTTTTGCAGGTATTGAGTGTGGCATGTTTTTCAACATTTCTGAACTTGGCCTCAAAACTAGTTGGAGCTACAAAGATTGAAAAGTTATGCTCTTGTATAAGAAAAAGAATTCTTACCGTTTCATTATATATTAGAAGATAAATGTCTAGAGGGTTACTGCGTAGGTACAGGTGCAGTGCTGGCGTTCAAGTACTGTAGTCCGCATCTTTTTTGTGCGGGGCTAACTTCTTCAAACTCTTTTTATATGAAAAAAGTAATAGTAATCTCACTTTTCCTCCAGGGTCTCACGTGTCCTTAACTTCAAAAAATAGAAAAGTTTTTTATCACGGAACAGAACAGAACTTCTTAAGCTCAATAAAACGAACAATTACCATTGCAAGTCTAGTTGGTGAGAACTACAGGACATTTTTTGTAATGCCATGTTGCGAACATAAGACTTTATCATTACTATGTTATCACTTCAGACGACAGGAGATCGGTGAACTGAGCCCCCACGTGGGCGGGAAGGACCTGCTCATGATCGACCTCCTGATGGAGGAGCTGGGCGTGAAGAGCGTTGCGGACTGGGGGGAGAGCGGCCCCCCAGTGTACCCTCCCCCCTCACTGCAGGCCCTCTTGAACATCTATCTCCTCCCGGACGTTGACATCTCCCTCAAGCACAGGATCGTCCAGTACCTCTTCCTTGATCTTTCCAGCATACTCACCAACGGGTGGGTTGGGACTCGCCTTCACTATTGAAGTGTTTAATTAAATGTGGAGTTTCTCTTTGTGAGCTTGAATTGGAGAGTGTGGTGGTGTTCGGCACCAAAGTCACTTTGATGAAATTATCTCGAGCTCGCATGTATGGTTCAATTTGCTGAATTGCCGAATTTGAATGCTTCGTGGCAATCGTGTTGTTGTTTCTGGTAATTTGTTTAGCTGTGCTACCTGCAACTGAATAAGATACTTAGTCCCTATTATTCAATATTATTCAGAAAGATAAATGGAAGTTATGTATTAGTTACTATATTGAGGATCTATCGAGCACATCCTTTCAAAATTTTTTGCTAGACGCATGATCGAAGTTGGAATAATGAATTTTCCTGTAACTGCTCTCACATTCGTGTTTGCTGCAGATACTTCGTAGTGTATTAATATTTTGAATTTTAAAACTCATTTATATACAACTACAGGTTCTCGAGCGCTGTGGAGCAGCTCATCAAGTTTCCTGCGAGTGCTAAATTGTCCCCGTCCATCATTAAGCTCACTCAGGCCTTCTGGCTGCTCGACCAAAAGGACTTCCAAGTAAGTCTCCGCTGTGTTGTTTTGTTTGCCTAGTTTTGGCGTACCTACTGAGGGACTTCCAGATTGTCGCGTCCTCGCAGATAATTATTATCTGAAAAGGAGTTTAGACTTCTCCATTGATACATTTTTGCATTTCTATCCACACTTAGTGTTGTTTGGACCCCTTTGCTGTAGAAATGGTAGAACGATGCATTGAAAGAATTTAATAGCTTATATCTGCTTGATGCATTTATGGTTGGTGCATTGTTTTTTAGCGTGATGCTCATTGCGCTAATAAATTATGCTCCTTTTACTACTACTTTCGATTGATTGACTGGTGTGGGTTTGCTTACTGTGAAAGAAATGTTCCATGACCTGCTTACACCAAGTTCTAATTTGAAAAACATCTATTTCAGGCTATTTTTCCTTTACTACAAATGGTAGGTTTTTTTGGACTTGATTAATTTCTGATATACTGAACATTGTATTTTTTTGTCCCTTGAGGGTGATGCAAGTAATGTAGCTACAGCAATTAGTGCTTCCAGGGAACTGGTGTCAAGTCCTGAGGTTAAGGTCAGTTAGGCTATTGTTTCCTTGCACTAAAATAGGTTTTAAATTTTTTTTTCTGTTACGGTCCATGTTTTTTTTCGCTGTTGTATTTCTATTTAGCACTTTTTACTTTTTTTTTTTTCAAAATGTTTACCTTGTTTCGTAAGCTTCTTTCATTCTTGCTGCTTTGTGTGGGGGCATACCATGGATAAATTCCTTGTTTTCTTGGAAACACCTTTGTAGGGGTTAGGAAGGCTTAAACTAGTTTTATGCAATCTTCTAAGTTTTATCGAGGTTTTTTTAGTTAATTTCTACTGACAAATCATATTAGGTTTAGTCCTTATGTACATCGTTAATTTTTTCATTATTATTTATTTTATAAAATCAAAGTCAAGAGAAGTGCGCTTAATTTAATGTCCAGTTAAACACTACTTATTCTCATGGGCGTTTAGTGCCGAGAACTATGCTGAAATTATTCCTTAGGCAATCTTGCTTATAATGGTCAGAGATTGGTGTGATGACATGCGATATGTTGTCTATCAAACCATGGTAGTTGTATGAAATGCTGGCATAAATATAGGAGTTCATCCGATTCACTGATCCCAAGTGCGCCTAATACATATTGATGCAAAATAATCTTTAGATAGAATCATCCCGCAATTAGAGGATGAAGCATTTTCATTTTATCACACTGACATTCAGTGGTGTTATGTCGCATATTTTAAATAATTTTGTGGAAATGGGCAAATGGTGCTAAAATTCAATTTTTAGCGGAATAAGTTTGAGTGCATCATTGGCTACAGTGAGTGGGAATTCAGTGTGTTCGACATGAATAGCATATTGAAAAAAAATTAATTGGCCAACTACCATTACTCTGGCCTATTTCTGTAATTTTTTAGGATGGGGTTAACAGATTTCTTCTGTAGTGTTACCAATGATATTTGAGGCTCACATGCTGTAGATACAAGTATTTCGCAGCGCCTGAGTATATGTAGTGGGTCAAGTCTCTGCCATTGTCCCCACCAGAGTGCTGTGGACCTGTTCCTGGACCCGCTGGTGGTGCGCACGGACATCTCCTCCGCCCAGCACCGCCGCATCATACGGGCTCTGCTCTGCCAGGTCCGTACATTGTGCCATACTAAGTAACTTCGTCCTCCTAATCTTTTGAATCTTTTTCTCAGGGATCTATCTCCTATGTGCTGCACTTGAGTATTTGGCCATGAATTTGCTCAGATTTTACTTTATGTTGTTGCGAATTTTCCTTGCTATTAAGTAATTGTGTACGTCTACTTGCTTCCCTCCATGGCTCTGGTACATGAGCATTTACAACACAAGCACAAAAAGTGCTTGGGGTACTTGTCTTGGTTTTCCTTCAGACTGTAACTGTCTTTTTGTTGTATTTCACACGGAACGTAAACATCAATTCAGATTATGATCTATTTAGTCAATATTTCTCCAAATTCATCACAGTGAAAAAAGTAAGAAAAATCTTACTTTCTTTCATTGGGTACTGAACAGTCCCTTACTATTGAATTGATTTTCAATTTACTTTAATTTTACCGTTGTCCTATTCTTTGCCTTTGAAATATGGGCCAATTTAATTGACTTTTTTTCAACTATTACAGTAACAGGAAGTTACTGATTTTTTTCAAAAACTAGATTTTTTTTTACTTCTGATTGCTGTTTTCAAACGAGGTAGAAAAATAATGTTCTAATTTGCCAGAACGAGGCGAGCCTGGCGCTGTGCTACAGTGAAGGCCGGCGACCGCCTCACCAGCAGCTGGAGGACGTGCAGCTTCAGCTCTTCGTGCTGCTCGCCAACGGTCGCGTCAGAGAGGCGTTCCATTACCAGCGCACCCACGCCACCGTCAACAACAGCGACCACCTCCTCCAGCACCTGCTGCAGGGTGAGTATCTTCGGCCGTCTCGCGATCCCTTTCTGCTCCAGTAGTTCTCAAGCGGCAGCCATCTTGACCACTGATACATGTTCATTAGTGTATAATTTGACATCGTCTCATTGTCACCCCTAAGGGGATACAACTAATGTATCTATCGAAATTTGCATTTCCATGTGGGGAATGTGAAGCTCAGTTATGAGTAGTGATGCAAAAAAAACGGTTTTATTTGATTGCGTTTTTTTTGCAAAAAAAAACGTGTTTTTTATGTGTTTTTTTTGGTTTTTTTTGTTTTTTTTTGCACACCTAAATTTTGTTAAGTATATGTCTGGGTTTTTTTTTTGGACACCTAAAATATATTAATATCCATGTTTTTTAGTCATTTTATTGTTATAAAAACATCAAAAAGAAACCATACAGTAAAAGTGGTGGCAGATAACCCACAATTACCTAGAGGCGTCTAAGAGGAACAGCAGGAGCCACAGAACTTATATTGATGGAGTCAAAATTCAGAGCTTACTATCTCTACTAAGTCTGATTTTATTTTTATGTGACCAAAAAAATCAGACATAGCAGAGATAATTAGCTCAGAATTTTGACTCCATCAATATAAGTTCTGTGGTAAGTTCTGTGGCTCCTGCTGTACCTCTTAGACTCCTAGGTAATTGTGGGTTATCTGCCACCACTTTTACTGTATGGTTTCTTTTTTATGTTTTCATTACAAAAAAATGACTAAAAACCATAGATATTAATATATTTTAGGTGACCAAAAAAATTTGCTGTTTTTTTAAAAACATGTTTTTTTTACAAAAAATTCTGACTAATAAAAATGAATATTAATATATTTTCTAGTACCAAATATAACCATGCTGTTTTTTTTACGAAGAATCATGACTAAAAAACAATATATTTTATGAGACCTAAAAAACCCCATGCAGTTTAAAAAAAAAATGTTCTTTACTAAAAAATCATGACTGAAAAAACATGAATATATTCATGAGACAAAAAAAATGTTTTTGTACTAAAAAATCATGACTAAATAAACATGAATATATTAATGAGACCTTAAAAACCCAATGCTGTTTTTTAAAAATTATATTTTTTTTACAAACAATGATGTATAAGAAAACCTGGATATGAATATATTTTATGCGACCAAAAAACCATGCTGTTTTATTTTATGTATTTTTCGTAAAAAATCGTGTCTTAAAATCATGGATATTGACATATTTTATGTTACCAAAAAATTCATTGTTATATTTTAAACAAGTTTTTTTATTAAAAAGTTATTATGATTCATTTTTTGGTCACGACTTCTTTGTAAATAAAAACACCCCCTCAGGGGAATACAACTGTTGTATCTATGGGAACTAGCGCTCCCAGGGGGACAATGTGAGGGCCCAAGCTGAGAGTTAGGTAGGCCTCCTTTTTGTTGAAATAAAATGTTTTTGTTATGTTGAGGACCACCTTTTTTCGGTTCACTGCTGTCCTGTTTTTCAGCACCTAATACTGTCTTCTTCAACTTTGATCTTGTTTCATAATCTTCCTTCCTCTCTTTGGATCGCATTTGTTGCTGGGTAGGGAGGCTAAAACTAATGACTAATCTAATCTGTAAAAAAAAAACATGGATATTAATTTATTTTAGGTGACCAAAAAACAATGTTTTTTGAAAAAAAAAGATTTTTTTACAAAAAACAGGAGTGTTATTAAATTTTATCTGACCAAAAAAAACATGGCATTTTAAAAACCATGTTTTTTTCACAAAAAGTCATTAATATCCATGTTTTTACGTCATGATTTTTCTGGTAAAGAAAACATGATTTAAAAAAAAACAGCATGGTTTTTTGGCACATAAAATATATTAATATCCACATTTTTTAATCGTGATTTTTCTGTAAAAAGTGTTTTTTAAAAAAAACAGCATGGTTGTTTATGGTAAAATAAAGTATATTAATATTCGTGTTTTTTAGTCATGACTTTTTTGTAACAAAAACATTCAAAAAATAGCATGGATTTTTTGGTCACATAAGATATATTAATGTCCATTAGAACCATACCAGGTCTTAGAATAAAATATCCACAAAGAATCTATTCACTTTATAAAACCTTTTGGAGACTAGCTTCATCCTCAGTAAGTCATTCAGTCAAATGTTTTTCAAAGGAAAATTGAAAGTTCATTGTCCATTTCACCAAATTTTACTGAATGACTGAGGATGGAGCTGGTCTCCAAAAGGTTTTATGGAGTAAATAGATTCTTTGTAGATATTTTATTCTAAGACCTAGTACAGTTCTAATAAACATGATTTCAATATTAACAGCATTGTTTGCTTATAAGTTTCTAAAGACAATTCGATTAAAGAAAAATAACTTTCCTGATATTTACATCCGTGTTTTCTTAGTCGTGATTTTTTTAAAATGCTTTTAAAAAAAAAATTTTTGGTCCAATAAAATATAATAGCCGTTTTTTTAGTCAATATTTTTCGGTTAAAAATCAATGTTTTAAAAAAAACAGCATTGGATTTTTAAGGTCACATAAATATATTATCGATGTTTTTTATTCATAATTTTTGTATAAATAACATGTGTTTTAAAAAAAATACAGCATGGTTTTTTAGTCACATCTCTATCGATGACCATAAGTAAAGATATGTTATAACACACCATTTTGGGAGTTGAAGGTCATTCACATGTATTGTAAAATAAATGAAATATCAAAGCATGAAACCGCAGAAAATAAAAAATTTCATAAAACCATGGAAAACCACCAATTAAGAAGTATGCTGTTTTATTTTGTAATCTGACATGAAAACACATAATGTAATGTGGTTCTTTTTCTTACCGAGTTATTTTCAGACAAAATATTTTAAAAAAAAATCCATGTTTTTTTTGCCACGGTTTTTTTTTTGTAAAAAAACGTGTTTTTTTTTAAAAAACTGCATGGTTTTTTTGAGTCACATCTCTAGTTATGAGTATGTTAGGCCTAAAGCAAGCACCTCTGTGAGAATATCTAAACATGTTTAAGTAAACTTAGTGTAGATATGTCATGACGTGAAGTGTTTATCCAAATCAACGAGCTCACTTATGAAGGCCACAAAGCAAAAACCATAACTAGCTGGTCAGTGTCACCCGGGAGTACAGGGCTACAATGGTAAGCCAGTTTTTCCCCTATTATACAAAATGTAATCGAGTTGGGACAATTATTGGGACTATGACAGTAGTATAGAGCCACCTTGTATAAAAATAGTGGGAGAATTAGTGCTATAGTTGAATAAAGCAGGATTTTGTTAAAGTAACCAATCTCTACGATGCTCATGAACCTGTGTTCAATCTGCACTATGCCAGGCAGCTCCATTGCAGTAATGAGTTACTTCTTGAGTGCAGGTTGCGAGTTGTATGAACGTCTGCAGGATGTGCTACAGCTGCCTTTACTGCCTGATGAAGAGGCCGCCTTCATGAAATTCTTGCAAAACTCGGAACAGCCGCTCAGCAAACACATCCTCACTGTCGCCTGTCTTCGCAATCATAAGTGCGTCTTCTACCTTAGCTACTAGAGTTCTCTTCTCATTGAGCAGTTACAAATTAATGCTGTTATGTGTAAATTTTTCTGTTTAGAAATCCCTTAGGTTTCCTTAAAAGCCAATTAATCATTCATATCGTTTACAAGGTCAGTTTTTTGTATTAGTTGTTTGTCCACCCAAATGGGTGTTACATTATTTTAGATGAAATGAGATGTACAATGCGTTCTTTTTGTTGAAGTTGACCAAGGATTGGTGAATGCATGTAAACTTTTGAGTTGCTATTGCCAATTTTCTCATATTGCAACGAGAATGAAAGAAATGATGTATTTTTTGGGCTATTCTCGACTCAGCATTCAATGTTTTTTTGTGAACCACTATTCTAAAGGCATTTCGTTGCATTTAAATGAATATCAGTGCCTGAGGCAACAGAATGCCATGTTCAAATTTTTATTTATTTATTATTTTCTTCGTGTATTGTTGGTGTTGAAAGGACGTCCTCTTCATCCTTTCAGGTACGGCAACTCAGGTCCCATCAGCCTTCCAGAAAACAAGCAGAAGTTGGCAGCTCGCACCGCTCTCCTGCACTGCTTCTCCACGCACCTCCAAATTAGCCAGCCTCCCTCTGCGGCTCAAGTAATTGATTGTGATCTGCTTCTCCCAATGTCTTTGTTGTTGGCTTACCTATTGGAGCTAATCTACATTTCTTTTATAGCTGAGCAGCTCTCATAGTTATTTTCCCCCCTGAGAACATATGACAGGCAATAGGTTTAGGTTAGTCAGATTTGACTAATCTGTAATTGGGACTGGCACCCCCCCAGCTGAGATAGTGTTTGGTTACCTTTGCGATCGATTGGCCTATGTGCCTTTTTTTGCTGTATCTTATTTTTTTCCTCTTTCTGTCTAATTTGTAGCTTTGTTGTGCTGGAGTATCCTGAGTAGGAACATACTCCGTGCATAGATAGATCCCACGTTTTCCTTACTGTATACTAAATAATCCCTTTTCTTTTCTCTGGAAACATTTTTGCAGTAACAACAAAGCCTGAAACTAACTCCTACACTACTGCTTTCTGTTCATGGCTTCTTAAGGATTTGGGCTATTTTTATGGGCACATTGCTGAGCAGAAGGTACAGATCATATAGGACTTGGCAATGCTAAAATGAGCCACTTGGTTTGTTCTTGTTACCTTATTCTATTCAGACGATGGGAAAAATTAGAGCACTTTAGATTTATCTCATTCATTTTACTGCAAAACGAGCAATTGATTATGTGCTTGTACGACCAACTTTTGCTAATGTTCAATTGGGTCAAAAACGGTGGTGCGCTTCGAAGCTTTGAACGTTACGTCAGTCGTTCCACTATCTTTAGTGCACTGGAATTAACAAATGTATCAATTTCAGAAGTATTCACAAATGGGCTCAGCTAATGTTTGTACTCATTAATAACGTTCTTCAGAGATTTCTGGGACAATTAGTCGTTGGAGCTCGGGAAATTTGTCGTTCTTCTTTTAAAGTATGATGCCTTTTCCCTTTTTTCTCTTTCATGTTCACTGGGTAGTGTTTAAGCACTGTAATTTTGTCTTTTATTATTTTTCCCTCTGTGTGAAAGGATCATTTTTTGAGCAAGCATCCATGTCCATGCAGGATTGATCAATAATTATTCAATCACATTTAGTAGGGACAAACCAATCTGTTCCGCTCAACAGAAGTGCCCCGCTCTCAGCAGTCGAGCTATGGAGGCCATTTAGGGCACAGCCAATAACCCAGTGTGACTTGTGTTCCAGGCCGGACACGCACGGAGTGAGTACAGCGCCCGGCAGCCGCTGTCCGCGTGTCTGCGCCAGGCTGCGCTCAGCCCCCTCACCAAATCCAAGGCCTTCCAGGCGCGCATCACTTCCGATCCTCAGAACGACCGGCCTCCCCAGCTGGAACCCTTTACACCCTTCAGGTACACGAGTTATCTGATAGGTGGTTGCTGCATGGTGGGTTTAAGTTCGCGTGTGTGTCAGATTTTAACTTTGATATGTTGTGGATTGTGTCACTCTGTTACTTCTACATGCTCTATAGCGTAGGTGTGATGCCTGGTCGGTGCAGAGTGCGTGTACTAACCATCGTTATATTATTTATTCATCTTCAAATGTACAGTATTAAGTTATACCATACCCCAAAAGGTCTTGAATTTTAAGTTTGCAATAGGTTCAAGGTTGATTTTTTCGGGGAAAACAGGGAAAGGATCTTCGAAAGGACACGTCTATTTGCCTGTCTAGGGATGGGATTGAGCACGAATATTTATCTCTTCATTTTTGTCTCGCAGTTCTATAGGTAATGTTCAATTGAAGAATAGTTTATACTGTGGAAGTTGGAACTACAAACGCAAAAATCAACTTTGGTACTCTCTTTCTCCATATAAAGCAAAGTTGCTGACAACGAGACAGTATCATTCATATGGTTCACGGCTAAAAATGCCTACCCATTCTGAAAGAAAAATGTTTCTATGAATTCCAAGGCCATGGCGACACAAGCGTTTACCAATGCGGAACTTGTACATTAAATAAAATGGAGTTAATTACTTAATTTGTAAGCTACTTTGTCTCAGCAAATTGATAGTTAGGACAAGAAGGAAAAATTACTGAATTGGGTCGTGTTCAATGAATTGAATAACACTCGATGAGATGTACACTACACTTGTGGACACTAACCATAGCTCAGTTGTGTCATTCATTCGCTCTTGATTATCAACTCCTGCTATCGATCATAAGTATTTGCGGTCCTTGGACTCCTTTTTTTCTGTTTGGTCCTCTATGTTTGAAATAAGTTGGTGCAATTTTTTATCTCAATTGTGTTTATGCTGTTATTGAAAACACTTGAAATTTATGGAGAAAAACGCTTATTGATTTTCTGAATTAAATCTTATAGCCATTATTAGGTTTTTTATTGGACTCGTTTTTGACCTGGCTTACCATCTCTTGTTGAAACCCCAACTGATGATATAAATTAATACCAGTTATTCAACTGACACAATCCTTGATCCATGTTGCAAATAACTAGGACTAATTTTTATCCTTATTAGTTGAGTCCCGTATGAGTTATTGTTTGTAACTCGAGTGTCGACCGTAATTTTAGTTTTTTGAATTCTGATGTATTTCTCAAAATTTCTATTTTGTTTGAGCTTATAACCAGAATAATACATCATCACCTCTAAGTGCCCGCGTGCTGAAATACACCTTTATCCTTCCTTTTTTGGACACATTTGTTGTAGTTAGTGAGGCTTAAGCTAAGTTGTAATCAAATTTAATCTGGTTTGTGATTTACTAAGGTATTTTTTCATCATATCAGTGACCCCAAACAGATAATGTCACTTGCGTTCTCAACATTAGCTGGCAAACGGTATGATAATTCCTGTTTTTTTTTTTTTTTGACAGGTCGCGAGCTGAACGACTGCAGAAGCGCCGCGAGGCTGAGCTCTCTAAAAGGTAACCAATCATGCATAAATTGCAATTCAAAGGAGCTTGAACTCACGACTATCAATCTTACTTACATGGAACGCAAGATTTTTCCTGTTATTTTTTATTATTATTTGGAAGTCATTTTATGTGGAATAAGTACAGAAATATGAAGTGATGCGTAAATAGACTTCGGGAGCCAATAATGAACAATTATGCACTTATACTGTTCAGTGGTTATTCATCAGGCCTGGCACTTACTCCAGTCGAATATCTCTGAGTGTGATTAGTATTTTATTATTGCTCAAAAAATTCGTTGATTGGTTACATGGCCCAAGTGAGCTAAAAAGATTTCTTTCACTTCTTTCTGGCTGAATTTTTTTGAGTATTATACAGAACTTTATGTATTTTCTCGTTCGCGTTGCAGCGAGTGCTCCCTGCTGTTCCCGAGCCGTCTCCTGGAAGGCAGTCGTACTTCAGGTGCTTTCGAGGCCTCTACTGCGAGGTAATTTATTTTGTGTTCTGTTTCCTTGTAAATTGGTAACCTTTACCTTAGATTTATCAATTCTACGTGCATGAAACGAGTCGCCCATGCCATTTATTTCGAGCACCAGGTTACAGTCATGCTATTTACGCTCCTTACTTAGCTTCTAGATCTGTATCAGCAGTAGGGCTGTGGCCTGAGATACTCTATCCTCATGAATATAGTTTACTCCTGAGAACCTACAACCATGTTGATGGTATTGCACGGTTGCTTTCAAATACATAGCTCATGTGACTGTTATTTAACATATCGCATACGTGGCTTTGAGGTGGGCTTGTTTTGTGAAAACCATTTTGAAGTTGTGGGCTATTTAGTTTATTGGACGGTCGCTTTGTTTCGTAAACATCAGCACTGCTCTGATAATATAAAATACACTGGCTTGAAAATGCTTTAAAAATATTATTGAGTGCTATTTTATGCAAGATCTACATTTGGTGCCTATTATTACACTAAATAGATTACTTGACACCGTTGGTCTAATCCAGCACAGTTTTGTGCTGGCTTAGTAATATATTCGTACATATGACAAGAGCTGATTTACATTGTTGTGGCGGTGGTGAAATCACTAGTACTTTAAATGTTTCATTTGCATTTGTTAACCGATGCAAGACACGTCTGTTGCCCTTATCTTTGATACAAGAATGTTAGGCACGGTTAAAGCGGTGCAGCTAGTTTAGCCAGTTTTCTGTCTGTTGACCTATATATTACAATTTTTCAAAAGTTTTTCATGCCATGACTCGAGAAGGAAGTAGCGTTCTAAAATATTTCTCACCTATTAAATTCAAAGGAGCTTGTGAATACCTGGATAATTTAGATACACTTCTAGAGTCATTGTCATGAAGAATCGAATCACTTTCGTTAACTTTAGTTCCAAGCGTCTTGAAATGTATAAAAAAGTTGGTGCTCAAATTTCATCGACATGGCTGAAAGAAATGCATTAATGGATTCGTGTCATAATACATTTTATCCCAAATAGCGTTTTTTTTTTTTTTAGTGTGCAACACTCCTTTCATCGTCAGTATTTAGCAAGAGCTTGCCAAAGTAGGTAATATTCAAAGTTACTCTTTTGCCTCTCTAAAATTCATTACTTAATTTAGTAAGTTTGGTAAGTTTGAAATTAACAAGTATTTGAAATTTGGTGTACTGGTTTGCGATACCTCAATTCAGTGGCGTTGTTGTCTAGTTAATTGGCTTGAAATTGATGGAATAAATACATTAGGTAAAGGTTCAAGGTTGATTTTTTTGGGGAAAGCAGGGAAAGGATCTTCGAAAGGACACGTATATTTGCCTGTGAATTTTTATATTTCTAAAATATAAAAATTACTCCATGAATTATTTTTTTTAACAGACCGTAAGGTATAGCAGGATTTTGATATCTGATAAACAAAGCGTGTTTGTTTCACGCTGGTAACCCACGTGTGCAGACTGTCGTCGCTGTGTAACGTGTCCGCCCACATCACAGCGGTGCTCAACACCCCCACCGCCCTCCGCCGCGCCCGCCCCTCCCTGCTCAGCCGCGCGCCCTCCGCCATCGACAGCACCATCGCGTCCACCCCGCAGTCCATTCTCAAGGTAGCGAACCGTTTCTCTCGTCCTTCACCTCCACGCACCAGTGTCGTGAACGCTAGGATTTAATGCGAAATAATTTTGTTTGGTACCCCTAAAGATGTTACCTATTCAATGTACAGTACTAATGAAGGGACTTTGCCTTCTGCTACGTTTTCTTGATTAAATTAGCGGGTTTTTGTCAGGAATCTGTCAGTATTTGGAGGGGTATAGGTTTATATATTTTGGTAATTGAAGCGGGCTTTCAGCAATTTATATAATATTTTTGCACCTGTTATTTTGCGTTAAAAATTCATGAGTTTGCAGCTTCAATCGACTAATATTGCTCCTTCAGATAAATTCAGTTATCACATCTCTGAATATTATTCTCTTCACTATAGAAATAAATTCCTGTCTTAAAGGCTAGTGGCCTCATGCAAATGGCATCCCTCACCTGCATACTGATGTTAGCTGTATTTTGGGACACCTCCTTTCATCAGCTATTTCAAATGGTGAGAACACGAATTTGGTTATCTTGCTTTGATTTTATAACAAATAGAATTTGTTGCATGGCGCGGTAGGTCCGGTCTCTGCTGAAGCGCCCCATGAGCCCGTGCAGCGACCTCTCCGTGCCACCGCCGCCTCGCTCCACACCCAGACCTTCTCTTCCGAGCAAAGGTTTGTGATGCTGCCCCTCTTTGATTTACACTTCATACCTTGCGATCTGCTGTGCATGAGGGATTGCTTACGGTGGCTGTGTCTCCCAGTCATGCCCTCTACTTGATTTCTGCATGGAATGACTCAGGATAACCCACGAGTTATTTTTATTAGACTAATTTGGTACTCAGGCAGCTCACTTCTTGGTATCGGCATGTTGTATGTATATTGTTGGGTAAATGGATGTGTAATGATGTGATATTATTTAAATTGTTTAATATTGCTGGGTAACTGAATTGATCGTAATAAAGGCCCCAACTGTCGTCAGTCTTCGGTTTCTAACCCCCTCTATGCAAGCAAATTCACGTGTATTGTTATTTCAACGGAAGGATGTTACATACACATCCATGCTTTTCATATTATGTTACTGATAGAAACTTTGAGCTTCATTTTTATGTATTTATGATACAACACATGGATCGATTTATCCATGTTGGATTATAAATCAACAAGTCTCATTGAGATCTTTGGTTACGCTCGCTTTTGAAAGCATGTCTCATTAAGTTGCGAAGAGAACTGAACCTGAGTTTTCTATCCTTAGATTTATAAAGTTGAAATTTTAACGAATTATTCATATTTGAACTTATTGCAAATATTTAGGAATACATCAAGCTTCAAGCCTTATTTGCAGGTTAGTACTTTAGCAAGAAGCCTGTTGCTTTGAACTGTAATTCAATGTGGCGGTTATGTCAACTTATTTATTTTTCCGTTTTTTGGTAAATGCTAATTAATGAAAATCTTTCTACAAGTCTACAATGTTTCCGTAATCTCTTTTGGGGAAATGATGTCAAGTGATAGTTCAAATTTTTGTTCTAAAATTTAGCATATTTTTGATTTAGAAATTCTAGTTGAATTTAGTTTTATGGAATTTACTTACACTCTTCAAGACTTAGTGTATTTTATGGTTTTGGCTATTGATTTTCCTTTTTTCTCCAAGGTGATGAGGTTTGCTTTAGCTTAGTTTTCGGTTGAGCATAATTGACCTGACTTTTTGTCTTGTGTGCAGCGTTGATAGAGGACGATGGCGGAGCTTCAGACTCGTCCTGCCTGACGCCTAAGCAGCTGAGGTTTGCCCTGCCCTCACCTCCACCCCAGGAAGCCGGGGCCAATGATGCTGCCAAGACCAGCGCGCTTGTTGACGGGGACTCGGACGACCACAGCGACCTGGATGTGCAGCTCGAGCCTTACATCAACCTCAAGGCGACCATGGCGGCCTCGAGCACCGCCCTGTACGAAGAGCAGGAGTCCTGGGAGCTCATGGGCGACCAGTCCCTGCCAACTGATCCCCAGCCCTCCTTCAGTGGCGCACTGCTGCAGGCTTCCAAGTGAGAAATTACCTGGTCACTTTCAAGTGTACGCATTATTTCATGCGTTGACATGCGATGAGGTAAACTGAATTTCATTGTTTAACTCAAATTTAAAGTCAATAGTTGTTATAAAAAATGTATTAATAACAAACATTAACTGAGTATATTAAATAAAATACCATTAATTTCAAAAGATTGTTGAAACTATTTCGAGCGACCCATCGGTGGGTCATTTCGCAGCTGGAAAAATTTAAGCACGACCCACCGATGGGTTGTATTGCAAGCAACGTGTTAAAGGGTTACCAAAATCTTGCGTATTAATGCCGGTTCCTCTCCACTATCTTACTGTCAGTCCATGCTTAGTGAATAACAGTTCAAATCTATTGTGTATACATCAGCACAATCCTTAAATTGATGTTTCTTTTCAACCAAGTGCAAAATCTATTCCAGCTTCAATGACTTGTTCTAATTTACTTATGACTTTTTGAATTGATAAATGATACTTTGTTCGCCTTACGTCATTGATCGCTACATTTATTTTCCAGGTCAGAACAAAGCCTCACAGTAGGCAAAGGAAAAAGTTCAACTGCAGCTGAGCCAACTGATGATCTAGACTCAACAGTGAGCGATGTAGATGAGAATTTTTTCAGCTTTGAGAGCGAGAACGTTGATGAACTCAACGATAGTAAGACAAATAGTTATTGTGTTGAAGAACAGAAAGCTGATAATGAAGAAAAAATCTCTGTTGGTGAGGGCGCTGAGCAGACGGCTGACGGTGAAGATGCTTTGGCAGACGTTCAGGTAAACCAGAAAAAGAGCGTGTCAGCAGATAAGTCTATTGTTCAACTCGTGGGGACAGATACATCTAAGGCACTCAGCCCAGATCCCAGTCAAATGGAAACTCAACCGAGCAGTGCTGTTCACGTGAGGGATATTCCCAATGATACATCAGAAAAACGATTCGAAGAAGACATCATGACTGCTGCAGTACCAACAAACGATTCCTTTTTAGTAGAAGAGCAAAGTAGTCAAGACGCGTCAGATGTTCATATTGGCCTTGCGGTCTCAAAAACTAAAAACCTCGGTGGTGCCCGTGCTTTTGTACCTGAGCTTCAAAAACTAAGTGAAATCTCAGCGGAAGACGTAGAGGCGAGTTTGAACCAGAGCAATGCTGTAAACTCATCAGTTGCTAGACCTCCTTTCTCATCCGATTTGCTTGTGGCGAGTAACGAGGCGTCATCCTGCAAACGGCGCAGAGATTCAAATTTGTCTATCTCCGAAGAAGAAATTGACATTGGACAACCGCCTAATAAGACAGCCAAAATTGTGTCGGAAACAACTCTCTCGATCGTTTCAACACAGGTACAAGAAGCTGTTCATTCATTGCAATTCTCCGATTCTGATGATGAGTCTACAGAGAAATATTTGTCAAAAACGAGCGTCCTAAAGAAAGTGGTGACCACATCTCGTGAGGAGTTTGCGTCTGTAGAAAAGCATTATCCATCTGCCACTCTTTCCTTAAATGAAGAAATCACGGAAGAAAGTGACCAAATGGAAAAAACTTTAGAAAACCCAATTGCGCTAGAGAAAAGAATGCCTGCAGTTCTAATTTCCCCTTCATCAGAAGGTAAAACTCCTAAATTGAGTAAAAAGAGTCCATCAGCAGAGAAGCCACCAACTCCAAGTCGGGAGGTAGTCAAGGAGAGAATTCGCGAGATCGTAAACCAACTGCATTTCTCAGGTTCTGAAGATAGTTCTGATGATGAAACCGATTTGGTGACTCCTGCCACTGTTGCATCTTCTACTGAACCACCAAGTCATGTGGAAGTACAGAGTGTTGACAGGAGCATCAGTAAATCCCCATTGGTCAGTGCGCAGGGTGATGTAGATGCTCCAGTGCCGGACTCGTCACAGCAATCTGCGCTTAGTGTTTCGAACAAAGCTCTTTCAACTCCATTGAAAAATAAAGTATCCTCAGATTCTGTAGAATCTGTGTCAGTATCTTCTAGAAGTGCCACTCCTAAGAGAAGCAGACGTTTAAGTGGTATCGATACCTCGAACATCATTGTTGCGTCTTCTGCTACGCCTCTCAACAAAAGCGCAAGTAGAGTTGATGTGTCCAACATACTTGAACCTCCGGTAGAGTTTGGCAATTCAAACAGTCGGCCTTCAACTCCTCTTCGTCGTAGCGGTCGCAGGCCAGCAGGAGAATCACCCTTACCCGCTAGTTATATTGAAAGATTAGAAGCAGATGACAAAGAGCAGCTAGCATCTTCCAACATTGAGATTCCAAGTGCTAAGGATGCCACAACTACACCGCCGGCTGCGTCTAATGAGTCTCAGCAACTAAAGAAAACGCCGGCTACAATTTCTCCTGCTGTAACGCCTGGCAATAATGTAGACCAGACACTAACTAAAACGTCCGAGCAGCTAGTGACTGAAAAAGTTAAAAAAGACTCTACTCTTGCTAATCTTGATGAAAGTACTGAAGCTACGCAGCCGCTTGTTGAGAAGGAAACGAGTGATGCGAAAAGCGCAACACCTTCACGTAGGGGCAGACTTTCGAGTTTAAGTGAAGTGTCCAAGCTTCTTTCTCCTGCAACTCCGCTACGGCGAAGCTCACGACGTTCGGTTACTCCTTCTAAGTTCGGAACTCCTGTTCTACAGAGCGTTCTTGAAGAATCTGAGCAAAAGACTCCCCAAAAGCTTTTTCATCCTTCAGCGAATGACCGTGAAAGTTCACCTAGTAAAGTATTAATGCCTGACGCTGAAGTAGCTGCTAAAACGCCCTCGACAGCACGAAAGGGACGCAGGAAAAACATTGATTCTGGTACCCCTGTTAAGAGCCCTGCTGTGACGCCGTCTACTACTCCTGTGCGCAGAAGTCACCGTGGCACCACTCCTGTCTCTGACTCCCTTCAGGTCATCGAAGAAGTTGAAGGCGAAATTACTGAAGATGAGACACAGTCTGTAACTACTCCTTCCAAATTGCAAGCCATCAAAAATCGTAGAAAAAGTCGTCGTTCAATTGCAGCACCGGATTTGCAACCAATCGATGAAGATGAAGAACTCGCCACGACAACAGCATCGATTGCTAAAACTCCTCAGTCAAAAGTGAAGTCAAAGCTGGCGGCTGCTTCACCGTCTTCAGAAAAGAATGATGTGTCAGTAGCGACACAGTCGCGAAAGTCGATTAGGATGCGCAGCCTTGCGGGAGTGATAAGCGACAGTGAGCAGACCGAATTGGTGAGTTTCACTTCAGAAAACATATTCATGTCTTCGCTTGAATAATTATTTTCACTTTTATTGTTAGCTATGAAAAAAGCTAGGCTTGAACTAACTTAGAATCTAATATTTCTTGTTAAAATTCGTACACTCACGAATACATAGGTTAGTAGTGTGACTTTTCATTTTAATAACTTTCAGGTGGTTTTGGGACACGTTTTTGCTGCGTTATTATGCCGTTCTTCACCGTTGCCTCGTGATCTATTTCTTGAACGTTTTTTGGAAGCCGAATATGTATTCTTTCTTTCAATTCTAGCTATAAATTTTCAAATGAGAAATGACAAAATTGTAATTGAATTTTTTCTAGACTCGTCCAGCGATAGAGTTTGGGATTATCCTCGTACTGTAATTGAGGTCACGTGTCGAACCCAAAGTCTTGTGTTGATCACTAATTGTAGTCATCATATTTCATTTCTTTTTAGATTGCAATCAAGTATCCTGACTTACTTTGACTGTCGCTCTACTCTAATGTTCTACGTAGAATGAAGTTGTAATTTCGTCATTATGACTCGAGAATTTACCTGTTTATGGGGTTCTCCGGGGGACATTTTCTCTCCGATAGGTCATTTTTCATGTTTTTGTTGGAAAAAGACCCTTGGGTGATGGACTATTCGGTCCTAAAATTTTATGGCGTTACGGACAAAAGATCTCCTTCCCCCTAGGGGGGGGGGGGGTAAGGGGACCAAAATCTTAAATTTTCGACCCCAAATACAAAGAAAACAAAAGAAGACATGGAAAATTTGCAAAAGTACTTTTGTTAGATATGTTCCCAAGGATTCTTAAACTGTCTGTTTTTGTTCTAGCATAAAAACTCAATGAGTTGTATTCTTTTGAAATATCAATACCAGTGGACTAAAAACCAATATGTCACATTTTTTCAAAAACTAAGGCCTGAATCAAAAAAATGTATAGAAGAAATTATGTTTCTTTTCAAAAGTTATGTATAATAGTTAAATTTCATAAGAATCAGACTGAAAACAAAAAATTTCATAATTTTATGAAATAAGTAAAAAAAAATTAATTTTTTTTTTGTAAATTACAATTCACAGTGTGAATATGATGTTATGCATGGAGATTATCAAAATAAAAATGAAAACAGCATTCAATTACATAAATTTTCCATTATATTTCACTTCAACAAAAATTTTTGTTTTTGGCCTATACTGTTGTCACTTATTTTCGAAATTCAAAAGAATAGAAGTCATTGAGTTTTTATGCTAGGAAGAAAACAAAGGCGGTTTTGGAATCCTTGAAGCATTTCTAGCCAAGTTATATTGCCACTTTTTCCATTTTTACATTTTAATTTTTTTATTATAGTTCAAATCCAAAAATTTCGGGATATATGATATATATATATAAAAATGCAAAATCCCTGAATATATCTTTGTTAGAAATGTTCCAAGAATTCCAAAACTGTCTTTGAATTTGTTCTAGCATAAAAACCCAATGACTTCTATTCTTTTGAAATATCCATAAAAATGACCCTAAAAACTAATATTTCAAATTTTTCGGAAAAAACTAAGGCCTAAATCAAAAAATTTCAGGAGTTCAAATATGTTTTTCTTGCAAAAATACATATACTGGCCAAATTTTAGACCAATCGGATCAAAACTTTAATGAAAGTTTTTTCTTTGTACAAATTATTTTGTCAATTCTTTTTTAGCGGTCTTGTTTAAATAATTAAACTAAATGCCATCTGCTAAACTAGGGGTTTTAATTTTTCTGATCCGATTATCAACATGAACAGTTTAAAGTCATTCATACATTGAATTTTCATAAATGGTCGAACATATTGAACATTAGTTGGTTACATGAACAATTTCATCGCTAACTGTTAATCGGTTAATGACTACAACGTGGGACACTTTCCTTGTGAGCTGATTTATAGATACTTTTGAGTTAAGACTTTATTTGGTATATTAACGAGCCATAAATTCTTCAGTTTCTCTAGTACTGAGCGACTTCGCCGTGACTGCTCAGAATAATGGTCTGTCTGGGTCATTTTATTTTATGAAGGTCATACGATACAGATTCTCATGATGTATCCTGGGTAGATAACGTTTCAAAATTGTTGATGTCTAACGAAATGATACAAAACGTAATTTCGAAACTTTATACGTTTCGGATGGCTTAATTTCTTAGTTGATTTTCTCCCTCAGGAATCGACCAAATCTCGACGTAGGAGCAGCGTTAGTTCTGCCGCCTCCATAAAAAAAGAACCTCGCCTCAGACAGAGTTTAGGTTCCATGAAGCTTCTTAAAGATGGTGAGTTTGATGTATGAAATAATTTGTTCGTTTAGCTGGTCATAGTCACCTAGCCATGAGTGAGCAGCGGTTCGTTTCTTTTCAAATTGTGACTTGTTATGTTGAGTTTGGTCTTTTTATGATTATTTCTTGCTTATCTTACCCATAGCAACGAACATCGTACTAGGTCCTACTCATTTTCGGTAGGGCTCTGCTCGGAGCCCAAAGCTGAATCCTCACTGACACCAGCACTGGCTAGTGCGTGTCTCTCAGTGTTAGCGCTGCGGTCTGTTGTTTACGTGATCAGGATTTCTGTGTTACTGGATGGAGTGAAGGGTTACTCTCTAACTTCTGTAGTTGGAAATATCGGAATTTACCTAAATCTCATTATTTTGTGCTAAACTTCAAATTGACGAATTGCAGTACGTTTCTTTTTTATAGAAGTTAAGAGACCGTCTATTTGCTCGATCAAATCAAGAGGGGCTTTCAGTTGATGTCTGCAGTTCTTTGATGCTCTTTGATGAATATAATTCTTCAATCAAGGATAAGATTGTGTGGTCTTGTATGGGCACTGTCAAACATCCTTGTTTTTTCATTTGGTGACAGAGGTTTTATGTTTTATTAGTATACCTTATTCCAGGAAGGAAATTTTCGGAAAATTTATTTCATTGAATTAATAAGTATTTAATGTCGATTAAAATTAATATAAGCTAAAAATAACAAAGTGCTCATAGGATCATTTATTAATTTTTAACTTGGGTTGAACGCCCTCATACATTTAGACTGTCTTGTATTTTTAGTTTTGCATATTAATTTGGAATCGTTATACCGTGTGTAAAATGAGACCTAAAGAAAATAGTTACAAACGAAAGATTCAACCCTGGCCAAGGTGGCAACGAGGGCCAGGTAAACTGACGTGGGGTATCGGAGGCTCGCGGTCCAACCGAGTACGCACTGCGGAAGACCAAAACGCAACGCACTAAAGAGTTAGTGAAATCGGCAGCCCTACCAAACGAAGTCAAATCTATCAGGACACCTGTGACCTATCAGGCATGCAAGCCAACGAGCAGCTGCACAACTATCTCGGTACCCTCAGCACCTGTCACTTTCGAACTAAATAGCGACCAGCGAGATATGAATATTACATCCTAATTTACAATTGTAAGTGTCAAGTCCATTGCAACAGATACTATTAAATCACTTATTAGGTTGGTAGTGGTTAAATCAATATAGTAATTATTATTGTCGTCCGTTTAGGATTATCAGTCCAACTTCCATGTTTAATAAACGGTTCAATTATTTGTTGAATTTAAATCTTTAGAATCATACACAGCCTGATTTAACTTGAAATTTTCCATTATATAGCTGTAAATCCTCTATTTTGATCTAAACATGAACATGAAAAGGGTCACCTTTTAAATGAGAATAATTTTAAGTGAAATGAACCAAAAGCAACCTAATCCAACTACATGCTATTGGCTCTTGATTAACTCTAAAGAGCATAGATTGTACGTACAGTTGTATTCGGGATGAATTGCGAACAACCTCCCACAAATAAATTAGCAAATAATTTTACTAAAAGCCGTCCTTCGCGTGGCGCGCCTAAACGTTCGCGATAATCATTTGCCCGGATATTTTGCCATTGCGAGTATCCTGAACAGAAGATTAGGATAATATTACCAAAGATAATTGTTCACGTTTATTCCGTCAGACGTAAGTGAAGACGAGGACTCAACCTCCGGGAAGGACTCCGGACGGCCGAGGCGAAAGTCGACTCTACCGTTTGACTCGAGTGTCGTGAAGATGTCCGGTGATCTCGAGGATGACGATGACTTGCCTGAAGAGGAGCTTGAGACGTCCGTAGAGGAGCCCACCGACCATTCCGACGCAGGGGACCTCGAAAGTGACGGAGGCCATGAAAATACAGGTAGCCAAAGGTTGACTTTTTTCAAATTCTTGTTGCTAGTGCGTGTGCCGGTAATTATTCTGAGAATGTGGCTCTCAGTAACCTTACATGGCTGTCGAAATTTTTTATATGCCAGAAACGAACTCATTTGTTGACTATTTTAATCCTACGTTTTTTATCTTTTCCGAAATTTTACTCGTTTTCCGTTATTTTAGCCGTGAGGCCACAAATCCTCTTGCACACAAACGTACATTTTCCCTTATTCCTGTTGTGCGCATTGTGATCTAGAATACTGACATCCTTTCTGATCTTTGCGTCAGCAGAGCAATGCCTAAAATTTAATCAACTCTGAACCTAAAACAAACTAAATTTTAATTTTTTCGTGGTGGATGTTTAGAGTTGTGAAAAATAAAGTTTTATTTCTACAATAACTGTAAACATATGCTTCGATCCGTTCGCACATGTTTCATCTATTTATACCTTTGAATATTTTCTTATTACTTTTGCGAAAGTTTAACAACGTTTTAACAGGGTCCCCGCGTATTGGGCCATATGTGACTAACTAGATAAATTGCCCATTCACGTACCGGTGTAAATGAATGGCGTTTCATCTATTTCGCGACCTCTTTAAGAAATAACTGTTGTCACGCGAGGGGAAATGTTATCGTGCAATTGTATTTCCAGATTTCTGAGGAATGATAAAAATGTATTTGAGAATTAAAGTCGATTTCCCAGTTCTGCTACTTACACAACCTAACTACACCAACCGTTAGCCATTGCGGAAACGGTTTGAATGTGTTAAATCTTAAATTTTACTGATGACGGTCAAAATTTTCAGCATTTTGGCACTCCTAGACTATAAGTTAGGCAACAAATTTCTGTATTGGTTTCTTTTTGATCGTTTTTTTTTGTGGAGAAATACACTGGTGAAAGTTATTTAAAAAATCTTACACAATTAGCCTTTCTCTGTAGAAACTGAAAAAGCTCACCTCTTCAGTAAGCCTTGTCAATTAAGTTATGCCTTGAGTTTCATTTTCGGTTTACTAGTCGTGTTATTTAGGCTTCTAGAAGGAGCTTCATGGAGACATGCGCATGAAATATCTGACACTCGTTGTTCACAGAAGTAGGAAGGCGCACACGGATGCGCCCGCTGCGCAAGGCACAGCAGCAAACTAGCGGAGAGGAGCAGAAGTCGCGGAGAGCCTCGGGCCGGCGCGCGTCTCTAGCGAGCAGCGGTGCCGGCGGCAGGAAGGTCGGCATCAAAAGACCGCGCGAGTCCATGCGTCTCGTCATCTCGGAAACTGGTCAGTGCAGCTCCTTAATATTACATAAATTAGCGTAACGAAAATATTCTGCTAAGAAGTCGCTCCGGACTTTTAAGTTTATCTTCAGCATTCTGAACATCATTATATTTTCTGAAGTTTGAGAATGGACTCACGTGAATTCAACAAGAGTAGTTTCCATTAGACGCATCACCATGACATAGGTTCTTCTCTCTATCCTCTGTTCAATATTTCCTAGAAATAAATCTGTATCCTGAGCACGGGTAGAAGCCGTTTTCTATCTCTAGACGGTAACATGGTCGGAATGGTCGAGCTTCTCAGTAGAATGAAAAGAGAATGGTTGTAACCGGTGATAATTTTTAATTTTTGACACAAGACGAAAATTCAACTTGCTACGTCATGTTACTACGTGACCCACCTTGAAAATAATTTCAGATATTGACAAAAATTGATCCGTTCCTTAGGACTTATTTTGTTGATGAGTAAAAAGTATACACAAGTTTCCAGTTGAGCTTTAGTGAACTTGGCCGTTCAGTATTGGCGGAGGTAACAGTTTGCTATCGTCATTGAACTTGGTGCTCCTCGCAAGCGTTCTGAACTTGCCTTCTGCGGTCAGTATTGGTAGTTGTGAGAGTTTTGCCAATTTTTAAAGGTCACTCAATATACGAGTAGTATTACTTACTGAATGCCTCTCGTATGGAACAGAAATGAATTGTGCGTTCATAGATAGACACAGTTGGGCACTACCCTAGCCTAATAAATAGGAGATGGTGACCACGAGTAAGGCTATTACTGCAAACGCAAGACTCCCATATGTTGAGAATTCCATTTAAGTCCCACTTTTTCGGCCAGAATTCTTAGCGTTTACATTTTAACTAGGGTTGAGGGAAAGAATTAGTGCAACACATGCACTTTCAACTTGACGATATGGACCAAAAGAAATTTTATTACTCTCGTCAATAAATATTTCAATTTACCCTTAATTATTTCCTGTGCAGAGGAGGAAGAAGAAGAAGAGGGTGCTGCGGCCGCCGATGCGTCATCAAGGCCGAAGAGGAAGCGACGCTCTGTTAGGGCGGATGCGAATTAACGCTTAAGCGCTAACGACCTCTCATTTAATTAATTTTCATAAGTTATACTATGTTTTCTGTATAAGTTTGATACAATAATAACTTACATCGTGTCGTTTGAGTAATCCTACGTACAATTTGACGGCTTTAGATGATCTGGCATATTCCTCCCACGAGTTTGCCTAGCTAGATGTGTAACGACAGACGGGCATCAGCCCTACAATTACGTCAAATTTTCTGCCTAGGTTGGAAGTTCATACACTACTGTAATTCGCACAACGTTAAAGCATCAATGAAGCAGAATGTGATAACCCCAGTGCTAGAATCTCATTTGGATGTTACAATTTAAGTTCTATTTACAACTTGTGTGCCATTAATGTCGCATAGCCCCTATGTTTCAAATGTGGGTACCGGCAAGGCAACCAATAGCCATTTGTGTGAAGTTGTGAACCCTTCACTAAATGTCTCCCCGTTAGCGGCTTTTATGCAAAATTATTTTGTATCGCATTAATTGAATTTACCATTGTCGGTTCATCAGTTATTTAATGAGGGGGTGTTGATAAAATCAATATTGAAGCACGGACAAGTCCTTTACTGCTCTCATTTACGCATCCCGCCTACGACCAATAAATTAATTTATTCGCCATAGCCATGTGGCTAGAGGGTTCTGCCGCCGTGCGGGAGACCCGGGATCGAATCTCGGCGCTGGCAGTGGCGATTTTCTCTGTTGGGTATAGGAGAAAAATTCCAAGCACAATACCCCACTCTACCCAGGTGTCTGAAATGGGTACCGGTCTCGACCGGGGGAAAGCGTCCTGGCGTTAGTTATAAGGCATTTGAAAATCCAATGTACAAGGTGATATGTATCAGGCTTGATTGGAAATAAAGCATCCGTAGATGCCTTCATTATATTCGTGTATCTTTAAAGGGGACTCAACTGCAATGCAAATCTACTAACTAACCTGGCAAAACTAGATCCTCTGCATCATACCGCCCTCCGACTGTGCACTGGCGCTTTTCGCACTTCACCGGTGGCTAGTTTGTGTGTGGAGAGTGGCGAGCCCCCTCTCTGGGCACGGCGGCTTACTTTGAGCCTGCAGTACCTGGCCAGACTGGAGCAGCTCCCTCTATCCCCAACTTGGATGAGCGTACACGCACCTTTGGGACGATATCTGCGCTTTCCATACTTCCTTCCTTCATCCATGAGCTATCATGTGCTGGTTCAGACCATGCAGCTGGATGGTATGCGAGTGTGCCCCTGTATTCCTGATAGCACCCCAACCTGGCGACTGCCAATAGAGACTTTCTGCACTGGGTGTCGGCTGCCCAAGAAGCTTTCATTGCCGGCTAACGCCATTAGAGGCCTGTTTCTTGAACATGTTGTTGACCAGCACGCTGCGTCAGTGAAGATCTACACCGATGGCTCAAAGTCTGGCAACGCTGTGGGGTGCTCCGCTGTCTCGGGTGAGATGGTAAGAGCTGGAAGACTTCTCCCGGAGACCTCTGTGTTCACTGCTGAACTGTATGGTGTCGTGCAGGCTCTGCAACTCATAGAGGAACATCCAAATTACCACTTCACTATTTTCACGGACTCAAAGAGCATCATAGATGCTATTCAAAGCTATGCAAGCAGCCACCCCGTTATTGGTGAGATTTACGACGTGTTGATGCGACTTGTACGCGTCTCAAAACAGGTCAGGTTTTGTTGGGTGCCTGGGCACGTGGGTGTCTCGGGAAATGAGAGAGCGGACACTGAAGCAAAATTAGCGGCCGCCGCTGAGGGAGACACTTTGAATGCATCTGTGCCCTGCCGTGACTACTACCCTATAATTAAGGCAGCAGTAAGAGGATTATGGCAACAGCGGTGGGCTGCCGAGAATAACAATAAGCTCTGGAAGATTAAAAACACTGTGCGTGAATGGACCTCGTCCAGCTGCCGTAGCCGCCGGATGGAGGTGGCTTTATGCCGTCTGCGGATTGGTCATACGAGACTTACGCACATCTACCTCATGGAGCGGCTCCCCCAACCGCTCTGTGAGCGATGCAGGGTTCCTTTGACCGTTGAACACTTCCTTGTCGTGTGCCCGTTGCATGCAGGTGTCCGGCGCGCGTGCTTTCCACGTCTGCGCGGTAATGATCCGGATGCAATGATGCGCAGCATTCTGGCGGAACCTGAGCGTGCCCCTTTCCATACTGATGCACTGAGAGCGTTTATTGAATCGTGCAATATACTTTCAAAAATTTAAATTTTGTGATGAAAAATAAATTTCAAGCCTTGCTATCTTAATGATAAACTGTAATACGGCCGAGCGCGCCCACGTGATGCCCAACGGGGGTTTCAGCGTGGGTACGGCGCTCGGCCGTAAAATGGGTGGGCAGCTGAAACCCCCTGGGGCTCGGCTGCCCAATGAATGCATATGTAACCTGATTTTCTGTTTTTTCGGAATAATTCCGGGGACTTAATACCTTGATTTAATTACTGAACTGGTGGAGCAGTTGCGTTTGTAGCAACTGAATTTAATTTGAGCTTATCATGACTGACTTTTTGTTGTGTTTGTGGCTGCAACGTCTAACCTGTTTGCGTATTCTTAAATATGTTACATGGAGCTCCGTGATGGCGATTAGTGGTTATTTTTGTACCACAACGGTGATGTGACCGATAGGTCGATAATTGTGACGCGAGACCTTCGGCGCGATATAGTAGGACCTACTGAAGCGCTAGCAAATTCATGGTACTACTACTACTACTACAAATCTACTGAAACATAAATTAGGTCGTAAGCATTTATTGCACGAAAATAGTTCAATACTTCTTAACCCCTTCCCCAACAATTTTTTAGCTAAAAACGTTCTTTTTTTAGACT
This sequence comes from Morinoia aosen, assembly GCA_030386875.1. Lineage (NCBI taxonomy): Eukaryota > Metazoa > Arthropoda > Malacostraca > Amphipoda > Talitridae > Morinoia > Morinoia aosen. The sequence goes on along the minus strand of CM059567.1, from coordinate 73,703,756 downwards.
AATTTTTTTCATTTTAGTTCTATGTAGTAATTTTGATGCTGGTAATGAAAAGTTTGAAAATTCTTTCTTCGTCCCATTTATGTAGTTAACTTTTTATGTTGAAAATACCTTTGTCGGCAAAAACTAGTCAAATGGTCATTGTCTGATGTCTAGAAAGCCATTGTCTGATGAACTGGCAGAGTTATCAGAAGTATTCAAGCTTCTGAGGGAAGGTTCATATTCACTATCTTCCATTGAACTAGACATTAGGGGTGTAACACTTGAAAATGGTACAAAAAAAATGAATGGAAATGTGGATGCAAACAACACCCATCTGACGTCAATGGCTGTCGGAGCAAGTCTAGTAACAATGTCCTTGAAATCCCACAGCTCTACCCTATCGCCTCTGCCAGGCGTACAATTTGACGAGAATACTCGTTTCACACGGGAATTTTCACTGCTCCCTTTACCACGTTTTACTGGTACCAAATTATTGAATTATTGAGCTTGGTGAAGGGAAAGAAGTCGTAGACAAGGATTGATACAGGAATACCTACTCACGAGCAGGTATCCAGCTGACCCGGCACCTTCTCGTGGTGGTACCGTTGAAATACCCAACTGCTCTTTCCTCTATCTTTTGAGTTTTCTTTCGAGGGATTAAGATTTTAGGTTTTTTTCCAAATCCCCGTTGTTGGGTAGAACAAAGTCGGGCGGCGGCCCGAGCTCTTCGGAGCTTGGGTCTCATTTGCGTAGTTATTTTCTCTTTAATTTGCCCTATACTCCAGGGCCCTTAAATAACCTATAAGAATAGACTTAAGTTACGCAGACCAATAGTCCATTTTGGATTACTACTTTGGATCCCAAAGTAAAACTTTAAGCACTTCTGGCAACAATCAGCGAATACCTCAAACCCCGACTTCGAGGCGGGGAAACCCCCTCTGAAGCCGGGAGGATGTACGCCAAAAATAAAAACAAATTAAAACAACGAATAAACTCTTACAAAAACAACCTAAGCACTGCTACCAACGTAGGTGCAACAAACCCCAAAACTAACGCTATCACCAGGAAGATAAGCGAAAACAATGACACATCTGACCAAACAACCGAAAAAACTCCACCAGAACCAAACGGTGCTACCTGTAAGGTGGACCAATTGGAGGCTAAATTAAATGAAGTGCTGAATAGACTTGCGGCAGGTGATGCAACCAAATGCATCAACCCCGATAAACATGAAGTTGAAAAAGAAGCACAAAATGTAGACGATCGAATAAGGAAAATCGAAAATACACTCGAAAAAATCCTAGAAATGACGAAAGCGCAGAACATAGGAAAAAACAGTAAAATCATGGGCTGCGAGAAGGAAAATGTGAGAAAACAAAGCAAAGCTAACAAATACACACCCATATCGTTGAACCAAGAAATGACGAAGAACGACCATTATACAAAGTTCTTCTCGGTCAAATTCAAAATTGAAGAGAGAAACCAAATAAATCCATTTTGCCTCCAAGAAGAAATAGTCAAAATAACTGGTTTGAAGGCGAAAAGAATAACTTATTCAAGTAAAGATAGCTTTATCATAGAAACTCGAAACAAACCCCAATCTGAGCGCATCACCAGACTTACTAACGTCGACGGCATTAATTGCCAGATCAGCGAACACCCATACTACAATCAATCCAAAGGACTAATATATATTCAAGAATACGATGTAGATAATATGGAAGATTTTGTGGAAGGCCTGAAGAGCCAGTACAATATCAGTGACGCTGTCCGTGCCAGCTTCATTAAAACTCGATTCTCCCAAACCACCCCACTCCTACTAACCTTTAATAGCTACACAACACCAGACTCTATATATATCCCAGGCGAAAAATCAGATACGATAGTATACCCATTTATTAATAGACCAATGATCTGCCACAAATGCCAAAACTACGGCCACACAGCCAAACACTGCCATAACGAAGCAAACTGTAAACGCTGCGGAGAAACAGGCCATGACAGCGAACACTGTGGCAGCGCCCTCTCCTGCATGCATTGCAAGCGCCAACATGAAACTGGCCACAGAGAATGCCCGAAACATATCATGGAAACAGAAATATGCAAAGTCCAACAAGAACAACGAGTTAATAGGCGTCGTGCTGTACAGATAGTCACAGGACACTCCGAGATACCAATATCAGATACGAACACCCCCACAACTCATTTCAATATAACAATGCAGGAAAACGAAAAGCGGAAAATTACTCCATGGCTCCTAGAAAAATGTATTGCAAACCAAATCCAAGGAAAACCCAAATCTATTCGATCGGGCGGCAAAAACACATTTATTGTAGAAATAGATCACACACGACAAAAAGATGAAATACAGAAAATCAAAGACATAAACAACATCCCTGTGCAAGTAACAGAAAATAACTATGTAAATCTTTCAAAAGGACTCGCCTACATCTATAACTACGACTTCACCAACTTCGAGAAATTCAAACAAGGTTTAATGGAAAACCATATAATCAAAAATGTTGAACCAGCAAATTGGATAAAAAGCCGTAACACAAATGCAAAAGCAATACTTCTAACTTTCAGAGGCTCAACCCCCCCTGAGTATATCGACATCCTTGGCCAAGACTGCAAGAGTAGGATATATGAATACTTCGACCGCCCTATGATGTGTAAAAAGTGCTTGGAATACAACCATACTGCTAAAAGATGTACCAGTGAAGAGTTCGTGTGTGGAAAATGCGCAACAAAAGGCCATAAAGCAACAAATTGCACTGAAAACAACTTGACATGCTACCACTGCGGAAACAATCACAAAACTGGAGACCGGACTTGCCCGGAACAACGCAAGCAACAAGAACTAATTTCTATCCGTACTAAACAAAACGTATCAAGAGAACAAGCCCTTATAATATACCACAAACGATCCCCACAACTCGATCAAAGCTACGCACAAATAACCAGAAATCGAACGGATCAAATACCCAAAGTACCAACCCCCCAACCCTTTATGGCGGCTACCAAAAACCAAACGATCACCGAACAAAATATGGCTCCCCCACTTTGTAACGAACCAGGTACAACTGATAACACAACCGATACACCAGAAACCAAACCACCGCAAACTTCACAACGCGACCACGAAACATGCGAAAAAGAAATACTCCGCATTAAACCCAACCCAACACAATTGCTCAAATCCACAATTAATATTGAAACTACAGCCGAAGGATCTGAAAATGAGGAAGATGGCACGAGCGAATGCAACCCTATTATGAGACAAGAAGCCAGACGAATATTCAACGAATTCAAACCCCCAAAGCAGCACAAACCTCCCAAAACCCAAAACAAGAAGCGACCAAGATCACGATCAAAATCACGATCCCCCACCTACAGCCGCAACAGACACGATAAACGACAAATTTACTCAGATGAGGAACAATCATACTACTCTCGAGACTCTAGGATTAGAGATAGATCACCCAAAAGAAAGTAACTAATTGAACGATTGAATAACAAAATCAAATCAAACACACCCCATGGCTAACGTAGGAATCCTGCAGTGGAACTGCCAAGGCATCAGGGGAAAGAAAGATGAACTAATGGAAACAATAAACAACCACCAACCCAGTATAATAGCACTTCAAGAAACAAAGCTATGGGATAACTGCCAGTTTAGAATAAACGGCTACAGTGATGTGCTACGACACGGTCATTACAACAGAACCCCCCATGGAGGTGTTGGAATATATGTCCATAGCTCAATACCTTTTTGTGAACTGAATCTACAGACTGAACTACAAAGCGTGGCCATTCAAGTAAACATAGGACAGCTGATAACCATCTGCAGCATCTACATACCCGGTAGACAAACAGTCACAAACGAAAAACTAAATAACCTAATCCACCAACTACCGAATCCTTTCATCCTAGCCGGCGACTTCAACGGACACAGCACCATATGGGGCTGCAAGAATACAGATAATAGGGGGAAGCTGATAGAAACTGTTATTACAAACAATAACCTTTGCCTATTAAATACCGGTTCACCCACTAGAATAGGATACAATTCAGAATCAGCTATTGATCTGACAATTTGCTCACCTACATTGGCCGTGCTATTAGACTGGGTTGCTTTCGACTCGCCGGGTGATAGCGATCATTGCCCAATTTTGATCACCTACCTTAACGAAAATCGTCCCAACCAACCCCCATCAACTATCTGGAACTACTCAAAAGCTAACTGGGATCTATATTCCAATAACAATGCATGGAACAAGCCGATGTTGAACACAACAACTAATAACGAACAACTACTCACCGACTTATACCAGCGGTTCTACTCAGCAGCTGAAAAAGCCATCCCAACTTATATACCAGGAAAATACTACCCCAAACCATGGTGGACAAAAGAACTCCAAGAATCAAAAGAAGAAAGAGAAAAACTTTACAAGAAATACCACCGCAATAAAAATCTTACTAACTTAATTAACTGGAAACGAGCAAGGGCAAATCATAAATACAAAATTCGAGCAAGCAAACAGGAAACGTGGAAGAATTTCGTAAACCAACTTAATAAATATACACCAATGGCCAGAGTGTACGAAACAATAAGGAAAATAAAAGGTCGAGCACAAAGAAAAGTCCATATATTAATAGAAAACAATATACACTACAGCACAATCCCTGATATTGTGAATAAACTGGCTGAGAATTTCAGCGAAGTGTCAAGCGATCAAAGCTATTCCCCCGAATTTCAACAAATAAAAACCGCAAATGAAACTATACCGATCCATTTCAGTTCGCCAAACGTAGAAATCTATAACCAAACTTTCCATATGCATGAATTTGAATCCGCCCTAAGAAAAACTAAAAACACATCACCAGGAAACGACAAAATAACATACGACATGATCAAACACCTAAAACTACCAGCTAAACAATACATCTTGAACACTTTTAACAAATTCTGGACAACGGGCTACTTCCCACCACAATGGCAGCACTCAATAATAATACCAATCCCAAAACCTGGAAAAGACCACAGTAAGCCGAACAACTACAGACCGATCGCACTAACGAGCTGTCTGTGCAAACTTATGGAACGAATGATCAATAACCGACTGATAGAATATTTTGATATGCATAACATAATAAATAAAGCGCAGTGTGGATGCAGGAGAGGGCGTAGCACTGTAGATCACTTGGTCAGACTAGACTCAACCGTAAGATTAGCCTTTGCAAACAGAGAACACTTCATTTCAGTGTTTTTTGACCTCGAAAAAGCTTATGACAGAACATGGAGATATGGGATTATACGTGACTTATTTGACATTGGACTCAGGGGTAGACTACCAATTTTCATCACCAAATTCTTAGAACATAGAACACTGAGTGTCCGAGTGGATAACTATAACTCAAACACCTACGAACAGCGAAACGGAGTCCCTCAAGGCAGTGTCCTCTCAGTTACATTATTTGCCCTCAAAATAAACGACATAGCTAAACAGATTCCACCGGACAACAATTTCCATTACTCTCTATATGTTGACGACTTGCAAGTCGGATACCACTATCAAGACCTCCAGGTCATTCAAAACAAAATGCAATCCTGCATTGATAATATATTTAAGTGGTCTCAAAATCATGGATTCAAATTTTCACTGAGCAAAAGTAAAGCAATTCATTTTAATATTATACCCGGACTATTCCTCAGCCCAACACTCAAAATCAATAACGAAAACATTCAATACACAAAATCACATAAATTCCTAGGCCTAATCTTCGACGATAAATTGAACTGGCAACAACACATCGCTGCTCTAAAGAAAAAAGGAAATGACAGCCTTAACGTACTGAAATCAATAACAGCTCAAAGCTGGGGAGCCGACCAAACCACAGTTCTCAGAATCTACAGAAGTATGACAAGATCAATTCTCGACTATGGATCAATAATCTATAACTCTGCCAGTCAAACAACTTTGAAACCCCTCGAGTCAATTACGCGCGAGGCACTACGAATCGCTACGGGAGCATTTAGATCCAGCCCAACAAATAGCCTATATATTATTTGCAATGAAATGCCTCCCGATATTAGACGAAATTATCTCTCACTCTGCTACTACTACAAGGTCCGAAGTCAGCACGGAAACCCCGCTTTTAGTTGCACTGTAACGGCGAGCAATAGACTACTCTTTCAAAATAGGAGAATAACCCCAACTTTGGCCATCAGAATGCAAATACTAATAGAAAAATTAAGTTTGAGGAAAAACCGAATTAAACCAGACTTTTCCTACCGACTATTAAACATTGATACCCCTACATGGGCTTTAACAAAACCAACTATAAATACAGAACTAACCGAACTCCCAAAGAACGAAACTCCCGAATACATAATCCGGCGAGAGCATAAAAGAATAACAAAAGAACAATATGATGGATACGTGACCATATACACGGACGGCTCACGAGGGGAGGGTGGCACAGGAGCGGCGGCAGTATGTGGCACTATTGTTCGCACTGCAACACTTCCGAAGGAAGCCTCAATATATTCAGCTGAAATACACGCCATTCACTTGGCCCTTAACATCATTAGAGATAAAAGAGATAAAAAATATGTAATTTACTGTGACTCTTTGAGTGTCGTTAACGGCCTAAATTGCGAGACACATCACCCAGTACTACGCCGAATACAACACGAAATACACGACGTGCAAAAAAGTGGTAAACTCATCAACATATGCTGGATCCCCTCCCATGTCGGAATAGGCGGTAACGACGCTGCAGATACCGCAGCTAAGAACGCTACCCGAAGACCCGAAGAATTCATTCTTATTTGCCACTCAGACTGGAAACCATTAATACAACAAAAGATGATTGACCAGTGGAAGACTAGGTGGGAAAATTGCAGAGACAGGTTGAGGGAAATACAGCCATCACCAGGCACGAAATTGGAACTAGGTAAAATATCACGTAAAGAGGAAATAATAGTTAACAGACTCAGAATAGGACACACATTCTTAACGCATGGCTACCTGATGAACAACGAGATACCTGATATTGCACCAGTATGCGAGTTTTGCAACAACTCAACACTAACTGTCAAACACCTAATCATAGAATGTGAAAGTCTAACAATTAGTAGAAATTGTATAAAGGCTTGCCAAACGCTACAACCTACCGTCGAGACGGTATTGGGACGCCATTTAGACGTCAAGGAATTAATGAACTATCTTCGTGTGATAGATGTCTATGACCTAATTTAAATGTTTTCAGTAACTTTGCATTGCAATTGACTTACCTTTAATGGCGATTAGTGGTTATTTTTGTACCACAACGGTGATGTGACCGATAGGTCGATAATTGTGACGCGAGACCTTCGGCGCGATATAGTAGGACCTACTGAAGCGCTAGCAAATTCATGGTACTACTACTACTACTACAAATCTACTGAAACATAAATTAGGTCGTAAGCATTTATTGCACGAAAATAGTTCAATACTTCTTAACCCCTTCCCCAACAATTTTTTAGCTAAAAACGTTCTTTTTTTAGACTAATTTTTTTCATTTTAGTTCTATGTAGTAATTTTGATGCTGGTAATGAAAAGTTTGAAAATTCTTTCTTCGTCCCATTTATGTAGTTAACTTTTTATGTTGAAAATACCTTTGTCGGCAAAAACTAGTCAAATGGTCATTGTCTGATGTCTAGAAAGCCATTGTCTGATGAACTGGCAGAGTTATCAGAAGTATTCAAGCTTCTGAGGGAAGGTTCATATTCACTATCTTCCATTGAACTAGACATTAGGGGTGTAACACTTGAAAATGGTACAAAAAAATGAATGGAAATGTGGATGCAAACAACACCCATCTGACGTCAATGGCTGTCGGAGCAAGTCTAGTAACAATGTCCTTGAAATCCCACAGCTCTACCCTATCGCCTCTGCCAGGCGTACAATTTGACGAGAATACTCGTTTCACACGTAGAATGGCTTACAAAGGCTTAAAATCGACGAGTATATACGTGTGTAGCTGGTTTTCGAGGGTAAAATTTCAGCCGAGTATACTCGTCAACGACTGAAAAACGAACATTTTGTCAAAACGAGTATACACGTTTCTGCCGGGAAAGGGTTAACGTCTAATTGACTCGACTGGTTAATCACAGCTTGTCGCATTTAGTTTCCGTAGCAAAAAAAAAAAACATTCTTCGAGAGCGTTCGGTGGGCTGCAGACCGTCTGACTCTCAGTTCGGGCTCTGGCACCTTTTCTCCCTGGGAGTGCTAATTTCCATAGATACAATAGTTGCAAGACCCTGAGGGGGATCTTCGAGAACATGGAGGCACTCGTGCACTCCCGTTCGACGTCGTCACAGCGCAAAATCACTTCCTCTGTTCATAAACGAAGACCGTTTTTATTTAAAGTTGAACTCTAATATCTCCGCTGTTTGCCATACACTTCAGCTCTAATAGTTCGAATGTTGCTTGACGCCTCATAGTACTTGTCAACTGGTACAAGCAAATCCGATTTCGTGGGATGGGCTTTGCTTTACGGTCACGCCACTCCTTGTTACGCTCAATAGTTCTGTGTAGGATCGACTCGAGTCCAAATGCTTGACGCTTTGAACAGTGCAAAGCGGCACAGCAACCCACGAGTTGTTCGAGATCATTTTATGAAAAATCCTGCGGTACCCATTTTCCATCCATCGCGATTATACCAAGCTTGCTTATTTCACAAAAGCCAGTCGCATGACTGGCATTTATTTCTCTGCTCGGTTTTATAGAGGGAATGAAGGAATTTTTTGCCGACAACAGCTTGCTCTTCCTCAAAGCAATTCCCATTGAGCGTCCAACTCTTGGTTCAACTTTGGGTGGGCAGCTGAATGGGTGGGCAGCTGAAACCCCCTACGGGGTTTGGCTGCTCAGTGCGTTCGAATGTACTGCGTTGTGTACAAATTTTAATGGGGAGACACTTGTAATTTTGAGTCGTAATTATGACCATGATGCTCATATAATTTTGATGTTTCTAATAATATTGATATTTTTCTTGTGTAATTATTTAGAAGAGTCTGATACGAATTAAATAATGTGACCTTCGGTGCGATATAGTTTGAGTAACTGAAGCGCTAGCAAACCCACGTTACTACTACTACTACTACTACTCAACTTTCAGACTGAAGTCATCCCTTTTCAAATGAGAAGTCCATTCATTCTCTGCACGTGGACTGACGCGCTTCACTTTCAAATGCTTTCGGAGTGAACTCGCCGCTGAACATCCTACATTCTCCTCGTGAAATTCATTGAGTAAAAGATGCCGTATATTGTTTTCAACTTTGTATAGATTTTGGGTTTACAACAATTTCTACATGAATTATTGTAGAATCTGAAATAATATAGGAGTTTCATTAGTATGGATGGCAAAACATATTAAAAGTTAAATTTATCGTAAAATTTCTAAACGCTGTCTTTAAAACGTTGAACGCGGCACTTCAAAAGTTCAATATTCCGTTCAAAAATTCAATTTCAATATTAACCACCGAAATGATCACAAGAAAGTCGAAACATGCCTTCATTCGGCTTTAAGTATGTTTTTACAGAGTTGCTCCTAAAAGAACTAATTTTTTAGCACATCGATTAATCAAAACCTAACATTCGTTGAATTCCATTTCTGTAGATAAATTGCAATTATAATTCAATTTACAACAGGTCCACCGTTCATTGAAGGAAAACCTAGATTAATCGCTACCGGCGCTCCACTTCACCCTGCGTAAAGGATACTGGAGTAAACTGTGGGCACATCAATTTGAGCTGAAATTGAATTCAAAGCTTCCAATGGATACGAAATTCCGATTAACTTGCGTGTCTGACAATCTGTACTGTCAGTATTGGAACTTCTTAAGCAACTGACAACCTCAACCATCCTCTCGCTACTTAGTGAAGCACATGTGCACCGTGAAATTTCCTCATCGCTGCACAAGATTTTCAATAATGCAAATACTGCATTAAATTTGACATTCCATTCTGTAAATGGTCGTAGATTAGCTACTCTTTCACTAACTTTTACTTAGACAAAGTCTCAGTCTAAAAGTAGATAAACTCCCGCAACTAGGCGGACACGAAAAAACAAGGCGTCAACCACTTCATCTCACTCCGAAGAAGCCCGAGGAGCGAACACCGGTGACAATTGATGCACACTTCCTTCACTAGCAAGAAGACGAATACTTAAAAACAATGAAACAGATATTTATAATAAATAAGGTGCACGAAATACACAGCATTGATTCTAAAATCAAAATTAAAAGAGAGACATGAGGTGTGAGATTTTCTAGCAGATGTCAAATAATATCTAAGCGTACGGTTGAGGCACTGTAAGCACCGCGCAACAAAACAAGTACGCATATGATAAACAAGAACTCACGACTAAAAGAACCTAAAATAGAGTATAGCTCATAAGAAATAATTTTATAATAAAGTTGTATAAAAATATGTTCATTTTCACATATATTGAATTAACATAAAATGGCTTGTTTCCAGTGTCAGCTGTTCACAACGGACATCACCCTTAAAGGAAACGGATATTACCGAAATCTTAGTTTTGTGCATTTCAACACGACTGTCGGGAGACCCACTAGTAGTCACAACTAAATTTTTAAACGCACTTTAACGCAAATCTTTCACTTGGAAATTAAAATGGAGTTTTGTAAGGGTTGAATATTAAATTTCCGTTTAGTCCTCAGTAGTTTATGGAAGTGACAAACTGTTACCTAATTTAATTCAACATTACTTTTCCATCAAACTCTTGCGTCTCGTATGACATCGAAGGAGATAAAGCGTGGAAGGAAACCGTCCAATCCATAATTTAGGTACTACCGATCTAACGATGGTAAAGTAAGGAGCAATTCATCTACCGGAATACCAAACAGAACTGGAACCTCTCAAAATTTCTGACCAACTTCAGAAAAGCAAGGGAAGGAACAAGCACTGACTGACAGACGTGCATGACTAAGGCACGGTCACCGCACCTTCAGGTCGCACTGCCCGAAGAAAAGCCAACACAGGAACATATTCAATAATCGTTCATCAAACGGTTGCACTCGCAAAAGATTTGCAACTGACTGTTCTCGCTCGGTAGAAAAAATCCGATACAGTATATCTAAAACGAGCAGATGACCATCAAACACAATGAGATAAGCCTTCACTTCACTTTAACTTGTCTAGAAGCAATATATTGAAGCATTGGAAGTAACTCGTAGTCCGATTTTCCAACAGTAACCTGAAAACATCGGATATTTATCTCGATATAAGCTAACTTCGTAAAAAATGCTGCCACCGTACTGCACGTCCACGAAAAATACAAACGGGAAGCGAAGTTATTCAATTTAATGAAGTACCTGTAAAACTAGTCTCCCCGGCGGGGAATCGAACCCCGGTCTCCCGCGTGACAGGCGGGGATACTCACCACTATACTACCGAGGAGTCCTAGCAGTGGCTGAAAAGTCTGGTGAGATCATACGTTCTAAGAAAGGGCTATCTCAATTGTCTAATCAGTTGATTTTGTCGGAATCGAAGATTAGTGTAATTCGACGCAAATTAAAAAAAATCAGAAACTATATGAGAAATAAAGCTCAGCATTAAATTAAGCGATGACTTACGAACACACCAGTATTCTCAAGAAAAAGGTTGCATTGGCCGGGAATTGAACCCGGGCCTCCCGCGTGGCAGGCGAGAATTCTACCACTGAACCACCAATGCTTGTTGGCACTTTCGTTAAATTCTTATTATCAATGACTTTATTCTGCATTTGACCTTCTTCCTTACGTTAAATTCTTCGAAAACAATACAGTACTTGAAAATCCATGTGAACTATTTCAAGATAGACATGTACAAGGAACGTAACCTCGTTTATACGCATGTAAGTAACGCTTTCCAGATCGAAATCTGCCGAACAATGGAATGCAAGATTAGCATAAACATTTCCACCCAAACATTTCCTTTAATTTTCTACGCAGTTGATCTGAAGTTCAAATAAGTGGGAAGGAGCGGATAGAAAGGCAACGTTGGCACCACACTCCGCTCACCGGACGCGGGCGGAGGTGGGGCGAGTGTTGCCAGCTCAGATATAAATAATTTCTGTAGATTTACAGAAAAGTTTGAGCATGTTGCAAGGAAAAACAGCTTTTGGCCCTTCTTTTGGACGATAATTTATCATTTTTAGTAGCATCCATTTTACAATCAGATACATTTCTGCGTGCATACACAAAGCCAGCACTGCTAACATACTGCATCAAGTTTGCGTCTGCTCACAAATGACGTAGAAGGCATGAATGGCTTGAAACTTCACCTCGGACATGAAGTTCTCTCTACCCTACAGTCCCTACTAACTAGGCTACAAAGTTGGACTCGTCAGTCGTCACTCGTCCGTCTGACTCCGTCAGTGATAAGCCAGCAGCGGGAGAGGGTGCATATGAACCATCGCTGAATGATGTCGCAAGAAACTCATAAAAGCTGTGTACAACTTTTTCATTGCGTTTTAATATTACAAACAGCTTTCAGTGCACCACGAACATAATGCTCAAGTCTTCAACGCATTAACTTCAGAACAGCTCCCTGGTGTCGAGACACTTTCACCATTTCGGGTAACTTGCATTCACCAAAATCATTTTATTCAAATTCAAATAAATATAGTTCGTGATCGTAAGAGCAGTGCAGAGAAACATAACTTCCCAACTTGCATTCAGTATACCCAGTTACATAGTATGAACTGAAATATAGAGCTAGAAATAAGGGAAAAAACCTCAACACATCATTTCGGAAAGAGCGTCGTGTTCAACTCGCTGCCAAATTACGAGAGGTCACAAAAACAGCAGCTGGTCCCGGTGGCGATCTTCAGACGAGGGCTACCTCAATAAACTATGCCTACCGATTACATGAGTTAGTCTAAACCGCAACAAAGGTATTGCAAAGAGAAGTAGGAGGAAGGCACCGTTTGGTATGGAGTCAAGGGAACAGGGAATTATGCACAAGGGGTGTTCTCGCATATCCCTGCGCATAAAAAACAGCATGTTAAGTAGGGATGTTATTAAACCAGTAAGCAAGCAGTCGAAAAATAAAATGGTAGATGCTGTAAAGGACAGCAGTGGAACGAAAAATATTATCCATAGCAAAATAAAAATAAAAACACTAGTATATTTAAACAATAAGAAGACCTACATATCTTCAACTCGGGACCTCACATTTTCCTGATGGGAGTGCAAATTTTCACGGCACGCTGGCCACAGCGCCGCATGCCAGACATTTGTGGCCTGTTTGACACAGCTTCACATTAAAAACTAAAACGCAGGCCACTTGATATCTTCCAATTAAAATAGCTCGGAACTGCGGGAGAAAACTGATCCAGCGCGCGTCGTTCAAGGTCGGTCGCTCGCTCGGGAGGTCGCGCGCATCGGCGGCCTCGCTGCGGCCTGGCTTCTGCCGCGCAGCTCTGTGCAGCCTGGCACCGCGCTACATCTTGTATTGTATCATATAACATATTTCATTTAATATATTGTATCATATAATATGTATCAAATAACGTTGTATTGTATCATATCACATATTGCATCAAATAACATATTGTATCAAATAACATATTGTATTGTATCATGCAACATGTTGTACTGGGAGAAGAAATATGAAGACTTACATTTTGTACAGTAGGGGCCTCACATTTCATACAGTAGGTGCTCGAGTTATGCATCACCGCACGTGAATCTCAACGTGTTTTGAAACAGATTAGCCCAGGTCGTCCAACTAATGTACTACTCCACAACGTTATGAAGAAGCCTGGCACCACGCGTACATTTTGCTTAGTAGGTCCTCGAGCCGTGCATAATCTCATACGAATCTCAACTTGTACGGAAACAGATTAGCCCAGATTGTCCAACTAATAAGCTGCTTGACATACGTTATGTTTTCATCCCTTGGGTTCGCATAAAAAAATGAAGCTCTCGAGGGTTGACTGCGCATTTAATGTAATACAACTTAGGGCAATCAAGAGGACGCTGGGATATTTCAAAAGAAATTATCTATGTAAATGGAAGGCAGGAACATGGCGCACTGACGGTCGGCAAAGAAATGTGTATAAGTCAAGTAGACTGAACCGAGATAAATAACGCAAAAATCTTGTACCATGAATTCGAAATAATTCATCCCCAAGACTCGCCTCTTTCTTCATGTAGCTCAGCATAAACAGCGATGTGGGGAACCTTAGAAGAAAAGATTTGCATTAAGCGTTGGAACAGAAAAGCCTCCCATGGAACGTTGGAACAAAAAGGCCTCGCATGGAACGTTGGAACAAAAGCTTTATATGGAACTGAAGTTCCACAGAAGCTTTATGTGGAACGTTGGAACAGAAGCTTTCCAATGAAAGTAAACAGTCACTACTAGATGATTATCTTTCAGCTGCTCCAGTATTGGCACAGTGAGCAAACTTTATCACTTGTTAACACCAAAACTGAAATAAAATGAGATGAGAGTGAACGTTCAACAAAAAATCTTGTGATATTGCGGCGGTCGTAGAAGTGAACTCGTTTTACTTTGTCTTATGTGACAAATCGTCTAACTCTTCTCAGTTTGTTTCGGCACTGCAAAGAACAAGTTGTACAATTCTATTGGCTCACTAGTGCAATATAAAGGAATAGGACAGTTGATGCGAACGAAACTCCATTCAAATCCAGCATACCTTTTGTATTAACGGGTAAAATAAAGTTACTTAACCAGAATTAAATTCAAAAATTTAAATATTAATTATGACTCGATATTCCTTCTCCTTCAATTACTCGTTTAAAGCAGAGTTGGGGTGATGATAGGGCCATACATGTAGCACCACTTATCTGCAGTCGTTTGTGGACTACAGCAATGAGCCAGGGCCGCATGTCATACAACTGGCCCGCTCTGTAACGTTAATGAGGCCCACATGCAGAGTATCATGGGACAGTCTGTGAGAGAGAATAAGGAAGTCGGCAGTCCATAGTACACCTTGAATGCGAGAAACATACCATCACAGATACAACGCACACCGAATATTTGTTCAGCTCTCATTGAAACAGGTTCTTTGATGTAAGAATACCAGAAATTAAAAACAAATATTTCCCCATGCAATCTTAAGTTTAAAACCTGACGTAGCTATAACCAGATGTCAGGCAGTGCAAATGAGGGTGTGAGGGAACCAACGTGCCGATATCAATTCCAGAAGCTGACAAAGATTTCACACCCACACAAGCTATATAACTGTGATTAGACCGACACAAAATGAGGTTTTCTAGCTTGTTCCGTGAGTGCACGAACTTTATTTCAGAACAAGGCTCCTTGCCGCAGCGTGTGCGGGGAAACGCCTATCGTTGTTCCGACAGCGGTCGGTGCGTGGTCACAGGCAATGCCGAAAAATTCTCACAGCGCGCCGGTTGCTGCAGACTGAGAAACCCTCGAATGAAAAGGAAATAGGCAGCAAACATGAATGGATCACGCTGAATAAAATAACCATCTCTGGTAGAAATAACTGAACATGTAGCCTTATTAGGACAAAGTACGCACACGACATGAACTGATGCATTGGTCATGAAGTTTTTGTGGTTACTGTTTAGGTAAAAAGAATACTGGCGAATGTTGCGAAATATTGCTTCAAAAAATCAAATCAGTCTCGATTCATGACTTGAGAGAATTGTGGCAAGCACATGCCTAAAGATTCCGACGAAAAAATACGAAATAGATGTGTCATAGATTCAGAATTTTGGCACATCAAAATACAAAGATGTGCGTTGTCTACCCTTAAAAATTCATTTTCCTCGCACACTTGCCTAAATTGATTCGTTAACCAGCTATGCACATCGAAATCGTAGATTGAACGTTAGTTTAAGCCTCCCTAACCACAAAAAAGGCGTTCCAAAGAGAGGAAGGAAAAAAGACACCGTAAGTATGGAGGGAACGCGGAATCTATGCACAAGGTACGTAGATCAATTAAGTTCAGAAAATCTTCCTGAAACAAAATAAAAATTGAAAAAGTAGTAGGGGTTAAAAAAAACAGGACAGCAGTGAACCGAAAAAAGATAGTCCTCAACATAACAAAAACTTTAATTTCAACAATAAGAAGGCCGACCTAATTCTCAGCTCGGGACTTCGCATTTCCCTACTAGTAATTCCCAAAGATACAATATATATATAGTTGTATCCCCCCTGAGGGTATCCAAACGGAATCAAAAGCACGCATAACATTCCTAGGAAAGTCCCATCCACTGGATCTATCTTCGATTCTCATTCATGTCTTTTGCTTCGTCACTCTTAAAAGGGAATTCGTAATAATTTTTTCATTTCCAACCACTGAAAGAGAAATTGGCTGGAATGAACGTTCGAAATTTTCTCTCTTACCATGAAGACCAGTTTAGTTAACAATTCAAATGCTCTAAACTTTGAAAGAACTTCTCAATTCACCAACATGAAGAGTCCTGAACATGACCTGAAGTCCCATTTCAAAGTCCCAGACGGTGGACACTCACAAGAACATGGGCTATCAGCAGAGTTTCTCGAGATGCTTTCGGGAAGTCGATGTTCGGAGAATAGCAAGTCGAGCGAACGGAGCGCTATCTGTATTCAAAATTAAAATACAGGTTTGTTTGCAACAAAAATAAGCGTAAATGGGGACGACAATCAGTTTGTAATATTTACAGCAGTGACGTGACGATACCGACTTTCTCATCGATTCCGATTCAATCCAACGATCGAGATTTACGGTACGATTTCCGATACGATTCAGATTCCTGCTATTACAGTTTTATGGCTCGCAAAATATTTAGCACCTTATCAAGTATATAGAAGCAACATTAATTTTTTTTTCAAAACAGTATCTTTTAAACCCCATTTTCCTCAAGTGTTGGAGGCAGAAAACAATGACAAGGTTGAGTACTCGATGGACTTTTTCTACTTTACAATCATTTGAAAATGCACATTCTTCCTGCAAGCAAGTTAACGTAGTAAACTGCAATATCATTAATTATCTAGATCTGAAGGCATTTTGGGTAACACATTCAAAACAAATAAACTAAAATCTGAACATAACACGAAAAATAACAATAACTTAGTTAACAGTGATAGTGTTCATTTTCAATTTAAATTATTTGCCATCAAAGTAGATTAGTTGGTATCAATATTAGATTTTATTGGAAACTAAAAAAAAATTGAATATTATTAGAAGTATTCAAGTTTATTTAGAGGTGCTTCCTGGAATAGAGTATGTAAGACTGTTGCATAGGGCTGCTGCATGTTGCTACTGGGCAAGTGATCCTTCACATTCGTATGCTACTAGAAGAATCTTTCTGGGTATCGGAATCGGCTTTGAATTTTGGAGCTCCGATGCCGATTTCCGTACCTTGAAAACAGTTCGATCTTCCAATACTTCCTTTACGGTTCCGAGTAGTCGTCCCATCAGTAATTTACAGGGCTTTCAAAGTTCTGCTGGAGGCTCTAAACCCTTTAAACTTTGCCGCCTGAAACCGAATATGAAGGCTATTCATTCATCGTCCTTTCAGCGCTCTCAATGCCTGACATTCCGCTCCTGCTCCCTGCCTAGCCTGCTCCTCATTGTTCCACTTGCAGTCGCTCACGTTCCTGAGTATTCATATTGAATGACCTTGAGAAAATTAGTTATGCCAGATGGCGCAGAAAACATATCTCGAACGTGAACGTTTGGATGAATTTAATGTAGTTGGGGATATCTCCGGCAGTATTGAACTCCATAAATTGGTACTTCGAGATTAATCACGAATGTCAATCTTTGTTCCCTACAGTGTAGTTTGAACTTTGGTGCATTGCAGGCCTTCAATTTATTTTTTTACTTTCACAACCTGTTCACGTCAATTTTTGAATACCCTTTGTGATCTGAACGTTAAATAATAAGAAACCTTTTCATCATTATTGATCATCTTATGAATAAGTTATACTCAGTAGAAAGAGTATCCCTAACCTACCTCCTTCATGCGCAGCAGTTCAGGACTCCGAATGTTTGCATTCAAAATACTCTATACTACGGTACTTCATTTTAAAATAAACTTAGGCTCTTCAAACAGTACTGTATGATGTAGAGTCAACACGAGCGTGCCGAACACTAATCTACAAGATTGTCATCAAATTTACGTCTTTATCATTTTATCTATAATCATGCGAGAATACCTGTCACCGTAATAGAACTTCTCATTGAAGAAACGATAAAGCATAGCGGTGCTGATAAGATGTTCTAACCTGAATTCAGCGCATTCCGTTAAAACGAACTTCTCCACATCCCTAGTGAGTTAAATTTAAGAATGCACTTTTTGGCAGTCCAGTTCCATTGATAACCACTTGAGCTGGCCGAGGTCACAGTAGCAGCCAGGCCTCAAAGCACCTCATTATAGTGAGTAGCCCTTCAGCCTCTTTTCTGCTCTAACTTTCATTTTATGACTCACCATCACAGTTGCTTAAACTTTAATCGTATCGTTGGGCCATCCCCTGCCCAAGTTTTCTAGAGTAATTAGCGCTCAGAAAATTGCACTCCGACGGCCCACGAAATAGGTTCCAGCGCCAGTAATATCTGCGTGCACTTGTGCAGCGAGGCATGCATGGGGCGAAATAGGTTCCAGCGCCAGCAATATCTGCGTGCACTTCTGCAGCGATGCATGCATGGGGCGAACTAGGTTCCAGCGCCGTCAATGTCTGCGTGCACTTCTGCAGCGAGACATGCATGGGGCGAAATAGGTTCCAGCGCCAGCAATATCTGCGTGCACTTCTGCAGCGATGCATGCATGGGGCGAAATAGGTTCCAGCGCCAGCAATATCTGCGTGCACTTGAGCAGCGAGGCATGCATGGGGCGGCCAGTTTATGATTACAGCCGTGCAGCTGAGCGATCACTCACGCATGCAACCTGATACTTGATGGCTGCCAGAAAACATCTGTACACAGATTAATTTAGGCTATGCAGATTTATCCGATTAAAAAAGTTTCAGCATTCGAAGTGATGAAACGTGAACACTGAAATACACCGAGACTAGTGCTGAAGAAATTTGTCAGGGGAACTGTATTATTGCTACGTTCGTCTTTTCCGCCGCAGAATGTAACGGTAAAAATAAAAATAACTTCATGAGAATCTAATGGAAAAATTGAAAAAATTTGGCTCATTACTAATTCGAATACAATCAAATAACATTGTTCCAGGAACTCGCAGTAATTGTTTACGGTCGACGGCCAAGCAAGACAATAAATGAGTTCATATTCATGTGAGCTCATTTATTCTTTTGGCCGGTACGTCCTGCATGCGTTGGACACCTGCAGGCAAGTCAAGTAGAACAAAAAAATTATTGAGCGAGTGGCCAAGAGCCGTCGGACACCTGATGAACGTAATGGCGACGTTACCCTACGACGCTGAATAACGCGCACATGTAGACCTGAAATCACACGAAACGGAGATAAAGTCTGATAGAAATGATAAGTGACTACTGTTGAATTAGACATCGTGTGCTGTCCGAGTACAGGAACAAAGTTATTTATTACTGAGCATCCTGTTACTTCATGTACATTATTTCATGTACATTCATGTTACTCCTTCATCTGTACATAGTCTAAAGGAGTAGAACCAACGCATTTATTTGTGTTGAATGAAAATTACATCAGACGTGAGTTTAAGCCTTCCTAACCAGGACAAAGGCGTTTCTATATGAGAGGAAGGAGGAAAACGCCAGGTAGTTTGGACTTTAGAGAACGCGGAATCTATGTACAATGACCGTGGAAACGGAAAGTTGATAAAGAAGATAATAAAACAAGATACAGTCAAAGAAGACAGTAGCAGGTGCTGAAGAACTGGAAAGCAGTGAATCAGAAAAAAAGATGGTCCGTAACAAAAACAAAAGATTAGATTAGTCGTTAGTTTTAGCCTCCGCATCCGCAGCAACAAATGCGATCCAAAGAGAGGAAGGAGTAAGGCACCATTTAGTATGGAGTTAGGGAAACGCGGAATCTACCCAGAAAGGGCATAGAAACAGTAAGTTGTGAAAGAAGATTATGAAACAAGATCAAAGTTGAAGAAGAAAGAAGTAGGTGCTGAAAAACAGGACAGCAGTGAACCGTACAAAGATGGTCCGTAACAAAACAAAAACCTATTCTATTTTAACAAAAAGGAAGCCTACCTAACCTTTAGCTCGGGCCCTCACATATAGTCCCCCTGGGAGCGCTAATTCCCATAGACACAATACTTGTATCCCCTTGAGTTGTAATTGTAAAACGTTTGTATTATATCAGAGTTAAGTAATCAAATTTTATTTCGTTTGAAGCATATCTGAGTGAAGTAATTAAACAATTAAACTGCAAATTGTTCGGAGTAGACCTGAGTGAAGTAATTAAACTGTGAATTGTTTGTAGTAGACCTGAGTGAAGTAATTAAATTGTGAATTGTTTGTAGTAGACCTGAGTGAAGTAATTAAATTGTGAATTGTTTGTAGTAGACCTGAGTGAAGTAATTAAATTGTGAATTGTTTGTAGTAGACCTGAGTGAAGTAATTAAATTGTGAATTGTTTGTAGTAGACCCGAGTGAAGTAATTAAATTGTGAATTGTTTGTAGTAGACCTGAGTGAAGTAATTAAATTGTGAATTGTTTGTAGTAGACCTGAGTGAAGTAATTAAATTGTGAATTGTTTGTAGTAGACCTGAGTGAAGTAATTAAATTGTGAATTGTTTGTAGTAGACCTGAGTGAAGTAATTAAATTGTGAATTGTTTGTAGTAGACCTGAGTGAAGTAATTAAATTGTGAATTGTTAGTAGTAGACCTGAGTGAAGTAATTAAATTGTGAATTGTTTGTAGTAGACCTGAGTGAAGTAATTAAATTGTGAATTGTTAGTAGTAGACCTGAGTGAAGTAATTAAATTGTGAATCGTTAGTAGTAGACCTGAGTGAAGTAATTAAATTGTGAATTGTTTGTAGTAGACCTGAGTGAAGTAATTAAATTGTGAATTGTTTGTAGTAGACCTGAGTGAAGTAATTAAATTGTGAATTGTTTGTAGTAGACCTGAGTGAAGTAATTAAATTGTGAATTGTTTGTAGTAGACCTGAGTGAAGTAATTAGATTGTAAATCGTAAATCGAGGTAAGATTAAGATAAGTTAGTTGAAGCCTCCCTAAGCGCTACAAAAAAAGAGCGCATCGAAGAGAGGAAGGAGGAAGGCATCATTTAGTATGAAGAAATGAGAATGAGAAATCAGTGCAGAAAGGGCATAGAAACAGCAAGTTGAGAAAGAAGTTGATGAAATGAGATAAAAGTTGAAGAAGAAAGTCAGAGGTGCTGAAAAACAGGACAGAAGTGAACCGAAAAAAGGTGGTCCTTAACATAACAAGAAAAAAAAGTTCTATTTCAACAAAAAGAAGTCTTACCTAACTCTCAGCTCGGGCCTTCACATTTTCCCCTGGGAGCGCTAATTCCCATAGATACAATAGTTGTATCCCTCCGAGAAGTCGTAAATCGCGGGGCAAGTAGTAAAATTTCAAATTAAATATCAGTTAATCAGCCTTAAATAATTAAATATCTGTAAATCAGCCTGAAGTAATTAAACTGTAAATCATGTCAGCAGATCAGAGTAAGGTAATTAAATCGTCTGAAGGATGCAGATAATCCCCGTACGAAGGTCACAATGATAAGGCGATGTATGTAATTAACCTCCATTACAGATATACTCACCGTGAATTCCACACTGGGAAAACAATTAGCTATTTAGTTCTTTAATATCACTAACGAGCAATGCATTCCAGTAACACTCATAGAGTACATATATGGATACAATGCTCATGGCACGAGATTAACCTAGGATGATTAACCACCAGATTAATACTGTGTTGTAAAAATTTGGCATGTGAAAATGTTATACGAAACAATGAAGTTACAACAATAAAAGATTATTACCATTATTATGCTAAGTTAGATTTTGAAACGTACTCTACGAACAACGAAAAAATGCATTTGTTTATTGAATGACATAATAAAATATAAATTTTAGGTTTGGAAGACTAGCAAAATACAAAAAATAACAAGTTATAAACAGTACAAAACACCCAAATGAAGATGTTTTCAAGAGTATCGTAAAGTGTTCAGAGACCGAACTTCAACGTTTCGTATCAAGAATTATGCGTCACGCATAGCAAAATATTCTGCTAGCCAGAATATTTTCGAGGTTGTATGTAAAACTTAAAATATTACTTGCGTATCAATACCATTAGGGATTTCTGCACATTTTTTCACCACGTACCACGTTTAAAAATTACGTCAAGTTTAAAGGGTCCCACCCTAAAGCTTGAAATCTCAGGTTCTGGTTTGAAGGCATGCTCTCAAGTTTGATTTGGATGCGAGTTGGGCTGTCTCCCCCGCGACGCTGACTCTAATTATGTACGATATTCTTGTCGACTTGTTTATTCTCTGACCTGATGGGACTGATAGATTGTATTAAAAGTTAGTTTCAGCTTTCCTTACCTCAACAAAAGATGTTTGAAGTGAGGAAGGATGAAGGTACCATCTAGTAGTGAGTTCAGAAAACGTGGAATTTATGCACAAGGTGTGTTCCCGCACAGGATCCTCTACGAATAAAAACAGTTAAAGTTGAGAAGGAAAGTTGGGAAACAATGTAAAAGTTGAAGAAGAAAGTCAGAGGGGCTGAAAAACAGGACAGCAGTGAACCAACAGTGAACCGAAAAAAGATGGTCCTTAACAAAACAGAAAACATTTATTTCAACAAAAAAGACATTTACCTAACTCTCTGCTTGGGACCTCATACGTTCCCCCTAGGAGCGCTAATTCCTGCAGATATAACCGTTGTGCTCTCTGAGGGGTATTGTCTGACCCATTTCTGATTTACTTTATCATAATTTCGATTAAAAACGAACGAGATTTCATTTTCTTGAAGGCTCACGTCCTTGAATCGATGGAGACAGCATTCTGATGGTCCTAATTACATGCAGTCTGTGGTGCGCTAGCTGAACTTCCTGCATCTCCTGCCTGCTAAATACTCCTTCACAATGTGGCCTCCTGGACGAAAGAGAGAGTGTTATCCGGCAATTATAGAGAGATTGAGTGGAATTATTATGAAACGATTACTTGGCCACAATAATCTATCGCAACAGCGGCATCAACGTGTAAGTTCATGAATATTTTAAACCCCAGAGACCTCTTATTTAGTCCAATAAATTTTTCAACAGCTAACCATAGCGTCATTCAAATCAATATCACCTTAGCCATGCATATTTTTCTGCATGTCATTTTCCCAATTTCCTTGAGTACAAATGTTAAAATATGCAAAAAATGAATCACATAAACCTGTACTTCCTGAATTATCAAAACATATGCATTTCATCGGTTTTTAAATCAAACGATTTTTTCCAAAAAATTATCTGATAGGAGGGCAATGAGTTTTAAATTTCTAAATTCGATTTCAATTCATTATAACGAGAATCAATCTCTCTTATAATACTCGTCGAATTATTTCCTGACCCTTATATGACTTACCTCAAGAATGAAGACGAAAAGATAAAATAAGCAATGAATGGGAATAAATAATGAAAAAATTGCCTCAAACGATAACCTGTTACATACAAAATGCGGTAAATTCGTAAAAACTTCAAGGCTCAAAGAAGGATTTCCCATTCGATCTTTCGAAAGAAGGAGTGACCGCATAACGATTTCTAAGCATATAATACGCACATCGTCATTTCTTTGCCCTCACTATATCAGAAAGCATGCAAGTAAAAGGAGGGCAAAATGCACAAAATGTAAGTTTCGATGATCGAGGCCGCGAGCAACCAAGGTTACGTAGATGTAAGGTTAGCGCTCACTGTGAGCGCAACTCAGACGCTAGTTAGCCAGTTTTAAAACAAAAGTAACATTTACTCATAGTTTGAATTTCGAATAGCTTGTCGTTTTCCCAGTTAACTGTTTCTATTTCTGCACACGGCTCCAGAAACTTTTACAGCTTTCATCTTTGTTTTAAAATCGTATTTAAACGATCATATTTTTCCAACTTTCATCGGAAACAGTGAGAGGGAAAAGTTTCATCATGCATAATTAACTTTAAGAGAGGCTTAGAGAAAAAATGGCTTTAATCCAGCCATTTTTGCTTTTTAGTACCGAGCTTTATGTGTTGAATTTTTACTTATCTTGGCTACAGAACTCGTTTTGTTTTTGGTCGTAAAAGTATTTACGCTCACCTTCTCAAGCTGAAGTCTTCAAAACATTATAAATCAGGATACTTCGAGGTTCATGAATTAGCTGCTCACTTTTCTCCCAATGAGATTAGAAGACAAGATTCGATTTGCAAACCTGTTCTCTACACTCTATTTTATTTTTGGAGTCATAATTTAGGAAGCTTTCACAATATGCGCTCTTAGCTTGAACCGTAGAAATTTCACTAAATCGAAGAGTATTTTCAATGTTGTATATTGAACACCTTGAAATGCTTCCGGCATCTACTTTCATCCAAGTGATCCCTACAAATTGATCAATATCGGAAGCCGAGTGTGGTATTTTGTGACAATGGGAGATTTTCTGTCCGCAAAATATAAAGTAGAAATGGGCAACGACAAATCCTTGAACGCTCAAATCGTCCAATGCATATGAATGGCGTCATGTTGTTTTGTAAGCAGGGTGCACGGGATCGGTTTCAAAACCGATCGACTGCTCTCCAATAGGATCGTTTCCAATTTGAATGAAGATTTTTCCACGGGAGCCACTTCCAATGAAAACGATTTAACACGGTAGAAAAGTTTGGAAAACAGGTCAAGCAACAAAAAATATTTTATTGCTCCCCAAAGCGAGGACGAGTTACCTCAAGTAGGGTGTTGAGTTTTTGTGCTCTGACAGTAGCCAAATTTAGATCAACTACGTCGAGTATCGATCTAAGCTTTTTAAATTAACAGATTACCATTTCCCAACAGAGTAAACGACAGTAAAATCTTAAAATGCGTATGCAAGTTTTAAAGCGTTTTAAATTTTTTTTGCGTCATGTGAAATGACTCTTTTGTCCCGAGAATTCGTTTAGAACTCAATAGAAATAGGAATATTTATAATTATATTAGTTAGTTCATGGCTCTTAACTAACATTTTTATGGCTTAGTTACCTAATCACAAACACGAGCCCGGTGCAGGGCCTCACTGCGCCTAAATGCCTCAATAGAAATGTCTACGTCACCAAACAGAAGATGTCGACAACACTCTCATAACTTTTGGTCAGATTCATTTTACTTACTAATGAAAGGAAGTGATAGTGTCCGAGAAAGTTCATTAGAGACAAAGCAACAAGGACAAGATCAAAACTGATAGGAAAATACAAAAACTGACAAGTTATCTACGGATAGCGCGGGTTATCAGATTAAGCACATCGCAACAGCAGAAAAGAATTCTACTTTGGTTCCCATCGTCTACCAGGTGGAACAACGAATGACTTTTCCCAGAGCATTCAGAAGTTAATGCTATAAAGACGCCATCATGACTACAATATTTAAATCCTTTACGGAGAGGACACTTTGAAATAAAAGCCCGTACATATCAAACTTGCACGACACAGGTCAAGTAGATTGGCCAAATAAATACAATATAACCCAGAGGAATACGACAAGTATTTCATCAGTGGCAGCAGTCGTGATTACAGATACGTATTTAACAGTTTTATACATCCACTTTTGCATCAGAACTTGAAGATGAAATATGCCGCCCTTACACCGACGTGCACTTTAATTGCTAAAATCGAATTTGATATCTGAACACAATGCAGTCGAACAATCCAGTTAATTTATCTGAATTTCATTTTACAGGAAAGGATTAGATCCACAACCGATTTATCATTCTCAGTGTGTATGGCGTATATTTTCTTCATTAGTTAGGTAGTGGAATTTTGTATGAATTCCTGAATCCCCTAGAAGAATGTTTCAATAAAATGAAATAAGAAAGGTAACGAGTGAAAAAACAGACTCAACTGTAGTGCCCTCAGAGCGTGTTACAGCTGTGTTGCAGCTCGTTATGCGATATGTTGTAGCGTCACAAACTTAGAGCGGAACTTTTCGTGCGTGTGAAGCAGCGGGAAAAACCACAAACGAGCGCTAATTTTGTCAAGTGCACTTATCAGCGCAGACATCAGCAAGCTCCCTAAAAGAGCGCATGAATAGTACAAGTTTACCTAAGACCACAAACCATTATGGCGTATGTGGTCAGGAACCATTCCCAGCAGTGCATTTCGCAGAAAAGAATGGCGTATCATACGGGTAAACTTCCACACCGAAAAGATCGAAGTCTCATAGATGCATTACATCACAGGCAGCTATAAAAATGAGAACAGAGCTAAGCAACAGCAGACCCAGCGTGCGACGTGGGCCTTTAAAGCAAAGCTGCGGAAAAATAGAATTTAAATAAAAAACAGCCTAACCAGGAGAGGCAGCAACCACAGCTAGATTGATTTAGCCGCGCTGCCCCTCGCAGCGATGGCTGGGACCGTCATCTAGTCATCGCCTGCTTCCTCCTCACGAGCTGTGCCTCCACACCGGTGCTGGTGTATGAGCTGGTACCTCCACACGGGTACTGGTGTGTGTGCTGGTACCTCCACACCGGTGCTGGTGTGTGTGCTGGTACCTCCACACCGGTGCTGGTGTGTGTGCTGGTACCTCCACACCGGTGCTGGTGTGTGTGCTGGTACCTCCACACCGGTGCTGGTGTGTGTGCTGGTACCTCCACACCGGTGCTGGTGTGTGTGCTGGTACCTCCACACCGGTGCTGGTGTGTGTGCTGGTACCTCCACACCGGTGCTGGTGTGTGTGCTGGTACCTCCACACCGGTGCTGGTGTGTGTGCTGGTACCTCCACACCGGTGCTGGTGTGTGTGCTGGTGCCTCCACACCGGTGCTGGTGTGTGTGCTGGTACCTCCACACCGGTGCTGGTGTGTGTGCTGGTACCTCCACACCGGTGCTGGTGTGTGTGCTGGTACCTCCACACCGGTGCTGGTGTGTGTGCTGGTACCTCCACACCGGTGCTGGTGTGTGTGCTGGTACCTCCACACCGGTGCTGGTGTGTGTGCTGGTACCTCCACACCGGTGCTGGTGTGTGTGCTGATACCTCCACACCGGTGCTGGTGTGTGAGTGTATTGCATAGGGATGCGGGTCTTGTACGTCCACAATCATGGTGTGCGCTCGTTTACGATTTACCTTTTAGATTACATTATAAGTTAGTTTAACCCTTTGCCTCCTGACGGGAACTCCAGTTCCCAGATGGCTAGTGCTTTCAATTTAGATAAATCGACAAAATTTCAAGGTGATTCAACTCGTAGAGAAATAATTTTAACTAAATGACAAAATTAGATCAATTAATAGTATTCCTGCAACTATGTTTTTAGACGTTCTAGAAGATTGAGACGTGCAATTTGCGATTGATATCCACTCAGTGTAAGCTTAATGGTCTATGCAATACATTTAATAGTTTTTTTATTTAACTTGAGCAAGTTTTTCATACGCAGATGTATTTACAGATAAAATTAAGCAAAAATTAAATTGATATTTTTTCTCAGATTTTTCGACCACTTTTTTGGCGCCGAAGCATACATTTTTAAAGCATATTTTTTTTTAATTTAAAAAGGAAGTAAGCACTTGCTTATACAGAAAAAAACATGCTTTGGTAATTTTGCTGATATATCAGGGTAATGACTGCAATTATCTTAGAAAATTTTTCCCTTGACTATGTAAGTGTTGGGAAGTAAAGGGTTAAGCGTCCTTAACTACAATAAAGGTTTTCCTAGGGTGGAAGGAGAAACGAACCATTAAGTATGGTATTGAGGGAACGGGCATTCTATGCGCTAGGGGATTCCCATTCCCTGACCATAGAAATAGCAAAATTGGAAAAGTTTATGGAAGAAAAGTTTAAAAAGTAATAGGTGCTGAAAAAAGAACAACATCAGTGAACCGAAAAAAGTGGTCAGTTTTACAACCAAAAAAAAAAACTATTTCTTTAACAAAAGAAAAGGCTACCCAACTTTGATCTCGGGACCTCATATCTTCCCCTTGGGCAGAAGATGTGTTCCACTCCCTCCAATTCCCACAGATACAGCTGCGCACCTTCCATGAGGGGCACGACGAGCCAGTACCACCGCAGCAAGTGCTGGTGCGAGTTAGAGTATATGATTGAATTATGTTAGTTCAAGCCTCCCTAACTGTGAGAGGAAGAAGGAAGGCACCATTTAGTATGGAGATAAGGGAACGCAGAATCTATGCAGTAGGGGCACAGAAACAGTAAGTTGAAAAGAAGTTCATGAAACAGGATAAAAGTTGAAGACTAAAGTAATAGGTCAGTCAGAAGAAAGTAATAGATGCTGAAAACCAGGACAGCAGTGAACCGAACAAAGGTGGTCCTTAACATATCACAAAGAACTTTTTTTCAACAAAAAGAACACCTACCTAGCTTTCAGCTCGGGCCCTCATACATTCGCTCCTGGGAGCGCCAATTCCCATAGATGCAATAGTTGTATCCCCCTGAGCGGCACTGGTGCGAGTTTCCGCGCGCGACGCGTCTCCCAACTCAAGGCGCGATGAACAAAGTTATCGTGACAAGACCGAACTTCAACGTTTCGTATTTAGAATTATGCGTCACGCATAGCAAATCGTCAGAAGTTGATTGTGTCTGTATCACCTCAACGTACAACGCGCTGTGTTCTACTTTGTGCAGATCGTGGGTAAGTTTACAGAAATTCACAATTTTAAAGAGTGAGGTTCAAGTCTACGTATGATCCACAAATTGATTGATTATACATTAGTGTCAGCCTGCCTCATCACAACACAAATGTTCAAAGAGAGTAAGGAAGAAAGCACCATTTAGTGTGGAGTTCTGAGAACGCGGAATCTACGCACAAGGTGTGCTCCCGCAAAGGATCCTCTGCGCATAGAAACAGAAAGTTGAGGAAGATTAGGAAACAAGATAAAAATTGAAGAAGTGATAGGAGCTGAAAAAACAGGACAGCAGTAAACCGAAAAAATGGTAATCAACCAAATAAAAAACATTTTATTTCGACAAAAAGGTTTACCTAACTCTCAGCTCGGGACCTCACGTTTTCCCCTGCGAGTGCTAATTCCTATGGATACAAAAGTAGTCTCCCCTGTGGGATTACGAAACACTATATCTTACAAAATGGAAATAATTAATTGATTATTAAGATCATATTATTCAAGAAATACGGGATTCTAACAGTCTGACGACACATACCAGTTAAATTCCTAAAATGATAATTCAAGCGTTACACGAGTAATCTACATTTTACACGTATAATAATGGAATCTTTTGAGTAAAATTTTTAAAGGCATTCATATAGAATGGCCGTTTTCTAAGCAACTGCAGGGTTGGACAAGCAAACCTACGAATACCAACACACGTAAGCCTATCAAAGACTTACAGACTCAGATACAAGACAATAGCGCTCAAAAATTTCAAAAAGTCAGTTTGATTCATTTGACACTACGAGAACTAATGGAAGGAAACTTTTGATGTTTCGAGACCACGCGAACTTATGAATCATAAATCTGAAGTTCGAATTTTAATATTTAGATTCTATTTAATAAACCTGGAAAATCGTTTCCTGAATCGATATCCTATTCAAATGAGTGTAAGACGTAATCCATGTGAGGGCTAAAATCGAATAAAAACGTTCGACAGAATAAAAGTCCGAACCCAATAAAACAAAATTTTTTCTCGAAAATTATAAATTACATAATTTTGAAACAACAAGGAATGGACTATTTACATTCTTGCATATCACACATATCATGCAGAAGACTACTTTGAGCTATCCGACAATACAATCTTATTCCAGCTCGTTCAGTGACGACGAGGAAGACAACATTCTTGCCAGCTCTTTGCAATGCGCAGCAAATGTTCATGATAGACCGAGATCAGACGATGCCGCAAGGTTCATGTGTGCTCGTGCTATGAAACTAATGTTGATACACGAAGACTGCGAAACACTGCTTACACTGACGCGTGAGCTTATGCTTCTGCGCTAGTTGTGGACATACATTGCTGTAAATACATTGAGCGGAAGTAAATGATTCTGCACTAATACTGAAAGGTCAACTGCTTGGAAATTTGCAACTAGCTTTTCGTACATACACACTATCATCAATTACCTACTTAGTAATCAAATCCGAAAACATACTTATTGCTTAACCACCATAAGTTATGAAATTTCCTACTCATAATTATGCAAAAAAAAAAAATGAAAGTAAGACACGAGAGATGATTGTAGCACGTACTAACCTACCAAAAACATTTTGCAACGCGAATAGATAACAATGAACTAAACATTTACGTTTATGAGCCATTATCTCAATGCTGTTTACACTGATACCACTGGTTTGCAATCTAATACTTGCTATTTGCATACTGCCACACGATTGTAGTTGTCGCAACATGTGAAATTGTTCTACAACTAAACGAAGATTTCATTTCGCTTCACAAATCCATGTTCGTTGGCACATTTAAGGGACAGATTATAAAGAGGAAATTAACTTTAGTTTCGAAAGCGTCGAAGACCGATGGATTAGTATCAAGCTTAAGTCCCACTGCACCCTTCATGCTGGAATACTTTAAAATTACGCATGAGCTTGACGACGATGTTACAAAGGAATGATTATTAGTAACAAGTTACTGGTTCATAAAAAACGACATTTGAAGTAAAAATTAGAGTCTCTGGCGTAGCTGATTTGCATCAACTCTTTCCAGTACATATACTAGTGTACTGGATTAGCATACACATCACACAAGCATAGTAAAAAATTTTGAACGAAAATTGAGCAATGTGGAATAACGAGAGAACAAAATTTATCACGTACTAATTTAGCTCTTTAGTACTCTTTAATGACGAAAAACACAATTCGTTTCAAACACAAGTTGGTCTCTTCACGATAGCTTACGTTGCCGTCGAGAGGTGTTCTCGATCATCGCTGGCCTTAGTTCACTGTCTAGAGAAGTACGGGGAAATACAATTCTGATAACAAGCGCCTTGAATTCACGAGCAAAGATTCAATGTAAGGGGAGACTTACTTTAATCATTATCACTCCAAGTGAGTTTACCAAACGAATTCGCATAAAGTGTTTCACTATCGGCTAAGAGTAATTCACATGAGATGAAAAACTCAGTGAATGTGACAGAAAAGTATAAGTAACATTCCAGCCAAAGGTCGGCAACAAAAAACACCACTTCTTCTGCGACAAAAAGGAATGAACAAAGACTAAGGCCTAAGGCTACATCAAAGCTAAACCCATAATTCAACTGACGTTTCTGATTTTACGGCGAGAGCTAACTTCGCCTTCAAAGAGTGTTTATTCCCTCTGATTTTCGACATACACCAATGGTAATGCTTCCCCGCTCTATTCGAGAAATACTTAGCACTCCAATATATTTCCTAGGAGTGTCAAGTCCTCGTGATATGCTGAAGAAAAACGATCTACAGCGCATCCGCCTTCCGCCGCACACGGTAAATATAGAGCGAGAACCCACGGATCGTGGATGTATGCAACATACCGCCTAGCATACCTCGGTTGGTGTTCCTGGCAGCAACATGCATCGTCATTAGCAGGATCTCTAGAGATGCGTTATTATGCAGAAATGTCGTAATAAGAAGCACAGTACCAAAATATTAGGCTGAACCATTGTTTAAGAAGAAACACTTTGTACCACTCATGCACAAAGTGGTAAACGATCTTAAACAGGTTGCAATGAAATTAATTTGCCACTGCTGAGCTGATGGAGAGTTAAGCGTAAGCATAAGCGTCCAATAATCCTATTTAATATTTTACTCATACGTCCACCTTCGGAGCACGAAGGCTACACCAACGCATCTTCAGAAGTTCAATTTAAAACGGCATAATTATACAGTTACTTTTGAGCACTCTTAAATTAGCCTAAGGCTTCTACGTGTGTACTGAACGCAAGACATATATTAAATAAATTTCAAAGAGTAATTTCAGAAGCTGAGTGCTGTGTGCAGCCACGTAACTGCTGGTTCTATCTTCACGTCTTTGTGTGCAACGTCAGCTGAATTCAGAGTGAGTGCCTAACAGAACAGATTAAACTTGAACTAAGGTAAGAACTATTGATTTTACAGACGTTGTATTATACCCGTGCATGTATTTGTGGGCCCAGGTCCAATGGCTTATTGACAGCAACGGCGCAACTTTTGAGACTACATAACAGCTACACTGAAACTTCAGAGACTACACAACAGCTACACTGAAACTTCAGAGACTACACAACAGCTACACTGAAACTTCAGAGACTACACAACAGCTACACTGAAACTTCAGAGACTACACAACAGCTACACTGAAACTTCAGAGACTACACAACAGCTACACTGAAACTTCAGAGACTACACAACAGCTACACTGAAACTTCAGAGACTACACAACAGCTACACTGAAACTTCAGAGACTACACAACAGCTACACTGAAACTTCAGAGACTACACAACAGCTACACTGAAACTTCAGAGACTACACAACAGCTACACTGAAACTTCAGAGACTACACAACAGCTACACTGAAACTTCAGAAACTCCAGAATAGCCACACACAACTCCAGTCCCACACACCGACAAACACGGCCACCACCACTACCGCCACCATCACACAAGCGACGTTGCACTAATCACAGACTTTAGTGAGCGAACGATATTTGTGTCGCCGTGCACACGGTGTTAGACGAGCGAGGCTGAGAGTTCGAGACAAAGCCTAGAAATTTAAGATGGAAATTTAATATCAAGCAAGCAATGGACATACAACCTGGACACACACACTAGTTATAAATTACTCAGAGTTTCAATAAATATTTGAATGGCAAATCAAGAAGTGTATCGTGCGTCAAATTTTCTCACGATAAAGCCCACTCTTTTGTGAGGCTAGAGAATTAAGATAATTCAGCAGGTGCTGTAGTTGTTTTCGATGCAGCTGAGCTTTAAGAAAGGAACGTAAGTCAGAAATCAATTACCGTGCTGTGTAACTGCCGAGTAACAATCGTACGATTTGGAATTCCAAAACAACATAAATCTACAGGCGATTAAAACACCGTAAGAGAAACAGTGAAAGCCACAATGAAGTCCTTCTTCACGCGAGACCAAATGAGCCAAGTTCACACAAAACGGACTGCAGCAGATTTTAGAAACCAACAGTGTGTAGCCAAGAAAAGTTAATCACGTCTCAGTCAATGCGGAGAAACTACCAAGGAAGTCGTCAACGACTTGCGTAACAGGAACGCTAGTCGCAGGGTGGGGAGAGGGACGGCAAGGGTGATGGGGAGGAAACTGGCGGTCCTCCGCACAAAGGGCACTTCCATCATCAATTCTTTCTCTTTCTCCCGTCTTTTCATTGGGTTATTCACGGTCGCTCTCTCAAAGAAAAGGAAACAAACAATTCGGACGCTTATGGAAGGGAGGCAGATAGCGTAGGGTTGGGAGACTATGGCTTTAAAATTAACCACCGCTCAAATGATGTTCAGACGCATTGTGTGAAGTGATCCCACACTCACTCTCCTAAAACAAGCTTTACTGCTACTGGCATGCATTCAGAGGAATATCAACGATGACGTTCACTCAAATAATTTGTAAATTCACTCTTTAAGGGAAAGTATTCTGAAAAAAATGAAGAAAAACGGAAAAAGCATGAAGTGATAGCTGACAAAAATTCGTTTCCGAAAGGTTTATTGTACTACTCCCAATTGTTTACTTAAGTGTCGCCTCAGTTTTCTTCGTACATTTGTGGCCCAGTAAAGAAGACACGCGCGCGATGCACCCGAGGCTAACGTTCTCAACTCTACCGTCACTAAATCAGCAACACAAGAGACTCTCAAACACTGCATTAATGAGCACAGCGATAACTAATTACAAAGACTGAGCTGGAACATCTGTTATTAGCATTAATTAATACGAACACTCCATAATAATCTATCTGAAACTCTGCTGTGACCGCTATCAATAATGGATGCTAAATTCAAGCCATGTTAAGAGCGGAGAACTAGAACGTGTTCGTTCGTAGCAACAGGCAGGAAAACAAACAACGAAAGCATCTCCTCAGACGGTGAGACAAGTTGCAGCGTGTACTGTGGCGCTCACGCCTCACACGCGTTGCATCGCACCATCATCAGGAAACTGAAATTAACATCATCAGCAAAAGTGCTGCGTAATTTTCCTTCGAGTGATCAACATCAAGGTGTTCGTTTATTTCCAAGAAGTGGACTTCAAGATGTAATTCACTGAACATCTACTGTGGCTTAATAGCAGTAGCAATCCGGAATATTTTGCCGTAAGGCATGAGATTTGGCATACTTCCACGGCACGGTAGAACCATTTGCGAGTGGCAACGCTGCCGCGCAACTCGTAGTTCCATGGGGTTGGTGAGTGGAGCGACTGGTCCATGCTGTCGTACTCAACCAACGCTTCTTACGGCCGACACTCCAGTGCGCGACAACCAAGGCTATTGGGAACATTGCTACACTATAACACACACGTATTCTGCGTAATATTAAATCCGCAACCCAGGATTTTTACGCTCGTACCAGGAAATATACTCCGTAAAAATCAGTTTAATTGCGTCTGTGTGAACGTTGGTGACACAAACGTGACGAACGTACTTTTTAACACAAGGGATTGAGGCAATAAATTGAGTGCCAAGTAAGTTCCATCAAGAAGTAAATACTGATTAAAGATGCAATACCAGCAAAGGCTTAAATCGAATGACCTCACGCCTGTCAAGAATTGGACTTATCATTTGAACTAAATGCTGAATTTCTGAACTTAATAATAACGTTGCGGCTACATTTTCAAGAGTATACTTCATAATTCAATCAAAAACTAGAAAATTAGGCTAAAAAACAGAAAATTAATGAGGAGAGTAGGTTAGAAAAAAATAGAAAATAAACTAAAAAATATTACCTTGCATCGGACCGTCTAGCACCGACCCAACAGGGCACAGCCACGCATGCCAACGATTGTGTCTGTGAAGCCAGCGCTCCTCCAGCTGGCAATACTTAATGGCGTACTGCCGGTCCCAGTTCCAGTACTACCCCTTTAGTATCATTATTTAAAATCAACTAAATCCTTTCTAAATAATAAGAAAGCGACTTTCTGCGGCTCTTTTTCCCAGAGAAGTCATGGAAACTAATTTCTCGGATATACAATTCGAGGTAAAACCGATATTGAACTTCCCAGAAAAAGAGAAGAAAAACGGAAGAAAAACAGTTTATTTTCAATAAAGTTCAAACACGAAATGTTGAAACATTGGTTTTTAAAATATATTAACATTAAAATCTTTAATCGATAATAACACATTAGTATCGTAATACCCATGTAAAATGATGAAACAAAAATTGTTTGACAGAAAAGCACAACGAAATGAGTTATCATTGCGTAATCTGATTTGGACAGTGCATTTAACTAAGAAAACACAATCTCCGAAACGCTTAATTGAAAAATGTATTCGTTTGTGCGCACTTAGATTGACAGGAGTGGTGGTCGCAGAGGCGAGTACCGTTATAGCTGTAGATGAATCGTTATAGCAAGAACCTAACATCATGAATGAAAATGTTCCCCTAACTTAGGCCCTGTTTTTCTCATGGCAACCGGGAAACGTTAGACATCGTGGTTTGATGAAAGTGTTTTGCATTTTTCAGCCACAAACACCGCGTCCGTCAACCACAAACACCGCGTCCGTCAACCACAAACACCGCGTCCGTCAACCACAAAAAAGGCCTCCGTCAACCACAAAAAAGGCCTCCGTCAACCACAAAAAAGGCCTCCGTCAACCACAAAAAAGGCCTCCGTCAACCCCAAAAAAGGCCTCCGTCAACCCCAAAAAAGGCCTCCGTCAACCCCAAAAAAGGCCTCCGTCAACCCCAAAAAAGGCCTCCGTCAACCACAAAAAAGGCCTCCGTCAACCACAAAAAAGGCCTCCGTCAACCACAAAAAAGGCCTCCGTCAACCACAAAATAAGGCCTCCGTCAACCACAAAAAAAGGCCTCCGTCAACCACAAAAAAAGGCCTCCGTCAACCACAAAAAAAGGCCTCCGTCAACCACAAAAAAGGCCTCCGTCAACCACAAAAAAGGCCTCCGTCAACCACAAAAAAGGCCTCCGTCAACCACAAAAAAGGCCTCCGTCAACCACAAAAAAGGCCTCCGTCAACCACAAAAAAGGCCTCCGTCAACCACAAAAAAAGGCCTCCGTCAACCACAAAAAAAGGCCTCCGTCAACCACAAAAAAGGCCTCCGTCAACCACAAAAAAGGCCTCCGTCAACCACAAAAAAGGCCTCCGTCAACCACAAAAAAGGCCTCCGTCAACCACAAAAAAAGGCCTCCGTGCACCACAAAAAAAGGCCTCCGTCAACCACAAAAAAGGCCTCCGTCAACCACAAAAAAGGCCTCCGTCAACCACAAAAAAGGCCTCCGTCAACCAAAAAAAGGCCTCCGTCAACCACAAAAAAGGCCTCCGTCAACCACAAAAAAGGCCTCCGTCAACCACAAAAAAGGCCTCCGTCAACCACAAAAAAAAGGCCTCCGTCAACCACAAAAAAAAGGCCTCCGTCAACCACAAAAAAAGGCCTCCGTCAACCACAAAAAAAAGGCCTCCGTCAACCACAAAAAAGGCCTCCGTCAACCACAAAAAAAAGGCCTCCGTCAACCACAAAAAAAAGGCCTCCGTCAACCACAAAAAAAAGGCCTCCGTCAACCACAAAAAAAGGCCTCCGTCAACCACAAAAAAGGCCTCCGTCAACCACAAAAAAAAGGCCTCCGTCAACCACAAAAAAAAGGCCTCCGTCAACCACAAAAAAAGGCCTCCGTCAACCACAAAAAAAGGCCTCCGTCAACCACAAAAAAAGGCCTCCGTCAACCACAAAAAAAAGGCCTCCGTCAACCACAAAAAAGGCCTCCGTCAACCACAAAAACGGCCTCCGTCAACCACAAAAACGGCCTCCGTCAACCACAAAAACGGCCTCCGTCAACCACAAAAACGGCCTCCGTCAACCACAAAAACGGCCTCCGTCAACCACAAAAACGGCCTCCGTCAACCACAAAAACGGCCTCCGTCAACCACAAAAACGGCCTCCGTCAACCACAAAAACGGCCTCCGTCAACCACAAAAACGGCCTCCATCAACCACAAAAACGGCCTCCGTCAACCACAAAAACGGCCTCGTCAACCACAAAAACGGCCTCCGTCAACCACAAAAACGGCCTCCGTCAACCACAAAAACGGCCTCCATCAACCACAAAAACGGCCTCCGTCAACCACAAAAACGGCCACCGTCAACACAAAACCGCCTCCTTGCGTTCAAATGTTCTTGGGGTTTCTCCCGTCTTTTCACGCAGACGCAAGTATAATATATATACATTTGAAATAGAAAACACAGTCCGCATTGAGGCATCTAACAAAAGATCCAGAAACGGGTCGACTTTCTGGGTCGTTTCCGCAGCGCGTCATCATCTCTTCTTCCTTTTTCTTTTAAAAGAGTCCTTGAAAACAACATTGTCGTCTACCAGGCGTTTTGAAAATAGAAACAGGCAAGATTGGATAAACAATTACGGGATGGCAGTTAGTAGCTATCCGTGATGTTACCACAGGAACTATTCATCACAAACCCAAGAAATGTTTTGCTTGGTTCTCGATTACTGTTTTCGTCATGTGCCTCGCTGAAGTTGAGGTTCAAACCTGCAAACAAACACTCTTGTGGGGGACACGATGACACTCTAGAAGACGTGGTGAGACGAAGGGACGGACTTGTTCATGAGATCATCACGAAATGTCGGGCTCATAGACAAGTGCAGGAAGATAAGGTAAAAATCGACGAAGAAATCTGTAGTTCTCAACCCACATCTGACTTTGAACGCAAACCAAAGAAAATCAGCAGTGCGCAGCAAAAGGCATTCCTATTGGACCTCAGCTCTAAGATCCACGTAAACGGAAAGAAATGAGAAGACATAGTATTCAATTCAATAATCTAAATCCACGAGTTCGAATAGGTACGCCGCTTTTCGATTCGTTTCATTTGACAATTTTTTAATGGAACCCACAAATTTTATTTTGTCCAGCTCATAGTCACCCAAGGTTAAGGTGCTAAGTAAGAAGAATGGTTCCCAATTTTACACGTGGTCCAGCAGCTCGGACGATGGGAACCGGCAGCTTCATGGAACGAAGTCTGCCGCACTGTCCCACCGCAGCCTAAAAAATGTAACAAAAACAGACTACCATACGCTTTTGTCAGACAGGCATTAACGGAGCAAGTCGTCCATAACGGGTTCAGTAATTACCTTTTGATATCATTCGGTGACACGTTATTTCGTATCTACGGAATTATGGTTTATGTGTAACAAGAAAAATTACCATAAGGGAGCACTGTTAGTGTTCCCACAATTGAATTTCGTGATATCCAAAATAATTCTAGAAAAAAAGAAAAACTAGTACAAAGAAAGAATGATACTGGATCACGCTAATTATTATTCGTGGACAAAATCAACAACGAAATTATTTAAACTTCGAATGCTCCATATTGCATAATTCCATTCTTGACCGGTGAGAATGATACCGTATTCGCACATTTTCATACGTTCAGCCATTGCGAGTCCTGAAAAGAGTTCCATCGAAATAGAAGTGTCAGCGAAGGAGAAACTCTACCCAAATGAGAATGGCTTCAACTCAAGAATGTCACATCGTTGTCACTTTCCCTAACCTCGCGACACAGACAAGCGATGCAGCACTGTAGAGCACCATTGATATCTAAGAGTTCATCACTTTTAAATCTACTGCTAACAA
Organism: Morinoia aosen; assembly: GCA_030386875.1. NCBI lineage: Eukaryota > Metazoa > Arthropoda > Malacostraca > Amphipoda > Talitridae > Morinoia > Morinoia aosen. The sequence continues at coordinate 73,664,928 of CM059567.1, read as the reverse complement.
AGAGAGAATTTAAAGACTTAAGATCACGAATGCGATTTGAACGAAAGTACTATCATCAAAGAGTTTAAGTTTCTGCACATTGACAGCGAATAAATTTATTTCACAAGTCGAGTTACCGCTCATTGTGAAGTACATCTTGCGTTATTTCCTATCGAACTTGTTCAAAAAACTTCAAACAAGGCTTGTCAAATTTCCACGAACCATTCTCATCCTCAACGTTGAGACAACGTTATTTTTCAACATTATTATTATATAAGAAAGTTTTAGCCTCCCTTAGCCACGACAAAGATGTTTTAAGAGAGGAAAGAGGAAGGCACCATTTCGTACGGAGTTGGGAACGCGGAATCTTTGTACAAAGTGCATAGAATCAGTAAGCTAAGAAAGAAGTTCATGAAGCAAGAAAAAGTTGAAGAAGAAAGTAGCAGATGCTGAAAAACAGGACAGCAGTGAACCGAAAAAAGATGGTCCGTAACAAAACAAAAACCTATTCTATTTTAACAGAAGGGAAGCCTACCTAACCTTTAGCTCGGGCCCTCACACAGTACCCCTAGGAGCGCTAATTCTCGTAGACACAATACTTGTATCCCCCTGAGGGGTGTTCTTCAAAAGTTTAACACGTTGATGTGTATTGATGCATTTCTGTAACACTAGCTAAATTGCTCATTTACGTACAACTACAAGTGTCAATGAATAGCATTTCAATTACTTCCATTACTTTATTTAAAGTAAATTGTGGCTGTACAAGTTGAACTGTTATCGTGCAATTAGATTTCTCCCGCTTCTTAGAAAGGGTAAAAATGTAATCAAGCAGTGAAGACAACTTTTCAATTCTGCTACTTCCAACCTATTGATTGATTATTAGTTAGTCAGTTTAAGCCTCCCTATCCGCCCCAAAGGCGATCCAGAGAGAGGAAGGAGAAAGGCACCATTTAGTATAGAGTTAAAGAGAACGCGGAATCTATGCAGAAAGGGAATGGAAACAGTAAGTTGAGAAAGATTATGAAACAAGATCAAAGTTGAAGAAGAAAGTTGTAGGTGCTGAAAAACAGGACAGCAATGAACTGATCAATGGTCCTTAAGTAAACAAAAAACATTTTATTTCAACAAAAAGAAGGCATACCTAAGTTTCAGCTCGGGCCTTCCTCACAAATTTTCCCCTGGGAGTGCTAATACCCATTGATACAAGAGTTGTATCCCCCTGAGGGGGTGGGGGCTTCCAACCTAACCAAACTGACCGTAGCAACCACGCAAACGTAATAACGTAATAACGTGTTAAAACTCATTCAACAGATGTTTAGATCTGTTGGTATGACAATTTTTTCGATAATAAGCCTCCTCAGATTTATTTCGAACATTGATGAGTATGATTCTCGTGTACGTGTCTCAGCCAAGAGGTTCTGTATCCTACGCATTTAGACGGGACATTGAAGTTGAAGTCGTGCTGCCAACTAAAACTGAAAATTGTGACCAACTTTACAAATTGATAATAATCAGACAATTATACTCACCGGTATCTGTAGATAACGAACCGTCGAAAATATAATGTAATGTTAAATCCGGTGATACACCCGCTCAATATGTGAGTTTTACTGACGTATCCCACTCGATGAATGTTTTACGGTCATAAGAACAATCCCGACTAGATTAATTAATAACGAAAGAAACAGATTAAGTGTGGAAGACCAGTATGAGCTTGGTGGCACAGAATTTCAAAACATTTGTTTTTATCTATCAAATTAATATCAAACATAAAGACAAGCTTCACGTAACTGCAAACTGAGCACAAAAGCGTTTTGCAATAAGTGTTAGTGATTTACTAGCAAGGCTCATCAAGAAGAGTTTCTTCTCTCGAGGAATAGCGATTAGGACAAGATATCATTAGGAAGCCTCCTAGAGAGGAACTAAAGAATACAACCCTTGACTCAAGACCGCTCTGTATACAGTGCGGGCTACTGAGCAAGCATTACGGCTCTCAATGACAGTGTTCACTGAGCTTCACTCGCTAATAGCTCTCCGTCAAATGCGGAGCATTAAGGAAAATTTCACTACGCCACAGGAACGAATTATCGTTCACGCGCTTTCATATCCTTCCAAGTCATATATGTTCTTATCAAGTCCTCTTTATTTACAATAGATTTCTTCAGCATTTTTATTTTTCTATATAATCAATATTTCTCCTTCCTTTTCTTTTCTTGACATAGGCGCTTAATGTGCGAGTGAAAATATGAGCTGATTAGCCACGTAGGTACATTTCTTCGTTCTCGGATCAGGATCCGAGCTACTGAACAAAAATATTGCAGAAAAAATACTTGAATTTTTCTTTGCCTTTTACAGACTAATTACAGGCGAGTTCGAATGTGCAAGACCCTCATTGGACCCTAGTGCAATGCCTCCGCAATACTCAGACCACCTCTGTTTACCAAACGAATACTGAAGACGCAAGCATGTGATACAAGAATATAATAATAATGAAGGCATCTACGGATGCTTTATTTCCAATTTCAAGCCTGATACATATCACCTTATACATTGGATTTTCAAATGCCTTATAACTAACGCCAGGACGCCATTACGCTTTCCCCCGGTCAAGAGTGGAGACCGGTACCCATTTCAGACACCTGGGTAGAGTGGGGTATTGTGCTTGGAATTTTTCCCCTATACCCAACAGAGAAAATCGCCACCAGCGCCGGGACTCGAACCAGGGTCTGCCTGGACGGAGGCAAGTTCGCTAGTCTCACGGCAGAATCCGAGGGGATTCGAAGCTAAACTGTTCAGCATGAGAGTCAACATGCGATAAGTAAAGCCCGCGGCAAATATTGGTGCATATTGAAGAGAAACTCAATAGGAGCAGTAGCCACAGGGTACGCTAAACCGGTTGAGGCTAAGTTAGGGTATATTCACTACAAGTGTTAGCCGCCCGATAAGACGCGTGAACGTGCTTCAAAACACAGTCCTAACTCATTGCTGACAGTTTCGTATGACCGATACATAATTTCTTTGTACCTGAATGCCCAAACCAACCCTTCCCAACATCCTGCGCTGTAAAAGTGCACTCAGAATAGCTAATGCTCTTGGACAATCTAGCAGCAATAATACCAGTGGTATTTAGAATCAAAATCACCCACCAAGAGCAGCCGTATGACGAAGCCTAAGAGCAATCGAGAGCAGCAGTTAGTGAGCAGCCGACTGCTCAGTGCTTGGCGCAGTGCATGCAGCAGCAACAGCAGCAGCAGCAAAAGCAGCAGCAGCAGCAGCAGCTGCGAGCGCTGCGTAGCGGGACGACAGAGGTCGCCTGAGTCGCCTGACTTGCGCAACACTGCTGTGTGGGCTGGTGGTGGTGGAGGTTGCTCACTGTGATAAATCAGCCAATTGCACCGTCTGCACGCACACAGATCTTCATCGCAGGGAGGACTAATGTTACGAATGGGGACACTTTTTAGTATTTCATCATTTTGTGTTTATTTCAATCGTTCCTCCTTACGTACAAGTCTATGAGTACATCTTTGATGAAGAGAAAGCAGACCATGTAGGGGTGCAATTGCGCAAAATCAAGTTAAAATAAGCCTCACTCAGAAAAGAAGTGCACTACTTTTACAACTGTACGCATACGCAAGTCACACAAACCGAGATCTTCAAGCACTATCAAGAAAACACTATTGTAGCGCATGTATAGGAGGTATAGAGCTGGTAAAACAGCCAAATGAAGCTACATATCATAGAAATACAATGAAAAAACACTCATAATTTTTCAATAATGACATTCAACCAAATTTACTCAAGACGACCGCACACAGGAAAACTGAACACAAGAAATATAGTTCCGAGGCAACAGTCTAAGTTAATCATGAATTCTGGACTAAAAATACGAGGTAGAGTACACTGAGGGGAGGGACAGCAGCGATGTGGCATTCGAACAAAGTCTGCACGTCTGGCACGCGGGTCAACTGCCCATGTGAAACAATGAAAAGATGGCTGCCGCATGACAATGTCTTCCTATGCCTTAAAGATAAATTTATCGAGATCATACTGTGTTAATGCCTTGAATATGGACACTCACTACGTGACCATATAACTCAAAATTATTGCATACAGCACAAAAAGTATGCTCTTTGTATCTCTAGTACCCTAGTACCTTCGAAATTATTCATGCAACTTATAGTTTTTAATCATCCCATTTCGGCAACAATTTTCTACGTTACTCTAACAGCGAACTAAAATTTTAACTGAATTGGAATGCCAGAAATGATGGAACAATCAATTTCTTTCCTTGAGGTTTTTGAGCCTTTCGACCTGGCGTCCCAATTCCCTCTATTGGCAGCTTTGCAAGCGAAATTCTACCGCCGACATGAGGAAACTCATTTGAAAAACTCCCGACCTATTATATATTACTTTAAGCTTCCCTAACCGCAACAAAGGCGTTGGAAGAGAGGAAGGAGATAGGCACCATTTAGCATGGACTCGAGGAAACGCGGATCTATGGGCAAGGTGCATTGATAAGTTGAGAAAGAAGTTTATGAAACAAGATAGAAGTTCAATGAACAGAAAAAAATAGTTTGTAACAAAACAAAAGCCTAGTTTATTTCACCATCAGAAAAGCCTACCTCCTAACCTTTAGCTCGGGACTTCACATATTCCCCCAGGAAGCACTGATTCACACACATTAGTTGTATTACCCTGACAGAAAAAAATTCACAACAAACCACTCACGTTAAAAACTAGCTGAATTAACAAAGCTTACTGCGGTAAACCCAGCGAAATTACTGATTTTAACACAGGCATCGTACGAACATTTAAGGAAACAGCATCCCAATAAGGATCAGGAAGACCAAGCAAGGAACGTCGAGAGCAGAACCCGCTACAGACGCTGCGGACTAAAAACAAGAAAACAACTCGAACGAAGAAGAAGAAAACTTTCTCAAGGAACAACTATTGTGATTGCCTAAAATTCTCAGTTTGGACGAAAAGGTTTCCTGTCGTGGCGGCCAGCCAGCTACAGCCAGGCGGTGCAGTTAGGCGCTTCTCCGGGGACTCGAGCTGCAGTTTGATCTCACTCCAACTCGAGTCGTGAAAACGTCCTGACTACTGGAATTGCCCTATTTCAGTAAAGATTAAAACGCTCTAATGCCAGTACGAGCAAAGCTTTAAGTATGTTAATAGAGTTTCAGTTATTTTTGGTTCACTAGTCTGATGAGGATATCGTCAAAGCATTCGCACACCAACCTAACTCATTTTAATCCACATTTGAACCAAGCGTCACGCTACAGGATGTTTCTGCACAAAAATTAAACATTTAAACTGCATGACAACTGAGGGCGAGCACGAGAATGGGGCGTGAATCCGTCCAATTTTTCCCATTTTTAGAGCACTATTTACTTCCGACAGCACCGTGAATGGGTCGAGTAAACTGCTCCATGTCACGTGAACACCGTGATAAGGACGGGTGTGAGAGAGAGAGCAGCTTTGAATGCGAAAGCTTCCCAGTGAACTAGCGACATCGTTCTGAGCGCTCAAGCGCTTGTTGTACTGTCTGCCACTCCAGTGCATGCGAGCGCACGCTTCTTGGTGTGAGCGTCAGAGATCTGAGCTAGTATTCAAACTATATTTCCAATAACTTTACCACGTTTGCTGTGATGCGTTAAACTGTAGTTCATTATGCAACTCAAATTTAAGGTTAAAAATGGTTAGAAAATTTTATAAATTGCAAACATCAACTGAGTATGTTTAATACTATTAATTCAAAAAGAATGTTAAACAATTTTCGAAGAGCCCATCGATAGGTCGTTCCGCAGCTGTAAAAACGTGAGCACGACCCATCGGTGCCTCGCATCGCAAACAACGTGCTAACCCCTTAGTTTTACTTATCTTTTTCCCTATTCTAGATTGGAGCATTGACTGGGTTATACGTTAGTTTCAGCCTCCCTGAACACAACAAAAGCATTGCGAAGGAAGGAAGATGGTTCTGTTTAGTAAGGAATAAAGTGCACGGGAATCTATACACAAGGTGTGACACCACACTGAGTATAGAAACGGTAAAATCCAGAGTTTATGAAAGAAAAATAGAGTTCAAGAAAGAAATACTAGGGTACTGGAAAAAAGAAAACAGTGAACCGGAAAAAAAAGGGTCTCAACGAGGAAAAACTAATTTATTTCTACAAAAGGATGGCCGACATAACCTTCAGCTTAGAACTTCACATCTTTCCCGTGGGAGTGTGCTAATTCCCGTTCATACAATAGATGTACCTTCTAAGAGGTTCAGGAATATTTTCCCCATCTCTGTATGAGTCACAAAAACAGGCGATATTTAAGTGAGCGAAGAGAAAGGACCACCTCGGGACCTTAGAAAATGGGGAAACTACACACAAAATGTGTTCCAATACAGGATACCCTAAGCATAGAAATAATGAACTAAGAAGGAAGAAAAAAAAGACAGATGAAGGCATAAAAACTGAAAGAAGCAAAGTGGGCACAAAGGAACACGGGAGTCCCTCAGGCCTATCTATAGGTGAAGTAACCTCGCGGTATCGCTGTGAGGGCAACAGACGTGTACCCCATAGCACAGGAGGTGCAAACCTAACTAACCTACATAAGACCTGTTACCTATTCTATGCCCCCTCATGACTATGATTGCTTATAATACGCTCGACAACATTAGATAAGGTGTTAGTTTAATTAAGCCTCCCTAACTGCAACAATGACGTTCCATAGAGAGGAAGGCACTAGTAGATATGGAGTTGAAACGCGGAATTTATGCACTTACGCTCGACAAATTCTACGTACAGAGACGTAGAGTGGGCACGCAGAGCTCAATGTGACTCCTGATAGTGAATTATATATATCTCCAATCCGGAAACGCGAAAGAAAAAATCAAGAGCGGCAAGAAATAAATACTCAAGGTCAGTGCAATATTTGTAAACCTGAACATATCAAACCAGATAAATCCTTCACCGTTTCCAACAAGATGATCAGCAATTTGTATGAATAGTACCTATCATAAATTTAAATGCCTTCTTCAGAGCGAACGGGATGAACAACTCGTGCGTTGGATCATAAGCGAGAGACAGCCTAAAGCGTAACAAACCAAAGACGTACTAAAATCCAACAAAGGACTTGCACAAGAAATACAAAGGCACTATTCCTGTGGTACAAATGAAACGAGGCCGAGTCGGGAAGACGCCTCAGGCAGGCAGACGAGGCAGAAGTACCGAGCTTCAGGCAGGAAGACAAGGCGGACGTACCGAGCCTCAGGCAGGAAGACAAGGCGGACGTACCGAGCCTCAGGCTGGAAGACAAGGCAGACGCACCGAGCCTCAGGCAGGAAGACAAGGCAGACGTACCGAGCCTCAGGCAGGAAGACAAGGCAGACGTACCGAGCCTCAGGCAGGAAGACAAGGCAGACGTACCGAGCCTCAGGCAGGAAGACAAGGCAGACGTACCGAGCCTCAGGCAGGAAGACAAGGCAGACGTACCGAGCCTCAGGCAGGAAGACAAGGCAGACGTACCGAGCCTCAGGCAGGAAGACAAGGCAGACGTACCGAGCCTCAGGCAGGAAGACAAGGCAGACGTACCGAGCCTCAGGCAGGAAGACAAGGCAGACGTACCGAGCCTCAGGCAGGAAGACAAGGCAGACGTACCGAGCCTCAGGCAGGAAGACAAGGCAGACGTACCGAGCCTAAGGCAGGAAGACAAGGCAGACGTACCGAGCCTCAGGCAGGAAGACAAGGCAGACGTACCGAGCCTCAGGCAGGAAGACAAGGCAGACGTACCGAGCCTCAGGCAGGAAGACAAGGCAGACGTACCGAGCCTCAGGCAGGAAGACAAGGCAGACGTACCGAGCCTCAGGCAGGAAGACAAGGCAGACGTACCGAGCCTCAGGCAGGAAGACAAGGCAGACGTACCGAGCCTCAGGCAGGAAGACAAGGCAGACGTACCGAGCCTCAGGCAGGAAGACAAGGCAGACGTACCGAGCCTCAGGCAGGAAGACAAGGCAGACGTACCGAGCCTCAGGCAGGAAGACAAGGCAGACGTACCGAGCCTCAGGCAGGAAGACCAGGCAGACGTACAGAGCCTCAGTCAAGAAGACCAGGAAGAGTACTGGGACCCGTGTAAGGACACAAGGAGTAGCAATGACGTCGAGATAGAGCGATGTTAGATTCAATCAGCGACTTGAAGGATGATGCTCCGAGGCAAGCCAGCGCGGCATGGAAGAGAACTATGATCCGGTCCTCCAATGTAGAACGAGAACCTACTAACACGAATGCCTCAGATCGAGTGAGACAAGAAGTCATCTTAGCAAGAACTAATTCCAAATACTCTTAGTCTTCAGTGCTTTCACATCAGATCATCAACCTAAATGATTTCAGGCTGAGATGATGAGAAAGCGTTTAAAAGCTGATGCGAAACGTTTCAATGGATTTTCCATGTTTGTGACAGGAATATAAAATTGCAAGTAGATGGAAAGAAACACACACTAATATCCAACTCCTAATATTTTGGGCCTCACAAATTTAAACTGACTGCACTGTTCACTCAAGAAATATCTTGTAAGAAATTCTCTGAGAAACCATTATTAGGCAAGGCTTCCGTGCTCAAGAGGAAGACGAAGGGCGACAGTAACGGTGCGCTGTTTCGCTAGGAATCGATGGTGCGGCCGTTGTCGGCACGAAACTCTGCCGTGAAGATCAATACGGGCTTCAATACCGCGCAGGTTGGCAATAACGCAAGGATAAACTATGCATTAACGCATCATCAAAGGAATAACTGAATGTTCTTTGCTATGCTAGTAGAGGGGATTCTTTGAGGCCAAAATAAGGCTCAAAAACTGACGTACTTCACTTAAATTCCACAAAGTAAAATTTCAAACGCCAATAAACACCCTGTTATTCAAGTACAATTTTAATCGCTTATCGGAACTTACTTGAGTAACTTCAACTGTAAAGCTACTCGGGGCTATGGTTTTCACATTTATCACAAAAAACTTTTCAACGCCAAAGCAACTAAAAGGAGTTTTTGTCACGTAGCGCTTCGACAGAGTTTTATTACCGAATAAATTCCATAGTTGGCCGATAATTACTTTAGAAATGTCTTGTGTATTTTCCCATGACTCTAGTGCGAGAATTCCTTCAGTAGCAAATTTCCCTCCGAAGCACGCATAAGCTTCAAATTGGCAGTCCAAACACCGAGTAATATTTGTCCATCGCAAGTCCTGGGCGCACTGGGTCCAAGCTCGCAGGATTTCTACACCGCCCAACCCTCTCCCTCCACCTCCGAGCAGCTACTGAAGTTGCCATTCGCGCCACGCAAAAACAGGCATTTTTTAACTTTTTTAAGTTAACCTAAACTAACTGAACTTGGCCTAACCTTACCCAACCTAACCTAACTTAACCTAACCTCTTAACCTAACTTAACTTAACTTAACCTAACCTAAATTAATTTAACCTAACATTTCTGTAGCTGCTTAGAGGTGGTGCTGTAGCTGGTTGGAGGTGGAGGGAGAGGGCTGGGCGGTGTAGAAATCCTGCGAGATTAGACCCTGTGCGTCCTGGGCAGCTACAAGCGTGTGTTTGAGGTGACATGTGCACCTGAATAGGAAAAATGCTGTGAAATGACGAATGGCAACGAAGGAAATTTTACAAGTTTGAATGAGGTAGGTACTATAATAAACTAAAAGTTAAAAGAGAGAAAGAACAAGCTACATTAAAAATAATTGACCCTTTATGTTTATTTAGTAACCAATGAGTCATTGAGAATAGTTTTAACGAATGCGAGTTATGAACCGCAAGTATTCTTCTTACGAAATATTCTGTCTTCCTAATTCAGAAAGATTAGATTATAAGTTAGTTTAAGCCTCACTATCCGCTACAAAAAAGAGCGTATCAAAGAGAGGAAAGCGAAAGGCACCATTTAGTATGGAGATAAGAGAATGAGGAATCTATGCAGAAAGGGCATAGAAACAGTTAGTTGAGAAAGAAGTTCATGAAACAAGATAAAAGTTGAAAAAGAAAGTCAGAGGTGCTGAAAAACAGGACATTAGTGAACCGAAAAAAGGTGGCCCTTAACATAATAAAAACATTTTTTTCAACAAAAAGAAGACCTACCTAACTCTCAGCTCGGGCCCTCACATTTTCCCCCTGGGAGCGCTAATTCCCATAGATACAATAGTTGTATCCAAGGAAGTTTCATTAAACCTCCTTGGTTGTATCCCCTTGAGGGGAGCCTAATTTTGAAATCGATTAATAAAAATAATTTTGCTTTATTACCACAAATTAGTACTCTCAGTATAATTGCTACTTAAATTAGAGGCTGCACCATCACAAGTTCCAAAAATTTACGAAGTCTCGACAACAAGACAGGTAAATAAATTACCGAATAATAAATAGTCAGACAAAACGGCTCCATGACGAGACGTTCGTGCGCGTCAGAAGTTTGAAGCTTGGACTTCAAACCATGAAAATTATCGAAGCTAAAAAATTGAACTTCAAAAGAAGGGGATAATCTTACCTAATAATGCCCTTAGTGTGTTCATTTATTTATATACTGCATTTTTTTGGTGTCCGCTTCTTCCTTCCCTCCGTCACGCTCATATGGATGCTTATTTGTGATACGAGTTTCACCAGAGCTAAAGTATGAGAATATTTATAACACGGGTACTATTAGGATGGTTATATTTGTTTGTCATCCACATCGGGAAAATTTATTCAAGGAATACTGAATCCCGTCATTTTTGACGGGCCGTGTACACTAGCATAAAACGAATGAACAAAGAAAGCAAAACTATACAATGCTGTCACAAAAGGAATACATACTGACCACGATAGAATATTGAAGAATGTTCCCAAAATTACAAACATCGTTGGTGAAGAAGCGTTCAAAAGAAAGAAACGAGAGGTTTTTCGTTCTGATCGGACGAGGCGCAGAAGCGTACGCGAGGCAGACCCTAACTTGGTTAACAAGGAAAAGGCAGAAGAACAGGTTTGGAGACCCCGACATTAGCGCACAGGCGTAGGAAATGAACGCGCAATTTAACTTTGTTGTCAAAAACAAGCCATAAAGCAGAAATTTATGATAATCTGCGGCGGAGATGACTTACGGCTGGAGCATGTAAAAAAGTTGAATTGAGCCGCAGTTTAGCTCTCAAAGGACACGTGAAAATTTAAAGTTCTTTAGTCTTTGATTGAAATGTGGAATTATGAAAATCCATGAAGGCCATGCACTTTTTTTAATTTAGGAGCGGCATGAACAAATCGTGGTTAGGAAAAAATTACTTCAACTCCTCAGTAATACAAATTTCCCAAAAAAATAATTAAATCTCAATGGGAATGAGAAACTATTCGCATAATTCACACAAAGCTACAATTTGTGTAAATTTCAGTAAGCGCGTGCACCAGTTTAAGTACCCTAACCCATACTGCAATCATTTGCTAATCACGCGATGTGATCCATAAAATAACGCTTCAAAGTTGAATGCCACTCCTCTTCAATGTGTGGAGGAATTTTAATCGTCATAGTGTGTATTAAATTTTTTTTAATTAATTAATGTGTGTTCAAATTCCAGCAAGGCTGCTTACGTTAAACGATCACGTTAAACGATCACGAAAATTGAACATTTTCAATTAATTAAAGAATTTAAAAATAATTTGCACCAATGGATTAGCTGAAGACATAATCGCTAGAGAAGAAAAATGGCAGCAGTAATGAATAAGTGAATTTTTCAATAACAATAACAATAAGCAGCGATATTTTAAAATAAACAGACAATAACGATTAGTAATGATTTTTTAAACAAACGGACAATAACTATTAGCAATGATTTTTTAAGCAAACGGACAATAACAATAAGCAGTGATTTTTTTAAACAAACGGACAACGAATTAACGGGAGCATTGAGCTGTATTTCCGATTTGCGTGCCCTCTCTTACGCGACATTTTACACTCGCCCGCCATCCGCGGTCAATTAAAACATCACGCATAGGTACATCACGCTCGTTCAGCGGGGAACTTCAGCCCTCCACAGCGAGTCGGAACAACCGCACACAGAGCGTACACGCGTCCCAATCAGTCCTGCTGAACAGCTTCACGCCACAAGTGAAGCAAACTGCAAGTGAGAACTGGACGCGGGAGAGTGAACACAGGGAACTTCACCCAGCAGTGACTGAGATTTGTTCCTCTCGAGATTTTCGATCCCAGAGATTATACACGATGCTCATTCAGGCCAGATGTATTCCATTATGATTATAAACGGACGGATGTCTATGTTCTACTTCTAGCTACGGTTTCTGGTTAGAAATTATAGTTTTGTTGCTTGGTAGAATACCTTAGGAGTTCGAACTGAATGTCCTACGTAATTAGCGGTAACAGTTTTTATTACAATAGTTGGACAAGCGGCCAAGCGCTCATGACTAAGGTAAAATAAATCCCAGTAAGCCCTCACAGTTCTGGCCATCCTTACTTTAAAATAAATGCCAATTATATTCAGCTACCAAGAGCATTCTCTAAAAAGAGCTAATGCATTCGTTGTGATACCTCGATTCGGAACATAGGGAGAGAGAGCTGTTGCAAATCCATGAATTGTTCTGTATATATGCCCTGAGTCATACTCAGGGCGTGAGACTTCACTTCTTAAAGCTTCGATTAAATTTAAACAAAGAGTGACATGATAAACGTTGATCAGAATAGGACGCTCTATGAGAGTTTTGGGCTAATGATCCAGAATGATGAATCCGTGCATGCAAAACGAGTGTGACCGACATGGCGGTCGTTTTCCCTTAAATTGTCGCAGTTATCGGGATAGTTCAGCGTGCCAAATTGCTCCCATCATAGGCACGCTGCCGTATCTTTGTCACTGGATACACCAGCTGTGATACTGCTGGTATATTCAGGTCTTCGGTGTAACGCTCAAAAGAAGGTTACTTTGCCAAAAACAGTAATGACCGTCGAAGGCCAGTCAAGTCATAATTGTTTTGAAAAAATTATGTCCACCGCCACACGTCGAAAAAAAAAACTTCGCAGCCTAAGAACGTGTACTTCGCCAGTCTCAATATGTTGCCTGTGGACTCCGACTTTTTCAATCACAGCTCAAGTGATTCTTTCAGAAAGCGCAGTTGGGACAGAAAAAACGTCCCGCACACAACTCAACAGGCCAAGAAAAATACATCATCCGCTAGTACAAAAGCGGGTGTCTCAGAAACAATAAATGAAGCTCGATGATATTTCAAACAGGCCCATTGGAACATGTTCAATATTTTAGCGTTTAGCCGAGGTGATTTTATTTTTATACTAAGGATCCTAAGAAATACCTAAATCAATTCACTCATAATTCGTAATATGGTTTTGTCCAGCGTAAACGTTTCTAGTGAACAAATTCCAAGACTACTCAACTGATGTGTTTCTACGTTCTAGAAAATGAAAGAACTCCTAACCCTTTACTCCACTAGTGTATTAAATTACTCAACAGAAATTGACACCGCAAAATCGAACGTTCAAACTATTTTTATTCAAATGATAAGGAATGTTAAGAATCTGAAAAGGCACGCATCGGCCAGCTAACTGCAGTCGTAAATGATAAACTTTAAACTTCCCTTACAAAAAAACATTCTACGATAATTTCGTACAGTAAACGAAAAAGGAGAAGTACACTGCACGTTCAATACTTAGAAAATAGCAATGACAAACAATCAGGTCTGAAATTAAGAAAAAAACAAATACGCGAAATCGAATAGCAAGCATCAGATTTTTGGCACAGTTTAAACGCTGCATGGGAGGAAAACGTTCAAATTCTTGTTCACACAACCTTCGCAAGTGAAGTTTTACTTGCCAGTAGCAACTCCTAAAAAACCTAACTGATTTTGAAGCTGCAAAATATATTTCAATATTTTCAGCATCAGTGAAACGTTTCGCGAGTTTAACTTACATACATCTAAAGTTAAACATGAGCGAACATAATTTAGTGATTTTCTACAATTTATGTTCTCTTATGTTCTCTAGTTCTTTACAAAATTCGGAGTTCATTACAAAATGTCGCTGATAACAGTAAAGTTTGTAAGAAAAGGTTAAAATGTTAGCAGCTATTCTATACGAGTACCCAATAACCGATATGAGTGGTTGCCAGATGTACGAGACAACTGTCACTGGATAACAGCCAAAAATTCGTCACGAGGTGAAGAGATTCTCGAGTCAATATAACCAAAATATAAGCTCAATATATTAACAAAATGCGTCATAAAGCAATTTTTTTTCATTTCAACTTGGTTCTAAATGATTATTTCAAAGTATCCATATGCAGGAGTTATTATTAAACGAAAATTCGTCTTCCGTCCAAAGACGGCAAAATAAAAATCATATTTGTACAAAAAAGACAAATATCACTAAACACACGCGAAAAAAAAAATTCTGAAGCCAGCTGAGAACAAAATCTTTTGGTAACCCATATAAAGAAATTTGAAGAACTTTAAATTTGCGACTGATTTTAAGAGAGACGAATTTCGTATTTTTCGCGGTAACATGATCTATTTGAAAGGATTTACATTTGACTGAAACACAAATTTGTGAACTATAAAACCGAAAGGATAACTTTTCTGCACTCGATATGAACATCCTACCGAATACGCTAAAATTGAAATGATTCTAAAGCTTCATCCGATCACGCTAAAGAGAACTTATTTTCGCGAACAAAGGCTACAAGGTCTGAATAAAAGGTGAAAAACGATGTTCAAAAGTATTCATGCAAGCTCAACCATATATAACGAGAATTAAAATATTCATCAATTCACAGATGAATTTCTACATTTTCTGTATCAAATCCCCACAACAATAATAAAATTAATCCGAGTGGGAAGTCATATGGAGTGGCTGAACGGAATGATAAGTATTTTCTGTTTTATCACAGAAACACAGAAGAAACTGAAAGTATAATACCATTGACAGATGCAGTAGACTTTACTGGTGGATGCATGCATAAGTTAAGGAAACTTGACTGTTATTAACAGATAAATAAACAGTCAAGTTTCACAAAACCAAGATGGCGCGCAGCCACCACCTCACTCGATAGCGCACTGAAAGGAGATGGGCCATGACGTCATAATATTCTTGCGCATTGTATTAATTCCTTTTCTTTATCTAAAATATTCGAAAATAATCATAATAATTAACAATTAATACTTTTTATATGTATTAGTTAAGTTAAAACCGTCCAAATTCGTAAAATTATTTCAATTTTAGAACTAGTTTTCTGTGCGGAAGCAGTACAGGGGACGAGCCAGCAGTACACTGCAGAGTTCTGCTTCAGTCATCTGGCTGCTATGATTGCGTTAAGTTGTGTTCGCTCAGCTACAGCACGCAGCCCCAATCGACGAGACTGTCGCAAGCAAATATCGTTCTTACGGTGCCGCTATATAGGATTGGAAGTTCTTTGGATAACGTGATGTCTAACGTTCAAGTGCTACTCCCGTCTGGCAACCTGAAGCCACTGGGTGCCTCTGCTGTCAATGAGATGGAGGCACGAGCTTCGTCTTCCTCCTCACTCGGGGAGAATATCGGACCTTCTCAATTTGGGGCAAATTTTGAGTATGATAGTGAGAGTGATTCTACACCTCCATTTAAAAGATTCAAAAAAGCCCCACGTCGTCGACGGAAAAAGAAGAAAGCTGTTAGCAGTGCAGGGGTCGGGCCCGTTTGCAAGCCCTACGCGCCCTTCAACTCGAACCAGTTCCTCATGAATGATCATAATCATTCGCACTTCGAGCGTGGAGTGAGTAGTGCTGTCCTGCCTACCGAAGGCAGAGTTAAGCCCTCGCCAACTGCCAACGTACCTGAGCCCTCGAGTTCTCAAGACCCCTCGAAGCCCTCGTCCGCACTTCCAGACTTCAATGCTTCTGAGGAGGTGGGGAATTTATCATTTCACGTTCAGGACAACTCGTGGGTTCCCCCGTGTGAGAGAGAAGGCTTGCCGTTCACGGAGTTCTGCAGGGAACAGTTCATGGGAGATTATCGTGATATATCCGAAGTGCGGCTCGACAACTTGACCAAGGCCCAGCTGGTTGAAGAATACCTCAATTTGGAGGAGCAGCTCGCTAAATTACAGAGGAGACTGAAGGAAGTTTCGGAAGAGGATCGTGAGAGACAATTGATAATTGAAGGAGAATCTGACGTGTCGGATCTCCAGCCTGGCGAGCTTCTAGTGAATCACGAGGCAGCTGAGAAAATATCAGTTTTTAAATCAGAAATCCACGCTCTCCAACTAGAAAACGAACAGTGGCGCCAAGCAAATGCTGAGTTGCGAGCTTTGCGTCCTGTCAAGAATCGGTCTTCTGACGATTCTAGCTCATGTTCTTCTTCATCGTCATCGTCTTCTTCGTCGTGTTGGTCATCCAGTGACAGTTCTTCAAGTGATTCAGAGACGGAGGACGAGACGAAAAAAGCTAAAGACAGCGATACCATTGACGAGGGCGTTTGTCCTGCTGACGAAGTGCCTGCTCGGGACGAGGACAACGTGAGCGCGTTAGACCCGTCAGAAAAGGACGAAGGTGCGAAGGTTGAGGACGTGGCCAACGACGTGACGGCGGCGGATGCTGACGCTGTAGACCAAAAGCTCCACATTGATGCAGGTGATTTTATGGACAGTGGTGTGGACAATAATGAAGTCCATAGTGAAGAAGAAATCAGAGACTACGAGGTGAGAAGAGACTAGGTGTTTGTTCGTGTTCTATGTGATGATAGAGCGATCTCATTAATCTCTTCATTATGGTGACCTACGACTACCTGTTTGTAGTTTTATTGTTCTGTGCTAATATTTCACTTTAGTGTTTTTAGGGTTTTCTACTGAACTGAAGTTTTAGTTGCTCATTGTCATACAATGTCGTACAAATTCTCCCCTTGGAAAATATTCATATTATGTGTCTTTGCTATCACTTGTCTTCAATGATTGAGTCCTTTGTGCTGTTAGATAAATAGGCCTTTTGAAGAAGTTTCTTTGGTAAACACATGTTGCTTTGTGCTTTGATGGATCAGGCGCTTTTTGAAATTAATTTAGAAAGATATGTTATTTTTGCATTGAAATTTGATTTCTAAATTGATAGAGCGTATTGTGAATTTCGTATTTGATCTCAGACTGCCAAAGGTGTACTCTTTTTTTAGGTTTTGACTTGAATTCATTCTAGTGGGCAATACGTTGACTGAGTTTATCGGCTCTATCGCGCCAGAGAGGATACTGTTACAAGTTGCCAAAGTGAATGAGCCTTTTGATTTCGTTTGCAATGCGTAGGAACAAAGGCGAGTGGCTGGAATACATTGCATTGCTCTATAAACATCAGCGATGTTCGTGTCGGAAGGCTGAACGTTTCACGGCGCCCTGCGCCGCTCTAGCATGCAACGTTTTGGTCGCCGTTGCGCCACTTCCACCTCCCTTCTGTTCTTACGAGACACGGGCTAGATTTTTGAAGTTGTCATAGCGGTATAACCGGCTGCAAAACTTTTTCTGGTGATAGCTATGTTACGTGGATTTACTGTGTAAAGTGATCAAGTTTGAGCTTTTTTCGTTAGAAATTTCAGCGCTCAGCACATGCCATCCCTTCGAGGTTGCTCAAAGCATGGTTATTGTTTTTTTTTACCAACCGTGCAAAGTTGTTGGATGCTCAGTGCTCAAATTTACTTTCAATATGCTCAAACTTGAAAAGTTTACCTAGAGAAGTGTTCACATAGTGTAGTCAAGTTAACAGAAAAACTTAGCTGACGGCTGTATTGCTACGACGACGTAAATTGCTTGAAAATCTGGGCCTAGGCTGGTTCATTGCTTTATTGATTTTGACAGTATTCGCTCTTCTATTGCTATTTTGCATCTATGGTTGCCAAACAGATGAAGCCAAGTGAGGTGACCAATTTTGATTTCTGAAGTTCATTTCAGATTAGGTGCAGTAAGATTTTCATTAGTATATTTTGTAATTTCGATGGTGCTTTACTATTGGAGTGTTCTCGTGTATTGTCCGTGTAAACTAGTTCGATTCGATTGAGCTGTGTCAAATGTGAGGTGCCGTAATAGAATTGACTCACTTTTTACAACGTATCAGATTGTTAAATATCAAGTGGCAATGTGAGCCAGTTCCATTTTTAGACCGATGAAAATCCAAATTTCTTGAATTGAATTCTTCTTGAGCTATGAAGGAAAATATTTCCAATCGGGGGATGCCTCTGTCGCTAACGGTTGAATTTCTCGTTACGTTGTGTTCTCTTTTGCTAGCATTCCTGTTCAATTTGATGAATTGCTCGTCAGGCGCATTCGTTTTCTATCCTGATTGAAGAATCATTGGACATTTAATTTTAGAAAAGAAACTCAGCCGTCATGTGTCTACTGGCGTAAATTCATTGTGTGTTCGTTCATTCATTCATTTTTTTCTTTCTGTCATGTGAAAGAAAAATTCAAATCGAAAGTTTTTTTTCGAATTGTTATTTATTTTTATTTATTGAGGCATCGTTTCTGATATTAGTTCATGTGTAAAATCAATTTTTTCTTTCTTTAAATTCAGTTTTCGTTCTTGAAGTATACGAACTGGAGATTGTACTGCACTTCAAAAAAGTAAATAGTCCGTGCCAGCACGTGACGTTAATCCAATCTTGTCAAAATTATGCAGTCCATGTTACATGAATGTCCCATTTTCTTTCTTGGACAACTGCGCTAGATCGTTTTCTTTGATTTTCCCGTGGGTAGCGATCAGATGTAAATTTGAATTCGTTACTGTGTATTTAACTGATAACTATGTTTGTACCGCCAACACTTATCTTTTAACTTGTGTACAATTTTAAAGCTTTGTCTACGTGCAAAGTTTACTGGGCCACTGTTATTCTTGTACATTCGTTACTTCTTAAACTTGAAACATCTCAAGATTTTATTAAAGCTGAATATTGCCAAACTTGATTGCTGCGTCTTTTATACTGCTTGATGAAGGCTGTAGCTAGCGTCTAGTTGTAATTTGCCCGAGTCACTAGGCTATTGTTATTTCTTCGCTGATCTGTCTTTCGTGTTAGCTTGTACGGATATGTGAATAATTTTTTCTGAATATGTTATAAGTTGTTAATATTCTTGTTACGAAACCGGATTGTGTAAATAGTGTGAATATCTGAGAGAATTTATTTTACAAGGAAGAGCATTTAAACAAAACGCTTATGCACTTGTCTGTAAATATCTCGTGTAGAATTTCTAAGTATTCATACTAGTTGACTTGAAAACATCCAAGGGAGTGTGCTATTGTTCGTTCCGAGGTTAGGCAGGACAATTTGTATAAGGGCTGCAACGCTACGGGGCATCAGACCACTAGTGTGGACCGTGTTGCACTGCTCTTAGTCAGAGGCACTCGTCTTATAAGCCAGATCGAGGTTAAGTATGTAATTTTGAGAGCATGTTTTTTTATGCCGGGAGCAATAGCGCATTATTCTCGATGAGTTCAGGTCAGCTGTAAGTCTGTGATAAGGTCTGCTAGTTTCTAGTTGATAAGGAAAGCCGTGTCGGCTTCTGTGAGCTCTCCAACTAAGTACAACTTTATCGTAACTGCAGCGTTAGTTATCGTATTCTTTACGATTATTATATGTAGTTTACCTTGCGATAAAGTTGCACATGCGCTTGATTGACACGTAATTTTATCGTGAATCTTCAGCGGCTGGCGATCCATGATTTTGTTTCGATATTTGCTTAAAATTTTCTAAAAGCGAAATTCCCTCTCGTTCTTCATGTCTTGAGGCGTTCTCTGATGTCTTCTATTGTATTTGAACGACGAATCACAACTGTTTCGTTGTGGCCGAGCTTGCAAGTGTTGAAGTTTTTTGTATCTTCGGTCTTTGTTAGCATTCTTTCGACGTTGCAACGCGATGGTGTAAATCTTTTACTTTCAATTCTCGCATGTGTGACTTGCCGAAATTTTATCGTGAGGTGTCAGAAATATTAGCGATTGCTGCTTATACAATATTTTCGCTTGTACGTTGTTACAAATTCGGGAAAAGAAACAGCGCTGAAATGCATTTCATATTATTGTCGGTTTTACGCCTTGCCCATTCTTTCAATAAAATGCGTGGCCAAATAAATCTTCATCTTCATTGCCCTTTTCATTATCTTGCTACTCCCATGATTTAGTCTCTGTTCATTTTTTTAGTTGAAGTTCTCTTTCGGACGAGAATCTCATTTTTGTTAACAATCCGATGTAACAATTTTGAATGGAAAATTGGGCTTGACCTTGAAAAAGCTCTGCTTTCATCCTTTTTCTGACTATTGATTATGGAGTGTTCTGTTTAATTAAAACGACATGAATCTTGAGCTTGATTTTTATGATGTTGCATTTTAATTGAGCGACAGACCTGCGATGTTAAATTTCGGTTCTGTCAATTGCATGAGGTACCCTGGCTCGTGGTATACAATGAAGCTCGTCGCATTCTTCTCGAATTAGCAGCAACCTATGTCGTGATGTTTCTGCATTAGTAGTAATTTATAGAATTTGTGAACTGATACCAATGTTTACGCGGATTTTTTTACTCTTGTGAGTTAAATTTCTCACTTGATAACTTACATAAGGTTGCTGAATAATTTGAAAAAAAGTCAAGATCTAGACTTGACTGCTGGCAGCTATGAGCGTGTGTCCGCCGCCATAGCAATACTGATAAGATGAAGAAGTAGTTGGGGTTCAAGCTGCAGCAACCCCCAAGTGAACATTGTTCACTGACCGAGGAATTGATATAATGTCCCGAGACATGCTGCACGTTGCTCGTTCAATCTGTTATTCATACGTATTTTATTTCAGTAATAGCGTAAATACGGCGATGAGCCTCTCCTACCCTGCCCTCATTGTGGTAACGCCCGGCGTGTAAGCTATTAAGCTGGTGCTGTGGTGTCGAGAATGGGCCGAGAGGAGCCAGCCCACTCTCGCTGCTTCGAAATTTAATCTCAACTTTTACATCAAACTTTGCTGCGAAGTATGCCAACTCAATTTTGGGATGAATATCTTTCGTTTATCATATTAACTGGGCAGAACAACTTCAACGCGATCATAGCGAGCAAAAATGCCTTGGGGTCATAATATGAACGAATCTCTAAATATGTATTTTTGTTCATTTACTGCATGAACGAGTTTTCACAATTTTTTTACACGAGTAACTTGAGTAATATTATTATTGATGTGCTGCACTGCCTAAGCAAATTTCCAGAGTATTCAGATAGATCTTCCTTCGAAAAAATCAAATTTCAAGGAATGATAGTTTTTATTCTCATCGTTTTAGAGATACGCATCAACGCTGAGGCTGCAAAAAACTGTACACTTTACATGTAAAATGAAAATTGCGCGTGCGATTTTATACTGATATAATTCACTTGCGTACATTCTGTAGGATAAATGGTAGTAAATATCGAAGGGTGCTATGGCCCGGCTCCCTCAGCTGTCTCCAACACGCAGCGCTCGAATGAGCTGCGAGAGTTACAAGAGAAAATATTTACTGTTAGCTGCTCAAAGTGCTCACGTGTTCCCCCGTTTCCCATTTCCTCACCAAATTCGACGCATTTTAACTTACCATCTGCGGAGTGTCGTATTTAACTTGAAATATAATCTGTTGCAGTAGGAATCGCCAGAAAGATGAATAGCAGCAGACCTGTAGGTGACAAAGATGGCCATCTTCAACTTGGAAAATGCCGCTGCTCACTCCCTGACTCTATCCTCTGGAACATTAGGCTTTGATGCCCCTTAAAAGACTTATGTTCGTCCTGACGTCCTAGAAGAAGAGGTATGAAATACTGCAGTAACAGCCTTGAGAGGAAAAATGCGGCTCTCATGTGGGAGCGATTTAACATAGGTTCCATGAGGAAATAAACATGCAATTGATGAAGTTCCGTTTTATAAAAGCTGATTAGGCAAGCTTGACGACGCACTGCCAAGAAGCACCTGATTTGAAGAAACGAGATTTTTGTTGTTTGTGTTGGAAGTTTGAGGTTGAAAATTGAGGCTGCCCTCTTTGTTGCAGTGCACGAGGTACTTCTCTTCAAAAATTCCATGCATCCGTTCACCATTAGGTCTCTGAAGTACACTTTTATTCGATGAGAAATTTCTTTTGCTAAACTCACACAGTGTAAAGATAACATTCCCTGCAAACCTGTTCAAGATTTTTTCAGAGCTTAGTTGTGTGCGATGTCGAATTAGATCTCGTTATTTTGCTATTTTAAAGGAATCGTTGGAAGAAAATGTTGAAAAACATGCCACACCTGATCTCCCGCTTCTCTCTCGATTGCACAAAAAGAACCTCATTTGAAACGCCTTGGTGAAAGAATTTTATCTTTGCCTTTTGCGTCAGTCATAACAGTTCCTCGTCGAGCGTTCGGTATTTTTATCCGCCCTTGAATGAAAGCTGCGTACACTGAGACTTGAACTAGCTGATCGTAAGATAGCATCTGTTCGACACTGTTAACCTACACTGGAAAATTATCTTACGTTCTCGATGGTTGTTCGAATGTCAAATCTTATAACGTATCTTATCTACCCAGAAAAGTGCGCTGAAGTGAATTGTACAGTACTTCACCCCATCTTGGTTACATAGGCGCTCTTTGAGGGTCTGGCAGATATGTGTGCACGACACTCGAAGGAGCATCGTCTATGTCTGTTCTTGTCAATGTGCCATGGAGAATTGGCCATTCTCAGTGCGAACCCTAGCTGCCCAAGCCCTGAATCAGCAGCCAAAGTAGCAAAAGTCTATATTGAGGGCTCAGATTTATTGTTACGTTGTAGGTTGATAGACCTTATTTTTCCTTCTTTACTTCTCTGTCGAGAACAGCAGGTATATAAAGTAAACCTGTACGAGTGTTAACTTGATGTATTTTTCATCTTCTCATTTACGGTTTTCGTCTAATCGGGAAGCCTGTGCCGTCTTTCGCCAGCGTAGCGCGCTGTGTCAACCGACACTCGAATTTAGTATCGCTGTAGTAATTCTTGAACTGAAACTTCGCAGAGTTCCACACAAACGATCATGCTTAATTAACTGGGCTCAAACGGAGATAGAACTTTGATTATATAGCATGACATTTTATGTATTCAATATGAAACATGTGGAATTTAATTTTTATTCCCAGTTATCCCTCCTCCACAGCCGTAGAATTCTGTAATATAGAATTTTCTCCTGGTGAACGAGGTAATTAAAAAATAAACTGGTTACATCTCTAAAGTTAGTACGTGCTGTGTCGTAAAGAGAACGTTTAACTGTACAAAAGAGTCCAGAAGCATGGTGTTGGGTGGAAGAGTGTAAGTGGGTGAAATTATTTTCACTTTTCATATGGTACCCTTCCCTGCAATTCTGTACATTAGTGCATTATGTACTCACCCGATCTGTATGAGAAAATATTTCCTTTGACGTCTCTACGTTTGTGACGATCGAATGTGGAACGCCCTTGGAGACAATATATACTTGAAAGAAAAATATTTCATTCAAGGTCTGTCGTAAAAACAGAATATATTTTTATGAATTCGTTGTTATGTATTCAGGTCAAAATCTGATGAAAGTATTTGAGACAGTAAAAGTATTCCATGAAGCGTCAAACGTTGACTTCTCCATCGTTATCTTATTCTGGAAGAATTCAAACGCCTGTGCACGCTTGCCCTTTCTGCATGTAATGCTGAAGATCACCTGGTGAATGCTTTTGCTTCGAAATTTAGTCCTTGAGCTACTAGCGATATGAACTCACTTATTTTCAGCGGTTTTATGATATACTGTATGTAACACAGCTCTCAGTCCCTCATAATTTATACCGTAGCAAATTCATTACCCTCTGCAGTAGTGAGAACGTTTATCAGAACTTCTTTTCCAAGTTCTGGTCCTAAAGTAAAAGGATTCTGAATGCAATACTCGGGCGCAGTTGAAGCAACTAGGAAGACGGGTGCACTAGGCACAGATGCTCCGAACAGCTGTGCACTGCACTCAAGGGGAGCTCTGTTGCAACACTCCCTCCTGCTACGTTCTTATTTATCTACTTGGACGTAGCTAGTCTCCCACTCAGCTACTATACGCTTATAATTTGCTAATGCCACTCATTAGCTGGATCCTATAGAATTTTGCATCTTGTTCTTCGGTATGCTGTGAGAGTTGTCTTTTTATATTCTCTCAATCTTTTCAACTTGGTCGTACATCACACTATTTAGGTCTTCTATGAGTACCATTTTTCTGTGTTGGGATCTGTTTTGACAGTTGCTCTGTTCATTTTAGCTACACATTTCAGCATTGTCTCCATAATTCTGGCTGTTCCGTCACGCATTCTTCAATAGCTTGACAGAACAATTGGGCGGTATTCTGGGCTTTTAAGAATCTTATCGCTTGTTTCTAATGAAGTATGTAATTAAGCCCCTATTCAAAAATGTTAATACGAACAATGTGAGATTCTAAAGACTTAGTAGCGATGAGACGTATGTATAAATTAGCCGTATGAAAAAAAGACCTCATTTTAGTGTATCTCTTTTCTATCCATATAGCTATATATGGTCCCATAGCTTGCGTGAACTTTATATGGTATCCAGTTTGATTCTTCCATAATGAATATTTTCAAGACGACGTTTAAATTCGACTCAGTCCACTGTTATCTTGCTTCGGAGTTTCTTCCAAAATTCACATCATGTTTAGTGTATATATGATTGTTCTACGAGTACTATCAACAATTGTATGCTTTATTCTTTTCGAATATTTTGCAGGTTTTTTCATCGATGTGTTACTAGTTTTTTAATCCATAGTTGCATAGTTTTTGAATCTATTCAATGTGAATAAAAAATAAACTTTTCTTCAATCCCCATTAGATAATGCATTGACAGGTATTGTCCTACAGCTCGTCTTGTGTTCTTGGCCATACACAGGAATCTGTAGGCTGTTTGAAATACACCCAAAGAGGGTGGGAGAGGGAATCGTGATAACGCGTCTGTCCTCGTTAGAGTACCTCTGGCAGCTAGTACTCAGCGGTAACCCTAGCTACTCGCCACTAAATCAACTCCACTTGTTGCAGGAGTCCGTAGTGGGCTTAGATTTGTAGCAAAGTTGGCATTATCTTCCGTTCATAACTTCTCAGTCGCTAGAGAGAGGAGAGACTGGCGTTCCGTGCAACCGTTCTGCGCAAGTGTGAACTTGGATTTCGTTATTCTTATTTCTTTTTTTCTTCTGTCCGAGTTACTAACTTTTTTTATGCCGGCTTAAGCTGCTGTGCCAATGCTTCCTCTATTGGACATTGGCTGTGCCAAGCGATACACCCAAAATTTGCCCCCTACGGTAACACTTGAACTGAAGCCATGCTGAGTTCCACTCCTCTGTGGTTATCGTTCAACTGAGCGGAAACAACTGCTCAGTGGTTATCGTTCAACTAGACATAAACAAAGATTAAATCTAATAATAGTGACGACTATAATTTCTGTGTAAATTTTATACTGCATTCCTAATGAGTTCTATTACTTAAACTACTATGATGCCAGTGTTTTTGCAAGTCAAGAGAAAGTTGAAATAATATTTTTATTGCTGTATTGTGTGATAATTGGTGTACAGTGCAAAGTCACGTATTTCACTAGATTGATTTGATTTATACGTCGTCATTGATGCGTGCCATGTTCATAACTCAGCCTCTTGCTGACGCTGAATTCAGGCAAATAAATTATGCCACTGTTAGAGATGATCTTCCTCGCCGGTACGATTAGACTTAACTTTAAAAATGTCTATTTATTCCAGAAACTTATATTTGCTGGTTATGTACAAGTTGGAAATTAATAAATTTTTATTATTTTTTCCTATGTTTTATTTCCCCCCAACTCTGTGAGGTGAGCAAATGAAATGTTCTCTGGATTCACGATCGTGTTGTAAGCACAGGACGGAAGTTGAATTCCTCTTTTATGCAGGAATGATTTGTCAAATGAACTAAATTTTGATAGTATTGAAATTGAAACATTCATTACGTAAAATTTTTCATATCTCTACGAAAGAGTGTCCAAAGCATCCTAAAGTTCACTTGCTTAATACAAAATCTTACATCATCAGCCAAGGCTTCACTTGCTAACTTCGCGATTGTTTAATCCGATGAAAGTGCTGCAGAATTCATTTATAGGTGAAATATTTCCTGGTCTGTGGAAACAGAGCTTCAAAATCGAAAACTGCCGCGGTGCAAGGAAAATGTGGCTAAATTCCATTATCGTACAAAATGAGGTTTACTCCAATCTCCACGCGATATCTTAAAGATAAAAGAATTAAAATTGATTGCCCAGTACTCCGCTCCAGTTCTGTGTAGCGTATAATTTCAATTATATAGTTTAGGACACATGTTTTTATTGCATCTACGTGTACAAAATTGCGATAAGTTCAACATAGTATTACAAAAATACATTATAATTTTCTTAATTTCGTGCTTACTAAATCTAGTGGAAAAATGATTATAGGACTTACGAAGCTTCAGTGACGCCTGAAAACTACAGAAGTAAAAAATTTTGCTCAGGCGCTAATGAACGTACAAAATATGACACAAAGCTCATATTCGCATATACAAAGCTCATGTTCGGGGCCTGCACATACTTGATCTCGCAGTTCACATCAGCTGTTGAATGAGAAAATTTTTTAGGAAATTGTCATTCTGTGAACTCATGCGACAACCGCTGCTTTCAAAATTATGATTTCCATGCAAATGAAAGAAATTGGCATTTATACGACGGGCTGAAAGTTTATTAGTTTATTAGTTAGTTTAAGCCTCCCTATCCTCAACAATGAGATGTAAAGAGAGGAAGGAAGAAGGCACCATTTAGTATGGAGTTAAGGGAACGTGGAATCTATGCAGAAAGGGCACAGAAACAGAAAGCTAAGAAAGAAGTTCATGAAACAAGAAAAAGTTGAAGAAGAAAGTGGTAGGCGGTGAAAAACAGGATAGCAGTGAACCGAAAAAAAGATGGTCCGTAACACAACAAAACCTATTCTATTTTAACAAAAGAAAGCCTACCTAACCTTTACGACGGGCTGAAATCAAAATCACACAAGCTTTATAATTACCATGCGTTCTGAAGATGAGTTTTATACGTAAATATATTAACGAAGTAATTCATCATTCGCGCCACTTTGAAAGTGATAATTCCCTACGACCTGCTGAACTGGAGGAATGCGTTGGGAAACCATAGCGCGCCATCGTAAGTTCTTGAAGGAAGAAATCCAGTTCGGGTTAAATTTCTTCGATTGTAGTGTAGCTTCAGGAAAAACTAAGCTCATGTTCATCGCCGGATCGGAAGGCCATTACATTGTGCGAGTTATTGTTGTTCGGTGGATGACACCTCAGTTTAATAAAGAGTCGCTGACTAAAGTAATGTATTAACAAGGTGTCTTTATACCACTTGTACTGATAGATTCTTTCATCGCGATGGAGTAATGCAGTCAGCCATTCGTCGCACTGGAAGTTTGGTAAGAGCGAAAGTTGTCTTGAAGCACACGCTGTCACATATTGTAATACGTAAATACATCCTTGATGACTGATGAATCATAACAGTTCTTCGATGTGTGAAGTCGGATTCAAGTCTTACTGGGTACACAGAAACGCTGGAAAATGTGAGAATGCATGCCACGAGCCTCATTTTCGCGCTAAAAGGATACTGCCAAACATTTAGTTATTAGATACTGGATATAAATGAGAAGCTACATCAGACTCTAACACGTTAATTGCGTAAGCGCGGTTGTTAAAGTCGGTTTGGTTAGGTTAGAAGTATCAGAATTGACGAACCATCTATACTGCTTGATTATATTTTTATCATTTCTAAGATACAGAAAAAATATAATTGTACGATAACATTTACAGTCTAATTTAACACTTTGACCGCAACGTGCTCCACCGGTGCTACGGAAGGGGTTTTCAAAATGCTGCTGACCGACCAGTAGTCACGAGCTCATTTTTCATGAATATATGATCAAAGCTAAATGAAGGAACGATATAGTTAATGTTAGCTGTTTACGAAATTGCTCCCTTCAATGGACTTCAAATTTAAATTGAATATTGAACTTCAGTTCAACGAATTGCGGTCAAATTGTTGATTAAAGGTAGGAAAATAATTGAAATGCAATTCATTAATCCCGGTACGTAAATGTAAAATTTACCCAATGGTACTCATGTGTACCAATAAACAGTGAATGGGTGAAACTTTTTCATTACGTACGTTATTTGAAAACGTTCATTGAATGCTACAATTTGACAAAAAAGAAACAGCATGAAACACTAAATGCATATTTTCATTTCCAACATATGCTCCTTTTTCCTTTTTTGCCAATAGTTAAAGGTAGTGTGATGACAAAAGCCTACTTAACCGAGAAGTTGTTCGTCATTCCTGCTCAGGGGACATAAGCTAGAAAAAAGGTTTGGGATAGTCAAGTTAGTCAATCTCACTCTATAGCTAGAGACCGGCTCCCACAGGTAAGATACTGCTAGGTTACTTTGTTAGGTCACAACTATATATGCCATCGGGACTTCAATATTTCTCGCCCTCCATACTTGTTTCAGTTTTCATGCCTTCTTTGTAATCGCTTCTTTGCCGTTTCTTTTTCGTCCTTCTCTAGGAGGAAGATGTGAGATCCCGAGCTGAAGGCTAGGTAGGCATATTTTGTTGAAATTGAGTGGCTGTTTTATTATGTTGCGGAAAAATTTTTATCGGTTCACTGTGGTCCTTTTTTCAACACGTACTAATTCTTTCTTCAACTTTTCTCTTGTTTCATAAATTCTTTAAAAAAAATGTTGTTTCTATCAGCAGGGTGGGGGGGGGGGGGGGGTACACTTAGTACATAGGTATCCGTTCTCCTAGTTCCATACTGAATAGAGCCGGGTTCGAGTCCCGGCGCTGGTGGCGATTTTCTCTGTTGGGTATAGGGGACAAATTCCAAGCACAATACCCCACTCTACCCAGGTGTCTGAAATGGGCACCGGTCTTGACCGGAGGAAAGCGTCATGGCGTCCTGGCGTTAGTTATAAGGCATTTGAAAATCAAATGTACAAGGTGATATGTATCAGGCTTGATTGGAAATAAAGCATCCGTAGATGCCTTCACTATTATTATTATTCTTCATTACCGCTCTGGAGAGCACCTTTGTTGACGCTGAGAAGGCTCAAATTAACAATCCAGAGAGTCTCAACAGGGGTTTACCCCTAGGGATAAAAAATTATATAATCGGGGGTAAATAATTAAAGCACCTGATAATTTAAAAAATGATTTAATTAAATTTAATTTTGTAAAATGAGAGAGAGAGAGAGAGAGAGATTGCAATGAAAGTGTGCGTGTATTTTGCATGGGAGTAGGGGTAAATGGAGAAACACATAGAGCTGAGGGGTCAGTGATGGAGGAAAGGTTGAGAGTAGTTGATCTAATCTATTCCTGTTCCTTCCTATTCTTTCTATAGGTAGAGTATCCTGAGTGGAAGTACACTTAGTGCATACATTCCCTGTTTTGTGCAATCCATACCAAATAATCCCTCCTCTTTTGTATCTTGAGATCGCTTCTGTTGATGCTAAGGAGTCTTGTGCTAATATAGTAATAATAATTCGTACTTATTAACGATGTTTAATCAAACTAACACATTGAAGGTATAAAGGAACTGAAACATGTTTTCACTGATTCAAAGTTTTCTCCGATATCGTGTGAGATGAAGTTCAGATCGGTTCTGTAAAGCTGAGAGGAAAAGTACGTCACGGATGCATTGTCTTATTCCAGTTATCTTTGTCGAAACGTGTGAGATATTACTCAGCACTTGGACTTTTGCTGTTGTAACCTATACGTCTCACCTGCAAACAATAACCATTGAGTTAGGATGCGAACGTTGGTAGGACGTTTTCTTCAGAAAACAGATTACGAAACACAGCTTCATGCTAAAAGTTATTGTAAAAATACAAGAGGTTTTTATTTGATGTCTGTTACGTAAGACAATTATTTTTCTTCAAGTCTGCCATGAACGCACAGTTACTCAACTTCTTGTGACTAGTTCATTGTTGTCTCCTTGCTGAATACAAGCGCAACTTGTGCAATAGACTGACAAACACAACATCGACAATGCTCTCCCTTGCAGATTAGTTATTCATTTACGAGAGAGGCGACTTTAAATTTTATTAACCTTATTTATCATTTAAGAAATCACTATTAAAATTTTTTTGAAGCCTTTAGCGTATGTGAGTTGGCATCCCTTTAGAGTTATTCTGCTGAAATGAGTCGGTGCGATGTTAGCAACGCCATTGCCCTCTAAACTTTTGAAAACTTATCTGCGATACACGACGTTCCTTGTTCATTCATGCTTTTCAATTGTCCAAATTATCGTTCATCTGTTTATCTACGTTACGTAACAACTTCGTCGCCAGATCTGTCATCCTTAGAAAATTATCGTTTCTCATGGTTTGTTTAGAACGGCATTTATTCAACAATACTTCTACAAATATCCTGAGCACAATAGCAAAAACGATTTTCTACTGCTTTCAGCTTTCAAATTTCAATCTAATTAAATAATCAAAAATGACAGGAGAATGCAAACAGGAATAATTCATTGCAACCCTCACCCAAAACTTAACCTTAACCACTTCAGTTTTTCTCCCTAAATGCACACTTACAGAATAACTTACCTGTATAGCATGCTGTGCCCTTTCATTCGCGTCAATAAGTAAACTATGTTTTGAAAAATATATTTACTTTTTCTGCTAGCCCTTCCACATATCTTCGTCTTTTGACCGAACAGGACAGTCGCCCTCCACAGAAACTCCACATTTTTCTCTATGGAGCTCAATATTTTCATAAATAGCTGTCTGTAATGTTTTATCTAAAAAAGATCCTTTGCTCAATCATCAAGAATAAGCACTTTCGAAGCTGATTTTAAATATATGCCCAGATCCACTCTCGTTGAAGACCTCGGGAGAAGACGTGGGCAATCCTTGCATTCTTGACGCTATTTATGCCTCTTTGATTAATTGAATTATACATATACATCAGAAAATTGTTGATGTTGTGTTACACCGAGGCATAGGTTGAAGCGGGTAGCAAATGGGAAGGCTTTAGATACATATTTTCAATTTTCTCGCCATTTATTAAGTCAGAGCAGGAGTATATTTACGTCCACTCTGCGGTTTTTAGAAGGTTTGCCTCAGGGTTATAGGATAACTGGATTAGTTGGGGGCAAGAAATAGTAAACGGGCTAATTTCTATATTGAACACGGCGTTATGGATGCGTGCACTGCTAGAGAGGTTCCAATTATCAAAGAGACAGTTGTATTTCGCATTCAATGAAACTGAAAAACTACTTCGTCAACGCAATTACGCCCAAAAAACGATTCTCCTCTATTAAAAGAGAAAACGCACGAGTACACGATGTGCAATGCTTAATTATAACATAATACTTGCATTATGTTCTTTTGTTACTTGATGCTAAGTTTCTTCCCACTGCGGATTGGAATGTGTGCAGTGCTAGGCAGAAATGTACAGTATTACTTAACAGATGAAAAACTGAGCGCTAAAGAATCTTCAAAGTGTAGAATACCGTAATTTTCTACTGGATTCACGCAGCTTGCGAGCGTCTTACTGTCACGTCTTAACTTTTCTCCCGAGAAAGGCGGAGCGAGAAAAGACCGTCTCACGTGTAACATCGCAGGTGTAAGCCCGCAAGAGCTACTGGATTCTGAAGCCATAGGTCAGCACGCTCTCTGTCGCAAAAGAATTCAAGCTGCTTCATGCCATGATCCTCTTCCAGCGCTTCTTCAGTGCTGTGTTAGGTTACGTCTGTGTCTCGCAGCTCACCTCCGTACTATTATACTAAACACACCCCCCCTCTCTCCCTTGACTTGGGACATAGGATCGAGATGCATTATTAAGATTGCACTCAGGACATCCACTGAGGAAGGATGAGCGTATATTGGTTCATGTTTTTTAAAATTTCATCTCTGAATAGCATATCCTTCAGACCGATAACATTCGTCCACATTCCCACGATAAATAACAATTCCGACTCGTGGCCGTTGAATTGCCAAAATTGTTACGTAAGGTGCTAATATTGGCACGTACGGTAATCTAAACCATTTCGTGGTTCCGTTAGTTCATATATGAAGAATACTCATGAATTAGTACTTTAAAATGTATCTTTGGGCATAGAAAATTAGCGACTGTTGAAAAATGGTGAAAGACTACAAAATTTTAGATAGTTCAAAAGAGAGTCAGAGTGACAAAGAATGTCATTATTCTCAGTAACCACGCATGACAACGAATGCCATTATTCTCAGTAATTGACATAGAACATTTAAATAATTCTGATTTCAAATATGCTTGAAAAATTCCTCAGAGCACTATTGTTACTTCCTCTCAATCTCTACTTGAAATAGAAAAACCACTATGCTTAACTATGCTCCTCGTAGTAGAGTGTGAGAACACAGGTGTTGCAATTACGCTTCACCGTTCTCAGGTTTTGCTTCACCAGTGCTGGCGATGTGTCGTTACATGGGAACATGTGAAAATCTCTGCGGTATGTAAGGCGCTCACTGTAGTCGCAATTTGGTAAAATATCGTCTTGTTTTTATACATCTTGCGCCATGCATTAAATATCAGTTAGCTAAGGTCATTTGAAGTTACATATAATTTTTTTAGTGGCTTCGTTTCTATTAAAGAAAATATTGTAGCTTTGGGTTAAAATTTGTCTAATAGTTCGTCAAAAACAGAATTTTAGCTTGCAGCATAATTCAGTTTATTTAGTGATACAGGTTTTCACTTTTAAGCTGTAGTTAAGAGTAAGTCCCATGGTTATACTTAAAATTACTTGGAAACATTATTATTCATCAATAATTATTTATTTCATTCAAATTATTTATTTAAGGAAAATATTAAGGTGAGAAACTGAAAGTAGTCACAAGCTACATTTCTTCCTGAGAAGCATTGTACCCACCAGTCTGAGACCGTTCCATAAAACTGCAAATTTTGCAACCTTTGTGCAGCACACAGGTGAAAAGAGTTGCCTTACGTCACTGAGCGCGGCTTTGGCAGAATGTCTCTACAAGTGTTGGCATTCAGGTCCCTCGTTTGGCTTACTTCTGGACTAACTAGGCTGCAGCCTGGATTTTGTGGAGTCCTGGTCAAATACTTTTCAGCCCATGAGAACCGTCTGCCGCCGTTCTGTGATACCTCCCAGGTTTGCCCCGCGTGTGAGGTGATGTCGCGATGTGTACAGCATGCAGCAATGTTACTCAGGCAGCTTGGAGTGTTTCACTGGACTCGAAACCCGCGAAGGTAGCTTTTTAGGCTCCATGAGCTGTCAGCTCAAGAAGGTTTTTATTATCAAAAATACGACAAACGGATAACACAAATCGCTACTAACTGCGAGCAAAGCTAGCAAATTGAGTGGAGTGGAAGCAAACTCGGTGAACGTACTGCGTCAGCTAGCTTGCTTTTCATTACAATTAAGTTCCTTAGGTTGTGATTGAGAAGTAAAACTCTTAACTTGAGTATTAAGCACCAAATGCGGTTAAACAAAAGTCATTGATTTTAGACTGATAGCAGTTTTGATAGGCTCAGTAAAATTTATCCATTGGCACAGAAAAAAAATATTATTCAGCTTCAAATGCAATTGAGAAACGTTCCTAAAAAACAGTATTATTTCAAACACAGGTGATACAAAACATTTAAAATAGGCATCAACAATTGTCTCCATATAACAGTATTCCTAGGCTTTTTATGTCTAAGCAGGGTTTACTGTAACAACACTGCAACTTTGTGTTCACGAGTAAAAAAAAGAATGATGACCAACCCCCGCGACGAATAGGAAATACGTGTTATCGAGCGAACCACCATTAGCCGTGCGTTCGAGGTGTTCCAGCAGCGTTACTGAGCACCATCACGTGACTGTGGTCGTGCAACGATCCAGTTAACTGTTTTCCAGCGCTGTTGTTGGACGCGAGATTCAGGTGAAATTAACGTCAGCGGCAGCAACTTGGCGATGCACTTCTGCGCTGTGGCTGACCCATTAATCTTTATATCTGGTGGTTGTTTTAGGGTAAATGGGGAAAACGAAATGTCGCTATGGTGGTGAGCCTCATTAGGAAACGGCTCTTTGACCATGTATCGCGTACGTATATCGGGTTTACGGTACTGTCTCTTGAATGACTAAATTACCTTATGTCAGACCGTGTGACAGGGACCACCTTTCATCTTATTATTTTCTAACTTCCTATTTTGTTTCCCCTTGATGCTATATTGCTTTTATTTGATTGCGGTGGAAGCAGAAGTCAACTAAGAAATAGAGAGCGTCCTTTCTCATAGGACAAAGAACGGACAAATTCAGCCTGACATGCTGTGGCGTTGCTAAATGTGGGTCATACCAAGGCTTGAAAATAACCGTAAGAACAAAGAGAGCACATATTTCAACAAT
This sequence comes from Morinoia aosen, assembly GCA_030386875.1. Classification (NCBI taxonomy): domain Eukaryota; kingdom Metazoa; phylum Arthropoda; class Malacostraca; order Amphipoda; family Talitridae; genus Morinoia; species Morinoia aosen. The sequence goes on along the minus strand of CM059567.1, from coordinate 73,630,560 downwards.
TCACCTGTTATTTTCAGTGGTTAAAATGTTTACTAAGGATGTCTGGAAGTGTCTAAGTATATCTAGGAATGTGGAAGTAATGTCTTTACTAAGAAATAGTTTCCTCCTGCGGAAACTTTAGGCTTTGTACATGAGGGTAGTGTTCGTGCTGGTAACGTCATCATGACGTCCGATGGCTATTTCATGCATTGTTTTTATCAGTCGCCTACAACTCTTTTCCTACCAGCCAATTGTCTGAAAATTGAGATAGATCACTTTTGTGAACAGGTACTGGAAATTTAGACAACTCAGTCAAACATTTTTGTTCATCAGTTCGTCAAAGATAATAAGAGTCTCTAAAGTAGCCTATCATTTTGAACAGCTCCCCAGAAGCTGCAATTTGCGGACCGAAAAGCCCTCAGACGTTGATTTACGAGAAACGTATGTTACACTTGTGAACACGTATATTTTATGCTATTTATGCTTCTATTTTACAACATCTAAAAAAGGTTCCTGTACTCTTTGCTTTGTATTCTAAAATATTTACAAAAAATTGGCTAAAAAAAATTAAACATCAAATATGAGCTCATTTATGATTTTATTTAACGGGTTTGAGACACTGATATTTGTACATAAAATAAGCTGTACATTCAGTGCAATATATATATATATATATATATATATATATATATATATATATATATATATATATATATATATATATATATATATACACATCAAATTTCCAGCTATTTGTGAGAAATTAAATGACTGCAGAGGCTGAATTTGTTCCTTATCGTTTAATCAACAAGAAATAAATAAACGTATTGTCTGCTCGGAAGAACGTTGATCTTGTGGATCTCATTTTCTGTACTTTTTTCAATTCGATCTTCAAATGTGTTACCAGAATATCACGGCTCAAGGTGTGCAACAACATTGGCTAACGTTGTGACTCTTCAAAGTATTCTTAATACACTGTTATGCTGATGTGTCATTGATTGATTTTCTCATTTATCTTTAACCTTGAATTTGCAACAGTTCATATGTACACAATTGTGACAAGTTAATGTTGGTGAACTTTCATACGTCATTTTACACTTGCAGCTCAACACCTGTGGGTAAAAACATGTGTATAAATAAATGTCGATTTGTAGCTGTGCAATACTTCCCTTGCTCTTTACCGCTTCGTGGACCCATTTCGGCATTTTCTGCTAAAATATTCTTTAGAAATTTGCTTGGTTAATACTAATGTGCAAATATCACTATCCTGAGCGTTCTTCAAATGAACATAAAATGTAGTTCTATTCTGAGGAATCACTCACACATGAGGAAGACGCTAAAATTTTAAGAGCGTTTGAAATTCTTTCTTCAACAGACTGAGAAAATTTTGCGAAATCTTCCTCGGTTTGAAACTCGTCGGAAAGTTGCATGTTTGATAGCAGGGCTGGCGTGACCTTTAGATGCTGCAGCAAACGCTGCGTACCGACCACAAGGGAACATTTCCTGCTCAACTGAGAAAGCGAAGGGGAGGAGATGGTCGAGCTGCCCATAAAAAAAGGAAAAGAAAAAAATCTGCAACGATTTTATGGGGGTGAAATGGTCAAAATAGTGTACTTGAGTGCTTGAGTTATATACTTATTGTTCTATGTAGACGTAGGATATTTTATTTCCTCGTTTGTGATATTTTAATTTATTAGATGAAAGAAATATCACGGGGAGTGAAAAATTCGCGTTGCCAAAATTTAATTACATGTTTTATTTAAGCGTCGTGAAGGAATGTGTGTTGAAACTATAACTATAATTAAACTTTTATAACTGCAGTGATAAAAAATAGAGAAAAGAACTAATGAAAACGGCCGCCAAACAACGCGAGTTTTTCCGATTTTATGTTTTGAGCATTGTTCGAGCAGAGACATGCCAAAATGTACAGTACTTTAGCTCGTGGATAATTTCATATTCTGCATTATTCATCTTCCAGGCACATACCATTGATAAAAGAAATGCTATAATACTGCCTCGCTCAATATTAAAGGCATTAATCTGATGACAATAGCCGATTTCTGACGAGTAGAATTTAAAAACAACTTTCTGCAATTAATCTACCAACCATTGGCTTTCAGTGTAAAAATTTTGCGCTGAGTGTAAAATATTTAAGGAAAATATTTATTTATTATAAAAACATAACAAAGATATTGATTGTTTAAAAAAAAATCTGCCGTGAGCTTTATTTTTCAAATTTGCCCACTAAACCATAGAAAATAAATCCACGTGCATTCCTGACTTCTGTTGTCCCACTGAAATTTTTTATATACTGAAGAATTAAACTGGTATTTTCAAGAAGACTGCGCGTGTGTGTTTTTGGTACTATTGTGCCAGGCTTTTGTTTAGTACCCAGCGTCTAGTCACGCAATTTTAGTGTAGAAACCTAAACTGATTTCTATCACTTCACATACATAAATTCCACATAATTAAAAGTTCATTACTTAAAAATGATTCTTCATATGTATGAAACTAATGTTTAGTTTCAAGTTCAGGGCAAAATACTGGTACTGCTGATACGGTGTGTTCGTTCGTCTCAGCAGGATAGCCACACTCCCGACGCCTTTCAAAAACAGGTTCTCAGCGGCTATGACCTTGAGTTGGTGGAGACGGGAAAGATAATATTCATTGTAATAACAGGAAACGTTCTGAATGAATTCCTCAGTAAAATGACAGCACGCAGTGAAGAAGATGCAATTAGGTGTTCTCTTCTCTACTGTTTTTGCTCAAATTGGTGATGCAAACTAACCTTGAAATTCAGTTTGCGAACTTCATGGTGACCAGAGTACTCTTTGCTTTGTATTCTAAAGTATTTACAAAAAATTTGCTAAAAGCTTAATCATAAAAAATGAGCTCATTTATGATCTTATTTAACGTATATGAGACACTGATATTTGTACATAAAATAAGCTGTACATCCACGGCAATCTAGCTTCTTTCATTTTTCAATCTAGCACTCGTCATACCAACTGCGCTGTTATCTATTATTGAATTGTTAAATTGTTTTTGAGCTTTCAAGTATATTGATGAAAACCAATGATTAAAAGACTTAAAATAACAATCAAAACTGAATTATCATACTACTCTTTCTCTAAAGTGAACGACACGGGTAATAAGTAGTTTTAAGTGCACGCTCTGGAATGAAACTTGACTCTAAATTGTGTTGCTCCAAAGCGGCAGAGTTATATCCTTCAACTGAAATAACTTCATATCTTACACTTAATCAAAAGCATAAACACGTTTAGGTACTTTGCATTGATTTTTATTGGAATAAATCGCAATAACGGTTCACATTTTTTTATCATTAACATTTTACGTCAAAAAAGTTTTCTTTGAAAAGAAAACCATTCAACAGAATACTAAAATAAATGCTAGCTACACAGAAGAATAATATACATGGTGTTATCACTGTTTGTTATTTGAAATACTATCAGGGATTATCTTTAATGTCATGCTGAATAAGGCATAAGAACCAAGATAAGTTATTCGAACTGCTTTACATTTAAACTCTATGAGCTAATTTAATTTAAGTCTTATTCTCGTGCTTTTTCTCCCGGCGTCCGTAGCTATTAGAACTGGAAAACTCATTAATTTGAGGATTCTTATTATTTATTATTACTGCATGGTAAATTTCGACAAGCCTGACAGGTTTCGTTCACTTGCTTCTCTCATTCAGAAGACAATATTTCATTTCTTGTGTGTCCTCACTCCTCTCATGAAAGAGTGGCAGTAATGATAAATCTCGAAGCAGAATATTAATAATCAACAGCTTTGAAGCCAATTTTCCAAGACATTAGTAGGTAAAATTTTAAATTTGAGGTACGAAATTTGAAAAATGGCTGTCACCCCTCATAATTGAACCACTGATATACGCGGCCAGTCAAAAATGACAGGATTCGATATTTTCCTTACATAGATCTTTCAGATCTGGATAACAGACAAATGTATCCATCTTAATAGAACCAGCTATTAAAATATTCTTTTACTTGTGCACTGTTGAAACTCGTATCACAGGTACGGTCATTAAGCATCCTTAAGAGCGTGACAGAGACTGACCAAACAACCTACTAACTAAGCTACAAATGTGGATTATTATTTATTGGAAGATTAAATGTTAGTTTAAATCTCCCTAACCGCAAAAAATAAGCGTTCCAAAGAGAGAAAGGAGGAAGGCACCATTCAGTATGGAGATAGGGAACGCAGAATCTATGCAGAAGGGGCATAGAAACAGTTTGTAAGTTGAGAAAGAAGTTTATGAAACAGGATAAAAGTTGAAGACGAAAGTAATAGATACTGAAAAACAGGACAGCAGTGAACCGAAAATTTTTTCAATAAAAAGAAGGCCTACCTAACTCTCAGCTCGGGCCCTCACACGTTTTCCTCCTGGGAGGGCTAATTTCCATAGATACAATGGTTTTATTCCCCTGGGGGATTTAGTGGAAGAATTTCATCCTAAATTTCCCGGAAAATTTAGCACTGTGATCAATCTTTAATGGAAACTTTAAGATAATATGTTAACACATGGCCAAATTCAGACAAATAATCTCCAAGCTTATTTTTCATTTCGATCTGATGTAAGATTTTATATTCATTGAAAACATTCAAAATGGTTAAATTGACAACAAATATAGAGTGAATTTGAGAAAATTTGTATTGTATCATTCATAAGCCTTAAACCATCTAAAGAGAAAGAGAATCTCATCACCTAAAGAAAACTATAGAGAAAGGGCACATTTCTCATTTCGAAACTTTTTTTCGTACATCACATGGACGCACACGGCTATTTACTGCGATTGTCGGTACGTAATAGGAGAAAAATGTTGTCCATGGCGTGAAATTATCTTAGAAAGTTTCAGTGTTCAGACTGTCATAATATAATGCTTAATTTCTCTAGAAGCTGACAGCATTATGTATCTCTATTTTTTCACTGATGATTTTGCAGAGGGAGAGAAAAGTTCTACCTATCCAGATCTAAATGGCAGTAGAGCGACGAGATTCGTTCGCATACAAAATAAGAAGAAAAATCGCCTACATGGTAAATGTTGTTATTGTTGTAGTAGGAATCTTTTCTAATAAGTAAAATTTGAATAGTTCGTTTTACGTTGGAACTATTCAACATGTAGCATTCTTATGCGAAATGTAATCTCCGAGATGCATACTATCAGAATCCCCAACTACCCTTGAAATCAACACTTTGGCAGTTTAATTCATCTTCAATACTAGACGGTTTGGTCTGTAATTTTCCCTCGGTAAATTATTTTATTTAAAATTGTTCATAGAAAATGAGAAGACTCACGCGTAGGAGTGCGTCACCCCTGCTCTTCTCTCCTACTACCTCTGACTAACCTCTTGACCTTCAATCCAACATAACTCTTTATGAGCGGACTTCTACGGAATCAGATATTCACCCGTGACCTCACCATTTTGAAGCCACCGTTCTATTTTTTGTAACTCTGACGTTGAATCGCATCATATTTTGAGCCTGATCTCTGTCTGTGCTCAGACTTGTTGTGGAGATAATTTTCCTCTGCATCTTAATTTAGGACGATGCTAATTTATTTCAACTTTGTGTTAGTCCTTGGAATAACGCCCTTCTTAAATAGTGTCTGGTTGCTGTTATTGTACAGTTCCTGAAACCCTTATTCGTTGACTACTTCTTATATAAAAAGACCAGTAGTTGGAATTTCTCGTGATATTCCATCTGTACGAACAAACTTGAACTTAATATTCACTTTAAATTTAGTTCACATTTCAATAAAACCTTGTTACGATCACATTATTCATTGTTCGAGCACTTGCAAATTCCATTATTAGACTCGGAGGAATTTGCGTCAGCGATGAAAATAAAGCGATAAAAGCTCACCGATTTAAATCTCTATAAACAAACCCAACTCCCTCTCTGAGTTGACACTGATAGAGTACATACGTATTTCGTCGAGTTGACACTGATGGAGTATATATTTTCCTGAAGTACGATTTGTTTTGAATTATGTTAATGACAATTCTGAAAGTAGGAAAACCAATAATAATTAAACTCCAACAGCTTCAAACGTTAGCTCCTGCTGCTAGGGCAGTCGTGATCTGCACATACGCATTTATGGAAAGTTGCCAAATGCTTCCCATTTGGCCTGCAGCGCCTTTGCAGACAGGTGTTGCGATTCATATGATTCAGCGGTGCCAAAGCTTAAAATAGAACATTTTCAAAACAAATTATACCTTCAATAAAGAACATGTCAATGTACAGTAGTGAATAATAATGAAATTCTTCTAAGCTGCGGAGAAGTTCGCTATAGCGGCTGTCCCCCACCCCCCCTCCATTCCTCACCCGGTTTCTTGACACATCCTCGCCCACCAAGCCAAGGTTGGGCAAGCTGACTGACTCGGCTGACCACCGAGTCGGCCGTCGGCAGTCGGCACCCACATCGCGTTCGCGTAGTTGAGAAGCGTCTTTCATTGCGTTAGCTTGTGCCGCCTTCCTGCGAGAAAAACGTTAACAGAATCACAACATGTTTTCATTGTTGATAACACTTTTTATTATTGAATTTACGAGTGCTAGGCTACTCGATATGAGTTATTCTGTTGACCAGGACAGCAGAAGATGGGTTACGACACCTGAGTTTAATAAAACTGCACTTGTCTACGGGTACCAACCGAACGGAGCTTGGTAAGCAAAGCCTAAGTTAATGTAAACTTTAGAAGCTACGGATCCTTGCTATTTGATAAAGTGTGTGTTAGTGCTTCATTCAGAATGAACTGCTCAACTTACCATTTTGATTTTCCTAATGATTATCCAAGTCCTGATCAGACAACCTGTTTGAACGTGTTTCATGGCCGTTGCGTCCACTGCATAAGGTGGCAATATAATTTTACTGCCAAACGATTTTCTCCTACAGTTTGAGTAGTAAGATCGCTTTGCTGACTTAAAACTGATGCTTAATAGTAATGATTCTTAAGTCTGAGGGCCTCCTATTCATCACCAAAGTATTATCAAACTTGTTAGGTGTGAGTGCCTCTTTCTTCACGTGATAGAGTTATTAAGGTAAAGGAGGCCAATAATACGCCAAAACGCTACATTTCTTAATCATTCGTCCATCCTTTCATTAATAGTTCTTTGAAAATACCGCGAGGAGAGGCTTTTTGCTCGATAATCCGCTTTAATATTAGCGACTCAGCTGAGATGGTGTCGTTAATGCACAATATTCAAGTATGCTATCTCATACATACCTAAAATTGATAGAACTAATGATCGTACTCGCTCCCAATTTTCTAAACTTAATCCTGCTTGTCATTTTTACTCCAGCTAAAATTGTTAATATTTTAAAATGACAATGACCTACACCGAAAGAGTAACCTTAATTAGTAACCAATAAATCCAGCATTCGATTTGAACAGGACAAGTTCACTACCACCATTTCCCCGCCAGGGTCGAGAGCTACTTTGTGGCTTTCCCAGAGCACATCTCGACACACCTCGACGCCCCGAGTCACTTCGCCCATGCCAAGCATTACGTCGACCAGATCCCCATAGAAGACTTCGTGGCGTCAGGTAGAAATGAAATGGAAAGACGTCTGAATATTTTTTTTCACCAATTTTGTAATTTTAAATTTCGTTAACTTTATAAACGCAAAAAGCTAAGGTGCTTCTATTTTTCTTACCGAAAATACTAAGCAGATCAAAACAGCCTAGGAAAAATTCAAACTATTCTTTACATTGCTTAATCCTAGTCTATTTGTATTGTATTTCTTCTCATAGCACGTAAGTAAATTAATAGCATTAATGTTTATTACACTGAATATTCTTGAACTGATGATAGTTGGCCAGCACATATCTTTGGTGTTAGGAAAAACTACTTTAATCCTATTTTTTCTCCTTTCCTTTTAAAAGTGGTATGATCGTAAACACTGTCTAATGATACTAGTTTGTATTACTGTGGAAATTTTATATGTCCGTATTGTTTGCTAATTGAAGGGTAATTTTTAAGAAGCTTTCCGCAGAGCATAACTCGTAGAATTAAACTTGAGTAGGAGATTTAGCATTATCCTAATTAATTATTCAGCATTCGAACTCACCAATGTTTATTTCTAAATGCCCGTATGATTTTTCTCTGTATGTACTTAGTTCATGATTCCATTGGTAAACACTGCTGAAATGAGTTCAAAATTTTTATCTAAATTCAAAAGAGCTATGTTCATCCTGCAAATCGATTTGCGAGCGTATTTCCATAACTGTATTAGCTAACGGCTTTTTTCGCTCTTTGATATCCTAAATTTTCATGATACTAAGCCATTCACACATTACTAAGCCATTCATTACATTAGAAACAAAAATCTCCCTTTAAGCTCAAGCCCTGGCTCTGAGTTTCTCATTAGTTCATTCTTCATCATCTGACATTACCACCTAGTTTTCCATTTTTCTTTTCTGAAAAATGAACTTTTCACATGGCATCACTAGTGATTAAAAATGAATAAAAATGTGTCGGTCTGAGCATTTGTACGAAGGATTTTAATAGTTGCTAACTTTCTTTTGCTACTTTTAATCAGTTATAACACAAAATAAATATTTTTTTACCACCACACACACCTATAGAATATAGAATTTTAATACTTTACTCCTTCTTTCTTCTTGAATTTTTTCATTTGCATCTGATCAACAAAGCTATGAACAGTAAGTTCCACCGTTCTTTTTCAAACTGTTTCTCAATATCTATTGATGAATTATACCTCGTGTGATTTCTGCCTGAAATTAGGGTGAGAGTTTCCAAGTGAAGGCCATAGTACACTGACAGGTCTGCCTGTTGTCGACAACCTGTAGGCAAAACCGAAGTTATCGCGGCAGGGTCGGACTTTTTTTCTGAAGCGCTTTTTTTTCCTCAGGTATTTCCATTATGAGAAAAAGTTTGAGCTGACAGCACTCAAACCTCACGGGTGTGAGCTGTTCACCGTTAAAACGTTACAGTAATAAGTTTATGACTTTTTCCATGGGTTAATACTGGTTTTGTATCCCCGCAGCGGAATGTGTAAAATGAACACGCTTTAAAGTTAGTTAAAAAATCAATTCTCGCACTTTGACGTAGATCAAGAATCCTTCGGCTAGTTTTAAGTGGTTCATTTGCTTGCAGCGGTGGTGGTGGACATGCAAGACAAAGCTGCTTCCCAAGACAATGCTGAGCTGTCCACTGACGACCTCATGACGTGGCTGGAGGAGAATGGGCCATTGCCTGACAGGGTGGTGGTCTTCGTCAGGACAGGCTGGGGAGCAAGGTGAGGAGCTGAGGCATCCTGAGATGAAATTGGAGGTGTGACAGAGAGTATAAAGACATAATGAGACAGCTAGCTGAGCGTGCATTGCAGTTCGATCCGATTGACCCTATCGATGGCAATCCGCCAAGCTACGAGAGAGAAGATAGTGTCACGTGTTTCTGTCCCATTTGGTTAAGAACAATTTGGCGTTCACGTATATGTAGCTGTGCATGATAGCGTGTAGGGAAAATAGACGAGTGGAATAATAAGAAACTCCTCGAAAATATAATGTTAAAAAATCTGTTCGCTTTCATTTACGCAAGAGGAAGTGAACGATATACCACCAGGCGACACTCTCAAGGTTGACTTCATCTGAATGAGCAGAAACTTGGTAATCAAATATGACTACTAAAGATTATGGTCAAAATTATTCAAGCTTTTCATAAATTGACTTATAGTCTGCTCTTGGACAAGAGAGAAGAAGGGAAGGAACAAGCAAATATCTCTATGGAACATAACACTTAATATTTTTCAAAGCTTGAAATTGAATACAGTATTGATTACTTAGCTTGAAGTGATGAAACAATCGTAATAAATGCCGTGATCCGGTCTTTCGTTATCCAGTCTCACTTTAACGTTGAATTAGCAGTGACATATGCACTTGGGGATAAAATTGATGCTTGAAGATTATCTAAAAAGTTCAATAATTTAGGTTAATTAAGACTGCCCAAGTTGTAAGCGACTGTTGAACAGGGCGTTGATAATCAATGAAGCCACGTTACCAAAAAGTAAAACTTATTTTCCACGATGATTCAACATATAAGCTTTTTCACTAGAAGGGTCTAAGGAGAATATTCGATATCAATCGAACGGAAATTTGATGCGAATTATCATGTGGGACTTCATCACTTATTGTACAATAAATAAATTACTGTTCTAAGAAGTCATAGGAAAGTGCACATATTCAGCGACAAATGTAAGGTCGTGTTGGGTTACGTATCAAGTCCTTCATATTACATGAGAGCCAATACCCATCAGGCGCTAAAGACATGTATTGCTTACTGCGTGAGATGTGCACTGGCATCTTCCATTATTTTTGGCGGTTCAAATAATTATTTTACCCTATTAAAATTACCAGAATAAGTTGAGAAATACACAAGTCCTTGTTAATTTGCAAGTATCAGTGATGTTGAGAGAAGAATTTGATACGGTTCAACGATAAATAAATATTTGACCACAGTTAACGTTAAGAATTGGACCAACCTAACCATCACTCCTCACACAATCCGAAGTTTTGGCTTTTCATGTAAAAAACTTATATTAAATCAAAACAAATTGCACTGCTAATTAGAAATAGTATTGCTATCAAACGAACGATTTGCACGTTTTACTGCTCTTATGCTGACCCAGAAAGACTTATCTTCCCAGCAGTATTGTTGAACAGCGGGGACGTGCCTCAACTTCACGAGAGCCATGTTGATCAACACGTCGATGTGTTGCCGCCTTAGCAAGGCATGCGTATAAACGCTTGCCGATGTCGTAACAGCACATAAGGCGTAAATGCCTCGTTTGAAGCACTGTTGTATTCACGAGTTTTAAAAAAGTTTATACTTAGAAGGTGTACTTGCTTTCATTGTAATATTGGTGCCGATCTAACATCTTATCGACTCTCAATACCTGGGGTACGGATTTATAAAAAAAAATTATTTCTCTTAGAAGTGGCAATGGGCCGATGCATTGTTTCATCTCACGAATCAGATTGGTATCAGATAAATTGGGATGGCCTCACTCGGTGAAGTCTACAACTGCGATGGGGTGCGCACATGTTGGCCGTCGTGTGAGCACAGGTGTTGGTTGCCTTTGTGTTTCCTGGTGTTCCCTGGCCGCATTGAGCAAACTGAGCTTCACCATGAAACATAGAGTTATTCATAGAATATCACAGCGAGTAATGTTTACCTTGAGGGAAGACTGAATTAAATTAATTAAATACGTCATTTCCGGAGTTTGCAAATACTGTGGTGGAAATGGCTTGATGAAATGACACACTAAGCAGATGAAGAAATAATAAGCAGTTTAAAGGTAAATGAAGAATTGACGACAAATTTAACGCAGCAAATTGTGGTAAACTGGTGGTGTTAGACTGCTTTTCTCTTCCTGATATCTTATAGATTCTAATTCGAAAATCTGTGAGAAAATACATGCAATAGCTTGCTATGGCTCACGTATCTTTATAAACATTTTACTTTCTTCATCAATTTACGATGCTCATAAACTGCATTGATGCAGTTTCAGAGCAAGTGAGAAATTCCTTTGGTGAAACACTATTAAAATTCTATGCTATCCCGTGCAATCTTTTGAATTATGTTTTGTATTTTTAGTATAAAGCATTATTAGTACATAAGCATTAGATTCAAGTGCACGTTAAAAAGATTTATATTTTTGTACTGCATTTTGAACTCTTTGGCGTACATCTTCCCTCCCTGCAGGTATTACAACAGAACGGCCTACATTGGAACAGATACAAGAGATGAGACCAAGTTGCGCTACCCGGGTGAGTACAAACTTCTAATAAAAGGTGTGCCAGTGAAGGATAATGGACCTCCAACGAACCTTGTCTTCATGTAACGAGAAGTTTGTAGAGGTAACCTTGTCCATATTTTGCCGGATGCGAGGCTTCAGATCGCGTACTAAAAGCGGAAATGGATTTACTATTCTTGTGTCTAGTACACCTCTCAAGCTAGTGCACTTAAACATTCGTCGTCCAAGAAATGAGAAGAAAGTGTCGTCCAAGAAATGAGCTATACACTGGGAAACCTCACACACAGGTGAAACTTCTAATTCAAGTTAGTGTTGAAATCATGTGAGCCAAAGTAATAATAAGTTACGGTTTGGTGCTATTTAATTATACTAGTTGGAGCACAAATGTGGGTCAAAAAATAGCAAAATATAAAAAAAATCATTCAAGTCGATTATGAAAAGTACGCTCGTGATGTGGTAAATTTATTCAACAGGGAAGATACGATACTATGGTGAGTGTTATGATTAAAATGTCATATGTTGTTTAGCTTTTATGCTCACTAATTGTTTAGTGTTGTTAAATTTTAATCAAAACTATAAATTATTTACAATTCCTTATAAATACCATTGGTCACGTCCACATAAGACTGAGGAGGACTAAAGTTTAACTTTAAAGCTGATACTCTCCAGTGGGGGGCACGAGTCAAACCCGAAGTAGGAGAAAGCAGGACAGACAGTGTCGCCTACAAAGAACAGACTATTGAGTAACAGAAAACCAACAAGGAACAGTCACAAATTACTGACTCACTGTTTGTTGTTACAAGGACGCAAGTCAAATCAATGACTCACTGTTAATTGCTACGAGGACGAGAGTCAAATAAATGACTCACTGTTTATTATTATGCGAGATAGATTCTTCACCGTGTCGAAGCACATTGACTTTAACGGCGAACTCAAAAAATTTTAAACAATTTATTTACCATACGTGAAACAGCAGTACATTGTTTCTCAAATCCAGTACAATGGACACATTTGAGTATATTCTGCCAGTGAAAATGAAGTGTACTGGAAACATCTAGTAATCTGGGTCAGAGAACGCCGACGTGGGAACTATGAGAACAGAAGCAGAAACCAGAGATCACACGGCATGGCTAGCTAAAAGTAGAATTTTAGTTGCAGTAACACGGAATACGGCTATTTTGGGAATCCTTCACGTTTCTAAATACATGGTAGGTTACAGTAGTAAAATTGAGGAATATTTTTAACATTTTTGCGTTTGAGAAACAGGCAGAGGGATTCTTAATTCATGAAATACTCCAAATACGAGGTACTTCTGCCATCATATCAGGGAGTATTTTAAGTTCAGCACCATTAAAATGTGTCGCAGGTTTAAGCGTAGGGGCCGCCCAGCTACTAGCGAGCTACTATCAGGCGTTCGGTCGCCGTGTGGTGGGCGTGGGTGTCGACACCATGTCCATAGACCCTGGTTCCTCCACGGACTTCCTCGCTCACCAGGCTTTGGCGAGCCAAAATATCTACCTGCTTGAAAACGTTGCCAACCTCGAGGTGAGTGGCTATGTACTTAAAATATATTCTTCACACCGATGGGTACTCTTTTGAAACCCATTATTTATGAGTCGACGGTATTAATGAGACACTGACTGAAAGTCAGTCGATTATCACTATAAAATTTGTATGAATGAATGCGAACGTATTTTACGGACAGTTAATGAAATTGAATTAAACGCAATAGTTTTGTGTTACGGATCTTAAGCCATCTGCGAGTTACAGTAATATGTTTATATCTACATTCAAAAGAGATTTATTTAATAATTTTTGTTACTATTTTTGAAAACTTACTATTTACACCCAGGCAAATTTTTACTGTTTTTCATTAAATTTAATAATAGCAGCATTTATTGCGCATCGTCCTTAAGTTATATCGACACAGTTTCATACTGTTGTAGCTGCCATATTTTTTTCTGCATTGGCTGGTGGAAGTCAATGGAAACCCATTCAAACTCAACCTAGCAAAAAGATTACGCGTCTTCTGCAGACGTAGGTGTGTTACGTAATTGCTCTTTGGAAATTTATGAGTAATTCAGCATAGCTGCCGTTGATTAATGCACCCGGGGTCATCATCCTTCCCTGGAAACGCGTGATGTGAAATCACTGATTCGTTCCTAAATGTTTGAAATGATGTTTTCCTTCATAAACTTGCGCACTCTAAGGAACGCTCGTGCAACCGAGAGACCAACGAATATCGATTATTATGAATCATCAAATCAAACGATTGATTAAGGTTAAATCAAACGATTTAAGGTTTCATTGTGGCTTAAAGCTAATAAAATAAGCCTTAATATCGATAAAACAAAATATATTACATTCTCATACAAGAAAAATTAATCTCTCCCACGCATTCAAATTGGCGAAGGTGAAATCGAAGAAACCAACTCAAGTAAATTCCTCGGCATCATAATAGACAAACATCTAACCTTTAAAGAGCACATCGCTCATATTAGTTCTAAATTATCAAAATCTATCGGAATCCTAAATAAAGTTAAGAATTTCCTGCCTGAAACAGCCTTACAAATGCTCTACCGAACGCTCATTTCACCATACTTGCAATACGGAATAGAAGCATGGCACGGAACTGATAAAAATAAAACCAACAAAATTTTTACCCTGCAAAAAAAAAAAACCATCAGAGCGGTAAATAATCTAGAATATAATGCTCACACAAATGATTCATTCAAAAATTTACGAATACTTAAGCTTTCGGGTCTCTACAAAATCTCCGTTTGCAATTTCATTTACAAAACATTAGCAAATGATGGCGACAATAGCCTAAAACAATTATTAACTGCGCCTACTGGTCATCACGACCATTTAACCCGAAATAGAAGTAAATTCATGCTTCCTTATTACTCAAAGGCTCGGTCACAACACAGTATCCTCTTCGTTGGAACCAAAACTTGGAACTCAATACCTGCGGAGATCCGTGAAAGTAATTCTTATAAGGTATTCAAAAAAAATCTTGAGTCTCACTCACTTCCTATCAGATTACTAGTCGTGTAAGATCACAGAGTCAAACCTTGTCCCCTACATAACTGGTCCTAATAATGTAATTTGCCTTGGTTAATTTCGCCGATCTTCAGTCTGTTCTTGAATCGTTTGTCGAATATACTGTTAAATCTAGTCCATATGAACTATATTATAAAATGAAGTATCTAATTTCGAGTTAATTATCTCATTGATTAGTCTAATGCCTCTCTAGTTTAAGTGAATTTGGTTAAACATTATTGTACTCCTTAGACTAACCTTGATGGTAGGATGCCCTAGAAGTCACTGAACTTATTCGGGCCCACAGGTAGCTATACTCAAATTTGACCATTGTACTAGACTTAAGAAACATTTTATCTGTGTATCACCTGTGGTAAATAAATTGTTAAAATTTTTTAAATTGTTTAAATTATTTTCTACCGTTTCCTGGTGAGTTCAGTTGCAATGAAGTTGTTGAGATGTTCAAAAATTTTGCTCGAAGAGCGTGACGATAAAAGCCACTGCATCTCTTGAATTTCTTTTCTTTTCTGTACTTGATTAAACATAAGCACGATTCTAAAGCTATTTACGGCTGAAGGATTTTGTTTCTTAGTTGAGCAAACTTCTACGAATCACTTCCATCCATTTCAGAAGGATATAACCGACCAATTATCCCGTTGAAATCTCATTCTTTTCGAATTCAGTATCTGCTGCTATTGTCTTATGTAGCCATGTGATTAGGTGTGAGACATTCTTTATTGGTCTAAGCAATTACTCCGATACAGTTGTGTACCTCTATTATTACTACCACTGTTCAAGTATCATGGGAAGTGCTATGGTTGTAAAACTTTTTAGAATTGAATATGATTTATTCTCTTAATATACTTAGGAGGTTCGTTGAATTAAAATATCACGCTATTCTGCGTTTAAAACAATTACAATCGGGAATCTAATATGACGTTAAGCGAATGGACCCTGACCTTCACCGTGTCGACAGGAACTGCCAGTGACAGGAGCGCAAGTGACGGTGCTGCCCATCAAGCTGAAGGGAGGCAGTGGAGGGCCGTGCCGGATACTAGCTCACATCCCTGACTCCGGAGCGGCAGACTTGGGCAGGCAGACTCTCCCTAGCCTTCTACTTGTGCTCCTTGCGCTTCTCATCGCTCATTAGAAGTAGATGCTGTATATATCTGGTTCAAAGCGTTTTTTATTTGCATCTTGCGAAGATTTATTATACGTATGATATAAATAAAAATATCTATTTTCTGAGCCTATGCTTAGGGTTTGATTATCAAGACAAGAATTTTAGTTCTGATGTATCCAGAAATTTACTATCACCATTTTACGCCCCATTTACCTGACAGCCCTTTAGCTTTTCTTATCCAGAGACCCTGTAAACATTGTGGAAATAAGTATTTAAATATTACCGTCAGTTCAGAGTTCGTACAATAGGACTCATTTGATACAAAAATGACTCATTATCATCTGAGCTCAGTTGTTAGAAAAATTAAATGAATTTTTAAAGCCGCGATTTGAATTTCTGTTCGAGGACGCTCCGAAGTTCTCGTTCGAGATTTGAAAGACTAGTGAAGGTGCCCATCGCAATTTGTAGCTGCTACTCTATTTGCTGCTAGTCTTTTGTATTTTGTTACAATTAGTCCGCTTAATTATTATTTACTTTTGCTTATTTTGTTTTGGCTGCTACATATATTCTGCTATATTCCACGTCAATTTAAACTACGGCAAATGCGTTCGTCTTCATGTTGTCCGTGATGAACCTTCTCAATCTTACGAGATGTTTAATTTTGATTAATTAGTTTGAATTTTTTCAACTTTTGAAAGCCACTTAAATAATGTTATGCATCGTAAAAGGTTTGTAACTTTACTTTGTGTTCAAATCTCACGTACTTGTCCTTGTTACATCAGAACATTTTGCTGTCAGCATTTATTCTGACAAAAGAGCCCCAACGCGAGGGGGGTCGGTGCACCAAGTTCCTGTGTCCCCCTAGCCTGCCTGTGTTGATGAGCTGAATTTGACCGATCCCTATGATGTGCGGCATCCTTTTGTTGAAATCAAATAAGTTTATGTTTGTTTATGGCAATCTTTTTTCCGGATCACTGCTGTCTTGTTTTTCAGTGCCTGCTACTGTCTTCTTCAACGTTTCTCTTGTTTCATAAACTTACTTCCTAATTTGCTGTTTCTCAGCGCAGGGAATCTTGTGGGGAAAATATCAGGTTGGAAAGAAAGTAATGTCGTTTTATGTCCAACTCATTTATTTCATCTGCTTCATTCACATTACGGCATTTTCAATCTTTACAATAATTTACCTCATTTTCTATGACTTTCGTCCAACGATCAACTAGCTTCTTGATGCCTTCTTCAAAAAAATTCTCTGATTTTTGAGAGAAAAATAAATTCAGGTCATTTATAGTTTCGTAATTCTCATAAATTTTCCTGCTTTAGTGATTTTGCAACGATCGGAAAAGATGGTAGTCGGATGGAGCAATCTCAGGTGAATAAGGCGGATGAGGCAAATTTCCCAATTGAAACTCATGGCCTTTTCCTGAGTGACTATTGCTGTGGGCGGTCTCGCGTTATCATGCTGCAGTACTACACCCTACACACAGTGTCCAAGTTTTGAAATTTTCCTAACGTGTGAAGGTATGAAGTGATTGTGTTATGGGTTGTATTGAATTGTTGACTCAATTCTCTGCTGGTTAACACTGAATTGGCCTCCACATCGTCTTTAATGGCGCTTTCATCAATTGATTTTTATGCCTTCCCGAACGTGGCCGATCTGACAGGTTAGAACCTCCAAAAGCAAATTTTAAAAACCACCGTTGACATTTTCGATCATTCAGAACATTCATCCCATTGACAGTTCCGAAATTCTTTGTAGCTTCTGCAGCTGAGTTTCCTTTTTTTTTAATTCATAGAGCATGCAGTGTCTCAGATACTCCTCACTAATATCAATTTTTTGAGGGCTGAGACAGTAAACTTAATATTTTCCCACTAATTTCCATGTCTGAAAGGCAAAGCAAGATATAAAGACACCAAAAAAACAAAAAAATCTAGAACTGCCTACAACTTAGGAGGCTGTTAAGTGATGAAGTAAAAAAAATTACTTTCTTTCCAACCTGATACCTTGAGCATAGATTCCTTCTCCTTTTATTCCATACTAAATGTTGCGTACCTTCTTCCTCTCTTTCGAATACCTTTGTTTTGGTTAGGAAAGCTTAAATTTACTTATTTAATCTCATCTATTCTGGGTTTCTGATAACTTTTGAACGACGAACTACATTTATCAGTAATTTTGCTCCTAGTTGAAAATAAGCAAGGCCGGTTTGAAACCTTTTACAGGTGGAGTATTTTTAATATAATAAATTAAATTAGGCGCTGGTCACATTTTGTTCTTTTAGACTCTCCAGAGGATTAAGGTTCGTGTGCTTAGGTTGTGAGCTAACATTTATAGTTCAGCGGAATGAACTAATTTTACCTCATTTTCTTTTGTGAATCTGCCCGTGTCTTTTTACCGTACTTCGTCTTGTTTACTTATATGACTTTTCTTTTATCACATTTATTTTTACCAATTTTGTTTAGACTCATGAGTTTGAGGATTCAGCGTTTGTCAAAATTTGTAATAGAAGATTGAAGCGTATTTTCTCCATGTTCGTAACCGGTGTGTGCTTTATTTTGTTCCTATTGTTGCATAATGTGGGCGCGTGGAAGTCGTGCCAGATTTGCGTTTAATCATTTTATCTTTCAGTTGTTGCGTTCGAGTTATTTCTACAACATTAATGCAATCGTTAGTAGACTCCCTGATTTTCAGAAACAAAACCACCTACCTACCGAAACCATTGTAAAATGTCATTTGATCAATCGTAATCGTAATGGAAATGTTAGCTGATCAAATTTCAAAAGAGCTTCTATTTGGAAGCGCGCGTTGCCTGAATCAAAATGCACAACGACAACCAAGACCTCGGAAAGTTACATGATGTATTTCTAATTCTGGGTATCATTGAAAATATTTAAGCCCTGAATAAACAGTAAATAATTACAGAAACGGATGAAAATAATTTTTAGGCAAAATGCGCCGCATGAGTTAAGAAACAACTGAGAAGGTGCAGAAGCGCTGGTGAACTGTGTTCTGGTTTTCCTCTTCTTTAGGCTCAATTGTCTCATTGAATATGTTGTAAATATGGTCGTTGTTATATTTTTAAGAATACATTTGAGGAACTATTGAAAGTTAACTCTGTGCTGTGTATGAATGGGGAAGTTTGGCTGGAAAAGAAACAAATTTTTGAGTTTAAAAAATATCTACTTAGGTCGAAGATTCAGTATGAGTAATGAGACACACAGATGTCTAAAAAGCCATTGTTGAAGAGACCGTTATTTTTTATCTCGCTGAAACTTCATCTAGTATTATATGCTGTGTGATACTTGTTGGATTATCTTTACAATGAACTTCTTCTCCTTACCTTTCTTCAAACTTTCTAGTATTGCGTCTCAGGAGGTAGCTGTAGATCTCTCTTTAGCCTCTAAGTGCCTATTATCATTTAGATCAACTGTCTTAATTTAGGACATAGCATTTCGATGTACCAATATCAATAAAAGTATTTCTGATTTGTAAAATTTATCGAATTCCATGCCGGCAGGGAACATTCAAATGTTTATAAATGCGAAAGAAAGCTCCGTCCTCGCCCCATGCTCCGTTTCTCACCAGCGTTCAGGCTCATCTTGAATAGCATAAATACGTCTGTAGTATTTGTGTACCTGTTTTTTGTACACTGGACTGACGGAAAAAAATCAAATTTGGTAATAATAGTTAGGTTGTGTAAATTTAAATCAGGTTATCATTTGTTAGCAATACGACTTGAGAACCGGTAACATGTTATGTTTTGAATCATGCTTCGAAAAATCATAGTGAACAGGTAATCAAATTATTACCTGACGGTAACATAGATGACGCAATAAACACAGCACTGACCGATTCCACCGAACACCACACTAACGCGCGCCTACATCAGTGGCATTGCATACACCAGCACTATAGAATGAAGAGAGCATTTCGTTTTCGAAATGCTCTCTTCTATCAGCCATCATCGACTGTAACGGGAAGGAGACTATCTTGCATATTTGAAGAAGCAGTGATTGTCATCGATAGACGCCGACTCTGCCGTCGCGAAGACAGGCTGCAACTTCCTACCTATACTGGGGCGTTTACTCTGTACTGCGAGCCTGTAATGAAAAGCGAGTCAAGCGATGACTCCCTGCATGAGTCTTTCTTCACACAAAAAATTTTAGTCGTACATTTAAATAGCTAGATCACCACAAGAAGTACACAAGCTCACAATGTAACAATATGGCAGAGATTTGCCCTGACGCTAAATCATGAAAATTTAAAATCAAAACCTTTTCTTCAGTATTGGCGAGTTTTTATTCAGCCTAAATTTTTAATTCAATTTGGAATAATCAAAGGCGTTTCATGAAGTAAAAAAAATTCATTCGATTTCGTTATAAATTGATTCGAAATGTGTGTGAATGTTTTCGGTGCACATGACTTGACGAAAGTTTATAAATCAATTTGAGTTTTACCCTTTCTTAATCACACGTTCAACTGATCTTCAAGCATTGTTATTGACTCACATTCAAGGGAATAAGCTAAAATTTTAATGACTTACATGGAAAAAAAAAATTCTTTGCCTGCGAAAAAGAAAGTTTGGCTAGGGTGTCGACACTTCCTGAGTACAGGGTGCTTGCTAAAAATATATACCTTTTAAAATTCTAATAACTTTTTAAAATATGAGGTAGGATACTATAACATAAAAAATCCAAATTGACAGTATTCAATGTTTCCGTACGTATCCAGTATACTCTTCGAATAAGCATAAACATCAAGGGTGCGGGAGAGAAGATTATGGTAATCTGCAAACATGGCACTACTGACTCTTCGCCACCGCAAGTTCATTTTCGAAGAAATGACGAAAATTGTATCCGTCGTCGGCATTCCAAGAAGAAATTCCTCTGAGTCCCAGTGGAATATCTTCTTGGAATGCCAATACAAACCTAACAAAATAACAATTCAGAGGAACTTCCAAAAGTGGCAATCCCAGTTTGTTTTGAGAAACATTAATAAAAGAAGATCTGGAAGTGGTATATAAGAACAATCAGCAGCGAGGTTCTTGAAAGCGTCATCAGAAATTTCGCTGGCTGCATCAAGAAATGTATCGCAGCTCGTAGGTCCAGCAAAGTAAAATAAAAATGAAAAATTAACTCTTTTTCTTTCCAATAATACCAGTTTTATTTCCCTATCCTGTCTGTGAAAAAGGCTATAGCAATTTTAATAGGTATGCATTTTTACCAACCACCCTTTACGTGTTGAGCAAATACCAACTTGAGGACATGATGTGCAGCTACAAGCTGCCTAACTTATTGTAAAAGACACATAACATAGCGGAATTTGATATTAGTGTACATGGCTTTTATGCTTAACTTCAATTATTCTAAGATGGAACCATAAGTACACTAAATTATTTTCCAAGTTTCAGAATTCATTCCACTCTAAGTAGGTCACCCTTAAAGCCTTGTAGATTATTTATCCCTCGCTGCTAATATTGTTCACTTTTAGAAAAAAGTTCATCTTGTGTCTTACTTATAACACTGTACATGATTGTTGTAGCTTTATCTGCTATATTTTTTGACATCTTGCATCTACTGTAACTGATTACCTTGGGTATATATAACGCATGTTCTGATATTGTCGAGAAAGACGCATCTTTACGTATATTTCGTTAATGTTGAATTTTAGGCGTTCAAAGCTTTTTGTTGGACAGTCAACCAGCTTGACTCTGCATGCGTGCGAACGTTGGGGCCAGGGCTGCCACTGAGGTTTTTCTCTTTCCCCCAGATTTGCGGTAGAAATTCCCCCATTTTTGTCAAAAATCCCCCAAAATTGAGAAAAAAAACGTATTATGGTATAAATTAAATAGAAAATAACATTACTTAGTGTATATTAAATCCAAATATGATTTCGTCCTTTTCATTGACAGCTTGTGAGCTATTTTGCTGTAGGGGTAAATTGTTTTACCCGTAAGTAAGAAATTATACACACTTGAGGAAAAGTCGCGTTGGTCAAAGTTTTCTACAATAGTAAGCTCACTTATGGTAATTCCACTGGATTTCTTGGACGGCTCTCCTATGATATCAGCGCTGGTACTTGCAACATTTATGTTTCTTTAATGTAGCACTGAGCATAGTTTTGTTTTAATTTTTACAAGAAATATTGCAGCACTTACAATACCTACAGTTGATATTACTATTCCTTTTCAGGCGAGTTTTAATTCGGGTGCACCGAGCAAATCATTTCTAAATGACTGCGTACAGAACTTTCGGTTCTTAGAAGATGATTCGGTACGGTAAGCCATTGGAAAAAATAATTAGCATTCTAAAGCATAAATAATAATTATAAAATAATGAAATCTTTATATAAATAGCATTAATCACTAAAATGAACCTATTTGTCATCTTTGTAAAGTTTTTCTCCTTAAAACGTTAGGTTAATATTCAAAGTTGAAGAACTCATTGTTGAAGAGCATGTAGCAGAGTTAGCCTCTGTAACGCATATAAGTTATGACAAGGCAGATAAATAAAATGTTAATATTGAAAGTTACTGATTGAAACCTAGGCGTGCCGCACATTTTTAACAACTCTAAATGTTGAACCACCCAAGTATTTAATCTACAAGAACTCCCGCTTCCACCTCTTTTGCCGAAGAAAATACGAAAAAATATCTGAATTCACAAATTAACATAGAATAATTACTACTTAATTTAAGTTAATGAGGGGAATGTTGATCAAAAAGTATTCGCTCAGAGGAAGGAAGCTAGCAACCGTCACGGTCACTGTTTGCCTTTTTCTTCCTTTTATAGAGCGAACTCTCGAGACTTAGCTGTGTGAGCTGTGATAATGAGACTGTTCATTCATTGTTCCGATGTGAATCTCATTGCAAGTCTAACGAGTTCGATCCTCGTTCAAACTTCGTTATATCGCCTTTTATTCATCGTTAAAAGGGGGTATTTCCTGTTCTGCATCATAATATCATCATCCGAATGAGCGTACGTCCACTTGAAATTCAAAATAATTCATGGTATACATTTTTAGCATAGGAAATAATTCCTGACCGAATTCCCCCAAATTTAATGGTTTTTGCGAAAGTTTCCCCCATTTCCCTAGACTGCAAGCGTTTCCCCCAGATCTAGGGGAAATCCCCCATCACCCAATTGAAATTCTGAGCCTTTTACAGATCGTTTTCAGGCAGTTATAAGCCAAGAGTTTAGTCGTTTTCGAGCAGTAAATTAGCCTTTTTCGGAGCAAATGTCTAGTATTTTTAGCCCATTTAAACGGCTATTTCTGGGCATCGAAACGGCTAATGCAACGGCCATTTTGGGCTTCTCTACTACTTGAACGAGGCTATTCACGACCATTTTTGGCTTTCCCATTGCTTGGTCGAGTCTCGTCCTGGCCTTTTTGGGCTTCCTTACTGCTTGATCAAGGCTAATACCGGCCCTTTTGGGCTTCCTTACTGCTTGATCAAGGCTAATACCGGCCTTATTAGGCTTCCGTACGACTTATAGTGGGCCTTGCAACGACCTCAAAGAGCTCCAACATCAGATTTCTTACACGATATAAAGAGTTTGTAAGGCTGGGTCTTGTGGCTGCTACGCCTAATGAGTTCCGATTCGAGGCGAGTGAAGCACCGGACTTCCGTTTATACTTCACCGGCTGTAGGTATCGATGATAAGCGGCGGAGAAGTGGGAACTTTTTCTGAAATAAATTTACATTAGGATATATTAAGATTACTGAACATAGAAGGACTAGAATCGAGGTTTGAGGGGTAACTAGGGTAAAGCACTACAAGTTGAATGCTCAGCGTTCGACAACCCAAGTGTTCCAACAGTTATAAGCTATCATTCATATTTATTTTATATAATGCATTAATAAAGTTATGCTCAGCAGTTAGCTTTTCTATCCTAGTTTTCATGTTGACTGGATTAATTATTTATAGTATTGTTGAAGATGTTTAACGAACCTTACCTAATCTAACTTAACTAAGTTAGGTTAGTTGAAATTAATTTAGTTCTTCACATTTACTGAAGTAATACGACTTGTACAACATTTACGATTATGAGTCTTTTTACAATCTATTGAGGTAGCCCCATATAAAAATTTAGATCGCATAAGTAATTTTGAAAATCCCTTGGCAACAACCACGGATTTCAACACATTCTTTTCAAAAGTAGGGGCTCAAGTTTTCAGTGAGGTGTGCACCAATCCAGATGAAACGACAATTGAAAATTCATGCCCCACTGCACCCTCGAGGACTGATGTCAAGTGGAGACCACGCCCTGTCGATTTACCGGAGTTACGAAACATCTTATACTCACTAAAAAACACAAAGGCAGTTGGACATGATGGTATCAGTCTTCAATATATCAAAGACAGTTTCCCTGTTACAGCACCATGGATTCGTCTGATAATTAATACATCAATAGTAACCAACACATTTCCAAACCAATGGAAACACTCCATTATTAGACCGTTGCACAAAAGTGGTGACTTAAATACAGCATCAAACTACAGGCCCATCAGTCTTTTGCCTGTCATGTCCAAACTATTGGAGAAAGTGGTGACAAATCAACTGTAATTTCAGCTGGACGAGTCAAATTTACTCCACCAAAATCAATATGCCTATAGAAGAAATACTAGCACTCAAGACGCTCTGCTCAATATATCTGAAAAAATATACAATGACATTGATCAAAAGAATGTAACACTCTTGCTGCTACTCGATCTCTCTAAGGCGTTCGATAGCGTCCAACATGAAAGACTTTTACGTAAAATACTGAACTTGGGAATAGACACGCAATGGTTTGAAAGTTACTTGTCAAATCGATCTCATGCAGTCCGCATAGAAAACAAATTGTCCCCATTCACTCAAAACAATTTTGGTGTTCCCCAAGGATCCATTCTTGGTCCACTACTGTTTTCTATTTTCATTAATGATTTCCCTCCAATGCCTTCTGACACACGGATCTCAATGTATGCAGATGATGTTCAAATTGCAATAACAAGTTCTGTATCGGAAATACCACAGACGCAAATTAAAGCCGAAACTTTACTGACTAGCCTGAAATCATGGTACGACCGAAATGGTCTGAAATTAAATGCTAATAAAACACAATGCATTATTTTTGGATCCAAAGATGCAATTAAAAAAACTTCAGATCTTACTCTTGTAGTTGGAAATGATAAAATTAATGCATCAGAAAAAGTTAAAAATCTGGGTATCTGGTTCGATAGAAATATGTCCTTCAAATCTCACGTTGAGACTACTTGCAACAAAATCTACGGAACTTTAATGTTTTTTCATCGTATAAAAAGTATGCTAGACGAAAAATCCAGATTATTAGCCATTCAATCCCTTGTGTTATCGCGCATTGACTACTGCAGCCTAGTATGGGGAGACTTACCTCAATACCTTAAAAGGGACTTACAAAAATGCATGAATTTTGCAGCCAAGGTGGTATGCAACGGTAATTTCAAAAGAAGTGATCACGTAAACCCTCTCCTCAATAAACTCGGCTGGATCCCTATCCAAGAAAGGCTCCTCATGCAGAAGGCCCAATACGTATTCTCCTCGTTATATCTTCCTCAGAGCAATGCTGAGATAGTGCGTTTCCATCCACCCACTGTAACCAATCAAAAACCGACAGAAACAATAATGTCTTAGTCAACTATCGTTCATCTCACTTAGGGCAGAAGGCTCTGTCCATATCAGGCGCCTTACTGTGGAACAAACTTCCCCTGAGTATTAAAGTCCCTCAAAGACCGAGAGAATTTAAAGCCAAAATAACTCGTCATCTTGTGTCTCAATAATAATCCTTAATTACAGAACATACTGAATGAGCACTGACGAATCTCATTTCCCTGGTATCTCCCTTGCTGAACAATCTCCCTCGCTCATTGTTTTATAATTCAAGACATCACACAACAGTCTTGAAGTATGCGTAGGTATTATGATTTGACCGCCTATACGTTGTCATTTGCAAACATGCTTACTTGTATATGTGTGTACGTATATAGGTGTATGTGCGCATATGGGTGTGCATATGTGGTGCACGTACAACTGTGTGCACTAGAGTAGATCAACCAGTCGAAGGTGCATTTTATGTCATTCCTCTCCGTTTCTGTGCAAGCATCAAACTAGACCGACATGGTACCTATGTGTGTGTGTGTTGATCAATTGCAGACATTCTGCACCATATTAAAAAAAATAATGTGTTTTTTCTAATATGAAATTGTAAAGCATCCATGTAAAAAAAATAAATTCGTTGTGTGATCATCCATTTATACTGCAGTAATATACTTATTCGGCTTATAGTTATATGCTTATAATAATGTGATACCTATGTTTGTTTATCAACTGCCGACAATTTGCGCCATATTTCAAAGATAATGTGATTTTTTTTTCTAATATGAAACCTTTATAGGACATTAATGTTTTCTTTCTTATTCACGTCCCACAATCGTTTTCATGTTTCCGACTTAAGTGGACTGTTTTGTGCCACTATTTTTAGTACGAAATATTGTAAAATTCATGCTATAATAAAAGATATTTTCTCCGTTTCCCTCGATTGGAATTCTGGTTTATACGAACTAGTTTACGCTGACATTTGCGCACATGCTTACTTGTGTATATGTGTACGTGTCCACGCTATGCGTATGACACTCTGTAGAATGCGTGTGTATTGCCTCGATGCATAGAAATGCATTTGTGTTTGCTTACGAGTTTAGTGTAAGTATGTGCGTGGGTATATGTGTGCATGTGTATGTGTATATATTTACATGTATACGTGCACATATGTGTATACTAGACTGACAACTAGCATTTTACCAGAGATAATGGTCTTTTTTCTGTGCACACTCAACTTGTAACATTACCTAACTCGTCATCTCTTTAGTATTGTAAAGCATTCATGTAAAAACTATACTTTTGTTGTACGATCATCCATTTATATTTATATAAAATGCTTGTTAACTAATGACCGTTATGTTAAAATTGTTGAATCAGTAATACAAAACTTATAATCTTCTTGGTCCTCATGCTTATATGTATATATGTATTTGTGTGTGTGTGTATGGATATGCACACGCATGCATACGTATATTTACATATGTGTGCATATGGATATATATTTATATATTTTTTTTTTCATGCTTCCTTAAAACGACACTTGTGAACATTGACCGAAACAAGCGATTTCATATATTATTTCCCGGCGTCAAGAATTGCGAAGTTTTATGTCATGTACATGTAAACTGTCAAAAGTGTTTTCACCTCACAATGAAAATGCATCGTCCATGAAATTGTGTTATCTCTTATAATTATCATTACATGTATTATCAAATGTAGATTAAGCTAGATTAGGAGTTCATTGCCCTCAATCATTTCTTTTCGACTAGTGACACGAGTTTTTCAATACTCGTGTGTGTGTATCATCTAAGTATATTAATTTTAAGATATTTAAAAACCAATGATTGTAATATTGTACAATCTCTATTGGAAATAAACTGTTTTCTTTCTTTCTTTCTATTACGCGTCCAAATAGAGGTCGTCGAAAAGGCTTGAAAACGACTTTAAACGACCCGAATGAGCCCGCAAACAGCCATTGACTAGACCTATAAAAGGCCAGTTGAATGAAGAGCCCTTTTCAAGCCCTAATAGGCCAAGTATAGGTAGGAGTCGGTTTGAAGTCGTGATTTTTGGCCCTTTTGGGCCGTTTTCGACCTTTTACGACTAATTTACTACCTGAAAAGGGCGATAATTTTCAATTGGGCAGTGGCAGCCCTGGTTGGGGCCATGCGTTGTGCTGTACGAGCGCAACGTAAATTGTTTTAAATTTGATTGAAAATGTATCAACCAATGAAAAAGCAAATATTATTCTAACTTAAGAAGAGCTAAACAGATTTCATGGAATGCATGAAGGTTAATGTAAAGGTTACTGTCCACGGCCACAATTACACCAAGGTATTCGAAGGTATTTGATGCTTTTAAAAATGATCTACTAGTTTAGCATGTGCTCGGTGGTAAAGAATAATTTGTAAGTTATAAAAGTTTCGAATAAGTAAAAATTCAAGACTTCAACCATGATTAAAATTTTTTTATTGAAGTAGTCAATCAAGTCTGTAAGAGATTCAAATTCCATGCTTCATACTTAAGGTTCATCAAGGATTAGGCGGTGGTTATAATTGAAGTAATTGTAGTGCTTTTTGTTAAAATGGATGAATATTCATGCATCGTATCTACAATTTCAAGGAACTCA
Source organism: Morinoia aosen (assembly GCA_030386875.1). Taxonomy (NCBI): domain Eukaryota; kingdom Metazoa; phylum Arthropoda; class Malacostraca; order Amphipoda; family Talitridae; genus Morinoia; species Morinoia aosen. The sequence goes on along the minus strand of CM059567.1, from coordinate 73,602,360 downwards.
GCGCATCGAGTCTAACTTAAAAAAAACTAGATAACGTTGAACTTGTATGCTGGGTAGTTCCACTGGTGGCGTTTTGCCTCGCTTTTTAATGGCTCCATGCTGCTGCTTGAAGAACCGTACTCACATCGCTTTAACGTTTGCCGATATTCTTTTACGGCAGTCGACCATAAAACAAAGCTTCCTATAATTAGCTGAACGAATTTTTTTAAAGCCTTCAGCTTCATAGATGTTACTTTGTTATTTTATCCCCTGCGTTGCCACCTTAGCAACGACCTTGACTCCAGAGAAGATTAATCAACTTGAAAAGCGTAGCAGGTTCGGGCTTGCGCTGCCTTTGTCTGTTTTTACGCGCAATAGAGGTGCTATAAACATGCCAGGAAAGCCTCACGAGCGTTAACGATGTAAGTCTAAGTTACGGAGGAGGCGAAATACGAAGCAGCTGAAAAACATGCCTTACTGCTTGAACTCACAGTCCTGATGTTATTTTCGTGCCCTGACAGCATTTCCCGGGCGCGGGTACTGTGCCCTTGTGTGTGTGTGTGTGTGTAACATTAATGCTGCTAATTGTGCGATTTTTCAGCGTGCAATTATCTCATTCTTGATGTGATGCGGACTCACGTCTGTTCTTTGGGAGTTGAAATGAAATGTGAAAAGTCTCAAGCAAAATCGATCGCTATACAAACTTGTATCAACCATTTTAGCAACTCGTAGATAATTTAATGACTGTTACCGTGTCAAAATAATATTCAGGAGTTTTCCTTGAAGCCTGAATATGTCCTCCTCAAGGGCATCTAAGCCTGTCTTAGTGTCAAATCTGCCTCATTATTGAGGCCGAGAAGAAGTACTCTCCAAACAGGTCTTCGTAACCTTGAAGTTCAGCCTCGATAGAGAAATTTAAAATCCACGAAGTAATTGAATTTATAAAGATGTATTTTTAAACAGGCTTTCAGTGTATACGGTAACCGTCAGTTATAACTATTGGATTTTCGGAAGAAAATCTTATAGAAGGCATTGCGACGAATTTTGTATAGAAATTCGTTTTTATAGAAGCTGCACCTGCCACCTTTTACTCTTCTTTTAATCGTTAATGAAATATGATTCCCTCTGATCAAGTCTTGGAATTTTTAATTTCTTTTTGCTTATAATGACACTTTCTGGATTTCAGTTTGCGGGATTACCGTCAATTCACCTTAGAAATTACTTAAAGTTAAAAAGTAATTCAAAGTATAACATAAAGTCTATACTGCGTATGAAAGGTCTCTCAGTTGAGCAGACCGGTATAGATCTAGTTTTTCTTCTCAGTTGATCTCGGTGTCCATGACAAGATCTCAGTTTTGAACGGTGGGTATAAATGCCGCAGCCGAACTGAATCTCGCTCTTGCTCGCTAGACCCAAGTGAACGCCAACATGTTGTCGCTTGTGATGCTTTTTGTGTTGCACGTCGCTGGCGAGAGGCTCCTTGATTTGAGCTATCCGCTGGATGAGCACAGTCGCAAGTATTTTGGATACAGACCATTTGAAAGGTCCAAGTTTCACAAAGGATGGCAACCTGATGGCCTATGGTGAGTTGAAATATTTTACAGCACTTTGTGTCGAATTATGAGCGTATTTATAAATCGAATTCAAGCGTAGGAAAATCCATGTTTTCAATCGAAGTTTAATTAAGAATTAGTTGGTTGCAAGCAGTGTAAAACAGTATTTAACTAGCATCATTTGGAAGACAGTCAAATTGAAACATATGTACAATTTTTCCAGAATCTTACTGACAGTTCTTGATTTTTTAAACTTGAGAAGTCTGACAACTGCCTCGTAAAACTGGTGAGAATTCCAGACAATAAATTTTTTAAAATGCTGCTTATTTCACAAGATGCTTTTCAGCAAGATGAAAAAAAGTATTTAAATTTTTTCCATGAAACTTTTCAATAAATGCTACATTTTCATACAAAAACCATGTCAGTTTTTTCAATTCCTATCGGGTAAAATCGCATTGGCTTAAAAGCAAAATCTCGTACAAATTCCTGTAAAAAGAGTAGATTATTTTTCACGTTTTATATGTCTTTAACATTCGTGTCTATCAGTCGCTTGTGCTATTATTTTGGTCGGGTTCAATATTAGCATTAAATTCCATAGCAAAATACAAAAATTAAAGACTGTTTCTTTCAATGGGTAGTCTCATATCCTTTGCAAGCATTGTTGTGTCCAAAAAGAAATATTGACCAAAATCTTCACATTGTCACTGAGGCAACAAACAAGGAAACTTAATTTGTTGGAGTGTGGAGTTACGCAGCCACAATTATTGACCGCCCGCCGTTGACAGCATAGCATGAAATCGTCGCCGAAAAACAGTACTTTAATCTACAGCTTTTGGCTATATCAGTGGAAATTTTCCTTGCAAATTATAAGTTTATTCTTGAAATGTCGCGAGTGGAAAAATATTCATACTTCGCAAAACGTAATAAGGAAATATTTCAAGTACTGTTTCTGTGGAAACAAGTGTTTAGTGTGAGCTTAATTTAACTTTATATTTCTACTTTCTCATGCGACGACGGGACATCGGGATTTGGAGAGCTGTTGCTCCAAGCCAGATAATTTACCCGCTGTGAAGTTCATTGTCGACTTTAGCTGTCGACTTCTCTGAGAATGAATCAAACTTTGCGGTTATGCTGCACAGTTAAATAGGCACAATTTACGTCCAACTCAGATACGGACTATATTTTAAGCTCATTGCATCCTTACCTCAGGATCGCAAGTTTTGACGTCGCATTTTCGGAACACACGTCGACTCACATGGATGCTCCAATCCACACGGCCTATGGCAAGAATACAGTTGATGAAATTCCCATCGAAGATCTACTGGGGCCAGGTATTTTAAGTTTTCGAAAAAATCTGAATGACGCCTTGTGTAATTTTCACTTTCGTTTAGTCTTAACACTTATCCGAGTCTACTTAATCATGTTACTTGTTATCAAAAATATTCATCTCAATTTTTTGCTAGACAAACCCGTAATTATCGATAATGAATACTATTAAAGTATTCAATTGTAAGCTTCTGAGGATTAAAGAAAATTATAATAATTTTACGAACAGGGTAGCTATAAAGATATGTATGTTTTTCTCCCGATCTTCCATGAGCACACTAGAAATCAAGTAGTTGTAAGCTCGACGTAAACTATACGATGGTATCACCATCCCACGTTTTTAAACATCTCAAATTTATTTTTAGATGACAGGCTATTGCTGATACTTTACAGGTAACACACTTTGGCGACAGCAGTATTCGTGCACGTGAACAGGAGGTAAGGAGAGGATAATAAAGCAGGGTAGAATTTCGGATAGTGACTTCTCAGTATTATAAGTCAAGTAAACTTGCGTTAATTTTTGCAAAATAGGACATGGTCATGAACTAGCAGTTAAGTGACATGTTTTTTCCTATCTTCAAGCCAATGAACAACTTGGTGTATCTTTTCTCATCAGTTACACTGGGATTTTACCCTATTGTGATTTAAAAGTTGTTGGACTTTACGATCATCTAAAAGATGTTACATTTCTGTTCTTCAGTACCGTAACACCAGAAATGTGTACTTAAATAAACATATATAGTTATCGAATGTTTTTTCCCTCTCATACGTATAATTATAAGATTTCATTATTTAATGAGTTTATGTATCCCTTTTCTGGAAATATACGAGGCCTGTCGAAAAAATATCCGACCTTAATTTTTCCCGCGCAAAGTAGTGATTCTAAGGCGGCGCCACTGTGCACGGTGGAAGGAGGAATCTTAATGCGCATGCTTGACTTTTTTCACCGCATTCACTTGGGCCAGTCACTGGCTGGTGGTCGCCAAGTAAGGTGCTGTTCTAAGTGTTTGTCGGATTTAGTTTTCTTGCAAGATGACTGAACGAATTGAGCAAAGACACTGCATCAAATTTTGTCAAAAGCTTGGTGATTCTCAAATTGAAACAATTCGTAAGATTCAGCAGGTGTTTGGGGAAGATGCTATGGGTGTAACACAAATTAAGGAGTGGTTCAACCGATTCAAAGATGGCCGCACATCAGCGGAGAGTGAGCAGCGTTGTGGCAGGCCCAAAACTTCTCGGAGTGCAGCTGTTGTTGAGAGGGTGCGAAATTTGGTGATGGCAGATCGTCGTTTGACCGTGCGGGAGATTGCCCAAGAGGTTGGAGTGAGTAAAGATTCTGCACATGCCATTTTGCGTGACGATTTGAACATGAACCGAGTGGCTGCGAAATTCGTGCCCAAGTTGTTGTCGCCGGAACAAAAAGACCTCCGTCGTGACGTTGCACAGGACCTTCTGGACACCGCCAACACTGATCCTGGGTTTCTGAACACCGTGATAACTGGAGATGAGTCATGGGTGTACGGGTACGACCCAGAAACAAAAAGACAGTCATCCCAATGGAAGCATCCCGAGTCTCCAAGGCCGAAGAAAGCGCGGCAGGTGCGAAGCAAAATCAAGGTGATGCTGACTGTTTTCTTTGATGTCCGTGGAATTGTGCATCACGAATACGCACCGGAAGGACAAACAGTGACAAAGGAGTACTATCAGGATGTTCTCCGGCGACTTCGTGATGCAGTTCGGCGCAAAAGACCAGACATGTGGACTGCGAACAACTGGCACTTGCATCACGACAACGCGCCCGCACATTCATCCCATTTGATCCGCAATTTCTTGGCCAAACATGGAATTACGACCGTTCGCCAACCTCCCTACTCTCCAGACCTGGCTCCTTGCGACTTCTGGTTGTTTCCAAAATTGAAGACACCACTGAAAGGATCCCGTTTTGAGAGTAGAGAAGAGATAATGCGTTACGCGACGACAGAGCTGAACACCATTCCAAAAGAAGACTTCCAGAGGTGTTTCCGGCAGTGGAAGGATCGGTGGGCTAAGTGTGTGGAAGCACAAGGAGCCTACTTTGAAGGGGATTAGGGTCCCAACCCCGTCAGGTTGTTGAAGTATTTTTTTCTGGCCAAAGGTCGGATACTTTTTCGACAGGCCTCGTATGTCCTAGTTTAAAACGAAATAACAAAAAAAAAATCTAATGAGTTCTATGGTTCGTTTTTCTTGTTATTAGTCTCATCTTATTTTTGTGCTGCACAAATTTGCAAAGAATAAAACACTCATTCCCAGGTTTCGTAATTCCTTTGTACCCATATTTCTTTGAGAATGTTTAACTATTACTCCTATCAAGTAAATTTTCTTGAATATCTTCAATTTCTTGTCAGCGATTGTAATTGACATGGAAGAAAAAGCTGCACTGGACGACAACGCCGAGCTGGGCATGGATGACCTGCAGAAGTGGACGGCGGAGCACGGGCCTCTGCCAGACCGAGTCATCATCTTCGTCAGGACAGGCTGGGGAGCGAAGTGAGTAGCAACGAGGCCGAGGGTGACAAGCGCTGCTGCTTGGCAGAGAAAGTTTGCATGTTTGAAAACGTACAAAGAATGTCACGTTATTTATGGCTACATTGTGACCAGGAAATTCCGAGGCCGGTAGTGTGAGTTATCAATTTATTTGAAACAGGGTTGTTCAATTCCGAGCAAGGTTGTCTTCACGAAGATCGCAATTTTTCAGCTCACTCAATAAACAACTTACCTTATTGCGGTATTTTTTTCAAAGAGAAATAATTTTGAATGCGTTGGAAAAAATTATGCTTATAACTGATTATTCAATCATTAGTATACCTAGCAGATCAACACGGAAAGCTGAAACGCAGTACGTTAAGCAGAAATCTTGAATCCTTACAAATGCAATGCGCATAGGAACATCTGAATGAGCTGCTTAGCTCAAATCAAAAGAAAAAAGGATTTTACGAATGATAAAATTAATTAAAAACTCAAGGCTAATACAAGTATATCGAATCAAAATTTTTATGTATTGCTCGTGTTTGAGTAAGTGCGTACCCTACAGCAAAATTTACCTTGACTATACTCGAACTTACGGTATTTTTAGAGACAGCGTAATGCTCCTGAGAACTAAACCGAAATCTAATCTTCGTATTTCACGAAGCAGGAAAAAGATCTGCGAATAATATAGTTGTATCACTTTTATAGCACTCATTTTATCATCCCGTACTTTTTACTTTTTATTTTGAAAGTGACAGACGTTATGCTCGCGAATGTACATTTTCACATCTCTTTCAAATGAATTATATGCTGAAAAATCATGCTGCACCACTGATTGAAATTGAAAATGAAAACTTTTTGTTCATGCTTTTACTCAAAAACTGTCTCGGGGAGCAGCAGGAAATACTAGAGGCGGCGGGTGAATTGAGCTGTAAATTACCGCTCGTACTAGGTCAGGGATCGAAAAGCCGCAACAGAGTGTTGTTGTAACGCTGAGTTCCAAAGCTTTTGCCTTCACAGCGCAAAGCTAGAACTGCGCGATGGCCATCGCTTTCGTGTTAAATATAGCGAGAAGATTTCATACCTACTAATTACCCTGACTGAAAACTTGGAGAGAGAAAGAGTAAATGTTTATATCTTAAAATATTAGGGTAAGCTCAATACATACAATACTTTGAACCCTAAGCAAATAACAAACGCATTTGGGAGAATAATTAGGTCTTATATGCCAAAATTTCTCAGTATTGAATGTTATGCGTTTTTTCAACAGAAAGTAATAGACCATAATATTATAAATCAGGAAGTTCCTCTACTACAAAGACCTTGTGACACTTACTTGAATTTACATGCATCTTTTTTCTCATTCCTAGTAATAGGATGTTATTTCTATCGGCAGGTACCACAACCGAACTGCGTACTTTGGAACTGATACGAACGACACCAGCAAATTACGCTCCCCTGGTGAGTGCCGATGTACTTTATTTGTGAGTAGGCTTATCTTCACTAAAAAGGGAAAACACGCTGGCGATGCCTTAAAAATAAGTGTATTTTTGAAGGAATTTCTGTAGGGTGCTTTCTTACTAATTAAATGTGAGAAGTAAAGAAAATATAAATATGCCCTACAAACCAAGTTAGTTTTTCATGAATATTCGAGGCCAAAAATAATGAGGTTATAACGCAATGTTCAAATTCTTCTGGCTCTGAAAGGTAATTTTTACGTCTATTTGTAGTTACTAGTCAACCTGCTTAGCTTAGAGTAATTTTGTTGGAAATTTTTCTTTGTTTTACTGTTGCTATATTCTTACAGCTCTACAAACAAAGAATATGAAATAAGAATAACAAATACTATTCTTTGCTAAATATTTTTTGTCATTAGCAGTCATATATCAGGATTATACAGGGCAATATTTTCAAGTTCAATAAGTCCGAAGTTAATATAAAATACGTAGTGAACATTATATGCTACACCATACGTTAAATGATACACGAGGATAAGGTTTTCCCAAATTCGAAATCGTAAGCTTGCTTCTGAAACGGAAACAAATTTGAGTCCGATGTAGCTCAATCATCGTCTGGTGCATTACTCAAAGGTTGAAGGATTTAGCCGTGCCCTTGTTCGAGCTGAATGATTAACACAAAATCCAACACCAAGCCTAAATGCTGACTTGCAGTTGTCGTGGATGACGATCTAGTGGCAGAATTTCGAACTCTTTAACCTTTCTTCCCTTACCGAAACAAATATGATGCACTCCAAAAAGATCAAGTCTAAGTCGGTCGAAAAGAGCATACTTAGGTGAAAAAGGCTGAGAAAACTCTCATGTTCTTGATTTTGTACAAATTCTGACGAACAGTATTGAAGCTACCTTTACACTATCTCATTTCTTAAAAATTCTATTGTGTAACGTTTTACTTTCATAATATTTACAGAATAAACCTTTTAATACCACGTAGTGTGTATTAATTTATCTTTCATAACTCAGAACTCTTTTCCAAAATTATTTGTCAGGAAAATTAATTTTCAAGAGAAATTTTCCTGTTACCTACTAGTGCAATAATGATCACCAAACACAGGCCTTGGAGCAGAAGTGTCGGAGTATCTGGCTGGTCTGTACAACGAGACCGGCCGCCGCGTGTTGGGTGTGGGCATCGACACAATGTCGCTTGACACGGGCAACTCATCTACATTCCCAGCTCACTTGGCGCTCAGCGCTGAAAATATTTACCTGCTCGAAAACGTAGCCAACCTGCAAGTGAGTGACAAGTTTACCTGTAAGTTTCATAGCTGCAGGGCTTACTTTCCAGGCAATGCGATACTTCAAGTTCACGTAATACTTCTGTGACACCAAATTAACTGCATGAGAAAGACGAAGCAAATGTTAACTTTTTTTAATGAATACCTTGGTTTGTCACCGTCCTGTTGTCTACGTACCCAGCATATAAAGAAATGATTGGATGTATTTCCATATGATATGCCTGAATGCATTCCGTTATTGTTACCTGTAAATACTCGTTATACAAATGAAAACCCACGCGTTGTTGAAGTATAATATTGAAAACTACTCTTTATAACAAGTACGATTTCTTCAAATAAAAGTTCGAAAAAGGCTAAAATTTTGAGTAATTCATAAATTTTTGATGGAAAGGCTCATGAGGAAGAACTGAAATTTTTAAACTATCGATTATGATTAGCTTCACGTTAAAGAATTAATGAATTTACGAGTAGTAAGCTGTTATAATAAAAATTAGATTTGGAAACAATGCTCTTCAAAGTAGTGACAATTGAAAATGCCTAAGAAATTTACCTACGCTAATAACAGTCGTTGCTTTGGAGGTAACACTCGATTTTGTCCCTTTTTTGTTTCCGCTCTATATACCTCAGTCGAACTGGGGAACCAAATCATGAGTACTATGTAGGTAATTACAATCCCGTAAAATTTTAGAGATATCCAAGTCTATAAATACATTTTTTGCCTCTCTCACTTACAGGGTTGGAAATAGCTAACTCGGAAATTTTCTCAACATCTTGCTAAGTGAAATTTACTTCAGTAAAATAATAACAAAGCCTTGTATGTATATAATGCTATAGATTTACAGTATATAAAACAACTATGCATTTGAACCGTCATCAATTTTCCCAGTTTACGAGGTAATCTTATCTTTAAATTCGTTTTTGCGTACTTCTCAAGCTTAGTTATGTATATTTTAAATACTATTTCCGTAATTGCTGATAGTGCATGGTTGTTCATAGCACTTAAAAATTGTTTTCTTGCTTATTTATTTGAGTATATGTTGTTCTTCTTCATAGTTCTCTCGCTCATGGTAAAAGCTTTTAATAATATTTTTTTTAGACCATAGATATGGTCCTGAAAATACAACTGTAATAAAAATCAGGTAGTCATGGTAAAATTGATAACTTTGTGTGAAATTGTAAGAATATTCCGATATTTTTCCCCCGTCAGGAATGTTAAACTACTGTTGGAAGACATGCTCTTAGCGAAGGAGAGATTGTCCAATTCTATTGCTATTTGTTACAACACTTGATTGCAGAAGTTTTTTAGGTAGACCTGAACCAACATTCGTAGGTACATTTTTCTCGTTTCAACATTCTTGAAGCCAATGCAGCAATAAAGGTAACTCCTTAAACAAAACAACTCTAACTCGGGATGTTATAGCTATTTTTTGTCTATAACACTGCTATTTCAATATTTATGAGTGAAAAACAACTCCCACGTTTATGTGATGTTTATCAGAATATGATTTCATACACTATTACTTAAATATGCGCATGAAATTTGAAATTGATCAAATTGCCTTTTTTCTATGCGTGTTTCATAGTCGATAGCGATTTACTTTGAGACATTATCGTCTCCCCATTGTTCCTGGACTAGCTACATTGAACATTAAAAATGCATGTTCCCGCCATTTTGATTCAGAATTTCATTTATCTCAGGAGCTCCCCGCCATTGGAGCAGAGGTCACAGTCTTGCCCATCAAGTTCACAAAGGGAACAGGAGGGCCAACCAGGATCCTCGCCCGCATCCCTGACTCTATTCCGCGCAACAACCCTGCCGCTACAAAATCCAGCGGAGCGGACTCAGCCTCTATTCTTCCGAGCCCCACTGACACAACATCCGACCGTCCTCGTGCTGACGACGCCGCTCATCCACGCAACACCAGCGTCACATCTGTCCTTCCTAGCAACACGGAGACAGAACCCGAGCATTCCAGTAACACAGCTGCAGAACCCGAGCATGCCAGTAACACAGAGGCAGCACCCGAGCGGGCCAGTAACACAGCTACAAAATCCAAAGATGCCAGTAACACAGAGGCAGAACCCGAGCATGCCAGTAACACAGAGGCAGCACCCGAGCGGGCCAGTAACACAACTACAAAGTCCGAAGATGCCAGTAACACAGAGGCAGAACCCGAGCATCCCAGCGACACAGAGACAGATAGTGTCCTTTCCAGAAATGTGACAAAAAAACAAGAAAAATAACAAGCCTCGTAGCAAAAAATAAACTTTCTAATCTCAATGGTACAGTTTAAAGTGAGATGCAGGTGTTGAATGGAGTCACTCTTTTCAGCTAATATCGTTAATAGTGATGATACCCGATCATGAAAATTCAATGGGGGAATTTTCTACACTTATGAAGAATGGTATCTTGATCAGTTACGTGGTAGTTACTGTATTTTTTATGATGCATTAACTGACTGCGGTTATGTATTCAGTTTTAAGTATATAGAATTATGAATTCATCCTATCCTCTGGATTGTGTAATGTTCCATCGCTCACCTGAACAAATAAAACATGTCATATGTGGCACAGCGGTTAAGGGATCGGACTTGCATGCTGGAAGTCGCGGGTTCGTATCCCGGCGCTGGCGCAGAGATTTTCCCCGTTGGGTATAAGGGAAAGCTCCTGCACAATACCCCACTCAACCCAGGTGTCGGAAATGGGTACCGGCTTTACGGGGGAACCGTCATGGTGTCCTATATATAGGGTTAGTTACAAGACATTTGAAAAACCAATGCTAAGATCATATGTATCAGGCTTGATTGGAAATAAAGCATCCCAAAGATGCCGATGTTAACCTTTTTTTTTCCAATGTGATCTCGTCATTTGTTTGATTCTGGACTTCTGGCATCGTATTCTGGACCCTTTATCACGTGTATAATTTCCTCTGCCACCATCTTTATTCCTGCGATCGCTTAGTTTGAGTTAAAAAAAATCTGTTTGCCTATCTACCTACATAAAAATATTTGCCAACCTACATTACCACGTTCTACAAATGTTAAGTATCAGAGAGGACATCTTCTCAGAAAGCTGCAGCACTAATTCAGCATTGCAAGCGTTTTCTGTTTGTGAATTAAAGCATATTCTAGCTCTCAAAAACCGCCGAACCGTCGCTGAGCCGTCAGCACAAGCTTTTCAGGACTTTAATTGATATATATAAAATCAGATGTTGAATATAATATCATATCACCTTTATGAATGATTTTAGACAATTTTCATTTTCATTTTCCATTTGTAAATTATCTCGCTTCTCTTAAGCATGTCTAAACAGTACAGGAATGGTTCTGAGTTTATGCGCATTCCTTTTTTACGAAACACGCCCTCACTTCACGACGGCAGAAGACCTTCATAAAAAATCAGTATCGAGGAAGATAAATAGGGATACTCGCACTTCGAAGTCCTGGCTGTTCCCTTCACTATCCACAACTGAGGGGGAAAGACTGGCACATTACATGCTACAGGACACGAGGATGTGGAAGCTGCAGGCGAACCTCATATTCAGCTTAGGGAACTCCCACGCCCTCCAGTGGAGGCTCCTTTAGAGAACTTGATTCCCTCCAAATCATCCCTTTTTTCAATTTCTGCAATGTTCAACTATACGAGGAGTTAGCATTTATCTGATCTTAGTATCGTGGGTATCGTTCGCGAGAAGCTTCATTAACAGCTTCCAAACCATTTACAAGATTAATTTGTGACGTTTCAAATTGTCATTAACTTGACTTGTCTTTCAGGTTAGCGTAACCACTAGTCAAAGTGGGATTCGCTTGACTACTCTTTCACATTGTTGAATTACCCGTTTGGTTGTCCAGAAGAACTGCCACAAGCGTAAATTTAAAAAAGCTCTTGCATTCTTAAAAAGCTCTTACGCGTGCATGGTCAAAGAAAAGGACCCATTCATGCATCTAACCATGGAAAGAATGAAGCTTGCTGTTTTCCTTTACGCAAACCCGAATGCTATGTAAAACAAAAGGATTACTAACAAATGAACTAATAAGTATAGAATCTAAGGTTGGGATTAAAAATTTAGCATAGATTGTAATGAAAGCTATCAAAAACGGCCGGCTACCGCCGTTAAAGCAGAAACTAACATCGATAGAGTTCATCAAACATCGATATTGCTATCAGTGAGAGAATCTATCATACATATAACATTCACAAAATCATCTTTAAGCCCTGTTATTATTATTTTAGTATCATCAAAATGAACATTGTAGAATTAACCATCTAATCAGTCTTTGAAATAGTTTCCTTCCACGATACTATTAATTTGATGGTTTCTTTAAATTCGTTGGCTGAAGTTTTTCAATAGAATGTTCATCCATAACGCTAATTGATACTTCATACTCTATCACCCATACTCTATCACACAAAGGAATGAATGAACTGTCTATTATTATTATTACTCGTACAGGGAAATTCTTAATTTCAGTGTTTCCTATACTGACTTATGACACAGTCTTAATGATCTAGACAAAATCTACATGTATTCCGATATTTACTGAGATTTAGCATTCCTCAAAAGGTCTCTATAGAGTAAAGTAGGATATCTAAAAAATTTAAATAACACAAGATGCCTATCAATCGATTCATTTTTCTACTTTTTTCATTATTATCATAAAATTCTTCTACTCTCACCAGTTACTACTCTTTCAAACCTGCAGTCATGGTCGTCCTCATGTTAGTATGCCTATGAGATTCAAGAGCCCGTACAATAATACTGTGCGTGAAATGAAAACTGTTTACTTGTTTCCAGTACGAACAAATCCCTTTTTCAAGTAAAACATCTAGCATCTGGCTGCGTAGGACCTTTAATCCTGCCTCTACCAGCCTGTATGTTGCCACTCGCGTCTGAGCATCAACAGTGATGTTTTGCAATAGGGAGACCTTCCACAAGGTGGACTTTCTGATACAGAAGTACAGGACTGTCCAGCGTTGGCGCAACGGGACCTTTGCATGTTTCTACAGTGAGGATTTTGTTGTGCTCTGTATCTTAGTACAATGTCATTATAATTTCATGTTTCACGAACGACGTGGACTTGTATGTGTTGAATGAAATTGAATATGTGCATTTTCATAATTTTTTTACTCAGTTGCGTCTCTTTATACTTATAGTATTCTGCGTTAGAAATACCTTGTTGCATACCTGTATGGTTTTTCAATACAAATGAATTTCATTCATATATACATATGTTTATATACAAAGTTAACATGTATAAATATATTTTTTTTCAATCAAACCTGCTATTTGTTTATGTTCTATTCGTTGACTTTGTTAAGGAAACAGAACAAGGTCCCGAATTTCGATATAATCTTCACTTAATGAATACTTTGAAGCTCAAGCGTAAAGAGGCCATTGAAATTGGAGAAGGTCAGTGAAAAACATGTATTTACGACACATCTCGCGTCTCGAGATTCCAGCCGGCATCAGTCGTGTTCCGAGCTGAACTGGCTAGAGTTTGGCCTGGGCATGAGCATGTGTAGGTACTTAATTACAATCATCGAAAGGTGTCGTGCTGTGTAATTTGTGCTCATTGTGCTGGTACAGTTCAAGAATCCTGATATCCTCCTTTAAAACTCTCAAATGACAATCCTCTATACAATAATTTAATTTACTCATTATCACTTTAGTATATAATTATCTCACTAGTTGGCTGACTTCGAAATCCCAGATCGCGACATGCTTAACTAGAAAGACCACTTCATCACATCGCGACATGATCAACTAGAAAGCTCGCTCTGTTCATTCGGACGAAAACATTAGCTTCAACAAATTCGAATTAAAAAATGTGTATGCCGAAAATAAAAAGCCTGTTAACATAATCTCTGAACAGAGTAAGCATCAAGACTACTGGGGTCTAAGTTGATCCCCGTTATCCATGAAAAAAAAGTACTCCGGGTTTTTGGTATCCTTGTGTGTCATTAAGGCAACTCGGAAGCAATATTCTCAGTATCCGCTTCACGCACGCCCGAGCACAACTTGGACGAAAAAACTTGCAGAAAGGCCAAGGAAAAACTGTTTCCCCACTATCAACACACAGCGTCAAATGCATGCAAGCAAACGCTGCACCTTATTAGGAAATTTTGAAAACTCGTAAATTCTCCACTATTCAGTTAAAGCATGAAGTGACTTCTATCATAGGTTCTTTCTTATATTTTAAGCAGAGTAGTGGAGCACTACTAAACAGGTAAAAAAAAAGAGATAATAGGAAGTGATGGTAGAAAATAAACATGTTTATTAGAGACAGGTACGGAACTAGGTGTTCACTGTACGAGTGTTGGAATTTCTAATATTCCAGAGATGAGCGAATCTCGATACAATTATTTTGAAAAATAATTTAAAATTTAACAGACTTTATATTCCTGTAGCTAAATTAAAAATTTCGTTTGTTGAACACCTTACTTACGTAGAGCTGAAACTTGTTATGATTTCAGGCACAGCTTCACTACTAAATTCTTTCTTTTTAGTTTTATACCATGATGACATTTTCCCAGGAGCAAAAAATGTTCAGAGTAAATTTGCACTATTGTTAAAAAAAAATTTTCAGCGCTATTATTTCCCGGCTGTTTGAGAACACACATCTCGTGAACGAGCTTCAGAGTTTTAGAAGCTAAAGCGTCGCTGTTGATTGTACGTAGAGATACTACAAATAAAACTTCAGGTTGAGGCGTTTAATAGCCTAATATATCAGTCCAGCCTGACCGTCATCCTTAGAACAAGTTTACTCCTCGCGTTGCAAGGATTTTATCCGGTTTTTATCTTCTCTACAATGTGAACTGAAGGTAGTTGGTAAAAAATTCAAATAAGATTCAATTAATGTTGGCCAACTGGTGCTTCCGTATAAGCTGTTACTGGATTTTTTGCAAAAGCATAAGAATCCCTAAATACAAGTAAATAAGTACGCGCCATCCCAGTTCTCCGCCAGTTTGGCTACCAAATGTTCCTGATAAATTATTGCTTAATTTTTGAATTCCTTATGAATAATTGGCAGAAGGGAGATTAAGTACCAGTAAACAAATGAAAATCAATTTGGTTTCGTAGCTCAATGAAAATTTAAATGCCACGTTTCAAACTATGTTGTAATTCTAAAAGCAGCCAAAATGAATTTTTCGGCTCACAGTTTCAAATGAAAATTGCATAAAATGAGGGATATCTAGCTAGGAAATATTAATAATTTCTCATTTATAGATGATTTACACTCTGTAATTCAGTTAATTTTCAATGCGAGTGTCGCCAATCAATACAATAGTACTGTAAATTACAAGGCCTATTCGCTTTAGGTCTTCGGTTTGAAAATAAACCAGTTCATCCAGAACCATATATATCAACTTAGCTTTCAAGTTTGTGTGGAAGTTTGGGAAACAAACATCGCACTCAATTTTTTTTAAATGTTCTGGTAAATCCAAATTAATTTTGAAAACATTATGACTTCGAACATTTTCATGAAATTTCTAATCATCAAAATCGCTCATTCCCATACCTGTTATAGTTTTTATTCCTCTCTAAGAATTAAACTCTATGTATGAGTATTGTTTTTTTCTGACTAGTTCTCCCTGTTGCCCGACTGGTTGAGGTGAGCAGTACAGGAAAAAAACAGAGGTCTAATTTAAATATTTGTACATTGTAACCTGTCGAAATCTCTACTTCTGTAAACGACTTTTTGTACAAAACCAAAGTCACCTTCAGAGAAGAAGTTTACCTCTTGAGAAAACCAACGCTGGATATTTAATATATTTACTGAGTTGATTAATAAATGCAGGAAAAACTGCGCATTAAATTTACTACAGAGAGTGAAGAAAAATCCTGATCACAATTGCCACAGTGTATGGTAACTACTCGTAATAAACATTTGACTCAAATTGAATTTGGTGGTACAAATTACTGTGATTGGGAGAGAATTCCATGAGATGAATATGTTTCTATGACTTATATTTATTAGTTTATATTGGTAGAAAATATCATAGATTGGAAGAAATTGATTATGAATAGGGCGGCGTGTAGGAAACTGTGAATTAAAAATGACTGAAGTCTTAGTACAAAGTAGCGATCTTGAATGAGTTCATTTTATAAACGTTTTGAAAGACCTGCCCCTTCCTCAGCTAGTCATACGGCATAAACTGAAAAGAGAAAAATCAGTCAACTCTCAAAATATAGATTTTATTGAGAAATTTTACGAGAACACATATCAATAATTTAAACTACTTGCACTTTTCAAGCACGCTTTTAATTGAATGTGCATAGACTCTCAAAAATTCCAATCTAAAATCTAAATTGTTGGAAATAAGGCAACTGTTGTAAAATCGGCTTCTGCAAAGTGGTGTTGAGGCGAGAGAGGTGCATTTGAGATCATGCTGATGTAACCTATAGTGCATTGTACAAGACTGCAAGACTGAATTTTTTAACTAAGGATGTCTGTGTGCATTTAGGAAGTACATCTTTACAGCGAAAAGTGTAACAACTTCCAGTGCAATAACAGATGTAATACTAAATACACCGCAGGAAAATAGCTTTTAAAATGTGATTCTCAAATCTGTAGATATTGTATTAGCGAAATTGTCAAAATTGGAAAAACTCAGATGAGACGTTGTATTGATTCAGGAACAACATCAGCAAATATGTTTCTAAGGAACGAATTTTCAATCAAAACATGGACAATGGGAGAAGTAAGCCCATTTATGCATAGAAAAGCTTACACGAACGTAAACTCAACGCGTAAATTTGATAAATTAATACAAAATATTACAAGCAAGATTTAACTAGGTTTTGATAACTTTTTTTAAATTAGAGATACAAAAACTAATAAAAATTAAATACAATACACAAAAAGTAGATATCCGAGAACCAGACGAATTATAAATAACGCCAAGGTTAATCAGTTTTGAATCTGATGATAAAAAGTTTTTTCAATTTTGAGAATAAATTTTATGGAAGAAAGCTTTTAATTCAACTATTTTGTATACTGAACAGGGTTAGAGAAGCAAAGCTATCAATATTTAAAACTTGAATTTTTTCGATGAATATTGGGTTTAATTACGTGAAACAAAGAGTAAAATAAAGCTACATGTTTTAGCTAACGATGTTTATCTATTTTTCCAATTGCTATTTCATCTTGAGTACCCAAACAGTTGAAAGGCAAAGTGTCTCGATTTACTTCGAGACAAATTCGATCAGATCACCATCCACAGGACAGTAAATATATCATTGCAGACTGTTTACGGAGTCGAAAACGCAATGGAAATGAGCGACGATGCCTAAAGGAAACCTGGTAGTGGTGGGACCGATAAAAAAACGGATAAATCACTTCGGTGAAGGTTTGAAATATCAAAGCGGAACAAATCTCGCGGTATCAAAGAGGAAGGCTGCTGCTAAACTTCGAAGTGATCCTTTAAGCGTTAGGCCGTACATCAGGAATCGTGCCTTCATTCTTCCATGAGGGCGCCAAGCCACCACCTCACTGAGTCTATGAAGACTAGGAAGCATAAACGGTGCTAGAACGTCCTAAAAATCCTTAGAGCTCTCATGGCCAATGAGAAAATAATATTAAAATCTGAGACAATCTTCGAGATAGACACGTGAACTGACGCAATGGTCTTTTCATAATTCAATCAACAGCAATTCAAAGGCATTTTTGGGGCTTAACATCCAGCTCAGGGTCTTTGGCGGGGTTGCCTCTAACGACAAAATTTAGCTCCGTATTTTTTCAAGATCAAAGGCGATACTATACTGCTGACTTATACATTACAAATTTTTGAGGTATCATGTCTTGCTTTGATTAAAGAAATAATATTTCGATAAGAACTTTGTGTAAGCCCAGGACGATGCGCACACTTTGGAAAACCAGAAATACTGAGAAGCTCTTATCACGATTTTTGGGTTTCCAATTTTTGACCATCGTGGGCCCTGGACCCTCAGGATTACGTCATGTGAGGGAAGTTGGAGCAGGCAAAAATGATTACTCTCTTTTATAATTAAAAAATAAAGGAAAGAAATGCTACCGTTCTTTAATTACAGAAGAGATTAATCATTTTTGTAGTTCAGATTTTCGCAAATGCAATTTCACCGTTCTTGCTACCGGTTTTTTAGCTTTTGCACCTTTCGATTTAAAATGAACGGTATTAAAATGCTATTGTCAAGGGCTCTTGCAGATAGTTCTAACGTTAGCAATCTTCATAATTAAGGAGTGTAGTTTTTTAAAAAAGGTTTTTCCATTCTGGTGGTTGTCCAATGCGATTTTTTGAGGGAACTCTGAGGAATTTTTTCAATCGAATGTACTACCAAACTTCTACTATTGATTGCAACTGTAGAAAAGAAAGATTTGTTTTGTCTCCTCCCTTTTTTCGGTCAGCAATCGGAAAAAATGAAGAAAGAATTGTACGTATTTCTATCCGAAAATTTTTCTCATGTTAACTTTCATTTTGTGCTTGTTAATAAATATCGAATTGGTTCCTTCTTCAACTACAAAGATAAACTTCTGAAAGGTATGCTCTCTAATGTAATTTATCAACACAGTAGCGCACAGTGTGCGTCGGAGTATGTGGGTTCTACCACCCGAGCCTTGCATATTCGCGTTGCAGAGCATGCCGGCAGAAGTTATCGCACTAACCGTCTTCTTCAAGGTCCTCCTTGGTCTTCTTGCTGCTCCTTCTCACTCAGCCATACGAATCCATGCTGAAAGATGTAATCTTCCAATAAAATTAGACGACTTTAACATTTTAGCCGCAGCTTGAAATCCCGTTGATCTGCGCATTATGGATTCTCTTTATATTGTACAACGAAAGCCTGTTTTAAATGACTCCCAATCCGCTTTTCCTCTGCAAATAGTTCAAGAATTTGATTTAGTTCGGTTTAGTTTTTCCTTGCTTTTACGTTTATTTTCGATGTTTTCAATACGTGTGTATCATATTTTCTTCAGAGCATTTTGTTGAGAATGAATCATTGAGTCGAATCGTTCAATTTTAACAGTAAAGCTTTTAATATAAAATGCTAAATATCAAAGCCTTATTCCTCGCTATTATTTTTTTGTATAAATGTATGCCTTTTAAAATTGCTATTACCTTTTTCACAGACATTATAGGAAAATAAAACTGGTATTATTGCAAAGAAAAAGTTAATTTTTCGTTTTGATTTAACATTGTTGGACCTATGATTGGATTAGAGTTCTCAGTCTTTCAACATCTTCCGTTATGAGTTCAAAATTTTTTTTCCAGATCTTAATTTAATAATGTTTCTCACAATAAACTGGGATTGCCACTACTGTAAGTCCCTCTGAATCGTTATTTTGTTAGGTTTGAGTCCGTATTCCAAGAAAAATTTCCTCTGAGTCCCAGATGATGGATCCAATTTTCGTCATTTCTTCGATGATGAACTTTTGTTGAAGCGTCAGTTGTGCCATTTTTGCTGATTACAATAATTTTCTCTTCTGCGCCCTTGATGTTTATGCTTATTTGGAGGGAATACCAGATGCATAAAGCAAGAAAACATTAAATTCTGTCCTTTCGGACGTTTATGATATAATCTCCACTTTCATATATCTAAAATGTTATTGGAATTTTGAAAAGTATACATTTTAGCAATGACCTTGTATATATCCATACACACACACACACACACACACACACACACAAATCAATTTTATCAGTGACTTTGAATAATTAACCAAAACTAATAAAACGTATAAAATAATTTGAATGATTTAAAAAATATAAAAAGAGAAAGAATTTGGCAGACAGTCTATTTGACAATAAGAAGTATCACTAACCTAGATCCCATCCATCAACTATTGTAAAACTTGAATAATCTGTCGCGATATTGCGTAGCTTCAGGTTATTTAAACGATATTTCGAATGTCCTTAAAATGCTATTGAATCATCAAAGACTTAGGAAAGTCACAGTAGCATTTCATGTTCAACTAACTAGAGAAAAAAATCGAGGAGTAGCTGGGACTGACAGAGTAGGAAACTGTTTTTTAACTCGGCCTGAAAAATTTCCGAATTTGCGAACGAGTGCCCCAGAGCGGGACTCATACTGAGACCTTTAACCTGTTCATACATTTTCCCTGCAAAAATAAACTCGCAGTTCATAGCGGGCAATTCAAGAAAAACTTTAAAATGAGTTTCACCGTGAGTTTGTTATCCAATAAGTTATGTGTTGCAATGGTCTAAAAAATCTTATGCTTCTTAAGAATTCTGAGGTAGGCAGGGGATTTGTTGAAAGTACTGTGTCGTATAGTGTTAATCGTATTTGTGAGGTCGTTATTTCTCACGAAAATATGTGTCTTTTTAGCTAACAATCTGTGAAATATCGATAAAAAGTCGTGAGGATTTTTGGGTGGGCCGTTTGAAACCTGATAACTTGGGGTTGTTCTTGGTTGCTCTACTCAGCTAGGACTCTTATTAAACTTTGATTAAACTGCTATGAGTAGCATGCTCATATACCACTTTTGGTTTCGAATTATCATTTAAGCATCTCAATAAGTGAAATTCGTTGTTGAAGGTGACTCAGGTACAGTCGTAATTTTTGCAACCATTACTTTCATTACATTCAACATCAATCAAAACAACATGTCCCTGTTCTGTGTGTACTAGAGAGCTATATATATATAACTTCGAGCAAACGGTGAACTGAAGCTGCTGCATCTGTGTGTTTCCTGTTCATGTGTTTTTACTCCCAGGAGCGAGTGCTTGAGAGAATGAAGATACTTCCGGGGATGAGAATGTAAAGGAAAAGTTCAGTGCGGAAGAAGACTTCAGACAACTGTACTTTAACGAAGCAACTCGCAACGAATTTTAAGCAAGTGCCTTCCACCAGTTTGTGAACTTAGTTTTTTGCATAATTCCCACTACTTAGGGGAAATTTATTTTTATTTAAAGCCATCAAAATAAGGTTATAATTTTTTCGTCTCTTAAACTATCAATATTTATTGCAGATTCAACGCGTGATCAACCGTAAACGGGAATTTTTTAAAATAAAATGAAGTAAGTGTTTGCGTAGTGAAACTTTGATTTCTTATGAAAACGTACGCGTCATGAAAGAATAATGGGGTTATTGCACTTCTATTTTGACAGATGCTGCTAACTCTCACTTTTGCTGATCACCGCATAAATTTTACGGTATCTATGCACGTAAAATTAAAAGTTCGTCGAACATTCACAAGACATTTTTTAATCACGATAATGAAGTATTCATTTTTCATTTTAAATTACCACTTCAGAAGTTGCTACGGTGCAACTTGAAATCTACCCTGAGGCAGAGCAGAGCAGTATATAAGAGGCGGCCGCGTCGCATTGAGCGTGCCACAGTGGTTTAACGTCTATGAGGAGTAGTATTGCCAGGACAGCTAAAATGCTCTTGTTCATAGCACTTCTGGCGCTGCATGCATCTGCTGAGAGGCTTTTGGATATGAGCCACTCAGTTGGCGAACACAGCTCAATATACATCGGCTACAGACCGTTTGAAAGGGCGAGGTTCCACAAAGGATGGCAAAATGCTGAAAAGAATCTGTGGTAAGTACACCAATGTAACATTTGTGTTAGATTTTCTTAACTACTCAGAGTATGAAATTATATAGTAACTTAAGGAATTACACCTGAAGTGTGTTTTTTGACCACAGGTTGGAAAGCTTCGACGTCTCCTTCAACGAGCACATGTCTACTCATATGGACGCTCCTCGGCATTTTAATCCAGACAAAAAGACTGTCGATGAGATACCCATTGAAGATCTTGTAGGACCAGGTAATTTTATTCTTAGATAGTGGGAAAAATAATAGCAATAAAGGCATCTGAGTATCTGCCGTGTGTAAAGCTTGAAAAATACAAGATAAGATCAGGAAGTTTCAGTCTACAAGCAAAATTGAGCTGACTTTCAAGTATCGTACATGATCTCTTCCATGAGTTGTAACAGCTGCAACACATTTTTTCGAGCGCTGTTTTCCGTGTCCAATGGCCTTATGATGCTTATTTCCGTAGGTGGACGGAAGTCCACCAAGTTTGCTCGAATTCTTAATCTGTTGATTTTGCCATGTCTCAGAAGTCTTGATTTATGTAAGACATAGTGAAAAAGAGGAGAAAAATGGGGTGTGTAGCAGATCTGCATGGGGATACATGCATGGTGATTGGTTAACCTATAGAATTTTCTATACTCGGTTGGAATCCTAGCATAATTTACTCTGTAGAATTGAATTCTGAGTTAACTTATCACTCATTGGACTGAAACAGTGTAGAGGAATTGTGTGGAGAACTTTGTCCTCATCAATAGACAGCTAACTTGAAGGTTTTGTGCTTATAGGTTAGGTGCTACCATAGGTGAAGGTATTGGTTAATTTTCATATGTGTTGCCGGGGCAGGTGAGGGATTAATTTTCATGACAATATTTAGACGGGTCATCATGCTCTACATTTTTTTGGTGGCTTAGTGATGAAAAATAACTTGTGAGTAGCTCGCTCACGCCTTTTGCACTATTTATTCTTAGATAAGTTGATTTGAAGATATCACAGTTTTTTTTGAATTTCCTGCAAATTGAGTTGGCCGTTTTCTTCGCCATGTATAATTCTACGAATAAAGTACCATACGAATCCACAGAGCTAAACAAATTTTGATGCTGGGTGTGCCGCACATGAACAACACCGTCCATTGTATAATTGTGGAAGCAACTTTTCTTCTCGTAACATTGCGTCAGACTGGTACCTCTATTAGAAGTATTTCAAGCTTTATTTAAATAGAACCCAATACAACTCGTTCATGCTCGTGGCTGCGAAGTTTCTTTCAGTAAGAAAACTGCAGCATCATTTGTCTCTAGTGCACCACAATCAGACTACAGACCGTGTATACCACACCATGATAAAAACTCAGCTTTAAATTTCAGCTCATTAGCAGACTATTTGACACTGTAATATGAGGTTAAAGTACATCGTATTCATGTTATTTTTCAGCAATTTCCATTGACATGAGGGAAAGAGCCGCCTCAAAGGACAACGCAGAGCTGGCCATGGAAGATGTCCAGAAGTGGATAGATGAGAACGGACCCATACCTGACAAAGCTATCATCTTCGTCAACACGGGCTGGGGCAAACGGTGAGCGCTTGAGTCTTAGATGGAACATGAAGAAGTACTGGAGAAAATTTCTTGATTGCCCAACCCCTACCTCGGCAAGGACGAGATACCTCGTTTTCACCTATTTTGTCTTCGTCTGTGTGGGATGAGTAAACTCGTCCAAAACACTATGCTTCAGCATCCCCAGACAAACATTTATATTTCGATTCAGAATCATCTCGGCAATCAACGAGTTCGGTATTGAAACTAATATGAAAAAGCAATGAAAAATCATCTAAAATTAAATTTTTTCCTCCAAAAATGGACTCCTAGGAAGAGGTCGAAAAATAATATCTTAAGGTAGCATAATTTAGTAAGCTCTTACATAGATATTAGCATCACAGTTGATTGTTATAGAAATTCTATTTTGGTTTTTTCCATCGAACGTATTGGCTGTACTGATGGCAAGCATTGGAGGCCGTAAAGCACTTTGAGCTTAAAATGAGAATAAGTAAAACTGCGCTGCTGAAATTAGCCATACAGACTCTACAAAGGTGAATGAACAGTCTGGAAGTCTTCTTGACTTCAGGGAAAGAAGGTTCAGTGATTTATTTCGTAAAAATACAGGTATAACATCTAAAGAAATAATGATGAAACAACGTCAAAGTAAATTATGTACTATTTTGTGTCGATGTGATAATACATTAGCTGCACCATGTTTTTTTCGATTTCAGTGGCATTTATAAAACATATCTTTCTTCAGGTACCACAACAGAACGGCCTACTTTGGAACAGACACGAACGAAATTAGCGAACTGCGCTTCCCAGGTAATCAAAATTTAAGCCTGAATATCGCGAGTTATTGGCGAGAAGCTTGAGTGATGATGGCCATGCCAAGTACTCTATTGTTAATGTTCATGAAATAATGTAAGATTTTCCTGATAGCAGGGAATCGTGTCAAATTTCTTTATGCAAGGAATGCATTTAGATGGTTTTGTGCATGAGGTGGGGCGGCATCGCTCTAACAATTCTGTGTTTTGTGTGAAGCAAGATTCAAGGCGACATATGTGAAAACTTTCTCAAGTATTTAGCATTAATTTGAATTCATTTTAGGATTATGTTTAAGACCACGTTTCTTGTACACCACCTTCGAAAGCATTGAAGGGAAAGTGTGTTCCTGTAGAAAATCCCTGAACCCTCGGGCAGTCAAATACGATGAATACCATTTTGGTGCCATCGATTGCCTCGGATATTAGATAACAACTTTTAACCGCTTCATATATTGCTGGCCTTGTTGGTTCAATTTGGTATGTTAGAATGGTCGTAAAGGACTGAATGTAAACTCATACAGTATTGCATAGTTGTGGGTGGTCATACCACGATTTGCGGGAACATGTATCCACAGCTAAAACGGCGTTTTTGGAATAAATATCATTTTGGAAAAATACAATCTATACCAATGGTTGCCATGATTTACATTATCTTGAAATAAACATTTTCCACATCCATGAGGTGCGTCAACTAGTCATATGACCTCTTTTACTGTTCTTACATTCCTTCCTCACTTTCCCCACTCCTTAGCGAGTTTATTTTAGAAACTAGCAGCCACGTATATTGATATTGATTTCTTAGAACCCTCTCAAATTCACTATTCCCGCGATTAGAGATTTAACTTTGAAATTATACGCGTGCGTGTTAGGGCGCAATGATTCTCGTGGACATCCACTTCAAACAGACGCTGTATCAACATAGAGTGCTCTCAAATTTCTTTTCTCTCCTTGATTTTCACCTTCAATTTTCCTACATGGCAGGTCTGAGCCCCGAGGTGGCGGAGTTCTTCGCCAGCCACTACAACGAGACCGGTCGCCGCGTCGTGGGCATTGGCATCGACACGCCGTCCCTGGACCCGGGCAACTCGACGACATATCCCGCTCACGTCATTCTCCAGGCAGAAGATATCTTTTTGCTGGAACACGTCGCTAATGTTGACGTAAGTCATTCTGAAATAGCAGTTGATGACTCGATTAGGATGAGTGATGAATTTCTGTTAAGATTGACTCTCGTAATTCCAGTATTTGAGAAATTCCTTACCAGGCTTACAATGAATTCTGCTATAGAAATGGGAACATTTTCCTTGACAGCAATGCATCTGCAGGTCGTGAGAAAATTTAGGCATTTTATTTATTTTAAATTACCTCTGATCTACACTGGTACATGTACACAACTCTACTCGTGAGAGGGATGGCAGCTTACACAAATATCGCAGCTTATGTCATTAGCAAGAATATGAAAAAATGCGGGTCAGAAATTAGTTATCCAGACTTCACAACTGTAAATAAACATAAGATATTTCCTCAGTAACACTGACTGTGCTCGACCTGATAAAATCAAAAGAATTATAACATCACAGTGCCATCAGCTAGTGCGCTACGTTCACAGTACAACTTTCTTAAATTTGATGCGCTGATGTGGAGCATTGAGGGCAAAAATCTTCTGTTGATCGAGAGGGAGATCAGTTGGTTGCTGGCGTGGAAAACAATCCATGTTCGTGGTTAAAACTTGTGCTTGGTCGATGTTCCAAGTTCATTTGATGCATAGAAGTATAAGCGTCCTATAAGAACAGAGCAAAATAAGAACTAAGTTCTCCTTGGAATTTTAGGAGCCCACGATTTTTCGTATAGGAGAGAAATTAAATTTATGTCAAAAGTCAAGTTAAAATCCAAGTAGCCTGGAAATAACTGGGACTCATGTACTCTCGTTTCAGGAGCTGCCAGCCATAGGAGCAGAGGTGACAGTCTTGCCCATCAAGTTCACGAAGGGAACAGGAGGACCGACCAGGATCCTCGCTCGCATACCTGACACTATTCCGCCCAACACCCCCACCTCAATCCCAGAATCTGAACAACCCAAGACCTTAGATCCAGGAACCCCAGCTTCCATCCTAGAAACTGGGCATTCTAAAACGTCAGATCCAGCTGAATCTGCCTCTATTTCAGAATCTGAACAACCCAGAACCTCAGATCCAGTGAACCCTGCTACCATCCCAGAATCCGAACAATCCAAGACCTCAGATTCAGCATCCCCCGCCTCCATCATAGAATCTGGACAGTCCAGAAGCTCAGATCCAGAGTCTGCGCAAACCCACGACTCCCGCCCAGCCAGCGTGGACGTTCAGAACTGAAGACCTGGAAGCGGTTCTTCCTCAAAGCTCTGCCTACTCAGCTTGAGCTCCCATCTGCCTTAATCCCTTCTACTTGCCTCACTATCGTATTGTCCGTCCTGATTAATCAGTCCTCTCGATAGACATATTTATATGTAAATATACTTTCAATTGTCGTTGCAAAACAAACGGGAAAAATTGGATTGTGAATGCTACATCCCCTTGCGTCAAACCATAAAAAACGAAGAAAATATGCATTTTCCAATGGTATCATTTACAGCAATGCATTCATAAAACAATTTTTTCTGTTGAGTGTTTTATCGCTCGCTGGGCTGTAAAGCTCAAATATTAAACCTATATGTTCCATCAATCTTTTTATAAAGCCGTGAAGAAACGTATATGTATACCTCCCTTGAATTATGAATTTTTAGCTGCTATTCCTCTTAATACTGTTAGCTTAGAGAGTACGTCATAGGAAAGTGAAAGTTGGTGGGGTACCAGTGAGCGAAAATTCCAAATCCAACACCCTTTCGTTGTTTCATTCAACTTCTTGACAGAAACAGAATTCACTAGCCCAGCTTTTTATACTATTGTTTTGGGTATCATTGTTTCACTGTATTATTCATTTCCTCTCACTATACAGGTATGTAGCATCGAAAATGGTTACATATCATGTATAAAGACTTTTCCTTACCTTATTCCAGAGACGAGCAAATCTCGATACAATCATTTTGAAAAATATTTTAAAATTTGAGGAGCTTTATGTTCCCGTAGATAAAGTAAAAATTTTGTTTGTTGAACATATCACTTACGTAGGGTTAAAAGGTGTTGTGATTTCAGTATTAGTGTCACAAACCTAAGGTTTTAAAAGCTTCATCACCGTAACAACCTCTTTCGTAATTAAAATTGTAAGGAAATTAACTATATTTAAAAGGAAAGCATTTCGGAGTCCAGCCCCATCATCAGTTTAAAAATTACAAATCATGAGGTCTGAAATAAAAGATAAAAAAACTGTCAATGACAGTCATTGAAAGATTTTACGAAAACAAAAATATGTCAAAGAAAAATAAAATTGAAAAGATTGCTATCTATTTACTACTTGCAACAGGTAGGAACTGTCAGTTTTGTTGATGGCGGGTTTTCGTTCAAAAATATGCAAAGTCTCCATAATTTTAAGATCGTAAGAGGTTGAGGCAGAGTCAAAGATTTTGAAGTCGGTAGAAGATATATAGGTGCATTGCATTCTCGGCGTGATTGCATGCTGTTGGGTGAAAGGACTGTGCTTATTGAGTCCCAGTGCGGATGCTTCTACCCCGATGCTCTGCCACTCTGATATAAAAAATTCTGTCCCGTCATTCCGACGTACGATGATGTGCACTGCACACAACTGTAAGAATTAACGAAACATATCACGTATCAGGCAGGCTCGCATATCAGTGGGAAGTGTATCCTTGTACCGGAAATAGAAGTCACCTTAAAATTATTAACAAGAACGAAGCGTAATTAAAAATTATGAAAGCATTTTTCAAACAGCAATTTTAATTCACGTGACAATTTCTCAGATGGCGCTTTAAAATAAGGTAGTATCATGAGCAGTATAAATGGTCTTTATTGTTTTCTTCAATAGCCTGTGATGCGTACTGCTTCGAGAGAAATTTCTTAATTTTTGAATTAATCACACCGAATGAAAACCCATTCGCTGTAAAATATGTGCACAAAAATTAAAATTCACAATCAACATTGGATTACAGTTTGAAAATAATTTATTATGAAGCTTATTGAACAAAAAAAACTGCAGCCTTTTTCTGTGAAAGTGGCTTATGCACACACGATGCACACACCTTTACTGAAGTCTGAAAGTGATCTCCATTTCAAGGCAAGAGTGTTGACCTTTTCTACTTCCACGTTAGGCATAACTGATTGATGCTTTCGATTGAGGTAGTTTAAAAATTGTTCAACAAGAAAAGGCAAGAGTGTTGTCCTTTTCTACGTCCACGGTGGACATAATTGATGGATGGTTTTGATTGAGGTAGTTTAAAAATTGTTCAACATGAGATGGGTGGTTAAACTCTCGTCACGTGAATTAAAATTAATGTGTGAAAATATATTTTCATAACTTCCATGTACGCGTCGCTCTGCTAAATAATTTTAAGGTGCTTTCTTTTTTCCGCTACGAGGATACGCTTCCCGTCGATATGCGAGCCTCTCTGGTATATTCTTACAGTTGTGTGTAGTGCACATCACCGTACGTCGGCATTACGTCAAGGAATTTTATATCAGAGGGGCAGAGTATCGGAGTAGAAGCTTCCGCATTGGGACTCAATAAGCACAGTCCTTTCACTCAGCGTTATGAAATCATGACGAAAAATACAATATATGTACCGATATTTTCTACCGACTTCAAAATCTTAGACTCTGTCTCAACCCCTTATGACCTAATGGTTTTTTAAGTTCTTGCATATTTTTAAGTGAAAACGCGCCATTAAAAATAGTGACAATTCATACCCTTTGCAAATAGTAAGTAGATAGCAATCTTCTTAATTATATTTTTCTTTGAAGTATTTTTGTTTTCGCTATACCTTTTAGTGACTGTCATTAACAGTTTTTGATCTTTTCTTTCAGACCTAATGATTTGTACTTTTTGAACTGATGATGGAGCTCCAGAATACGGCAATACGTTTTTCCATTAAATATGATTAATTTCCTGGGAATTTCCTCGTTTTTAAGTTCCTCACATATTTGCTACCGAGCTTACGACTGACCCGTTCAGATATATTCTTTCGTTTTATTTTTATACCATGATGACATTTTCTCAGAAGCAAACAATGTTCACGGTGTATTTGCACTACTGTTAAAACAACATTTTCAGCGCTATAATTTTCCGGCAGTTCGAGAACACATATCTCATGATTGAGATCAGAGTTTTAGATGCTAAAGCGTCGCTGTTGACTGTACGTAGAGATACTGCACATAAAACATCAGGTTGAGGCGCTAATAGCCCAATATATATATATATATATATATATATATATATATATATATATATATATATATATATATATCTCAGTCCAGCCTGACCGTCATCCTTGGAGCACTTATATCATCGTGTTGCAAGGATTTTGTCCGGCTTTTATCTTTACAGTGTGGACTGAGGAAAATGGGTAAAAGTTCAGTTGAGATTTAGTTACGTAATTTTGGTTCACAAGTGCCTCCGTATCAGATATAACTGGACTTTTGTAAAAGCTACATACATAGGTCCTAATTTTTGAATTTCTAATGAATAAATGGGAGACGAGAGATCAAGTACAATGCAGTAAACAAATGAAAATCAATTTTGTTTCGTAGCTGGCTTAGATTGTAGAGCAAGAAAAATCTCAGTATCATTCAATTTAAACAATTTAAACAATTTATTTACCACAGGTGATACAGAGGTAGAATTTTTCTTAAGTCTAGTACAATGGTCAAATTTGAGTATAGCTACCTGTGGGCCCGAAAAAGTTCAGCGACTTCTAGGGCATCCTACCATCACGTTATTCTAGGGTGTACAAAAATGTTTAACCTAGTTCACTTAACCTAGTTTCGCATTAGACTGATCATTGAGATAATTAAATCGATATTTTATGCTGTAATTTACAATATAGGTCAAATCGGCTATATTTAACAGTATGTTTGATAAAACGATTCAAGAGCAGACAGAAGATTGGTTATGGTACCCAAGGCAAGTTACATTATGACATTATCATTAGTTACATGTAGGAGGCAAGATTTTGACACGGTGATCTTACACGACTAGTATTCTGATAGGAAGTGAGACTCAAGATGTCTTTTGAATACTTTGTACGAATTACATTCACGGATCTCTGCAGGTATAGAGTTCCAAGTTTTGGTTCCAACGAAGAGGATACTGTGTTGCGACCGGGCCTTCGAATAATAAGGAAGCATGAATTTACTTCTATTTCGGGTTAATGGTCGTGATGACCAGTTTGCGCAGTCAATAATTGTCTTAGGCTATTGTCGCCATCATTTCTTAATGTTTAGTAAATGAAATTACAGATGGAGATTTTCTAGACATCCGAAAGTTTAAGTAATTGTAAATTTTTGGAAGAATCATTTGTGTGAGCATTATATTCTAGGTTCTTTACCGCTCTGACAGCTCTTTTCTGCATAGTAAAAATTTTGTTAGTTTTATTTTTATCAGTTCCGTGCCATGCTTCTATTCCGTATTGCAAGTATGGAGAAATGAGCGTTCGGTAGAGCATTTGTAAAGCTGTTTCAGGCAGAAAATTTTCAAATTTATTTAGGATTCCGATGGATTTTGATAATTTAGAACTAATATGAGTGATGTGCTCTTTGAAGGTCAGATGTTTATCTATTATGATGCCCAGAAACTTACATGAGTTGGTTTCTTCGATTTCACCTTCGCCAATTTTAATGCATGGGAGAGATACATCTTTCTTGTATGAGAATGTAATATAATTTTTTTATCAATATTAAGGCTTATTTTATTAGCTTTGAGCCACGATGAAACCTTGTGAAGTTCAGTATTTATACTCTCCACAATCATAGCAGGATTTTGGTTCGGAAGGACCGCAGAAAGCGTAATGTCATCGGCAAAAAGTATGAATTTGAAGAATGATGTAGATTTTACAATATCATTGATGAAAATCAGAAACATGAGAGGCCCAAGAACAGATCCTTGTGGAACTCCATGGCTAATTGTCTGTGGGTCTGATTTTGCGTCGTCAATGACAACGTATTGCTTGCGATTTGTTAGGTATGACCTGAACCAATCATGGGCAATCCCTCGAATGCCATAACAGTGTAGTTTCGAGAGTAGTATTTTATGGTCTACACAATCAAATGCTTTTCGAAAGTCAAGAAATACAGAGAAGATAGGCTTTCCTTCATCTATATTAGAATAGAGGAATTGTAAATGATTTAATATAGCCTGTGTTGTTGATTTTTTAGAGCGAAAGCCGTATTGTTTATCGTAAAGAAATGATTTTTGTTCAAAATAAGAGTACACTTTTTTATACACAATCTTTTCGAATACTTTGCTAATAATTGGTAGTACGGAGATAGGTCGATAATTGTTTACACAGGTTTTTTCACCACTTTTAAAGATAGGGGTTACTCTAGCAACTTTGAGGGAGTTCTGGAAAGTGCCTAGTAAGAGAGACTGGTTAATAACATTTGATATCAGCGGGGCTACAATGTCAGCAATAACTTTAAGTACTTTAGTCGGAAACGTTTGTAACCCACTCGATTTATTTTTCATGTTGTTTATGCACGTAATTACATCGGAGGAGTTTGTAGGCGTAAAGAAAAAGGAGTTGGGTTCTCGAATATGATCCATAAATTCCAGGTGATCAGTAGGTTCACTTGGAATACCATCAGCTATAGTTTTCCCTACGTTAATGAAGAAGTTGTTAAAGAGATTAGAAATTTCTTTCTTCTCATGGTATTTTACATTATCTTGAATAACATATTCAATTTTCTTTTTATCGGCATTATTCGGTTTACAGCAAGAGTTAAGGAGATGCCAAGTTTTTTTAACGTCAGTTTTTAATTGAGTAAATTATGTCTCGTTTCTCACTATGTTATAATTCTACAGACAACCAGTGGCGGAGCCAGCCGAAAATTTGGGGAGGGCTGCCATACATTAGTTATCAGCAATATTTTTATTCTTTTACTTAAAGCAGCGACTGGAACTGGCCTCCAGCTCAACATTTCTGAGGGGGTGGGAGGGGGGGGGGCGTGGCCCCGTGCCTCCCCTCCCCTTGCTGCGCTGCTGCAAACAATCGAAACGACATTTTTCGGCTCACAGTTTCAAATAACAATTACATAGAATGAAAAATGACGACCTGATAAGTATCAATAATTTCTCATTTACAGAAGGTTTACACTCCATAATTCAGTTCTTCATTGAACGAAAGTCTCGCCAGATCAATGTAATTGTACTGTAGAATCCCTCTTCGATTTAGGCTTTCAGCTTGAAAACAAACTAGTGTATTCTGAACTATATATTGCAACGTAATTTTTGAATTCGTACAGAAGTTTGGAAAACAAACGTGGCGCTAAAGTTTTTCCAAATGTTCAGGCGAATCTAGATTAATTCTGAATACGCTATGACTTTGAAAATTTTCGTGAAATTTAGAATCATCAAAATAACTCATTCCCTTGCGAGCTATAGTTTTTTATCATACAAAATATTTCAATCCATGCGTGAGTGATGTTGTTTTCTTTTTACGACTTGTTCCCCATGTTGCCTAGGGGTTGAGGGGAGCAATTAACAATAAAAAAGTGGTCCAATTTAAATTTTTGTGCTTTGTGACCCATCGCAAATCTTTGTGTCAATCTGCAATTGACTTTTTGCTCGGAAACATTGTAACCTTCAGTGAATAATTTACCTGGTAAGAAAATTAACGTAAAATATTTAAATTATTTACTGAGTTTAACAATGAATGCAGTAAAAAATACGCATTAAAAATAATAAGTTGGGGTAATTTTTGATCATAGTTGCCATAGTGTATAGCCACTACTTGTTATTCACATTTAACTGATACTGAATTTAGTAAAAAAAATTACTGTGATTGGGGGAAAATTTCATTAAATGAGCCCATTTTTGTAATTCACCTCAATCAGATTACATTGATTGAAAAGATCATCCTTAGTCTGAAAGAAATTAATTACAAGCAAGGGGGCGCGGATTATGAATATTAGTAAAGTCTTAGTACAAAGCAGCGACCATGAATGAGTTAATTTTATAAAACGTTTTCAAAGACCTGTTCCATCCTCACCTTATCATTCTACAACAATTGAAAACAGAAAAGTTAGTCAACTCCCAAAATATAGAGTTGCTTGAAAAAGTTTATGCGGATACTTATCAATGATATGAACTATACTTGCACTATTCAAGGTCAGCTTTTCTTTGAACATGCACCGACACTCGAACACGCAAATCATAATTGGAAATCGAGCTCAGTATTGCAAAATCGTCTTCAGCAATACGTTATGAAGTGAGTGTGGTGTGTCAGGGATCATGCCGAGGTGACCTAATGTACACTATACAAAACTGACTTTTAATCCAAGAATGTCCGTGTGTGTTTAGGAAGCACATCTTTACAGCGAAAAATGGAACACCTTTCAATGCATTAACAGATGTAATACTTCACTTCACCGCACACAAATAGCTTACGAAATAGGGGGTCCAAATCTCGAGAAATTTTTTTAGTGAAATGGTCTAAACAAGAAAAAACTCAGATGAGACGCTGTAATGATTCAGCAACAGTATCAGCAATATGTTAGGCACGAATTTTCATAACAAACATAGACAATGGGAAAAGAAAAACCATTTATCCGTAAAAGAGTTTGCATAAAAATAAATTCAGCGCGTAAATTTTTTAAATTAATACAAAATATTACAAATGTGATTGAAATAGGATTTGATTGCTTTTATTTTGAAACTATAGATATAGAAACTAAAAAATCAAATCTAACCCAGGAAAATAAGATTTTCGAAAATCAGGCGAATTAAATGTAATTCTCGAATCTGAAATGATTAAAATTTGTTCTCTATTTTGGGCATAAATTTTAGGTACGACGTTTAGAATTCAACTAGTGTACAGGGTTAGGGAAGCAAAACAGTCAGCATTTTAAAACTTGAATTTTCTCGACAAACACTAATCAGATTGCGTAAAATCAGACAATATGTTTTAGCTATCGACGTTAACCTATTGTTTTAAACGGTCTTACATCAGGACTCGTGCCTTCTTTTTGAACACTCTAGGGTGCCAAGACACCTCCTAAAGGAGTCTAGGAAGACTAGGAAGTATTGACGGTGCTAGAACGCGTTGAAGGACCGTAAACCTCACAAGCCACTGCGAAGGTACATATTCTCATTTGAAAATCGCCTAGGTGAACGCCAAACCACAGTGTCTTGATACCCTTTTTATAGTTCAATCAACAGCTAATTTCAATGCACTAAATGGGGCTTAACATACAGCTCAGGTAATGCTATTTGGCGTGGTTGCGTCCGACGGTAAAATATAGCCCTGTATTTTTTCAAAATCAGATAGAAGAATGTTGCTGACGTGACTACGTGAATTTCTGAGGTACGAGGTACCGAGTCTTGCTTTAGCTGATGAAATTATTTATCGTGGGAAACCATGAGTTTCACCAGGACGATGCACACACCTTTATAATTAAAAGCTGCGCAGCTTTCGGACGTTGATGGAATAGGGTATTGAAAATATGGGCGTGAACATTCATTACATTATTAATTGCCAAATTTTTCTAGGGTTTTTTGCCTCATCTTGATTATTTTCGGCACATGTAATGAACAAATATCTCAATTTCGATATATTTTGCTGAATTTGGTTCCTCACCACGTAGGAACAAGGGAGCATGCGTGGCACGGATCTTGTATAATAGGTAAATAATATCAATGCACGAAGGTAAAATTCGAGCTTGAAACATGCAGAGCACGCTGTTATCTATTTCTTTCATCAATGACACGCATACAAATGTTCGCAAACGTTAGAGAGATACTTGGAGAGACTGTCAACTTGTTTTTACATTTGACCAAGAATATCCTCCAAGTTTCAAACGTTGAGGGCAAGGGGATTGAGAGGCGTTGGAAGAAGCAAACAATGTTATCCAATAAGTAATGAGTTGCAATTAATGCTCTGAAAAATCTTGAGTTTTTCTTTATTTTGAGTTCAGCAGGGGATATGTTCAAAGCACTGTATTACGAGTAGCGTTAATCGAATTAGTGAGCCTGATCTTATCTGTAGGAAAGTTGGGTCTTTTTAGCCAGCAATGTGTGGAATATCGATGTAAAATCGTGAGAATTTTGAGTGGCCCTTTTGAGACCTGATTATTTGGGGTTTTTCAATGTTGCACTAATCAGCTAGAACTTTTATTAAACTTTGATCAAACTGCTTTGAGTAGCATGCTCAATGCTCATATACTACTTTTGGTTTCGAATTGTTATACAAGCATCTCTTGAAGAGAAATTCGTTCATCAAGGTGGCTTAGCCTAGTGGTCATTTGTAGCTAAAACTATAAAAAATGACCTAGTAGTCATTTTTGTAACAACCACTTTCATAACATACAGCATTGAACAAAACAAGCTGTCATTGTTCCGTTTGTCCACGAGAGCTAAAACTTGGTGAAAACGATGATCTGAAGCTGCTGCATCCGAGTGTTCCCTGTTCATGTTTTTTACTCCCAGGAGCCAGTGCTTGAGAGAATGAAGAGACTTACGGGGATGAGAATGCAAAGGAAAAGTTCAATTCACGAAGAAGACTTCAGACTATGGTACTTTAACGAAGCAACTAGAAACGAATTTTAAGAAAGAGCCTCCCATCAGTCTGTAGAGCTTAGGCTTCTGCATAATTCACACTACTTAGGTGAAATTTATTTTGTTTAAAGTCTTTAAAATGAGATTATAGGTTTTGCTTTTCCTAAACTTTCAAAATATATTGTAGATTCGGCGAGTGAACAACCGTAAAAAAAAATTTAAAAGAGAAATAAAATTAGTGTCTGCATAGTGAAATAGGAACAGAGTAGAAAAACTTTACCTAATTCCTAGGGAAAAATATGCCCAGTCAAAAAATAATGTGATTATTGTATTTCTCATTTGACAGGTGAATCAGGAATAGCTGCTAGATCTCACTTTTACTGATGACCGCATAAAATTTACGAAATCTATGTACTTGAAGCGAAATGCTCGTCAAGCATTCACATGAAACATTTTAATCACGATAATAAAGTATTCGCTTTTCATTTTAATTAAAAATAATTGACCTTGAAAATAGGTCCAATTCGGCATGTTGGTTCGGTTAGATTTACCATTTTAACAGTTGCTACGGTGCAACTTAAAATACCCTGAGGCAGAGCAGAGGCGGCCGCGTGGCCGCGTCTTCTAATAAGAGAGGCGGCCGCGTCTTCTAATTAGAGGCGGCCGCGTCGCATTGAGCGTGCCACAGTGGTTTAAAGCCTATGAGGAGTAGTATTGTCAGGACAGCTAAAATGCTCTTGTTCATAGCACTTCTGGTGCTGCAAGCATCTGCTGAAAGGCTCGTGGACATGAGCCATTCAGTTGGCGAACACAGCTCAATATATATCGGCCTCAGACCTTTTGAAAGGGCGAGGTTCCACAAAGGATGGCAAAATGCTGAAAAGAGTCTGTGGTAAGTACACCAATGTAAGATTTGTAGTAAATTTTCCTAACAATTCAGATTATGAAATTATATAGCATTTCATAGAATTGCACTTGAAGCTTGTGAAATGTTGAGTAATTCATTTTTCGCCCACAGGGTGGAAAGCTTCGACGTCTCCTTCAACGAGCACATGTCTACTCATATGGACGCTCCTCGGCACTTTAATCCTGACCAAAAAACTGTCGACGAGATACCCATTGAAGATCTTGTTGGACCAGGTAATAATATTATTTGGTAACTCATGTAATTATATTATTTAATTCAATAATCTAAGTGTGAAGAATAATAGGAATAAAAGCATTTAAGTATCTGCCATGTATTACGCGTGAAAAATACATGACGAGATCTTGAAGTTTCAGTCTATCAGCAAAATTGAGCCGACTCTCGGATATTGCACATGATCTCATCCATGAGTTTCATCTGCTGCAGGACTCTCTTACTAGCGCAATTTCAGTATCCAGTGCACACATGATGGTATTAACTAATCCCCTTTGACGGACACAAGTTGGCCCTTCTTTATCCGTCGATTTTGCCATTTCTCAAAAGTCCTGTTTTATGTAAGAGAGAAAAATGATGCGTTGAGGAGATCTGTATGAGGATACAGAATTTTACACTCGGTTAGATTCTCAGCATACAGATTCTCGGTTAGATTCTCAGGGCGTCAGAGATTAATTTTCATGACGATGTTGAAGACGAGTAATCATGTGTAGCTCTTCTCTGGACTATTTATTCTGTTCTGCAATTTAAGTGTGCAGTTTTCTCTGCTACGCATAATACTACGAGTAAAAAAACCGCACGAATCTATAAAGCTAAACAAGTTTGGAAGTGGACACGTGCTGCGCACGGGCAACACCGTCCATTGTATTGTGGGAAGCAACTTCCATTGACGTAACGTTGTGTTACGCTACTTCTATTTACGCGACGTTCACTGACTACTTCATTAGCAGTATTTTTAGCTATAATCAAGTACAACTACGCGAGCTCTAAAACCCATTACAAAGCTCTCGTGCTCGTGGCTGCAAAGTTTCCTTCAGTCGGAAAACTGCGGCATTATTAGTCACTAGCACACAACCATCAGATATCAGCTCGAGTACACAGCACAATTATAAAAAATCAGTTTTCAATTTCACTTATAAGTACATCATGTTTATGTTTTTGATACATGTTCAATGCATTCATTTTACTTTTCAGCAATTGCTATTGACATGAAGGAAAGAGCCGCCTCAAAGGACAACGCAGAGCTGGCCATGGAAGATGTCCAGAAGTGGATAGATGAGAACGGACCCATTCCTGACAAAGCCATCATCTTCGTCAACACGGGTTGGGGCAAACGGTGAGCTTATGAGTCTTAGATGGAACATAAAGAAGTGCTGGAGAAAATTTCTTGAGTGCCCAACCCCTTCCTCGGCAAGGGCGAGTCAGCTAACTCGCTTTCACTTATTTCATCTTTGCACGAGCGCGACGGGTAACCCCGTCCAAAACATTATGCATCAAAAGCAGCCGCCGGCAAATATTTATACGTCGATTCAGAACCTCTAGGCCAACAATGAGTTTGGTATTGGAAATAATATTGAAAAGCAATGAAAAATTGTCGGAAAAGAAACATTTTCCTACAAAATAGGTTTTTAGGGAAGTGGTCGAAAAATAATTTATTAGGGTAGTGTAATTTAGTATTCTTTCATATTAGCATCATAGTAAAATGTTAAAGAAATGTCTTCTCCAATTTTTCAATTTTTCGAAACAGTTCAAGTTCATCACGTGTTAAATTAATTAAGAAGAAATTCACTCAACATTTTACATTGGAACACTGTCAAACATATAGACTCCAGAGGTATTACATTATAACGATTTACGGTGTTCTAATCAAAAATGTTGGGTGAATTTTTTCTTAATTTAACACGTGATGCACTTGAAGTGTTATAGAAATGCTATTGTGGTGTTTACTTTCGAGTGAATTCGTTGCACTGATGGCAAGCATTGAAGGCCGTAAAGCAGTTTGTGCTTAAAATGCAAATAAGTAAGACTGCGCAGCAGAAATTAGCTATACAGATTTTACTATGGAGGAATGAACGGTCTGAACATCTTCTCGATTTCAGGAAATGGGATTTGCTTCGTAAGAATTTAGGTAAGACAATTTTTTCAAAAATAATAACGAAATGAAGTCAAAGAACATTAGGGATACCATTATGTGTCCGGGCAACGTGATTATAGATTAGCTGAACAATCGGTTTTTATGTTTCAGTGGCGTTAATAAAAAGTTTTTTTCAGGTACCACAACACAACGGCCTACTTTGGAACCGATACGAACGACAATAGCAAAGTGCGCTTCCCAGGTAATAAGAATTTTATCATGAGTATTCTGAGTTGATAACGAAGAAGCTTAATAATAATTTCTATGTCAAGTACTTTATGGTTAGTTAATGTTCATGAAATAATGAGATTACCCCAAGAGCGGGGGGTAGTGTAGAATATGTGAGTGCAAAAAATACGTTCAGATAGTTTTGTGCATGAGATGTTGCGGCATCGCTGTAACTATCCTGTGCTCTGTGTGAAGCAAGGTTCCAGGCGCGCTTAAGAAAAATTACTCAGGTGTTCAGTATTGAGTTCAATCTATTTTCGGTTTATGTTAAAAACCGTGTTTCTTGTAGACCACCTTCGAAGGCGTTGAGGAGAACGTGTGTACCATTAGGATATACCTGAATCCACGGGCAGCCAAATACGACGAATACCATTTTGGCGCCACCGATGACATCGGATATCAGATGGCACTTTTTACCCACTTCATATACTTTTGGCCTTGTTGTTTCAATTTGGTGCAACTGAATGGTCATAAAGGAGTGACATTAAACTTGCAAAGGATAACAAATAAGCTGTGTTCATTCCACGATTCGTGGGAACATGTATCTACAGTTTCAACAAAGTTTTTGGAATAAACGTCAAAGTAGAGCTATACGATCAATACTTAGTTGCTCAAATTTACATTTATTTTGAAGTAGGATTTTCCGCATCGATGAGATGCGTTAAGTAGTCATGTGATCCCTTTTCTCTTTTACTATTCTTGAATTCCTTCCTTACTCTTTCAACTCCTTTGCGAGTTCAGTTTAGAGGATAACGGCTACGTAAATTAATACTGATATCTGACACTCTCAAATTCACTATTTTTGCGATTAGATATTCAACATTGAATTTATACGCGTGGGTGTTAGAGCGCAATGATTCTTGAGACATCTACTTCAAACACACATTCTCTCAACATAGACTGCTCTTAAATTTCTTTTCTCTCCTTGATTTTCTCTAGCAATTTTCCTACATGGCAGGTCTGAGCCCTGAGGTGGCGGAGTTCTTCGCCAGCCACTACAACGAGACCGGCCGCCGCGTCGTGGGCGTTGGCATCGACACGCCGTCCCTGGACCCGGGCAACTCGAAGACGTTTCCCGCTCACGTCATTCTTAATGCAGAAAATATCTTTTTGCTGGAACACGTCGCTAATGTTGACGTAAGTCATACTGAAATAGCACTTGAGGGCTCGATTAGGATGAATGATGAATATCTGTCAGGCTGACTCTCGTAGTTCCAGCAATTGAGCAATTTCTTACCAACTTAACGATGAATTCTGCAAAAGAAATGGAAATGTTTTATTTGACGCAATGCATCTATGAATCGTAACAAAATATAGGTATCTTCTTTATTTTAAATTACCTCTGAGATACCCTAATATTTGTACTTAACTCTACTCGTGAGTGGATTGCAGCGTATAAAAATATTGCAGCTTATGTCATTTACGAGAATAAGGAAAAATGCGGGTCAGAAATTAGTTATGCAGACTTCAAAGTTGTAAATAAAAATAAGATATTTACTCAGTTACACAGACTGTGCTCGACCTAATAAAATAAAAGAATTATGACATCACAGTGTCATCAGCTAGTGCGCTACGTTCACAGTACAACTTTCTTAAATTTGATGCGCTGATGTGGAGCATTGAGGGCAAAAATCTTCTGTTGATCGAAAGTCTGATCAGTTGGTTGCTGGCATGGGAAACAATCCATGTTCGTGATTGAAAATTTGTTTTTGGTCAATCTTCAAAGTTCACCTAATCCATAGGAATATGAGCGTCGAATAAGAACAGAGTAAAATACGAACTAACTTCTCCTTGGAATTTTAGGAGCGCACGATTTTTCGTATAGGAGAGAAATTAAATTTCTGTCAAAAATTATGTTAAAATCCAAGTAGCCTGGAAATAACTGGGACTCATGTACTCTCGTATCAGGAGCTGCCAGCCAGAGGAGCAGAGGTGACAGTCTTGCCCATCAAGTTCACGAAGGGGACAGGAGGACCGACCAGGATCCTCGCTCGCATATCTGACTCTATTTCGCCCAACACCCCCACCTCAATCCCAGAATCTGAACAACCCAAGACCTCAGATCCAGGAACCCCAGCTTCCATCCTAGAAACTGGGCATTCTAAAACGTCAGATCCAGCTGAATCTGCCTCTATTTCAGAATCTGGACAACCCAGAACCTCAGATCCAGTGAACCCTGCTACCATCCCAGAATCCGAACAATCCAAAACCTCAGATTCAGCGTCTCCCGCCTCTATCATAGAACCTGGACAGTCCAGAAGCTCAGGTCCAGAGTCTGCGCAAACCCACGACTCCCGCCCAGCCAGCGTGGACGTTCAGAACTGAAGACCTGGAAGCGGTTCTTCCTCAAAGCTCTGCCTACTCAGCTTGAGCTCCCATCTGCCTTCATCCCTTCTACTTGCCTCACTGTCGCTCTGTCCGTCCTGATCAATCAGTCCTCTCAATAGACATATTTACATGTAAATATACTTTACTTTCCTTTGTCATTACAAACGAGACGGGAAAAATAGGCCTAGGAAAGCTACGTCCCTTAGTGTAGAATCATAAAAACGAAGAAAATATGTACATTTTCCAATGGCATCATTTACAGCAGTGCATTCTTGAAACCATTTTGTCAATTGAGTGTTTCATCGCTCGCTGGGCTGTGAAGCTCACATATTAAACTTATATATGTTCCATCAATCTTTTTATGAAGCAGTGAAGAAACATATATGTATACCTCCCTTGAATTATGAATTTTTAGCTGTTATTCCTCTTAATACTCTTAGCTAAGAGAGTACGTCATAGGGAAGTGGAAGTTGGTGGGGTACCAGTGAGCGAAAATTCCATATCCAACATCCTTTCGTTGTTTCATTCAACTTCTTGGCAGAAACAGAATTCAACAGCCCAGCTTATTGTAATATTGCTTTGGGTCTCGTTGTTTCACTGTATTATTCATTTCCTCTCAATAAAACATCAAAAGTAGAGCACTATCATGTATAAAAACTTTTCTTCGCATTCTTAAACGTTAGCCGTTTTATGAGAAGCATACTGTATTAGTACAAGTGAAGAATATCTAATTTCTCGTACTTCTAGCTGTTTTTCAAGCAACGAGTGTCAGACTCAACGCTCTGATTACATGCTTTTTACAGAGAGAAGCCTTTGCTTTCACGGAAGTCTACGGACTCAATCGACAAACAGTTAAGCGTGCCCGCTTTTTTTACCTGTACAGCGAAGTATAATTTCGGGCTTGAAAGTTTTTGTCAGATATTAAACACATTTTTGGTTTGAAACTACAAAAATACATTTGTATACTAGAGCTGTGCAAGGGCTCAGCGTGCACTCTGTAATCTCTTTCGCACCAGGAGGAGGTTTATCACATGTCTGTACATGATAAACTACGAATACTTGACTGTCAACTTCTTTAAGCACATACATAGATATTACGTAATAGGACCCTGATCTAGCAGTAGTCCTTTCATTACAGTAGTATGTTTCACTTTGAACTCTGTTGGATCATTTTGGGTGTTTGAATAGGGAACCTATAGGGATCTATTCGGTGTCAATTCATCCCTCTGAAAAGAATATAAATGGATGATCTGTCCCTAACCAAAAAATGTCATAATAAAAGATATTTGTTATGGGTTTATGTTGTGTCCTGTCACTAGATCACTATAAAAATGTCAGCAGGTTACGTAAACATTGTCGCCCACATACTTTCAACCCATGTC
The DNA here is from genome assembly GCA_030386875.1 of Morinoia aosen. Taxonomy (NCBI): domain Eukaryota; kingdom Metazoa; phylum Arthropoda; class Malacostraca; order Amphipoda; family Talitridae; genus Morinoia; species Morinoia aosen. The sequence goes on along the minus strand of CM059567.1, from coordinate 73,559,723 downwards.
AATGCATTTAAACTGACATGAGTGATGGTAATTACTTGAACTGGTGGATGGCGATGGGGTTGAAAGAGGATTGGGTTTAAGGGGAGATGATGGAGGGGTAAGGAGAAGTACTAGGTTGGCCAAAAAGTTCGTTCGATTTTACAAGGTCACCTTTCCGATCTAGAGATCGTTTTTATATTCTTATTCTCTAAATCTTGTATTTGGTCCAGTAGGCATATTTGCGTCAGGGTGTAATAAGCCTCCTAGTAGAGAAGTTCTGACATTTTTATTTGCATTCGAGCTCTTGAAATGGTGGACGAAGCTTAGCACTACTGACATCGAACGCTTTTTTGAGGTAAAAAAGCATTCGATGTCAGTAGTGCTAAGCTCCTTCCACCATTTCAAGGGCACGAATGCAAGCAAAAATGTTGGAACTTCTCTACTTGGTGGCTCATTACACAAGACGTAAATAAGCTCGCTGCACCGAATACAGGATTTAGGAAATAAGAATATGAAAACGGTCTTTAGAGAGTCAGAAAGATGGCTTTCAAAAAACGAACGAACTTTGAGGTGAAGCCAATAGATTAACTGCAGGTTTAAGGGCGAATTATCCTTAGTGGGCAACTTAATTTCTTACGACATTTTTCGTCTTCGTCGCTTACAAGATTTCTCCATTGTTTCTTTACTCCGTAAATTCGTAAATTTAGTCCCGTTTTATTAGGCCATTTCTGAAAGACGAAGTCGGGTTTCGTGTTCTCGTATCATTTTCTTTCTTTTTCCCTAGCTGAGATGCACAACCTTCATCCCACTTCCAGCACCGCCACTACTTGTTCTTGAAATCTATTTCAGGGTTAGGTTCTTGGCAAAAATACTGAGGAAGCTCAAAAAGGATATGTAATCCAACAGAGTGGCGACGTCTATAGCAGTTTGTTTTGGTGATTTTAAGACCCAGACGTCTTTTAACACCATCTAAGGAAATGAAAAATTGTAGTAAACTTTACCTCCCAAGGAAATAAATTTACTGTTTTATTAAAGTGGTCAAAATTAATCCATATAATCATGTAATAATTTTTTTTAACTTAAACTCAGTAATCGTAAACCTAAGAACGAGGAAACTAAGTGCCAATAATAAAAGTACTCGAGTATCACAATCTGAAAATTTCACAAGCCGTGGAATTTTCGACTCAAAATTCTCGCCTAAAAAGCCGAGGTAAGCGCGGCTTAGTAACAGGTAAAAATAAAATTTACATTGATATCAACGAGGATGACACCCGGGGCGCAAATGAGAGTCAGGTTTTTTAGAGTTTGTCCTTCAAGTTGGTTCCAGGCGTGGCAGCGTGTGAGTGAAATCAAGTCAAATAGCCGCGGATGTCTGCCTCATTCTCTCGCGAATCTCGGGTGGCGGCATTAATTATGTAGAATATTTCATAAAACTGCTAGGTGGTGAAGAATGTCCTCCGAACTAGTTATTAAGTTTTAGTATTTGTGCTCACAAAAAAATTGTGTAAAATTTCGCGCCCTGAATTTTAGTTGTAGAATTATTTCTTACTGTCCATTTTACTTTCGACATTATTCACTGCTATCACAGATGCCTAAGCTCATAAGTCAATGTACGAGGACGCTGGCAGAAGCGTTTTTTATCAATGCATCATCGCATTTTTTAGCTTTGAAATGCATTATCAATCTTTGATTAACTTAACTAAGGGAATACATCTGCTTTTTTTCTCAACCTTTCGTTCAACCAGTGCAGATGCTATCTTAAAAACCATGTGTTTATAGCAACTAAGGATCTTCATGTTGAGATATTGGTAAAACCAGCGTCGGTGATTTTTGTCCCAACTTCACTGGAAATAAACTCTTTTTTCTTCATATGTATTTAGAATGAGAGAGAAAGAGAGTAATGAGGGAGGTGATTTGAGAGAGAGAAATGAAGAGGGAGAGGTTGGAAAACATCTCTGGAAGATGCACAGCATGAAAATCCCTAGCAAGTCTCTCTAGGAAAAACTGCCTCCTTTAGGCTGGGGCACACTCTGACCATAAGGTGGGTCCAAGTAAAACCTCCTTTCTAGCAGGAGGCATTGGTCAGAGTCAGTCACGGCTAAGCCAGCATCGCTTCACGAGCCGATATCCGGATCATTTGCAGTAAGCGGGTCAAGCTTACAAAAATTGAGTACGAAGTGTGTAGTGTAAAAATAAATGTTCATTGTAGTTGAAAATCCGAAACTCCCAGACCTGTGAACAAGATAAAATAAGTACCTTGTTTAAAGTCGGTCAACCGTTTACAATTTGTGTGTTTAAGGGACCACAACTGCCGTTCAAAGAATATTAACGTAGGGAGAAGATAAAAATTGAGAACTTCTCAAACGGTCGATCAAATAACAATTTACTCGGCCACTCGAGATAATTTTTAGGTATTAAATTATTTATAACTGATTTTAAGAACTTAGATACTATGTGAGATGGTGAGAAGACCGTTCACAGTTTGGGATAATAAAGATAAAATTCGTTAAGGGGATAGCTGAGTTAATTAAAATACGCTAAGTTAAGCGACTTCAAAAGTAAGCTCTTACTGCTCTTTAATATATTTAAATAGTGGTATTTAAATCCATACATTACTTCTCGTTATATGCTTTTGCAAATTGCTTAAATTTACGGCCAGCAAGCTGTTGCTATCTGTTGTCTGGCTACTTCTCTGCGGGCAGTCGCAGCCTTGAGAAAACAACCGAAGTACCAAAAGACCAATAAGGAAAACACGAGGAGCTCGCAGACATGGCATGAAGCAAAAAAAAGGAAGCAGCAGGATTGGCTCTGCAGTTCAGGTTTGCCTTCGGCACCCCCGTATTTGTGGTCGCTCAGACGAGAGAAAGAAAAAACGTCTATTTTAAATAAAGTTGATACATGAGATTTATAACACATAGATTTCAAAAATGTCTTAATATAAAGGTCTTTAATAGATAGACAACCATACGAGGCGTACTATAGCCGTGCCGGAGTCTAATTATGTTATTGAGAAAGACAGTCAAGACATCACCTTTTTCATGGGTATTTTATCCACATGAGATGGCTGACAGCTTATAAGCAATTTAAATTCAACTAGAGAATCCTTCGGAATTCCTTAATTAAGAGTGGAAACGAAATATGAAAAGACAAAAAATGCTTTACCGCGAAACAGACTGAAACACCGTCATAAATGATTATCAAGGAGTGAGAACAGGTTAGTCAAAAAGCAAATTATAAATAACATCGCGCTACACAACACTCACATCTAGACACTCGTAAACAAACATTTCATCCAAAACGAAATTCATAGCTTGTTCATAGTACGGACCGAAAGATAATTTTTTTTACGAATCATTTGCTCAAATTGCTCTTTATTTCATGTCTGTTCCTCCGGGGTAGTGATAGATCTATTTTTGCAACAGCTAGCACGTGCAATAAATTCATTTACTGAACTATCAAGTTATTTCTGAAAAATGATTCAGTTTTATCTGGTCGGTCGCAGAGCATTAAGTGAAATGTAATGGGCTTTGAGGCTTTGTTTTTACAGAAAAAAAAGATACATATATAAGTAAATGTAGATGTATATGTGTGTATATATACACATATACACATACACTTACACAAACATTCACTCGTATACATATATATAAATATATACGTATAGAAAATGAATATGATAAAAAATAATAAAAATTATAAACAATCTTCCTCCTACTACATGGAAATGACAGCTGTATTGTCCAATGTAACCGAAAGAAATAACTTGAAAAATAAATTAAGAATAAAAAAGAAAGACTACGAAAAAGGAAAAAATGAACTATTTTTTGATTTTCAAAAAGAATTTTAAGGGAACAAGTTATAGTCTAAGAACAACAATAAAAAATATCTCGGATCTCACATCCTCTCGGTATTCTCTTCAGCATCATACTGACATGGGTACACGGGATAAAGTAGAGATGGCCGGCTATCACTTATGAGTAACAAATATAAGGTAGAATTACAATGTTAATAATGATGGTAATTGAGACACCCGTAAAATTGCGGTCATATAAGTACAGATAATTGAACTAATAGGTTTGCTTTAGGTCACCCAGGTAGACCGACACCAGGTATCAGGCACTAACACCCTCAGATCAGATCGTCACACTTCATCGGCTGGAAATTCAAAATCGATCTACGTAGCATCTTTCGATGTAATAAAATTTTACCTAAAGAGTACCTCCTGTATTCTAATGAAGTTAAACATTGAGCTGTTTATTATGAAATTATAATTTATGAGCTGCATACAAATTAAAGAAAAAAATTTGTGTGAGAAATTATTTGCGATCAGGAATTGCAAGAATTGATGAGCTTTCGAATCACGAGGCACGACTGCAAAGAATTATTTCATGAGTGCCTGTGCTTAACGAATGCAAAACTCACCACTGAGGACTTAGAACAGTTGTTGTTGCTCTGAGAGAAGCATTGAGAATAAAATTCAAAATTTTCTCAAATTTTGAATACGAACTCCGACAATTATTCGCTAAATTCGAATCATTATTAAGACACGGTGGTAAAACTGTTCCTTTCTGCGATTGACCTTGGAACATTCTGCTTAATTTCAATCCGCAATCATTTACACTCATATCAAGATGCGCTACTAATTATATAACACTCGTATTTGATTGTAGTCTCAACGATTTGCAAGCATTTTTTTACAGGTATAGGAGGATAAATTTTACAGACCTGTTTTCTGAAGCAACACTGCGTTCTTCAACAGCTCGGTAACCTGTTATTATCAGATAATGAGATCCTTAGGAATCGAAGGGCAGCCTCTCGTCTCATGCTCTCTAGAAATATTTATATGCACGAATAATTGCGGGTCATAGATTTAGACTCAGTGATAGGACGCTAGCTTTTTTATTTTGTTTTGAACAATGCTTGAATGAAAGCATGTCGACGATAACATCTACAGTAAAATAATTGCAAGCATTTTTTTGTTCAAGCACACTTCTCGTTTAGTGTTATCACTTATTTTTATCTGATCGAGAAAATAAAAAAATATCAAGCAGCAAGTGTAATATCATGAAGAATACTTGGCGTAGCTATTGGCACATCTAAAGCAAAAAATATGAGAATTGATTGCTATTTTGTGGCATGAGAACACTATGCTAATTGTAAGTTACATGCAAGTTTACAGCTGGATTGAGAGCTTGATCTCCGGAAAATATCGACGCGTATATCATAGGGACTGCTGCAAATATTATTAAACTGTCAGGACGGTGGGTATCCTTCTTGTTCTTTAATCAAAGTTCTCGTACGGACTTGAACTTTACGTTATTATTCGAGAAACTAACATTTGTGGGAACTATTTACTTGTTCTAAAACATGTTATCTACTTAGACTTTTTTAGCGTATCAATTTTGAATCTGTTTCTCTAGGACAGCCCAAAATTTCTCTATACCCTAAAGACGAGAGTGAGAAACTGTTAAGAGATATTTCTCTGCAGTACCCGGCCATGCAGTACTACAGAACTTTGACTAAACTGCTTTAGACGGCATGCATAAATTTAACCATTGGTCTCGAACTGGCATCAAGAATCTTGAATCCTTGAGTTTAGGGTGATCGAATGTTCAACATTTACATTGATCAGAGAGAATGGTCTCTGAACTGATTTCATCTTTTTTACTCTGCTGTATAGCTTGGTGAAGACAAATGCAAGTTTTCTGCATCTGAAAAGTTCTCATTCGTAAGACTTATCACCACTTGAAATAAGTTCTTTTGAGAATGAAGATGCTTCCTCGGATATGAATTTTGAGGAAAAGGTCAACTTAAAAAAAGGAAAAGCTTATTGACAACTGTGCTGTTCCAAGCAACTCATAATTTTAAGGTAGAATCCACCTAGTTCCAGTTTTTTTCGAATTTTGTTTTCTTAGCCACGCGCGTCAAGTTTCAAGTTTCATGCAAATGGTATCATAAAAACCTCACATTATTTAGCAAATATCATGCAGCAAGTGTGCAATTTGTAATATTTCTGTGGAGCTGTTCAAATAGCAGTGAAGAGTTTTGTGGTTTTCAACTATCGTCAACCTGAACTTCATAAATTCTAGAAAATATTGTTAAATGAAACCTGAAAGAAAAAGTTCCACAGATCATAAAATAACGAAATGAGTGTTGAAGAATTCAAATGTGGACTTCGATCAAAATTCAAAAAATAAAATTCTTAATAAATTAGGGAACAGTGTTCAGTGTTCACTTTCATTTACTGTCGCATCAAACTTGTGATATACACAGAATTGTGACGTCTCCGACTAATTCGTTTATTATTTTAGAACTTTAATCTCAATAAAATCAAATTCTCCCTTTTAGCTCGAATTAAAATTAATTTCTTTCAAAAATCAATATAATTCAGCTTATTATTTGCTTAGTTCGATTCACCTCTTCAGTAGTTGCTACGATATCAATCAAATTTCATCCCAAGGCCTTGACAGTGCGGTTGGTATATAAGAAGCGGATGCGTCACGTCTAGGGAATCTGAGTGGTCAACTCCAATTGGCGGAAGGCAGTCAGGATAGCTAAAATGTTCTTTATTGTTGCACTTCTGGTGCTGCAAGTACCTGCAGAAAGGCTCGTGGACACGAGTCACTCAGTTGGTGAACACAGCGCAATATATGTTAACTTCACACCATTTAAAAGAACGAGGTTCCACTAGGGATGGCAAAATCCTGAAAAGACTCTGTAGTGAGTACAAAAATGTGGGCATCGAATTAAGCTTTTTAACATCGAACAGGAGAAGTCATGGGGTTGTTTACGTTATTGAATGTGGAGTAAGTAAAATACAGAAAAATTATTTTTCCGACAACAGGGCTGAAAGCTTCGACGTCTCCTTCAACGAGCACATAAGTCTAGCCTACTTATATGGACGCTCCTCGACACTTCAATCATGACAAGAACACGGTCGATGAAATACCCATTGAAGATCTTGTTGGGCCAGGTAATTTCATTTTTAAGTAATTTCGTTAGCTCTTTGGTTTATTGCAATAATCAGGGTGTCAAGAATTGAAACAACAAAGAAGATGCTTTATTATTTACCTTTGCGACTGAAGACTTTAATTGGCTATTCCTTCAAATTAGAAATTAATCTATACGAACAATTTGTGATAAAAGAGCTTTAGTGCACTTGAAAAATTGAGCAAACTTTCATGTATTATACCGAATTTCTTTGGCAAAAATTGTATTAGAGTTCTTTCATTTCATGCACTACAACACGGCAAATTTTCCCAGCATTGTTTCCAGAGTCGATGCACAGATGAAAAAAGAAAAAAAAAGAAAAAGAAAGAAAAAATGTTTATTTCCAAGTTGCCACATGAGATACATGCCAACATATTGGCTTTTAAAAGTTTCTTAATATAGGACATCCTAAAACAAATGTTCCATACGAGGAGTACTAATTGACAAACCATTCGAGGTGTACAAATAGATAAGCCATACGAGGCATAATAATTGACAAGCCATCCGAAGTGTACAAATAGATAAGCCATTCGAGGCATATTAATAGACAAAATATACGAGGCGTACTAATAGACAAACCAGACGTGGCGTGCCAATAGTCTATCTCTGTCAAGGGTAGTTGAATGAGAAATAAAAAAATATACTCTAAAAATATGCAAAGCCCTATCACCATCAAAAACATATTTCATATCTTCTCGATATTCACCACAACATCATCCGGACGTGGGTACATGGGAAAAAATGGAGATACAGTGTAAGCCGGTTACCACTCATGATTGACAAATATCTACAAAATATTGGCAGAAGTGGGTAAACAAACGTATACTCAACATCAAAATTCACAGCTTGTACAACATACGGACAGAAAGATAATTTTACCACGGTTCATATGCTCAAATTGCACTTCATTTCATTAATTATATTTGTCATTAATCCGATTCACAGGAACGCCTTCTGGGGAAGTGATACATCTATTTTTGAATCATTTCGCTAGTGCAATAAAATTTACTAACCGGATGGTTTTTGCGTAAAGAAATGAAATAGAAACATGTATATCTATTTATGTAGATACATATAAATACCTACACACGTACACACATATTAAGGAGATCATCCCAGTTGGACAACTTTTTTCGTCCGATTCGTTTGAAAATTGGCCAGTATATGTCTTTTGTGAAAGTAAACCTTTTTTACTCATGTCATTTTTTCGATTTAGGCCTTATTTTTTTTTGGACGATAAATGAGTTTTTTGTTACATTTTATGTATATTTCAAAATGTATCTCCTCATTGAGTTTTGATGCTAGAACAAAAACAAAGACAGTTTTAGAATCCTTGAAACATTTCTAACAAACTCAGTAGGGCTTTTTTTCAAATTCAAATTTTTTCAATTTTTTTGAAATTTTTTGAAATTTCTGAAATGAACAACAATTTTTTGGGTTTAGAGCTATATATTTTTTTTGTTTTTTGAATGTATTTTTCTTCGGTTAACGATAGTCGCCTTTACATAATATATTAAATTTGTCGTCTATTCTGAAGTGATTGTTCTTTCATTTAAAGTTTAATTAAGAGGAATAAAAAAATAATGCTAGAAGCAGGGGTGCATGGACTGCATGCTGAACATCATTATTCCCTGTAGGTAAGTAATTTGCCATCTCAGTTTCTTATCAAGGTAAAGCAATTGGATAACTTTTTGACCTTGTTTCTGGGGCTAATGTTATGTTTTTTAGTTTTTGGTGGTTATTTTATTATGAAAGATTTTCACCAGTTACATTTTCATGAACGTTGAAACTGACGCAAGCATTGTGTTGGGCTCATTCACTTCTGGATTAATTGCTCCTAAATAAGTTTCTTCGAAAGCTCATATATATTTTTTTAAATACAATGTCAATTGTACGTTTGAGTGTTTCGTCGTGTATGACTAAATGACGAAATTAAATACATTTAAACTATCGAAAGCTTAGCCACACGCAAGTAACAGCGTCCGTTGTGAAGTAGTGGAAAGCAGTACGCGTGTGCAGCGTTGCAGTGAACTAGTTACTCCCGTAAAAACTCTCGGCGATTCCATCTATTTAGTAAATCTCTACGCGTTCTAAAACTTATTGCATCTCGTTCGTACAAGGGGTAGAAAAAGTTTTTTTAGTCAAAAAACTAAGCCGCTTTATTGGTCATTACGATATACCTCTTCACCGAGGCACAGGGTATTTGCCAGCTGACTTTGAAAGTGTGTGATATGGATGCGATCTCACCACGGTGCCCGGTGTATTTTCATCATACCGCAGATCTCTGGTGTGAATCGTTTACGGAGATGAGGTTAGAAGAAACTCTTCTATTCGCTAAGCTTGCCGTCATTTCTTCCGCTCGTTCTCCTTCGGTTAAAAAGCTGATTAAAAGATAAAAACACAAATGGAGCGATCAGTAACGATGTTTCCTTTAATCTGACATCAACGTGAGGGTATATATGCTACACAGTGATAAAACTCAACTTTTAATTTCAGTTCAGTTAAGTCTATGTTATTTGATATGTGTTTAATGTATTCATTTTACCTTTCAGAAATTTCTATTGACATGATGGAAAGAGCCGCCTCAAAGGACAACGCAGAGCTGGCCATGGAAGATGTCCAGAAGTGGATAGATGAGAACGGACCCATACCTGACAAAGCCATCATCTTCGTCAGCACGGGCTGGGGCAAACGGTGAGCGCTTGAGCAGCATATGAGCGGCGAGCGATCATCAGGGAAAATATGGAGAACGTATAAAAAATAAATTTCGTGAAGTTTTGCAATGGTTAAGTTAGCTTCTTCTTACAGTAGATTAGTTGTATTTTTAAACAGAACAAAAATACCGTGGAGGTTTTCGCCCCTTAGTGCACTCCCTGCATTGTTATCATTCACCAAAGGTCATTTAGTACATGTTGACTGAATAGGGAGTAATCTTCAAGTCAGAACTCCGTATCCGTACCCGACGAAAAATAGCGAATAACTTGTATTTAGTTAATTCTACATGCCAAGTAATGCTTTTCTCGGGTTTGAGATATGTGCAAAGGAATAGTTATCAAATAAAGTCAAAATAAATGATCCAACATCACGTGTCCTGTATATCACTAAAATACCTTATCTACATCTTCACATTTTTAATTTCAGTAACATTTATAAAACATTTGTTTCATCAGGTACGACAACAGAACTGCCTACTTCGGGACAGATCCGAACGATGTCAGCAAATTGCGCTACCCGGGTGAGTAGTTTTCCTCATCAACGTTTCAAATTTCAAACAAGAAGCTTGAGTGAAGATGGGCTTCTCATAATAATTTTTTCGTCAGTTACAAATTATACGAGCTTCTCCGCGAGGAAAACCCCGCTATAATATTTTTGAGGCAAGCAAATGCTTTTCGATGGTTGCATGCGTCCGATGGCGTAGTATCGATGTAATTGTAGTCTGTGCATGATGTGTAGTAAAGCAAGATTCTCAACTTTTTTTTGCAAAGGAAAATATTCAAAACGCACAGTGATAATTTGAATTCATTTAAATGTTCAAATACAATGATCAATAGCGCAGCATTTCGAAAAGGAACTGAGGGAAAGTGTTCTAGGAAAAATCCTGGAATGTTGACAACCGCATGCCTCAAACGTTACATTTTGGAAGACCCGAATAGTTCGAATATCAGATGACACTATTTCACAACTCGATATTTCGCATGTCTTGTTTCTTTGGTGAGGCAGTGCAACAAAAAGACTAAGTATGCGCGAATGTAAATTGTTAAAATGTTGGAAATTAACAGTGCTCGTGCCACGACTCGTGGAAGCATGCTCCTCTAGGTAACGTGAGGACTTTAAAATGAACACCATAATGAGAAATACAGCTCATATCTGCAAAAACCTATATTAATTGTTAAATAGCTGTTTGACAAGTACTCATTTGACACTTTTTAGCTCAGCTGCTCTTACACACGCAGAATAGAATGTAGCGAAGTGCTATATTTTCTTACCTGTTAATATCGTCCTGCACGCAATGATAACGATTTCTGAACAGTGTTCTAAACTTCTTGCCAAGTACATTTTAGATCCTAGCAGCCACGTGGGCTTAGGCTGATATCATGGGATGCACTTAAATTCATTATTTTCGTATTTAGGAATCTAACATTGATGCTGTACGTAAACGTGTGATATGAATACATTTTATTCAATATTCTCCATAAATACTCGCTGGAAAAATCCTAATATTATGATGGAAAATATCAGATTTCATTTCCTCTGATGTTCTTAGTAATTTCCCGCGCCGCAGGTCTGAGCACTGAGGTGGCGGAGTTCTTCGCCAGCCACTACAACGAGACCGGCCGCCGCGTCGTGGGCGTTGTGGCATCGGCACGCCGTCCCTGGACACGGGCAACACGAAGACGTTTCCCGCTCACGTCATTCTTAATGCAGAAAATATATTTTTGCTGGAACACGTCGCTAACATTAACGTAAGTCTCTGTGTACTAAAACTTAGGGGCTCGATTAGGTTGAGTGATGAATATCTATTTAGCACTGACTCCCTCGAAATTTAAGCGTATGAGAGTTTTCATTAAATTGTAAAATCCATTTCTGGTATAGAAATGTAAGTATTTTTACAAGACTGAAATCCTTGAGTGGACAAAAATAGTAATTGGCTAATTTTCATTTTGATTTACCTTCGAAATGTTTGAACTCAAAGCTTTTCATTTTTTGATATATTCAAGTTTGTAACTCTATTTGTGAGTGTGTGATTCTCATTGTTTCCTAACAAAATAACGAAAGCTAAACCTAGGAAGAAAAGGGAATACTAAGTGCAACACGAAGTAATTTGAAATTCTCTGAGTTATTTGTGCTGATTTGACAATTTAAAAAAAATAAAAGAATTATGTCACAGTGGCTGATAGTGTCACCAACCAGAGTGTGAACTACACGATAAAACTTTCTTAAACTCCACAGACTTTCTTAAACTAACAAACGTATGGGCGGAAATCTTTTAATGATCGTCCAACCTAAATCTATTCTCCAGAGAAGCAAATCAGATGATTGGCAGCGTTGGAAGCCGTATCGTTTCTTGTACTTCGTACTCAAAGTTCAGCTGAAACACAAGAAAATGAGCATTGAATGAAAATAGGATAAATATTATGAACTGAGTTCTTAATATACCTTTAGATTCCCCCATTTTTTACGTATGTCAGTAGTTTAATTTCTGTTCAACTCGGAGTAAATACAATATATTGAAACCAGCATAGCCTGGAAATAACTAAGGCTCGTGTACTTTTTATCAGGAGCTGCCAGCCACAGGAGCAGAGGTGACAGTCTTGTCCATCAAGTTCACGAAGGGAACAGGAGGACCGACCAGGATCCTCGCTCGCATTCCTGACTGCATCCCGCCCAACACCCCCGCCTCCAATCAAACCAACTCCTCCACTTCCGTCCCACCCAACTCCTCCACCTCCATCCCGTCCAACTCCTCTTCCACCCAATCCAACTCCTCTACCTCTACCTCCACGCGGATAGGTTCATCCTTTGATATCTGGTAGCCTAGTGACATCTCATCGTTTGTTCTCTGAGCTGCCATCTGCCTTCATCTCTCCGTCCAGCCTCACGGTCGCTTCGACCCATGGAGCTCCCCACGCTTCGACCACATCGGTCACTGAACCCACCGATCCAACCCTTTTTAAATATAACGATCAATACTTATACCGAGAAAATTTTAGAATTTTAAAGTAGATAATTTAACATGTTAAGATATATGATGTCCTAATACATACTTATTGGGCCTATTTATGGTGTACTTTCTGACTTCTACGCATATTAAAAATGAGGAGTTCCAATTGGAGTGATACAACGCTTGAAACATTTTGAAAGATCGAGGTGGTTAGCGAGCCATATATCACTGGAAGCGTCTATTTTTTGGCATTTTCCTTTAGTTTGTTACATTGTGGTAAAATTTTATTGTAAATTCGATTTTTGACGACCTTGGCCCATTTATCCAGTTTGCGTTATTGAAAATAATTTCAATATAAAAAATAAAATGATAGGAAGAAACTCTACCTCATGTGACTCACATGCTCCAATGTTAAAATGAGGACTATAATTTAATGATATTGTTATAAAATACGTGAGTAAAGTATACCTCTAATCAACGTTAAATAATAAAATATGTTAAAATAAAATATTCTCCTTTGTTATTACAATGGGAATCCAAATCTTATTGAACACATTAAATTAGTTGGTTCGTTTTGCAAAGTGGGTTGGTCCGTCTCTCTGTCACGCTCTTAATTAAATTAAAGGATGCTTAATGACCGTATCTGAGATACGAGTACGACATACGCGTTTCATCAGTTCACAAGTACAAGAATATTTTAATCACGAGTACTATTAGGATGGATGTATTTGTTTTTCATAAATATCTGGAAGATTTTTCTAAAGAAAATATCGAATCCCGTCATTTTTGGCGAGTCGTGTACACTATATGGTGTAGATATAATTCAAGTAACGACGCGGGCTATGCACAAGCACTTCTAATTTCTGTCGGATCAGAAATAACCAAAGGAAACTGATTTTTGAACACTCGTTCGACAGAAATGTATCACAATATACCATCTAGGATTTTTCAAAGTCTGGTCAGTCTCGTTGTATTCGAAATCAACGATTAGGTGGAGCCACCTTATTTTTGCCCCTGCGACAAATGCTGCAAAATCTCCGACCACTCTAGCGACGTGGCGATTCCTATGAGCAGGTTTAGAAATGTAGGAGGCATTGAGTCAGCTCTGGGAAAACGGCATCTTCAGGGTAACTAATTTTCGCCCCTCCGATTCATCACAAATGGTACCAAATCTTTAACCACCCTCTTGACGTGGGGACTTTCACGATCAAACCTGGAAATTTGATGCCTTGCCCATCACCTGGATCTTTCTTCTACGCTCTAATTGTGCTGCCAGAAATATTTAACAGTACTTCGAATTTTTTTGTGATTTTTATACGTTGGATAAAGGATAATTTTCACATATAAATCATGTTTTCCTTCGGAACTATAAAATTCATCACTAGCTACAGTAGCAGGTATTATTGAGAGATAATTAAAAGGCTTCTGAAATGAGCCCAGGGCAGTCCAACGTCACAAGTTTAAGATGGTTTTTACACTTTACGTACATCTTAAGTTGTATTGCAGCTCCTAGACTCAGTGATGACACCTTTGATATATTGGGAGAAATTGTCGAGCGAAACTCCTTAAACGATCACAACGTTAGGATATGCAGGAGCAAGATGAGAAGCGGTAACCAATTTAGTACAAGGAAGTATGCGAGGAGTAGATCATACTTCGTAATTGTCATTCATGGAGCAAACTTCAGCAAGTACTCACTCTATTTCATGCCGAAGAAGTGCCTTACGCCTTTTATAGAACTCTAAGAGGAAATCAGTGGGAGGCGTCAATCCAGTGTACTTCAAGTGAAGAAATTACAATTTGAGGTAACAATCGCACAAAGGCATGTAATAATAAGGGTTCAAGTAATACCCAAACTAATTAAGAAGCTAGAGGCCCGTAGGCATACTTACAGGTTAAATGGCCCGGAGGTGAGGTTAATAGTTAAATGGCCAAAGGCGACGTTTCAAGTTAAATGGCACGCTAGCTCATGGTAGTTTAAAAGACATGTTTATAGCAAAAATGGAGCGAATACCAAGCTCAAGTCAAAAATGTCTTGAATAAATTAGAAAATGTTAAGTAGGGCAAGAAAAGGCCTATTATTTATTACTTAAGGTACAAGAAGACCAGTAGTGAAAGTGGTGTCAGCGAATGATCACAGAATATTTTTCATAACTTCGGAAGCGAGAATGTTAAAAGAAACGCGTTCCGCATCAAGTGTTATATGTTACGTGTAACAAAGAACTGATCAATTTAACGAGTATTTGAGCTCTTAGCCTCTTGAACTTTGATACTGATACTTCCGATGGTGGACAGATCGTGGTTGGAAACCGTTGCACTTCCGTGACCTCAAACAGCACTCGAAGGAAACTCATGCCCGTCACAAGCCGGGTCTGGAGTTCTGCAACGCGCGTCACATTATAATCCAGTTTGCGTTTACACATCCTCTAGTTCAAAAGCCAGCTGAAACATCGCAGCTGAGGCATGTATACGATAGGTTTTTGGAGTCCTGGAAAGAATGAAACTGCGCCTCCTTGGTGTAGGCTGCCCGTTCAAATAGTTGCAAAGTAATAGGTAAAATTTAATGCATTAGCACGTTTTCAATAATGAGAAAATTCAAGTTTTAAATAATGGAGTACTTTGAATGAAACACTCGACATACTCCTTTGAATTAAGAGATGTAGCTATTTCTCGTGACAAGAATACGGAGTTTCAGAACGAAAGGGTCTCATGTTCTCAATCTGTAGAACCGCCTTCGTTTTACAAACGACTTTCGATTTAAATATACACTTATTTACGTCACTTATTTCATGATAGATTGCAGATTGAAACAAAATTGCAAAATTTGGGATTTTTCATTAACAAGTGAAGTAAAATGAATTGTTCATGAATCTACGCGGCGTGGGAGCGCACCATACAGGGCAATGAAAGGCAGACCAAAAGAGCAATAATTTACTTTTGGTCAATACGTATTTACAAGTAATATAAAACATGTCACTAACAAATGTGACGAAGCTGCTCTAAGCTTAATCGCATTTGCTTGATAAATCACAAATGACACTACAGAGAAAAAAAACTTCCATCACATAAAAAAATCACCGAAAAAACTGGGAAGCATTGATAGGGTCACAAAAACATTTTACCGCCTCACTCATAAGACTAATTAATGCATCTCTATTTCAAAAACGTTACTCCAAAAAGACTGGCACAGCTAGTGATGCTTAATCTGCGGAGAGCACCCTTGGACAACTGGAACAAAAGCGGTGAGGAGGACAACTATCAGTAACAAGCACATGAGCAGCCTCATTTTCAAAACTACAAGGTTTAAAGTGGATCAAAAGTTACCAGTCATACAAGTTAGACAATACAACCCGACATCAAATTACACAATTCTATCATGCACAAGTGCACACACAAAAAAGGCAAGAGCAACCTTTAGCTACATAATTCAACACCTGAGCTACTGTATAAATTTAAGAACAGAACGATCTCGGGCACAAGGCAAGAAAAAGTGCTGGAGTGCGGCCTTTAGGCAGTAAAGGCTGACACCCACAATATCATCGCACATATTTAAAAACAATTTTATGACTATAGAGTTTTTCATCACACAAAAACAGGAGAACCATCATTGGAAAAAGTACACCGGAATACAATACACAGGCTTGTATATTTACACTAAAAACAATTACTACTTTAAACGCCTAACTCCCACGGCGCAGCTGAAGTTATCTCCTTCACAGTGGAATTAAGGACACTATGGTCGACAGGGAAAGGTTCGTATTACAACAGTGGACCAATTCATAGTCATAGTATAATGATTGAGTCATACAAAGAATGGCGCTTGCTCAATATTCCACGCACTAGACATGCAGCGTCATTAGATAAATCAGTTTCACCTGTATATATTAGCCCTGTATTTCGTTTTCTTATCGTCGAAAATTGTATCAATGCAGCGATTGACAGTGTTCTCTCGTTAATATTCTACATTAGTCACAAAACTACGAGTGGAAAATAAAAGCAAGACGTTCGAAGGAAATCGGAGCATTCACGTTACTCATAACAGCATTGGCTCACGTTAAAAGATTCAATAATTAGTCTAGTGACTAACTTCAAGTAACACAATAAGCCATTCCACAGCGCAATCTCAACAAAATTAAAGCATGTGTAATGTGCCTCACAGTCGCAAAGGGAGAATTTTTACACTTTTCTCAGACCAAGAAAATATGAGCGTTTCTAGGGACAGGAGAGTTAAGACCCCATACTTTACTCGATGGATAAGAGATATCTTCCGCTGACTTTGGCACACGTCATTGTCTTTATGGAAGCGATCTCATCATTTACAAAATGAATCTGCATTAAAATGAGCTCACAACACTTGAAAGTGAACGCAAATGCACATAAATCAAAAAATAATTAAATTTGAGATAATATGAATATATTTTTTCAGCTCAATGATCACAAGAGAGCTAAAAATAATACAGGGCTCAAAAATAAATTATATTACACAAACTCAATCTGTTTTTGATTTATTGACATAACTTTAAACAGCAGCACATACAGAGGTGGAGGTTCAAGTTCAACAAAATTGAGCATCAAATCCTGAGTGACAAAATCCTCACCGCAGAATCACTGGGGGGCTTCATGCTAGGAGACACCAGCGTATTTGACTTCATCAAAAGCTTTGCGGGCTTTCTTGAGTTCCTCGTTCATGTTGAGCAGTTCGTGCACTCGTGCAGCTTTCCTCTTGTCTTTCCTGACGAGGTAGAGCACGTCTTCCACCTGCACGCGCCCTGAACGACCGACCTCCATTGCTTGTTGCGTCTGTGATAAGGAACAGCGTTTAGACATGATTCCTCCCAATGATTATGCTTTGTAATGACTACCTTAGGCATCACGCTCACATAAAATGCCATGTGATATTGCTGAGGATAATCCTTGATATTCATCTGCATGCACATAACAAGGCAGCCCAAAGCCACAACTACCAAGGGGGAGCTGGACAAAAAAAGTTTCAAAGATGAAGCTACTACATACCTACTGCTGCTGATAATGTCAAAAACAGAAGCAATATGAAGTTTTACCAGTATAGTTACTTTACAAAATGTTATACTGCAACACAATATTAAGTAACTCAAAATGAAATGCCTAGTTACAACTGAGTATGTATTAAAAATAATTGGGACACTAAATACACACCATCTGCGTGATAAATTCCACTACAATGTCTTCAAGCATGTCAACGCTCTCAGTATACGGGTTCTGATCGTCACCAAAACCATACATCATGCACCGAAGCTCTTTGGAAAACAACCTCTTCCGAACTCCAGAACTTGGCCCTGCACTCTCTGAGGCAGCAACATCTGGGGTTTCATCATCTTCAAACTGAAAAGAAACAATAATGAACAACCTTTAAAATTGAGATTAAAACACTAAATGTTAATGTCACAATAAAATGAATATTAATGCTGTGTCTGCAAAGCTTTCTGGTAGTATCTCATTCTACTTACAGACCAAAGGTACACACCTGATCAAAACTCTCATCTGCAGTAGCCATTGTGGATCTCCAAGTCAACAGTGCCCTGGTGCGAGTGCAAAATCTTTTCTAATCAATCACTCTGTAATTTAAATTCATACATCTCATTAGACAAATAACTTGCAAAAAATTGTGGAATTTTTCTTCCCCCCCAAAAAACATGCCACATATTGGAATTATTATTATTATTATTATATAAGAAAGTTTTAGCCTCCCTTAACCACGACAAAGATGTTCCAAGAGAGGAAAGAGGAAGGCACCATTTAGTATGGAGTTGAGGGAACGCGGAATCTATGCACAAGGTGCACAGAAACAGTAAGCTAGGAAAGAAGTTCATGAAACAAGAAAAATGTTGAAGAAGAAAGTAGTAGGTGCAGAAAAACAGGACAGCAGTGAACCGAAAAAAGATGGTCCGTAACAAAACAAAACCTATTCTATTTCAACAAAAAAGAAAGCCTATCTAACCTTTAGCTCAGGCCCTTACATCGTCCCCCTGGGAGCGCTAATTCCCATAGATACAATAGTTGCATCCCCCTGAGGGGGCCACATTGTAATGGGGCGATTCACCAGTCTCCTAAACCGTGTTTGCTAATGAGATGGTGCAATCTGCCTATTCCCCTAACCCCTACTTTTTCTGTTTCAGAACAGATGTATCAATGTGAAATAGTTAAAGAAGAGTATTTCTAAGTGCAGCATTACAGTAGAGAGGCAAACTATTAAGAGCGGCATCATCCAGCAAGGGTAAGAATAATAGGCAGCAATAGGATAGAAATGAATGAATGCATAAGTTTATTTATTTACTGAAATATTCATTTGTAAATGATATTGATTGTTTGTTATGCGAGAGTGAGAAACTATGTACCTTATTGCTGATGTAATCATTAGAAGTTATTATTTATTATGCGTGGCGGATTGGCAGGAAGACCTCCAAATCGACCTCCAAATCGACGTCCAAATCGACCTCCAGATCTCCAAACCCCCGGTCCAGACCTCTGGTCCAAACCTCCGGACCAACCTCCGATTGGAGAGCGGAAGCAGAGGCCAACCGGGGTACTCCAGAGCCATCACCCAGAGCTCTGTGGTGCCAGCCTCTACAGCGTGAGACCGAAGAACAGCCTACAACGGCTGGTTCTTCCCCCGGCATCTCTTGCCGCTGCGGTACTCCACCTGCTGCCGTTATACTTCAGCACTCCCCACTGTTGCTGTACTTCGGCAAACCCTGCTGTTGCCGCACCCCGGCCTAATCTGTTGCTGCGGCGCCCCGGCCTACTCGGCTGCTGCCGTACTCCGGCATACCCTGCCGCTGCCGCACTCCGGCATACCCTGCCGCTGCCGCACTCCGGCATACCCTGCCGCTGCCGCACTCCGGCATCTGCCCCTCTGGCGCTCCTACCGCTCTTGCAGTCCGACAGGCCAAGCCTTGCGTCGGCCATTATTGCTGGGTAGAAAATCATCCTGGGGTTGCTGCTGTGCTAAATTGTTTCTGGTATGGTCGCCCACTGTGTTGTAACTGAAGGTATTCATTTGTAGGATTTATTGTAGGTAGGTAAATTATTACTGTCCGCACCTGGTTATTTTCCTATGTATATTTCTGTAATCATCGTTAATAGTGTATAAATAAACAAAAAAAAAGAAAGAATCGTAAACCCATTACTTGGGAGTGTCGGCTTATTTATTCACCTTGAGACAAGATAGGAGTCATAGGTAGGTTAGGTCTCTCACAACCAATGTACATTAGTGCTATGGATCTAGGTCACACATGTTGATGGTAGGAAGCCTACCTGTCCCCCAACAACATATTGAAATTTTTATGAACACAACCAAAGTCAATATCAACTGTATTAATAAATTCAACACTTCAGGGCTAAAATATAATACAAAAGAACCAGCTAAAGATTCTGACACTTGAATGAACCCCACAAAAAGGCCATTAGTATGATAAATTAATAATGTTTAACTAGTCACAAAGACAACCTAAGGACATATGGAAACTTCCAAGTAATAAAATAAAATAGCTATAGGAAACAAGAGATTCAGCAAGCACAATAGAGACTATAGAACATAACACATTGCTGCTACACCCAGGATTACTCTTAAATGAGTGCAGTCTGGGCAGAGAGAATTAGAATGATAGAAAATATAAGTTAGGTGTTTAGAGATTCTACTTCACCACAGTTATAAGGAATTTATTTCTGCTATACTGCCATATCATCACAGGTAACAAGGTACTTGAAGAATGTGATAACAAAGTTTACATATAAATTGGTTGCTAAGACAATTACAAATAAAAAATGCTGTCTAACGGTCTAACCTCCCTCTTCTGTTGACATCCTGGAACTGATCTCAGTTACAATCATGCAATGGCGTCCATTGTTCCATTAGCACAAGTGCTACTCCCTGGTAGTTTTTGGTATGCTGTATGTTTGGATATATGCATTTTTTCAATCTAATTTGAAACTGAACACAATAAAAATGACACGTAAACATCACATTTATGTAATAGGAAAGATCCAGTCACTCATAAACTACATGCTCAGCAAAAATGATGTAAAGCATTAACTCTTAACAATGATCCTTTATTCTTATACAGCTGATGTCATTAAGCATTGTTTAGTGAGAAAAATTTGTAATAAAGTTGACTAATCAAACATTTTAGTAATAAATGAACTCATACAAGTAAATAAAGAAGCAGTGATTGTACAATTGTGATTGCTTTATCAATGAAAAAATTGACTATTTCTTTCTCTAGGTTTGTGAAATGAAAGTCTCAACACGGAACAATTTTGCAACCTCTGCATAACCAAGATTAGTTTTAAAACAATTTCTGCAGAATTACCAGAAATTTTCTGATGGAACTAGCCCACTGCTAAAGCTGATTGAACAAGTATGACTAATATGCTTCTTTTTGTCTACAGACAGGCTTGAGAGGTTGTACATTGAAGAAAATATATTTGGTGGTGGCAGTGAAGTAGAAAAAGAGGCTGATTTATTATTCTAAAATGTAAAACATAATTTCAACAGCACGTAAGATACTAATAATATTTTCGTAAATAGAAGAATTTTGGTCAATATTGAGTTTAGGTGATCCACCAAAATTAACCCCTTCCCCAACAATTTTTTTTGAAAAAAAAACGTTTCTTTTTCAGCCTAATTTTTTATTTTGGTTCTATATAGTATTTTTGATGCTGGTTATGAAAACAGTTTGTAATTATTTTTTCTCCCCATTTTTGTGGTAAACTTTTTATTTTGAAAATACCTTTGTCGGCCAAAACGAGTCAACTTGTCTTCCAATAAACCATATTTTTTACAATATTTTCTCAATTTTTTTCAAAATTTTGTAACCAAATATAAAGAAAAATAAAAAGCTATTTTATTTTTTATTTATATTACAATTGTACACCAAATATCTAGCAGTAATTATAATATGCATGATAAATGAAATTCCTTTTTCTGACATTTTATTATGAACAAAATCAAATGAAAACTAAGTTGTTAGCGAAAATATAAATCAAATGAATTTCATATCCACATGTAAAAGAATAGTATTTCCTCAGATTGTTTCTAGATGAAATTAGGCTATATAGAATGATACTTTTCAGAATGAATGCAAATGTGGATGCAAACGCTAAACAACACCCATCCGACAACAATGGCTGTCTGAGCAAGTCTAGTCACCATGTCCTTGAAATCCCACAGCTCGAGAATCACTAAAGGAGCCCATTTAAAAACGTTTTACAAGAATGACATTCTGCTTGCTGATGCGTTATTTCTGAGTTATTTTTGATAGGTTTTATTTTTTGCGCTATGTTAAAGTACGTCAAAGTACTTTGCAATTTATTATTTGCAGGCCCGGCGGAGCCTGAACCCAATTCTAGGATCCTTTAGTTAATGACACAATAGAAATTATCACCCAAAAATAACAAGTTATAGCAGTATGTTAACTTTTGTCTTAGATGGTGCAATCACGCTCGATTATTTGAGCGCGGGAAGGAAATGTCCATGACAGTATTGCCATATGCGCTCTCAATGAATTACTTCCAGCTTCAAACACTTGAGTTACGTTAACTTATTTACCGCTATAACTCGGAAAACTAAGCATTGCAAGCAGAATGTCATTTTTGTAAAATGTTTTTAAATGGGCTCCATTGGTGATTCTGGGAAACGGAATGTTTATTTTTTGGGTATCACCTTAACTCAATATTGACCAGAATTTCAACAGCTGATTGCCAAACTACGCTTATTATTTTGTTGATTTAATTTCTGTTGATCCACTAATCTAAAAATTATACTTTAATTGTTAGATGCTCAGAACCCAAAATTTACCTATACAAAAAGAAACTTGACAATTCTCTTCATATTGCAGCAGCCAAACAGGATTGCAAAAATTGATCATAGTTCTGTCCATAACTTTGCACTTTTTGCATTGAGAAAGATTGACTGAAGAATTCCCAAATCAACAATGAAGGAAAATCAAAATATTGTAGTATTGAAACATAATTTTGAGCAAATCCTTTGCTTTTTTGAATTACATTAGGGTAACAATCAGTATTATTGACTAAATTCAGATGGCAAAAATTTTATGAATGAATTTCCTACCACATTTTGGAATTTAATCAGAATAATACTATACTATTAATCATTGAGCTAAACACAACTTAATTTAAAATATTTTCCTTCCAGCATGATACAATATGAATGCACTTGGCCAGTAGGTAACCTACAAAGCCATTTTCTAGCAATTGAAAACTGCTCTCTGGCAAAATTCAGTGAGTCTTTACTGATATGGATTATCCTAATTCCTAACACAATTCTTTATACAAAAGTTCTAGTGCATGGACATAAATAACTGAATATAATACAGAAATTAAGTGATAAATTACAGTAGAAGCAACAAATTGGACAAACCAAAACAGTTTACTTTCATGCCGTATGCTAGAATGTATGGTAGGCCCTATGTAATGGCTAAATGGTTTGGTAACTGTCCTTCATAATTGCCTTCACTATTTTTAAGAAGCCGACGATATTTATTCAACTCTAAAACAATTCCTGGTTTTCCCAAAATGAACTTTAACCCAGCATGTAACAAAAACTTAACAGATTATTATTACAGTAATAGATAAAGATGAGCATTCCGAAAGATTTTGGAAATGAATAAAATTATAACATGTTTCAACTTGAAACCTAAACTTAGCGGGCATATAAGATGAGCATTGTTAAAGAAAAGTGGTTAAATCACACGCCAATCGAGAAGCTTTTGAACCTCAGTAGGCTTCTTAGTTCTCTCTCTCTCTCTTCTTCAGTTTAGTGAGGTCTCCGGAATTTATAGGTCCATGCGCCTCAGGTCTCTAGGGTAGGCTTCTTAGTTCCAATACGGTGTAACATAACATTCTGCATTAAAAGTGTGCTAGGTGCCATGTCGATATTCTGCGTCAATGACTTGGTTTTCTACCGTACGAACTACAACAACTCAATACAAAAAAATGGCAAAGATAGTTACTTATAATATTCATTCCGCCTGAAAGGCATTTTTAAACTCAAAATACTAAAAACGATCCATGAAAATAAATGTTACGATTTAAAATACCAAGTTCATAATATGAATCATCACGGAATCGTGTATTTCTGAAATAAATTTATATTTTATGAATGGCTGCAAAATTAACAGGATTGAGCTTCATTCAACACTGTTTATATTTGATTGAAAAGGAAAACAGAATTACGGAGATCAGTTTGACTGGAAGTAATTGCAGCTGAATTTTTCCTCGTATGGACAGTAAATTTTATAAGAAATACATAATTTAGATCTGTACATAAGCTCATCCTAGCATGCAGATTTGACTGGAGTGTCAAATTTTGATCGCATTCGCAAATCTAGAATCACTATTCAAAATTTCATTAGAATGAAAGAAGAAAAACAATTTATTTCCACAAAGTTGATACATGAAATGTATTACATTAGTTTTTTAAAAATCTTAACATTGAGAATCCTTTGTTGAAATTAACACATGTAGCATACCGCTACATAAGCGTAAAAATTATAAATTTGCCATTCATACTTAAATAAATCAATAAGTAGCATTAAAAATATTACTCTAATTTATTATTAATTATTTTCTACTTCTAATTCATAATCATTAAAGTTTTTGTGTAAATGCATGAAATAATAAAAACAACACTTAACATTTTTCGAGAGAGAAGCCCTCTGGTGGCAATACTGCGCAATGCGCGCCTCTGGTTCAAAAAGCCACTCTTTGTTCAGGCGTCCTACCTCGTCGGTGTTACAAGCAAATTCTCGTGAGTTTTTAAATGTGTTAGGAGTTATCGTGTCCTTTTCGTCGTGTCAGTGAGTATTAATAAGTGACAGTGCAGTGTTATTCAGTTGTGTAGTTATGCGTGAATATTGATGTAGCATGTGTCTCATTCTGTGTTTGTCTTTCCTCAAGCGTGACTTAGCGTAAAGATATTGCGTCAGACGAATTGCATTTCCGTGGCATGAATTTATTCCCAAAACATAATCAGGCTCGTTCTTTCTTTCTTTCGATAATCTACTAATCCACGATAATTTCTGCTTGAATGAACGCGGCGAAAATTGCCGGCGTTCGCTCGATAGCGTCTTTGTGGAATGGCGGAACCTCGCATCG
This sequence comes from Morinoia aosen, assembly GCA_030386875.1. NCBI lineage: Eukaryota > Metazoa > Arthropoda > Malacostraca > Amphipoda > Talitridae > Morinoia > Morinoia aosen. The sequence continues at coordinate 73,534,939 of CM059567.1, read as the reverse complement.
CTGTCTCTTGTCATCACTCTGTGATTATAAATACTATAGGCATGTGTATAGTAGCATTTATTCTCTTCTTTGCAAGCCGACTGGCAGTAATAAATTACGTAAAGTATTCATGCCTATGCTTGATAAATTTTGGTATTTCATTTCTTAAATTCCATACTCGCTTGGAAACCTTTACGTAAACGCCTTTATTTCAATAGAGAAACATTTCAATGAAATATAATTTAACGCATCGCATTCTTGTGACAAAACAACCATTACTATCTGCTTATCTTAAGTGTGCAAATTGCTGGCGGTTTTGGCTTAGGCCGACGCGTAAGCCGCCGGCTAAATCGCCACGCGTAACTTCGTGCTTTCGTGTTTTCCTTTTTCGCATATTTTCCGCTTGTAAAATCAACGTTTAGGTTTCCCCCTTTCTTTCATCATTGGAGATACATATTATTATTTAATTCCTTTATTATTGCATATGATATCTACTAAGATTTTTCAGTAGGATTTATATCCATAAACTTTAGGATTTTTATGTTTTTCTTACTGCTTTCAAAAGTGCAATCATTTGATATTTTCACCATTTTTCGTAGATCTCGTGTTTACTTGCCCGTAGTCTCGGTAAGGAATCACGATCTTTATTCTTGGAAATTCGTAAGCCATTACTCAGAATTTAAAAGCCAGAGGCACTAGTGATTAAACAATTTATCTCTTGATTAAAAATCTGTCAACCTAAAGTCTGTCCTATCTCTTTTGAGTTTGCCAAAAGTGAGAATCCTAATGTAGCTGGAGTAAAAACCTATAGGAGTTTTTCAAATGTCTCCGTGTGGGAAGAGTTGTCATTATAATTTGGAATTGTCAGTGGGTGGAATGTCTTGATGTCTCTCCTGGAATGTTTCACCCAGCATCTTGGACTCCTGTGCAGGACCTCTACAGCATCGCCATACACACAAACCATTACCCCTGGGCCTTGAGCTTTGCTTGTAACTCTGCCTAGATTTTCACGTCAACAAACGCCACCACACATCATCCTGGGTTTCCTAGTTTTACCCTGAGTGCCATGTAATTGCTATGCTCACATGAGCCTGATTTAACTACCTTATTTTGGAGTCCTTAGTTCTACCTGAACTACTTTACTGACCTCACCCAATCATCACTAATTGCCAGACTCAAATTCCCAAATACAACTCACTCACCCTGCCTACTCCATCGCGTGCTGGTCTTCGTCAACGCCAGCCTGGTCCTCCGGCAAGGATTGCCCACCTAGACAAGCTCTCCGAGATCAAGATCCAAGCCAGTTCTCCTGGTTTACTCTCCACGAATAAACTCCACCAATTGGAACCGAGCTGAGTCCAAAACCGCTTTTCATTATCCCTCTCATAATTTTTCCCTTGCGCTTCGAGAAAAGATCGAGTTATTCTTGCCGTAAAAAAAAATCAATATCTTTTGGCGGAAAAACCCGACACTGGTGCATTGGCCGGGAAATCCGTAAAAAAATAAAAACTAAACTCGAAGTGTTTGAGAGATTGTGAGAGGATAATGTTAGCGTATCATTGTAGTGATAAATTTTCCCATGTCGTAGTAGTTTGAGAGATTCCTGTGGATTTTGTCCGTGCTAATATTCTCTGAGCAGCTCTAACAAAAAAATTTTTTTTTCAGCGTCATTTCCTGTCCTTGTTTGTTTATTTCCTGTGCCTCAGTAGTTAGGAAAAATATTTTTTTTCCATTACCGTGCTGTGCATTTATTCTGACTACTGTAAAAATTTTCGCTTCCATTCTCTCTTTTCCCGAGTTCTTCAACGTTATTGATTGATTAAGTAGGCAGAAAAATAATTTTTTCTCACCCGCTTTAATATAGTGCCTACGCAAATTGCCGCATACCGCAGAAATATTTCTCGTTTCCAATTTCATACTTCCTTCCTTCTGTTTAACTTGATTCGAGTGATTGAGTGGGTAAAGAATTAACGCAAACCCTTTGCTACCTCATCCCAAGTCATAGGCACTGATTTCTTAATTGCGCATCCCCAAAGAGATAGCTAGCATGCCTGACTCAGTTAATGATGATCGAGCTAACACAAATCCCGTTAGGCTCCCGCCCTTTATTCCGGAGGACGCTCATACCTGGTTTCAACAGTGTGAAGCCGTATTTAGGTACCATAAAATAAGTAGTGAGATAGACAAATTCTATGCTCTTGTGAGCGCCGCGCCCACAAAACTACTAAATGATTCTAATGACATATTAGAAAACCCTCCAGATCGCAATCCTTACGGAATTTTGAAAGGCAAAATCTTGGCAAGACTTCAGATGTCCGATGCGGACAAATTCCGAAGTCTTGTAGATGCCTCAGCAATTCCCTCTGTCTCTGTTTCTTTCTCTCCCTCTTCGCTAGTTAAAGAGCTGCGGAAACTCGCTACGGGAGTTGCCGTAGCTGAGGGATTTCTGAAGGAAGTATTCATGACAAAGCTGTCACCTAACGTGCGTCCATTTCTATCGCTAGCAGGGCCCGAGCAAACACTAGAAAAATTAGCTGAAGCCGCGGAGACCGTGATTAGAAATATTAATTTGCCACGAGAACCACAAGTTGCTTCCTTGAATGTAGCAGCTACAACTTTTAGCCCGTCAAATACGGCGCCTAGCCAATCCTCAGCCACAATAGATAAGCTGCAGCAGGATATCGCTGAAATAAAGCAAGCTCTCCAAAATTTTCAAATAGGTCAGAGTCAAAGTGTGGCGCACATTCAGCAAGGCCCAGGGAGATTCCAAAGCCACCAAAATGCCTACGACTATCCCTATGACTATCACTCTAACTATCCTCCTCCTCCTCCTCAACGCTTTGATAGAGGTAGATCTTATGATAGGTCAAATCAAGACCGCCGCTTCCGGTCGCGCTCTCGTGATGCTGGTAGCAATTTGTGCTGGTACCACCAAAAATTTGGTGACCAAGCTCGCAAATGTGCCTCTAGATACTGTCCTCGTTATACCGAAATGACGTCGGGAAACGCCATCAGCGACGCACAGTAGCGAGTACTGCGTTGCCTCATTCCCAGACTACTCGCCTCTTGACCATTCACGATCCCGTCACTAAGTATCGATTCTTGATTGACACTGGATCCAGTGTTTCAATTATCCCAGCCACGGTGAAAGACAAAAACAACCCAATGTTGGCGACATTACGCGCCGCAAACGGCACGCCAATTCCTTGTTACGGTGAAAGAATTTTAGAGTGCGGTCTGGGATTGAGGAGAAAATTTGTATTCACTTTCTTGGTAGCTGAAGTCCAAGAACCCATAATAGGTGCAGACTTTCTAGCCAAGTATGGCATAATTGTAGACATTAGGAATCGGTGTATTAGGGACGAGGAGACACAGATCTCAATTCCCGCTTGCAGCATAACTAGAGCTAATGTCTTGCATTCCTTCTCAATTGCTTTCAAGGAGGAGTGCATGTTTGAACAGGAACTCAAAAATTTCCCTGCATTAACAAACCCTAACTTAGCCTCTAATAGCATGCAAACATGCACAAAGCACTTCATAGAGACGCAAGGTCCGCCAGTTTTCTCCCGTGCAAGGCGATTACCGCCTGATCGATTGGCGTTAGCTAAGAAAGAATTCGCTAGGATGCTCGAAGATGGCATCATTCGAACTTCCAAAAGTCCTTGGGCTAGCCCTCTTTTGCTAGTACCCAAGGCTAACGGTGAATTCAGACCGTGCGGGGATTTCCGCAGGTTGAACGCCGTTACTCTACCTGATCGCTATCCTATCCCTTACTTGCATGATTTCAGCGCAAATTTAGAGGGAGCACAAATTTTCTCGAAGATTGATCTACAGTCCGCCTTTCATCAAATTCCACTTGATGAGAGTGCTATACCTAAGACCGCGGTAATCACTCCGTTCGGTCTCTTCGAATTCTTAAAGATGCCATATGGCTTGAGGAACGCTCCTCAGACGTTCCAAAGGCACATGGCCGAAATTTTCTCTGATCTCACTTTCGCTTATGTCTATCTAGACGACATCCTAGTGGCGTCCACAACCCCAGAGTTGCACAAAGACCATCTTAGGGTCGTTTTTCAAAGATTGTCCGACAATGTACTCCTCGTAAATCCTGCAAAATGTGAGCTCGGAAAGCCATCACTGATTTACTTAGGTCATGAAATCTCTAGCCTAGGTCTAAAACCTTTGCCTTCCAAAGTAGAAGTGATCAAAAACTTTCCTCTTCCACAGACCCAGAAGGAACTAAGAAGGTTCCTAGGTTCTGTTAACTTCTACCATCGTTTCATTCGCAACTGTGCTCAAACCTTAGCGCCCTTGTCTGACCTCCTCGAACCGAAACGTAAAGGCAAATCTATCGAGGTAAAATGGACAGAAGAAGCGCGCAAATCTTTTGATACCATCAAACACAAGTTAGCTTCCGCGACTGAACTATCCTACCCTATTGCTAATGCTGATTTCAGCCTCGTTGTTGACGCATCCAGTACCGCCGTAGGTGCTGTGTTGCAACAACAAGTAGGTACTAATATCTCTCCTCTTGCTTTCTTTTCCAAAAAGCTGTCGCCCACTGAGCGTGGTTATAGCGCGTTCGGTCGGGAACTTCTTGCTATCTACCTATCTGTGAGACACTTTCGCTATGCTCTAGAGGCGAGGGAGTTTGTGATCTACACAGATCACAAACCTTTGACCTCAGCGATCAAAATGCCTTCTGAGAGACATTCCCCTAGGGAAGCTCGACACTTGTCGTTTATAAGTCAGTTTACCACTGACATCCGCTATATTAAGGGACTGGACAATACCGTAGCCGATTGCCTCTCCAGAATATACTCTGTCCAAACCAGTGGTGAAATCACCTTCGGCAACATTGCTAATGCTCAGAAGGAGGATCCTGAACTTCAGGACCTTCTCAAACCTTCTAACACCTCCTCTCCAAAACTAACCTTGGTTGACGGCGTGTACCGTGATGCCGAGCGACCTTCTCGTTTGTATCTTCCTGCGACGCTCCGCAGAGTAGCTGTCCTCCACTTGCATTCCCTCTCTCATCCCGGTATTAACCGTACATTGCGTTTGATTTCTAATCGTTTCGTCTGGCCAGCGATGCGTAAGGAGGTCAAGCAAATTGTGCAAAATTGCCATGCGTGTCAGAGTAGTAAGGTGGTGAAACATAATCGTGCAGCGTTGCAGAGTTGTGCATTCACAGGTCACAAGTTTGACTCTGTACACCTAGATTTGGTGGGTCCCTTGCCCGTATCGCGCGGTTATTCTTATTTGTTGACCATCATCGATAGGTTCACGCGTTGGGTTGAGGCTGTCCCTCTTCCAGATACTCAAACTGAGACTGTAGCACGCGCCTTCTTATCTAACTGGATCTCTAGATTTGGGGTTCCCTTAAGTGTCACACATGACCGGGGATCACAATTCACCTCCAACTTCTGGAGGGAGCTTAGCTCCGCCTTAGGGTGTGCAAACACATCCACTACAGCATATCACCCACAGTCAAATGGACTTATTGAGAGAGTCCACAGAGACCTCAAGTCTGCCTTGCGCTGCCTTAATTGCAGTCACGATTGGACTGATAGACTTCCAGTAGTACTACTTAGCCTTCGAAACCTACACAGACAAGATCAGCAGTGCACAGCAGCTGAAATGTTGTACGGGAAGACGCTTCGTCTTCCCGGCGACATTGTTGACCCAAAACCTTTGCCTAAATTTTCATCCGCTGACCGTTCCGCTTATGTAACCTGCCTAAAAGATTGTATGCGTAGGATCGAGTATGTGGCTCCACGAATGCCTCAGACTCAGGACAGACTAGATCCTGCCCTGCAAGACTGCACACATGTGTATGTCCGCAATGATGCTATAAAACCTACACTCACGCGCCCTTATGATGGCCCATTCAAAGTACTTAAACGCAAGCAAAAATACTTCATTCTCGAAAGATTCGGTTCACACGATCCTGTGAGCATTGATCGATTAAAAGTCGCATACACTTCTGATCATAGTGTAACTCATAGCTCATCCTCCTCTCCGCAGATTTCTCCTTCCACTGAGACTCGATCATATCTACCATCTCAGCTTCCTCAGTTGGCTGCCTTGTTGCCTAGTCAACTTGAGTGTAACCCTTTCTACGTGTCTGTACATTCAAACCCTATCTCTAACCCTGTCGTAGATTCTAACTCTAGTCCTCTTACTGACACAGCGACAAGTCTGGAGAGACCAGACGAGCCCGCTGCAGTAACTCCTGTTCCTAGGACTCTTGCCGATCTAAACTTGCAGACCCGTTTGGTGAAACTTCCCCGCTCAGTATCATTTGCCAATTGCCGAACTCGGCAGGGTCGTGTAGTTCGCCCTCCTTCCCGCTACAGATGATTGCAGCGGGTGGACCTTTCGGTCTGCGCCTTGGGGGGTAATGTAGCATACCGCTACATAAGCGTAAAAATTATAAATTTGCCATTCATACTTAAATAAATCAATAAGTAGCATTAAAAATATTACTCTAATTTATTATTAATTATTTTCTACTTCTAATTCATAATCATTAAAGTTTTTGTGTAAATGCATGAAATAATAAAAACAACACTTAACATTTTTCGAGAGAGAAGCCCTCTGGTGGCAATACTGCGCAATGCGCGCCTCTGGTTCAAAAAGCCACTCTTTGTTCAGGCGTCCTACCTCGTCGGTGTTACAAGCAAATTCTCGTGAGTTTTTAAATGTGTTAGGAGTTATCGTGTCCTTTTCGTCGTGTCAGTGAGTATTAATAAGTGACAGTGCAGTGTTATTCAGTTGTGTAGTTATGCGTGAATATTGATGTAGCATGTGTCTCATTCTGTGTTTGTCTTTCCTCAAGCGTGACTTAGCGTAAAGATATTGCGTCAGACGAATTGCATTTCCGTGGCATGAATTTATTCCCAAAACATAATCAGGCTCGTTCTTTCTTTCTTTCGATAATCTACTAATCCACGATAATTTCTGCTTGAATGAACGCGGCGAAAATTGCCGGCGTTCGCTCGATAGCGTCTTTGTGGAATGGCGGAACCTCGCATCGCTGTCTCTTGTCATCACTCTGTGATTATAAATACTATAGGCATGTGTATAGTAGCATTTATTCTCTTCTTTGCAAGCCGACTGGCAGTAATAAATTACGTAAAGTATTCATGCCTATGCTTGATAAATTTTGGTATTTCATTTCTTAAATTCCATACTCGCTTGGAAACCTTTACGTAAACGCCTTTATTTCAATAGAGAAACATTTCAATGAAATATAATTTAACGCATCGCATTCTTGTGACAAAACAACCATTACTATCTGCTTATCTTAAGTGTGCAAATTGCTGGCGGTTTTGGCTTAGGCCGACGCGTAAGCCGCCGGCTAAATCGCCACGCGTAACTTCGTGCTTTCGTGTTTTCCTTTTTCGCATATTTTCCGCTTGTAAAATCAACGTTTAGGTTTCCCCCTTTCTTTCATCATTGGAGATACATATTATTATTTAATTCCTTTATTATTGCATATGATATCTACTAAGATTTTTCAGTAGGATTTATATCCATAAACTTTAGGATTTTTATGTTTTTCTTACTGCTTTCAAAAGTGCAGTCATTTGATATTTTCACCATTTTTCGTAGATCTCGTGTTTACTTGCCCGTAGTCTCGGTAAGGAATCACGATCTTTATTCTTGGAAATTCGTAAGCCATTACTCAGAATTTAAAAGCCAGAGGCACTAGTGATTAAACAATTTATCTCTTGATTAAAAATCTGTCGACCTAAAGTCTGTCCTATCTCTTTTGAGTTTGCCAAAAGTGAGAATCCTAATGTAGCTGGAGTAAAAACCTATAGGAGTTTTTCAAATGTCTCCGTGTGGGAAGAGTTGTCATTATAATTTGGAATTGTCAGTGGGTGGAATGTCTTGATGTCTCTCCTGGAATGTTTCACCCAGCATCTTGGACTCCTGTGCAGGACCTCTACAGCATCGCCATACACACAAACCATTACCCCTGGGCCTTGAGCTTTGCTTGTAACTCTGCCTAGATTTTCACGTCAACAAACGCCACCACACATCATCCTGGGTTTCCTAGTTTTACCCTGAGTGCCATGTAATTGCTATGCTCACATGAGCCTGATTTAACTACCTTATTTTGGAGTCCTTAGTTCTACCTGAACTACTTTACTGACCTCACCCAATCATCACTAATTGCCAGACTCAAATTCCCAAATACAACTCACTCACCCTGCCTACTCCATCGCGTGCTGGTCTTCGTCAACGCCAGCCTGGTCCTCCGGCAAGGATTGCCCACCTAGACAAGCTCTCCGAGATCAAGATCCAAGCCAGTTCTCCTGGTTTACTCTCCACGAATAAACTCCACCAATTGGAACCGAGCTGAGTCCAAAACCGCTTTTCATTATCCCTCTCATAATTTTTCCCTTGCGCTTCGAGAAAAGATCGAGTTATTCTTGCCGTAAAAAAAAATCAATATCTTTTGGCGGAAAAACCCGACACACATGGGCATTGTAATACCCTTGTCAATTGTTGAAACAAATTATTGAGAGAAAAGCACTAAAAAACTATTTCCCTTCGTTGCGTTTATGAAGTTTTGCCTGGTGAGCGTAATTCAATTTTTTACTTATTTGTTTTAAGTATCCCAGTTTGACGTGCTGGTATCATCAAGGGATAAATAATCACGTTATTACGTTTGGCAGGGTCACCAGCACTTACTGTGCCTAGGGCTAGGCACATGAATGCAAATTTAAAATTTGAATATAAGATTGACAGTTAGTTTGGCCCATTGACTCAGAAGGAGTGGGTAATCGGGTGCTCTACTGGCACCGAGGTTTTTCAGATCACTTGCACAAACTTATCCTCTGGGGGAACGTGAAACAATGACTCGTCTCGCCTGTTTATTGGTCGCCTATGGATGCCGTGACTACGGTCACTCGTTGGGAGGATCCGCTTCTTGAGGCGGGGGTCTGGATCCAGTACGGGTGGCGTACTCCAACCGCACGCCGTGGCTCGTGTGAATCCGTTGTGGGTCCAGGCGCGGACGATTATGTGAGTGTAGTTATCCGCGGATGCGGGTGATAAGTATGGCTTAATTAGGAGGTCTCAAAATAGGCAGTACTGTAGCACTAGCTACAGAGTGTAAAATTCTAAAATTTCTCATTAACACTTAAATAGAATAATTATTGGCATTAAATATCTTACTCTAAATTATTATTAATAATTTTCTACTTATAATTAGTAATCCTTGAAGTTTTTGTGTAAATGCATGAGATATAAAATAACGATCGACATTTTCGAGTTTGAAGCCTTTGTAATTGGCAACACCGCGCGGGACGCCTTGTTTGAGCGTCATCCTCACGCGCGTCTTAAGCTTGTGTGTTACAGCGTTCTCGTAAGTAAAAAAAAAATTAAGTGTTCAAATAGAGCAAATCTGGTTTAGAAGATCGTGTTTCTTTTCTTGTGTTCATTGTGCTAAGATAAGTGATCTTGACCGTGCCGTGCCATATAAATATGTAAATAGTTGTAGAAGTCGTGAAAATATCATGGCTTATTCCGAGTACTATCTCAACATGACATAGCGTGAATTTTGCGTGTCATGTTCATTTCTTGTGTCAAGATTTTATTATAGATATTCAACTACGTCCTTCCTTACTACAAAAATTATATACTTGCAGCTGTCATTATGATATTGCAATTTGCTCATTGGATACTTCGTGAGAGCGCACGGTGGATTTTCCGGCGTTTTTGCGGAAAGATGGCGGAGCGTAAACTGCTGTGTCATGTCATTTTTATGTTCACTGTATTATGTTTTGAATATTTCTCTTTTGCTGCAAGAGATACGTTTAGTGTTTCTTTTCCCAGTGTAGTTGACTTGTGAATGAATTAGGAATGCCTTTTTTATTTTCGTACGGATATTATAAAGTACGAAATTCAGGCATGCATATTCCTGCAAATTTTTAGCTGTTTCATATTTAAATCGTGTGCTTAATCGCATGTAGTTTTCAATATGAATAACAATTATGTCATTACCAAAAATTCTTGTAAATTTCATGCTCTTATATTTAAAGCAAGGGCAGTAGTGAAAGAGCTTGCCAGCTGTTAAAATCTATCCTATTTCATGAGCTTGACAAAAGGAGAACAATTCAAATAGCTCGTGTTGAATCTGTAGGAAGACTCAGTGTTTCTCCGTGATGGGAATTTACCATTTGCAGTGTAGGGATTGTCAGTTGTGGAATTTTTCCTTGATGTCTCTCCGGGAACCTTCTCATTCAGCGTCCGATTATTTCAGATCCTCGACGTCATTAAACGCCACAACACACATTCCCTGGGCCTGGAGCTTTACTCAAGTTGTATATTAACTTGGCAATCTTATCTCTAACTCATTCATCGAGTTACACCGCTTAAATTGCCCATTTTGCCGTGAGACGGTTTTCTGACCTTGGTTATATATCACCTTGCAATCACCTTGGTTTGGAGCTAGTAGAGCCTAGTATATTACAACTACCGGCTAGATAATCTACCTGCTTCAATCACGACAATTTGTTTTTCAGCGTGGAATGATCATAAATGTCTGAACCCATAAATAGTGACTCATCCACACGTCACGGATTAAATTCATATTCCGCCAGTCGCTAAAAATTAAACAGACTGTGAGCTTATCTAGAACCTCCACAAAACACACTCACTTACACCCTGCAAACGTCATCGCTCGCCGGACCTCGCCTGCATGGATTTCCCATCTAAGAGAAGCTCTTCAGAAGTCACGCTCACCGTCAGACCTCCCGGTTTCCTCCAATAAAAATCCAAGCTGAGTCAATCCAAAGATTGTTATCATTCTCCTCTCGTTATCGTGATCTTAAACGTTTTTCTCGAGATTATTTGCGTTCGGTGGTTCGGTATCCTCGTACAGTCTACCCCAACCATCCCAAACGTAAAAGTGGTGACCCCAGTTTCAAAGTTAAATAAAAACTATTCAACTCAAGAAGTGTTTGAGAGAACGTGAGAGAGGAGAATGTTGGCATATCATTGTAGTGATAAGTTCCCATTGTCGTAGTCCTTGAGATATTCTTCGGATTTTACCGTGCTAATGTTCTCTGAGCAGCTCTAAAAATTTTTTTTTCTCAGTGCTATCCTGTCTTTTGTCTCATGTGCCACAGTAAAGAGGAAAAATTTTTTTCCCTTATTTCCGTGCTTTACGCTTATTTCTGACTACCGTAAAATTTTCGTTTCCATTTTTTTCTTTCTTTCCGTTTCAACTTTGTTTGAATGATTGAATAGGTAACTAGAAACGCAAAACCTTTGACACTTTTATACCAAAGTTATTAGGCGTTGATTACGTAAATTCCGTGCCGTTATAGCTTAATTTTGCATTCAAAAACAAAAATTGCCAGTATGCCCGACACAGAGAATGTTGTAGATCCAGCGCGTGCTAAGCCTATAACTCTTCCACCTTTCATACCAGCAGAAAGCCAAACTTGGTTCAACCAAGTTGAGGCTATATTTCGATACAATAAAATCACCAATTCTTCAGATATGTTTCATGCATTAATAGCTGCTGTGCCCACGCAAATGTTAAGCGACTCAAATGAACTAATAGTAAATCCACCTGCTATAAACCCTTACGGGATCTTAAAAAGTAAAATCCTTGAAAAATTACAGTTGTCCGACGCGGACAAGTTTAGGTCTCTTGTTGATGCCTCGACAATTCTACCTGTCTCTGTCACCTTCTCTCCTACTTCGTTAGTTAAGGAACTTCGAAAACTAGCAGCCGGTGTTGGCGTAGCTGAGGGATTCCTCAAAGAAGTGTATATGAGCAAAGTGCCGACTACGGTGCGGCCTTTCCTGTCGATGGTCGGTCCGAACGAAAGCCTCGAGACGCTAGCTCAAGCCACCGAGACAGTGATGCGAAATTTAAACATGTCACAAGCACCGCAGGTAGCTTCCTTGAACGCATCAGCTGCGAATTTTAGCCCGTCAAATACTGCTAATAATCAATCCTCAGCGGCAATGGATACAATGCAACGCGAAATCGCAGAACTGAAACAAGCTTTCCAGAATTGCCAGTTAGGTCATAGTGTAGCTCATATCCAGGAAACCCAGATTCAAGACGCCGCGAGATCAACACGCCAGATGACCTCGAGCAATACCTGATGCAACAACTAAACATGTCATCACAGCAGATCATGGGTGACTAGACTAGGTGATCCCCTAAATTAGTCAATTTCATTTTCATCCCCTAAATATGTCAATTTCGTATTAATTTAACCTCAATTAGGCATCATGTCAGTAAACCTCAACTTGATGCTAGTTCAACCTGAATCTATACAAATGTATAACAGATGTGCTTGTAAACATTTATGACAGCTGTGTGTGAACTTTTGAAACAACGCAATCAGCAATTTTTTACCTCCCAATGTTACTGTGAATTTTTTCTCTTCTTAACCACTTAAGTATTATTACGCGTAAACCATATTAGCTGATTATATCATTGTCGTTGTAATCTTCTTATAATCTGATAATCGCTTCTGCCCTCCACTGCCATCGTACAACCATATTAGCTGATTATATCATTGTCGTTGTAATCTTCTTATAATCTGATAATCGCTTCTGCCCTCCACTGCCATCGTACAACCATATTAGCTGATTATATCATTGTCGTTGTAATCTTCTTATAATCTGATAATCGCTTCTGCCCTCCACTGCCATCGTACAACCATATTAGCTGATTATATCATTGTCGTTGTAATCTTCTTATAATCTGATTATATCATTGTCGTTGTAATCTTCTTATAATCTGATTATATCATTGTCATTATAATCTATCAGCAATCTTTCACTTACCAATATTACTGTGAATTCTTCCTTATTTACCACTACAGTTATTATTACGCGTAAACCATATTAGCTGATTGTATCATTGTCGTCATAATCTTTAGAAACTTATTCCCTCTTGTATGTGAACTTATGAAAACGCCCTCAGCAATCTGTTTGCACCAATGTAGTGATATCGAACTCCAATATTATAACAAATAAATAATAGATGTGTGTGTAAACATCTATGACATCTGTGTGTCACATTTTGTAACATCGCAATTAGTAATTTTTCACCAACCAATGTTACTGTGAATTCTTCTTTATTTACCACTACAGTTATTATTACGCGTAAACCATATTAGCTGATTGTATCATTGTCATCATAATCTTTAGAAACTTAATCCCTCTTGTATGTGAACTTATGAAAACGCCCTCAGCAATCTGTTTGCACCAATGTAGTGATATCGAACTCCAATATTATAACAAATAAATAATAGATGTGTGTGTAAACATCTATGACATCTGTGTGTCACATTTTGTAACATCGCAATTAGTAATTTTTCACCAACCAATGTTACTGTGAATTCTTCTTTATTTACCACTACAGTTATTATTACGCGTAAACCATATTAGCTGATTGTATCATTGTCGTCATAATCTTTAGAAACTTATTACCTGTTGTATGTGAACTTGCGAAAACGCCCTTAGCAATCTGTTTGCACCAATGTTGTGATATTGAACTCCATTATCACTCGCTCATGGACTGAGTTTGTGTGTACTCACGAAATCGCGCTAGATTTTTCTTTTTTACTCTATTCTCTCTTACTTAATAAGCTACTTTTTAGACTGGAATATCCCTTTAAGCTTGACTCTGTATTTCGTTTTAAGCTCTATAGTACCTAATTCTTACTTTTACTTATTTTAAATGACTGATCACCCTGTAATATTTGAGGAAATCGATCCAGATTTCAATCATTTGAACAGAATATATCCAAACCTAAACGACTCTCAAGAGTGTAGGTATACTAATATATCAGAATTCAACGAAACTATACGAATAACTGACCGAGATTTCTCACTCCTGTGTTGGAACTGTAGGTCACTCTATCCAAAATTGGAAGAGATACAATGTACTATTACTGAACTTAAATATAACCTAGACGTGATTAGCTTCACCGAAAGCTGGCTAGATGACTCGACTAAAGACATGATTCGATTTGAAAATTATTATAGTTACCATTCGCTAAGAAAAAACCAGCGGGGCGGAGGCATCAGCACATATATATCTAACCACATAGACTCGAGAACCATAGCAAGTGCAACCATGAATCAGGATCATATAGAATCACTCTTCGTAGAAATTTTTAGAGATGGTAAACGCATTGTGCTTGGAACGGTGTATAGGCCTCCTACAGCCTGTCCTATATCCTTCCTGAATGAATTGAATCGTATTATTTCTCAGTTCAACAGGCCCTTATACAATGACATAATAATATGCGGTGACTTCAATTATGATCTACTGAAACATGAAAGCCATGAACCAATCTCTAATTTCCTAACTACCTTTCAGTCTCAATCCTTCCTTCCGATCATTACAAAGCCTACACGAAAACCTCAGAGTGTGCTACGCTGCTTGACAATATCTTTATGACAGACCCTAGTGATTTTCTTGCTGGAATAATTACTTCTGACTTATCAGATCACTTCCCAGTTTTTCTTATTAAGAAAAATGTCTATATTGCTTGCACCAAGGCACGGGCTGAAACTTACTCATATCGTAAAATAAACGAATCAAATCTTGAAGAAATGCGCACCGTTCTAGAAGAATCAATGCCTACATTGCACATCTCTCAACAAAACAATAATACTACGAGCGTTGATGAAGCAGTAGTAAAGTTGACTGAAACTATAATGACCGCATACAATCAGTGTTGCCCAATTGTAACTCGTACAGTTACCCCGAAAAATAAACATAAGCCCTGGATTACTAGAGACATCGTGATAAATATAAAGAAACGTCAAGCGTACCTAGCCCTCCTTTGCGAAGGACGAATATCTAGAGAAACATACAACCGATTTAGAAACTATGTAACAAACCAGATAAGAACATCAAAAAAGAACTACTTTACGCTCAAGTTTACTCAATTCAAAACTGACGTTAAAAAGACTTGGCATCTCCTTAACTCCTGCTGTAAACCGAATAATGCCGATAAAAAGAAAATTGAATATGTTGTTCAAGATAATGTAAAATATCATGAGAAGAAAGAAATTGCTAATCTCTTTAACAACTTCTTCGTAAACGTAGGGAAAACAATAGCTGATGGTATTCCAAGTGAACCTACTGATCACCTGGAATTTATGGATCATATTCGAGAACCCAACTCCTTTTTCTTTACGCCTACAAACTCCTCCGATGTAATTACGTGCATAAACAACATGAAAAATAAATCGAGTGGGTTACAAACGTTTCCGACTAAAGTACTTAAAGTTATTGCTGACATTGTAGCCCCACTGATATCAAATATTATTAACCAGTCTCTCTTACTAGGCACTTTCCCGAACTCCCTCAAAGTTGCTAGAGTAACCCCTATCTTTAAAAGTGGTGAAAAAACCTGTGTAAACAATTATCGACCTATCTTCATTCTACCAATTATTAGCAAAGTATTCGAAAAGATTGTGTATAAAAAATTGTACTCTTATTTTGAACAAAAATCATTTCTTTACGATAAACAATACGGTTTTCGCTCTAAAAAATCAACAACACAGGCTATATTAAATCATTTACAATTCCTCTATTCTAATATAGATGAAGGAAAGCCTGTCTTCTCTGTATTTCTTGACTTCCGAAAAGCATTTGATTGTGTGGACCATAAAATACTATTATCGAAACTACACTGTTATGGCGTTCGAGGGATTGCCCATGATTGGTTCAGATCATACCTAACAAATCGGAAGCAATACGTTGTCATTGACGACGCAAAATCAGACCCTCAGACAATTAGCCATGGAGTTCCACAAGGATCTGTTCTCGGGCCTCTCTTGTTTCTGATTTTTATCAATGATATTGTAAAATCTACATCATTCTTCAAATTCATACTTTTTGCCGATGACAGTACGCTTTCTGCGGTCCTTCCGAACCAAAATCCTGCTATGATTGTGGAGAGTATAAATACTGAACTTCACAAGGTTTCATCGTGGCTCAAAGCTAATAAAATAAGCCTAAATATCGATAAAACAAATTATATTACTTTCTCATACAAGAAAGATGTATCTCTCCCATGCATTAAAATTGGCGAAGGTGAAATCGAAGAAACCAACTCATGTAAGTTTCTGGGCATCATAATAGATAAACATCTGACCTTCAAAGAGCACATCACTCATATTAGTTCTAAATTATCAAAATCCATCGGAATCCTAAATAAAGCTAAAAATTTTCTGCCTGAAACAGCTTTACAAATGCTCTACCGAACGCTCATTTCTCCATACTTGCAATACGGAATAGAAGCATGGCAAGGAACTGATAAAAATAAAACCAACAAAATTTTTACTCTGCAGAAAAGGGCTGTCAGAGCGGTAAAGAACCTAGAATATAATGCTCACACAAATGATTCTTTCAAAAATTTACAAATACTTAAACTTTCGGATCTCTACAAAATCTCCATCTGTAATTTCATTTACAAAACATTAAAAAATGATGGCGACAATAGCCTAAGACAATTATTGACTGCGCAAACTGGTCATCACGACCATTTAACCCGAAATAGAAGTAAATTCATGCTTCCTTATTATTCAAAGGCCAGGTCGCAACACAGTATTCTCTTCGTTGGAACCAAAACTTGGAACTCTATACCTGCAGAGATCCGTGAATGTAATTCGTACAATGTATTCAAAAGACATCTTGAGTCTCACTTCCTATCAGAATACTAGTCGTGTAAGATCACCGTGTCGAAATCTTGCCTCCTACATGTAACTAATGATAATGTCATAATGTAACTTGCCTTGTGTACCATAACCAATCTTCTCTCTGCTCTTGAATCGTTTTATCGAACATACTGTTAAATATAGCCGACTTGACCTATATTGTAAAATACAACATAAAATATCGAGTTAATTATCTCAATGATCAGTCTAATGCGAAACTAGGTTAAGTGAACTAGGTTAAACTTTTGTACACCCTAGAATAACGTGATGGTAGGATGCCCTAGAAGTCGCTGAACTTATTCGGGCCCACAGGTAGCTATACTCAAATTTGACCATTGTACTAGACTTAAGTAAAATTCTACCTCTGTATCACCTGTGGTAAATAAATTGTTTAAATTGTTTAAATTGTTTACCTGTGGTAAATATCCAGCCAGGCCCAAGGAATTTCTCACGTTACCATGCCTACGACTATCCCTATGACTATCCTCCTCCTCAACGTTTTGATAGAGGTAGATCTTATGATAGGTCAAATCAAAACCGCCACTTTAGATCGCGCTCTCGCGATGCTAATATTAATTTATGTTGGTACCATCATAAATTTGGTGACCAAGCACGCAAGTGCGGGTCACGCTTTTGCCCTCGTTATACCGAAATGACTTCGGGAAACGCCAACAGCGACGCATAGTAGCGAGTACTGCGTTGCCTAACTCCCAGACTACTCGCTTACTGTCAGTGTTCGATCCCATTACCAAGTATCGATTTTTGATCGACACAGGTTCAAGTGTGTCAATTATCCCAGCCACGGCGAAAGACAAAAACAATAATAATTTGTTGGCGACACTACGTGCCGCAAATGGCACGCCAATAGCTTGTTATGGGGAGAGAGTACTCGAGTGCAGTCTGGGATTGAGGAGAAACTTTACCTTCACCTTCCTCATAGCAGAAGTCCAAGAGCCCATAATCGGTGCGGATTTCTTAGCAAAGTACGGGATAATTGTAGATGTTAAAAACCGTAAAATTAGGGACGAGGAGACACAGCTCTCAATTCCCGCTTGTGGCATAACTCGAGCTAATATCTTGCACTCCTTCTCTATCGCTTTCAAGAAAGAGTGCATGTTCGAGCAGGTTCTCGCAGAATATCCTGCATTAACAAACTCTAACTTAGCTTCTATAAATATGCAGACGAGCACAAAACACTTCATTGAAACAACTGGACCGCCAGTTTACTCCAGAGCTAGACGCTTACCGCCTGATCGATTGGCTTTAGCCAAGAAAGAATTTGCTAGGATGTTAGACAGCGGCATCATCCGCAGTTCCAAAAGCCCTTGGGCTAGCCCTCTCTTGCTAGTACCCAAGGCTAACGGTGAATTCAGACCGTGCGGGGATTTCCGCAGGTTGAATGCCGTTACTCTACCTGACCGCTTCCCTATCCCTTACCTTCATGATTTTAGTGCAAATTTAGAGGGAGCACAAATTTTCTCAAAAATAGACCTCCAGAGCGCCTTCCATCAAATTCCACTTGAGGAAAGTGCGATACCTAAGACCGCGGTAATCACTCCGTTTGGTCTCTTTGAATTCCTCAAAATGCCGTATGGGCTAAGGAATGCTCCTCAGACTTTCCAACGACACATGGCTGAGATTTTCTCGGATCTCACCTTTGCCTATGTGTATCTGGATGACATTTTGGTGGCATCCGCAACCCCGGAGCTACATAAAGACCATCTTAGGGTCGTGTTTGAAAGACTGTCCGACAATGGACTCCTGGTAAATCCTGCCAAATGTAAGCTCGGAAAGCCATCACTGATTTACTTAGGTCATGAAATCTCTAGCCTAGGTCTAAAACCTTTGCCTTCCAAGGTAGAGGTAAACAAAAACTTTCCTCTTCCACAGACCCAGAAGGAACTGAGAAGATTCCTAGGTTCTGTTAATTTCTATCATAGATTCATCAGAAACTGCGCGCAAACTTTAGCGCCCTTGTCAGATTTGCTGGAACCAAAGAGAAAAGGTAAATCCACCGATGTCAAGTGGACGGATTCAGCACGTAAAGCTTTTGATGAGATTAAGCACAAGCTATCTACCGCGACTGAATTATCCTACCCGATTGCCAATGCTGACTTCAGTTTAGTGGTTGATGCCTCCAGTACTGCCGTAGGTGCTGTTTTGCAACAAAAAGTAGGTACTAATATCTCTCCTCTTGCCTTCTTTTCCAAAAAGCTATCGCCCACTGAGCGTGCTTACAGCGCGTTCGGTAGGGAACTCCTTGCTATCTACTTGTCTGTGAGACACTTTCGCTATGCTCTAGAGGCAAGGGAGTTCGTGATCTACACAGAACACAAACATTTGACCTCAGCGATCAAAATGCCATCTGAGCGTCACTCGCCGAAAGAAGCTCGACATCTGTCTTTCATTAGTCAGTTCACCACGGATATCAGATTCATTAAAGGTCTTGACAATACTGTTGCTGACTGTCTATCTAGAATTAATTCTGTCCAAACCAGTGAAGAAATAACTTTCGGCAATATATCAAATGCTCAGAAGGAGGATCCTGAACTCCAGGACCTTCTCAAACCTTCTAACACTATCTCTTTGAAATTAACCCTTGTGGACGGCGTGTACCGTGATGCTGAGCGACCTTCTCGTTTGTATCTTCCTGCGACTCTCCGCAGAGTAGCTATTCTCCACTATCATTCTCTCTCTCATCCTGGTATTGACCGTACATTGCGTTTGATTTCCGATCGTTTCGTCTGGCCAGCGATGCGTAAGGAGGTCAAACAAATTGTGCAAAACTGCCATGCATGTCAGAGGAGCAAAGTTGTGAAACATAATCGTGCAGCGCTACAGAGTTGTGCATTTGCAGGACACAAATTCGACGCCGTACACCTAGATTTGGTGGGTCCGTTGCCTTTGTCGCGTGGTCATTCCTATTTGTTAACCATAATTGATAGGTTCTCTAGATGGGTTGAGGCCGTGCCTCTTCCTGATACCCAAACTGAGACTGTAGCTCGCGCTTTTATGAGTAATTGGATTTCCAGATTTGGGGTTCCCTTAAGTGTCACGCATGACCGGGGATCACAATTCACCTCCAAATTCTGGAGTGAGCTTAGCACCGCCTTAGGGTGTGAAAACATTAATACCACCGCGTATCACCCGCAGTCGAATGGACTTATTGAGAGAGTCCATAGAGATCTAAAGAGTGCGTTGCGTTGCCCTAATTGCAGTCATGACTGGACCGACAGACTTCCAGTAGTATTATTGAGCATTAGGAATTTGTATCGGCAGGATCAGCAGTGCACAGCAGCAGAAATGTTGTATGGGAAGACGCTTCGCCTCCCGGGCGACATTGTTGACCCAAAACCGTTGCCTGAATTTTCATCTGCTGACCGTTCCGCATATGTAACCTGTCTCAAGGATTGCATGCGTCAGATCATGTATGTTGCTCCACGAATGCCTCAGACAAAAGACAAACTTGATCCTGCGCTGGAACATTGCACACATGTGTACGTCCGTAACGATAGTATCAAACCAACCCTCAAACGCCCTTATGATGGCCCATTCAGAGTAGTAAAACGGACGCCAAAGTATTTCATCCTTGAAAGATCTGGTTCACCCGACCCTGTGAGCATAGATCGATTAAAGGTCGCGTATACCTCCGATAATAGTGTGATTTCTAACTCTTCATTCTCTCCACAGAACTTCCTTTCCACTGAGACTCGATCATATCGTCCACCTCAGTTTCCTCAGTTGGCTGCATTGCTGCCTAGTCAACTTGAGTGTAATCCTTTCTTTGTGCCTGTATCTTAAACCCTATCCAAAATCCTATCGTAGACTCTAATTCTAGCTCTCTTAGTGAAACAGTGACAAGTCTGGAGAGGCCAGACGAAACCGCTGCAGTAACTTCTGTTCCTAGAACTCTTGCGTATCTAAATTTGCAGACCCGTTTGGTGAAGCTTCCCCGCTCAGTAACATTTTCCGACCGCCAAACCCGGCATGGTCGCGTAGTTTGAACTCCTTCCAGCTACAAATGATTGCAGCGGGTGGACCTTTCGGTCTGCGCCTGGGAGGGTAATGTAGCACTAGCTACAAGGTGTAAAATTCTAAAATTTCTCATTAGCACTTAAATAAAATAATTATTGGCATTAAAAATCTTACTCTAAATTATTATTAATAATTTTCTACTTATAATTAGTAATCCTTGAAGTTTTTGTGTAAATGCATGAGATATAAAATAACGATCGACATTTTCGAGTTTGAAGCCTTTGTAATTGGCAACACCGCGCGGGACGCCTTGTTTGAGCGTCATTCTCACGCGCGTCTTAAGCTTGTGTGTAACAGCGTTCTCGTAGGTAAAAAAAATTAAGTGTTCAAATAGAGCAAATCTGGTTTAGAAGATCGTGTTTCTTTTCTTGTGTTCATTGTGCTAAGATAAGTGATCTTGACCGTGCCGTGCCATATAAATATGTAAATAGTTGTAGAAGTCGTGAAAATATCATGGCTTATTCCGAGTGCTATCTCAACATGACATAGCGTGAATTTTGCGTGTCATGTTCATTTCTTGTGTCAAGATTTTATTATAGATATTCAAATACGTCCTCTCTTACTACAAAAATTATATACTTGCAGCTGTCATTATGATATTGCAATTTGCTCATTGGATACTTCGTGAGAGCGCACGGTGGATTTTCCGGCGTTTTTGCGGAAAGATGGCGGAGCGTAAGCTGCTGTGTCATGTCATTTTTATGTTCACTGTATTATGTTTTGAATATTTCTCTTTTGCTGCAAGAGATACGTTTAGTGTTTCTTTTCCCAGTGTAGTTGACTTGTGAATGAATTAGGAATGCCTTTTTTATTTTCGTACGGATATTGTAAAGTACGAAATTCAGGCATGCATATTCCTGCAAATTTTTAGCTGTTTCATATTTAAATCGTGTGCTTAATCGCATGTAGTTTTCAATATGAATAACAATTATGTCATTACCAAAAATTCTTGTAAATTTCATGCTCTTATATTTAAAGCAAGGGCAGTAGTGAAAGAGCTTGCCAGCTGTTAAAATCTATCCTATTTCATGAGCTTGACAAAAGGAGAACAATTCAAATAGCTCGTGTTGAATCTGTAGGAAGACTCAGTGTTTCTCCGTGATGGGAATTTACCATTTGCAGTGTAGGGATTGTCAGTTGTGGAATTTTTCCTTGATGTCTCTCCGGGAACCTTATCATTCAGCGTCTTCGATTATTTCAGATCCTCGACGTCATTAAACGCCACAACACACATTCCCTGGACCTGGAGCTTTACTCAAGTTCTATATTAACTTGGCAATCTTATCTCTAACTCATTCATCGAGTTACACCTCTTAAATTGCCCATTTTGCCGTGAGACGGTTTTCTGACCTTGGTTATATATCACCTTGCAATCACCTTGGTTTGGAGCTACTAGAGCCTAGTATATTACAACTACCGGCTAGATAATCTACCTGCTCCAATCACGAAAAATTTTTTTTCAGCGTGGAATGATCATAAATGTCTGAACCCATAAATAGTGACTCATCCACACGTCACGGATTAAATTCATATTCCGCCAGTCGCTAAAAATTAAACAGACTGTGAGCTTATCTAGAACCTCCACAAAACACACTCATACACCCTGCAAACGTCATCGCTCGCCGGACCTCGCCTGCACGGATATCCCATCTAAGAGAAGCTCTTCAGAAGTCAAGCTCACCGTCAGACCTCCCGGTTTCCTCCAATAAAAATCCAAGCTGAGTCAATCCAAAGATTGTTATCATTCTCCTCTCGTTATCGTGATCTTAAACGTTTTTCTCGAGATTATTTGCGTTCGGTGGTTCGGTATCCTCGTACAGTCTACCCCAACCATCCCAAACGTAAAAGTACCTTGTAGGGTTACTGCGTGTGGAGCCGTGAGGGACTTCTCAAGTGAGTCTGAGGAAGGTCCAGATTTTTGGCTCAATGGCGGGGATTGAGGACTAGGTGGTTGTGTTTGTGTGTTGGCTCGTAGGTCCTTCTGTATGGGAGAGAGGAGTTGGGTCACTTGTTCAAGCACAGTTAAAGAGGGAGAACAGTCGCTGCACAAGCCAGGCTGCGAGCTACTACTGATTAACAAGATTGCCTCGGATCGAGGAGTCTCTATGCAGGTACCCTAACCGTAATTCAGGCGCCCGAATACGGCCGAAGGCAATCGCAATAACGACTAAGTCGTATGGACAATCATGAAATTCCCAGGTGCAAATTTCTCCATTTACCTAACCCAAAACCATGCTCAGAGTACTACTAGAAGTGAGCACGCATATCTTTCGACTGTCTCCAGCATGGAATGCAAGGTCAGTCTACGAGATTAGAAGGTCGTTACTGGATAAGTCGACGTACAAGGTAGTTTTGACCTATTTAAATCTAGGATGTTGCAGCCAAATACTCTAGGGTACACTTACTAGAATACACAAGTGCTTTAGGTTCGGCAGTTGTTATATAAGAACAATTTAGACTAAGCAAACAGTCAAGGGCTGTCTGCACTAACCCTAACTAAGCCTAAAGTTAGCTGGGTCAATGCTAGCGTATCCCATTTGGAAAATAACAGGGAACACCACAGAACTTCCACAGCTAAATTATGAGTATCTAAGCATGAATTAAGTGAGACTCTTATGCTACAACAAATGAGTAATACAAGCCATAAGGTGGCTCTAAGTTATCAAGAGAGGGATTAATTTAACTAGCCAATCAGCAACACAGGAAGGCAACAATGCCAAAAATCGTACTAATTGAGAGCACACTAAAGCTTAATCTGAGGCTAGCAAGGCAAAAAGGGAAAACAACAATGACAAGTATGGGGCAGAATATTTTGGCATCCTCTTGGTTATATTGAACAACATCACTTCTGGCAATCGACCCTAAAAATGACAATGTGTGCGGGGAGAATATGCAGCATATGACAACAGGAATTTGCAGGTTGAACTAACACTCCAACCCAGGGAACTAGGGTAATTTTGGAGTGAAATTTGAGAAATTGGTACTCTAGAATATTCAGACAATTTTCAGAAATGAACTAACAATCATAACTTTAGAGAAAAAAACTCATGAGGAATAGGTGAGGTAATAACATCATGTAACACTAAGAGCACAACACTCTTAGAATCTTGGCACAAGAGATATGATAAAAATAAAGGTGAGGTCTCTTATTCTCTATAATTCAGATGAGCAAGAATTGCTTCTAAGCACAATGGAGTAATTAGCACAACGAAGAGAAGCAACAACGGCCAGGATAGAGCAGTGAAAAACCACAGAGAATGTTCCTAAGTCAATTCCAAGGGTGAGTTCTAATTAAACAGACATGTTGCATATTTTAGTCTCTAGACACATCCAACTGACGAAATAAGGTAACTCTAGCTTAATACTTAACATTTAACACTTGTTACTTACATATGCCCGCTCTGGGGCCCAAGCACTATACTCAGGAGAATCTCTACGTGAATGACGACTCTGCCTGGAAAGCCGGCCTTATATACGCTGTGAGCGCTTGCGAAATGGTTCTGCGCAATGTTTCCAAACGGAAGTGACGGACGGAAACGTAATCGGCAAATATTTTCGAAACACATTTTTGGTAAAATTTCGGGTTTTATCGAATGAATTTGGTATTGTAAATTTATAGAAATAATTACATTTGTATAATTTAATTTTAGGATGTTAGTTTTTAATATTTATGAAATTAGGCTGAAGTGTGGCTGAGGGCGTTCACTACACGTTTATCTGATTTTGACAACGCACATAAATCCAAGTAACTAACAAAATATAATCCTAGTGAAGCATTGTCGGAAACACTCTCGTTAGTGCGCAATTACACATATTGAAATGCAAACAAGGGAACGAGTGATAAGAGGGAATAATGTTGAAAGTAATTTGAGCAGATTTAAATTATTTTGACTAAGACTATGTGGCCGAAATTCGGAACAGTTTTTTCATTCTAACGTATCAACTAGCATGCCAAATAACGAGCTCTGAGGGAATAAAACATTTTACCATAACGCAAAATTGATAATATTTCTAACGCTAATAATACTGGCACAAAGGAGTTCACCGGAGTCTAAAATATGAAAAAGAATGTTGCATGATGTCAATCAAAACAACTGCAGAAATATGCATCCAAAATCTGAACATTAAGATCCTTAGTTGATATTGACACATGTGAATCGTAATACTCATGAAAAAAGTCTAAGCAAATGTTTGAGAAAAAATCGCCAAAATAAGTATAAAAAAGTGCCTGTATAGTAGGCAGAAAAAACACGAGAAGATGTAAGCATTTAATAAATTGTAGCTTAATTTTACATAGCTGAAGTTAAATTTCAAATTGTTATAGCTTATATTATGTCGTTATTAATGCGAAAAATTATGTAATGTAAAGCAATGAATGAGTTGCCATTTTGTGAGCTAAATATACACTGCCACACAAATACCGACGATCATTTTTGAAGAACCAATGTATCAGACCGGAGTGCCAAAGTGGTCGAAATTTGGCCCTCTGGTATTTTTTCTCACAATTCTTGTAGCTGCATGGCTCAATTACGTTTTGACCTTGCTCTCATATATTGGAGACAATAGAATAGTATGGAAACTCTGCAAGCAATAGAGATATTCATACTGCAATTTAGCACAGTTCTCAACTTAAGCGGGAAAACTTTTTTTTTGAACAAATGTATTAGTGTGATGAAATATGAACAAGAAAAAATTTAAAACGGCTGCAATCGACAGCATCTATTTTACTATCTAAAATATGGATTTAAGTTTGGTCGATTGGTTTTTGAGAGTACCCATGGCACGCTCGTTGACAGTTCCTTGTTGAAATCAATTATATTTAATGAAATCAATTGTCCAGTTTACTGTACTTCCAACTCTATGGTGTCTTGACGTACTGGTTATCCCAGTGATGCCGTCTTAAATCCATCGACTTTCAAGATCCTCCTGGATCCCCCCTGAAGAAGAAGAAGATGCCGTCTTATGGCAGTTTGCGACAAGGATTGGTGGATCCTGAGTAGTTTAGTGGACAAGTCTAGTACACAGGCGCTGAACTTTTTTGTGTGAGTATTGAGGAGGGAATTATAGGCCGTTACAAATGTAGTGAACCCTCATCCCGCAACTCAGTCGAAATTTCGGAAATTCTCAGAATGATCACCTAAAAATTCAGTAAAATAAATTCAACCATTAGCATAAAATCACATTACGAAATTCACTAATCTCTATCCTCAATTTTATTAAAATTGTGTAACGAAAAATTCAATCTCTAAGAATTCACTTTTGCGTCTTAACGGAACTTCCCATGGACGCGCGACAGCAACATCGTATTCGGCCAAGCGCCACTTTTCTCATATCATTCAGAGTGTTCACATCTCGTTGTTTCTGGCTGGTGAGACTAAAAATTCAGGTTTTTGTGTGAGATAATCTACGGGTAACTATATATATACATTATATGTCAATTGTCAACACTATTATTGTGTAAATAGTAAGTAGAATTGCCTCAACTTACCAGTGTGTTAAATGTTAGGAATTCTTGCCCAGAACTTGTGGTTCCCACAGGGTATTTTACCTTGTGTATTGTTGTATATTCTATTTAAAAGTTTTTAGCAAACAATTCACTCCTGGCCTTGCGGAGATTCTGAACCTAGTTCTTCCAAGAAGCAATTCTTAGAAGTTTCTGCAGAATTTAACTAGAAGCAACTGGTTGGACTAACCAGGAGAATTATTCTCTTCAGCATGAGTAGTAGCATTCTAGTTGCTGTCAGTATTTTCAGATAATGAAATTGTTGACTCACTATTTAATGTAAAGCCATATTAAGGGAAATTTCCCCTTTTGTTTTAAAATAATTTTCATATGTCAACATTTCAATATGATGTTATTTTTTATCAAGATAAAAATTTCCCCTTTTGTTTTAAAATAATTTTCATGTCAACATTTCAATATGATGTTATTTTTTGTCAAGATTAAAATTTTCCCTTTTGTTTTAAAATAATTTTTATGCCAACATTTCAATATGATGTTATTTTTCATCAAGCTAAAATTTCCCCTTTTGTTTTAAAATAATTTTTATATCAATATGATGTTATTTTTTATCAAGTTAGAATTTCCCCTTGTGTTTTAAAGTAATTTTTATATGCCAATATTCAATATGGTGTTATTTTGGTGATCAAGTTAGGTTTGCATCAATTATCATTTTTTTATATCTACAGCTGTACCTTTCTTAATGAAGTTAGGCATTGCATCAATTATAAACCTTTGTCACAGCTGTATTTTCAATTAAGTAGGGTTTTGATATAATTACAATGTAATAGTTTTTTTACAGTCAACATTAAAAACCATTCTTAACCAATTTTTATTGAATCGTTGTTATGATGGTTAATCAGAACTATTCTTGTAAATACCAAGCACATTTGACCGCCTGTTTCTCCTAATAGAATCAGTATTTATACATTTAAATATTAGTGATTTTTTTAGGGTTAGTTAGATGGTATTAGCAGATGCTGTAGATATTTTTACCATTAGCTATTAATTTAGTGATACATTATACTCAGTTGTCACTGCTGATGCCATCTTAGTTTCGCCAGGCAAAGTTTTGCCTGTGTGAATTACTAGTGTAGAATTTTTAGCTTCATGCCTTTAGAAATATTAAAATTAATATCTGGCTCCGAGCAAATTGTCAGTGCTCCGAAAAAAAGAAAAAGAAAAGAAAAAACGTTTATTTCCAAATTGTCACATGAGATACATGCCAACATATTGGCTTTTAAAAGTTTCTTAAATATAGGGCATCCTAAAACAAATGTTCCATACGAGGAGTACTAATTGACAAACCATCCGAGGTGTACAAGTAGATGAGCCATACGAGGCATAATAATAGACAAACTATACGAGGTGTACTAATAGACAAACTGTCAGAGGTGTACAAGTAGATAGACCATACGAGGCATATTAATTGACAAAATATACGAGGCGTTCTAATAGACAAACCATTTGTGGTGTGCTAGTAGTCTAACAAAAGTTCTATACTAGGAGTACTAATTGACAAACCATCCGAGGTGTACAAATAGATAAGCCATACGAGGCATGATAATAATAGGCAAACTATACGAGGTGTACTAATAGACAAGCTATCAGAGGTGTACAAAATAGATAGACCATACGAGGCATGTTAATAGACAAAATATACGAGGCGTACTAATAGACAAACCACACGTGGCTTGCCAATAGTCTATCTCTGTCAAGGGTAGTTGAATGAGAAATGAAAAATATGCCCTAAAAATATGCAAAGCCCTATCACCACCAAAAGCATATTTCATATCTTCTCGATATTCACCACATCATGCGGACATGGGTGCATGGGATAAAATAGAGATACAGTGTAAGCCGGTTACCACTCATGATTGACAAATATCTAAAAAATATTGGTAGAAATGGGTAAACAAACATATATTCAATATCAAAATTCATAGCTTGTACAACATACGGACAGAAAGATAATTTTACTACGATTCATATGCTCAAACTGCACTTTATTTCATTAATTATATATGACATTATTCCGATTCACAGAAACGCCCTCTGGGGAAGTGCTAGATCTATTTTTGAATCATTTCGCTATTGCAATAAAATTTATTAACCGAATGGTTCTTGCGTAAAGAAATGAAATAGAAACATGTATATCTATTTATGTAGATACATATATATACCTACACACGTACACACACATATTAATATATATATATACTTATTGAAAATAAAATATTAGAAAAAAATACATATATAAGATAAAAGAAAGAAGCAACCTACCATCTACTACACAGAAAATGACAGCTGAGCTCACTGTAATCCTAAGTAATTTTTCGCAAAAGATAACTAAAAGGAAGAGAAGACTTCGAAAAGCATAAAAATGAGCTGTTTTTTAATTTCTTCACAAAAATTTTTAAGAAAAATCAAGTTATAGTCAAGAAGCAACACAACTCTTCAGCATTATACGGACATGTGTACGTGGGATAAAATGGAGTAACATTGTGGCCGGATATCACATCTGAGTGGAGAATATTCACAAAATTGGCACATATAGGAAGATTAGGCCTTGATCCAAAATAATAATTTTGATTACAGAAATTTAGAGTTTTTTCCGATTTGAAAGTTCGGTGCTAGTGTGCGCTGAACGCACGGAAAAAAAAAAATAAAATAAAAAAAAAAAATAAAAAAAAAAAAAATAAAAAGACTAAATGCAATGCTTAAATTACCCCTTTCCCCCCAGCTCAGCCGAAAATCGATTGAAAACATCTTCGAGAATGATTTTGAAATAGCGAGACAACGTTAGCCAAAAATTTAATTCATTATAAACTTTGCACAACCCTCACATCTATAAACTTGTTTATTGGTGTACACTCAAAATGTATTTCATGGTATATTTGTCATACGGACGTTAAATATTAATACAGAAAAGAGAAAGAAATAACAAAATCAATATGAGGAAATACTCCTAATTATGGAAAGAACGTTCGTTCTGCTGCACTGAACTGACGGCTGTGGTGCTCATTGTTGTCGACAGAAATAAGTAAGATGAATATGCGAATCGCTTAGCAAACGTAAAATGAAATAGTTTCTAAATTTCTAACAGAAATTTCAGGAAAAATTAAAATTTCTGATAGATGGGAAGTTCACACCGAGATGCTGCAGGCCCTATGACAGAGATGCAAAATGACGTGACACATTTACTCTAAATTCTTTTCCAGTTTTAGAGTTTTTGATATGCTGGGGAAGTTTGTTCCACAAAAAAGCTCCAGAAACTGAGAGAGCTTTTTGTCCCACGTTAGATGAGCGGTAACTGACTAAAACATCGTTCCTCCGGTTTGGTCTTTCGTTTGGGATATTAGATGGAAAAAATTTTACCACCTCTGCATTACTTTGGGGGAGGTACAGAGAGGAGAATACTCGTCGAGCTTTCTGGATCATGAATCTGTTCGGTATTGGGATCCAGTCGAGTTTTTTTAAAAGAGGGGTGACATGATCGTATTTATTGAAATTTCCTTTGCATACTACTTTGGCGGCGAAGTTTACACATTTTTGCAACTCTTCCTGACGACATTTAGGTAAGTCTCCCCACACAAGACTGCAGTAGTCCAGACGCGATAAAACTAAAGACTGAATCACTAACAATCTAGATTTTTCGTCAAGTGTGTTCTTTATACGATGAAAGAACATTAAGGTTCCGTTAATTTTGTTGCACATTGTTTCGACGTGTGAATTGAAAGTCATATTTTTGTCAAACCAAACACCCAGATTTTTAACCTTATCGACTGGTTTAATTGTATCGTCTCCAAATGTTAGCTTGAATGGTGGTAAATTTTCAGTCGCATTCTGTGATCCAAAAATAATGCATTGCGTTTTACTTGCGTTAAGTTTGAGGCCATTATGGTCATACCACAATTTCAGATTTCTCAGAAGGTTTTCAGCGTTGGCTTGTGTTTCTGTTAAATCCGCTGTTGAGCTTGTCATGGCAATTTGTACATCATCAGCATACATTGAGATTTTTGTGTCTGCCGGCATGGTGGGGAAATCGTTGATGAAAATTGAAAATAGGAGTGGGCCGATGATTGAACCTTGAGGAACGCCAAAGTTATTTGGTATGAATGATGACATTTTGTTATTCAAGCACACTGCATGAGAGCGGTTTCGTAGGTAGCTTTCAAACCACTGAGTGTCTATTCTGAGGTTTGAAATTTTTTGTAGAAGTTTCTTATGCTCAACACTGTCGAAAGCTTTGGAGAGATCAAGCAATAGTAAGTTGATCCCCGAAGTTGATCCCCGCTTGCACTCCGGCGCCAGAGTGCTGGTGGGGGTCGTTTTTCGAAGAGACTCCTCGCTTTGAGGCGGCATGTTAATGCCAGATTGTTTGCAGCATAGCATGTGTTGATATGTGGTTTGATACCGTGTGCATTTTCACCCAGCGTCTCCTCCCCGTACAGGAAGCCACGAGACACTTTCACATTCCACTGCCACGCCACGTACCATGCCCGAACATATCAAAAGGGTAAAATAACCCGGTAGCCAAACTTGGCAGGTTTACAAAAACTACCTCCTTCATTGGGTTTCCTACTCCTTCTCCTTTATTCTAATCACTCAATTACGGGACGTGAAGTTCAAGTACCGCATTCCCCTTCAACCTCACTCCGAATTGAGACCCTTGTTTTGCAGCTAATTCAACTGCTGCTTAACCAACAAGTCAATATTCAATCCAAACTGGGGGAATAGAGCTTTACCGTCCTCAATTATCAGTGACGCTATTTGCCGTCTCTAACCATTGGGTACCATTGCACACGACCCTCTCCACAAATACACTCACCACATACCGACGCAGCTGTGAGCCTGTTGCAGTTCCTACTCAAGATCGGACCTCAACATCAGCTCATCCTGAAGAGACCAATCTGCCAGCCACCAATAAAGGCCAGCTCATTAAAACCATATTTCCTTCACCTTCCGATTGGTAGATTCCGTGGTAAAGTTCGTTGTTAGGTTTGATTAAACTGGCATAAGCCAAGAACACCCTTGCAACTCCTTCTGAGTCATTGGGCATACGTCATCCAATTGTAAATTTTCAATGCGCGTTCCCACGCGCTGGTGACCTCGCCATTATCAAAGAACATCTTCCTTGTGAAATCGATAAATTCCTCAATATTCAATCTTTAACCTTCAAAATCAAGATAAGCAAAGAATTCAAACCGGTCTAAAGTAAAACTTGAAGTACTCCCATCAAACTTAAAGTTTACACAAAGGCCCCGACACTGTCGGCCCTCAAGTTCAAGTTCAAGATCAGGATATGGTGGTTCGTGTAGCATGAGCTACAAAGTGTAAAATTATAAAAATTTTTATTCGCACTTAAATAGCATAATTATTGACATTAAAAATCTTACTCTAAATTATTATTAATAATTTTCTACTTTTAATTAGCAATCCTTGAAGTTTTTGTGTAAATGCATGAGAGATAAGATAACGATCGACATTTTCGAGTTTGAAGCCTCTAGAATTGGCAATACTGCGCGGGACGCTTGTTTTCGGCGTCACTCTTTCTCGTGCCTCGTTAGCCTGTGCGTTAACACCGTTCTTGTAAGTGAAAGAAATTAAGTGTTCAAATAGAGCAAATCTGGTAAAGTATATTGTGTCATCCCCCATTGTGCATGGTGTTTAAGTTTAAGGATCTGTTCAGTGTCGTGATATATAGATGAACATAAAAATAGTCGTAGAAGTCGTAACATTAGCATGGCTCATCCCAAGTGTTATCTCAACATGACGTAGCGTAAATTTTGCGCGTCATGATCATTTCTTGTGTCAAGATTTTATATTAGATATTCAACTACGTCCTTCCTTACTACAAAAATTATATACTTGCAGCTGTCATTATGACATTGAAGTTCGTGCATCAAATACTTCGTGAGAACGCACGGCAGATTTGCCGGCGTTTATTGTGAAAAATGGCGGAGCGTAAAACTGCTGTGTCATGTCATTTAATTTCACTGTATTATGTTTTGAATATTTTTCTTTTGCTGCAAGAGATACGTTTAGTGTTTCTTTTCTCGGAGTAAGATATTATTCTTTTTTACTACAAGATATACCTGCAGTGTTTTTCAGTATGATGGACATCTTAATGAATTTAGGACTGTTTTCTTTTTATTTCTCGTACGGATATAGAGATATTATAAAGTACGAAATTTATTCAATCATGTTCTTGCATTTTTTAGCTGTTTCGTATTTCAGCTAGATTCCACGAATCATGGTGCTTAAATCACATGTATTTTCCATAATTCCACAAATGGAATAACCGATTATTACTGCTCTAAAAATCACAAGTCTAATACTAAAGGAACAGCCATTGCCAGCTTGTAACCTTTCAATCTTCTTCCTGAGCCTGTAAAGAAATTAATAGCTTGAGTTAAGTCCATGGGAAGAAGTTCAGGGTTTTCTCCGTGATTGGAAATTTACATTGCAGTGTAGGGATTGTCAGTTGTGGAATCTTTCCTTGATGCCTCTTCGAGAACCTTCTCATTCAGCGTCTTCGATTATTGCAGATCCTCGACGGCACCAAACGCCACAACACACATTCCTTGGGCCTGAACCTATACATTCATCTGAGCTGTACAAGTTGTAAATATACGTGGCATATTATCTCACTCAGCCATCGAGTTATACAACGTAATTGCCTATTTGTGACGTGAGATGTTTCTGACCTTTTGTCATCTCTCAACTGCAACCACTTGTCGGAGTTTGTAGAGCCTAGTAGATTACTACAAATGGCAAATTAATCTACCCGCTCAAACACGACAACTTGCTCTTCATATCGGAGACTTATTCTAAAGTCTGAACCCTTAAATAGTGACTCATCATCCCGTCACGAGTAAATTGATATTCTGTCAGTCGCTAAGATTAAACAGACCTTGAACCTCCACAAACACACTCACTTACACCTGGCCTACGTCATCGCTCGCCGGACCTCGCCTGCACGGAGTTTCCCATCTAAGAGAAGATCGTCCAACGTCAAGCACGCCATCGGTCATCACGGCTTCCCTCAATAAAGAAAACCAAGCTGAGTTTTTCCCATGCTTTATTATCCCTCTCTTACAATTTCGAAAAGCACTGTCGAGTAAAAAAGATTAGGATTGGACGTTAATAACTATCTTGAATTTAACTCATCACACCAATCGTAACACTGTTGACAACCCAGAGTGACCAAAACTTTCAAGCTTAAAACAAAAATATTCAACTCGATAAGTGTTTGAGAAAAACGTGAGAGAGGATAATGTTGGCATATCATTGTAATGATAAGTTTTCCATTGTGTAGTATGCCTTGAGAATTTTCCATGGATGTACTGTGCTAACGTTCTCTGAGCAGCTCAAAAATATTTTTCTCCGTACTATTCTGTTTTTTGTCTTTTGTGCCACAGTAGGTAGGAAAAATTTTTTTCTCCTATTTCCGTGCTTTACGCTTATTTCTGACTACCGTAAAATTTTCGTTTCCATTTTTTTTCTTTCTTTCTTTCGGTTTCAACCTTGTTTGAATGATTGAATAGGAAACTAGAAACGCAAACCTTTGACACTTTAATACCAAAGTTATTAGGCGTTGATTACGTAAATTCCGTGCCGTTATAGCCTAATTTTGCATTCCAAAGAAAAATTGCCAGTATGTCCGACACAGAGAATGGTCCAGATCCCGCGCGCAGTAAGCCTATAACTCTTCCTCCTTTCATACCAGCAGAAAGCCAAACTTGGTTCAACCAAGTTGAGGCTATCTTCCGATATAATAAAATCACTAATTCTTCAGATATGTTTCATGCATTAATAGCTGCTGTGCCCACGCAAATGCTAAGTGACTCAAATGAATTTATTGTGAATCCGCCTGCTATAAACCCTTACGGGATCTTAAAAAGTAAAATATTAGAAAAATTACAGTTGTCCGACGCGGACAAGTTTAGGTCTCTTGTGGATGCCTCGGCAATTCCACCTGTCTCTGTCATTTTCTCTCCTACTTCGTTAGTTAAAGAACTGCGAAAACTTGCAGCCGGTGTAGGCGTAGCTGAGGGATTTCTCAGAGAAGTGTACATGAGCTAAGTACCGACTAATGTGCGACCCTTCTTATCATGGATCGGTCCGAACGAAAGTCTCGAGACCCTAGCTCAGGCCACTGAGACAGTGATGCGCAATCTAAACATGTCACAAGCACCGCAGGTAGCTTCCTTGAACGCATCAGCTGCGAATTTTAGCCCGTAAAATACTGCTAATAATCAATCCTCAGCTGCAATGGATACAATGCAACGAGAAATCGCAGAACTAAAACAAGCTGTCCAGAATTGCCAGTTAGGTCATAGTGTAGCTCACATCCAGCCAGGCTCAAGGAATTTCTCACGCTATCATGCCTACGACTATCCCTATGACTATCCCCCTTCTCAACGCTTTGATAGAGGTAGATCTTATGATAGGTCAAATCAAAACCGCCACCTAGATCGCGCTCTCGCGATGCTAATAGTAACCTATGTTGGTATCATCACAAGTTTGGTGACCAAGCACGAAAGTGCGGGTCCCGATTCTGTCCTCGTTATACCGAAATGACTTCGGGAAACGCTAACAGCGACGCATAGTAGCGAGTACTGCGTTGCCAAACTCCCAGACTACTCGCCTCTTAACCATAGTGGATCCCACTACCAAATATCGATTTTTGATAGACACAGGTTCCAGTGTGTCAATTATCCCAGCCACGGCTAAAGATAAAAAGAATAATCTAGTGGCGACACTACGCGCCGCAAATGGCACGCCAATAGCTTGTTATGGAGAGAGAGTACTAGAGTGCAGTCTGGGATTGAGGCGAAATTTTCTCTTCACTTTCCTCATCGCGGAAGTCCAAGAGCCCATAATTGGCGCGGATTTCTTAGCGAAGTACGGGATCATTGTAAATGTTAAAAACCGTAAAATTAGGGACGAGGAAACACAGATCTCAATTCCCGCTTGTGGCATAACTAGAGCTAATGTCTTGCATTCCTTCTCTATTGCTTTCAAGAAAGAGTGCATGTTCGAGCAGGTTCTCGCAGAATACCCTGCATTAACAAACTCTAACTTAGCTTCTAAAAATATGCAGACGAGCACAAAACACTTCATTGAAACAACTGGACCGCCAGTTTACTCCAGAGCTAGACGCTTACCGCCTGATCGATTGGCTTTAGCCAAGAAAGAATTTGCTAGGATGTTAGACAGCGGCATCATCCGCAGTTCCAAAAGCCCTTGGGCTAGCCCTCTCTTGCTAGTACCCAAGGCTAACGGTGAATTCAGACCGTGTGGGGATTTCCGCAGGTTGAATGCCGTTACTCTACCTGACCGCTACCCTATCCCTTACCTTCATGATTTTAGTGCAAATTTGGAGGGAGCACAAATTTTCTCAAAAATTGATTTACAACACGCCTTCCATCAAATACCACTTGAGGAAAGCGCAATACCCAAGACCGCGGTAATCACTCCGTTTGGTCTCTTTGAATTCCTCAAAATGCCTTACGGATTAAGGAACGCACCTCAGACGTTCCAACGACACATGGCTGAGATCTTCTCGGATATCACATTTGCCTATGTGTATCTGGACGACATTTTGGTGGCATCCGCAACCCCGGAGCTACATAAAGACCATTTTAGGGTCGTGTTTGAAAGATTGTCCGACAATGGACTCTTGGTAAATCCTGCCAAATGTGAGCTCGGAAAGCCATCACTGATTTACTTAGGTCATGAAATCTCTAGCCTAGGTCTAAAACCTTTGCCTTCCAAAGTAGAAGTGATCAAAAACTTTCCTCTTCCACAGACCCAGAAGGAACTGAGAAGGTTCCTAGGTTCTGTTAATTTCTATCATAGATTCATCAGAAACTGCGCGCAAACTTTAGCGCCCTTGTCAGACTTGCTGGAACCTAAAAGAAAAGGTAAATCTACTGAGGTAAAATGGACGGATGCAGCACGCAAAGCTTTTGATGAAATAAAGCACAAGCTAGCTACTGCGACTGAATTATCCTACCCTATTGCCAATGCTGACTTCAGTCTAGTGGTTGATGCCTCCAGTACTGCCGTAGGTGCTGTTTTGCAACAAAAAGTAGGTACTAATATCTCTCCTCCTGCCTTCTTTTCCAAAAAGCTATCGCCCACTGAGCGTGCCTACAGCGCGTTCGGTAGGGAACTCCTTGCTATCTATCTGTCTGTGAGACACTTTCGCTATGCTCTAGAGGCAAGGGAGTTCGTGATCTACACAGACCACAAACCCTTGACCTCGGCGATCAACATGTTTTCCGAGCGACACTCGCCAAGAGAAGCTCGACACCTGTCCTTTATTAGTCAGTTTACCACTGACATCCGCTTCATTAAAGGGTTGGACAATACCGTCGCAGATTGTCTATCTAGAATTAATTCTGTCCAAACCAGTGGTGAAATCACCTTCGGAAATATATCCAAAGCCCAGAAGGAGGATCCTGAACTTCAGGACCTTTTCAAACCTTCTAACACTATCTCTTTGAAATTAACCTTGGTTGACGGCGTGTACCGTGATGCTGAGCGACCTTCTCGTTTGTATCTTCCTGCGACTCTCCGCAGAGTAGCTATTCTTCACTATCATTCGCTATCACATCCTGGTATTAACAGTACATTGCGTTTGATTTCCGATCGTTTCGTCTGGCCAGCGATGCGTAAGGAGGCCGAATGGTTTTTTTCATGAAACTTCAAAAATGAATATAAAATACTTCTGGAGCGAAATAAGCTCAGAGGGATTCACAACATGTTTAGAACCTTCGAATGAACGTTCAGAGTCCTAAAATTTTTTAAATTTGCCCATACCCCCCTCCCCCCCCCCCCCCCCCTCAAAGGAAAATTTCTAAAAAACTTAATTTCTCAGTCAATTTTGTACATAGACACAATTAGTTTTTTGTTTTTTGTGTTCGATTGATAATGGACTGGTCTACAAATTTCAGGACCAGTTTTTTGATATCACAAGAAAAAAAATTTTAAGAGAGGTTTGAATTATTGAAACATAAAATGTCAATTTTTTGGTAATTTCTTTAAATGGCAACAAAAAACTTTATAATCAACTTATCAAAAAACTACTTCACAGATTTGTAGTACACACTTTATTCTTTACGACGAGAAATAGATCTCCTCCATATGTAAAAAACTGTTGGAGAAATAATGGAAAAACTGGAACGCTTTCTTCTCATAAAATGTTTTTTTCGGCTTTACGGCTCAATTTCTCCTACAATTTTTTACTTATGAGGGAGATCTTTTCAGCATCGTGAAGATCAAGGTAAGTACTATAAATTTCAGATGTAGTTTTTTGATTAGTTGAATGGAAAATTTTTAATTACAATGTAAAGAAACACATACTGAAAATTTGTTGTGGTTTGAAATTCAAAAATTTTTTTTCAATTTTTTTTGAAGTGATATCAAAAAACTGGTCCTGAAATTTATAGACCAGTTCATTGTCAATCGAACACAAAAAACTAATTGTCTCTATGTACAAAATTGACTGAGAAATTAAGTTTTTTAGAAATTTTCCTTTGAGGGGGGGGGGAGGGGTATGGGCAAATTTAAAAAATTTTAGGACTCTGAACATTCATTCGAATGTTCTAAACATGTTGTAAATCTCTCTGAGCTTATTCCGCTCCTGAAGTATTTTTTATTAATTTTTGAAGTTTCATGAAAAAAAAACATTCGATCTCCGTAAGGAGGTCAAGCAAATTGTGCAAAATTGCCATGCATGTCAGAGTAGCAAAGTTGTGAAACATAATCGTGCAGCGCTACAGAGTTGTGCATTTGCTGGACACAAATTCGACTCCGTACACCTAGATTTGGTGGGTCCGTTGCCTTTGTCGCGTGGTCATTCTTATTTGTTAACCATAATCGATAGGTTCTCCAGATGGGTTGAGGCCGTGCCTCTTCCTGATACCCAAACTGAGACTGTAGCTCGAGCTTTCATGAGTAATTGGATTTCCAGATTTGGGGTTCCCTTAAGTGTCACGCATGACCGGGGATCACAATTCACCTCCAAATTCTGGAGTGAGCTTAGCACCGCCTTAGGGTGTGAAAACATTAATACCACCGCATATCACCCGCAGTCGAATGGACTCATTGAGAGAGTCCACAGAGATTTAAAAGCTGCATTGCGTTGCCATAATTGCAGTCACGATTGGACTGACAGACTTCCAGTAGTATTACTGAGTATTAGGAATTTGCATCGGTAAGATCAGCAGTGCACAGCAGCAGAAATGTTGTATGGGAAAACGCTTCGTCTCCCGGGCGACATAGTTGACCCAAAACCGTTGCCTGAATTTTCATCTGCTGACCGTTCCGCATATGTAACCTGTCTCAAAGATTGCATGCGTCAGATCAAGTATGTTGCTCCACGAATGCCTCAGACAAAAGACAAACTCGATCCGGCGCTGCAACAGTGCACACATGTGTACGTCCGTAATGATAGCATCAAACCAACTCTCACACGCCCGTATGATGGCCCATTCAAAGTACTAAAACGGACGTCAAAATATTTCGTCCTTGAAAGATCTGGTTCACCCGACCCTGTGAGCATAGATCGATTAAAGGTCGCGTATACCTTTGATAATAGTGTGATTTCTAACTCTTCATTCTCTCCACAGAACTTCCTTTCCACTGAGACTCGATCATATCGTCCATCTCAGTTTCCTCAGTTGGCTGCATTGTTGCCTAGTCAACTTGAGTGTAATCCTTTCTTTGTGCCTGTACCTTCAAACCCATCCCAAATCCTATCGTAGACTCTAATTCTAGCTCTCTTAGTGAAACAGCGACAAGTCTGGAGAGACCAGACGAGACCGCTGCAGTAACTCCCGTACCAAGAACTCTTGCTGATCTAAATTTGCAGACCCGTTTGGTGAAGCTTCCCCGCTCAGTAACATTTTCCGACCGCCACACTCGGCATGGTAGCGTAATTCGAACTCCTTCCCGCTACAAATGATTGCAGCGGGTGGACCTTTCGGTCTGCGCCTTGGGGGGTAGTGTAGCATGAGCTACAAAGTGTAAAATTATAAAAAATTTTATTCGCACTTAAATAGCATAATTATTGACATTAAAAATCCTACTCTAAATTATTATTAATAATTTTCTACTTATAATTAGTAATCCTTGAAGTTTTTGTGTAAATGCATGAGAGATAAGATAACGATCAACATTTTCGAGTTTGAAGCCTCTAGAATTGGCAATACTGCGCGGGACGCTTGTTTTCGGCGTCACTCTTTCCCGTGCCTCGTTAGCCTGTGCGTTTACACCGTTCTTGTAAGTGAAAGAAATTAAGTGTTCAAATAGAGCAAATCTGGTAAAGTATATTGTGTCATCTCCCATTGTGCATGGTGTTTAAGTTTAAGTATCTGTTCAGTGTCGTGATATATAGATGAACATAAAAATAGTCGTAGAAGTCGTAACATTAGCATGGCTCATCCCAAGTGCTATCTCAACATGACGTAGCGTAAATTTTGCGTGTCATGATCATTTCTTGTGTCAAGATTTTATATTAGATATTCAACTACGTCCTTCCTTACTACAAAAATTATATACTTGCAGCTGTCATTATGACATTGAAGTTCGTGCATCAAATACTTCGTGAGAACGCACGGCAGATTTGCCGGCGTTTATTGTGAAAAATGGCGGAGCGTAAAACTGCTGTGTCATGTCATTTAATTTCACTGTATTATGTTTTGAATATTTTTCTTTTGCTGCAAGAGATACGTTTAGTGTTTCTTTTCTCGGAGTAAGATATTATTCTTTTTTACTACAAGATATACCTGCAGTGTTTTTCAGTATGATGGACATCTTAATGAATTTAGGACTGTTTTCTTTTTATTTCTCGTACGGATATAGAGATATTATAAAGTACGAAATTTATTCAATCATGTTCTTGCATTTTTTAGCTGTTTCGTATTTCAGCTAGATTCCACGAATCATGGTGCTTAAATCACATGTATTTTCCATAATTCCACAAATGGAATAACCGATTATTACTGCTCTAAAAATCACAGGTCTAATACTAAGGGAACAGCCATTGCCAGCTTGTAACCTTTCAATCTTCTTCCTGAGC
The DNA here is from genome assembly GCA_030386875.1 of Morinoia aosen. Classification (NCBI taxonomy): domain Eukaryota; kingdom Metazoa; phylum Arthropoda; class Malacostraca; order Amphipoda; family Talitridae; genus Morinoia; species Morinoia aosen. Next base: position 73,494,605 of record CM059567.1, on the reverse strand, counting down.
CTGTAAAGAAATTAATAGCTTGAGTTAAGTCCATGGGAAGAAGTTCAGGGTTTTCTCCGTGATTGGAAATTTACATTGCAGTGTAGGGATTGTCAGTTGTGGAATCTTTCCTTGATGACTCTTCGAGAACCTTCTTATTCAGCGTCTTCGATTATTGCAGATCCTCGACGGCACCAAACGCCACAACACACATTCCTTGGGCCTGAACCTATACATTCATCTGAGCTGTATTAGTTGTAAATATACGTGGCACATTATCTCACTCAGCCATCGAGTTATACAACGTAATTGCCTATTTGTGACGTGAGACGTTTCTGACCTTTTGTCATCTCTCAACTGCAACCACATGTCGGAGTTTGTAGAGCCTAGTAGATTACTACAAATGGCAAATTAATCTACCCGCTCAAACACGACAACTTGCTCTTCACATCGGAGACTTATTCTAAAGTCTGAACCCTTAAATAGTGACTTGTAGTAATCGCCCTCAGCCGTACTTCAGCCTAATTTCATAAAATAGTAAAAAAACTAAAATCCTAAAATTAAATTATACAAATGTAATTATTCTTACATTTTTACAAGACCAAATTAATTCGATTAAACTCAAAATTTTACCAAAAATGTGTTTTCGAAAATAATCGCCGATAACGTTTACGTCAGTCACTTCCGTTGGAAACATTCGCGCGGAACCATTGCGCAAGCTTCCGCTCAAAAGAGCATATAAGGCCGGCTTCACAGGCAAAGTCGTCATTCTCTTATAGATCCTCCTAGCGCTTGGGCCCAGAGCGGGCAATTGTAAGTATCAAGTGTAATGATAAGTGTGTATTATGTCTTAACTTTCCTGTGTTGTGTCTTAACTTGCTCCGTGTTAGGGAGCTCTCGTTATTGTGTCGTAGAAATATTCACTATGTTGTCCCTGTGCCAGTGTTAGTTATTCACCAGCCTCAAGCTCACTGCCACATATTTGCCATTGTTATCGTGTTTATGCCGTATTGTGCTGTCAGTGTTAACCGATGTTGGCATTTGCTCCTTAGATATTTTAGTGCTGAGCATAGTGTTAAGACACCTTGCTGCCCACAGAGATCATTTTTGTTTTGCTCATTTTTGTATGTTCCAGCTTCTAATTAATTGTGTTCTCAACCTTTGTATTTTAATTAAGTCGTGATTCAAACAAGTATGGAATTATTTGCACGTTCAACACTCAACGTTTAAAGTCCAAAAATCTTAAGAAATAAAATAGGATATTGCAGCAAATCGCGTTTGTATTTTCTGCAGTACTCATTTCAAGTCAATTCATAAATAATTGTTCCTTATAAATACCTAACTACATTTGACATGTTTTTTAGGAATAGAAGCAGCGTTCTTATGTTCAATATTTTTCCATGAATTAATTGAGCCTTTTTCAAATCACTGTAACTTTGGTCTCAGCTTAGTTGTTGGGGCTTTCGTGTCCGTTTAGGTGCTGTTCCTTTTTATGTAACTTCTGCTGCAATTCTTGCTCATCTAAATAATAGAGTATAGAGAATTCACCTTTTTTATACTTATATTTTTCAGTACATTAATTATCTAATTACCTCAGTGCTTTAGCTATTATTTTGGCTGTAGTTCATTTAAACTCAGTTGTGCTGCTACTTGTAATGTCAGGATAGAGCTTTTGACCAGTTGGTCTGGAGCACTGATTCTGGTGTTAAGATGATTCAGGCTGCGACTCGGGCGCTAGAGTTGCGGACTGACTTTTAGCACCGGACTCCTGCCACTGTTCCTCCTGTGAATGTTACAGTTTGCGCAGCCTTGCACATGTGTTATGAATGGACTCAATTTATATGTTCAAAGTAATCCAGCACGAATTCCCCTGACAGGATCGACTGGACCACACACCCACGCACTCACAAACACGTATGAAACCAAACCCTAACTTCTTTATTTAAGGAGCTTACCTCCTCCAAGTTCTCGCCTCCAAGTGTTCCCTCCAAGCTTCTCCTCATGTTCAAATTTCACTATACTTGAAAGGCCTGCATCCCTGCAGCTAAGCCGCTAAAATCTCCAGTTGAGACCATTGGGTCGAGAGTCCTCACCATTATTACCGAGTTTTCCCAACCGGTAACTATTCCCAAAACTCATCATTCAACTCACTACTCACTTGGTGTCGGTACCTCCCACACCTACACCATCCTCGACTTCACACTCCAGCACGCGCTTCACAAGCCTGAGCTGAACGAATCGTCTGAAGTCCTCCAACCTCCTCGGACTCTCCCCAAGAAGTCTCGCAACAAGAAGTCTCGCAACAAGAGTCAAGTCTCGCACCTCAGCGTGCAACCTTCTCCTCAATAAACCCAATACCGGCGAGTTAAACTATTCTCTCATTTTCCCCCGGTGTTGGCTTGTGGTAAATTTTGTTGTTGATTATAGACGCTTGAAATATGCGTCCGAATACCCCGAACTCCTTCTGAGTCAGATTAAGTCAATTAGCAATTAAGTGTGCTCTACCCCGAGCACTGGTGACCTCGCCAATAAAAGAACATCCTTCTTTTGAAATCAATTGAAATCAATATTCAAACTTTAAAAGTCAAATTCAATTAGTTCCCCCCCCCCTTCACTAAACTTTATAGACTCATCATCACGTCACGAGTAAATTGATATTCTGTCAGTCGCTAAGATTAAACAGACCTTGAACCTCCACAAACACACTCACTTACACCTGGCCTACGTCATCGCTCGCCAGACCTCGCCTGCACGGAGTTTCCCATCTAAGAGAAGATCGTCCAACGTTAAGCACGCCATCGGTCATCACGGCTTCCCTCAATAAAGAAAACCAAGCTGAGTTTTTCCCATGCTTTATTATCCCTCTCTTACAATTTCGAAAAGCACGTCGAGTAAAAAGATTAGGATTGGACGTTAATAACTATCTTGAATTTAACTCATCACACCAATCTTAACATCCGTCAATCTTGGACTAGACGCACGTCTGCTAGTAAGTTGGTGTCCATGGAGCTTTCAAACCGGTCGACCCATGCCTTTTCCCCAGCGGATAACTTAATGCTCTGCTAGAATATAAATTACTGTTCGGGCTGTCCCCCTGTGATTACTGTTGGGTCATTGCTGTAAAACTAGGTTTAATACCTATAATTGCTACGGTAGTCATCTAGTAGTAGCCTAAAAATTAAACTGTAATAACTTTTAAGATACTAAACCTAACATAATCTCCTTACCTTGCCAGGAGACGTTACACGGCAGTTGCAGGAAGAAGATAGCGCCGCAATGGTCTTCTCCGAGATTTACTGCCATCCGAAGCATTTTGATTCACTTTGAGAACCTAATCTCATTACTATGGTTAAAGAAGTTTCCTGCTCACGACTTTCCCCAGTAAATATTCTTGGCCGTTTGAATGTGTATTTCATCCAATTGCCTAGAGTTTTTCGTATTTACTGTACCAATTCGGTCGGGACCCTTTAGAAATGTTGTGCTTGTGCATGTCTCATGAACTCGTATTCCGGAAAGGTATTGAGAATTTGAGAGACTGAATTTTCTTTTTTTTTTAATTATGTGTATATAAGTAAAACACTCATGTTTATTTCACCCGTGTGAACGATGTCTAATGCGAATATGATGAGAGCTGCTGCTGCTGTGTCAAAAAAATATTTATTTTGGTGCATAAACGAGCACATAGAATTTCGCGTGCCGGTGAGTTGCAGACCATAACGTTAGTTATTTAATAACTGATTGGTTCAGGAGTGTTCTCTGAAATATATGTATTTGTCATTTGTGATATTTCCCAAAGTAATAATTATTTTATAATTTCTAATCTTGAACTAGCAAAACTTATTGAGGATCATGGTGTTGATAAAGTATACTGGTAATCAAATTAAGAAGTGTAAATGTAAACATGGGTCAAAATAATTGTCACATATAAAAATATTGGGTAAATCTGAAGGATATGTCAATTATCGATTTTGTATATTTCGATGCCTTAACTTAGTTAATTAGATCAAAATAAACAAGGTTTCTTCTATGCACTTTGCGTCTCAAATGAGTATTTTATTAGTTATAGCGGTAAATGACTTACCGCAACTCCAGTGTTTGAAGCGGCAAGTTATTCAAGGAGCACGTCGGACATCAACACTGCAATGCGCACTTGCTTCCAGCGCGATCGTCATCAAAGACGAAACCAAACCTACCGCTATACCTCGTTAAATACTCATTTGACAAAAAAAGTGTATAGAAGAAAAGTTGTTTATTTTGATGTTATTAGCATGATTCAAGCAACAAAAATTTGAAAATTGATGAGTAGCTGTTTATTCGCGCGCATTCGTCATCAAAGACGGAACTAAACTTACCGCTATAAATCGTAAAATACTCATTTGAGACGGAAAGTGCATAGAAGAAAACTTGTTTATTTTGATTCAAATAATTAGGTTCAGGCACAAAAAAGTGGAAAATCGACGGACAATATTTATTTTTTGTCAGGCAAGGAAATTAATAATTTGGGGGCAAATAATCAATAAAGGAACACATTTAATAACCTTTTACAAGAATGATATTCTGCTCGCTGATGCGTTATTTTTGAATAATTGTACTTTGAAGTTGGCGCCGGCGCGTGCGCGCCGGAGTCGTTATTTAGTTCATAAGGGTAGTTAACCCCCTATTACAAACGTAAAGAGGTTGGGTCGTGAGGGTTAGCCACAGTTCTTATAGCGAAAATTATAAATAAAGCTTCTAACCCACCCATTAGGGTGACGACCGCAATCTTGTTTACATGGGATCCAAGATGGCGGTGCCCATAATGGTCGCCTGCCTGACCTAAAGTAAATATTGACCAAATCGACAACTGACATATCCTTCAGATTTACCAAATATAGAAGGAGGTAAAAATATCAAGATAGGTAAGGTACTTTAGATAGTTACTTGCCAGCAGACTGGGTTACTCTAACTAGCAGTGTTTGTAAGTTTGATGGTAGTCATCATAAGTCTTACCTAGCCCTCATGGAAATGTTTTGTGTGACATTGGGAATTGGAGTGGTCATCATTTAACACATTGACTATAAATTGGGACAAATGTGTACCACCAGGTAAATTGTTCATTTAAGCACCAATATAGATGAATAAAATTTCATAAATTTTGCGAACTCTTCTTGAAGAAATTTTATTGTACAGGATAAATATTGTTATGCTCTTATATGTTATGCATTTTTCATAAAAAAAGGAAACTTATTTGAGCAGTAAAATTGATTTTTCAATTCAATTTCCTACAACCTAACCAAATCAACCTTTTGATTTGCATACTTATCAATATGTTGAAATGAATAACATTCATATTTTACATACATCAGCTAGCATATAATTAAATTTTGTCAAATGGCTATGTTAAGTGTAATAAATAAATTGTTTGTTGCAATCTCAAATTTCTAATGAGTTACCAAATGTTGCAGGAACTGAAGTCAATTGCATCACTATTCAAAATTCCTCTGAAATGGGCAGAAAAACCACAGGAAGATGTAAGTATTTGATAAATTGTAATAATTTTATATAGGTGAAGTTGAATTTTAATTCAAAGTTCATTCTGCATCTTTAATGATTTGATACATATAGAAAAATTATTTAATGCAAAGTAATAAATTTGTTGTCTTTTTATGAACTATACTTTATTATAATTTGTGTGTAACCAGAAACTTCTCAATTTTAAAATTGAATCAGCTGCTAATTTTGAGTTTTTCATCAGCCTTTTCTCATCTTGGAAATGGACAGCGAGCAAGATGCAAAGAAACTTGTTTCCCGCTGCATGCTGGTTAAGGCTTGCTATGAATTATGGTAAGTTATAGGCCTATATCTCATAAGTTTTCCTTACATTACCCTTTTTTTGAATTTATTTTGTTAAAATTATTTTCTGTACCTGTAGGTAGTGGTTTTCAAACAATTTAGCCTTGCATATATAATTCCTTTTCTTAACTTTTCTGCTCTGAATTTTATGGGTAATCAAATATTACTTTAGAATCTGGTAGTGAAAATGTTCATGTTCTTATCCTGTGTTTTGAGTTGATTAGTTGAACTCATTGATGAAGCCTTCACTCCTGTTGCTTAGAATATTGCATTTTTGGATCTATCGTAAGGGGACAAAAATCTTCAATTTTCGACCCCATTTTGACCCCATATAAAAAGAAAACAAAATGGGAAATGGAAAATTTGCTACTATACTTCTGTTAGATATGTTTCAAGGATTCTAAAACTGTCTTGGTTTTTGTTTTAGCATAAAAACTCAATGAGTTCTATTTTGAAATAGCAATACCAATGGACTTGAAACCAATATGTCAAATTTTTTCAAAAACTAAGGCCTGAATCAAAAAATGTATAGAAGAAATTGTGTTTCTCTTCAAAAGTTACATATAATAGTCAAATTTCATAAGAATCAGACTGAAAACAAAAAATTTCATAATTTTTATGAAATAAGTAAAAAAAAATTTACTTTTTTTTAAATTGTAAATTACAATTCACAGTGTGAATATGATGTTATGCATGGAGATTATTGAAATAAAAATGAAAACAGCATTCAATTACATAAATTTTCCATTATATTAAGCTTCAATAAAATTTTTTTTCAAAATTATATTTAACTGTGATTTATCTTCTACAATTTTCTCATCACCTCTCCGATATGATTGATGATAATACAAGTTGATGTTGTCCCTGATCACTCAAGTTTCTCACAACTTATGGTTGTGATGCAAAACTAATTTTAAGGTTAATTATCAAGTTCTGAATGAGTGTTGAAATTGTTTATATCTCAGAAAATTTTTGTGGTAAAAATTCTCATGATTTTTATGACTTTGCTAGCTGTATTTAAAAACACATTGCAAAATATAATGAGTTGCTTCTGAATTTGTAGTTTGTGCATTATTGATGGTGGACTTGTGACTGCAGGGGAGATGGCGGATCACTAGAGGAGATGCATAATAGCATCAAGCAGCAGCCTCCGAGCCTCTTCAAGCCTCACCTGGCCACCAACAAAAGCTTTCGTGTCAGAGTAGAAGGCTTCAACAAAACTTTGTCCTGTGCTGACAAGCTCACCAAAATTGAGGTCTGCGCATCATATATTTGAACATTTTTAGCCAAAAATTTTCTAGTTGAATAGGTTTATTTTCAATTTATCTGCTATCTAAATTGTTACTTCATAATGAGAAAAAAATGTAGTCTTATTTTCAAATCCTGAAATGCTATGTTGTACTTAATTTTGTTGCTGGCAATATCATTTTTTAAACTCTGAAAACATCAAATTCGAGTTGTGATACTTGGCTAGCCCAGTTAGTATCTAAAAATTTATTTGTAACTGACCTACCATGAAGCATTTTTCATGTCCAACTAGTATGTCCTCAATTTAGTATGTTTGGATTTAGGATTGTCGTTCAACAAATGTTACAAATGCATCTTCTTGCATGTGGTATGTAGTATTCCTGCACTCTCCTGAGAACATCTGTCCTTGACAATTTTCATTGCTATACAATGCCAAGTCAGTACTGCTTGTTGTAGGTGTCTGACATGATTTTAGGTTTAGAGTTGAAAAAGTTTAACTTCCTAGTTTTTCACCTCTCACAAGTAGCTTGATTGTGTATTGGCCTATTGGGTGGCCATTTTTGTATCTGTTATGTTTCTTCCATTCTTTTCATCCTTTGCTTCCCTTGTTTAGAGCAGGGTGTGTCAGCCAAGGAATTGAGGTTTCCACCTTGATATACCATGTGAATTAAATATTTACTGAGTAGGCTGTTACAATTGCCTGAGTGTAGCAGACATATTGGTCAAGTCCAATTGCCATAATAGTAAATTACCATTTCATTACAACATTGAGTCCCTTCAGAGGGCAGAGGATATTTAATAGTTTTTGTTAGGTAGGTCTATCTATCCTGTGCTGTAGATGGTGCCTCCAGAGGAGATACTGTTAGGTTACCTCAACTTTAGTAAGGTCTTTTAAATTTATATCTTTTGTGCCTACTTTGCATCTTTATATTTTCATGTCTTCTTTACCACCCCTCAGGGGGTTACAAAATATTGTATCTATGGGAATTAGCACTCCCAGGGGGACAATGTGAGGGCCTGAGGTAAAGATTAGGTAGGCTTTCTTTTTTGTTAAAATAGAATAGGTTTTTGTTTTGTTACGACCAACTTTTTTTGGTTCACTGCTGTCCTGTTTTTTCAGCACCTACTACTTTTTTCTTCAACTTTGATCTTGTTTCATGAACTTCTTTCTCATCTTGCTGTTTCTGTGCCCTTTCTGCTTAGATTCCGTTTTCCCTTCAACTCCATACTAAATGGTGCTTTCTTCCTTCCTCTCTTTGGATTGCCTTTGTTGCGGATAGGGAGGCTTAAACTAACTAATAACTAATAATCTGTTTTCTTTACCATCTTTTCTTTGTTTTTTCTGCATCCATTTCTGTTTTCTGCATAAGTTCGTCTCTGCTGTTTCTATGCACAGGGTTCCCTGTGTGGGACCACATCTTTACATAGATTCCCCATTATCTCGATGTCCTTTTTCTTTGCGCTCTTGAGATAGCTTTGTTGTGGCTGAAGCATCATAAGCCAGTAGCATGAAAATAATGATAATTTCTCAATAAATGCACTGGGTTACATTGCATTGAAGGAGCTGTTGCACTAGACAGCTTTAATTTAATTATGTGTAACATGATGTAGGAGCTAAAGGTGATAACTAGATTTTAGATTACTTACAATATATTTGCTGTACAAAGCTACATCTTGTTTCTAACACAAACATGATGTAGTTTTGTGCAGCAAATATATATCTGATAGAAGTTTTAGAAAATATTCAAGAAACATATAGAAGTTTTAGAAAACTTAGATTAAAAAGGATTTTTTGTCACTCGTATTTATTGGGAGTAACTTGTTTTCTAGAGCTGCAACATCCATATGTGATCTACAGCATTTGTAAGTATAAACCTTTTGTTATTTAATTGCATATTCACATGGAATACAAGCTTGACGGGTGCTCTAAAACTTAGACTAGGAATAAGGGCATTGTGGCTCTGTTGAATTGTTAAAATGTAAATTACCAGCTTCATGGGGAGCTGGTGCTTTGACCAGTTCTCTCTTCCTCTTCCAAACTCATTGGGCACAAATTTTTAGTGCAATCTCAACAAGACTTTGCTAGCTGTATTTCAAATTAATTATTTGTTTCATTTCTTGCATTTTGCTTTTTTTCAGTCACTGAATTATCTCCCATTTGAGGGGCCTGTAAATCTGAGCAAGCCAGACACCAAGCTCTGCATGATCGAGTACTACGGCCTGACCAACGTTGGTGTGCCAGAGCTGCCGTACAGAGTAAGGCTCTTGTGCTCAGCTGATGCTCAGTCTTGAGAATTGAAATCTTCATATAGTATTGCAAATTTGTTGAATGTATGGTGAAAGGTAACAAAATATGTCTGTTTAATTTTTGTTATGTTATTCTAGATGGGTTAAATAGAATAAAAAGATTTGTTAAATTAGCCTCAAGTGTTGATATATTGATGTATTGATGAGATCAAGCTTTAAATTACCTTGGTCAGGCATTTCTTGCTGTGTTGAACAAAGTATTTTAACATAGCATTGACTTGAATTTTTTTTTTGTGAGGTACCTTGTGATTTTTATCCGATAAAGTAATCATAAAAAATTACATGTCAGTCAACTACAGGGCATCATGGAACTAAGGCTGCCAATTGTCCTGCTTTGGCATTAGTGCATAAAGTATATTTGGTGCCTCTTCTTTACTATGCTAGTTGAAATTCATACCGAGTGTGGCATTAAACTCTGTTGGTTATTTCTAGACTCGTTAAAGCTTCATTTTTGCCATTTAAAATTAGCATGTGTGTTTGTTTATTTTAGAAACTCGTTTTAAAACAGCAGAAATAGTAAATTTATTGATAGAATGTTTTCTTTAGTGTGTACGTTTGGTATGTCAAATAGATACTGAAAGTTGTAAGAAGAATGATGACCAGAAAAGTAAATTCTTCCCACTGTAGGTTTCATTTGGTGTCACTCTTATCATTAGCTGTTCTTTAGAGTGTCATTTATAAAGGCTTCCACTTTCTGTTGAATTATTTGGTAATATTTATTTGTCAATTCACAATAAGCACTGAAACATTTTTTCAGAAAAGCATTCTTTTTCTGCTTGGTTAAGTAGATTTATATGCTTGATTTTCTCTTAAATTTTATGTGGAGAGCACCTTTTTCTCCATGGTCGCTACTCCCAAGGATCGCCTCTAGTGCGAGAAATTCTGCTTGGTTGTTTTGCCTGTTCTATTATACTTGTGAGTTTCACATCTGGCGATAGTTGAATTTTTGCTGATTTACACTTCAGTCAAACTTGTGGGTACCTTGTTGGAGTAGTTCAAATAAAAAGATCATTTTCTGGTATCAATATTTATAATCATCCCATACACCCTTCTATGTGTAGTGCAAGATAACGTTATCCCATCATAATACACTGCAATCATTTCCATGATATATGTGTTATCGTAATCAAATCTGACTTTTCCCATAAAAACATAAAACAATCATTTTCATTAATTAATACATACGTGATGCTAATTGGAATTATTTCATAAAAATGCAAAGCGATCATTTTAATTACCTAATGCATATGTGATGCAAATTATAATTTTCCCCCTCTAAGGAATACGACTGTTGTGTGCGTGAGAATTGGCACTCTTAGAAGGCAGGTGTATGGTTGAGGTTTAGATAAGCCTTCTTTTTGATGAAATTGAATAATGTTTTTTGTTTCAAAGCATATGTTTTCTGGTTCAGTGCTTTTTTTTTCAGCACCTATTAATTTCTTCAACTTTATTTGTGTTCAAATAAACTTTTTTGATCTCTCTGCTTCTATGACATGAAAATGCAGAGCAATAATTTTCACTACTCGGTAAACACACGTTGGAAGTCAGATTCATCCCTTGAAATTACAAATCAAGCTATAATTTTTATAACCCATGGAATTTTCACTGTTCCCTTTACCAATTTTACTGGTACCAAGTGTATTTGTTTATATGTGTGAGGGGAACATTGCTGAATATTGACAAGGATTTGATAGAAGGTACATTCTAACTAGAGTGTATCTAGTCGACCTGCACCTTTACGTGGTGGTACTATTAGTATACCTACTTGTCTTTGATATACATTAGATAATTAATGTAAAATAACAGGCTGACCTCATTTAATTATTCTTGATAGCTTGTTGTAGGTAGAACCAACGCAGGCGGCCCCCCCTCCATCGGGGTTTTGTATTATTTTGTTCTTTTATGTAGATTATTAAACCAACATCATCTGAGGAGCTTGTAAGCAGTTACAAGGTGCCCCCTAGCGATTGTGCTAGGGGGAGCCAACCGGGGTCTCCCCAGTACGCGATGGAAACCCATCAATCCCTACCTGCCGCTGACGACCTGGAAACTCAAATGGATACTGTTAGTTCTGCTCTAATGCAGACTAACGATTTGCCTCCTCTAAGTGTGGACCCCACACAAGGAGCGAGTGCCGAGACTGAGTTGAATAATGGAAAAAATCAGACGAATGAGAGAAACTTGTGTAACGAAGACGCTTCAAAGACCAAAATAGTGGAAGCTGAGGCAACCCGAGAGCCTAATAATGATGAGGAAGCTGTGACCGCAGATGAACAGAGCATCCGGAAAACGATGAACCGTCGACAGGTGAAGAGGAGACGACGAGATGACCGGGGAGCGCGTCAGATGCTGAGACTGGAAGGAATGTTCGAGAACTCCATACCATACTATGTCAAATATTATACTGTACAATTCCCTGGGGTCAATATCTCCAGAGATTTGAACGTGTTGCTGGCAGAACGCGACATTACTAAGACGATTGGTCCTCCAAAGAAAATTGTAAAATCTGGCTATAACAGTCTCCTCATAGAGACAAATAGTGTGACCCAATCGGATAAACTGATGAAACTGGACCGCATTGGCGGAAAGGGAGTAGTAATAGAGCCCCACCGGTCACTCAACACTGTTCTGGGTGTAGTCCGAAGTAAGACTTTCAGACAGTGTTCTATGGAAGAACTGAAGGACCACCTAGCTGACCAGGGAGTGATTGACCTGCGGCGAATAGAGCTGAGGAGAGATGGCGAGAAAGTTGTTACCGACACATACATCCTGACATTCCAAAAGCACACGGTGCCAAGAGCTGTGAAATTGTCATCTTGGCACAGTGAGCTCGTAGAAGAATATAAAGAAAGACCGCAGCAATGCTTTAAATGCCAACGCTATGGCCACGTTGCAAAATACTGCCGCAGAGAAGCAGACACGTGCTCCCGATGTGGGCAGGAAGGGCATCAAAAGAGCTCCTGTCCTAATGCCGTCCGATGCTATCATTGTGGGCAGCCTCATTACTCAAATGATAAACAATGCCCAAAATATCAAATTGAAAGTGAAATTTTAGCCACTCAACAGAGATTGAAGACCTCTCGCTCAGAAGCCATGGACCTCGTTTTGGAGAAACATCCAGAGCATGAGCGGATGTATAGCGCGGTAGTTAGGGGAGATACAAGTACCCCTGCGGAAGAACCCAACCCTGCTGCTCCTCAGGAATATATGCCACAACAGCCGACTCACACTGAACCAGAACCTGCAAAACCAGAAATAAGGCCAGTTCAGGCAAAAAACAACAATGAACAACCTCCTAACCAAACCACTGCGTGCACTGATTCTACTCCTCGCAACGCTAAATCCACTCCAGCTACAGCTGATGTAAAATCGAAGGCCACCGATTCAATTAGTACAAGCTCAGGAACTCCAACAGTTGCCGTATCCCAACCCATCATTTCACCAAAAAGGACGACGCAAAAAGAAATAAATAACGCCACACTCTCTAAGCCCAAGGTGTCTACAGTCTACAACCGACAACGAAAACAACTGGAGCCAAACGGAGAACCCCCTAAAACAGTGAAAGGCCAAAAACCTACGCCAGCTTCTCTCACAAAATACTCTTTCAAGCGGAGGGAGGCAACTTCCAGCCTTACAAACCTCCAAGGCTATGGAAGCGACGATGACGATGGCAACTCCAGTAGAAACTCAATGACCTACAAACCAAAGCCTACTGCACCAACCAAGAAACAGCGGACGACATCGCCACTATCAAGAAGCCGAGACCGAGCATCGAGATCAGCAGAAAGCCAAAAAATTCAAGTGATCGGAACCTGAAGGAAAACAAACCAGTACCTCTATTTGTAAATGAATTTTGATTCATTTATTCAATGGAATTTAGAATCGTACCGAACCAAATTCTGTGAACTTAAACAACTCCTCAATCTATACCACCCTGCATGTGTCTGCCTTCAAGAGACCATGCTCCGGGACAGAACGGTAACACCACCCACTCAGTACTCTCTCTATACCTCTGGTGTGACCCGCGCTGATGATCACGAGCGGGGCGCTGCGATATTGATCCACAGGACAATACCGCATCACCGGATTGACTTGCGTACCACATTGCAAGCAGTAGCACTACGTATTAATCTGCACCGGACATACACCATATGCTCGGTCTACTTGCCGCACATCAATATACAACACCAAGAAGTTGAAAATTTGATTTCCCAGCTGCCTACCCCGTATATTATAATGGGGGACTTCAATGCTCGAAACCAACTATGGAATGACAACGTGGTAAATGATAAAGGACAACTCATGGAAAGAATAGTAAGAGAAAATAACATCTGTATCATGAACGACGGACAACCTACACATTTTCACAGGCAGACGGGATCCCTCTCTGTCATCGATTTAACACTATGCTCTCCTGACTGCTATCTGGATTTTAAATACCATGTTAATGCAAACCTTTATGACAGCGATCACTACCCTATCCATCTCGATCCTGTCCATCCTCAAAATATGCAAGCCAGATATGAACGGTATGACCTAAACAAAGGAAATTGGACTCTGTTTAGCAGACTGACCCAGTTGTCAAGTGAGGATATCGACCAGCTGAATGGAAAGAATGTTGAGGATCACACAGCTACTTTGACCAACATCTGACAGCAAGCTGCTGATACATCCATACCTCGCAAGAGCGGCTCTCTACCGCGACCTCCGGTACCGTGGTGGAACTCTGAGTGCGAAATTGCAAAACGAGAGCGTACGCGAGCTGAAAGAGCCTTGGAAAGATGTAACAATGCGTATAACAGGATCCGATACAATAGAGCAGAGGCAATCTGCCGGAAGACCTTCCTGACAAGTAAACAAACATCCTGGAAAGCTTTCATCAGTAGTATAAATACTAAAACCAGCCTAAACTTAGTATGGAAAAAGGTCCAAAAGCTGTCCGGAAAATTTAAATTGACTCCAACCCCAAAATTGAGAGATCCCCGTACGAACAACCTGACTGAAACATTGCTGGAAGCTGCGGAGATGCTGGCGGGATACTTCTCATCAGTGAGTGAAAACGCAACCGTCGACGCGTCCTTCACGCGATATAAGGAAAGGTGGGAAGGAAGACCGCTGCGCTTGGGGGGAGACAAAGAAGCATCCAATAGCCCCTTAACCATGTCAGAACTTAAAACTGCCTTACGCACAACCAGCGATAGCGCTGCTGGCCATGATGACATCTCGTACAGCATGATTAAAAAAGCCCACGAAACCTTCCTCCCTGCAGTACTCTCTCTCTTCAACAAAATATGGTCCCAGCAGGTATTTCCAGCAACTTGGTCACTGACGATAATAATAGCAATATTAAAAACTGGTAAAGATCCGACATCTCCAAATAGTTACCGTCCAATTGCTCTCACCTCATGCTTAAGCAAACTGCTTGAAAAAATTGTTAACAGGAGACTAGTCTGGTTTTTGGAATCAACTAGAAAAATAGTAAATATCCAATCTGGCTTCCGGAAGAACCGAAGTACCACCGACCATTTGGTGACGCTGTCATCACACATCGCTTCGAGTATTACTTCAAAGAATCATCTTATTGCCGTCTTCTTTGATCTACAGAAAGCATATGACACCGCATGGACATACGGAATCCTACTGAAACTTCAGAAATATGGTATACATGGGCACCTTCTTGCTTTCCTAAGCAACTTTATGAATAATAGAAAAATTAGAGTCCGTCTCCAGAATGTCCACTCGTCAACCAAAAGCCTCCAAGGAGGAGTCCCTCAAGGAAGTATCCTCAGCTGCGTGTGTTTCCTTATTGCCATAAATGATATCGCTGATGAAATTCCGCAGAGTGTCCAGCGGCGTCTATACGTAGATGACTTTGTCATCTATGTGTCGGGCAAAAAACCGGAGTGCCTAAAACGACAATTGCAGATCGCTATTAACCACCTCACGCAATGGACAGCAACCACTGGATTTCAATTCTCCCCATCCAAAACAGTGACAATGCATTTCTGCCGTACTCGTGGCTGTCTGAAAGCCTCTCCCAAACTTCATCTAAACAATGCAGTGCTACCACATGTTGAGCAATTCAAGTATCTAGGATTAATCTTTGACTCAAGCCTTACCTGGCGGCCCCACATCCAATCCCTCAAACGAGCATGTTCACAACACATAAACCTAATGAAAGTCATATCCCATACCCAGTATGGAGCAGATCGGCAAACCTTGCTCCGTCTTTATATGGGTCTACTAAAGCCAAAATTGGACTATGGCTCAGAAGCTTATAGCTCTGCATGTGCTACCCTAATGAACTCATTGCACACTGTGCAGAATTCTGCTCTTTGTGTGGCCACTGGTGCGTTCAAAAGTTCACCTATCTTATCACTCCATGCAGAAACCGGAATAAAACCTTTAGCGTATTACCTGGAAATAAAGATCGTAAACTACTACCTTAGACTGCTCACTGATCCTGCTCAACAAATTCTCTCAAAAATTCGCTGTACTTCGGGACGCCTGCATGCAAACGAAAGAAACCCCAAACCATTTTATGTTCGCCTGCAAACTATACTAAGGAACTATGACATCTCACTGGAGTGCGTGGCTCCGGAGAGCGTCTCCCCCATCGCGCCGTGGGTCTCTCCCCAGTAGCTGTGTGCAGTGAACTGGCTGACCTGCGTAAGCGACTGCTTGGAGCGGCCCCATCCAGAGCCCTCTTCCTCGATCACTTCGTACGTCACTCTGAAACAGCTGTCTTTTTTACCGATGGATCTAAAACTGAACATGGCACAGCATATGCAGCGGTCCATGGGTTAAACATACTAGCGGTCAAACTCTCATCAGTGGCTTCGGTGTTCACAGCTGAGTTGTGTGCAATACTGTCCGCGGTGCGCGCATCTCGAGCGGTGGATACGAGTATGATTACAATCGTCTCAGACTGTCGTAGCGCCCTGCAAAGTATCATAAAACCCTGCAACACCCATCCTATAATAACGCAGATCTTAACGCTGATGACTGAGATCGGAAAAAATTATACATTGTGCTGGGTGCCTAGCCATGTGGGTGTGGCGGGAAACGAGAGAGCTGACGAGGCTGCACAGTCTGCCACCCAACGAGAGCGCCAGATACGCAAAGGAATGCCTCGCGGAGACTTCGCATGTGCCTTTAAAAGACTCGTCCATCAAAACTGGAATCATGACTGGCGTGAAGTGACTGAGAACAAACTCCGAGAAATTAAGGACACGACACAACCCCTCCGAACAAGCTGCTGGACCAACCGGGAGTGGGAGATAAAGCTATGTCGCCTCCGTATTGGACATACACTTCTAACGCATGAGTATTTGATGAACAGGACTGCGCCGCCGCAATGTTACCAGTGTCAAGTTACTGTGAGTGTAAAACACATTCTCACAGAGTGCCAACGATATGCTGCACTAAGACGCCGTTACTTCGGTCAGAGCGAGGTGGTGATGAGCGAGTTACTGGGAGACTCTGGCCCGGTTGAATTGGGGGGAGCCCTCTATAGGTTTCTCCAAGAAGCTGACTTATTCAATGTAATCTAATCTACCATGAGTTGTAAATTATAAAGACCATATAAATTAATAGTGATGCCATTTACAATTATAGTTTAAATTGTGCTTCAAATGTAATACACTACTGCGACTCACTGTGCGGATCACTTGTTAGTGGTAACGGTGGTTAAACAATTACAATAATAATAATAATTTTATAACCCCATCACACATTCAACATAAATTAAAACTACCCCATGAAAATACAAAGCAATACTTCTCATGAGCTAACACACTCACTATATGCTGGAGGTATAACTTGGGCATGAGAATGCAGAGGCGAGTGCCGCAAGCTGAGCGGACAGTGTGTGAGCAGGTGTTCCTGGGCAGACAAGTGGGCGAGGGGTGTCGCGAGCTGATCGCGCGGTACTCGCTGAAGCAGCGCAGCTACATCGGCAGCACCAGCATGGACGCGCAGCTCGCCTTCATCATGGCCAACATGGCGCAGCTCGTGCCTGGCCACGTCGTGCTCGACCCCTTCGTGGGCACAGGTTCGTTTCTGTGGCTCTGGTATTTGTATCATGTTTGTGTGGGTGTGGTATTCATGTTATGTTGGTGTGGGTGTGGTATTTGTATTATGTTTGTGTGGGTCTGGTATTTGTATTATGTTTGTGTGGGTTTGGTTTTCATGTTACGTTTGTGTGGGTGTATTCTTCATGTTATGTTTCTGTGGGTGTGATTTTCATATGTTTGTGTGGGTGTGGTTTGCATGTTATGTTTGTGTGGGTGTGGTATTCATGTTATGTTTGTGTGGGTGTGGTATTCATGTTATGTTTGTGTGGGTGTGGTTTTCATGTTAAGTTTGTGTGGGTGTGGTTTTTATGTTATGTTTGTGTTGGTGTGGTTTTCATGCTATGTTTTTGTGGGTGTGATTTTCATGTTATGTTTGTGTGGGTGTGGTTTTTATGTTATGTTTGTGTGGGTCTGGTTTTCATGTTATGTTTGTGTGGGTGTGGTTTTCATGTTATGTTTGTATGGGTGTGGTTTTCATGTTATGTTTGTGTGGGTGTGGTTTTCATGTTATGTTTGTGTGGGTGTGGTTTTCATGTTATGTTTGTGTGGGTGTGGTTTTCATGTTATGTTTGTGTGGGTGTGGTTTTCATATTACGTTTGTGTGGGTGTGGTTTTCATGTTATGTTTGTGTGGGTGTGGTTTTCATGTTATGTTGGTGTGGGTGTGGTTTTCATGTTATGTTTGTGTGGGTGTGGTTTTCATGTTATGTTTGTGTGGGTCTGATTTTCATGTTATGTTTGTGTGGGTTTGGTTTTCATGTTATGTTTGTGTGCTGGAGGCCCTTTACGGTGTGCTGGAGGCCCTCCGACTAATTAAACAGTGTGTGCATGATACTTTCGCTATTTTTGTGGATTCAAAAAGTGTGGTGGAGGCCACTCGAGAGCATAATAGTACCCATCCGCTCGTTGGTGAAATCCTCATGAACTTAATAAATTTAACACGTGAGCGTAAATCTGTGACGTTGTGCTGGGTGCCCGGCCACGTAGGAGTGTCTGGCAATGAAAGAGCTGACCAGGAGGCTAAACGGGCCGCAGAGGCAAACGAAGAGACTCTAAATCTGATGGTTCCTTTCCGAGATTATTACCCTCGGATCAAATCGGGAGTGAGAGAACGATGGCAGCAGGAATGGGACAACGCTGCTAACGATAGCAACAAATTAAGGAGCATTAAACCCACTATACGTGAGTGGATATCGTCCAGTTGTCGTAGTCGCCAGTTAAAGGTGATGCTTTGTCGCCTCCGTATTGGCCATACGCGGCTAACACACGGCCACCTGATGGAGCGGCTACCACAGCCGCAGTGGGAACGGTGTCGTGTGCCTTTGACTGTAAAGCACTTCCTCGCGGAGTGTCCCCTGTATGCTGTTGCCAGGAATCTGCATTTTCCGCACCTTCGCGGTCGTGCACAGGATGTTATGACCGGAATACTTGGGGAGGCTGAGCGGTCAACTTATAATGTGTCAGGGCTGCAGTCGTTTATTGGAGCGTGTAATCTGTCTTCAAAAATCTAGCCTGAAGATTCTACGCATGGTAATGCGATGTAAACACTGAACCGTAAAATGGCCGGGCGCGCTGCGCAATGCCCCTGGGGGTTTCAGCGCGGGTAAGGCGCCCGGCTATAATTGGGTGGGAGGCTGAGACCCCTATTAGGGGGTTAGGCTGCTGCTCAATGTGCAAAATGTGCATGCACCTTAAGATGATTATATGAACTGATTGAACCCTAAGCATGAGGAGTATGGTATTGAACTTGCAGCTCTTTTATTACTGCTGCTGCTGCTGCTGCTACTACTACTACTGCTACCAATGAAATCAAGTGTTGTTCAGATCACGCTCGTGGCTTTCGCGTCTTTGTTTGTTAAATAGTTGCTGTGACTTGCGTTGCGATGTTTGTGGCAGTGAGACCTCGAAATTTGAGACGTGGAGACAACCTGAATTGCGAGACCTTCGGCGCGACATAGTGCAGGCACTGAAGCGCTAGCAAATTTATGTTATTATTACTACTACTACTACTACTACTTATGTTTGTGTGGGTGTGGTTTTCATGTTATGTTTGTGTGGGTGTGGTTTTCATGTTATGTTTGTGTGGGTGTGGTTTTCATGTTATGTTTGTGTGGGTGTGGTTTTCATGTTATGTTTGTGTGGGTCTGGTTTTCATGTTATGTTTGTGTGGGTGTGGTTTTCATGTAATGTTTGTGTGGGTGGGGTTTTCATATTATGTTTGTGTGGGTTTGGTTTTCGTATGTTTGTGTGGGTCTGGTATTCATATTGTGTTTTAGTGCGTTAATGCTTCTTTGCACCTTCCAGTGGAAGTAAATGTTGTCTATCGCGGGTTTTGCTTTAGGAGTATACGTAGGAGTTAAAATATAGTTCTGAATGTCAACCTCGTAGCTTAGACGCAGAATTATTTTTATCCACCCGATTTACTTTAAAAAAAAAGCCTCATACCGTAAGTCCCTGAGCTCGTATTTCAATGTCAGGATGCACTGGTAAGAGTGTTTTCAACAGTGCATTGTCGCTGAAATTTGGCCTTTTTTTCAAATTGTGCCTACATATATTATCAAACCTAGATTAAGCAACAAAGGGAGTACATTGCCCTCAGTCATTTGTTTCGACTAGTAACATGAGTATTACGACACCCATGTGTGTGTATCAACTAAAGATCCTTACTTCAGGATATTTTAAAAACCAGTAATGGTTTTTGTATCATCTTTATTGAAAATATACAGTTTTGCTTTCTTTTCTTTTTACTGACGATCCTTTCATGCTCACGTATATTGTTCGTTTACACGTCGGCTAGCATGAATTCAGTTTTCTGTGGTGTATTTTTTTACTTTCATAAATGCTTATGTAAAGTTATTAAGTTTCCTTTTGTTTGTTTTCACAAAGTTGAACGGATTAAATTTCAACAATTAAATTCTGTTTTACTGGAACCCTTATATTGTATAATGCAACACACTGCAGCCTATAAAGTATTCTGACATTTTTTTGTGTAAGGTATCATTCATATTTATCATGCCTTATGCAGAGATATAGAAGGCATCAAATTTTTTGTGAAATGGTTTCAGGTGTTATCACTGTAAAAGGCATAGGTTTGCACACTTGAAAGTTTAATGAGTGAGATGATTTCTCGGCAGCTAAACCCCATTTCATAAATTTAGAGAACATTAAATGTTAAATTCTTATTTTATGTCAAAGCTAATAACAAAATTGTTGCTTCTACTTGTTCAAACATTCTAATAGTTCTCTTATCTTCCCTGAAATTTTGAGTCAGGTCCCTTCACGAGGATACAACTATTGTCCCTACGAGAATTAGCACTTCCAGGGGAAAATGTGAGGTCCCAAGCTGAGGGTTAGGTAAGCCTTGTTTATGTTGGT
The DNA here is from genome assembly GCA_030386875.1 of Morinoia aosen. Lineage (NCBI taxonomy): Eukaryota > Metazoa > Arthropoda > Malacostraca > Amphipoda > Talitridae > Morinoia > Morinoia aosen. Next base: position 73,473,790 of record CM059567.1, on the reverse strand, counting down.
ATAAAATGTTGCTTATGTTAAGGACCATCTTTTTCAGGTTCACTGCTGTCCTGTTTTTTCAGCACCTACTACTTTCTTCAACTATTATGCTGTTTCATAAACTTCTTTCTCAACTTACTGTTTCTATGGACTTTGTGCATATGTTCTGCGTTTCCATCTCTCCATACTAAATGATGCCGTCCTCCTTCCTCACTTTGGAACGTCTTTGTTGCACTTAGGGAAGCTCAAACTAACATCTAATCAAATCTTGGGTCAGGCTCAATACTGGTGTCGGCGGCGCACCACGGGGCGTACATCCTGGGCTCCGACATCGACTTCCTCACTCTCCACGCCCGCACCAAACCAACTCGCGTCAAGCAGGTCAGCCTCACTCGCGCGGCACTCTTAATGCGTGGCCTCCCATGTGAGCACGCTCTGATAGACAGCTCCTTTGTGGCGCGTTGTTCAATTCAGGCCTTAAACCTGGGAATTGTTAATGTTGTATTTCTCATTTAACCACCAAAACTTAGGAATGATTGTTATTATGTTCCAAGGGAGCTAAAGTGATCAGTGTTTCAAGAAAGACCGTATCAGAGATTCGTACCACATGCAGAAGTTAGAAAAAATATTTTCTGCTAAGTCACAATGCTCATGAAATTGTGTGTTGGATGATCGTTACGGACAGACATTGAAAAGGGTTGCTACAATAAATAAGACAAGTGAAGCAAGAGTCTCGGTCAAACTAAATGTCGGGTCCACCGCACTAAAGCAAAAAGACTGAAGCTGCACAATTAGGGATTTTCAGATGGAGCTGCAATTCCTAAATCAATCATATGTGATGTAATTTTTTTAGTAGAAAATGATGAACCAAACCAATTACACCTAAAATAGAAGCAATAAAAGACAGTAATTTGGTCAGATGAATCTTGTCCCACACTGTTTCCAACTTCTGGTCGAGTTGACGTCTGACGATCGTCGTCCTAAGCCGACGATGCTGACTGCTTACAAATGAGAGGAAAGCATGGCGTGGGTTCGGTCATGGTTTGGGCGTATCGTGGTATTCCATGGCTACTCTGCTAGATCGTATTACTAGTGAAGTTTATGTGACCATTGTGACCGATCATGTCATTCCCATGGTCTAATGTTCGTCCTCAATAGCTATGCTATGTTTCGAGAAAATAGCACTTGTGTTCACTCATTTCGTATTGTCCGGGACTGGTTTTGTGAGCGTGAGAGTAATTTGTGGCATCCCTCTTAGCCATCAAAGTCATCAGGTTTCAATAATAGTGAGCCTTTGTGATCTATCGATTTTGGAGAGGAAGGTGCATGGTCGCTATCCAATTCCATCATCTGTATGTGAGCATGCCTTTGTTTTGCGAGGAAAATGGTCTGGGGTTCCTTTGAGTACCACACAGGACTTATTTATCTATTCCGACATTCCAAAAGGCCTGCTAGCTCTTTTTTAATGTCAACTGTTTTCCTACACCATATTATGCATCTTAAAATGAATTTCAACTAATGATATGTTCATGTCCAACCCGTAGCAGTATTGTGGATATGGTCAGCAACGTATGTTCTATTTGTGAACGATGATTCTCGGTGTTTCTCCAGCAAGTAATTTGAAAGAATTGTTTTCCATTGATGTTGTTGAGTTATTTTGACCGACATAAAATTTTTTATCATCAATAAATTTCAAGATCAAGAACAATTTATCTAGACAATCTAACTCTAAGGGGGCACTGGTAGTCTGGTACCATGTTATATCATTGTTTTGAACGTGAGCATTGAGACGAACATATTTTACGACTGTTAAAATAATTCAAAAAGAAAAATGAAAAACAATTCTTTCAAATTACTTGCTGGAAAAACAATAGGAAGCATTGTTCACAAATAGAACATACATAGCTTTAGTTTACCACAATTTAAATAACTTGTTTAATTTCTAATCGCAAAACTGTGACAGAAAGAGCGGAGTGCGCACGAGAGCATCTTGTCGAACCTGAGCCAGTACGGGCTGGAGAGCCGCTACCTCGACGTGGCGGTGGTGGACTGCGCCAGGACCGCGTGGAGGCGCCAGCCGCTGCTCGACGCCATCATCACTGATCGTCAGTGAACTCTGTTGCTGGGCTTCGTCGCGGTGCATAATCCCGGATTTCAGGGTCCATTCCAAAACCGATCATCAGAGATGTCATTCAGCTCTTGTGTTCTTGTGATTGTGTTCTATATTAGTTTTATCCATGAAACTCTTCTACCTCATATTTTTTGCTTTTTTTATTAGTTTATTTTTATTAGTTTTATTTCTTTTGTTCCTTTTCTTCATATAATGTGTAGTGTAAATTCTAAGCTTTTTATTTCGTGTTGCGTTTGTTGTAGGCTATTAGATATCACTGATGTTAATCGTCTGTTTTAATTTACGTATGCTGAGCTGAGTTTCATTGCAATAATTAAATATCAGTATCATGTAGCGTCTTAGACTTTGTTGTGAAATATTTTATTGCTTCTGATAGAATTTAATTTCCTATGAAGGCTTCAATTTATTAGGTGAAATCGTTAAAGGTGTCCATTTAACTTATAAGTTGAATTAAAATGAACATTCATGTACTCATAACATCGTAGAATTATATTTCATACTTTTGCATTACACTTAATTGAAAAATATTTAAAGTTGCAGCGTTTGACTTGATATTTTTTGTTCCAGCTCCGTACGGAATACGAGAGGCCACCGCGAGAGTGGGCCGTGACGCCTCTACTGACGACGGCGAGCTGACGGCGCAGCAAAAGAAGCAAAGGAGAAAGAATCGTTTACAGTTTCACGATTCTCGTGCGCCCAAAGCTTACCTAAACGGAGTCGAATTCGACACAGCCGTTACTAATTCACAATGCGCCTCCAAACAATTCATGAATGGGCTCCAGGTGGGATTTTATAAAGGTTTTGCTTATTTGTTGCTGAATTTTTTGTTAGTTATTCTTCTTTCAATGCCAAATTTTTAAAATAGAAGTGTATTCTTTTTCGAGGGTGAAAGTGATTGTGTCTTGCAGCAGAGCATTTGCATTTTCATTATCGCCTGTTAAGAACCCTAGATTGTTATTCATGGGATGGTGTCACACTAATTCTCACTTTTGAGTTAGAGAACTGGGGAAGAGATAGGGAATTATTGGATGCATGCGGATGACATTGTTGTAGATAGTGATTGATGGTTGAAACCACAAAGATTCTTTGAGATCGCGAGCAAATGTAGTAAAAATTTCAAAGTGGAATATGGTGGAATATATCAAAGTGAAGTTATGGTAGGATATAAAGGCTGAAAAGACAGACATAGATGAACTGTGCAATTTGGGGAGGTAGTTATAGAGCAAAGGAATATAAGTTTCTTGCGTGAATGTTGAGTAGTGATGCATGCATAATAGAAATTGGCATAAAATATGCTGTAATGTCGAATGTCGAGCACTGTCGAGGTTACTAATTGTGGCCAAGTATATGTGCGTATAACAAACAAATGTGAATGTGTTGAAGGAATGGGGAAGTTAGTTGCAGTGTCTAGTTCTATGTTTGGTATAAATGGTATAGTTTGTACCATGAAGAGCTGGAGGTGGTGCAGAATAAGATGAAAGGTTTGGTGCTGGGAGCTGCTAACTAGACAATTGAGTGAGTAATTAGAAGTTATCTAGAGCCGAGTTTATTTTAGATAAAGTTTACAAAAGAAGTACTGTCGCAGTGAAAGAAAATGTGTAAATTCTTTTTTTGTGGGAAGGATCTTCTATAATTATCCTTTTAAATTAAACTTTGCTGCATTTCAGGACTCGGAATGCGTTAGAGATGATGGCGAGAGGTGCAGCCGGGACTTCACCAAGAGGCAGGACAACAGGCGTTTGGATGGCTCGCCGCATTACCCTTCTAAGATCAATTATGGCTTGTCGGACGTCTTCAAAGATTTGCTCAATTTTGCTGCCTCAAACCTCGTGGTTGGAGGCAGGCTCGTCTTTTGGATACCTGTTATTAGGTGAGCCATTTTTATAAATGAAGGATAAAAGGATCCTTCGATTTCTGTAAAGCTATATATCTCACTCGGTGGGAGACTACTGTGAGTCAACTTGGAATCTTCCCTCTAGGCCCTAGGGGGTGCGCAAGGAGTGGCATTTATGCTTGTTCACCATATTTTATAAAAACCCCAAACTAATTTCCGCTCCTAGGGTTAAAGGTTCATCATCTTAATGAGTGCGATGAGTTTTTTTTTACCTGGAATTCGATTTTAAACTGTGTTCCGAGCCCCTTAAGAGTATACAACTATTTTGTCCATGGAAATTAGCGCTCCAAGGTGGATGATGTGAGGTCCCGCGCTGAAAGTTAAGTAGGTCTTTCTTGTGTTGAAATAAAATAGGGTTTTTGTTTTGTTACAGAGAGTCTCTTTTCGGTTCAGTACTGTCATTTTTCTTCAGCACCTATTGCTTTTTTTAAATTTGTCAGTAACTTCTTCTTTTACTGCAGCTGTTTTTATGCGCATGACGAAAGAATATACCTTGGGCATAGAATCCCGTGCCCGTAATTTCTAATAAGATGTGTCTTCCTTCTTCGTCTCTTGGAAACATTTTATTTTGATTTGGGAGGCTTAAACTAACGTATCTTTTAATCTATTTCTTTCAGAGAAGAGTACTCAAGCAGTGGCTTGCCTAGCCATCCGTGTCTGAAGCTCACTCATAATTCTGAACAAGTATTGAATTGTCACTCCAGCCGAAGATTGCTGACTTACGTGAAGACGAGAGCTGCCATGGTAAGTTCATACATGACGAGACTCATTTTCTTCAACGTACAGAGTTAATGAAATTCTTAAACTGTAACGCGATTCACTTCAACCTATTTAGCGGACTCGCTCAAGATTGTGCATAAACTCGGGACATTTTGTGACATGTCTTGTGCTCTAAGTCAGTCAAATTATTTACCCTAGTACATAGTACATATCTATTTTATTTAGGTGTTAATGATTAGCTTTCAAACTTTTACATTGAATTGAAAATTTCAAAAACAATACACAAAGTGAAATACAGGCCTACCATAAGTTTCTGTTCAAAAGCAGTTCGTAATGCGAATGAAAAAGCCTGTGAACGAATAAAAAGCTTGCGTGTAACTCGAAAGAGAGGAACGTGACCAAACTTCTCATCATGCAGGCTCACGAAGAAGCGGAGGCCGAGGTGGCGGACTTCAGCACGCATTTCAGAGAGAAGTTTTTCATCGCTGCCCAGATGACGAGAGAGGAGCGAGTGGCGCGCAAGTGTCAGTACTCGCGGGATAAGAGAGGCCAGGGACTGGGCTACAGAGTAACCGGTCATCTGGAGAACGCGGGGGACGATACAATTCCTCACTATTGTCCAGAATCACTCACAAGTTCTAATGATCCAGTTGCAAGTACAGAACTGAACGAAAGATCTGAACCTCTCCTAGCTGATGGCGGCAAATCCCCATCTCCTGATGTAGACGCGAGTATGGCTGATGTAAGAGCTCAGGGAGAACGTGTAGCCACCGGTTCTGCTGAATGATATTTTATGCACCTGAATTTAACTTTCATTTCTCCTTCTTAGGCGTTCTCCCTCAATGTTCTGCATTTTTAAACATAGCTGTGTGCGTACATTGTTAGGTAAAAACTTCAACATTAATATTTGGGACATCTTGCCCAGAATTGCTTTCACCGAAGTGAAATAATTATAGAGCTTGGTAGGCAAATTTATTTGAAAAGTTCAAATTTGGTTCCAATAATTTGTTAGGTTTAACACTTTAACCGCAACTACTAAATATTAAGTTCAACACCAAACTCAAATTAAAAGTCAACTGCAGCGCGCGATGTTGAAAATAGCAAACATGAACTGGATCGTGCCTTCATTTAGCTTTGATTAAGTATTTATGGAAATTGTGTTCGTGACTACTGGTCGGTCTGCAGCGTTGTGAAAATTACCTCCGTGTACTACCGGTGGGTCACGCTGCGGTCAAAGTGTTAAGTCACTGACAGCGACTTGATCTAGTATGGTCTCAAGATGATCAAAAATACACATTTTATTTACAGAAATTTTAGGGGCTTTATAATTGATGTGAAAATGTGTGGGTTAAATCATTTTCAAATTATTACGTGAAGAATTTTCCAGTCGCTAACTTTAAGTTATGAATAGTTTAAGCTGCAGAAACATATTCATAAATTGTAATTTTAATCATTCAAGTTCAGATATAGCCAAGAGAAAGACATGAATGGTTTTCTATTTTATTTTCGTCAAAGTTGTGAAGACGAGCTCGGATTAAATTTCAATAATTCAACTTACGATCTTGAACGAACGAGAAAATTTTTAATTCATTTTTAAATTTCAACTTTATAAGTAGGATATCATTAGAATTATTGTTGAATTGACAATGGAAATCCTCAAAGTATCTGTGAGGCTTCGGCAAACATCCGGAATAGTATACGAGTCTCAGCCCAAGAGCTCTGGCAGGGTTTACAGCAGTAGCAGTATGCGAGTCATATTTGGTGCTTGTAAATCAATAGATGCAGAATTTACATTGCGTAAACTTGCACTTACTTTGTTGCAGATTTCGGTAAAATTAGTACAAAAATAACTAGAACTGATACTTGGAATTCAAAATCCTCATAAATTAATTTTATCTCCTAGTTGATTATCAAAAGCGAATTGAAACTAACTGTAGCTCATAATAATGTTGAGCCGTTCCACCAATGAATGAATTGGTTGAATAAAAATAAAATTAGATGTGTGGGCGCTTTACTGAATGTATTTTAATATGCGCGTTGATGAACGTTGCGTAGTTTGATATATGATCAGAGAGTCTAACGATCTTGCATCAACCCTAAAAATGTTCAACTGTGTCAAACGTCGTTTATTCTGATCTTTCACGTATTTTATTTTACTCTTCAGGTTCAATATTTTTTTCATCCGTTCCCAATGATGTATAAAACGGGATCTTTAGTAAAAAGAAGCCTTCAATTTATTATTTTAGGGCAACAACATCGTTTGGAAAAGCAATGTACCTAAATGCTGTAACTAAGGTAGTTAAATTCATCGCAGTCAATGGTTGTAGCTAGCGTGCTGCCGACGCTTTCTTTTAGTTTCCTGGCTTAATTGCGTTCTGGGATATTTTGTAAACGTTCATTCCTTGACGCACTTATAGTTTTCATATGGAGAATATGACTTCTAAAACAAATCGAACACAATGCATGTCACAATTCGGAAGTACCGAAAGATCAATGCTTAAAATATTTATACAAGAATCCAGGAGAAACTTTTAGTAAAAGGTATTGATTGGTGAACAGTCTTGGGTTTGATGATAAACATAACTGTCATAATTTCTCATTCAACTGCAAGAGAATAACTTCAATGTGATAAATCGAAGTTGAACGTAGAATACTTTATGAGAATTTCGAAATAGAAATATTGGTAGAACTGAACGTTGTTTGGTTGATCGAAAGTCCGATTTTCAATGTCTCGCCACATCAGAGTTCACACTCCGCGAAATTGGTATTGTTTCTAGCCTTAATAAAATGCATACTCTGAGCTTACACAGGACCTCAGAGTGCTAAATTTGCGAAATTAGACTGGTAGCAATTCTTTGTCTGTATAATACCGTACAAACGTTTTCAGTTTCAGCACTCACTTCTCAAACTCCTAACATCAGTAAAAATTCGTGAGTGAGAGGTAGGTTATTGAAAGCGTAAAATACATCTTTAAAATATATTTACTTCGCGCGTTCTCTCCTATTGCGAATGGTTTGAGAACATTGTACCTTCAAGCCCTTGGCTCCTCCATTTTTTAAAATGAAAGGCTAAATCATATACTGTATATATGCTCTATTCCTATAATAATTATTATACTTCAAGATTGTGTTTTTTCAATTTTCTGTACTCAAAATTGCAAATATTAGATGAACAAAAAAATATGGATGATAAACATAATTTTTTTCAAGGACTCATTAAAAGAATAATATATTCAACACTATTTTGAATGAGAAAACATTCGAGTTTTTGTTTATGGGAGTAATTTAGAAATACTCTACTCAAAATATTTTATGAATTCAGAAATACATACTAAGCGACTCAAGAAGACGATGATAATTTTTACCAGATAATTGCGCACGCAGTTCCTGATATTCTAAACCGGCGTGCCAAATTGCGACCAGTCGCGCGAACGGAAACTCGAACGCACTCTTTCTCCCTAAAAACAGGGTAAAGAAGACCGGCAGGCGGCAGCAGAGGGACTTCATAACGCCGTTAGGTACAGAATTTCTGGAGATTTCTTGAGTTCACCTCGTGCGACTTTACACTTAAGTTTACCCACTCGTAACTTTCGAACGGATGCACCCATCGACTTAAAATTACTCTCAAATGAAAGAGTGAAACATTTTCAGTAGTACGGTGTCCTACACATGACCACGGCCTCAACGGTTTTCGAAAAAATAGAGAAATTCTGCGTTGAGCCTATCCGACTCGCGCGCCCTCAGAAAACTTAAGTTTACCCACTCGTAACTTTCGAACGGATGCACCCATCGACTTAAAATTACTCTCAAATGAAAGAGTGAAACATTTCCAGTAGTACGACGTCCTACACATGACCACGGCCTCAACGGTTTTCGAAAAAATAGAGAAATTCTGCGTTGAGCCTATCCGACTCGCGCGCCCTCAGAAAACTTAAGTTTACCCACTCGTAACTTTCGAACGGATGCACCCATCGACTTAAAATTACTCTCAAATGAAAGAGTGAAACATTTCCAGTAGTACGGTGTCCTACACATGACCACGGCCTCAACGGTTTTCGAAAAAATAGAGAAATTCTGCGTTGAGCCTATCCGACTCGCGCGCCCTCAGAAAACTTAAGTTTACCCACTCGTAACTTTCGAACGGATGCACCCATCGACTTAAAATTACTCTCAAATGAAAGAGTGAAACATTTCCAGTAGTACGGTGTCCTACACATGACCACGGCCTCAACGGTTTTCGAAAAAATAGAGAAATTCTGCGTTGAGCCTATCCGACTCGCGCGCCCTCAGAAAACTTAAGTTTACCCACTCGTAACTTTCGAACGGATGCACCCATCGACTTAAAATTACTCTCAAATGAAAGAGTGAAACATTTCCAGTAGTACGGTGTCCTACACATGACCACGGCCTCAACGGTTTTCGAAAAAATAGAGAAATTCTGCGTTGAGCCTATCCGACTCGCGCGCCCTCAGAAAACTTAAGTTTACCCACTCGTAACTTTCGAACGGATGCACCCATCGACTTAAAATTACTCTCAAATGAAAGAGTGAAACATTTTCAGTAGTACGGTGTCCTACACATGACCACGGCCTCAACGGTTTTCGAAAAAATAGAGAAATTCTGCGTTGAGCCTATCCGACTCGCGCGCCCTCAGAAAACTTAAGTTTACCGACTCGTATCTCGCGCGTTGTCAAAACATCCTATCCTAAGAATTCGAAATAATAATATCCTCAACTTCACTTACAATGAACAGACCCTTTCATGACAAAAGAAGGCATGGGAAATTGAAAACAAATAAAATTAACCTCAGAGTCATATCATTTTCTATATCAATATTTCCCGAGAATAAAAGCTTACGTTTTTTCTGTTCTATGGAGCTATATTTTGATCGCTATTCAAGCCTTTTTAATGGATATTTAATTTGTCCTGTGCTTGTGCACTATCGTTAAACCCTAGAAAACCTATAACATAATTTCTACTTCTTTTTCAAGAATTTGTTGAACCCTGAACGCATTGTTTGTTTCTCCTCGCGGTTACTGTGTCGATATAAGTTGTGTAACCTTGTTTTTTCTTTTGTTTTCATTTTATTTAAAAGTTAAACCAATCAAATGGTCTTTCACAAAATTGGTTTGGTTTTTATATTTTCCAAAATTAGATTGAATGACTATTACGAGAAAATATTTATGATAAAGTAATTTATGGCAGTGCATAACAAATCATTATTGACTGCCTGTTTTTTTCATGTCTTTGAATCAGGTGATTTAGGCGTTTATGCATATGCATCCGCTACGATTTTTGTGTTTCGTTTTCCGTACAGGCTAATACGTTTCTTTTATTTACGTCATTCTTAACGTAACTGTTTCGCTACCTCCACGCCTTATTTGAGGATGTATGCTCAGGTATTTTTGGGGTACTTTTTCCAACATTTATTTCACTTCAACAGCCGTTTACGATGCGTCAAGTTCAATATTGACGGGTTTTTTGCATTTGTTATTACAAATTAATAGCTTTACGTAAGAAAATTTGGCCATTGTATTGTTTTTTAAAGAGTCAAATTGATGGATGAATGAAATAAAAAATTTCTGAACGTTTCAAGAATACATTCTTAGGAGGGAGAACCATGCTTTGAACCGCAAATTTTTATGAACCGCAAATTTTTACTGGCTCACTCGCCGTATGTATAAAACTGCCGAATTAATTTGTATGTTTTGAATAAATTTAGTTCAAATTCCACTCTAAGCACTTTAATGTACTATTCAATCTTTCTCACAGCCCAATGTGAGAAATCGTTGGCTGTGATCCATCGATTTTGAATCCATCGATTCGATTTGAATCCAATCGATTTTGAATCCATCGTATCAGCATTTTGGAGATACAGATTTTTCAGTTTAACGTTTGCATTGGTATGGGTAAGTTTCGTTGAAGTTTTTAACTTTTAAGAAACAACGGATGGGTTACAGATTTCAGTTTTCGCATATGAAACTGTACAACTTATATTGGAAAGAAACAATTCTGTTCTTTATTTCATATTTAAAATGAGACTCTTAATCTGACTCAAAACAAATGTTTGTGAGTAGACGGCGTCTAGCTGTCCACTTTGCTGACACTACAAATGTCTGCTGACCAAGCCCCGAAATGTTTTTGAGACTCAGAGGCCTGCTCTCGGTTTGTTTTGAGATCCCTCCTGCATTTGCGCTTTGGATTACGATGTCTTCTTGCTCCATGCATACTGCGTTAGTTTTATGACTAGCGTTGTGGTGTCAGGTTGTCCTTTCCATTAGTGACAGCAGATCATCATCTAAAATTTGACTCATCAAAGATCAAAACTTGTGGGTATTAAGTAAATAGAAAAGTGTTCCTTGACATTTTGTGAATTATTTCTTTTCTAAAAATGGAGAGTGTTATCGAGCTCATGAAATCGTTTCCCAGCAAGAGCATGAACAGCAAACGAAAACTTTATAGAATTCTGTCTAGAAAGTTAGGAACTCATAGACATGAAAGATCAAGAAATCGTTTCAGAAAACTCGAATTGTCAAGTCCAGCGTTCAACTTCCAAGTGGCCAGAATAGTTAAGGTAAATTTATAAACTTAAATTAGTTTGTGCGAGTGTGACTCCGATTACATTTATGTTATTTTAATTCTTCTCGTGGGCTTTCGGACCGCCATAGCCGTGTGGCTTTCGGACCCGCCTCCGTGCGGGCAAACCCGGGTTCGAGTCCCGGCGGCGCTGGTGGCGATTTTCTCTGTTGGGTATAGGGGTACATAGGGGAAAGTCCTATCTTTAGTTCTCTAAGTGATTAATCATATTAAGCAGCAAGATTTTGAATTATTTTCTCGCTAATATCTTTAATTATATATGTTATGTCCCGGGAATTTCCGGGAAAGTAGGAATTCCCGGACAGGGAAATTTCAGCCAAAAATCATCCCGTATCTCGGGATCCCTGGATGCAAACCCTAGTGGTATCCTACTTTGAATTTTAATGTTTTTGAAGTCCCTGTAACTCGAAAGCTAAGTATTTTTTGTCATTTTATCCTTCGCAAAAAACGATTTTTTTTACTTCATAGACTTATGGTTGAAATTTGTCCGTACAAAAAAACACCCTTTATAGTGTAGATTATTCTTATACAGTAAAATACAAAGTTCCTGCGCATAATTTTTCTTTCGTTATTACAATATTCAAGTTAGTATTGAAGAAATTCAATTGGTTGGTCTGTCTTTTTTGGTTGGTCTGTCTCCATTTCACGCCCTTGATAGGATAGTTAATGACCGTACCTGTGATACGAGTTTGACCAGTGCACAAGCACATTAATGTTTTAATCGCGTGTACTATTAGGATGGATATATTTGTTTGGCATCCACATCTGGAAGATTTCTATATTGACAATATCGAATCCCTTCATTTATGACGGGATTACCCAGGTGTCTTCTGAGTAGGCAAAGTAGGCAGCGCCTACCCTGCGAAGCATAGATCAGAATCAAATAAGTATGCACCAATTCAACGAAATTACAATGGTTTTAATTACAATGATTCAATTACGAAATTACAATGATTCAATTACTATGCTCCAAATCGCAAAATTATGATATACATGGAGATGAGGTAGGCAAAATTTGCACACTGCCTTTCTTACCTGCATCTCCATTATGCAGGGTAACAAGAAAAGAAAAAAGAAAAGAAAAACCGTATATTTCCAAAAAGGTTGGCATATGAGATACATGACAAACATATTGTATTTTAAAAATTTCTTAATAGAAGACGGCATTAGACAAACGTACTATACGAGGAGTACTAATAGACAGACTATACGTAGTCTTGTAATAGACAAACCATGCGAGGTGTACTAATAGACAAACTATGCAAGGCGCACAAATAGGTAAACCTTACTAGGCGTACTAATTAATAGACACGCCAGACGTGGCTTGCAAAATAGATTAACCCTGCCATGGGCTATTTAATTCAAAAATATCATTTCACGGATATTTTATGTCCCAAGAGATGGCTGACAACTTATATATATTTTGAAATACTACTAGAGAATTCTTCGGAATTCCTAAATGATTTTTTGAACCAAAAGTAAAAAAAGACAAAAAACGCTATACCGAAGCTGCTCGAAACACACCGTTGTAAATGACTATCAAGTATTGAGAAAAAGTTAGTCACAAAGTAATTTCTAAAGCACATCACGCAACCCAACACGCACATCTAGAGAAGAGACGCGTAAAAAAACTTACACACAAAATGAAAATAATGGCTTGTTCAGCATACGTACAGAGAGCTGATAATTTTTCACGATTTTTCACGAGCGCTATTTAATTTGTCTGCCCATATTCTTCATTTGTTCTATTCAGAAACGCGTAAACAGACTTACACGCAAAAATGAAACTCTTGGCTTGTTCAGCATACGGACATAGGGATAATTTTTTCACGAGTGCTTTATTTCATTTGTGTGTTGATACTCTTAATTTTTTCTATTCACAGAAATGCCCTTCGGGGTCGTGGTAGATCTATTTATGAATCCTCAAGCAAGCGCAATCAATTTATTTATTTCTGAAATTTGGTTCAGTGTTAACTGATCGCAGAGCTTTAGGTAAAATTTAATGTGTCTTGAGGTTTTGCTGTTACGCTAAAAATAGAAATAGAAACATATATATGCATATGTGTGTGTATATATAAATCAGCGAACGTGTACATGTGCACACAGATACATAGACATTCATATTTGCGTGCGCACACATGCAAACACATGCACACACGTACACACACACATTCATATATATATATATACACGTATTGAAAATGAATAAAAGAAAAATAAAAATATTAATAAACATAAAAAACAATCTTGCTCTTGCTACATGTAAATTGACAGTCAAGCTTTGTGTATTCGTAAGAAAAAACCCGAGGAAAAATAAGAAATATGATAAAAGACTTCGAAAAACGGATAAATGAAATGCTTTCTAATTTCCTCATAGAAATTTCCAAGAAAACTCAGGTTAGAGTCAAGGAACAACACAACAGCAAAGAAAACATCTCGGGGTTCACATTTATCGGTATTCTCTTCAGCATTATACGGACATGTGTACATGGGATAAAATGGAGTAACATTGTGGCCGGATATCAGATCTGAGTGGCGAATATTTACAAAGTTTGCAACGTATACGTAGATTAAACAATACTTAACAGTGATAATTTCAATTACGGAACTTTAGAGTTTTTTGATTTGAAAGTTCAGTGCTAGTGTGCGCTGAAACAAATGCTTAATTACCCCTTCCCCTAGCTCAGCAGAAATCGATTGAAACATTTTCGAGAATGAGTTTGAAATAGTGAGACAACGTTGGCCATAATTTATTTCATTAAAAAAATAGCACAACCCTCACATCTATAAACCTGTATATTTTTGTACACACAAAACGTATTTCAGAGTCTGTTTGTCATACGGATGTTAAATATGAATACAGAAAGGAGAAAAAAGAAATAAAGATGAGGAAATACTCCTAATTATGGAAAAACGACCTTCAGTCCGCTGCATTGAACTGAATGCGGTGGTGCTCATTCTAGTCGACAGAAATAAGTAAGATGAATATTATAGAATGGCTTAGCAATAGTTAATTTAAAAAATTTCTAACTTTCTAACGCAAATTTCATGAAAATTAAAATTGCAGGTAAATGGGAAATTCACACCAAATTGCTGCAGGTCCTATGACAGAGATGCGAAATGACGTGACACATTTACTCTAAATTGTTTGACAGTTTTAGAGTTTTTGATTTGCTGGGGAGCTTGTTCCACAAAAAGCTCCAGAAACTGAGAGAGCTTTTTGTCCCGCGTTAGATGAACGGAAATTGACCAAGACATAATTCCTCCGATTTGTTTTTTTGTTTGGGATAATAGATGGAAACAATTTTACCACATCTGCATTACTCTGAGAGAGGTACAGAGAGGAGAACACTTGTCGAGCTTTTTGGATCATTAATCTTTTGGATCATTAATTTTTGGATCTATCTGAGAAAGATGACACACGCGAAACGCAATCGACCCACGTTTGCGATATCGTGAAGCTGGCGAAATTTCGCCGTAGAAGCATTTCAACGTCGCCCCGAAAGAAGGAGTCGTACAAGAAAGTTAAATACAATGATGAACCTAATCAGAATGTCAACAAAGAAAAATTGTTCTCTTTGGAAACGTACAAATCAGAAGAAACATACTCACCAAGTGAAATGATGTGGCTCAGTCGTTTTGGTCTAAAAAGGAAGGATAAGGATAACATCCTGCAATGCTACAGTTGGCTCACAAGTGACACGATAGAAGGCTTCGCAAGACTTGTTAGAAATTGCCATCCTCAGTATAAATTCGACTCGCCGCTGACGTGCTTTACTCCACCGCCCCTGAGATACGCCAGCGAAAAATTTATACAAGTCCTTAATACTACCTACAACCGGTGCAAGGTCATGGTCAAAAAGACTGGTTACAAAAGTGCGAGTGACGGCGGTACCCATTGGATAGTCATCACCAATGCATTGTCTCGCGACCGCTCTGAAGAAGGTGTAGCACATGTACAGCACATTTGTTCTTTAAACGGCGCACCAAGTACCGACGTAAAAGAGTATCTGCAGAATCTCTATACATGCATAAAGACAATAAGGAAACTGATTATTGAATGTGTAAGAGTACAACATCAAATGGACGCATCCAGTTGCGGACCATTCTCTTTAGCGTTCGTTACGTCCGTGGTAAATGGTCATGATCCCAGCCTTATAACCTATATCAAAGAGAAAATGAGAAGACACATCATCTTCTGCCTCGAGCAAAATGTTGTCATATAATTTCCATCGTCAAAGAGAAAAGAGAACTTCACTGATGAAGAAGGAAAGCTCGTCGGACTCTACGGAGAAAGAATTTTCATGATCGAAGAGATTCAGCTTGACTCCTGATGAAATGGCTCCTGTACAACTTTCGTTTTAAAGTGTTCATTTAATTTTTACGTTTTTCGAAGTCTTCTTTCCTTTTAGTTATTTTGTCCGAATAATTTCTTACAATTACAGTGAGCTCGACTGTCATTTTCGATTTAGTAGATGGTAGGTTGTTTTCATCTTGTTATTATATGTACATATTTTATTTCTCTTATATTTCATTTTGAATAGGTATATGTAGATTAGTATGCGTGTGTACGTATGTAGGTATATGTATATCTACATAAATAGACATACATGTTTCTATTTAATTTCTTTTCGTGAAAACCATCCGGTTAATTAATTTAATTGCACTAGCGAAAAAAATATAAAATAGATCTATCACTTCCCCAGCGGCGTTTTTGTGAATAGGAAAAAATTGAGAAATACAATTAGTGAAATAAAGCCCAATTCCAAGAGCCTATGAATAGTAGTAAAATTTTCTTTCTGTCCGTATGTCGAACAAGCTATGAATTTTGATGTTGAGTATATGTTTGTTTGTCTACGCATTTCTACAGAAATTTCGTAGATATCTGCTAATCATGAGTGATATCCCGCTTACACTGTATCTCCATTTTACCCCATGTACCCATGTCCGCATGATGTTGGAGAAAATATGAAATATGTTCTTTTGTTCTTGTTCCTTCAAAACTTGAGTTTTCTTAAAATTAATTTCCCGAAATTAAAAAGCATTTCATTTTTACGTTTTTCGAAATCTTTTATCATATTACTTATTCTTCCTCAGGTTATTTCTGACGATTACACAAAGCTTGACTCTCATTTTAGATGTATCAGGAGCAAGATTGTTTTTTGATGGTTATTAGTATTTTTATTTTTCTTGCATTCATTTTCAATACGTATATATAAATGAATATGTGTGTGTAGGTGTGTGCATGTGTGTGTGCATGTGTGCGCACGCAAATATGAATGTCTATGTATCTGTGTGCACATGTACACGTTCGGATGTGTTTCATTGACGTTCATATCTCACCGATTGCAATTAGTTACATGTGGAAGGTTTTGAAGCCTCCGGCCCGGCAGAAATATTCCAATAATCGACTTCTGTAGAATAATTTTGTATACGTTATGAATAATTGTGTATATGAATGAATAGTTTTTGTATATGAATAAAGGCTTCTTTATAGCCCAAATTCTAGCCTCACTATAGCGGCAGACTGATTTTTGGCAGTTTTCCATTATAGTGGGGTTGTAATGAAAGGCATAAACATCAGAAAGCCTCGAAGACGGGAGCACTAAATGAGACCAATGGAGCTACTCAAGCCTTGGCATATAGGATTCACCTACAGAAGAAAAAATGGGTCGTGGTCGTCGTCTTCGCTGTACGCTATCTCAAGAAAAGTTCCATGTGGAAGGTTTTGAAGCCTCCGGCCCGGCAGAAATATTCCAATAATCGACTTCTGTAGAATAATTTTGTATACGTTATGAATAATTTTGTATATGAATGAATAATTTTTGTATATGAATAAAGGCTTCTTTATAGCCCAAATTATAGCCTCACTGTACGCTATCTCGAGAAAGCTGAGAAGGTAAGGTAGGAGCTAAAATAAATGTAAAGGATGTATTCAGTTTATGTGTAAAGAGTCCAGACCTTCAAACGATCATGTGCATGTTGAATTCATCCTAATTATGTTGTAGTTTTCACAATATCTTCCCCCCAATGACAGAGTCAAGTTGACAGTATTAGGCATCAAACTTATTCAGAAATTAACATGACTGCAAGTACAGAAAAAATGAGACTTACAGATACTAATATTAGCCCGTTTGAGAGTTATTTGAAGTCGATGGGTGCATTCTTTAAGAAATGACAAGTGGTCCAAGCCAAGTTTTTTTGAGGGCGCGCGAGTCGGATAGGCTCAACGCAGAATTTCTCTATTTTTTCGAAAACCGTTGAGGCCGTGGTCATGTGTAGGACACCGTACTACTGGAAATGTTTCACTCTTTCATTTGAGAGTAATTTTAAGTCGATGGGTGCATCCGTTCGAAAGTTACGAGTGGGTAAACTTAAGTTTTCTGAGGGCGCGCGAGTCGGATAGGCTCAACGCAGAATTTCTCTATTTTTTCGAAAACCGTTGAGGCCGTGGTCATGTGTAGGACACCGTACTACTGGAAATGTTTCACTCTTTCATTTGAGAGTAATTTTAAGTCGATGGGTGCATCCGTTCGAAAGTTACGAGTGGGTAAACTTAAGTTTTCTGAGGGCGCGCGAGTCGGATAGGCTCAACGCAGAATTTCTCTATTTTTTCGAAAACCGTTGAGGCCGTGGTCATGTGTAGGACACCGTACTACTGGAAATGTTTCACTCTTTCATTTGAGAGTAATTTTAAGTCGATGGGTGCATCCGTTCCAAAGTTACGAGTGGGTAAACTTAAGTTTTCTGAGGGCGCGCGAGTCGGATAGGCTCAACGCAGAATTTCTCTATTTTTTCGAAAACCGTTGAGGCCGTGGTCATGTGTAGGACACCGTACTACTGGAAATGTTTCACTCTTTCATTTGAGAGTAATTTTAAGTCGATGGGTGCATCCGTTCCAAAGTTACGAGTGGGTAAACTTAAGTTTTCTGAGGGCGCGCGAGTCGGATAGGCTCAACGCAGAATTTCTCTATTTTTTCGAAAACCGTTGAGGCCGTGGTCATGTGTAGGACACCGTACTACTGGAAATGTTTCACTCTTTCATTTGAGAGTAATTTTAAGTCGATGGGTGCATCCGTTCCAAAGTTACGAGTGGGTAAACTTAAGTGTAAAGTCGCACGAGGTGAACTCAAGAAATCTCCAGAAATTCTGTACCTAACGGCGTTATGAAGTCCCTCTGCTGCCGCCTGCCGGTCTTCTTTACCCTGTTTTTAGGGAGAAAGAGTGCGTTCGAGTTTCCGTTCGCGCGACTGGTCGCAATTTGGCACGCCGGTATATTCTAACGTTGTTAATTACTCACCCTAAAGACAATTTTAAAACGGTAAACTCCTCATATGCGCGTCGCTGTGTCACTTTTTCCTTCGATCCCTAGTTCTGTATGCCGTGGTCTGCAGTCTGTTTCTCATATTATCGCGTGGTAATAGGTATATCGTCATTGCGGAAAATATAAATACCGTATTTAAATTTTACCAAATTCGCAAAAATGGTCGAAGAAATGAGTGTTACCGTTGCGTCTATGCTTAAGGGAATTGAAAGGTAAGAAATAAAATGTCTTGTGCACTTTCGATGAAATTTGTAAAGGAGCAACAGTTTTGAATGACTTTGTAACTAAACGACTGCCATAGCATCATTTAGCAGTCCTATATATTTTATCAAGTGTTCTAAGTTCGGTTTATAAATTCCTCTAAAAGTAGACAATGAATTATAGTATTATTCTGTTTGCACATAAATATTTTAGAAGAGTTTAATATTATTAACGTTAATATTTGACCTGGTATAATTTAAAATAGCGGTTAATATTAAAAAGATGCAACTAATCGATTTTTGAAATTTTGTTGCCTCGAAATATCAATTACATTGTAATAAACAACTTTTCTTCCATGGGCTTTTTGGGGTAAATGAGTGTTGACCAAGTTATAGCAGTATGTTAATTTTTGTCTCTGATGACGAATGCATATGAATAAACGGCTACTCATAGATTTTTAAAATTATGGTGCTTGAAACACAGTAATAACATCAAAATGAACTAGGCTACTTCTCTTTTATACACTTTTTGCGGTAAATGAGTAGTTTACGAGTGGAACAAGTCTCGCTGAGCGGCTTCGCCGCTCAGCGAGAATGAAAATATCGATTATGACTTTAATTTGATGCTGATTCCGAATCTGCAATTTCTTTTGACCGCTCTTGATTTTTTCGATTTTTTTGTTATTTTTTTGAATTTTAAATTTTTATACATTTTTAATGTTTTTTTTTGCCTGCACCACCTCATGATCCGAACTCTGCCATTCTCGACCCAACCTGGTTGGACTTGGCATACTTTGGCTTGCACCACGTCATGATCCGAACTGTCATTCTCGACCCAACCTGGTCGGACTTGGCATACTTTGGCCTGCACCACCTCATGATCCGAACTCTGCCATTCTCAATCCAACATGGTCAGACCGTGCCTTGAAGACCTAAGTACCGGATAGGGCCGGGTTCCACCAAACCTGTACGGACATGGCATTCTTTAGGCACCACCTCAGTTGTTGCTAGCCGCTTTTCCAAAAAAAAAAAAAATTGAAAAAATCGAGAGCGGTCAAAACAAATTGCACATTCGGAATCAGCATCAAATTCCAGTTATAATCGATACTTTCATTCGCCGCTCAGCGAGACTTAAGCCTTAACGAGTTATAGCGGTAGGTTTAGTTTCGTCTGTGAAGACGAGCGCGTCGGAAGCAAGATTCCATTGCAGTGTAGCCATATGATGCGCTTGATGAATTCTTCCTGCTTCAAACACTGGAGTTGCTATCAGTAATTTACTGCTCTAGTTAGGTCGTTAAAAACTCATTGGCCGTAAAAAGTGTATACAAGAAAAGCAGTTTATTCTGATGTTATTCAAGCAGAAAAAATTATAAAATCTATGAGTAGTGGTTTATTCAAGAGCATTTGTCATCAAAGACAAAATTAACATACCGCTATAACTCCATAAATACTCATTTGCCCCTAAAAGTCCATGGAAGAAAAGTTGTTTATTTCAATGTAATGAAAATGATTTAGGTAATGAAATTTCAAAAACTGATTAGGTGCATCTCCTTATCATTAACTAAAATATTTAATGAAAGTAAGACATTTGGTCAATATGTATTTTAGGTGCCTCACGGAAGTTCAGAATTCCGTTCCATGCAATCACTAAAGCAACACATTTAAAAACGTTTTACAAGAATGACATTCTGCTCTCTGATGCGTTAGTATCGAATTATTCAACTTTGATGTTGGCTTTTGCAGCGAGCGTGCAAAGTGGAATTTAATTAACGGAAGCTAACTCCCTATTACAAACGTAAGCTAACCCCCTATTACAAACGTAAAGAGGTTGGGTCGTGAGGGGTAGCCACAGTTCGGTAAATGTTGAGGATTATTTGGGAATCTATTATCCACTTTTCGAATGCTAAACAGTAAATTAGATTGAAATAAACAAGTTTTCTTCTAAGCACTTTCCATTGTAAATGACTATTTTACGAAGTATAGCGGTAGGTTTAGTTTCGTCTTTGATGATGAATGCGCTCAAATAAACAGCTACTCATTGATTTTTTATTTTTTTTACTTGAATCATGGTAATGACATCGAAATAAACTACTTTTCTTCCATACACTTTTTTTTGTCATATGAATATTTTACAAGTTAGTGCGGTAGGTTTAGTTTCGTCTTTGGAAACGAGAAAACTGGAAGCGAGACGCCATTGCAGCGTTGCCATTTGCCAGGCCAAATGAATTACCTCCCACTTCAAACACTTGAGTTGCGGTAACTTATTCACCGCTATAACTTGTAAAATACTTATATACGACGGAAAGTGCATAGAAGAAAACTTGCTTATTTCAATCTAATTAACTATGTTAAGGCACCTAAATATCAAATATTGATTCCCAAATAATCCTCAACATTAACCCACAGTTCTTCTAGTGAAAAGTATTAATAAAGGTTCTAACCTACCCATTAGGATGATGTCCGCAACATCAGCTCCAAGATGGCGGTGGCCACATTGAAGCTGATGTATACACAACTGCGGACGTCACCCTAATGGGTGGGTTAGAACCTTTATTAATAATTCTCACCAGAAGAACTGTGGCTACCCCTTACGACCCAACCTCTTTACGTTTGTAATAGAGGGGTTAGCTTCCGTTATTAATTAAATTCCGCTTGGCGCGCTTGCAGCATTGTTGGAACATCCTGTCCTCAGGCGCGCGAAAGCCAACTTCAAAGTCGAATAATTGGAAAAAAACGCATGAGCAAGCAGAATGACATTCATGTAAAACTCTTTTAAATGTGTTCCGTTAGTGATTGTATGGTACAGAATTTTTAATTTCCGTGAGGCACCTAAAATACATATTGACCCATTATTCTAGTAGTGTTGGATCTTTGTAAAAATATTTAAAGTATATTTTTTTCAGCCAAGTTACATGTGAGCATCTCAACTTTAGTAATGGAAAACCTCACAACCTATTAATTTAAAAAAAAATTGACTAGCCTATTTCATACAAGCCTTGTATCAACAGCTGGGCTAAAGCATGTTTTTCATTTTTTATTTTGAATGTTGAAATGTTTTCATTTTAAATTTGTATGGGTAGGTATGATAAAAATTTGGATTGATATCAAGTATAATGCACTCACAAAAATTAAAAATTTTGTTCCAAAGAATCACTAAAGAAATGGACTTGAAAATGATATTTTTTCAGTTTTTCATGATAATCAATTTTCAAATTTTTTGTTGCTTGAATCATGGTAATCGCATCAAAATAAACTACTTTTCTTCTATTGCATTTCCAGTGGAAATGAGTATTTGATGAGTTAAAGCAGTAGGGTTAGTTTTGTGTTCCATAGCAGTTCCAGTCATTCAAACAGCAGGAACCGGCGCGCTTGAGCTGTTCGAGTTTTTTTGGGTACTTGTACTTTATTATTAGTCAACCCTGCGGAGCCTGAACCCACTTCTAAGATCTTTTAGTTGATAACACAATACAGGTTATCATCCAAAAATAATAGTGAAACCATAGGAGTAAATACCCTAGAATTTAAATAGTGTGTTCTGAAAATTTACCAAAACATTTTACAAGAATGACATTCTGCTTACTGATGCATTATTTTCAAGATTTAACAATAATTATGTTTGGGTAGGAATAAAATTATACAGTCAGTTGCATTGTTGGGTCATGCCCACTTTTTTGGTGTTACACGCCCACTTTTTTGGTGTTACACGCCCACTTTTTTGGTGGGACACGTGCACTTTTCTGGAGAGATATGCCCACTTTTTTGGTGGGACATGCCCACTTTTTTGGTGGGACGTGCCCACTTTTTTGGTGGGACACGCTCACTTTTTTGGTGGGACACGCTCACTTTTTTGGCGGGAGAAAACAGCGTCGGTTTAGGTAAGTTAAGGTAAGCTATTTTAGGTTGATTTATGTTATTTTAGGTTAGCTTAGTTAACTAATCTAACCTCACCCATCGTTTCCTCAATACCTTATTACAGCATATTAACGTCGGTTCCTCCACTTTTATATACAACATTCCTATAACTTCAAAGTTGAATAATTAAAAAAATACGCATCAGCAAGCAAAATGTCATTCATGTAAAAAAAAATTTACATGATTTTCTGTAGGGACTTTTAGGAACAGAACTTTTAATTTCTGTGAGTGCATTACTCAATATTGACCAAAATTTGGTAGAAAATGAAAACTAAGAAAACATTAATGTTATAAGAAAATAAAGTGTTGGCTATATTGATAAGCACACCATTTACAACTCACCCAATTCATTTTGGTTCCAAAACTGTAGCCAATCCAATGTAGTTTATTATCAAGAAAAGGTAGGCTGTATCATATTATGTCTGGTAAGGTAAGTACTTTTCAAGCTCCAACAACATTTTCTTGTCTGCAATACATCAGTAAGTGTTTAGAGAAAGTAAAGTTGGCATATTACAGTTGTTCATCTAATGCTCATCAAAATAACAATTACATTCTAAATTGATTAACTTGTACTATTATTTTAGCTTATTTGTTGCATTTGGGTATGTATGTACTGATGAAGTTAAATTTCCTAAATCATTTCAAAAGAGGAAAACTACTGTAGTTAAACAAAAAGCTGCAAGCTATGAAAAATTAGGCTCATGATTCTGAATTCTGTGAAGACCTAATACAACCACTGGAATACCAGTTGTGTTGCATGCAAAGATGTTTAGACTTCTTGAAAAATTGTAAAAACAATTGGTTGATATTGATTTTAATGCGCTCGCAAAAATTCAAAATTTGCTTCCTACAAATCACAAAGAAGCACATTTAAAAACGTTTTACACGAATGACATTTTGCTCGCTGGTGCGTTATTTTTGAGTTATTCAACTTAAAAGTTGTTGGAATGTCGTATATAAAAGTGAAGGAACAGACCCGTAAGTATACTGTAATACTGTATTAAAGTAACGATAGGTGAGGTTAGGTTAATTAACGTTAGGTTAGTTAAATAAACTAACCTAAATAAACTTGAAATAGCTTACCTTAACATACCCAAACAGATGTTTTTCTCGGTAAAAAAGTGGGCGTGTTCCAACAATGCTGCAACTACGTAATCGACCATGTAATATTATTCCTACCTGAACGTAATTATTGTTGTATTTCAAAAATTACGCATTTGCGAGCAAAATGTCATTCATGTGAAATGTCTTTAAATGTGTTCTTCTACAAGCTTTTGGAAACCAAATTTTTAATTTCCGTGAGCGGGTTAAAATCAATATCAAACAATCAATTTCCTGATAAGTGTTCCTGCAATCAACAAAAAAAAGTTAACTAGAAATAGCTGGGATTGCAAAATTACATTGTCTTGTATTGTAATTGGCAGCCAAAATTTACATTCAATTTTAATTTCTGTTTTAAAATTTATTTATCAGAGGCATAAATTAATCAGAATGAAGTATATATTGATAAAATATCAATTCTCAAAAGATATGACATTTGCAAATGTGCTGGCTGCTTCCTTTTATTTCATCCACCCACCTACTAATCTTTTAGAAAAATAATTTCAATATAGTAGGCAGTACACCCATACCTTGGTTTTACGGGCCCTGTTTTAGCAGATTTTGGATTCTACGGACAAATTCTTGAGCTACTGATTTTATTTGAAAGTCGCACGCATTACGGACAAAGTCCGTTAGTTCCAAAACTGACAGTTAGGTGGTGTTCAGTTGCCTTGTTGACAACACTGTCAGCACCTGCATTGCATTGCTCCCAAATTTTGCCAGTTTTTTCTGTGTTGTGCTCGATATCTTGTACCAGTGATATATATTCAGTACCATATGTGTATCTGTTGGATGCTTCGGACAATCAGGACTATCAGACATTTACATTTCCCCTTTTTGGCCATAAAACTAAGGTATGAGTGAATATTGAAGTTGGTGAAAAGGTAAAGTTTTTTTGTGTGCAGTATTTTTTTCAGATTCACCTTTGTATGAATGCTCATTTCTTTTAAATGACATTCTTCCCAAATGACATTCTCCTGACCTGTCTTGTGAAGCATGTTTAGCAGTCTACCTTGATTCTCTGCTTTGAGCTAGGTAATCATATGTGACATGAAATTATTTTGATTTATGAGCTTAGCTTAAAAATTATTTGTAAGGTACATAGAAGTTCACGGTGGAGATTAATGAAATTACATACCATCTGATTTTTTTGCAGACCTCTTGATTTCTTTTGGTTGCACAGTTCTAAATTTTATTGCTCCCATTTGGCTATGCAGATAACTCTCTGGCACTGGGATTTGTGCTGAGTTTCAGTTTTCCAACTGTTGCTGCAGAAAACTCATTCACCCAACAGAGGATGACTTTTTTTTGTAAAAATTTCTGGCATTAAATCCAAGGAGAGGAATTTCTGCATTTTGCCCATTATGTAAAAACTAGTCCACCCCTTTCATTTGAAATAAGAAAAGGCAAAACGAAAGAAAGGCCGTAAAATAGAAAAATTAAATCTCTCAAGAGTTGATGAGGCTGAGTGCACACGGCCTGTATCATAGATACGCTCATCACGCACTTTCGGCTGGCTTCGGACAGACACGGCTCTTATTATAGTATAGATTGCTTTTTTTTCTAGAAAATTGATGCTTTGGGTGGTATTTTTGAACTGCAGGTAGAGTTAAAATAGTCAAGGGTCAGCTAATGTTATAGTCAACAAATTCATTTGTGTATGGATGGTTTAAGATGCGAATACTTGAAGATTCTTGTATAGGTCTGGCATTCACTCCAGCAGATTGTAGTGCCTTTGAGAGCATGAATGACAAAGTACAATAAAAGTAAGGTGTCGGAATATTCTATTATTTGAAACCTCTGAAAAATTTTGGTTGAATGTAGAAAATATGAAATCCTCCATTCATGTTGTTTGCAAATATGTGCAAAGGAATGTATTAAATACTGCATGTAAAGATGTAGTCCTCTTCATCAAGGTATGCTGAAGATGTTTGTCATTCAGTACATCATTGAGATGAAATAATTTCCTGATGTGTTCAGCAATTACTGTATGTTTTTTGGGAATTTTTTACATGGTATCATTAATTTGTTTTACTGATCGCAGGTACAACCCTGAGAACATGAGCACGCTGGAGCACTACGTTGAGCTGCAGGCTGTGGAGAACGCCTACGATTTAGAGGCCAACCTCGCGCTGCTCAAGTTGTATCAGTTCAACCCTGGCACCTACAAGACCAACATTGCCTGCCTCATCCTCCTGAAGGCCCTCACTAACTTGCCTCACACAGATTTTGTTCTCTGCAAGTGCCTCCTGCAGCAGGAGCAGGTAATAACATCCTTTGATGTCACCTCTGTAATCCACATTTTTTGGTTATTGAATTTGCAAAAACGTAAGTTTGTGAATTGTTTCACTCTTTGTTAGTGCTTAGTATATTTTTGTGTGAAAGATGTTTTGTCATAAATGCAAAATATTTATAAGTGTCTCTAAGTTGAATATTTTGTTTCAGATGGAGGAAGATCACATTTCGCGCATCATATTTCTTCACGATTTGTTAGAAATGTGTCACTTCAAGCAGTTCTGGGATGAACGCGAGAACTTCGAAAAGTTGGTAAGCACTTCAAAATTGTACTCGTGTTGAGGAGCTGTAGGTTTTCTGCATTTTTCTTGTCTTATTTAGGTAACCTGATGTAGGCAATATATCGCTATGCGAGTTTGAGCTCTTGCTTTTAACATGAAAATGTAATCTGTTCAAATTTGATTATTAATTTTTTAGTACTTTGCTGTTGTAAGTTGTAGAGACAGTTCATTCATGAATCTCATTTTAGTAAATTTTAACTTAGAATGTTCGTTGATGACATTCCGAGTGCGGTTTTTTAATTGAACACGAATTTGATTCTGAAATATGTTTGAAGTTGAAGTGAACATAGTTCAGGAGCATTTCATCGTGTCTACATGTATATTGTATTGTTCTGCAGGTTTCTGGGGTGAGGGACTTCGCGAACAGTATCCGCCGCTACATCTGTCACGTTGTGAGCATCACGTACCAGCACATCGAGAAGAGCGCCCTCGCGTCGCTGCTCGGCAACCTCGACGGTAATGTCCGCTCCTTCTGCTTGCTCTCTGTGCTGGGGGCGTTGTCTCAGTTATGTAAAAATGTGACTGTTCTCATGTTAGGGTTACAATTTTCTCTCTTGCTGATTTACTTTTTTCGAATTGTTGTTCAGCTGGCAAGCTACTCAGTTACTGACACAATTTTCAATTTAATTGATCAACATAAATAGCTTGGACTCTTCATTCTGTATCTTTACTGATAAGTTGACTTACCGCGGTAACTCTTAGTCAATACATGAATAATTAGTATTTTTGTAGTTTTCAACTCGTCCGAAAACCATCAGGAGTGTATGAATGTAGGGCAGAGGTATTTTTTTTCTGTTCAGTGTATCTTGTCAGCGAGCGTGAAAACAATGCACATATTATCAGAGGAGGACTTCTCACTATAGAAGTCAAGACGCTCTTCATTATAGGTTACCTCTTTTAATAGGATTGAACTCATCAGGGAATGTATTCTTCTTCAACTTGTTTCTTTTGAACAATTGTCTAATTGATGAAAGTTTTCAAAAGGAAGCTGTCATTATATTTAGAAAAAATTAATTAAAAACTCACGTTCAAAGTTTGATCCTCGTGACCAATACGTATACATTTGTGAACAGGGATAAAGGCAAAACTAGTTCTAAAATACTTTATTTTCAGACAATGAGCTGTCAGGCTGGATCAATAAGAACAACTGGTCTGAGGTTGACGGCGGTTATATCTTCATTGCTAACCAGGAAGAGACCGTGAAGACCAAGAACATCACCGAGAAGATTGAGTTCGACTCCGTAGCTACCATCATGGCTGCGTGTAGATAAGACAACTTCTTTCTCATTGGAAATTATACAAAATTAGCCACCTGACGACTTGTTTCATTTATCATATCTGCAAAACTTGTTACCCACAAGAGAAAAAATAAATAACGGATAAATTAATCGTTTATTCGTATATGAACCTTTAAGAGAAATTAAACTAGTACAATAGTACAGAAAAAGAACTTAGCACATTAGACAGGTTTGTAGTCAAGCTTGGTCTCCAGTTTCTTGTTATCAGCAACTTTCCTAACTGCTTTCATGAAGTCTTCTTCGATGACGTAGTCCCGCTCGTTCCTAATGGCGAAAAGCCCTGCTTCAGTGCACACGTTGCGGAGATCAGCGCCGTTGAAGTTGTCAGATAGCTTCACCACTGCTTCAAAATCTGCCGATGAAAAATATTGGGAGATCTTTACTAGAGCCCGGGTTCCTGGTCCTAAAAACGTGGTTAAAATAGCAGTAAAAAAAGTGTAAATTGTAGGTATTAGTGCAAAATAATTCTAATTTTTTGCATAACAGTATAGTTTGTAACAAAATAGCACGTAAAACTTTGCACTTTGGGCTATAAAAAATAAAAGGATCACATTTGTCTCAGGTTAGCTTAATTAAATTATTTGTATGTGTTTTACCAATATTTTTATAAATATATGGGGCCCTGAATATTTATAAATATTTTCAATTTTTGTTTTGTTTTACGCAAAAATAAATCTTTGAAACTTTCAATAACTGAATAGGTAGATCCCAGATATTCATTAAAAAAAAATATATATATATATATATACACACATGAAAAGTAGATAAATCGAATTAGAAATAAATATAAATCAACAAAGATGCCTTCTCACATAAAAAAATCCATTCATATTGTCCACATCAGTCAGATATTCGTATAACAATTACATTTTCCACTTTTTCCCCTAACCAAGTGGCGACAGATAATCCTCAAGTACATGCCTTCCATTGTTTAAATTATCCTCTTCTTCGTCTACTACTACTACTACTACTTTGTGCAGGTTATATAGTCATTTATTGCACAACGACTACTTCTTATCTGGTCAAAATAGCGTTCGTAGTAAAATAGTATTGTATCTACAAATGCAATTTTTTATTTGCATTTATAGTCGTAACAGCATTAATAGAACTAATGCTAGAAATCCGGGATCTACTCTTTACGTATTACGAGATGTCTTGCGTTTTTAACCCTTTATCGTATCCCTTGCAGCAAGTCGCTACTTAGTAAACTAAATTACCACGATACGATCATCGCCCCACCTCGTTCCATTGTTGAGTAGTTTCTTTTTTAGCCCTGCCTCAATATTAAGCAGATTAGCAACTTGCAGGCGTAAACTCTTCGCATCATTGAAGAACTGTTCACACGATCAGCCACCTTACTTCCCCCAGGGTACTCGCCGATATTTCGACTACGCCTCCCAAAGAAACATTTAGCGTCCCTAAATTGCCACATAACGTATGGTAACGTATCAAAGCTCTAATTTTCTCCAGAAACCTTACTCACCCTTCCACGCATGCGGTACAGATCCTCAATATTATCAACATTTTTAATAATACCAATAACTCCTTTAAGATTAGCATTAGAAAAATCGCTACTTGCGCCCACCTTTCTCAAAAAAAAAACTGGTACTAGCTAATACAAACTAAAGTCTAAGCCATACTGAGCCCAGCAGAGACTTGAAACAAAGCCTAAGTTAATATGATATCTTTCCTAAAGTGAGATCGTAAGCTCCGTCATCGAGAAGAAAATGTCTTGCTCACCAATTTCTCCTCTTTTCGTGATGGGCCCCGAGTGAATCTTAAGGATCTCGAGACGCGCCTGTTCGTTGGGCAGCGCGATTTCGATTTTCCTGTCGAGACGCCCGGGCCGCAACAGGGCGGGGTCCAGGGTGTCGGGCCGGTTGGTGGCCATGATCATCTTCACCTGCTCGCCAAATATTAACCAGGATATTAAATGGTTCATTAAATTAGAACCAAATTCATCCAATACATAATGTTAAGAGCGGTACACAATAAC
Organism: Morinoia aosen; assembly: GCA_030386875.1. Taxonomy (NCBI): domain Eukaryota; kingdom Metazoa; phylum Arthropoda; class Malacostraca; order Amphipoda; family Talitridae; genus Morinoia; species Morinoia aosen. The sequence continues at coordinate 73,444,063 of CM059567.1, read as the reverse complement.
CGGAATAGCATTGTCTTGTAAATCTGTGCCACACACAAGTGAAACCAAAGCTAATTCCAAGCACTGAAGTGAGCTTCACTAAGTGAGTGTGAGTGATGAACGTCTTACTTTAAGAGAAGAGAGCTACTCACAGCGCCTGCACCTTACTATCAGATCATACTGCTCTCATTAATTTATCTGATGCAACCCATACGCATTCTTTCAGCAGCGCTGAGTACTCAAATGGACAATTTCCATCCAAGACACCTCTCTTGACAGCCAAGCAATAGAATAGGGTATTGCTCGAGTTCAGCAGAATTTCTAGCATATCAGGCCCAAGGGAGCAGTAACAATTCCAAACAACACTTTACACAACAAACAAGTTGGAAGACCAAGCCATTAAACAGATGTTAAATATCACAACTACACATTAGATGACAGTTTTTCGTGATGCAGGGTGGCAGGAAGACTCGTACTTTCAACGCTACCTACTCACGCAGCTTTCTGCTTGATTATACACGAATGAGAATCATTTAGTCCATGCTCACTAGTAAAATAAATAAATTAGCAACACAATAATACTCTGAAGTCTTCATGTGTACAGCAAACAAACACAAATTGCCGACGACCAACAAAATCCGTTCTTAAGGCATTCACATCACAACTATACAAGCAAAACTGAAAGACATTGTGAGAATCGTTTCGGATTTGTTTACATTTGAATGACCAGCAAAAGAATTAAAAGACTGCAATATAATATTCTAGCATGCTTACTCAAATCCAAATCAACAATAATGCGTCAGTTTCATCGCGACCCATGACAGCAAAAAATTATGGCAAAATGTGGCAGATCTATAAGTAGACCAGATAATTAAAAGTGCACATGAATGTAACTTGTACAATATTCATCTTATTCTGATACCAAATGTGAAATCAGAATGCAAACAGCATTACTGGAACAGAAGTTATAAAAAGAAGATGATGCTTGTAATGATTTAAACATGTTAATCGCAAACGGGCATTTTACCAGCAATTTTTAACCAGAGCGTGTATATTATGACTTACAAAACTTTCGTGAAATCTGAAATTGAAGCTCATATTAGTTTTGCAAATACGGTGTGTCATTAGAAGGATATCACTTTACAGCTCCTAGTACTACTTTCTTTGGAGTCCTGCCGTTTTTAGCCAAATTCGGTTATTTTTTGCTGTCGAGAGTCTTGAAAGAGACGTCATTCTGTGAGCAAACTAATATTAAAATTTCCGTATTTTTTGCGCTTTAATTTTCTACTTTCTAAATTTAGGAAGTTTAGCAATAGGAAGGAAGCCACTCACTTGACCAAGCGAGTCAAAACCATCCATTTGGTTGAGGAGCTCCATCAGGGTTCGTTGGATTTCACGATCAGCAGACGTGCCCTCGGAGAATCTGTGCACATATTCAAAGTGAGCCAAGCATTAAAACCTTGTGTGAAAGTAAGCCAACCGTAACAATAAATGTGCAGTTGATTTGCTTAATTTTTTTAGAAACAATCTTACCTCAGTAGACATGGAAAAAACAACCAAGTAAAACCACACCATTAGCATTCTTTATCATGAATTAGATTAGCCTCGTATAAGACTTTCACATAAATATTTTAAAATTAAATTGAAAGCTTAACGCTGAAATAAATAAAGGGTGCATTCTCGTTTATCTTCAGAGTTACAAAACTATCAGTTCCAATAACGGATCCATTGGAAGTAACTTTCGATCATGAGGACCTTATAAGTCCCAACCACCAATATTATTAAGAGCAGGGCAGTTTACGACGTTTCAAACTAAAAGAAAATAACTCACCAGCAGCGGGATATTACTGGTACCTATCAAATTACTCAAGGGAGAAAGCATTTACCATGCAAGCACTACTACCTCCTGCCTCCGATGGCATCAATTTCATCCATGAAGATGATGCAGGGCTGGTGGTCCCTGGCATAATTGAACATCTCACGGATGAGACGAGCTGACTCGCCGATGTACTTGTCCACGATGGCGCTAGACACCACCTTCAAATAAAAAGAACCCTTATTATCTCCATGGTAAAGTTCAGTTGTTGTTTAGGATATTTCCATTAGCGAGGATACCTCCCTTTGAAATATATTCATTAGTTGGGTTAGCATTCCATAACTACAGTATAGAAATTCTTCACAGCAGTAATCAATGCCAAGAAATTTTCCCTAATGACGAAGAAAAGCTTGCTTCTAAATTAAGATTGTATGCTGTTCTACATAACAAAGAAGGGCATATGTTAAATGCTCCACAAACTTTACTACTAGTACCACAACTTCACCATTTCATTATAATAGTATCTGGAAGACACTACAGACATTCACAGCAGTACATAATATTCTATCGTTAGATATACACAAAGGCAACAACTCCACAAGAGAACAAGACCTTGAGGAAGTTGCAGTCAAGCTGCGAGGCCACAGCTCTGGCCAGCAAAGTTTTGCCAGTGCCAGGAGGGCCGTACAGCAAGCAGCCCTTTGGAGGAGAGATGCCCACCCGTTGAAACAGCTCTGGATTCAGCAGAGGCAGCTCAATGACCTGCGAATACAATGAAAATCAGTGTTACTGTGAAATCAAAATAACATTTGCTAAACAATAGCCCTAACTTGCCATTTCATATTGTTATAAGTTGTTCATATGAAATGAAAAAGAAGTGTCTAAAAATAGTGAAACCATACATCAGGAATGCTGCTTCTCACTGGTCAGATAGAAGCAAAATACTTCCCCCTGCTTGACTTCGTTCAGACAATGAAGTTTTTCAGATGGACGACCAGAAGTGCGCATGATATGACCAGATAAAATTGTGATGAATGAGAAAGTGTAGAGCAGCACTAGAACAGTGCAAATACTGAGGAGGAAACACTCAAGGTAACAATTGAGACAGCACTGTATTGATAACACATCCACCTTTGCCTTTGAGGCTTGGCAGATTAGCATAGAAGAGCTCAGTGATAGATGCTAGCCCTCCAGTGAACCCCACCATCAATATGTCTTCTCTTCAAGACTAAAACTGGTACAATGAAGCCCGAAAAGGTACAGTGAAGCACAAAAAGGTACAGTAACGCATGAAAAAATCTGATCTAATTTTGATCAACTTTTTGTGAACTAAACATGGGAGGACATACAAGTAATGGCTTTTGCGACGGTGAAGGGGTTAATCAAAACAACAATGACCAAATTAAATGAAGAACCATTGAAAAAACGAGCTAACTACACATATAAGCGATTGAACTTGCCTCATGGATCAAGTGTTCATCAACCACTCTCTTGGTAGAACAGACTCACAAGACACCACAATATACTACAAACTGCCTCTAAAACAGAATGTATCCTAATATATTCTTGCTTGCTTTCAATTATGTTGAAATTAAGTAATTCGTACTTACTCTACATGCATGTAAATCTTGTTATAGCAATTCTTCAAAAAAAAAACAGTACTTGGGAATTTCGTGGAAGATCATAATATATGTATGTTCCCCATAGATGTTTCTATATACTGTGCTGTGAACAAAACTTCACAGCTGGAATGTGCTCTTATAAATGGAAATTGGAACCAATCAAGACTTCAAATTTTCCATCACAAAATTTAGAACTGCTTTTAAATTTAAAACAATTAAGGAAAATGGGATAATACTTGTAATGTCAAACTTATAGCACCATGACCATACTTCCCTATTGATACTTTGAACTATAACTCTTTCAACACAACATCAATGAATATGCAAAAATACATTGCATGAGGAGTCAGCCTGGGAAACATCTTTTTATAGTGTATCAGTAATCAAATTTTATAGGAGAAAACTTCACCAAACTAAAAAATATCAACAATTGCAGAAGTCAGTGCTTATTATTTTGAGGTGTGTAAACTACAAAATAATAGCAGAGCCCTCTTTAGATTATTTCAAATGGAAAAGTGGTGACAAAAATAAGTCAGGCCTCATTTACTCATTTCTCCACACACCTCAAGTGGCATTAAAGATCAAAGCAGCAATTTATATGTACATTGAAACTTACAAATGGCTAGGTCAATTCCCATTTACAATAATAGTACATAGTTTACTGCTTACTTGATTGTTCTATTAATCCTATTCTAACCTGAACTTTAGAACATTACATCAATGACTGTAAATCTCTTAATTTGAATTGTAATTTTCATAATGATTAAAATTCATTAAAAATTAAATTCCCATGAAAATAAAGAAACTAAAAGAATAATACACAATTTTAACATTCATTCACGAAAAATTATCACAAATGAACTTCAGTTCCAACTTGAGAATAACAGCATCATCTCTAATGACAGAAGTACACTAGCAAAGTCATAAAACAAACCTCTCTGAGCTCCCTAATTTGGTCACTGAGTCCTCCAATCTGGTTGTAGGTGACATCACCAGGGTCCTCGTGACTCATGTTATAGACGAGGGGGTCCACTTCTCTGGGCAAGTGTCGCATGATTGTTAGAGTCGTCATGTCCAAAGCCACTCTTGTACCAGACTGTACAGAAAATGAAGTAATCTGTGAGTTAAATTTTACATACCAATAAACAAATTGCAACATCCTTTCATCCAATTGCAACATCCTGATGAACATTACAGGAAAACACAAAATAATGCACTGGATACATGGAGAGAATTTTTCTTTGTGCCAATTATTGCGCATTTTTGTACATTATTTCATGGAAATAATTACTAAACCCCAAATATTCAACTATAACACTTCCTTTCAGAGAAAAAACAAACAGAATAAGTCAGAAGGAACAGCTAATCCCATCAGCTGAAGGTAAAACACTCAAGTTATTATTTTTGAGTGAACCATTCAATGCAATATTGGGCCTACCTCAGAGAACACTCAGTATCAGAGTACAATTTAACAGCTGCATTATTAGTATCACAAAACTTTATCCCAAAATTCTTTGGGTAAATTTAAATTTACACTTTAAAAGATTGTTTTCAAACTTCTAATCATGAAAATATATAAACTTTCACAACCTGCAAGTGTAATCACAAAAGATGCAGTTTCATTACCTTTAGTTTGGCTTTATCCAGCTGCCGCCGACAGCCCACAACGTAGCGAGGGCCATTAGTGGCCTTGACAATGAACTTCTCTTCAGTGAGCTGCTTCAGCACCTCACCAACAATCTGACCCACACTCTGCAGAGCCTTGAGATCATTCTCACTCTTGTCATATTGCTTGTCAAAGTCCCTCTTTTCTTCTCGCACTGCGGAATAAAAACACAGTAGGTCAGAAATGTACACAGCAACCTGAAATGAAGATACAAATTCTCAAAGTGGAAAACAATTAATGATGCAAAAACTATCAATGAATATATATTAAAAAGCCAGTATATCAACACCAACCCTGCTATTTGCCTTACAAAAGAATAATCTATAAGTTAGTTCCGTCTCCCTAACTACTACAACCGTGTTCAAAAAAGAGGAAGGATTAAGGCATCATTTAGTATGGAGTCAAGGAAAGGCAGAAGCAATGCACAAGGTATGGTCCAAGACAAGATCTACTGCACATTGTAACATCAAGTTAAGATGCAAGATTATGACACAAAATACATGTTGAAGAAGAAGCCAGTAGGTATTGAAAAACAGAACAGCAGTGAACCATAACAAAACAGAAAACATATCCATTTCAACAAAAAAGAAAGCTAAATAGCCTTCATCTTATGAACTCAGATTTAACCCTTGGGAGAATTACTGTATTCCCATAGACGCAACAGTTGTATCCCCCTTAGGGAAAGGTACCAAACTGCCAAAACAATTAAAAATATAGTTTATTATTTCAATACTGATAAAAAACATCTGAATGTGCAGATATAAAATGCAGTTTTTTGATACAAATTTTTTTATGTCTATTTCTATAAATTGATATTCTATAACACTTAAGAAACAATACAAAGAATATCTACAGTAAACTATGAGTAAGCATAATTAAATACATCAACCAGATTATAAGATTATAAGTTAGTTTAAGCCTCCCTAACTGCTACAAAAAAAGTGTATCGAAGAGAGGGAGGAGGAAGGCACCATTTAGTATGGAGATAAGTGAATGAGGAATCTATGCAGAGAGGGCATAGAAACAGTCAGATAAGAAAGAAGTTCATGAAATAAGATAAGTTGAAGAAGAAAGTCAGAGGTGCTGAAAAACAGGACAGTAGTGAACCAAAAAAAAAAGGTGGTCCTCAACATTACAAAAAACATTTAATTTCAACAAAAAAAGGCCTACCTAACTATCAGCTCGGGCCTCGCATTTTTCCCCTGGGAGCGCTAATTTCCATAGATACAATAGTTGTATCCTCCTGAGGGGAAATACATCTAACAAAATTTGTACCATGTGTGCATTACAGAACAATATTAGAATTATTTTTACGATCAAAATGCAGTTTAATGCGCTCATAGAAATTTGAAATTCTGTTCTTAAGAATCACTGAAGGACTATGTTTAAAAACATTTTACAATAATGACTTTCTACTCGCTGATGCATTATTTTAAAGGTATAGCAATAATTATGTTCAGATAGGTAAAACATTATGTTGTCGGTTGCTTAGTTGCCGCATTGTTGGGTCACACACATTTTTTTAGTGGGACACGCCCACTTTTTGGCGGGAAAATAACAGCCTCAGTGTCCAGAAATACTACTCTAACTGTTTTCTGGGAACTACAGAAATTCATCAATAAGCCTTTCCGACTCCGCTCAGTAAAAACTTGAGTTGACCCGGTTTTAACTTTTGGAAGAATGCACCCAACGACTTCAAATTACTCTCAAATGAAAGAATGAAACATTTCACTTTCCATATTGTACACACGACTCTAACTGTTTTTTGGGAACTACAGAAATTCATCAAAAAGCCTTTCCGACTCCGCTCAGTAAAAACTTAAGTTGACCCGGTTTTAACTTTTGAAAGAATGCACCCAACGACTTCAAATTACTCTCAAATGAAAGAATGAAACATTTCACTTTCCATATTGTACACACGACTCTAACTGTATTGTCCAGAGATACTACTCTCATATTAAGATTTTTGGGAATTATTAAGATTTTGGGAAAATGCTTCACTTTAGGAAAAGTCAAAAACCTGCAGTGAAATATCTTATATACTAGTAGTGAAATATTTTATATCTTATATAATACGATGTGTTGCGAGGCCAGTTATAGGTAAAAGCGCGAAAAACTGCGATAGACGTTGGAATGTATAAGCCGTTAAGCCGGCCGTCGCTTGGGCATGGGAACAGGCCTCGCACGAAGGCGCGATACGAGGGTTGGCCTTAAACAAAAGCCGCAACATCTACACCAATGAACGCTTGCCAAGCGATCACACGAGAAGGTGTGGCACAAGAAAGCGGGCACCTAGCCAATGAAATTTCGAGACGTCAGGACAAGGAAGAATTCCTCCAATCAGCTGTAAAATGCTGTCATTGTAACTGCGAATATTCGTGAACATTCGAGAAGGATCCGAGACGCGCATATATAAGGAGGGTAGATGAAGACTCGAGAGGGATTTTTGAACGCACGAGAGAGCACTGCGCACGACGTCTGAGGGTGCACTACACAGCAGGTCGGCATAGCCGACTTGCCTTCTACCAAGCTGCAATTTGAAAGTTAATAATTCGAAGTGCAAGAAACAAAGTTGGACGTCGGCAACCGGTGAACACCGTCTCCCAAAAGAAACCTGATCGAAGTAAACCGGCCTCGCAGCGGTGATTCAAATACCTTTGCATCGGGGACCGAGCTCACAGGCAACTGCAGCATCAAGATTTGGAGCCACGCAAGCTCCAACATTGCGAGTATCAACAGTTAAGTTCGTTCACCAACGATGCAAAAATCAGCGCACAAAACTACAGTGAATTGGCTCACCAACGCCTCAAGGAATCCTGGGCTGAACGAAACTCTAAAGCAATTCCAGGCATCATGGCAGCAGTGAATACGAGTTGTAATACCGGCATCCCAAGATGGAGCGGTGGAAGGTACCACTGCAGCACGTTAACGAGACATCAGCACAGGACAGCAGCCATTCTAAGCTACGACGTGGAACATCAGCAGTGAGCAATGGCATCGGCAGTGAATATCCATCAGTGAATCATTTATTATCAAAAGGGCGAGTGTTGTATAGTTGTGAGAGCTCTTTTAGGTGGTGATTGAAGTTCAATTTCAGATGTAGATCAGCACACAGAAAAGTGCTTCTCAAAGTATTGCGAAGAATCATCTAATTTATAGGCAATCGATTTCCTGTGTTTGTTGAGTCGAGAATCGACTTCCTGTTGTATGATTCGACACCGTGTCACAAATTCCAGGTTAAATCGTGATGTGTTATTCTCGCAAATATTATGATTTGTGTTACTGTGGAGCCGGCAGTCTGTGTATGCGTAAATCGTTGTCTACGATGGAGTATTGGTAACTTGAATTCCCGGTAAGCATCACATTATATCGTGTCATGTTTAGAGTCTTAAAATCGGTAGAAATGTGTGTGCCTTTCATTAATGCAGTTGTGCCCTTTCAAATCATTTTGTTTCAATGCCTTGTATGACTTGATCCACGTGTTTTTCCCAAAATAAATTCATGTAAATCTTCAATCCTTTTATTCTCCATGTCTGGTATGCAGGTGTACGCAAGCATAAGGGATAATACTATAACATGTGTGGGGGTTGCAATTCCCTCAGCGTATGGGCAAGGGGAGGGTCCTAAACCCAACCCCTTCTCCGTATCGCAACATCAGTTTGGAAAGTTAAGGTAAGCTATTTTAGGTTGATTTAATGTTATTTTAGGTTAGTTGATTTCACTAACTTTATATTACCTAACCTAACCTCACCCATCGTTACGTCAATGACGTATTACAGCATATTTACGTGTCTGTTCCTTCACTTCCAAATACGACGTTCCTATAACTTTGAAGTTGAATAATTCAAGAACTATGCATCAGCGAGCAGAATGTCATTCATGTAAACGTTCTTAAATGTGCTCTTTAGAGATTCTTGGTAAAAAAATATTGGACTTGTGAAGGAGAGGACAATCATCGATTTTCCAATTTTTGCTGCCTAAACATAGTTTAGTAGATCGAAATAAACAATTTTTCTTCTATGCACTTTCAGGGGCAAATGAGTATTTAAGGAGTTATAACGGTATGTTAATTTTCGTCTTTGATGACAAATGTGGTCGAATAAACAGCTACTAATCAATTTTAGAATTTTTGTTGCTTCAATCACTTCTAAGATCTTTTAATTAATAACACAATAGAAATTAACACCCTAAAATAACGAGTTACAGCAGTAAGTTAACTTTCGTCTTGGATGGCAGGAATGCGCTCATTTGAGATCATTCGAGTGCGCCGGAAGGGAGAGTCCATTGTGGTGTTGCCATCCAACACGCAGGATGAATTACTTCCCGCTTAAAACACTAGAGTTGCGGTTACTAACTTACCGCTATAACTCGTTAAATACTTATTTTCCCCCAAAAAAGCATAGAAGAAAAATTGTTTATTTTGATCTAATTAACTATGTTTAAGCAGTAAAAATTTGAAAATCAATGATTGTCCTCTCCTTCCCATTTACCTAGAATTTTTAATTTTTGTGAGCGCATTAAAGTGCATATTGACCATTTTTACTACTGGTTGCCAGACTTGGTGGTCAATGTTCAGCGTGATGCAATCAAAGGAAATGGGAATTTTATTCCAAAGAATCACTAAAGGAACCCATTTAAGAATGTTTTACATGAATGACATTCCGCTCTCTGATGCGTTATTTTTGAATTATTCGACTTTAAAATTGGCTTCCATATGCCAAAGGAAGCAAGCGCACCATCCAGAATTTCATTAATAAAGGAAGTTAACCCCCTATTACAAACGTAAAGAGGTTGGGTCGTGAGGGGTAGCCACAGTTCTTCTAGTGAAAATTATAAATTAAGGTTGAAAGCAACCCATAAAGGTCACAAACAATTGTGTTTACATCTGCTCCATGATAGCGGCGGCCGTACCAAGTGGCGCCATCTGTGAGCTGACTGTAAAGGTGATGGTCATACGTGGCGCCATCTACGAGCTGACTGTAGAGGTGAAGACGTAATAATAATGACGACTAAAAAAAAAACCTCAAAAGTACCAAATACGAGAAATTGTACGTTAACATTTTTGTGATATTAACTGATAATATTTCTTATTATTTTATTAACAATTTCTATCATTCTTTTATTTCTACGAAGTTCTGGCAAAAACTTTAACACCTCGTGATCCGAACTTTGCCTTTCCTGACCCAACCTGTTCGTACTCTGTATTCCACATTTTGCGCGGGAAAGCGATCATACATATAACTTCAGAGCTGAATAATTAAAAAAAAACACATCAGAGAACAGAATATCATTTGTGTAAAACGTTCTTAAATGGGTTTTTAGTGATTCTTGGGGATAAAATTTTCATTTCCTTTGATTGTATCACGCTGGACATTGACCGAATTGGTTTACTATTTGATTAATTATGGCCTTCCAATCCTACAATCACACCTACCCTGCTGGAAATACTTGCCCCTGAGAAATTACTGAACTTAACTTCATCTATGATTGTCTTAATAGAAAAATTTGGTTGCAAATTGTTTGGTAAAAGTAATAATCCATGAGTAATGAAGTCAAGCTAAAAGAGTTACAAGAAAGTATGAGCTTAAATTTAGTCTTTTCAGTCAATGTTCAGTTTGATGTGATCACGGACAGCAATTCCAATCCCAAGAATCACTAAAGGAACACATTTCAGAACGTTTTACATGAATAACCTTCTGCTCGCTGATGCGTTATTTTTGAATTAATGAACTTCAAAGTTGGCCTTTGCATGTAAAAAAAAAAAAAAGGAAGCAAGCACGCCAAGCAGAATTTAATTAATAACGGAAGCTAACACCCTATTACAAATGTAAACAGGTTGGGTTGTGAGGAGAAGCCACAGTTCTTCTAACTAGTGAATGTAGAGAGCAGAATGTCATTCATATAAAACGTTCTTAAATGGGTTTTTTAGTGATTCTTTGGAATAAAATTCCCATTTCCTTTGATTGCATCATGCTGAACATTGACCAAAAGTTCAAACCCACCCATTAAGGTGATGTCAAGAATTGTGTTAACATCAGCTCTAAGATGGCGCCCATCCAGTACGGTCACAGCCATCTTGGAGCTGATTTAAACACAATTGCGGACGTAACCCTAATTAACCCTTAACCTTTATTTATAATTTTCACTAGAAGAACTGTGGCTCCCGCTCACAACCCAACCTAATTGCGTTTCTAATAAGGTATTAGCTCCCGTAATTAATTAAATTCTGCTTGGTGCGCAAAGGATAACTCCAAAGTTTAATAATTCAAAAATAGCGCATCAACAAGCAGAATGTATTCATGTAAGACGTTCTTAAATGGGTTCGTTTAGTTAGTGATTCTTTGAAATAAAATTATTATTTCCGTGATCGCATTTAACTGTATATTGACAGTCTGGAACAAGTCTAGCTGAGCGGCGAAGCCGCTCAGTGAGAATGAAAATATCGATTAAAACTGGAATTTGATGCTGATTCCGAATCTGCAATTTTTTTGTCTGCTCTTGATTTTTTCAATTTTTTGTGATTTTTTTAATTTTAAATTTTTACATATTTTTAATGTTTTGGTAAATCTGATGGATATGTCAGTTATTGATTTTCCACTTTCTGGGGCCTGAACCTAATTAATTGAACCAAAATAAACAAGTTCTCTTCTATGCACTTTCCGTCTCAAATGAGTATTTTACGATTTATAACAGTAGGTTTAGTTTCGTCTTTGATGACGAATGCGCACGAATAAACAGCTACTCGTCGATTTTCGAATTTTGGTTGCTTGAATCAAGGTAATAACATTGAAATAAACAACTTCTCTTCTATACACTTTTTTTTGTCAAATGATTATTTAACGAGGTATAGCGGTAGTTTTGGTTCCGTCTTTGATGACGATCGCGCTAGAAGCGAGTGCGTATTGCAGTGTTGCTGTCAGACTTGCTCCTTGAATTACTTGCCGCTTCAAACACTGGAGTTGCGGTAAGTCATTTACCGCTATAGCTAATAAAATACTCATTTGAGATGGAAAGTGTGTAGAAGAAAACTAGTTCATTTCAATTAAATTAACTATGTTTAGGCATTGAAATTTACAAAATTGATAACTGACATATCCTTCAGATTTACCAATGTTTTTTTGGCCTGCACCACCTCATGATCCGAACTCTGCCATTCTCGACCCAACCTGGTCGGACTTGGCATACTTTGGCCTGCACCACCTCATGATCCGAACTCTGCCATTCTCAACCCAACATGGTCAGACCGTGCCTTGAAGACCTGAGTACCGGATAGGGCTGGGTTCCACCCAACCTGTACGGACATGGCATTCTTTGGGCACCACCTCAGTTGTTGCTAGCCACCTTTCCAAACTAAAAAAATCAAAAAAATTGAGAGCGGTCAAAACAAATTGAATATTTGGAATTAGCATCAACTTCCAGTTATAATCGATATTTTCATTCTTGCTGAGCGGCTTTGCCGCTCAGCGTGACTTAGGCCGACACTCTTTTCTAGGGCTATTTTGCTTGTGACAACTCAAGGATCATGAAAATTTTTTTATGAAACTTCACCAATTGCTCTAATGTGCAATTGCAATGTCAGTTTAGAATTGGCAAAGTGTTAGAATTGTTTCAAATTGTTATCGCCGAACTTTCAATTTAGAAGAGTAAAATGCAAGCTCATAGAGGAAAGTCTTTTTTTGCCCTCTTTTTTCGGCTTTCTTCTTATGACATCACCAGAAGAGCAGGTTGCCGCAGTGAATAAATAGCGCAATTTCGAATTTAGTACCTTCGCGCCTATGAGAAACGGTTTGCCCTCACACTCCAAAGACAAAATCCATCTGATAAGGAAAATCAGAAAGAACTAGCTTTACATATAAATTGATCACTCACGTTTCCTTAATTTCGCTTCGATTTCACGATGGTCAATTAGTCTACGACGATAGACGGCGAGATTTTGTTCACGATCGTTAGCCATAGCTGCAACCCGTACAACGATGACACCAAAATTAACTTGGTTAGTAACATAAGCGTTACTCTCGGACATGCAAAGGAAGTTCTACAGATGGAAAACATGTTCTTTATACGTATCGAAAGGAATTGACACTATGTCATTTGACTTACTGTTCATTGAACACAACTAACACACCGCCTTGAATATAATTTATACAAAACGATTGGAGTGTTTTTGAACCAATTTCTCTACTTTTTGACTTGCATTCCGTGAAGAAATTCATCACAATATATTTGAGCACGGTTTTACACTTGAGATTCCAGCTAATTCCTACCGGCAGGCCTCAGCCGAGACGGTTCAAGAAACGGTTTGTGAAGAGTACAGGAATTTCTGGAGAATTTCTTGAGTCCACCTCGCGCGACTTTACACTTCAGTTTCCCACTCGTAACTTTAGAAAGAATGTACCTATGAACTTCAAATTGCTCTCAAACGAAAGAGCGAAACATTCTCTATCTAGCTAGTATAAACAACACCCTCAAGGTATTCTGAAAAATACAAAAATTCTTCGATAAACCTTGAAAACATGCGCGCACTAAAAACACTCCAGTTTCCCACTCGTAACTTTAGAAAAAATGTACCTATGAACTTCAAATTGCTCTCAAACGAAAGAGCGAAACTTTCTTTATCGAAGAATTTTTGTATTTTTCAGAATACCTTGAGGGTGTTGCTTATACTAGCTAGATAGAGAAAGTTTCGTTCTTTCGTTTGAGAGCAATTTGAAGTTCATAGGTACATTCTTTCTAAAGTTACGAGTGGGAAACTGGAGTGTTTTTAGTGCGCGCATGTTTGCAAGGTTTATCGAAGAATTTTTGTAACTTTCAGAATACCTTGAGGGTGTTGCTTATACTAGCTAGATAGAGAAAGTTTCGCTCTTTCGTTTGAAAGCAATTTGAAGTTCATAGGTACATTCTTTCTAAAGTTACGAGTGGGAAACTGGAGTGTTTTTAGTGCGCGCATGTTTGCAAGGTTTATCGAAGAATTTTTGAAACTTTCTGAATACCTTGAGGGTGTTGCTTATACTAGCTAGATAGAGAAAGTTTCGTTCTTTCGGTTGAGAGCAATTTGAAGTTCATAGGTACATTCTTTCTAAAGTTACGAGTGGGAAACTGGATTGTTTTTAGTGCGCGCATGTTTGCAAGGTTTATCGAAGAATTTTTGTATTTTTCAGAATACCTTGAGGGTGTTGCTTATACTAGCTAGATAGAAAAAGTTTCGCTCTTTCGTTTGAGAGCAATTTGAAGTTCATAGGTACATTCTTTCTAAAGTTACGAGTGGGAAACTGGAGTGTTTTTAGTGCGCGCATGTTTGCAAGGTTTATCGAAGAATTTTTGTAACTTTCAGAATACCTTGAGGGTGTTGCTTATACTAGCTAGATAGAGAAAGTTTCGCTCTTTCGTTTGAGAGCAATTTGAAGTTCATAGGTACATTCTTTCTAAAGTTACGAGTGGGAAACTGAAGTGTAAAGTCGCGCGAGGTGGACTCAAGAAATTCTCCAGAAATTCCTGTACTCTTCACAAACCGTTTCTTGAACCGTCTCGGCTGAGGCCTGCCAGTTCTACGGATGCTTTATTTCCAATCAAGCCTGATACATGTCGCCTTGTACATTGGATTTTCAAATGCCTTATAACTAACGCCAGGACGCCATGACGCTTTCCCCCGGTCAAGACCGGTACCCATTTCAGACACCTGGGTGGAGTGGGGTATTGTGCTTGGAATTTTTCTCCTATACCCAACAGAGAAAATCGCCACCGCCAGCGCCGAGAATCGATCCCGTGTCTCACGCACGGCGGCAGAACCCCTAGCCACTTGCACTATGACGAGCACTTGCGCTATGGCGAGCACTATGGCGCTATGGCGAGCACTGTATACATAAATAAGTAAACTACAGACAAATTATTTTCCAATCATGAATACCTCACAATTCACTTATATATATGTTTCTGTGCTGACCATGACAGTGACACCTCTGGGTTTAACTGGAGCTGATTATATTGACCATGCTTTTGCTCTCCTTTTGCCTGATTCCCGTATTTTCCGCCAACACTAAACCAAACCATCCTCCAAATCATTGTGATGGGTCAATTGAGTATAACTCATGATAACCACTTCGTGTTTACCAATTTAGTGTCCAAATTTCAAAATTAGTACCATTTGGAGCAATTCTAAGACTACAGTCTAAATAAACTAGGTGATTTTCTTCATTTCTGTGTCTCATTATCCTCCAGACAAATACCTGAAACGTAGGTCCAACCTCCACTCACAAAATTGAGGAACATTGCCGTAAAGGATCAAAATTTGCTATCATCTGCAGCTGGTGAATATTTACACAGGTGACCTTCACTGAGCAACCTGTGGCCAACATCCCGAAAAAATGGTTCTCTCAGGGGCAAAAATACGACTTTACCAAGAAAAGTGCCTGCAAGTAGGGGACCTACATCCTCTCACGCCAAGATTCTAATGCTCAAAAGACGGGAGACTTGTTAACAGCTGCCAGTAACCCCGTCAAAGAATGTGTGTCACCTTCCGAAGCAACGTCAGTGAAGACTATGCAACCAATATCGCCGGATGAGGGAAAACATATCTGCCAAACCTCCAGCAATCATTTGAAGGTTCGAAGCAGTGAAGTCTCAGCCACAGCCCCACAACCACCTGCTCCTCATCTGAACAAGCAAAACAGCGTGCCAGTTCCCCAGCTCTGCGTCAACAACAACGCTCCGAACTGTCCGCCAGCGGTGAGGACACAAACACCATCCTCATCAGTGGTACAAGAAAAAATAGTTTTTACTAATAAGGACATTTCAAGCGTGGTAGACTTTTCTCATTCTCCAGATAATATGTTCGATAATTTTCGCGCACAAACTGATACTGGCAGTAAATTACCCCAGAGCGCAAGCTGTGAAAAGAAAATAAAATTTCCAGTACAGAGCAATAAAAATAACACTGTTGCTTCTTTTAATGGCTACTTGCACCCGCTTCAAATAACAAGCTCTCAAAAAATTCATGAAATTATTCACAATTTGTCTCTAACAACAGCGTTTTTCAATAAATCCCTAAGACAACGTGAGCCTCCTAGCCCGTCGTCGATTTTCTCTACAGTATCAAACATTCAGAACCTAACCGAACAGGTTTTTGCTTTAAATTCACATATAAGTTCTCAAGACCTTGCACCTGTGGTACCTGCTAGTATCTCTTGTGAAATCGACTCCAATTGTCGAGAACCTTACGACACTTTTCTGCTAGGTGATAATATCCTAAGCACGATCAGAAGAAAGGACATCGATCGCTCGTGCTGGATCAAAACTGTTCCATCAGGGCGTTTCGATGACCTTCTCCATACTGTAAATTGCATGCCTAGTTTTAAAAATTATATACTAAGTTTTGATGGTCTCTGCCACTCGCCCTCAAACCTTGCTCGAATCAAACAACAAATTGTAAGAAAGTACGCACTTTCTCGTATTTATATTGCCAATGCTTGCAGTGCAAACGAATTCAACAAAGCGAGGCATTTATGCAAAAACCTGGGCTTAAACTTGATTCAATTTCAAACTTACCCAGAAAATGAAAATGGTGACGCACTCAATAACTTTCAATGGCCTCGGACCCAGGAAGAGAACTTCTGTTTTCTTCAACAACTTGCAACGAAATCGACATTGCGAATCACCGTGCCATATTGTCCTCGTTTCAACGAATGTCAAGCAATAAATGGAATTGTAGATCATTCCAATAAATCGAAAAATTCACGGAATGAGACAAATAGTCTCACATTAGACTTTCAAAAAGAATATAAGCCTATGCACATCACTGCACATGGTACACCAAATCCTTCAAAATTGATTGCGTCATCAAGCAGAGGTCTGAGTAACTCACTCACCCACAGCATGAGGAACGTAAATAAGCCTGAGCCTTTCCCTGATTTGATCTCAGACAAATATAATGTCAGTACGATAAATAAATTTGCGTTACTTGCAACAGACATAAATAGTGATTGCGACATGCCCTCCTTTTCAACCAATTCTCAACTTTCCAGTGAGTACGCAGGAACCAAGGAAAGTCAAGCGAATACCGATATTCAAAACTATTCCAAAGAAAATCAAATTATTCGAAAAAAATCTGATGCTTCTGCCGGGCCTCCGTCGAACGACCAAACTAATACTGCTACCGAAAAATCAACAGTGAATCAAATCTGCACACGCGTTGCACACACACTGGACGACTTGAAACGATCGCTCAAATTGGAGCCTGCTTACACTGTAGGTGACGGACACTAACGACGCAGCTTGCTTCACAACAAAAATCGAAATGGAATTATATATCTCTGAAAAAAGCCATCAAAACTGAGAGCTCCAGAAACAAGGACCAGTATGCAAAATTCGTTGACAAGAACAGTGGCAGTTTCGAACAACTCATCGATAAATACATCGATAGAAAAGTCTTCGATCACGCAGTTTGAGACCTCATACCCCAAATACTTTCTAATGTAACGAGAACACCAATTCACGTATTTGATGAAAGAGACAATGGGATTTGGAAGACGACAATCTCCCCTACATCAAATGCTCTGATAAACTGTCCTCCGGTAAACATACACCGGAAACAGGACCACTATAGCGCCCTCTTGAAAATGCGTGATGAAAATCGTGTTGCTCCCTCCCCCATTTTGTGACTAAATAACAGTGATCAAATTGAATATGAAGCTGAAATCACAAACAATGAACGCGGCAATAAAGACCTAGAGACGAATACTAAATGCCCTGCTAGACCTAAAAAATGCAATAACTCCACTAAAGATCTGCCTATTGAGGTAAATAATATCAAAATATTGCACATAAATGCTCGCAGCCTCAATGGTAAAATGGATGACGCACGAGTAATGTTGATCACTAACGATATCGATATTTTATGCGTATCTGAAACATGGTTCGATTCACGAGTCGAAAGCTCATATCTCAGCATCACCGGGTACGAATTGTACCGTTATGACGGAGTCAAGAGTAAGAGAGGTAGCGGTTCATGCATTTTCATCAAAGATGTCTACTCTACATCCTTAGTTCCGATAAAAGAAAAATGCGAAGACATAGAAATGGTTTGGCTCAATGTTCAAGTAAACAAACACAAGTCTTTCATTATCGGCAGTCTTTACAGACATCCGTCAGCATCTCTTCGTCCAACATTAGATTTCATTGAAAATACGCTTAGATCAATCTCTGCAGCCAAAAAGTCTTTCTATGTTTTCGGAGATTTTAACGTGGATCTGACAAATAAAAACAACCAGCTAAGCAAGATGCTGCACAGACTTAATCTTTCTCAAATGGTCCAAGAACCAACGCGAATTACCAACACTTCTAAAACTCTTCTTGACCTAGCAATTACCAACAATCCCCAAGCAGTACTCAGCACAGAAATCTTACCGTCCTTTTCTGATCACCATTCGGTAGAATGCCAAATCAATGTTGCAAAAGAGAAACAGAAATCTAGTTACATTACATATCGCATGAAAAACCACTACTCCCCTGAAATATTTCAAGAAAAGCTATTAGACAGATGGAGTGAATTTCAAGGCATGGAAAACACCAATGATGTCAATCTACAAGTTTCGCTTTTCAACGAAAATTTCGTATCAGCTCTTAACGAATGCGCACCTTTCACTACGAAGAAAGTTAAGCCAAGAATTTCTAAATGGATAACAGATGAGATAAAACATTTGAGCAGAGCTAAAAGAAATTTGCAGCGTGAGTACAAACTGAATAAATCAGACAGTACGCGTCGAAAATTATATAAAGATCATGAGAAGATCCTACGAAGAAAAGTTAAGGAAGCAAAACGGGACTACTTCCACAAAGAACTCTTGGCGGCAAAACAAAACCCTAAGAGAACTTGGGAAATCATTAGAGAAGCTGCTCAGTATAAAAATTCAGACTGCAAAAGCACTTTTGACAACCCCTCAGAAATGGCGAATGACTTTAACACTTTCTTCTCAAAAGTTGGCGAAGATGTTTTCAATGAAGTATCCAGGACAGTTTCAGACACATCTACAGAGGCAAATCTGAGCGATGTTTCATCCCCAAATAGTAGCAACAAGTGGAGACCAATGCCAGTTAGCGTCATAGAGATACGAAAAATCTTATACTCACTAAAGAATACTAGAGCGACTGGACATGATGGCATAAGCCTCCAACATATTAAAGACAGCTTCCCTGTCGCAGCACCCTTTATTCGCTTGATAATAAATACATCTATAGTCACAAACAAGTTTCCGATCAATAGAAACTATCCATAATTAAGCCATTACATAAATCTGGTGATATCGACATAGCGTCAAACTACAGACCAATCAGTCTCCTGCCTGTTATGTCCAAAATATTAGAAAAAGTAATAACAAACCAGCTCTCGTCTTACATAGACGAGTCACATCTACTGCATCGCAATCAATATGCTTACAGGAGGAATACCAGTACTCAGGACGCCCTGTTAAACATAACAGAAAAAATTTACAATGATATTGACCAAAAAAAATTAACTCTCTTACTATTGCTTGATCTCTCCAAAGCTTTCGACAGTGTTGAGCATAAGAAACTTCTACAAAAAATTTCAAACCTCAGAATAGACACTCAGTGGTTTGAAAGCTACCTACGAAACCGCTCTTATGCAGTGTGCTTGAATAACAAAATGTCATCATTCATACCAAATAACTTTGGCGTTCCTCAAGGTTCAATCATCGGCCCACTCCTATTTTCAATTTTCATCAACGATTTCCCCACCATGCCGGCAAACACAAAAATCTCAATGTATGCTGATGACGTACAAATTGCCATGACAAGCTCAACAGCGGATTTAACAGAAACACAAGCCAACGCTGAAAACCTTCTGAGAAATCTGAAATTGTGGTATGACCATAATGGCCTCAAACTTAACGCAAGTAAAACGCAATTTATTTTTGGATCACAGAATGCGACTGAAAATTTACCACCATTCAAGCTAACATTTGGAGACGATACAATTAAACCAGTCGATAAGGTTAAAAATCTGGGTGTTTGGTTTGACAAAAATATGACTTTCAATTCACACGTCGAAACAATGTGCAACAAAATTAACGGAACCTTAATGTTCTTTCATCGTATAAAGAACACACTTGACGAAAAATCTAGATTATTAGTGATTCAGTCTTTAGTTTTATCGCGTCTGGACTACTGCAGTCTTGTGTGGGGAGACTTACCTAAATGTCGTCAGGAAGAGTTGCAAAAATCTGTAAACTTCGCCGCCAAAGTGGTATGCAAAGGAAATTTCAATAAATACGATCATGTCACCCCTCTTTTAAGAAAACTCGACTGGATCCCAATACCGAACAGATTCATGATCCAGAAAGCTCGACGAGCATTCTCCTCTCTGTACCTCCCCCAAAGTAATGCAGAGGTGGTAAAATTTTTTCCATCTAATATCCCAAATGAAAGACCAAACCGGAGGAACGATGTTTTAGTCAGTTACCGTTCATCTAACGTGGGACAAAAAGCTCTCTCAGTTTCTGGAGCTTTTTTGTGGAACAAGCTTCCCCAGCATATCAAAAACTCTAAAACTGGAAAAGAATTTAGAGTAAATGTGTCACGTCATTTTGCATCTCTGTCATAGGGCCTGCAGCATCTCGGTGTGAACTTCCCATCTATCAGAAATTTTAATTTTTCCTGAAATTTCTGTTAGAAATTTAGAAACTATTTCATTTTACGTTTGCTAAGCGATTCGTATATTCATCTTACTTATTTCTGTCGACAACAATGAGCACCACAGCCGTCAGTTCAGTGCAGCAGAACGAACGTTCTTTCCATAATTAGGAGTATTTCCTCATCTTTATTTTGTTATTTCTTTCTCTTTTCTGTATTAATATTTAACGTCCGTATGACAAATATACCATGAAATACATTTTGTGTGTACACCAATGAACAGGTTTATAGATGTGAGGGTTGTGCAAAGTTTATAATGAATTAAATTTTTGGCTAACGTTGTCTCGCTATTTCAAAATCATTCTCGAAGATGTTTTCAATCGATTTTCGGCTGAGCTGGAGGGAAAGGGGTAATTTAAGCATTGCATTTAGTCTTTTTATTTTTATTTTTTTCGTACGTTCAGCGCACACTAGCACTGAACTTTCAAATCGGAAAAAACTCTAAATTTCTGTAATCAAAATTATCATTTTGGATCAAGGCCTAATCTTCCTATATGTGCCAATTTTGTGAATATTCTCCACTCAGATGTGATATCCGGCCACAATGTTACTCCATTTTATCCCACGTACACATGTCCGTATAATGCTGAAGAGTTGTGTTGCTTCTTGACTATAACCTGATTTTTCTTAAAAATTTCTGTGAAGAAATTAAAAAACAGCTCATTTTTATGTTTTTCGAAGTCTTCTCTTCCTTTTAGCTATTTTTTTTGCAAAAAATTTCTTAGGATTACAGTGAGCTCAGCTGTCATTTTCTGTGTAGTAGATGGTAGGTTGCTTCTATCTTTTATCTTATATATGTATTTATTTTCTAATATTTTATTTTCAATAAGTATAAAAATTAATATGTGTGTGTACGTGTGTAGGTATATATATGTATCTACATAAATAGATATACATGTTTCTATTTCATTTCTTTACGCAAAAACCATTCGGTTAATAAATTTTATTGCAATAGCGAAATGATTCAAAAATAGATCTAGCACTTCCCCAGAGGGCGTTTCTGTGAATCGGATTAATGTCATATATAATTAATGAAATATAGTGCAATTTGAGCATTTGAATCGTAGCAAAATTATCTTTCTGTCCGTATGTTGTACAAGCTATGAATTTTGATATTGAATATATGTTTGTTTACCCATTTCTACCAATATTTTGTAGATATTTGTCAATCATGAGTGGTAACCGGCTTACACTGTATCTCTATTTTATCCCATGTACCCATGTCCGCATGATGTGGTGAATATCGAGAAGATACGAAATATGTGTGGTGGTATGAACACACACCACCACACAAGCTTAGAAGCGCCACCTCATAGCCTCAAAGCGCCAGTACTAAACGACCAATAATCAGAGCTAAAGTCTGGCGCTGGGGTGCCGGACCGAACTTTATAAGCAGCCTGCTTCAAACAGTCAGGCAACGTCGATAGAAACCTCCGTAAGTATAGCACAAGCCTAGACGGCGAAAAGTGGGCACCCCAGTCTTGGCCAATCGGAGACCTGGACGGGTAGAGTCAGCCTCCAGCGAGGCCTATATAAACAGCCGCGCAGCCAGCGGAGCCTCAGGTTCACCAGTGAAAACCGTCTAAGAAGCATCTAATCTTCAACAACGACCTTCTCACTTCTAAGATATCACAACAGCAGCCGACTCCGTACCTCGCTTGCCGAGCCCTAACCTCTCAAGCGAGTGTGAGTAGCCTTTTCTTAATTCGCTCTTACGTTTACCGACCGTTGAGCGTCGCCGGAAGGTAGTAGAGCCTGGTGTACCGAAAGGCCCCAGACCATCTGGGCAAACCCCATTATAGTAGGGAGGGAGCGGGTACAAGTAGGGCACCAGCCGCCTTCCGGACAAATCCGACGCCTGAGACTATACACCAACACTTAGGACTAACACCATGCATCACCACCAAGGAATTCGTGGTTCATGGAGAGCTGGCTACAGCCAGTTTTCCCGCCCCTTACTACAAACACCCACCCATATTAGACCCAACACTATGCAACATAACACCAACACACGCACCAACGCCACCCCCGGCAACAACACTCAACCACGAACGACCAAGCAAACTACCACAACCATCCCAGCACAGCCCGCCAACAAATCCAACACTACCTACAAAGTCCAACTCCGCAAGATCGACCCCAGACAACAAACAAACCGACAAAAAGTCTTTGAAGCTGCATTCAAACACTTGGAAGCCCCCCTCATACGACTCACCAGCAACTCAAACGGATTCTACGCCATAACTGATGACATCACTGCTATCGATAAACTGACCTCGGACAGAGCCACCAAACACTTTCAGAAAATAAATCTGAAACCGATCATCCCCCCAGATCTCAGAGCAAAAAGAACCATATTCATCAGACAACTGGACAGCAGCATTGGCCAACGTCAACCGCAAGAAATACAAGAAGAAATAACACGCGTGCAACAATGGGCAAAAATCATGGAAATAAACAAAATCAAAAACTACACACACGTTATCAAAGTAACCTTCACCGACACCGCCATGACACAGCGCGCTCTCCAGAATGGGCTCCTCATGTTTAACACAAAAATCACACCATCGCAAATGGAACTAGAAAAATACACTCACCTCCGGATCTGCTTCAAATGCTACAAAATCGAGGACCATTCTACACACCAATGCACTGACAAGACACCACACTGCTCTGAATGCGCTGCTCACGACCACACCTACCAACAGTGCAGTTCACTGGACAAGAAGTGCCTCAACTGCCAAGGAAACCACCGAACACTCGCAGCCTCCTGCCCATACAGGAAAGAAGCTATCCGCAAGAAGAACGACGAACTCCAAAAAAGAGAAACCGACCAAACCAAGAGCACCTACATTGAAATCGCTAAAACGGCCATCCAACAAACTGCAAAAACAGAACATACACTCACACTCACCAGCGAAATACATATAAAACTGGCCGCTATCATCATCGAGGCCCACATCGCAAACCTCGCACAGGGAGGGGATTTCGGATCAATCTTGTCGAAGTCCCTCAAAGAAAATTACGCCGTGGACACCCAGTTCCCCAATCGCGACTCACAAAAAATATTCAACATGTTCATCGAACAAAACAAACAACCCCAAGCAGACACATCGGAGACACCTGCAAATCAAGCAAGCACCGACCCCAACGACGACGCAATGGACACAAGCTACCACTCAACAGAAGAAAACTCGACCCAGGACGAAACAAGCGACGACAACTTGCAAGAAAACTGGAGGACGCAGTCCAGCCCGAAGAAGAAGAAAAACAAAAAACGGAAGAAAAAGAGACTACCCTCCTCGGGAGAATCTTCTGGACACGATGACAAAATAGAGGTTGCACTATTCCGCAGCGACACGCACTCACAGCATATTCCAAGCAAACCCACCAACCAACAGATACTAGAAGAACTAACAAAAGTACCTCCTGGCCTAAAAACCGCTGTCGCACACCCAAGCTCGGACACCTGGAAAGAAATCATCGACGGCCAATTCGACCTCCAAAAGGCACCAATAACCACAATCTCACACGAAGACTTCCTCTCGATGGACACATGCTCAAAAATTAACCCCCTTCACAAGAAACCCAAACACTCGACTTCATAATGGATACACACAATATGAACAAAACACTAACTGTCATCCAACACAACGTCCAACACTGGCAAAACAACAAAATCGCACTATGCAACATCTACCGTCAATACAACCCACACATAATTCTACTCAACGCGCACTGCATGCGTAACGACACTCCCATCAAAATTTGCAATTACAACACATACACCACAAACAAAGCAAATGAAAATCACGCTGGAGTAGCAATAGCAATTCGAAAAGATCTTCCATTCAAGCTTCACGATACCTTTCATACAGATATGTTGGCCATCACAATAGAAACACCACAAGGCCCAATCACACTTGCCACAACCTACATACCTCCACGCATTGATTACATAAACTACATTGACATGCACACTCTCTTTAACCGAAAACACCCCACTTACCTCCTAGCCGACATGAATGCCATACACCCCACCTTTGGATACACATACGCAAACAGGAAGGGAAGACAAGTCCACTCACTAATAGACAGGAACAAATGTCTCCACATAGGCCCCAATTTCCCCACGATAATCACTCACCGCGCTTGTACCAGCCCAGACATCGTACTAACAAACACGCAAACATTCCACAACATCATACTCGAACCAGGTCCACTAACACCCTCCGACCACATTCCCATCATAGCCACAATATCAGCCAACCCAATACGAATTCCCATCCGCCCACGACCCTCCTTCCACAATGCAAACTGGGAACTATACCGCAACCTTCTCGTTGAACACACAACACCACAAGACGTAAACCCTACACAAGAGGACATAGACAACCACCTAATCACATGGGAGTCCCACATCATCGAAGCCTCCAACCAATCTATTCCAACTATCACACATAGAACCACACCAGGCATCAAACCCACTCATGCCATACTCGTCCTTCAAACAAGACACAAACACATTTACGACCATCTCCAACGACACGGCCACTCACCCCACCTATACAGAGAACTCCTCAGCCTCAGACAACAGATAAAAACTGCATATCAACGTATCTACTCGGCGACATGGAACAACACTATCGGTAACATCAAAAAGATGGACAATCCCCAACAATTCTGGTCCGCCATCAAACGCATGTCAGGCAACAATAAAAAACAAAGCACCCCCTACATCAAAGAAGGCGGCATCTTCTACCACTCACCACAATCCAAGGAACCTTTGTTCCGACAACACTGGTCAAACATATACTCAGGTATTGATGACCCCAACAACGATTTCGACGCTGAACACATACACACCATAGAAACACAAATGAACGACATCGCTCCCCAAAACGAACCACACGAGACAGGAGACACTTCCCGTCTTCATAATTTCCACTACCCAGCAATCACAATCGAAGAATTGAAAAACGCACTTCGAACGTTTTCCCAAAAAGCTCCAGGACCAACTAAAATAACCACACACCACCTTAAACACTTACCGCAAAACATGCTCCAGTATCTTCTGTACATATATAAAAACGCCCTCTCAGCGGGCTATTTCCCAAACAAACTGAAACACGCAATAATGATCTTTTTACCGAAGCCCTCCACCTCCCAACACGAGGTGCAAAATTACCGCCCCATCTCCTTACTCGACACCCACGCTATGCTCCTAGACAAGATATTAACCTACAGGCTAACAGACCACCTAACCATCAACAACATCTACAACAGCCGCCAACACGGATTTCGACACGGAAGAGGTACACACACCGCACTTGCCACGCTACATGAGACCCTCCACATTAAAAAAACACAGAGAAACAAAACAGACATCATTCTACGAGATGTAAGCAAGGCCTTCGACAAAGTCTGGCACACAGGACTCAAATTCAAACTGTCCCAGCTACAAATTCACCCCCTATTCACAAAAAATCCTGTACAGCTTCATCACTAACCGCACCGCAGCCATACGAATCGCAAACTACACTGGCCCACCCTTCCAAATCAAGTCAGGTGTCCCCCAGGGAGCAGTCCTCTCCCCAACACTGTACAACTACTTCACACACGACCTTCCCCCACCAATACCCAACACTGACTACATAGCTTTTGCAGACGACATCACACAAATCATATCCGCAAAGCACTCATATAACATGGCAGCTCTTCTAACAACACGAGCCATTGCCCAAATCAACGATTACGAACGAAAATGGAAAATCCAAACTAATGCAAAAAAATTCAAAATAATTGCCATCAGTCGCCGCAAACACCCAACAGTGCACATCAACAACACCCCACACCCCTACACAAACTCAGGTAAAGTTCTGGGACTCACAATCAGCACAACCGGATACGCACCCCACACCAGACAACGAGCAGCACTAGCACACCAAAACCTCTCACGCCTCTACCGATTCAAACATCTGAACCTAGAAGTAAAACGCCAACTATACATCGCTCTAGTAAGATTCACTCTCATCTACCCAGTCATTCCCCTACACACACTTCCACCAACATCTATCTCAACACTCCAGCGTGTACAAAACCGAGCCACGAGATACATAACAAATTCCGAATGGCAAGATTTCGCCACCTCTGCACAACTACATCGCCGAGCAAACTTGCAGCCAATTAACACTACACTCCACAAACACGCAAAAAGAATCTGGCAAAACATTCACGACATGTACCCACAACTCTACCAACAACTCACATTCCCGCAAGACACTCCACAAATACCACACAGACAATTTCAGAGCTCAAAAATGAAAACACTCGCACCCCAACCGAGACCAAAATACACTTAACACGACTCTAACGACGGACGGACGGACAGACTCGACTGACCAGCACCGACTCAAGCACATGTTTTGTGCTAGAAGAGAGACTTAACCCCTACGGCAAGCCAACCCACACACGTCCGGTATTAAAGATGCATACTAACTAAATACCCAACCATACAAAACCCTGACGGGTAATCAACTTCTACCACCCTCAAACTACCTACAAAAAATTACCCCCGAACACTAGCATCATAAGCGCAAAGCGCATCTCTATCAGTTTCCTATCTATTCTTTTCCGTTTCACCCCTTCTCTTCCCGACGCACTCTGCGTCAAACCCTATCTCCGTCTTTTCTATAAGCATCGAACGAACGAACGGAGCCTCAGTACACTCTCAGCGTCCCTAATATTCACACTAAGTCTCGACGCTCCGCCAGCACCTCACCCGTCGCCTTCACCGCCTCCTCGACAGCCAGCCGCCACGTCTTGTTGCTAGACGCACCAGTTCCCTGCTAACGCCTCTGGTACTCCTTGGTCGGAGACCCTCGGCCAACAGCAGCCTCACCGGTCTGCTCTCGTCCCTCAACCACGCAGCGTCTCCCCGACAACCGTCGGTCCGCCAAGACGTCATCTGTCACTGTATTACTCGACTGTAATATTCCCTTGTGCCATTATTGGCGGCGATCTTCATAATAATACGGCGTTTATTCCAGTTGTGTTTTCCTCACCTTGCCGGTTCGTTTGCACCTCAGGCACTCACTTCGGGCAAAGATATTCCACAAGTCTATCGATATTCACAAGTCAATAGATATTCACGAGTCTGCCCGGAGTGTAAAGCAGCCTGAGGGAGAACACCACACTGGTGACCCCAGAGTGACCGGCAGGTGGAAGCATGGCTGGGAGAGATGTCCGGTTACCCGCCTTCAGTGGTGACATCAAGGGATGGCTCCTTCACTGCGATGTTTTTCTCGCACAAATCCCGAACCTGGACGACGCTTCGAAGTTCGGGGCGCTCCTAGGAGGATTACCCACGCACATTGTATCCGGAGTACAAGAGATACTATTGAACCCCCCGGCAAACGGTAAATACGACGCATTAAAGGCGGCGTTGACGCAACGTTTCGTGCGTCACGACGAAGAAACAAACTATAACGCCATCGTTAAAATAACGCTGGGAGACAATACGCCTTCCGAGTTGCTCCTGGAAATGACGCGTCTCAACAACTGTAGACAAGCTCCGCTACCCCCGTCAGTCATCCGCTCGATGCACCTTTCAAAATTGCCAGTGGAAGCACAGCCACTGATTTAAGCTTTAGGAAGAGGAAAAACGGACGGAGAGTACAGGGAGATTGCCGATCAAGTCACAGCAAGGCAATCCGCGTGTCGGTCCTCAACTGCCGAGCCCCTCACCGTTAACGCTGTCAAGCCATCACCGTCTCCGACAGTGTCAAGAGCCGAATTCGACGCAGCTATGAAGGAGATAGCAGAACTCAAAGAAATGTTAGGAAGGGCGTTACGCCCGCAAGAAAATGTCCACCAAGCAGACAATTGGCGGAATCAAGCCCCGGCGCCCAGAAACGTCCAAAACGCTAACAAAGGTAGCAGGCTCGAACAAGTTTACTACTACTACCACCGTACCTTCGGCGATCGTGCAAGAAAGTGCACGCAACCGTGCAGCCTCGCTGGAAACGACGGCCGCGGAGGATGGTAGGCGCCCCATCTTTCGCGCAGGCAAGAGCAGGCGAGCTGTTGTACGTTAAAGACGCGAACAACGTCCGATATCTGGTCGATACTGGCTCGGCGGTCAGTTTAATCCCTCCCGACGGAAAAAGTTCGACCAGACCTCCGTCCTACGATTTTCTAGCAGCCAACAATACTCCAATAGCTTCATACGGAACGGCAGGAAGGAACATCCAGCTCGCCCCTCAATTGTTCGTAAGATGGGATTTTGTGGTGGCCGATGTCGGTCAACCCATCATAGGAATTGATTTCCTTCACGCGAACAAAATCAACGTCGACGCAGCAAATGCAAGATTGTACATCCAAACTACACAAACAGAAATTCCTTGTGAGCGAGCAAACTTGAGCAGCGCAAAAATTCACAGGATCGATCATCAAGCATCGCCGGAGTTCAACGACCTTTGTAAGGAGTTCCCCGAGATAATGGCTTCACACGAACGCACTCCGCAACCAGGAAGAAAAGATGTAGAGCATCACATCGAAACGGTCGGCCCCCCGGTGTACGCGAGACCGCGGAGACTCTCTCCAGAAAAACTCGAAGCAGCACGGGACGAGTTCAAAAAGATGTTAGATCAAGGCATCATCAGACCATCAAAAAGCGCCTGGGCGTCTCCTATGCATATGGTCCCTAAGTCGTCCGAACCCGGGGCTTGGAGAATCTGCGGGGACTACAGGCGACTAAACGCAGTTACGAAGCCCGATCGTTACCCCATTCCACACTGCCAAGACTTCCACTACAAGCTGCACAAGAAGACAATTTTCTCAAAAATCGACCTCGTAAAGGCCTATCACCAGATACCGGTGAAAGCTGAAGACATCCAGAAAACGGCCATCACCACACCGTTCGGCTTGTACGAGTACACTGTAATGTCTTTCGGACTCCGGAATGCTGCTCAAACGTTCCAGCGCTACATCGATGCGATCACCAGAGACATGGATTTTGTCACGGCGTATATAGATGACGTGCTGATAGCATCTTCGTCCGCCAAGGAGCATAAAGATCACTTAAGGCAACTGTTCCGTCGTCTGCGAGAAGAGGGACTACAAGTGCACCCAGCAAAATGCATTTTTGGAGTGCCCGAACTAGACTTCCTCGGGCATAGAGTGTCTGCTCGGGGGATCTCGCCGCTTCCACAGAAAATAGAAGCCATCTGCAACTTCCCACGACCATCGACGATAAAAAAACTAAGACAGTTTCTGGGAATCGTCAATTACTATCATCGATTTCTCCCAGCTGCGGCAGAAAAAATGCAATCTCTCACCGAACTAACGAAAGGCTACTCACAGAACTCAAAGAAAATCATCAATTGGACCCCGGAACAAGACGCAGCTTTTGTGAGATTGAAGAACGAGATTTCCCAGCTCACCATGTTAGCGCACCCGGCTCCAGAAGGCAAGACAATCCTAGTTACGGACGCCTCTGCCACCGCGGTGGGGGCCGTATTGCAACAGGAAATCGAAGGAGAGCAACTACCAGTAGCCTTCTTTTCAAAGAAGTTGGAGGACACGCAACGCAAATACAGCACCTACGACCGGGAGTTAATGGCCATCTTCTTAGCAGTCCAACACTTTGAACATTTCTTGGAGGGCCGGAGTTTTGAGATCAAAACGGATCACCGACCACTCTGCTTCGCTCTTCACAAATCTACGGAGGGCAGCAATCCACGCGTGGCCAGGCAACTGTCATATCTCTCGCAGTTCGACTGTGAGATCAACCACATCAGTGGCACCACCAACACTGTAGCAGACGCGCTATCGCGTATGGTGTCAGCAATCCTGCCAAAAGAACCTTCAATCGACTACGAGGAAATAATGAAGGAACAGAATGAAGATCCAGAATTAGAAGAGCTCCTGAATCCAGCGTCGATGAGTGCTCTGAAGATACGACCTATCAATACACACGGCGGCAAAATACCCCTGTGGTGCGACGTGTCCACCGGCCAGGAGAGGCCGTACATCCCCAAGAGTTGCCGAAAAACAATATTCACGCATTTTCACGGAGCCAGTCACCCCGGAATTCAAGCTACGCGAGATCTCCTGAGACAACGAGTAATCTGGCCCGGCCTCAACAAAGATGTCGGCAAGTGGACACGAGAATGTATTCCGTGCTAATCGAGCAAGATTACGAAGCACGTCAAGAGCCCACTTGGAAAAATGCCAGTTCCAAATGAACGATTCCAAACCATACACGTGGACATCGTCGGACCGCTGCCCGTATCGCAGAATTACCGGTACCTTCTTACGTGCATCGATCGTTTCACAAGATGGTGCACGGCTATACCAATGATGGATTGTACGGCAGAAACGTCTGCCCGCGCCTTTCTCCAGGGTTGGGTGTCTTCGTTTGGATTTCCGACGACGATCATCACGGACCAAGGAGTACAGTTCGAATCAACTCTGTGGAGGAACCTCCTAGCAGCTTTGGGCACAAAGCGACACCGGACTACAGCCTACCATCCACAAAGCAATGGCTTGGTGGAAAGACTACATCGACGATTGAAAGAAGCCCTGAAAGCTACTGTGACCGACGCGAACTGGGTGGACGCTTTGCCCCTCATACTTCTTAACATCAGAGCCACACCACACTCAGACGCCAACGTTTCGCCGGCAGAAATGGTGTACGGGCAGACGTTACGCCTCACCGGAGAACTACCTGCAATGAAGAACGAAACTCTCCCAGCGGGAGAATTCCTGCAAAGGCTACAAGAAACAATGACACGATTACAGCCAGTACTCCCAAGGCAGCAGGGGCCTACAGACATCAATGTCCCAAACGCCCTGCTAACGGCAACCAACGTTTTCGTTGAACATGGAGGGGTCAGAAAATCATTGCAGAGACCGTACGATGGCCCTTTTCGCGTTCTAGAAAGGACCCCGAAGTACTTCACCTTAGACATACGAGGGAAACCTACCAATATAACGATTGACAGGGTGAAAGCAGCGCACCTACCCGACAGCAGCGAAACAGAAACGGAGCACGTGGAACCAACAAGCGCAAAAGTACACGATGTCTACGAAGGAGTTCCCTTCCCCCAGGCAGTGGTGGCTCCTGAACAAGGAATCGTAACTAAATACGGAAGAAGAATCAAACCTCCACTGAGATACTCGGAAACTTAAAAAACAACGGGGGGGCACCTGTGGTGGTATGAACACACACCACCACACAAGCTTAGAAGCGCCACCTCATAGCCTCAAAGCGCCAGTACTAAACGACCAATAATCAGAGCTAAAGTCTGGCGCTGGGGTGCCGGACCGAACTTTATAAGCAGCCTGCTTCAAACAGTCAGGCAACGTCGATAGAAACCTCTGTAAGTATAGCACAAGCCTAGACGGCGAAAAGTGGGCACCCCAGTCTTGGCCAATCGGAGACCTGGACGGGTAGAGTCAGCCTCCAGCGAGGCCTAAATAAACAGCCGCACAGCCAGCGGAGCCTCAGTACACTCTCAGCGTCCCTAATATTCACACTAAGTCTCGACGCTCCGCCAGCACCTCACCCGTCGCCTTCACCGCCTCCTCGACAGCCAGCCGCCACGTCTTGTTGCTAGACGCACCAGTTCCCTGCTACCGCCTCTGGTACTCCTTGGTCGGAGACCCTCGGCCAACAGCAGCCTCACCGGTCTGCTCTCGTCCCTCAACCACGCAGCGTCTCCCCGACAACCGTCGGTCCGCCAAGACGTCATCTGTCACTGTATTACTCGACTGTAATATTCCCTTCTGCCATTATTGGCGGCGATCTTCATAATAATACGGCGTTTATTCCAGTTGTGTTTTCCTCACCTTGCCGGTTCGTTTGCACCTCAGGCACTCACTTCGGGCAAAGATATTTCACAAGTCTATCGATATTCACAAGTCAATAGATATTCACAAGTCTGCCCGGAGTGTAAAGCAGCCTGAGGGAGATTTAAATTTCTGTAATCAAAATTATCATTTTGGATCAAGGCCTAATCTTCCTATATGTGCCAATTTTGTGAATATTCTCCACTCAGATGTGATATCCGGCCACAATGTTACTCCATTTTATCCCACGTACACATGTCCGTATAATGCTGAAGAGTTGTGTTGCTTCTTGACTATAACCTGATTTTTCTTAAAAATTTCTGTGAAGAAATTAAAAAACAGCTCATTTTTATGTTTTTCGAAGTCTTCTCTTCCTTTTAGTTATTTTTTTTGCGAAAAATTTCTTAGGATTACAGTGAGCTCAGCTGTCATTTTCTGTGTAGTAGATGGTAGGTTGCTTCTATCTTTTATCTTATATATGTATTTATTTTCTAATATTTTATTTTCAATAAGTATATAAATTAATATGTGTGTGTACGTGTGTAGGTATATATATGTATCTACATAAATAGATATACATGTTTCTATTTCATTTCTTTACGCAAAAACCATTCGGTTAATAAATTTTATTGCAATAGCGAAATGATTCAAAAATAGATCTAGCACTTCCCCAGAGGGTGTTTCTGTGAATCGGATTAATGTCATATATAATTAATGAAATAAAGTGCAATTTGAGCATTTGAATCGTAGCAAAATTATCTTTCTGTCCGTATGTTGTACAAGCTATGAATTTTGATATTGAATATATGTTTGTTTACCCATTTCTACCAATATTTTGTAGATATTTGTCAATCATGAGTGGTAACCGGCTTACACTGTATCTCTATTTTATCCCATTTACCCATGTCCGCATGATGTGGTGAATATCGAGAAGATACGAAATATGTTTTTGGTGGTGATAGGGCTTTGCATATTTTTAGGGCATATTTTTCATTTCTCATTCAACTACCCTTGACAGAGATAGACTATTGGCAAGCCACGTGTGGTTTGTCTATTAGTAAGCCTCGTATATTTTGTCTATTAATATGCCTCGTATGGTCTATCTATTTTGTACACCTCTGATAGCTTGTCTATTAGTACACCTCGTATAGCTTGCCTATTATTATTATGCCTCGTATGGCTTATCTATTTGTACACCTCGGATGGTTTGTCAATTAGTACTTCTAGTATAGAACTTTTGTTAGACTACTAGCACACCACGAATGGTTTGTCTATTAGTACGCCTCGTATATTTTGTCAATTAATATGCCTCGTATGGTCTATCTACTTGTACACCTCTGACAGTTTGTCTATTAGTACACCTCGTATAGTTTGTCTATTATTATGCCTCGTATGGCTCATCTACTTGAACACCTCGGATGGTTTGTCAATTAGTACTCCTCGTATGGAACATTTGTTTTGGGATGCCCTATATTTAAGAAACTTTTAAAAGCCAATATGTTGGCATGTATCTCATGTGACAATTTGGAAATAAACATTTTTTCTGTTTTCTTTCTTTTCTTTTACTTGAGTCTTTAAGTAAGTTATTGTCATTTACCTTTATTGAGGATTGAGGAGCCGCGGGGGACCTCGCTCCCTGCTTCAGCACCTAATTTTTTCAGCCTTTAGGATGTTTCATGAACTTCTTTCCAATTTCATGTTTCTATGCACACATTTTGTGCATAAATTCCGTATTTTCTCACCTCCATACTAAATGGTTGTCGATACCGTCGTG
The DNA here is from genome assembly GCA_030386875.1 of Morinoia aosen. NCBI lineage: Eukaryota > Metazoa > Arthropoda > Malacostraca > Amphipoda > Talitridae > Morinoia > Morinoia aosen. The sequence goes on along the minus strand of CM059567.1, from coordinate 73,409,651 downwards.
CGGTCGACGTGAGGGTTCGTGGAAAAGGGGCTGTCTTCTGTACAGCTACCTTTCCGGGGCGCTAGCTTTTCTTCGCAGCTGCCCTTCCTGAGGTTCGTGTGGGTACCGCCTACGCCGTAATCAGTCCGCTAGGGCAACAGAAGTAAATTCTGTTAGTGCTGAACTACGGCGGTACCGTTGTGTGTGGGGGGTGAGGTTAGTGTGGGTACCACCTGCGCCGTATTCAGTCCGCTAGGGCAACAGAAGTAAATTCTGTTTTGTGCCGAACTACGGTGGTACCGCTAGGGTGAGGTGTGTGTGTGGGTACCACCTACGCCGTAATAAGTCCGCTAGGGCAACAGAAGTAAATTCTATTAGTGCCGAACTACGGTGGTACCGTTAGGAAGACGAGCAACTGTCTCCGCCGTATGAGACCGCTAGGGCAACAGAAGTGAATTCTGTTAGTGCCGAACTGCGACAGCGTCTTCCTATCCAGTGCTTCCACTTTAGGGTAAAATACCCCATTTTAGGGTAATCAGACACTGTCTAGGGTAGAGTTTAGGGAAACGCAAAATTCTCTGATTTTTAGGGTAATTCGACTTCAATCAGGGTAGCACAGCAAAATTATAGGGTATTGCCGGTTTTCATTACCAATATCAAGTTTTCTCTCCTAAGTACCTTATAAGGTTCTTTGTGGAAGTACTCTACCGGAACGTTAATGAAAATGTTCAATAAGAGTCAAATTTGGAACAAACGCAAAGCTCAACCGAACTTGCTTTCAATTTATTCTTTATTGCACCCTACGATAAGGCTCAAATTGCTGTGCACATCGCTGCAAATCTCCCAGCTGGCAGCTGTGACCTCTCCTTAGTTTAATGTTGCCAGATTTGCTCAAATAATACCTTGGTTTATTAAAATTACAGTAATTAAAGTGGTAGGCAACTTGATATAATGCTTAGAAATCGATATTCGATAGCCTTACGTCAACTTACTCGTAAATGCATCAATATTTACACCAATACATCGGTCATCGTCGTTTAGTGGAATTGAACAACTAAATAACGTGTAAACAACGACACCGCTCGAGCCGAGCCGACTCGAGGGCAGAATTCAGGGTTGCCAGATTGGCCATTTCATAACCAATTTATCCAAAATTGGTCATTTTATAAACGCCGTGGCAATGAGAAAAATCACTTGGCCATTTTTACCAATTTGGCCATTTTTTGACCTTGTGGCTATGAAATATTCCATTTAATCATGTTTTCCAGAATGCAGCGTTGAACGAACCAAGATACTGCAACGTAATACGAATTATCGAAGCTCGAACGAATCTTGTTCAATCTTCGATTAGGCGCGTTTGTAACGCAGCAGTTGCAGCCCTGCAGGGCAATGCGCAGATAGTTTTGTTTCAGTCGAGAGCAATTAACTGTGCAAGGTGCATCACATGCAGTAGTGCATTGTAACAGATAAGATTTGGTTACTTGCGTTGCAGTAAAATGGATTTTCCGTCCGATCAAGCTGCTATACCACCAAGGAAGAAAAGCAAAATTTCATCATTTGTTAAGCCCTACGCAAAAAAATGGAAGAAAGGATGGAGAAGCGAACCACTGTTTCGAGGCTGGTTAGAAAAATCTCGGTGTTCTACCTCAACTAAAGATATGGTATAGTGTACCATATGCTCATCTACCATTACGCGTGGTAAATCGGAGATTACGCGTCATGCAAACAGTCAACGCAGTCAAAATCTCTCAATGCAGAGAAGGAAAACTCAATCTTTAACTTCCTTCATCTTGTCAAACGATCCAATTGACAAGTCAGCCAGAAAAATTGAATTGCAGATATGTGCATATCTTTCTGAGCATAATTTGCCTATTTCGTTAAGTGACTCATTGCTGCAACTGCTGAAACAAATGTTTCCAGATAATGAAGCATTAAAGAAAGTAAGCTTAGGGAAACGAAGAGCTTCGAACATTATTAGACAATGTTTCAGTAAACATCTACTAAGTGATCTTGTCGTTGTCCTTAATGAACGTTTTTTTTCTGTAATAATTGATGAAACAACTGATCGCAGTACCGCTAAACAGCTTGGAGTCATCGTGCAATATTGGAGTGAGGGTGCAATCAAGAGCTCCTTTGTTGATCTTGTTGAAATACAGGATAGCACAGCCACTGGATTGTTTACTACACTCAAAAAATGCTTCAGTGATAAAAGTATTAAATTCAGCAACATTGTAGGGTTTTGTTCTGACACGACTAACGTAATGATGGGATCCAAACATTCTGTTGCTTCTTTATTAAAAAAGAATTGCCAAATGTTCATGTTGTAAAATGTTCGTGCCATTTAATTCATTTATGTGCATCATACGCTTGTCTAAAATTCCCTAAATCTATCGAGGATCTTTGTCGTAATGTGTTTAACCATTTCCATCTAAGCTCGAAAAGACAGATTTCATTTCAAGAATTTCAAACTTTTGTCGGAATAGAACCACATAAAATTTTGGCGCCTGGTCAGACACGATGGTTGTCACTACAGCAGTGCGTAAACCGTCTATTGGAGCAGTGGGATGCTCTGAAATTATATTTCACAGAAGTAGCGTTTAGTGATCCCACTAATACTAATGAAACAATCATACAAACCTTAAATGATTCTTTTTCTCTGGCATATTTAGAGTTTCTTTCATACAGTCTTAGCCGCCTTAATAAGTTCAATAAGCACTTTCAGTCAGAACTGCCTGCACTATACAGCCTCAAAAAGGATGTGTGTGACTAAATGAGAAGTATCTGTTCAGATTTCATGCGCGTGTCTTATGTGAGGCAGTGTGAAATCACAGCACTACAATCATCTGATGCTCTCTTCAGCGCGTCTATGGTGACAGATGAAAGTATATACCTTGGCGTCGCGGCCACTGAAACTCTAAACGATCTGAAAAGCAGTGCAACACCAGATGAACTTGCGACATTTTACAGGAACTGTAAAGCGTTTTTAATAGAAACTGTTAGACAGATCCAAGCTAGGTTTACCCTTGAAGATCCTTTGTATGATGTGATTCAGTTCTTGAATCCTGCCAACGCCATTCAGCTCCAACCGCCGTCAATAGCAAAAGTTTTTGATATTCTGCTGCAACTATTGACTTTTGCCAACAAGAATGAGACAGACGCAGAATACAGAAAACATTGTTTAATGCCTGGAATTTCAACTGATATGTCCTGTCAGGAGTATTGGAACATTATGTCGAAGGCAACGAATGCTGCGGATCTGCCATGCTTTCCTAACCTATCTGTTGTTGTTTCTACTCTTTTGGCACTACCATTTAGCAATGCGTGTGTCGAGCGTTTCTTCAGTAAATTAAATCTAATCAAAACTGATAAAAGAGCTTCCCTAAAAAACGAGACTCTGTGTGGCCTATTGCACATGATATACCATCTTAAGAATTCAGGAGAAACATCCGATTCAATGTCGATTGATTCCAATTTGATTGCTTCCGTAGAAAAAGTCAGAAGCAACGCTACTTGTGCTGAACTTTAAAATTTGTCGTCACGTAAAGGTAACTTGATACAGTCTTATCTAGCTCTTATTTTCGTCTTTGTAAATTGGCAGTACACTTGTTAAGTAATCGGACTTGTTGTTCGTGTTGTTGTTGTCACGGAATCGCGTTGTTTGCAATGGATGTTATTGATTTTTATGTGTGAATATGTACTTGTCAAATCACTTTGTAATGAGTGGAGGTTGGTGGGATGCACAAGTTGGACCCTCGTCTCACATTCTTGTAACTTACTACAGTGTGGTAAATCTGAGCGAGGCTGAAACTTGTCTTTTTAGTGTTAAGTTTCATTCAAGTTAAATTAAGTGAATTCACATAATGAGAAAGTATATTATACGATATATCCGTTGAGTCTCTAGCAATATGGGGATACATATCTTATGAATATAATAATGCTTAGGATACACATTTAGGATTGGTAGGATACACATATATGCACAGATACACATACATTTGCGTTTGTCTAATTGAGCTGGTTAATTCAATAAGTTCTACTTGATTTACCTTCTTCATGTTAACAACACAAAAAATACGAGAAAACTACCTTCTTAAGCATTGTTATCTAGCTCGATACTCTTATGCGATTAGAGTTTATCTCTTGGCGATGATCAAGCGAAATTCATTATATAAGTTACATAGTATTTTCGATGTACTGAGCAGTTCTCGACTTTCTAAGAGGAAATGTTGGTTGAGTGAAAATATAGATATTAGAAGTTAATAAAATGCAAATTCCTCTAGTTTGTTCGCAAAAATTGCGAATCGATGTTTGTGCTGCTGTTCAAAATTGTTTCCATAAATGAATGTTTCGAGTGTTACTTTGCCTTACATTTCCTCTTACTATGTCTTTACTTCTCTCTGCTATTCAGGGGTAGATCGCTTGGCATCGTCACGGTACTTAACGCATATTGAACAGCTTGTAATTAGATCATCAAACAAAAAAGATAAAGAACAGAGAGCTACATAAAAAGTTGCACTTATCGTGACACATCTGACTCCGAAAAGTCAAAGAATTTCATTTGCAAATAGCGCACGAACCCTGTTGTTGCGCCATTTCTTCACATAGAAACATAGAAGCCTTGAACATTTTAATGCAACAACAGCAGTGGGCTTATTTGACATTTTAGGGTAATTTAATCATTTTTAGGGTAATCTGGAACAAAGTTTTAGGGTAGGAACTTTCTCGCCCGTGGAAGCCCTGCTCCTATCGACAAACTATGCGAAATAGTTCGTCCTTCCGAGGTGGCTCCTTAAACCCCTTATTAGGCGAGGTGTCGTTTGAGACTAAAGCCTGTGTCAACAAGGAGAAAGGAAACTCTTTTGACCTCAGGGTGTGACTTGTTTAATGCTGAATCTCTTTGAAGTCCCTATCACATACACTGATATATTTTAACAAAGACAGTGATTTATTTTCTATTGCAAAAATAGTGCGTACAGACGTGAGCTACTGCATAACAGGGTACAACACTCAAAATTGCATGTAAAATATTATTCGTATTTAGCTAGATAACACAAGAAACATTGGAATATCGACATGTAATACAAATGATATTTAAGGGCTAACTAAAGTAAATGTACAAACGCAACATCAGCGCGGGGAAATAGATAAGTCGGCGTTCAGAGAGCTGGACACATGAAGAAAATACTTAAGATTATGGGTAACTAACACAAAAAGGCTCGACAACCCCTGTGCGGCCTGACACGCCCGGGGGAGGGTGTCTCTGCTACGATAGCCGAGACAGGAAATCTGCAAGGTGGTTGTCGACTCCCGGAAGGTGTTCTGCTCGGAACCTGAGAAGGCTGAAATACAAAGCCCAGCGTTTCAATCGGGGGTTCAACTTGTCTGCCTGTTGCAAATAAAGGAGCGGTCGATGGTCGGTTTGTAACACAAATTCTCGTCCATACAGGTAGACCTCAAACTTCTGTAGAGCCCAGTAGATGCTTAACGCTTCTTTTTCAATGGTGGAATAGTTTATTTCTGCTCCTCTCAGTCGACGTGAAGCATATGCTACGGGTGCGTAGTGACGGAAGTCTCGTTTGCTTGGCTGGAGGAGAGCTACTCCAAGTCCAGTTTGGGAGGCATCTGTCCTCAGAATGAAAGGACATCTGGGGTCTGGTAACTGTAAAACCGGTCTCTTGACTAACGCTGTCTTCAAACTTTCGAAGAGATCTTCTGTTGTATCGGTCCAAGGTATTTGTTCTGGGGAGTTCTTCTTTAGGAAATCATGGAGTTTAGATGTCAGTTGAGAGTAGTTAGGAATGTACTGTTGGTAGTACCCAACTGTTCCGAGAAAACTTCGGAGCTCCCGTTTTGTTTTTGGGAGTGGAGCTGATTTTAAGGCTTCGACTCGGTTTTCCAGAGGCTGAATCTGATTGCTGCTGAGTTGATGGCCCAAATACTGGAGGCTGTCAAATCCGAACTCGCATTTGGACGGCTTCGCTTTAAGACCATGTCGAGAAAGAGCTTCGAACAGCTTAGCTAATGCTGTGCAATGATCTTCCCAGGTTGTCGAGGCGATTAAGATGTCGTCCATGTAGACCTCAGTATCTTGCAGTCCTGCAGCGACTTGACGTATAAGGCGGGAAAAAGTGGCTGGAGCATTTGCTAGGCCGAAAGGCATGACGTTGAATTCATAGAGGCCAGACCTAGTTTTGAAGGCGGTGTATTGGCGGGACTCAGGGTGTAGAGGTACCTGCCAATATCCACTGGTCAGATCCATTTTGCTGAAGATTGTTTTGCCAGCTAAATTGGTGAAAATAGCAGTGGTGTCTGCTATCGGCTCGGCATCGAATACTGTCTGGCTGTTGAGGTGCCTGCAGTCCAGACAAAATCGGTGGGTTCCGTCTTTCTTCCGGACGGCAAGGAGCGGTGAATAGTAAGGTGATGCGGATGGCGTCACGATTCCCATCTTTATCCACTTCTCTAAACTTGACCGCAGTTCAGGCTCCAGCGCTAAGGGAAGTGGATACGAATGTTGAAGTCGAAAACTGGAAGGATCCTTCAATTTTATTTCATGAACTGCCGTGCTGGTTCTTCCGGGAGTATCTGTGAAAAGATCGCGATATTCTTCAAGTAGTTCCTGAAGTTCTGAGCGTTGTGTTGTAGTCAACGTAGAGGAGACGAGACAGTCTTCAATGGTTTCTCCGACGGGTGACGGTATCTCTGGTTCTTTCCGGTCGAGTTCTTCTTCTTCGCAGGTAGGTTCTAGGGCGAGGCCAACCGCTGCAAATGCTTCCTCTACTCTCTCGTCGTCCTCCTCGTGATCTTTCTCGCTTGGTGAGGCAGAACTTTGCTGCTCCCGGTCGTGGTACTGGCGAAGGAGGTTGATGTGATAGACTTTGTTGTTTCCATCCACGTCCAATGTATATGTATAGGTTCCCAGGCGTGATTTCACTGTATAGGGACCTTTCCAAGTCATAAGTAGCTTCTTTCGAGAATCGGGCAGAAATACGAGGACTTTATCTCCTTGCTTTAGAGTTCGCATCTTGGTACGTCTGTTGAAGAACTTGGCGCTTTTCTCTTGGCTCCTGTTGAGATTCTCGCGAGCGATTTTGCATGTTTCTTTTAATCGGTGCTTCATTTCCATTAAATACTGAGCAGTGCTCGTGTCGTCTTGCAAGCTTCCATCTGTCCAGCATTCCTTGAGCACGGTTAAAGGTCCACGGACGCGATGGCCGTAGATGAGTTCGAAAGGAGAATACCCGGTTGAGGCCTGAGGAGCGTCTCGATAAGCAAAAAGGAGGGAAGGCAGATACAGGTCCCAATCTCGCGGTTGTTCTACGGCTAACTTCCGCAACATGACTTTGAGCGTGCCATTAAAGCGTTCGACTATGCCGTTCGATTGGGCATGGTACAATGGCGTCAATCGGTGCTGGATACCGACGAGTTTCAGGAAAGCTTCGAAGGTTGCGGCTGTGAACTGAGTGCCGTTGTCGCTCATTAGCGTATGAGGGAAACCAACTCTGCTGCAGATTTCGAGTAGCTCCTGGGTCGACCGTTTCTGCATCTATATGTCTGAGCGGGGCTGCGTCTGCGTACCGAGTTGCTTGGTCCACCACGGTGAGAATGTATCGGTGGCCACGTGCCGAAGCTGGTTGTAATGGGCCTACTAAATCAACACTGAGCGCGGAGAATGGAGTGGTGATCGGTGGGGTTGAGATAGGTGCTTTTCTTGGTCGAGATGGAGCGTGCGTCTGGCAGGTGTGACAGGAGTGACAGTATTGGACCACATCTTTTGCTAGGGACGGCCAATAAAAATCTCGTTCTAGTCGAGCCTGAGTCTTCTTTTGGGAATAATGGCCAGCAAGTGGATTGTCGTGAGCCATTTCCAAGATTTGTGGGCGCACGCTTGCAGGTGCTACAAGTTGATGAGTTTCCTGACCGTCTCGTAACGTTTTCCGGTGCAGAATGCCGTCGTGGAGTTCATAGGTAATGACTCTGCCATCCTTGTGCGTTTCTTCTTTACCAGTGTCAACTTTCTTGATTAAAAACTGCAATGTTTTGCACTCCCGTTGTAATTTCTTGAAATCTTCTTTGTTGTGCTGCAACATATCGACAGTGCTTGGTGCGGCAGGGGGATTTTCGCTCGATTTTGCTGCTGCCCTTGTGACAACATGAGAGACTTCTGCAGCAACTGGTTGCTCTTCATGGTCGATCATCTGTTCTTCGAAGGAGGTGGTTCCGGGAACTCGGCTGAGGATGACATCATGGGAGAGTTCTTCCATGGCTACGGCTGTCACCTCTCCATGGTAGTAGGGGCAAACGAGAGTGACCCGGGCAAGAGGCGCTTCGAAGGAATGATTGTTGGCCAGCCGAACGGTAATTTCTTTCTTCAAAATGGCGTCAGCTGGGACGAGAGCCTTCTTGACGAAGACCGCTGTTGCTCCTCCATCGAGTAGTACTTGGACGGGTTGTTGGTTCACAGTGCCGGAGCATGTTTTCAGTTGTCCCAATTCGATCAGTTTGTTTGAGGCAATGTGATTGCATGCGACTGGGGGAATATCGTCGTATTCATCTGCTTCTTCATGCGTTGTTAGATTGCTTACTCGAGCTGTAGTACTGGAGATAGGAGGGCTTGCATGGGCTGCTCCACTACTGTGGCTATCACCTTGCCTCCTCTGTAACTGGCGGCACTCATCACTGGAATGTGATCGGTTGGGGCCATGGAAAGTGCAGTAATATCCAGTGTAAGGTCCTCGTTGTTCCTCGCGCTGCGGAGTGTTGATCGATCTTGAGCTGGTGGGAACATCACGAGTGTTAGAAGTTCTTGGTGGCGTTCCTCGAGAGTTGTTGCTGGAGTTGGTTGATCTTGCTGGGGTGCTAGGGGCTGGGACAGAAAATGACGCGCGTCGCTCTGGTGCTCCTGATGCTTTTAGTGCTGGAGGGCCCGCATCCGTCGATGATGTCAGTGTGCGACCCTTACAAAGCTGATGGAGCGATGTATGAGGTCTTGCTTGTAAGAAGCTATCACCCTGCTCTCCTAGGCTTGCGACTGTGTTACCACCCCTGTCACGCAATTGAGTAGCGAGGAACGGCGGCAAGCTTGAATAAGCTCGGTCAACAATAAGGAAGTCACGAAGAGTCTCGTAGTTGGCTTCGATGTTGCATCCTTTTAACCAAGCGTCTAAGGCTTGTTCTAGTCGCCGTAGGTAACGTGACATATTGTCGCCGTCTTCTGGCTTCAGCTCGTAGTAGTTAGCGCGTAGTTTTGCTGGAGTGACTTTATGAGCATCTAGTAGAAGCAATTTGATTTCAGGAAGCTTGAAGCGATCTGCTGCGGGCAGGGTATCGATGAGTCGACGTTCCTTCGGTGTGATCAAATTATGAAGCATGACAACAGCATCGACTTCAGTAAATCCCATCGCTGTGGTGTGAGTGCAGAAGCGTTGCAAAAATTCGTCCATCCTTTCTTTCGTGGGATCGAATGGAGCCGGTGGAGGTATCTTTACTCTAGCATTTTGAGGAGCGATTTGAGCATCGAGTTGTCTGAGTCTGAGCTCGTGGTCTCGTTGTGCTGCTTCTCGTTCAGCTTCTCGTTCCGCTGCTCGTTCTGCGACTTCTCGTTCTGCTGCTCGTTCTGCGGATTCTCGCTCCGCAGCTTCCAAATGCCTCAGGCGGCTGGTAAATTCTTCCCTGTACTCCGCATCGGTGGGAGTGAGGCCAAGGGCTTCGACGTATTCTCGAGCTTGAGCGACGAGGTTCATCTTGTTTTAATGGTGCGGTGTCCGCGTAGTTGTGTAGAACCCAGAAATCCCAGGCAACGTTGGTAGTCGCGCAAAGCTTCTGGGTCCCTGTTCGGGCGCCAGAATATGTTGATACCGTCGTGCGGTCGACGTGAGGGTTCATGGAAAAGGGGCTGTCTTCTGTACAGCTACCTTTCCGGGGCGCTAGCTTTTCTTCGCAGCTGCCCTTCCTGAGGTACGTGTGGGTACCGCCTACGCCTTAATCAGTCCGCTAGGGCAACAGAAGTAAATTCTTTTAGTGCCGAACTACGGCGGTACCGTTGTGTGTGGGGGGTGAGGTTAGTGTGGGTACCACCTGCGCCGTATTCAGTCCGCTAGGGCAACAGAAGTAAATTCTGTTAGTGCCGAACTACGGTGGTACCGTTAGGAAGACGAGCAACTGTCTGCGCCGTATGAGACCGCTAGGGCAACAGAAGTGAATTCTGTTATTGCCGAACTGCGACAGCGTCTTCCTATCGACAAACTATGCGAAATAGTTCGTCCTTCCGAGGTGGCTCCTTAAACCCCTTATTCGGCGCGGTGTCGTTTGAGACTAAAGCCTGTGTCAACTAGGAGAAAGGAAACTCTTTTGACCTCAGGGTATTACTTCTTTAATGCTGAATCTCTTTGAAGTCCCTATCACATACACTGATATATTTTAACAAAGACAGTGATTTATTTTCTATTGCAAAAATAGTGCGTACAGACGTGAGCTACTGCATAACAGGGTACAGCACTCAAAATTGCATGTAAAATATTAGTCGTATTTAGCTAGATAACACAAGAAACATTGGAATATCGACATGTAATACAAATGATATTTAAGGGCTAACTAAAGTAAATGTACAAACGCAACATCAGCGCGGGGAAATAGATAAGTCGGCGTTCAGAGAGCTGGACACATGAAGAAAATACTTAAGATTATGGGTAACTAACACAAAAAGGCTCGACAACCCCTGTGAGGCCTGACAATGGTGTCTTCATTGTTTCGCTCCTCGCGCATGTTTGTTGTGGCTTGGGAGGCTAAAACTTACTTGCAATCAAAGTTTGTTGAGGAGAGGTCATAAAAACTTGTTCAGAGGTGAAATTTAGTTGCGTTAAATAGAGAAAAAATGTCACTAACAACTAGCGCACTTGGTGCACATAGACTTTCTGAGCTGGGCACTATCGGAAGAAGCGCGTATGTTGAGATCCAACTTCAGTATATATATTTATTATTATATATGAGTTGTCGCAGTCGCCCATTAAATTGCTTCCGTCCCGTTTTCTATGTTCGTGTGTTAACCGCCTTTGTAGAGCGATCGAGCTCCTTCCTTCTTGTTAGGATTGATGGTTATGGTTTAACAGTAATATAGGTATTAACGTCCAATCATAATCTTTCTCGATAGTGTTCTCGAAATTGCGAAAAGAGGGGATAATGAAGACTCTTTTAGGGAACTCAGCTTTGGATATTTTATTGGAGGAAGCCTGTAGGGCCGATGGCTTGCTTGAACTTCTGACGATCTTCTCTTAGATGGGCGGAGTCCGCGCAGGCGAAATGCTCCGGCGAGTGATGACGTTGACAGGAGGTACGTGTGCGTGTTTGGTGGAAGTAAATTTTAGGGTACGGGCAAATTAACAAGCCAGAGAATTAGGGCTTTAGGAATGGCTTCAAGTCTTAATTTTTGAGCCGTGATTGATGATGGTCAATCAATTTTACTTGGTCTTGGAGTATGATAATTATTACACTGAAGACAAATGTCCGTAGTTGGAGCAGATGGATAATTAGCCAGTAAATTAGATAATTATACCAGGCTGAAATCAGCCCGCAAAACCGAGGCAAATGCAAGGCAATAAGGTCGAGTTAAATGATGTAACTCGAAGTTTGAGTTGTGAGTATAACTCAAGGTGACTTAATGCTCAGTGAGCGTAAGAACTCCAGTGTAAGGTTCAAGTGTAAAAGTCTAGTGTAAAACTCGAGGGTAAAACATTAAGGCCCAGGGAATGTTTTTGTGGCGATTCTTGACGGCGATGAATCTGCAACAATCGAAGACGCTGAATTTATATATTCCGAAGAGGCACCAAGAATAATCCACAACAGTCATCCCTAGCATTGTAATAAATATTTCCCATCACGGAGAAAACCCTGAACTTCTTCCACAGATTAAACTCAAAACTATTAGTTTCATTACAGGCTCATGAAGAATAGGAAAGGTTTGACAGCTGGCAATGGCTGTTCCTTTATTCTTGATTTACACATATAAGCATGACAGTACAAGACTTGTGATTTTAGAGCAGTCATAATCTGTTAATCATTTTTGTGGAATTATGGAAAAACTACATGTGATTTAAGCACACGATTCGTGGAATATAAATGAAATATAAAACAGCTAAAAATTGCAGGAATATGAGTGAATGAATTTCGTACTCTATGATATATCCGTACGAAAATCAAAAGGCAGTCCTAAACCATTCACATGTCAATTATACTGAAAAACACTGCAAGTATATCTTGTAGTAAAAAAAGGAAAATATTCAAACATGAATAAGTGTAATCTTGAACATAAAAAATGACATGACACAGCAGTTTACGCTCCGCCATCTTTCCGCGAAAACACCGGCAATCCGCCGTGCGCTCTCACGAAGTATCCAACGAGCGAGTTGCAATATCATAATGACAACTGCAAATATATATTTTTGCGGTAAGGAAAGGACGTAGTTGAATATCTATAACAAAATCTTGACACAAGAAATGAACATGACACGCAAAATTCACGCTATGTCATGTTGAGATAGCACTCGGAATAAGCCATGCTATTTTCGCGACTTCTACAACTATTTACATATTTATATGACACGGCACTGTCAAGATCACTTATACTTAACACAATGAACACGAAGAAAAGAAACACGATATCTTCTAATCCAGATTTGCTCTATTTGAACACTTAATTTTTCACTTACGAGAACGCTGTAACACACAAGCTAAAGACGCGCGTGAGAATGACGCTCAAACAACCGCGCCAGCTGCGGTGTTGCCATTACAACGGCTTCAAATTCGAAAATGTCGACCGTTATTTTATATCTTATGCATTTACACAAAAACTTCAAGGATTACTAATTATAAGTGGAAAATTATTAAAAATAAAATGAAGTAAGATTTTTAATGCCAATAATTATGCTATTTAAATGTTAATGAGAAATTTCTGAATTTACACTTTGTAGCTAATGCTACATTCTTGTTCTTGCCGCCGTGCTCGACGGACGTACAGTACATGTAGTTCCTAGATTACCAACTGTGTTTTCTCTACCCCACACTCATCCTTATAATCGTTGTCGTACTCCATTATTCCAAGATGGAAAGAGGCCTCTCTGGTCTAACAGGTTATGGGCCCAGTAGCCTAACTTTTAATGGCAATGACGAAAGGTATGAGTTGTGGGAAGTGAAATTTCGGGCCTACCTAGACTTGAAGTCGTTGGATGCCGTCCTTGAGGGCGAAGAATCAAGTCTGGATGTTGAGAAGAACAAGCAAGTGTTCTCCGAGCTCGTGCAAAGGCTTGATGATAAAAGTCTCCCGTTGATTATATAATTATCAGAGACGCCTATGGAGATGGAAGAAAATCCATGAAGATTCTGCGTGATCATTACCTCGGCAGCAGTAAACCGAGAATTATTTCTCTGTATTGCGAGTTGGCTGCGCTGAAGATGAAAAATGGCGAGACGGTAACCGACTACTTACTGCGGGCAGAGACAACTGCATCCTACCTGAAGAAAGCCGGCAAAAATATCAGCGATGGACTGATTATCGCCATGATTATCAAAGGATTGCCAGCTGCCTACAACGCTTTTTCTACCGTCATCACGTAAAGTGACAGTAAAGAAATGGACTTCATGAAATTCAAATCGGCTCTCAAGAGTGAAGAGGAAACAAAGAAGACCCGACAAGGCTACAGTGAAAGTGAAGAAAGAATTATGAAAGTGAAAGTTTCTAAAAGTACTTATTACTTATGTGGTAAGTCAGGTCACAAGAAATATGAGTGTAAAAGTCACAGTGCAAAGAAAAATCGATGGTGTTCGATTTGTAAAAGTGCATCTCATGATACTAATTGTTGCAGAAAAAGAGATACCGCGAAAGCGATGGCTACTGTTGACAAAGATGTGAAAAGCTCTTATTGTTTTAGAGTATCAACAGACTCAGAAAGTGCTTCTGTTGTAGAAAGTGCAAAGTTACTGGTGGATTGTGGAGCTACTGCTCACATTATTTGTGATAAATCTAAGTTTGTATCTTTAGATGAAAGTTTTGACCCTAGGAATCATTTCATTGAATTAGCAGATGGTTCTAGGATGAACAATATTGTAGAGTGTAAAGGTGATGCGAGAATTACTCTGACTGACGCCAAAAATAGGAAACAAAATGTTCTTTTAAAAAATGTTCTTTGTATTCCTAGTTTTAAGCAGAATATTTTCTCTGTCCAGGCTGCTATTGATCAGGGTGCATCATTTAATGTTAGTCAAAACGCCTCAAAGTTGTTTGCTTCAGATGGGAATGCGTTTAATATTAAAAAATGTGGTAAGCTGTATTATTTAAATTCTGTAAGCTCTGTTGATTCTATTAATGCTGTTGGTGAGGAGTGGCACAATACACAACGCTCTGGAGGAGTGGCACAATATTCTTGGGCATTGTAATGTAAAAGATATGTTGAGCCTAGAAGGTATTACTAAAGGAATGAAAATTACCAACAAGCATAATTTCGATTGTGAGATCTGTGTTCAGGGTAAAATGTGTCAATATAGGAGCAGAGACCCTGATGAAAAGTCAAGAAAACCTTTAGAGCTAGTCCATATAGTGACCTAGCTGGACCTATATAAGCCCTACTTCTTTTGAGAATTCCATGTATGTCATGTCTTTTGTGGATGACTTTTCAGGCCTCATTTTTGTGTATTTCCTCAAAAGTAAAAGTGACACTGTTGGGGCATTTAAAAAATTCTTGGCTGATTCTGCTCCATTTGGCTCTGTAAAGCGTCTAAGAACAGATAACGGCACAGAGTATTCCTCAAACTTGTTCAAAGCTGTTGTCACGGAGAACAAAATAAAGCATGAATTTTCAGCTCCGTACTCTCCCCATCAGAATGGGACTGCTGAGAGATCTTGGAGATCATTGTTTGAGATGGCTAGGTGTTTGTTGCTACATGCAAATTTGCCAAAAGAATTGTGGAATCATGCTGTAAGAACAGCTGCTTACATTAGAAATAGGTGTTTCAAAAAAAGGACAGGCAAAACTCCTTTTGAGATGTTCACGGGAAAGAAACCTGACCTCTCCAATATGCACATTTTTGGTTCAAAATGTTTTGCCATGGTTCAAAACCCAGGAAAACTTGACCCTAGGTCAGAGCAGGGTATTTTCTGGGATATGACCCGTGCAGCCCTGCTTACATGATTTATTTCCCTCAAACTTGTCAAATAAAACGAGTCAGATGTGTCACATTCTGTAATAAAATTTCTAGAAACGTGGTGGGTGAGGATGAGTTCATTGCTGTAGATAACCCTGCTGAGTTGAAACAAAGTGAGAAGGCTGACAAGGCTGAGGCTGAGTTGAAACCTGGGACTGTCCCAGAAGTGATTCAAAATGAAACTCATTCAGATGCAGAGCCCACTAGAAGATTTCCTTTGAGAGAAAAGAAGCCCCAGCTTATTTAAAAGACTATGTTGATCCAGATAAATTGGATATCACTAATAATTTTGTTGATTATTGTTACAGAGTGAGCAGTATCCCTAAGTCTTACTCTGAGGCAATTTCATCCCCAGATTCTGTTGAGTGGAAACAGGCAATGAGCACTGAGATGGCTGCACTAGCCGATAATGAAACGTTTGAACTTGTTGAAAAGCCAAAAGATAGATCTGTTATTGGGGGACGATGGGTCTAAAGTGTTAAATCAGGACCCAATGGCCAGGAAACTTTCAAAGCTCGTTATGTAGCCAAGGGATATTCCCAAGTAGCTGATGTCGACTTCAAAGAAACCTATTCTCCAACAGCACGTCTAACTTCTGTTAGAATGCTGATGGATATTACTGTGCAAAAGTCGTACATTGTGCACCAGATGGGTGTGTGCACTGCTTATCTTCATGCAAAAATAGACTGTGATGTTTTTGTAGAACAGCCTGAGGGATTTGTTGAATTTGAAAAAAATGGAGAGGAGTAAGTCTGCATGTTATGTTGTGCGCTAGCGGAATTGCTATCTTCGCTTCGGCACTACATAGAACGGTAGGCGCAAGGATTCCAAAGAGGCCGAGGTTTCTTCGGTTTTATTTCTTATCCAAACGACTCCGTGAATCTGCCCAGAAAGGTATGATTCAGAGTCGGACCACGAATTGCATGACAAGAGAAGTCTAATTCAAGATCATATTCGAATGATTAACTGATGTATATAGCACTGCACAACAAGAAAGTGAACTCACACCTCAAGGGTACACGAGAAATAGCTGAGTGGGACATAAGAGGCCATAGAATAGTAGCACATAAAAAGAGAACTCACCGCCCTGCTAACGACGTAGCACAACAACAATTCGCATTACCATTGCTAGTATTATTATATAAGAAAGTTTTAGCCTCCCTTGACCGCGACAAAGGTGTCCCAAGAGAGGAAAGAGGAAGGCACCATCTAGCGTGTAGTTGGGGAACGCGGAATCTACGCACAAGGTGCACAGGAACAGTGGGCTGGGAAATAAGTTCACAAACAAGAAAGGTTTCCGTTGCATCAACAGGGAAGAAAAATAAGTCTCTAGTCGAGTAACACATTTAGAAAGAACACATTTATGATATACGCACACGAATATTGTAAACTCGTGTCACTAGTCGAAGGGAGTGATTGAGGGCAATGTACTCCTAATCCTGCCCAATCTACATTCGATAATACGTGTAATGATAGCTATAAGAAACAGCGCAATTTCATGGACGATGCATTTCCATTGTGAGGTGAGAACACTTTTGATAGTTTATATGTACATGACATAAACTTCGTAATCCTTGACGCCAGGCAATAATACATGAATCGCTTGTTTCGGCCAATGTTCAAAGTGTCCTTTTAAGGAAGCACAAAATTATATACATGAATGTACATCCGTATCCAACAATCTTAACACAGCGGTCATTAGTCAATAAGCACTTTATTTGAACAAAGGTGGACGATCGCACAACATGTTTATAGTTTTCACATGAATGCTTCACAATATAAAGGGATGACGAGTTAGGTAACATCACAAGTTGAAAGAGAATACTCTAAAATACTTACAGACGATGAGGAAAGGTCCCTCAGTTTAGACCTGTGACAGCTTATTTTAGTCTACAAAATAAATGCCTACTCTGGCTTTCTTTACCCTATCTGTGGAAAAGAGACAGCAAAAATTAGGTCTCTAAAGCAGGGGCAAGTCACTCAGGTCATCAATCAACCATTATCAATAAATTCTATTATAAACAAAATGAGAGAGGCAAGTACACGTTTGTCAACGTCGCTTTGAAAACACAAATCATATGAGCTAGTGGTCTCAAATTTCTGCGCCTATTCTCAGTCTACTGAATGCCGTAACTTTAGGCTTCCACCTTGCTGACTGGCGCAACTTGCCCAGCACAGCTCATAGGTAAGAAGCCAATCGACTAAAATTATTTTTTACTTGCTTCACGTCTTTCTATTAATGAATGTTATAAATAATACAAAGACAAGAAATAATACAAAGACAAGAAAAATCATGTTCCCAAGTTGGTACAAGTCCAGCACGACGTGCCATGAATTTTTCAATATCAACAACTGATGTCTAATCCATGGAAGAATCACCATAGTTTTTATTTTCAGTGCACAAATCTTTCAATAGTGAAGCAGTGGTTGGTTTGTATTATCAAATAAATATAAAGTTGTGCTATCTTGTGTTAATCTATGAAATGTAATAAACTTCAAGTAATCCTCCGTGTCAAACTAAAAAGCATTGAAATGTCAGTCTCTCCATGTTGCATTTACTGCCCATGACACTGTTTACAATATTACATATGACAACATAGCTTACATGGCTTGGCTATTATGGAGATGTCGCTGAGCAAAAAAAACATTTGGACATTAACACAAAATCACTTGGAGCAGTGAAACAGAGATAGGAAAGTTCATTAGTAAAATCACAGTGTTCAGCTAAAATACCGTTAAACCAGAACCTGACTAATTCCCAGCATTACACTGCAGCTTACTGGCTACACCGAAAGAAAACACCCGAAAAATATAGCTAGCGAGGTAACACGTAAATCGAATGAGTTTCCCACTCAAGTTCACTTCCCAAACAACGCAGAAACTTAAGATTATCCGGGAACCTGTTCCTCCCACGCACTTCAAACAAATAAAACGTTGGCGTCATTCTTGCGGACGAAGCACGGATCCGCGGAATGTTGCCGGAATAAATTTATCAAAATTCTTCAAATTTCCTCACGTCTTGTACGACGTGACACTGCAAACTCAAAAAATCTTTGTATGGCTTAAAGCAAAGTGGCCGTAACTGGAACAATCTCCTGCATCATTTTCTTGTTGAACAAAATTTTGTTCAATCTCTCAGTGATACTTGTGTCTATGTGAGGGAAAGCAACTCTGGAAAAGTGATTATTATTGTTTGGGTTGATGATTTAATTTTGGCCTCTTCTAACGCTGTTGTATTGACTGAAGTCAAGTGTTCATTGTCAAATAAATTCAAAATGAAAGATCTTGGACAAATTTCATATTTTTTAGGCATTGAATTTGATGTGAAGCATGACTCAATTGAGATGAAGCAGTCAAAGTATGTTGAGAAAATTTTGTCAAAATTTAGGATGTCTGATTGTAAGCCTAAGTCTATTCCATGTGATCCCGGTGCCAACAAGCTTGATGTAAGCTCTGATTCTAGGAATTTGTGCGATCTAAAACTGTTCCGTGAGATAGTTTGCAGCCTGATCTACTTGATGACTTGTACTAGGCCTGATATTTGCTATGTTGTTACTTTACTGTCGCAACATTTAACTTGTCCAACAAATGCTCATCTGAATTAGTGTAAATTTGTGTTGAAGTATCTTAAAGGTACTATTTCATACGGTTTGAAATTTGTGAAATCTGAGGACCCCATGCAAATTACTGGTTTTTCTGACTCCGACTGGGGTGGATCCTCTGACAGGAAGAGGATATCAGGATATGTGTTTAAGTCATCTAGCAACAGTTCACTGATATCTTGGAAGTCCAAGAAACAAAATATTGTTGCTCTTTCAAGTTGCGAAGCTGAGTATGTTGCCTTGACTTATGCTGTGCAGGAGGGAATTTTTCTCAAACAGCTTCTGTGTGATATGGATGGATATGATGAACCGGTTGAAATTTTTGTTGATAATAGAGGTGCTATTGACCTAGCCAAAAACCCTGTTCATCATCAACGCTCGAAACATATAGACATAAGATTTCATTTCATTCGAGCAATCATTCAAGACAATAAAGCAGTTTTTAGCTTTGTTCCTTCAGAGGAAAACATAGCTGACATGTTCACAAAGCCTGTTACTAGACAGTCGTTGCTTAAATTCAAAGTGTGTGTTTAATTCTAAGTTACTGTGTCTGACATGTTTCCAGTTTAGCTTTGTGTAGATCAATTGCAAGAAAAGGAAGAACTTTCTTGAGTACAATACTCTTAACGCTATTGCGGACTATGCATTATTGTGCGTTATATTTTTTTTGTATCGTGCTCAGTGTAATCTGTTGATCTACACTGATGATTTTTTTATGTTGTTTTTCTGCTGTTCAATGTTCAATGAAAGATCTGAACGTTATAATGTTAGCTCTAATTGATTACTATGTGAATTGATGCATAGTGGGATGGAATACTTCAGTTGGAGGGGGTGTGTTGAGATCCAACTTCAGTATATATATTTATTATTATATATGAGTTGTCGCAGTCGCCCATTAAATTGCTTCCGTCCCGTTTTCTATGTTCGTGTGTTAACCGCCTTTGTAGAGCGATCGAGCTCCTTCCTTCTTGTTCTTGCCGCCGTGCTCGACGGACGTACAGTACATGTAGTTCCTAGATTACCAAATGTGTTTTCTCTTCCCCACAATCATACTTATAATCGTTGTCGTACTCCATTATTCCAAGATGGAAAGAGGCCTCTCTGGTCTAACAGCGTAGGATAAAATTAGACAATTGGAGCTATGTGCACAATTTGTGATGACTTGTTTCTGAAATGTCGACGGTACCACGTTTGCACTTTTGAATCGTCTTTGAAACCATTAGCTTTTTTCTAAAAGTAACGTCTACACAAATTTGAACTCGAGGTTAGTTTCCTTGAAATTGTGGAGAGTAGAAATGGGCTTCAAAAAAGATTTAGTTTGTCGACGCTAGCAAAGCAACGCTTGACTTAATTATTGCCAAACCGTAAGTGAAGGGACATCGGGGGAAGTTAAAGCTGTCTGCAATGGTTCGTTTTTTTTTCCACGCCGGCTGAATTTGTTCATCTACGTTTTAATGACAGAGCAGAGAAACTAAAGCAGTTTCGATGAAGAAGAATACGTAAATGTTGCAATTTTTTCTTCGTTGTTAAGAGGGCGACGAGGAAACAGGTGCACCGTTAATGCGTTAACAGTAGTCGTCAAATTGATAGTCCACCGAAATTATATGGTTTAAGAGCTCAATTTCCTGGTAGATTGGAGTCAAAAAACAAGATTTGGAAAATGGTATTTAATCGAAGAGTTATCTTAAGTATAGTACACGTTTGGAACAGGAAAAATGTCTGCATTAGAATAAAGTTCATTGCTGCTAACAGATGGCCGACCGATCAATGGACTTAGAGTTTCGAGAGTTTTTGCACCATAATCGAGTGGTCTAATTTATGTAAATAAAACTAATTAAAATAACAAGTTTCTCGTCACGAAGCGGTGAAGAGATCCAAGTATCGACGTTTTTTTCTAAAGAGCTCTGCCATATGAGCTTTTTAGGAATGCATGTGTTCATTACTTTTCACAGTGGAGGACTTCACTGCTCACAAATCGAAGTTGTGTCGCAAAAAGCTTCGGTGACTGCGGCTGGAATGCCAGGTACGCATTTCTGTGTGTCATAACGCGTGTTGCAAACAATTTGAACAGTTTCCAGAAGTTAACGGCAGCGCGTCGAGTTTTGCTTTTCGATAGTTTCAATTATCACCGACAGAGCTCATGTCATTCGTTAACGGGCATGCTTTCATTTGTGAAGGGCAATGTTCTAGATTGCTCAATCAAGAAAATCCGGTGTTAGACTTAAAACTCGTGGTGCGAAGGAAGTTCAGAGCAATTGCCTTATAAGGGTGCTCAAACAAGAGGTACAAAGGAAGACTGGGATGAAGGATGAAGACTTTTATCAATGCAGTTGTACGCGTATAACTTCCGATTCGTACGTTGAACTTTTCTTCGATTTTATCGTTAGTGGTACCAGAGCAAATTTGATGTTACAAGTACAACTGAGTTGTACACGTAACAATTATCTTAGCTCTGGTACCATTATGTACAGGGTGTTACGAAATTGTTGGTATAAACTTTGGCTACTAATAGAAAATTTGATATGAGCACTATTTAACCAATAGAAAAAGTTGAAAAACTCTTCGTTGATGAGGTATTATACTTATAAACTATGAAGACTCATTTTCTGCAGCTCGCTGGTGAATTTACAAAGGACAGGAACGGAGCAATAAGGAAAATAGAATTGACAAATTTAGGCGGGATTGACGCAGTACCCATTTGTTCACATTTGCATAATGCCTAAAAACTTACTATTTACATATTTAAAAAAATTTCCAGATCAAAGAACCTGGACACTGTAATGGTAAGATGAACCGCATAACAATTCAGAAATTGCTAATATGCATTTCGTCTATGGTTCTGCTGATGGTAATGCAAAGCGTGTGTGGGGGGGGGGGGGGGGGGGGCGGTGACAATAGGAAAGAATGAGAAGAGAATTAGAGTTTGGCATAGAGTGTGCCAGAAGAGGAAAAAAAAACTCCCGACTTCTCTTCCCGACACACTCTGTGTCAAACTCTCTTTCCGTCTTCTCTATAAGCATCGCCAAGCCAAGCCAGCGCCGAAGGACTCTCGTGAATGCGCCGTGGATGGTCTATAGTGGCTCTCTCTGTGCGATAAAAGGGCTTAAAAGTAATACTTTCTTCAGTTCCCTATTTTTCTATTCTTTCTGTTTTGAAAGCTTAAGAGGAAGCTTAGTTGGAAGACGGAGTGGTGTATTTGACCAACGGCCCCGGGGCAACCCCTCCGGGCCAGAGGTGAGAATTTTTTCCAACTATTGCCTTTTTCATTTTTCTCCGTCATTCTATTCCGGTGATCTTGTGCATACTTGTCTCAATGTATTGATATTGTATAGTTTAGTTTGCTGTATTGGCGCTGGGGTGGCGGACCGAGCCCCTACAAGCCGCGCGCACCGAGCAGCCAGGCGACACCTCGGAACACTCACGTACGCTTAGCTCAGCCTCAACTGATTCAAAAGCGCCACCCCGAGCCGGCTAACCAGAGGCTAACCTATATAAAGAGCTGCGCGCTGCTAAGCGCAGTTCAGTGGACTCTTGGACTCTCGTGAATGGGCCGTGGATGGTTTGTGGCTCTCTTTGTGCGATTAATGTGCTTAAAAACAATTCTTTCTTCAGCTACCTAATTTTTCTATTTTTCTATTCTTTCTATTTGAAAGCTTAAGAGGTAGCTTAGTCGGATCGGAGTGTGGTTTTTGACCACCGGCCCCGGGGCAACCCCTCCGGGCCAGAGGTGAGAATTTTTTTCAACTATTGCCTTTTTCATTTGTCTCCGTCATTCTATTCCGGTGATCTTGTGCATACTTGTTTAAATGTATTGATATTGGATAGTTTGCTGTGTTGATGTGTATAGTTTACTGTATTGATATTGTATAGTTAGGTGTATAAGTATTGTATAGTTTAATGTATTAGTGTTGTACAGTTTAATGTATTTTCATTGTATAGTTTAATGTATCAGTACTGTATAGTTTAACGTATTCAATCTAGATTTCGCCAGTTAAGGAACCTGATATCTCACTCAGTTAAACTGCAGCTAGGTGTGCCCTAAGTTGGTTCCAAATTGTGTGGTCGAAAGTTGTATATATTGTAGTATAATACTGTATATTGTATTGCAAATATAATAAGGGTAGGGCTAGGCGTTTTCCGATATGCCTCCCCCAGATCGGGGGAGGGGAGCTGCTGCTGGGCGGGGAGGCTTGGGTGGCCGCCCCCCAGGGCCCCTCTTCTTCCAAACCCTCGTTCTACTTCTAAAACTAGGAATGCTATTCCGGGGTCCCTCCCCATAAATCCTAGTAACCTTCCACCCACGGTACTCATACCGCCAACTTCAAGCAGTGCCGCAACCGGTTCTGCACATAGAACCAAATCAACAACGTACAGAATACAACTAAAACTTATTGACAGTTCAAAGCCAGTAGATAAAACAAAAATTTTCGAAACGACCTTTAAAGACCTCAATGCTCCCCTTATTCGACTAACTCCCACCAAAACCGGTTTTTATGCAGTAACAGATGATGCCACCTCAGTTGACAAACTAACCTCAAGCAAAGCAATTAATGCATTTCAGAAATTGAACATCATTCCAGCCATTCCCCCGGACCTAAGAGCAAAAAGATCGATTTTTGTTAGACAAATAGACGGTGAAATAGGCTCAAGACCTGCAGAAGAAATAAAAGCAGAAATCCAGCAACAAAACTCATGGCTATCAGTAACAGAAATAGTCAAAATAAAACAATACACTCATCTAATCAAACTGATAACTTCCGATACTACTACTGCACAAAGGATCCTCCGAGATGGTTTTTACATGTTCCACACGAAAATTACACCCTATCAATGTGAACAAGAGCAATATACACACATCCTCATCTGCTACAAATGCTATAAATATGAAGACCACCCAACAAACAAATGCACCCAACCAGCTCAATACTGCTCAGAATGCTCCTCTCAAGAACACACGTACGATCAATGCACAAGCACACTCAAGCAATGCCTCAACTGTAATGGACCTCATAGGACATTAGCATCAAGTTGCCCGTACAGAAAAAATGTAATTAAACAAAAAATCGAAAGTGAAAAACATGAACAGCATCAGCAAACCCAAAACACCTATGCTGAAATTGCGAAGCACGCAATTCAACAAACAAACCCCCCCGAACATACTCTAACATTAACTACAAAAACACACATAAAACTCACAGCACTCATATTGGAAGCACATATAGCAGCGCTCAATAGAACCCAAAAATTTGGTGACATTCTATCGCAATCCCTAAAAATGAATTTCAATATTGACACCACCTTTCCAGATCGAGACTCTGCAGCAATTTTCAACTTCTATTACAAATCAGAATCAACCCCACAGGAAACGGAAACTGACCAAGAAAAAACGGTGGATGTGTCTCTGGAATGTGAGCAGGAGCTCGTGGAGGAGGCCATGGAAACGGAGGCGAGAGCAAAGCGTAGGATCAGTGATGACGTTGGAAATTCAAGCATAGTACTGGACAATAAGCACAACCTTAATATCAAACTCTACAGGAATTTCCTCGACAACTCACCAATTCCAGAAAATCCCCCGACAGAATGGTACATCCAGGAATTCAATAGAAAAGAAGATGACAAAGGATTAAAATTTACTGTTCAAGACATGAGATCGCAAACATTACTGGAATACATAAACAATAACAGGGTACAATTCACAAGAACTAAAATAAACATCATCCCACATGAGGACTTCACAAACCTTCCAAGACACCAGTCACTAATAGCAGTCACTAAGAAACCCAAAAAATTAATTGCTCAAAAATGAATTTGAAGAAAATAACAATAATTCAACACAACGTACTATCTTGGAATACCAATAAAATCACTCTATCAAACATATATAATACACTGGACCCAGATATCATACTCATCAATAGTCACTGCCTCACAAACAATCAACCTCTCAAGATCTTCAATTACAATACATTCTATTCAAATAAGTTGAACGAAAATTACGCAGGCACCGCAATAGCTCTCAAGAAAAACATCTCATACAGACTTCACGATAATTTTCATTCAGACATGATGGCAGTAACAATAGACACGTTCCAAGGACCAATCACTATAGGCACTACTTGCACTACAATCACTATAGGCACTACGTTCTATCACTATAAGCACTACCCCCAGAACGGACTACCTGCATTTTATAGACTTTCACACGCTTTTTAACAGACCTCATCCAACTTACTTTCTTGGTGACATTAATGCAGCACACGATATAACAGGATACTCAAACTGGAATAATAGGGGGAAACATCTCTACTACCTAATCACCAGACACAAATGCACATACGTTGGACCATATTTTCCCACTAGAATAACTCATAATAGCGCCACCTCACCAGATATAGTCCTGCAGAACAAACAAGCTTACCACAATATCTTTCTGAAGCCGGGACCAATCACTCCATCAGATCACATTCCCATAATAGCAACAATATCGGCAAATCCAATACAAATTCCCATAAAACCTCGAAGACATTTTCATAAAGCAGATTGGCAAGCCTATAGACAGAAACTTTCAGCAGTCACACCCCCATTGAAACAGGACCCGACGCTTAAAGAAATAGATCATTATTTGGAAATGTGGACAAAACACGTATTGGACGCCACCAAAGCAACGATCCCACTTATCACTCACAGAATCATACCAGGAATCAAACCAACTCATGAAACCCTGCAATTACAAGCACAATACCAGCAAACAATGCAATATGTTTACACAAACGGCCCTTCCATAGAACTCAATAGACACCTGACCGCAATCAAAACCAAACTACAGGAAGCATACAAAAGAAAATATCATGAAACCTGGGAAGAACTAATTAAGAATCTTGAACTGCAGGAGGACCCGAAGGCATTCTGGTCATCCTGCAAGAGGATGATGGGGAACAACTCAAAACAAATAGTCCCATATATAGAAAACAATAAAATTCAATTACACACACCACAAGAAAAAGAACCTATATTCAGAGAGCATTGGGAGGGAATATTTACCGAGCAGGACGAACCATTTTTTGACAGAGAGCATATTGAAGCAGTAAATAATCACATAAACAACATAGCACATTCGGTTGTCCCTCACAGAACAGGAAATATTAACAGACTTGATCCAATTCATTTTCCCCCTATATCATATGAAGAGCTACTGCACGCACTCAGATCATTTAAGCAGAAAGCACCAGGAATAACAGGCATAACCACTCTGCAACTAAAAAACCTCCCAAAAAACATGATACATTTTCTCATTTACATCTTCAACATGTCTATATCTGCAGGCTATTTCCCCGACAGCTTAAAACATGCAACAATGATTTTTTTACCGAAACCAAATTCATCCCTAAAATTAGTGCAGAATTATAGGCCGATCTCCCTCCTAGATGTACAAGGTAAATTACTAGACAAAATCCTAAACAACAGATTGACAAATTTTTTCACAATTCAGAACCTTTTCAACAGCAGGCAACATGGATTTAGATGCAACCGAGGAACTCACACGGCCCTAGCAACACTTCACGAAACTATATCAATCAAACTAGCACAAAAGTGTAAAATAGACATCTGTTTGAGAGACGTAAAGAAAGCATTTGACAAGGTGTGGCACTCTGGCTTGATCTTTAAATTATCACAAAAAAACCTTCCCCCTCTATTTTTACGGACTCTGAGCAACTACTTGAGCAATAGAACAGCAGCAATAAGAATAGCAAATTACATAGGACCCAAATTCGCATTGCACACCGGCGTACCCCAAGGAGCATGTTTATCCCCCACGCTTTACAGCTTCTACACCCACGATTTACCTCCTCCACTACCACATACGGATTATATATGTTTCGCAGACGACATCACCCAAATAACAGCCGGACAATATTCGCTGAGATTTGCAACATTAAGAACCAAAAAAGCAATAGAACAGATCAATTCATTCGAAAATAAATGGAAAATCCTAACCAACAGCAGCAAATTTGCCATTATTCCAATCAGTCGAAGGAAAACTCTTGATGTAATGATAAACAACCAAGTGATTCCATACACAAATAGAGGCAAAGTTTTAGGACTAAACATAACGTCACAAGGCATTTCATCTCAGGCTTCCACTAGACAAGCAATAGCGTACAAAAACCTAAACAGAATTCTCCGTTTCTCTCATCTGTCCACAAAAACGAAATTAAAACTCTACATGGCCTACGTAAGATCACCACTAATATACCCGGTTATACCAATACACACAGCATCAGCATCATCAATATCCAAACTGCAAAAGGTTCAAAACAAAGCTCTCAGGTTCATCACAGGCAACACACTAATAGACGCAATACCATCTGAATATATGCACATACAACTAAAGGTCCCTCCCATCAATATACTGTTGCATGAGCACGCAAACAAAATCTGGAACAATATGCAGCAATTTGACCCCGATCTGTATACTAATCTAACCTTCCACCAGACCTCATCTCAGAACAAAACCCCAGATTCAAAAGCTCAAGGTTACTCGCAATGGCCCCTCCTCCCCCTCCAAAGTTTAATTGAACCACCAATATTTAACAAACATATCTATACGAAAAACCAACAAATTCTAAAACCTCTTCGGAGGAAGTGGGGGAAGACCAAAAATACTTTCATTTACATTTATTTTTTGTTTTTCTGGGGTTTTGGCGAGCGGCAGGACGGTCTTCCCCCCCATGGGTGGGAAGCCGAAACCCCAGACATTTTACTTCATTTCAATCGCACTGAAAAAAAAAAATTTTCATTAATTATTTTTCATTACTTTAAAAAGTTCTTAAATTCCTGTTTACTTGCACCTCTAATCATTCAATAGCCTTTCTGTAAAAAAGGTATGTAGTGGTAGGTGCATGTCTGCAAAATTGTATCTAGGTGTATATAATGTATGATATGCACAGACGCTATAATTGTATATATGTTGTGAATAATAATTAACTTGAATTGTATGTATATACGTAGGTAGGTATGGTAGGTGGAAATTACCATAAGAATAGATAAAACTTGTAAATAAGATAGTGTATAGGTGAAAACTCATACATTAATCATAGGCACGAGATGATGTACATGTGTAGATATTAAATTGTTGATACCGTTGCTTAATAACTAGATAGGCCTTAGTCATAGTTCAGTACCACGAATGAAATTTTAGGTAATGCTTACTATGTAGGTAAGTTTAGTGTAATTGTTTAGATAGCTAGAATGTAGTGTAGGTAAAAAAAAAAAAAAAATGAAAAAAAAAAATAAATAAAAAATAAAAAAAAAAAAAAAAAAAATAAAAATAAAAAAAATGAAAAAAAAAATTATGTATATATGCATATTGGTGTGCATGAGTATCGTCGGGTACGTGTGTATGTTTGTGGGTGTTTGAGTATGGGATGTATATAACTATTTGTGTGCTCTTGTGCTGTGTGTGGTATGTATATCCCTTAAATGCATTGTGTGCCATATATGGCACATACTGAAAAAAATTAATTTGTTCGTTGTATAATGATAATTGTGGAAATGTAACTGTTCGTACCTCATCTGACACGTATCATTTCGGTCCCGAACAAGTATCAAAGTCAGGAAGTAAACCTTACTCTTTGCACGCTCGTTCAGTGCAGCACTAGCGGTGATGGTGGAAGGAGCGTCGCGCTGTCCTGAATTTTTTCATTGTCCTGACTTATGTGACACGGTTTCCGGTAAGTAAAAAATATGATTACATGTAAAAATGTATGCAGATTATAAAAATTTTATTAGAAATTAATTTCAATGGTTTATGATAAAATGAATGTGTATTTTATCTTTGTGCCTTATAAGGCACAAACCGAGCTTGGTGTTCTCTGCCTGCCAGTTATCCTTTGTGCCATATACGGCACATACATAAAGTATCTTATTTGTGTGCTCTAATATTACCATGAATAGTGAAAAATAAATTATTCTACATGGTACTAGCTAACTTCATAGATATATTTTCCAGATAACATGCCTCGAATGGGACTAACGGACGAAGAGATACTTATTGCACTAGGTATCGGCAATGATAGTGAAGATGGGCTAGATTCAGATGACAGTATTGTGGACCCAAGTTATTGTCCCGAACAAACAAATACAGGTAAGATTTGATTTATAACAATCTTGAATTATGAAAACCACAAATATGTACCTTGCATTTGATATCGTATTCAGCCTTCCTTCTATTTTATAATTTTTTTATTCTAGGAATGTACCAGAATGGCTTGTGTATAGAACTCTATAGCATTCCGTCTTTTCCAGGTTACAAAGCTACAGCTGCATGCAGCGTGTCGGACAAGAATATTAGCATTGCAGCGTCAGAAGAAGAGAGCTCAATTCCCAACAAAACATGCATAATTGATTCAGAAAATGAAGCTGAAGACCAGATGAATTCAAGCCACACAAATGGGGGTACAAATTGTTTGTCTTGTGTGGTGTGTCTGGTTTCTCATACGATTTTGAAATATACACTGGACAGGAGAACAACGCAGCTAACAGATTACCTAGTGAACCTGATTTAGGTGCTTCAGGAAACATTGTCCTACGTTTGAGTCGAAAGATACCCAGCCCACAAGCTGTTCTTGAACAACTACTACTCCTCTGTAGGATTGCTTGTACACCTGGCACAGCAAGGCATCCCTGCTCTTGGAACAGTGCGAGTAAACAGAATTCCTTGCAACAAGGTGATTACTGGTGAAGAAAAGAATTTGAAAATGAGGGGTGATTCGGTAGAGTATGTGGCCACCTTCGATAATGTTGATATAACTTGCGTCTTGTGGAAAGACAATAAAATAGTGAGAATGCTGTCTACATTTGTTGAGGTGGTCCGATCGTTTGTTGAGGTGGTCCTAACCGATATGACAAATATGAAAAACGAATTGTTCAAGTGCCTTCTCCACACATCATTGAGCAGTATAAAAAACACATGGGAGGCGTGGACCTACTTGACAGCCATCTTGGACGACATCGAGATAAAATGCGCTCAAGAAAATGGTATCTCCGCCTTTTCTACCACCTACTTGACATGACAGTAATAAATTCTTGGATGGTCTTTCGCAAAGTACATGGCGATGGCATGCGGCTAGTTGATTTCAGAACAAGTTACAGAGGGGTTGTGCAAAGTCGAAAAACCTAACAGAACAAAGAAAGGTCGACCATCAAACGATGTTGAGGAGCAGCTTCAAGAGAACGAACTCGAAGGCCTACTGCCACTCTTCCTCTGAAAAATGTTCGCCTTGATAACCTGAATCACTGGCCAGATGTCCAGTCTGTCAAGCAGCGATGTAAGATGCCAGGCTGCAAGTCCAAGTCTTTGATTAGCTGCAGCAAATGCTACGTCCATCTTTGTTTGAATCAGCAAAACAACTGCTTCAAAATAATTTCATACCTCATGAAATCACTTAGAATGTCTGCTGACACTTACGCTTTGAATGTTTAGATGCGATAAATATGCTCTCAAACTTTATTAGTTGAGTAAATGGAAGATCTTTATATTTTTATTTTATTGCTTTTCCAAAATGCGTTGTTTCATGCACATTAGCAGCTCGCTCTTGCATTGCGTCCTATTTCACACATGGTACAAAAGGAATCTTATATTCGATTTGTTCCATATATGGCACATTCCCTTATTTACAGAGGAACTCCATTTGTTCGGTTTGTGCCACATACGGCACATACCATTATTTCAATGAATAATGATGTGATCATCAAAAAACTTGTTTCTGAAGTACATTTGAACTGTATTCAACTGTTTTTCCCGATCTGTATACTAATCTAACCTTCCACCAGACCTCATCTCAGAACAAAACCCCAGATTCAAAAGCTCAAGGTTACTCGCAATGGCCCCTCCTCCCCCTCCAAAGTTTAATTGAACCACCAATATTTAACAAACATATCTATACGAAAAACCAACAAATTCTAAAACCTCTTCGGAGGAAGTGGGGGAAGACCAAAAATACTTTCATTTACATTTATTTTTTGTTTTTCTGGGGTTTTGGCGAGCGGCAGGACGGTCTTCCCCCCCATGGGTGGGAAGCCGAAACCCCAGACATTTTACTTCATTTCAATCGCACTGAAAAAAAAAAATTTTCATTAATTATTTTTCATTACTTTAAAAAGTTCTTAAATTCCTGTTTACTTGCACCTCTAATCATTCAATAGCCTTTCTGTAAAAAAGGTATGTAGTGGTAGGTGCATGTCTGCAAAATTGTATCTAGGTGTATATAATGTATGATATGCACAGACGCTATAATTGTATATATGTTGTGAATAATAATTAACTTGAATTGTATGTATATACGTAGGTAGGTATGGTAGGTGGAAATTACCATAAGAATAGATAAAACTTGTAAATAAGATAGTGTATAGGTGAAAACTCATACATTAATCATAGGCACGAGATGATGTACATGTGTAGATATTAAATTGTTGATACCGTTGCTTAATAACTAGATAGGCCTTAGTCATAGTTCAGTACCACGAATGAAATTTTAGGTAATGCTTACTATGTAGGTAAGTTAAGTGTAATTGTTTAGATAGCTAGAATGTAGTGTAGGTAAAAAAAAAAAAAAATGAAAAAAAAAAAATAAATAAAAAATAAAAAAATAAAAAAAAAATAAAAATAAAAAAAATGACAAAAAAAAATTATGTATATATGCATATTGGTGTGCATGAGTATCGTCGGGTACGTGTGTATGTTTGTGGGTGTTTGAGTATGGGATGTATATAACTATTTGTGTGCTCTTGTGCTGTGTGTGGTATGTATATATATGTACGATAAAAAAAAAAAAAAAAAATATGTATGTTTGTTTGTCGTGTGTGTGCACAATGAGAGAAAAAAAAAAAATTTGTGTGCATGTGTCTGGTATGAATGTGTGTATATGTGTGTAAATTTTGTAAATATGCATATTGTGGAAAATTCTTCCCACATGCTCATCGTATTGCCTTTGGTGGCAGAGCCATACGCCGCTTTCGCGCTGTCATTTGTTGCCGCGGAGCTTGAGCGGAGCAAAGGTATGGTGGGCGGATGATTTTTTAGAGGAGAAAACGGCATTGACACTTTGACTGGAGCAGCGGCAGGCTGAGCAGCACCTGGAGGGTACCATTTATTACCTCTTACGTAGCCACGAGGTTATGTATTACTTTTCTTCACTTACTTTCCTATTTTTTGCCTGGTTTAAGTTTGTATGCGTGTGTTGTGAATTTCTTTATTTTTGTTTGAGACATTATCTTGGTGTTCAGGGCGTTAATAATTCTAACTAAATTAAAAGGCCAGTGGCCAGTAAACTACTTCGGAGGGAGTTCTTAACTATTTAAAGTGCTTCTTCTGAAGTGTGTAAACTTACCTGCTTACGGTGAATTCCTGATACTTGGAGGAAACTGTAACGGTTTCTTCCTGAATTCATCCAGCTTTAGTTATATTGCCTTTGTGCTCGTTTCGTCTCCCTTCTATTAACTATTTACCTGATTACGTACTTCCGCCTGAACACCGTTCTATCACTATTTTCATCTTTTTTTCCTTTACTCTAACAACAACCTCTGAAAGTGGCTTATCGACCCACCGAGTGGAAATTAACTTGGGTGAGAGCTCGCTGGTTGTTGGAATTACTGAGATTCGTGATCTGAAATATTACGTCTCTATTCTACCGTCGTAGCGGCCCATGTTAATTTGTGTTTGTTTCCGCTCCTAGTATGTCCTGCTGCTGTTGGTATAGTTACCGCTACCCTGGGAGGCTGCCGTCAGTTGCTTCACCGTAACGCTGGCTCGATGGTTTGGTCAGGACTCGAGTGCGATTCTGGGGCTTGCTGGCGCTACTGTGGGGTGCGTTCTAGGAGCTTAAATATCTAATAATTTATTGTCGTGCATAACTTGAATTACCTAATGACCTAATTTTCTAGTTTCTTTTCTGTTTACTCAAAGAACTCATTTGTCCTTCCAGGAAGCTGCCCAGACCGACCGGTTCTTGCTGCTCTTCCTTAAAACTCGTTTACTGCATAGCCTGCAAGTGCGGTTGCAGCAGTCCTGCTGCTCGCTTAATGGCGTCAACCGCTGACTTGTTAGTTCGGATGCAGCAGCTTGTTAATACTGCTCTAGTGCAATAGGTTCACCTACCTACTTTGTCACACCTGTAACGTTAGCTGTTGCTGCTCTTGTGGTGTAATTTAACTTAACGAGCACCCGTGTCACTTATGCCATATTTTTTGAGGTAAAGCGAAAGCTTTTTTAATCTAGCGCTCTAAGCGCTAAGTTTTAACTTAAACCAATAAAATAATAAAAAATATTAAATAAATCCTTCTCTAAAAATACTCTATACGCGGCCTGTACGGCTCTTTGAAATTAGTAACATGTTCGGCCTGTACGGCTCTTTAAAATTATTAACGTGTTCGGCCTGTACGGCTCTTTAAAATTATTAACGTGTTCGGCCTGTACGGCTCCTTAAAATTAGTTGTGTGGCCTTGCGGCTATTTTAGAATCTTTCAATAAAACGTGAATAAACTTGTATATTCGTTTCTTAACTTCCTGCAAGTGTGAATACTTTACACACTTTTTATACCAAGTTAAACCGGGTGCTCGGCGCTTAACTACTAACTTCCTACAGATTGCAGATTGCAGGTGGCAGGTGCGGTGCTGCTGTAATTTCTTAACCCTCGTAACCTTAACAATTTTCAGCCATGACTGAGCCTAGCATAAGTCAGCGGCGCGGTGTATGCCGGACGAAGATCACCAGAGGCCTTCAGCGCGCTTCCCAGGCAGTTGCTGACGGTGACTCACTGCGCCTTCGGTCTTGCTGCGGGGAGATCGAGCGGCATTTGAGTCAGGTAAGACGTTACGACGAGGATATTATTTCTCAGATGTTGTCAAGCAAAGCTGAAAATGACGCGGTAGATGCTGAGGCTTCTAACCAGTTTGATTACGCAGCTGACGTAGAATGTAGAATAGAGTCAATGACCGATGAGCTAGAGACAATCGTTAAGGAGAGAACTAAACCTGTGCAGATGCCGGTGCAAGAAGTAAAATTGCCAGAATTAAAGTGCAGTGTCTTCACCGGAGAGGGCGTTGCTCACTTGAAGTACTTTTCCTTTCTAACTCAATTTAACGACTCTGTTGGCCATCGCGTAAATTTGTCCGCTTCGGCGAAGTTAACCTACTTAAAGAGCTTCCTCTCAGGCTATGCCCTGAAGCTAATTGAACACCTTAGTATTAACGATGAAAATTATGATGTTGCCTTAGATTTACTCTCTAAGGAATTCTTAAATAAAGACGCAGTAGTAAATAGCTTGTGCGTTAACCTTGTCAGCTTGAAGTGTAAATTTGATCCATCTTATGAGGAGACAAAAATATTTTTAAGTGAAGTCAGGAGTATTCTAGCTGACCTCAAAGTAAATGACTGTGACATTTTGGGTGAGCGCGTTGCGAACACAGTTGTCAGTAGCATCGTGTTGTCAAAGTTACCCGCTCCTTTTATGCAGGCTTTGGTTACCAAGTTGAATAAAAATTATCCATCTTTGAACGAATTGTTCGATAATTACGTCAGCGTTGTTGAATTTCTTAAGATTAGAAGTAACAATTTTCCGAAACCTTTTGAGCAATCAAAAGCTCGTGGCGAGAAGCCTAAATATGGAGCTTCCATAAGACTCAAATCCTTCGGGCCTAGCAAGCAGGTATTCGCTAACTCTGCTTTGGCTTCTCAAGATAGAAAGGCCTGCAAATTTTGCTCAAGCATGAGTCACAGCATGCTACATTGTGGGGCATATCCTACCTATCAAAGTAGAGTAAATAGATGCAGTGAACTAAAAATTTGCAGTCAGTGTAGTAGTGCTAGGCATGATAAAGATCATTGTCCTGCTAAGCTTGACTTTGAATGTCGCTCCTGTAAACGTAATACCCATGTAACTGCTTTGTGTCCGAAGGGCAAATTTCCCGAAATCAAAACTAATTTATGTATTAATTCTTCGTCTGAAAATAAATCTTTATATCTTTTACCAACAATTTCCTTGCCAGTAAGTCGGGGTGAGAAATCGGTTAATGTTCGATTCTTGCTCGATACTGGTTCGCAGAGGTCGTACGTTTGCGGCAGTATTCTTGACAGGATTGGCTTCCCTGCGGGTCGTCAAACTTCTACCTATAACGTTAATACTTTCCTCGATCAAGGAACCAGAGACTTCACTGAGGCTAGTCTGGCTCTTAATTTATCAAGGACTGCCAAATTCCAGATCCCGTTATTAATTGACGATAAATTTAAGTTGTCCTTTGACGTGGCTTCTTTAAGAAAAGCCGTCAAAAACCTAACCTCCCGATACCAATTGGCAGACTCTTTTCTTTCTGAAGTCTCGGATACAATTGAGGTAGAAGGGGTCTTGGGGATTGATGTAATCCAGTATTTCCGTAATTTAACCCTAATTCCTTGTATGAAAGGGACTGCTTTCCGGTACGATGAGGGAATAATTCCTTTCGGTCATGTTGAGGGCTTTCTGACCCGAGACCAGGTTCCAGCATTGTACTCGGAGCTGAATTTTGCTCACGGAGCATTTAATTCTACGGTTAATTTTGTGTTGAACCCCGCTCCTTCTCGACCGGACCCTATTTATAGTATCGTAAAAGATAGTGGTGTCGAGGGTCATCTTGACAAAATATTTTGCCTTGAATCGATAGGTATTTCTGAAAATGAGCCTATTGCGCAGTCGGACCAGGAAAAAGTAGACGAATTTAAAAAGGACATAGTTTTTACTGAAGGAAAATACCACGTCGGGTTGCTGTGGAATGAAAAGATCACCGATGTTCCTAGCAATTTTGGTGTTGCAAGGGCAGTTCTCAGCAGGGTGGTGGACAGACTTAACAAGAGTGGTTTCTATGAGGCTTATGATGCGGTGTTCCAACAGCAGTTGAGGGATGGAATTATTGAGGAAATTCCCATTGAATCCTGCAAAGACGACACCAAAGTTTTTATTCCTCATAGGGAAGTAATTAGGTTAGATCCTGCCTGTACTACAAAAGTACGGCCCGTGCTGAATTGTTCCTTGAAATTAAACGGCAAGCCTTCATTAAATGAAGCGTCCTTCCCTGGTGTTGACTTGATGGGGGATTTATTTAGCTTATTAATAAACCTGCGAAAGGATAAATACCTTGTTCTCGCAGATATTAGGAAGGCATTTCTACAGATTAAACTAGGCTCAGAGTACGATAGAAATAAATTTTGTATCCTTTGGGAGAAAGAAGGCAAACTTGTCGCTTACCGTTATACTACCATAGTTTTTGGGTTTATTGCAAGCCCATTTATATTAAATTATGTAATTGAGCATCACCTCGCGAATTATCCCAATGACAAGTGTAATCATTTCCTGTCTAATTGTATGTATGTTGACAATTTGTTCATCACTGGCAATGATTACAATGAACTCATGAATGTCTGTATTGCTGCACGAGAACGGATGGAAGCGGGAGGCTTCGATCTTAGATCTTGGTCTAGTAACTGCAGTGGTTTGCAAGACATATTCAAGAGGGATGGAGTTTCCAGTGATCAGGTGGGGAACTGTGAGAAAGTATTGGGATACAATTATCATCTGGAGTCTGACTCTCTTCAGGTTTTGGTTAACAGCGTGGATGATGCTGCTAAAGTAACGAAAAGATCTATATTTTCTTGTATTGCCAAATGTTTCGACCCTTTGGGTCTCGTGAGTCCTATTACCGTCAAGGGAAAGTCTTTGATGAGGGAGCTCTGGAAACTGGGACTAAGTTGGGATGCTGAAGTACCCCATAATGTAAAATCAAAGTTCCTTTCTCTACGCAGGGAATTGGAACAGTTGCACAAGTTCTCTTTCGAGCGCCAGGTTTTCTCGACTGGTGAGAGTACTCGATTAGTCGTGTTCACTGACGCATCGAAGAGTCATTACGGTTGTGCTATTTATGCTTTAACTCAACAGGGAAATTCCTGTCACTCTAATCTTCTTTTTTCTAAGAATAAGATTGCCCCTATGAAGGCAAAAAGTCTTCCAACCTTAGAACTCCTCGCCGTTTTTCTGGCATTTAAATGCTTAATTAACCTGTTAAAGTCGTTAGATGAGGTGAATGTTACCTCCATAACCTTTGGTATAGATGCCCAGATAGTACTGTCGTGGGTTTTTAACGGCTATGTAAAAACAAAGAATGTTTTTGCCAACAATAGGATAAAAGATATTTTGTCCTTCAGAGAAGGAATATTGAACGACTGCAAAATTGAATGTGCATTCCAGTATGTACCATCAGATTTGAATCCCGCAGACTTGTTAACTCGGGGCCTAACCGTACAAGAATTTAGTAAAAAATTAACCTTGTGGAAGCATGGTCCAGAATTTCTGAGTAAAACCGACTTCCAATGGCCGGTTTATGCGTTGGAATCTATGCCTGTCATTTCTAAAACCGTAGTGGGCTGTCTTAATCAAGCCGGTAAAATTGAGGAAGGGCCAATTTTCCCTGTTGACAAGTATAGTACTTTTGAGAAGTTGATCGGTGTTACGGCTCAGCTTTTTAAGGTTGCTGATCTTTGTAAGCGTAAGACTGAAAGTAACCTCGAGCGTTTGGCTAGAGCTCGTTTGTACTGGTTAAAAACTGAGCAAAGCAAGCATTTCAACAGGGAATTAACCTTTTTATCCAACCCCAATGATGGCGTGGTTCCTAGCTTGGTTCGTGATCTTAATCTTTTTGTAGATTGCAACGGTCTACTACGATCCAGAGGACGTCTACGTAAGTGCATAAATGTTTCATATGACATCGCTAATCCAATTCTTCTTTCCAGGAATAGTAACTTGTCTGACCTAATCATAGAGCATTGCCATCGAAAATGTAAGCATCTTGGTGTAGCGTCCACTTTAAACACCTTGCGTAACATAGGTTATTGGCTACCAAAGCCTAGACCGCTAATTAAGGCAGTGTTAAGACGGTGCATATTGTGCAAGAAATATAATGCGCTGGCTTTCCGCTACCCCAAGCCAACTGACTATATTGGGGGGAAAGTTAATTTGGTTAGACCTTTTAACCATGTGGGCGTTGACTTTACGGGGCACTTCAACGTAAAACTAATGAATGATTCTTCAAAAATGTACTTGATCATTTTTACGTGCCTGAGTATACGGGCCATTCATTTGGAACTTGTTCCAGATATGTCGACAGGTTCTTTCCTGTCGGCCTTCATCAGGTTCTGCGCCAGGTTTGGTGTTCCTAGTTCAATTTATAGTGATAACGCACCATCTTTCAAGCAAGCTGCAGATTTGCTTAACTCGTCCAGTTCTGACAGTTCGATTTCCGACCATCTTGATCGGAACCACATAAAGCACGTGAGGATTCCCTTGTATTCTGCGTGGTATGGGAGTGCGTGGGAACGACTAATTAGAGTGGTGAAAAGCTGCCTCTACAAATCGATCGGGAGAATTAGAGTAGAATATTTTTCCTTTTTGACTACACTCGCCGAAGTTCAAAATGCCGTTAATAATAGACCATTGACCTATATTAATACCGAGGACTTGTCCCAGACTCTAATTTCTCCGAATTCCTTTTTGAAAATAGGTTTAACTAACGACTCTGATTTTTCCTTTGGTGCTTCATTTACCGATAACTTGAATGTTCCTTCTAGGGCAGAGTTGCAGAAGACTTTAGAATTTAGAGAGGATTCCTTGGATAAATTTAAACAACTATGGTACGATGAATATTTACTTTCTCTCCGTGAAACAAACAAAAATATTTATCAGCCTGTATGGGAAGATAGAATTAAAGTCGGTGATATAGTATTAATTACTTCCCCAAATAAACCCAGACCTTGGTGGTCGATGGGTAGAGTTGACAGGTTGTTCACGGGAGCAGATGGAAAAACGCGATCTGCAGAGGTGACGAGACCGGATAAGGCTTCTGGAGTCTACGCTATTTCTTTGTTATACCCTTTGGAATTGAGTGTTGATAAAGTTTGTAGAATTCAACCTAATCCTGCTCCACTTGTTCCAGAGCGAAGGACATTGCCGCGAAGGACTGCGGCTGCTCGATGTCTAGATCGTATTCATGATCAAGTAAA
This sequence comes from Morinoia aosen, assembly GCA_030386875.1. Taxonomy (NCBI): domain Eukaryota; kingdom Metazoa; phylum Arthropoda; class Malacostraca; order Amphipoda; family Talitridae; genus Morinoia; species Morinoia aosen. Next base: position 73,370,797 of record CM059567.1, on the reverse strand, counting down.
TTGATCAATCTCCCCGCCCGGGAGTGTGTGGAAAATTCTTCCCACATGCTCATCGTATTGCCTTTGGTGGCAGAGCCATACGCCGCTTTCGCGCTGTCATTTGTTGCCGCGGAGCTTGAGCGGAGCAAAGGTATGGTGGGCGGATGATTTTTTAGAGGAGAAAACGGCATTGACACTTTGACTGGAGCAGCGGCAGGCTGAGCAGCACCTGGAGGGTACCATTTATTACCTCTTACGTAGCCACGAGGTTATGTATTACTTTTCTTCACTTACTTTCCTATTTTTTGCCTGGTTTAAGTTTGTATGCGTGTGTTGTGAATTTCTTTATTTTTGTTTGAGACATTATCTTGGTGTTCAGGGCGTTAATAATTCTAACTAAATTAAAAGGCCAGTGGCCAGTAAACTACTTCGGAGGGAGTTCTTAACTATTTAAAGTGCTTCTTCTGAAGTGTGTAAACTTACCTGCTTACGGTGAATTCCTGATACTTGGAGGAAACTGTAACGGTTTCTTCCTGAATTCATCCAGCTTTAGTTATATTGCCTTTGTGCTCGTTTCGTCTCCCTTCTATTAACTATTTACCTGATTACGTACTTCCGCCTGAACACCGTTCTATCACTATTTTCATCTTTTTTTCCTTTACTCTAACAACAACCTCTGAAAGTGGCTTATCGACCCACCGAGTGGAAATTAACTTGGGTGAGAGCTCGCTGGTTGTTGGAATTACTGAGATTCGTGATCTGAAATATTACGTCTCTATTCTACCGTCGTAGCGGCCCATGTTAATTTGTGTTTGTTTCCGCTCCTAGTATGTCCTGCTGCTGCTGGTATAGTTACCGCTACCCTGGGAGGCTGCCGTCAGTTGCTTCACCGTAACGCTGGCTCGATGGTTTGGTCAGGACTCGAGTGCGATTCTGGGGCTTGCTGGCGCTACTGTGGGGTGCGTTCTAGGAGCTTAAATATCTAATAATTTATTGTCGTGCATAACTTGAATTACCTAATGACCTAATTTTCTAGTTTCTTTTCTGTTTACTCAAAGAACTCATTTGTCCTTCCAGGAAGCTGCCCAGACCGACCGGTTCTTGCTGCTCTTCCTTAAAACTCGTTTACTGCATAGCCTGCAAGTGCGGTTGCAGCAGTCCTGCTGCTCGCTTAATGGCGTCAACCGCTGACTTGTTAGTTCGGATGCAGCAGCTTGTTAATACTGCTCTAGTGCAATAGGTTCACCTACCTACTTTGTCACACCTGTAACGTTAGCTGTTGCTGCTCTTGTGGTGTAATTTAACTTAACGAGCACCCGTGTCACTTATGCCATATTTTTTGAGGTAAAGCGAAAGCTTTTTTAATCTAGCGCTCTAAGCGCTAAGTTTTAACTTAAACCAATAAAATAATAAAAAATATTAAATAAATCCTTCTCTAAAAATACTCTATACGCGGCCTGTACGGCTCTTTGAAATTAGTAACATGTTCGGCCTGTACGGCTCTTTAAAATTATTAACGTGTTCGGCCTGTACGGCTCTTTAAAATTATTAACGTGTTCGGCCTGTACGGCTCCTTAAAATTAGTTGTGTGGCCTTGCGGCTATTTTAGAATCTTTCAATAAAACGTGAATAAACTTGTATATTCGTTTCTTAACTTCCTGCAAGTGTGAATACTTTACAATATATAAAAAAAAAATAATAATAATAATAATAATTATAATAATAAAAAAAAATTATATAAAAAAAAATAAAGAAAAAAAAATAAATAAATAAATATAATATATGTATATGTTAGTATATAGTGTATGTATATATAGTGTATGTATATAGGGTATTGTAGATGAGCACAAGTTGCCTGAGCTCAAACTTAAACTCACTTCATGTACGGATTGCTGATGTCGCCCTCTACCGTGTATATAATAATACAATAGAGCAAAGTAGACGCGGCACAATAGAAAACATGAATCATTTTTTAACATAAAAAGCCCTGACGGGTACCTTTCCCTTATCAAATTAACTAATTAGCAGTATAAAGAACACAAGATGCACAAGATCACCTAATTATGCGTTATGCGCCTTTTTCTTCTTCCACTATCCCTTTCCTTTTCTCTCCTCCTATTTCTCTTCTGGCACACTCTGTGCCAAACTCTAATTTCTCTTCTCTTCTTTCCTATTGTCACCGCCCCCCCCCCCCCCCCCCGCAGTTCAGTTCGCAGAGCTCACACAGTACACTCGCAGCGTCCCTGATGTATACAACAAAGTCTCGACGCTCCGCAAGCACCACCTCTGCTACTGTCACCGCCGCCTCGATTGCCAGCCGCCACTCCTCGTCGCTCTCTCGACTCGAGCCAGTTCCCTGCTAGCGCCTCTGATACTCCTTGGTCGGAGACTCTCGGTCAGTAGCCGCCTCACCGGTCTGCTCTCGTCCTACAACCACGCTGCGCCTCCCCGACAACCGTCGGCCCACCAAGACGTCCTCGGTTGCTGTATTACCCGGCTGTAATATTCCGTCGTGTGCCACCATTGTCGGCGATCTTCTCAATAATACGGCATTAATTCCAGTTGTGTTTTCCTTACCCTGCCGGGTTAGTTTGCACCTCAGGCACTCGCTTCGGGCATAGATATACAAAGTCTAAAGGTTTACATAGTCTGCCCGGAGTGTAAAGCAGCCTGAGGGAGAACATATGAAGTTTTGGCCGGTGGGCGTCATTCAAATTTTCACTTATTCGTTTCAAGTATAGCAATTTGAAATTCTATTTATTTATTTCCAGCTTGAAGAGCAAGAAGTAAGAAAGATCACCAGTTTAATGTTCTAGTGTTGTTGGTTAAAGGTTGAGAATTGGATTGATTTTTTAAATTGAACAAGGTTATTATTCTGTGATAAGGCAGGGTCACCAGACGCCTGTGAAGGCATCAATATATTGAATGAATTGATAAGGCCCTTTGACTCAAAAGGAGTGGGTAATCGGGTGCTCTACGGGCACCGTGGTTTTCCAGTTCACTTGCACAAGTCTATCCTCTGAAGGACAGTGATACACGAAAACTCTCGCCTGGTTTATTGGGTCGCCTATAGGTGCCGTGACTACGGCAAATCGTGGGGGTAGATCCGCTTCTTGAGGAAGGAGGTCGATCCGGGTCCAGTATAAGGCGACGTACTCCAGTCGCGTGCCATGGCTCGCGGGAATCCGTTGTGGATCCAGGTGAGGACGTATAAGTTAGTGTAGTTATCCGCGGATGCGGGTGATCGTATAGCTTAATTAGGATGTCTCAAAAGAGGCAGTACCTGGTGGGGTTACTGCGTGTGGAGCCTTGTGGCTGAGTGAATTTTCAGGACTTCTCAAGTGAGTCTGAGAAAGGTCCAGATTTTTGGGCTCAATGGCTTGGATTGAGGACTAGGGGGGTTGTGTTTGTGTGTTGGCTTCGTAAGTTCTTCTGTATGGGAGAGAGGAGTTGGGTCACTTGTTCAAGCACAGTTAAAGAGGGAGAACAGTCGCTGCACAAGCCAGGCTGCGAGCTACTGCTGATTACCAAGATTGCCTCGGATCTAGGAGTCTCTATGCAGGTACCTCAACCATATTCTGGCGCCCGAATACGGCCGAAGGCAATCGCAACATTGAGTAAATCGTATGGACAATCATGAAATTCCCCGGTGCAATTTTTCCCATTTCTCTAACCCAAGACTATGCTCAGAGTACTACTAGAAGTGAGCGGGGGGGCATATCTATTGACTGTCTCCTGCATGGAGTGCAAGGTCAGTCTACGAGATACAGGGTCGTTACTGGATAAGACGACGTAAGAAAGTTTGGCTGATTTTAGATAAGGAGGCTGCAGCCAAATACTCTAGGGTACACTTAATAGAATACACAAGTGCCTTAGGATTGAAAGTTGCTATATTAGACAATTTACACTCAGCAAACAGTCAAGGACTCTCTGCACTATAGATTAGGCTGTAAGAGTATTAAAAATAATCATAATTTTCGGACACACACTTATGAGGAATTGGTGAGTAACAACATCAATAAGACTCAGAGCACAAAACTCTTAGGATTTTTGGCACAAGAGGTATGATAAAATAAGGACAGGTTTCTCATTGCCCAATATTCATGTGAGCCCGAATTGCTCCAAAATATTTAAGAAAATTGAATTACTTGAGGCACCTTTCCTATTGATTTGCAGAACATGAAGGAACAAGACTAAGGTGACACAAACAGAGACAAACTGAGCATGTAATCACAATGAATTAACAACTAGAAGTAAAATATCTACAGCACTGAGATAATGCGAAAATGAGGAGTTTCTAAACAGCAAGTATGAGAAAAAGGTGAAACCCCTAAATATGAAGTTCCTAGGAGCAAGACTACAACTATTCCAGCTCAACACCTAACTACTTTCAAGAAAAAACAAAAGAGTTGTGATAGCTTAATTCCGGCTTCCAAGAAATAACTGCTTCTCCAACACATCAGGCAATTTATTTGCTAAACAATAATTGAATAGAAAATGTTACTAAGTTAATACATGAATTGAGTCTTACATGACTTGAATTTAACATGAATACCTTACAATTTATTCCCGCTGAAAAACGACGCATATAGTGTCCAAAATCAACCCAAATTACTAGCTACCTAACCAGCCTTCCAAACATCAATAGTATGGAGAATTGCTTCTACAGTATTTATATTAAGAATACAGGTTCTATTTATAAAAACATGTTGTCACATGTAATCAGGTATCTATTGGGATAGTTCTAGCAAGACTTCAGACATAATTATTTATGTCAATTGATTCGAAATGAGCAACTAAAACAATGAAACCCTGTTAGCTGCGATAACCTATCAAAGCTTTTTAAATTTGAACTTTAACCGTTGACTGTGCAAATATCAAAATTTCATAATTGTTTCAATATCTAAACTTGCTTGAAAAATGCAATAATTGAGAGCACAAAGATTAATCAGAGGCTGGGAACACAAAAAAAGGAAAACAATAATGACAAAATGGCGCAGTAAGCTTGAACAACTTGTGCCCGCCTAAGCGCTTGCACCGAATAACACAGAGAAGATGTTCCTAAGTTAATTACATGAATTGAGTTCTACAGAACGACACATAGGCACAACGAAACACTTAACATTAACACTTGTTACTTACATGCGCCCCTCTGGGGCCCAAGAACTACACTCGGGAGCATATATTACGTGAATGGCGACTCTGCCTGGATGGCTGGCTAACGGGAGCTTGCGAAATGGTTCTGCGTGAGAACGCGCTGAAAGCTGATGCTCGAAAAATGTTGAAATATTTCGGCTCAACTTTTAATAGATTTCGAGGTAATGTTGAATGAGTATATTGATCTAAAATGGTAATAATAATTGCGTTAACTTTATTTAATTTTTAGAAGACGTTTTTAGTAATTTAAGAAATTTAGACTGAAGTGTGGCAAAGGGCGTTCACTACAAACACACCACACGTGCCATGGCGCAAGGATGAATCGAGAACGATTACCCCAATAGACAGGCGCCTGATCATAGATTATTCACAGCTTTGCACCCAAGATTCTGAGTGAATGAAAGTTTCAGTGCAAACTGAGTGAATGCTGGTCGCACAAGACAGCTTGATCTGGATCATGAGAAGGATGTGTTGGAACATTTCTGGCAAAATCCATGTACGAGCACTCGCGCTACAGCAGCACCTACGGGAATTCATGATCTCACTGTAGTGTGGGGGATATTGAAGTGGAATAATTATCATCCGTGTCACTTTCAAAGAGCCCAGGGACTACTTCCTGAAGATTATGCACCTCGCGAACGATTCGCGCAGCGTTTTTCGAATGAGTTTATTGAATCAAGATGCCCAAGAATTGCCCATTTCACAGAACATATATGTTCTCCACGGATGAAGCTACCTTTAACCGTAATGGAACGTTCAATTTCCATAATTTTCACGAATGGAAAACTAACAACCCTCCTTTCATCCATAACATGGATACCAACATCGCTTCACAGTCAATGTTTGGGCAGGTATCGTTCATAATCATATCATTGGCCCTTACATTCTGCCACAGCGTCTCACTGGAATTGTTTACAGAATCTCTATTAAAGAAGTCCTTTTAGATTTCTTGGCCGATATTCTATTTGATATTTGTAGAAGCATGTGGTTTTAGTATTATGGAACTCTGGAACAATTTGCTGTGAATGCGAGACGTTTTCTTAACTTTAAATTTCCAAATCTATGGATTGGTCAGAATGGTTCCGTATCCTGGCCGCCAAGATCGCCTCATCTTACTCCGTTCAGATATTTTATTTTGTGGCGGTACATGAAAAGTCTTGTTTATGAAACACCTGTAAAGTCAGAAGAAAATCTTGTCGCCAGAATCGCAGTCACTGCTAGAGATATTGCTGAGATGCCTGGAGTCTTTGGCAACGTGCGCAACTCCCTTAGTTTTGCGATACCAAAACTAAGACCATATTTGGCTCATTATGGACACTTATTGTTGTAATTGTACATGAACAACTATTATTTGTTTTCAGTAATTTTTTCGAAAAAACATCAATACTGCATGGTGCCAGACCCAAAATTTATGCTACAAATACAACTCGGTTGTACCAGTCACAATAACTTCAAGAGGCAAAGAGAGGCAGCACAGGCCGCACCAGAATTGTCCGGATCAATAGCAGCCCAGCACAACCCTTTTCCACAGTCAGGCCCGACAGCCATAGCTGATTTACCCGACCGCTTCATTTGTGTGCAGTCTCTCTCCACACATGACAGGACACAATGTACCTCCTTACATGCGATCAGGCTTCCAGTGCCCACGTCAAATAATTACATCCTTATACACTGCTTCCACTCACTTCTGACTGCAGTCATCACTCTCGCCACGTTTACAGTCAGACCCCTCTCATACAATACACGTTTCACCCCATCTATCCAACATATCCGTGGCCTTTCTCGCGCTCCAATACCCCTCACCTCCGGGGTATAAATCTTCTTTACCATCCTCTGTATATTTATTTTTTCAACATGCCGAAACCATCCAAGCACTCTTTTATCCACCCGCCTACTTATCTTTTTGACAACACCCGTCTGCTCCCTAACCAACTCATTCCTAATCCTATCTCTTCTTGTTACTCCAAACATGCTCCTCAAAAATACTTGATCTCAAACACAATCAGCTTCTTCCTCTCAGCTGCTCAAGCCCCAAGACTCTGCTCCATACATAAACCGGCACGATTAAGCTTTCAAATAGTCCCGTTTCAACACTCATACTCATGCATTCAAACATTTTCCTCATTGCACCCAATGTCTTGCAGCCTTCACTCACTGTCGCGCTTCTACTTCCATACCATCATTCACAGCCCCGTCCGACCCGAGGTATCTAAAATGCTCTACCTACTCTAACACTTCACCATTCATCATCGCATCCAAAGTTTCAAACACTCCACCTCTCGAACCTTGCTTCTATTTGCATTCACTCTCAATTTACGCCTTTCGCACACTACCGAACTCTGCAATGCAGTCTCCTCAGTTTTCCCTCTGAATCGGCCACAACCGCTGTCTCATCTGCAAAAAACAGCTGAAACACTTCCCAATTCGAACCATTTTGTCCCACCAACAGCACACCTTTTCCCCACACTGTCGCATTCACTTTTCTCACTACAACATCCATAAACATATTGAACAAGCACAGTGACATCACACATCCCTGTCTCACCCTGTAACAACTAGGAACCAATCGTTCACCTCATTCCCTACTCACACATGCTCTGCTATATCGATGTAGACAAAAATCAACTCTTATAATTAATCGATGGCGTCTCTGTCGTGGTCCTTCGGTCTTGGCGAAAGAGGAGAAAGGCCAGGATGGGAGCGCCGAGTCCTGCGTTGGGGAGGGCTCTCAGCTGCAACCTCGTGCCTTTCTTTATTGATGGCGCCGCGGGCTGCGAGGCTACCTCCGGACAAGATATCGCCTTTAGTGCTGCAAAATGGAGAGCTTAGATTGTATTGAAAATATAGGTCTAGGAAGGATCTAGGTATTCTTACAGCAAGTAAATTTTGAAGTTTAACAGTAAAAACTTAACATACCGAAAATAAGGAAATTCGCGTTGAGAACGGCTCCAGCCCGGCGTCTCCGCTCCCGCGGCTGAGTATGGAGATCTCGGAGCTGCCTTTCCGGCTGGTTGTCGAAGAGGGGGGTCACCTAGCAGGATTTTCCGAGGTCTCAGGTAAGTTATGTGTATTTTTGGGTGTCTGAATCCTGAGATCTTTTATAACAACCGGACAGTATCCATGGGATTTGGGTTTTTAGTAAAACCCCTTCAGTCCGCTGGATTGAAGCTTATGGATTCTACATTTTCTGGATTCTTCATCATCTCATGGGAGATACGGTACTGTCGAGAGGAGGAAGAGGCAAGAAATTAGTACTAGAAATATTTTGATTATGGAAAGCAATATAAAACATTTCTTCCAAGTGAGGAAAATATTGTCAAACAGTAAGAAAGTTGATAGAAATTTACCGATACGAGGCCTTCTACAATGAAGTAGGTAGATTTAGTTGCGCTGTGGAACTTTATTCTCGTGACCGAGCGGTTAGGTAGAGAAATCGAACACGCCAGCACCTGACGTTGAGGCCAGAAGCTCCACGTGGGAAGTGCATATAGTACGGAGTGTTATAGGTGCGAGTCGCAGAGTTTGGAATGGCAGGCCGTCAATAGTTTTCAAAACATTAAATTTATGACCATAGACAAGAGGTTCTCAAGCTTTTTTCAACCAAGGACCACTTTTATCACAGAAAATAAGCTGAGGACCCCTCACATGTGTTCACCTCATGAACAAATATATATATATATATATATACCCACTGTTGAATTCGTTAAATTTAGCGGACACAACTCTGAGAACCCCTGCGGCATAGACGACTCTAAAAATGTTTTGATTACGTTTCAGCTGAAATAAAAAATTACGTCATGCGATGCATAATAATTGTAGAGTTTAAGCGAGCGAAGGGCTTTGCCATGGTGAGTAAGGGGGTATTAAGGCCTCTTTAGACGATGCAGCACAAGCGACACATTGATGCATCACGCATCACAAGTACTCACAAAGGAGCATGGTGCTGCAGCAAAACACCGGTTGTGCGTAATTGCGTATCCCACTGATTATGGCCGACTCGTTTCCTCGGCGGCGCATGCGGCGACGGTCCACAAAAGAGCCCGGCATTGTACATCCATTACTCGACGAGTCTGAGCAGTAACTGACCACCATTCGTGCTTCCAGTGTTGCCAAATTATTTCGGTCGAAAAAGTACCAGATTTCACTCAAAAATGTGCTAAAAAGAGCTAAAAATGCATTGGTTGGTGCTAAAAAAGGAACTAAAAATATTTATTAATATATATTACAGTAATTGACCCTTAAAAGTGGGGTTGGATTGTCACTGATAGCTTTTTAAAGCTGACATTAAGCAGCCTGTCTAGTATAGAAGTAAACTAACCATTTATATATTTTTGCAATTGGAAATTCCTAATTTCCAGGCAGAACCTCAGGTGAGGCGTGGGATATTGCTAATTGCAGTGAATGACAGACACATCTCACAAGAATCAACGATGGAAGTTCTTTTTCCAGCTTCATCGATCAAAAGAATGTAACACTCTTGCTGCTACTTGATCTCTCTAAGGCGTTCGATAGCGTCGAACATGAAAGACTTCTACGTTAAATACTGAACTTGGGAATAGACACGCAATGGTTTGAAAGTTACTTGTCAAATCGATCTCATGCAGTCCGCATAGAAAACAAATTGTCCCCATTCATTCAAAACAATTTTGGTGTTCCCCAAGGATCCATTCTTGGTCCGCTACTCTTTTCTATTTTCATTAATGATTTCCCTCCAATGCCTTCTAACACACGGATCTCAATGTATGCAGATGATGTTCAAATTGCAATAACAAGTTCAGTATCGGAAATACCACAGACGCAAATTAAAGCCGAAACTTTACTGACTAGCCTGAAATCATGGTACGACCGAAATGGTCTCAAATTAAATGCTAATAAAACACAATGCATTATTTTTGGATCCAAAGATGCAATTAAAAAAACTTCAGATCTTACTCTTGCAGTTGGAAATGATAAAATAAATGCATCAGAAAAAGTTAAAAATTTAGGTATCTGGTTCGATAGAAATATGTCCTTCAAATCTCACGTTGAGACTACTTGCAACAAAATCTACGGAACTTTAATGTTTTTTCATCGTATAAAAAGTATGCTAGACGAAAAATCCAGATTATTAGCTATTCAATCCCTTGTGTTATCGCGCATTGACTACTGCAGCCTAGTATGGGGAGACTTTGAAAAAAAAACAGTATATTTCCAATATAGATGGTACAAAAGTACCATCATTGGTTTTTAAAATCTCTTAAAATTAATACACTTAGATGATACACACACACGAGTATTGTAAAACTCGTGTCACTAGTCGAAAATAAATGATTGAGGGCAATGTACTCCTAATCTTGCTTAATCTACATTTGATAATACATGTAATGATAATTGTAAGAGATAACACAATTTCATGGACGATGCATTTTCATTGTGAGGTGAAAACACTTTTGACAGTTTACATGTACATGACATAAAACTTCGCAATTCTTGATGCCAGGAAATAATACATGAATCGCTTGTTTCGGCCAATGTTCAAAAGTGTCATTTTGAGGAAGCATGAAAAAAAAAATATATATATATATATATATATAAATATACATCCGTATACATATACACACACATATATATATATTCATACATAAATATACATGTACATATACACACATACAAATACATGTATACACGTACACATAAGCATGAGGACCAAGAAGATAATAAGTTTTGTATTTCTAATCCAACCATTTTAACATAGCGGTCATTAGTTGATAAGCATTTTATTTAAACAAAAAGTGAATGATCGCACAACAAATGTATAGTTTTACATGAATGCTTTACAATAATAAAGAGATGACGAGTTAGGTAATGTTACAAGTTGAGAGTGAACAGAAAAAAGACCATTATCTCTAGTCAAATGCTAGTTGTCAGTCTAGTACACACATGTGTGCACATATACACGCAAATATATACATATACACATGCACGCACATAATTACACCAAACTCGTAAGGATACACAAATGCATTTCTATGCATCGAGGCAATACATACGCATTCTATTTAGTGTCATACGCGCAGCGTGCACACGTACAAATATCTAGAAGTAAGCATGTGCGCGAATATCAGCGTAAACCAGTCAGTATAAACCAGAAATTCCAATCGAGGGAAACGGAGAAAATATCTTTTATTATCGCATGAATTTTATAAAATTTCGTACTACAAATAGTGGCACAAAACAGTCTACCTAAGTCTGAAACATGAAAACGATTGTGGGACGTGAATAAGAAAGAAAACATTAATGTCCTATAAAGGTTTCATATTAGAAAAAAAAAATCACATTATCTTTGAAATATGGCGCAAATTGTCGGCAATTGATAAACAGACATAGGTATCACATTATTATAAGCATATAACTATAAGCGTAATACTGCAGTATAAATGGGTGATCACACAACGAATTTATTGCTTTTTTTACATGGTTGCTTTACAATTTCATATTAGAAAGAAAATCACATTATCTTTGTAATATGGTGCAGAATGTCTGCAATTGATAAACACACGCACACACGTAGGTACCATGACGGTCTAGTTTGATGCTTGCACAGAAATGGAGAGGAATGACATAAAATGCAACCTTCGACTGGTCAATGTACTCTAGTGCACACAGGTGTACGTGCACATATGCACACCCATATGCCCACATACACCTATATACGTACACACATATTCAAGTAAGCATGTTTGCAAACGGCAGCGTATAGGCGATCAAATCACACTACCTACGCATACTCTAAAACTGTTTTGTGATATCTTGTATTATAAAACAATAAGCGAGGGAGGTTATTGAGCAATGGAGATACCAGGCAAATGAGATTCGACAGTACTTATTTTGTGTGTTCTGTAACTAAGAATTATTCTTGAGACACTAGATGACGAGTTATTTTGGCTTTAAATTCTCTAGGTCTTTGAGGGACTTTAATACTCAGGGGAAGTTTGTTCCACAGTAAAGCGCCTGATATGGACAGAGCCTTCTGCCCTAAGTGAGATGAACGATAGTTGACTAAGACATTATTGTTTCTATTCGGTTTTTGATTGGTTACAGTGGGTGGATGGAAACACACTATCTCAGCATTGCTCTGAGGAAGATATAACGAGGAGAATACGTATTGGGCCTTCTGCATGAGGAGCCTTTCTTGGATAGGAATCCAGCCGAGTTTATTGAGGAGAGGGGTTACGTGGTCACTTCTTTTGAAATTACCGTTGCAAGTAAGCATGTGCGCAAATATCAGCGTAAACTAGTCAGTATAAACCAGAATTCCAATCGAGGGAAACGGAGAAAATTTCTTTTATTATAGCATGAATTTTATAAAATTTCGTACTAAAAATAGTGGCACAAAACAGTCTACTTAAGTCAGAAACATGAAAACGATTGTGGGACGTGAATAAGAAAGAAAACATTAATGTCCTATAAAGGTTTCATATTAGAAAAAAAATCACATTATCTTTGAAATATGGCGCAAATTGTCGTCAATTGATAAACAAACATAGGTATCACATTATTATAAGCACATAACTATAAGCCGAATAAGTATATTACTGCAGTATAAATGGATGATCACACAACGAATTTTTTTTTTTTACATGGATGCTTTACAATTTCATATTATAAAAAATACATTATCTTTGTAATATGGTGCAGAATGCTGTAATTGATCAACACACACACACACACACACATAGGTACCATGATGGTCTAGTTTGATGCTAGCACAGAAACGGAGAGGAATGGCATAAAATGCACTTTCGACTGGTTCATCTACTCTAGTGCACACAGTTGTACGTGCACATATACACACCCATATGCGCACACACACCTATATACGTACACACATATACAAGTAAGCATGTCCGCAAATGACAACGTATAGGCGGTCAAATCATAATACCTAAGCATACTTCCAAACTGTTGTTTGATGTCTTGAATTATAAAACAATGAGCGAGGGAGATTGTTCAGCAATGGAGATACCAGGTAAATGAGATTCGTCAGTACTCATTCCGTATGTTCTGTAACTAAGGATTATTATTGAGACACAAGATGACGAGTTATTTTGGCTTTAAATTCTCTCGGTCTTTGAGGGACTTTAATACTCAGGGGAAGTTTGTTCCACAGTAAGGCGCCTGATATGGACAGAGCCTTCTGTCCTAAGTGAGATGAACGATAGTTGACTAAGACATTATTGTTTCTGTTCGGTTTTTGATTGGTTACAGTGGGTGGATGGAAACGCACTATCTCAGCATTGCTCTGAGGAAGATATAACGAGGAGAATACGTATTGGGCCTTCTGCATGAGGAGCCTTTCTTGGATAGGGATCCAGCCGAGTTTATTGAGGAGAGGGGTTACGTGATCACTTCTTTTGAAATTACCGTTGCATACCACCTTGGCTGCAAAATTCATGCATTTTTGTAAGTCCCTTTGAAGGTATTGAGGTAAGTCTCCCCATACTAGGCTGCAGTAGTCAATGCGCGATAACACAAGGGATTGAATGGCTAATAATCTGGATTTTTCGTCTAGCATACTTTTTATACGATGAAAAAACATTAAAGTTCCGTAGATTTTGTTGCAAGTAGTCTCAACGTGAGATTTGAAGGACATATTTCTATCGAACCAGATACCTAGATTTTTAACTTTTTCTGATGCATTAATTTTATCATTTCCAACTGCAAGAGTAAGATCTGAAGTTTTTTTAATTGCATCTTTGGATCCAAAAATAATGCATTGTGTTTTATTAGCATTTAATTTGAGACCATTTCGGTCGTACCATGATTTCAGGCTAGTCAGTAAAGTTTCGGCTTTAACTTGCGTCTGTGGTATTTCCGATACAGAACTTGTTATTGCAATTTGAACATCATCTGCATACATTGAGATCCGTGTGTTAGAAGGCATTGGAGGGAAATCATTAATGAAAATAGAAAACAGTAGCGGACCAAGAATGGATCCTTGGGGAACACCAAAATTGTTTTGAATGAATGGGGATAATTTGTTTTCTATGCGGACTGCATGAGATCGATTCGACAAGTAACTTTCAAACCATTGCGTGTCTATTCCCAAGTTCAGTATTTTACGTAGAAGTCTTTCATGTTGGACGCTATCGAACGCCTTAGAGAGATCGAGTGGTAGCAAGAGTGTTACATTCTTTTGATCGATGTCACTGTATATTTTTTCAGATATATTGAGCAGAGCGTCTTGAGTGCTAGTATTTCTTCTATAGGCATATTGATTTTGGTGGAGTAAATTTGACTCGTCCAGGTGAAATGACAGTTGATTTGTCACCACTTTCTCCAATAGTTTGGACATGACAGGCAAAAGACTGATGGGCCTGTAGTTAGATGCTGTATTTAGGTCACCACTTTCGTGCAACGGTCTAATAATGGAGTGTTTCCATTGGTTTGGAAACGTATTGGTTACTATTGATGTATTAATTATCAGACGAATCCTTGGTGCTGTAACAGGGAAACTGTCTTTGATATATTGAAGACTGATACCATCATGTCCAACTGCCTCTGTGTTTTTTAGTGAGTATAAGATGTTTCGTAACTCTGGTAAATCGACAGGGCGTGGTCTCCACCTGACATCAGTCCTGGAGGGTGCAGTGGGCATGAATTTTCAATTGTCGTTTCATCTGGATTGGTACACACCTCACTGAAAACTTGAGCCCCTACTTTTGAAAATAATGTGTTGGAATCCGTGGCTGTTGCCAAGGGATTTTCAAAATTACTTATGCGATCTAAATTTTTATATGGGGCTACCTCACTAATGATTTCCCAAGTTCGCTTCGGGTTATTTTTAGCCGTTATCAGTGCCTGGTGGAAGTGAGTTTGTTTCGCTTCAGTGATTTTCTTTCGAAGAATTTTTTCATGTTCTTTATATCTCTTGTATAAGGTACTGTTTGATCTATTGTTTTTGTACTCTCGCAAGTTAGCTTTCTTTATTCTGCTCATCTCTTTAACTTCGTCAGTAATCCAAACAGTCCGTTTTGGCTTGGTTTTTTTGGTGACGTAAGGTGCACATTCGTCGAGAGCTGCTGTGAAGTTCTCGTTGAAAATTGACACTTGTATGTCAACATCGTCAGATTGCATCATTTTCTGGAATTCGGTAGACCTATCGAGTATTTTTTCTTGAAATAGTTCTGCTGAATAGTGCCTTTTCGAGCGATAGGTCATTAAGCGGTATTTTTGTCTTTCCTTCGCAATATTAATTTCACATTCTATAGAGTGGTGATCGGAAATAGGAGGTGATATTACTGTACTAAGTATTGCGGTGGGATTATTTGTGATTGCTAGATCGAGGAGAGTTGCAGAGACTTTAGTGATGCGAGTCGGTTCTTTGACCATTTGTGATAAGCTTAGTTTATACAATAGTTTGCTTAGCTGATTGTTTTTGTCCGTTAGGTCAACATTGAAATCTCCGAAAGCAAAGAATGATTTTTTTGCCTGAAGGATTTCTTTGAAGGTTTCCTCTATGAAATCTAGTGTTAGATTTAGGGGAGACGATGGGTGCCGGTAAAGGCTGCCAATGATTATTGATTTGTGTTTATTTATTTGCACTTTTAACCAAACCATTTCAATGCCTTCGCAAACTTTATTCGCTAGTAGTGAAGATGTTGAGTACATTTCTTTCACAAAAATACAAGATCCACTACCTCGGCTGGTTTTAGCGGTTTTACTTACCTCAATACCTTCAAAGGGACTTACAAAAATGCATGAATTTTGCAGCCAAGGTGGTATGCAACGGTAATTTCAAAAGACGTGATCACGTAACCCCTCTCCTCAATAAACTCGGCTGGATCCCTATCCAAGAAAGGCTCCTCATGCAGAAGGCCCAATACGTATTCTCCTCGTTATATCTTCCTCAGAGCAATGCTGAGATAGTGCGTTTCCATCCACCCACTGTAACCAATCAAAAACCGAACAGAAACAATAATGTCTTAGTCAACTATCGTTCATCTCACTTAGGGCAGAAGGCTCTGTCCATATCAGGCGCCTTACTGTGGAACAAACTTCCCCTGAGTATTAAAGTCCCTCAAAGACCGAGAGAATTTAAAGCCAAAATAACTCGTCATCTTGTGTCTCAATAATAATTTTTAGTTACAGAACATACTGAATGAGTACTGACGAATCTCATTTGGCTGATATCTCCATTGCTGAACAATCTCCCTCGCTCATTGTTTTATAATTCAAGACATCACACAACAGTTTGGAAGTATGCGTAGGTATTATGATTTGACCGCCTATACGTTGTCATTTGCAAACATGCTTACTTGTATATGTGTGTACGTATATAGGTGTATGTGCACATATGGGTGTGTATATGTGCACGTACACCTGTGTGCACTAGAGTAGATAAACCAGTCGAAGGTTGCAGTTTATGACATTCCTCTCCGTTTCTGTGCAAGCATCAAACTAGACCGTCATGGTACCTATATGTGTGTGTGTGTGTTTATCAATTGCAGACATTCTGCACCATATTACAAAGATAATGTGTTTTTTTTCTAAATATGAAATTGTAAAGCATCCATGTAAAAAAAATAAAAATAAATTCGTTGTGTGATCATCCATTTATACTGCAGTAATATGCTTATTCTGCTTATAATAATGTGATACCTATGTTTGTTTATGAATTGCCGACAATTTGCGCCATATTTCAAAGATAATGTGATTTGTTTTCTAATATGAAACCTTTATAGGACATTAATGTTTTCTTTCTTATTCACGTCCCACAATCGTTTTCATGTTTCTGACTTAAGTAGACTGTCTTGTGCCACTATTTTTAGTACGAAATTTTATAAAATTCATGCTATAATAAAAAATATTTCCTCTGTTTCCCTCGATTGGAATTCTGGTTTATAATGGCTAGTTTATGCTGATATTTGCGCACATGCTTACTTGTATATATGTGCACGTGTGCACGCTACGCGTATGACACTCTGTAGAATGCGTATGTATTGCCCCAATGCATAGAAATGCATTTGTGTATGCTTACGAGTTTGGTGTAAGTATGTGCGTGGGTATGTTTGTGCATGCGTATGTGTATATATCTACATGTATACGTGCACATATGTGTGTACTAAACTGACAACTAGCATTTTACTAGAGAAAATGGTCTTTTTTCTGTGCACTCTCAACTTGTAACATTACCTAACTCGTCATCTCTTTATTATTGTAAAGCATTCATGTACAAACTATACATTTGTTCTGCGATCATCCATTTATATTTAAATAAAATGCTTATTAACTAATGACCTGTATGTTAAAATTGTTGAATCAGAAATACAAAACTTATAATCTTCCTGGACCTCATGCTTATGTGTACATATATGTAGTGAACCCTCAGCCGCACTTCAGCCTAATTTCATAAAATATTAAAAACTAACATCCTAAAATTAAATTATACAAATGTAATTAATTTTATAAATTTACAAGACCGAATTTATTCGTTAAAACCCAAAATGTTACAAAAAAATGTCTTTCGAAAATATTTTCCGAATACGTTTCCGCCCGTCACTTCCGTTGGAAACAGTACGGAGAACCATTTCGCAAGTTCAGATAGCCATTTTTCAGGCAGAGGCGTCATTCTCTTAGTCAATTCTCCTGTGTTAGTGCTTGGGCCCCAGAGGGGCAATTGTAAGTATCAAGTGTTAGAGTTAATTGTATTATGTCTTAACTTTCCTGCATTGTGTCAATTTTGAGTGCTCAATTATTTGTGTGTTCAAGCCTCTAATCAATTGAATATGAATAATCTATTTGTTGCCATTGTGTCATTAGTGGTTTGCTCAGCTTTTGTGTGTTCCAGTTTTTAATTAATTTTGTTCTCAATTTTTCTATTTTAATTAAGTCAGATTTAAATAATTTTGGAATTCCTTTGCAATTTCTAGTCAATGTTTAAATTCATATCTTGAGAAATGAAGCTATGATAGGTTATTTACACCAATAGAGATTGTATCTTCGGTAGTTACTCACTTCAAGTCAAGTCACATAAATAATCATTCTTTCGTGATCAGAACTATCCCACTTTCTGATTGCGTGTAACAATGTGTAGGAACGGAAACAAGAATTCCTATCATAATCACTTTAGTGACAACTCTTACTATTGATTTTTGGTTAGGTCAATTTGTGTATAATAATGTTAATAATTAGTCGTTACCTGACTCAGCTAAATTATGGTGATTGTGCTTACCTCTTGGAAGTCTCTGAATATTCTAAATTCCCAACTCCTGGGAATTTTTAATCCAGAAATCATCCAATTATCTGATTTGGGGTTAAATTTAGTTTAACCGGTAATTGTTTGCTTTCAATTGTAGCTACCTGTTCCTTTTTACCTCATGTCAATGTCGGCCACCTCCAGTGGTTGTTTTTCATTATAACTCATAGGATGCCCTAATACTATTCTGATATGCATCCTCATGATCAATGTTTTCTAAATCCTTCTTGTGCTCTGAACTTCCTTCTTAACTACCGATTCTGTGCACTGTGTGCATAGATTCCGCGTTCCCTCTACTCTTTTCTAAATGGTACCTTCCTCTCTCCTCTCGTAGGACACCCTTCACGTTCAAGCCAGGGAGACTAGGGATTCCGCATTTAATAATAGATAATAATAATAATTAGGCTGTACATGCCTTCCTGGCACGATTCCTAGCTTAAGTTAATGGATCTTTTGACAATTTTTAGCCTTAACCCTTTCGGTCCTGACGGCTACTCCAGTGCCAAGTTGGCTAGTGCTTCCAGTTTAGGGCATCTAACCTAGTTTTAAACTAATTTAACTAGTGAGGGAATATTTTGGAGTAATAACAAAATTAGGGAAATTACAAACATTCATTAAACTAGTTTTTAAACAATTCCAGAAACCTGCACGCGTAAATTACCATAGGTTACCATAGGCCCCTGTAATTACCATAGGACCCTGTAGCACGCGTAAGTTCATGCTACAGGACCCGAGCAACATATTCAATACCCTTTCCATTTAACTTGAGCAAGTTTTTTCTGAACTTTGTTGATTTTTGGTAAATTCGGGCAAAAACGTATAAATAATTTCTTCGTAAATACGAAAACTTTATTATCAACATCAAAAATTTCTGTCGCCAAGCATCGAGCTTCAAAGATACAAAAAATTTCAAAATTAAAATAATGAAGAAGGCACTTACTTAAGCTAAAAGCACCACACTAGGACAATTTCACTGACAATTCAGGGTAATGACAACTTTTTCCCCAGGAAGTTTTTACCCAAACAATTTGAATTATCGTACCGAAAGGGTTAAGTATGATCAGTACAGCGAGCCCTTTGCTGTTGCTTAGTGTGAACCGTTCTAATTGTCCAATACCGATCTTAAGGTACTCATTGTAAATAGGCATTACACCCTAGATTAATCGGCGACCACAGCTTTGATTTATAATACTCTTGATCTTGTGAACTAATGTTGCACTCCATTTCGGAGACGATTTAGGACAAGACGCGTTACGGCTAGTAGTACTCGGAGAATACTCGTGTGTTGGAGAAATGGCATGTAGGGAGATTCATGATTGTCCATACGAGTACTTATTGTTGCGACTGCCTCGCCCTTGTTCAGGCGCCAGAATTGGGCCGAGGCACCCGCATATAATCCTCTATTTGAGGCAATCCTGTAAATTCAGCAGTAAAGCTCGCAGCCTGGCTTGCGTAGCGACTGTCTCTCCTTGCGTTATCATGCTTGAACAATTAACCCAAGCTATCTTCCCGTACAGAAGAACCTGCGAAGCCGAAACACAAACATCACCACAAAACCCTATAGTAACGTTCCTCAGAACCACTTGAAAACGTACTAGTAGGTTCATTCGGAACGTTCTCAGAACCACTTGAGACGTTCGTAAATTTATTCAGCCTAAACGGCTATCAATCAACCAAGTAAGCCACAAGGCACTGGCAGAAATTACTGCCTCCTTCGAGATACCCTCATAATACCAACTGTTACCGCACCTGCGGAATATTACACTCACAAATCCACTCTCGCCGGAATCCACCCCGGATTCCCTCGAGCCACGGCACCTGCTGGAGTACGTCTTCCAGTGGGACCCGGATACTGTTCCAAAAGAAGCGAATCTACCTCCCAGCGGCCGCAGCACGACTCTCAGAGACCACCACAAATAAACAAAAATCAGGCGAGAGAGTAAAAGTCCTTTCATTGTCCTGCAGAGGTAAATCGTGCAAGTGAAAATTAGGTGCTAGTAGAGCAACCCGAATACCGTCACACACCTCCTTCTGAGGGAGTCAGATGAAGTCATTAGTTTAGTAAGTGTTGCCGTGCGATGGCGACTGGTGGCCCTTATTCAAAGAACTCCAACTTGTCCATTAATCAATCTTGAATCAAACCATCCTAACAGCTTATCTTAAAGCTTCCAAGGCAAATCATTTTAAACAACTTCGCCACTTGGGAGAAGTTCATATATATGTGTATATATTTACATGTATGTGTGCACATATGTGTGTACTAAACTGACAACTAGCATTTTACTAGAGATAATGGTCATTTTCTGTTCACTCTCAACTTGTAACATTACCTAACTCGTCATCTCTTTATTATTGTAAAGCATTCATGTACAAACTATACATTTGTTGTACGACCATCCATTTATATTTAAATAAAATGCTTACCCTGCCCTGCGTCACTGAGAAAGCTCAAAATCGTTCACCGCCGACGGAAACACCAACGTCATCGTTAGAACGCGATAAAATTTTGGATGTGTGCAACCAGTCAGAGAGTAAAAGGGGTAATTTTAATTATAATTTTAATGATAAATTGTGTGTAGACCTTTCAGGTGGCGAAGTTATGTTTGAAAATGCATACGAAGCAGCTAATACTGGCAGTAAAATACCTCAGAGCGTAAACTGCGAGGATAACGTAAGATTTTCAGTGGAGAAAAATACAACCAGACCTGTTACCGCTTTTGATGGGTACTTACATCCTCTCCAAATGACCAGTTCCCAAACTATTCACGAAATAAATAACACGCTGTCTCTTACAGCTGCATTTCTCAATAAAGCTTTGAGACAAAATTGTCCCCCAAGCCCAGCGTCGATTTCTTCCACTGTATCAAATATTCAAGTGATTACAGAACAGCTTTTTGCTTTAAATTATCGTATCAGCGCTCATGATTTTACGCCAGTGGTAGCTGCGAGTAACCATCCATATGCGAAATCCCCTTTAGACACTTTTCTCGTTGGAGACAATAGTCTCACAAAAATCAACAGAGATGACATTGATAGTGCATGCAGGATTCAGACCATAACTTCGGAACGTCTAAATGATCTCTATGATGAGATTGAACGCGCACCTCCTTTCAGGAACTATATAATTAGTTTCAAAGGTTTGAGCCTCTCGTCCCAAAATCTCACGAAATTAAAAAATTTGATCAGGACAAAGAATTTTCTTTCTCGTATTTATGTGGTGAGTGCCTGCAGTGGGCAGCAATTGTACATGGCATCGAGCCTGTGCAGAAAAATTGGTCTTAAACTGATTCCGCTGCGAGCAAATGTAAAAACCGGTCCTGTTGATGAAGCTTACAACAATGTCCGCACTTGGCCCGTTACGCGAGAAGACACGCATCATTTTCTTCAACAAATTGCTCTAAAATCACCTTTGAGACTAACTTCACATTTTATCTCCTGTGTCAGAAACTCCCATGATCTGAATGAAGAAATTGAATACTCTAATGATTATTCAAAACAGCAAAATGAGTTGAATGATTGTTCTAAGTTGACCGCCTATCCACGTGAAACCTCCAGAAGCATAAACCGATGTTTGCCTTCATATAACAAACCCTCTCCTCCCCTCTCCTCCCGATGTTTGCCCTCATATAACAAGCCCTCTCCTGCATCCGCCACAAACAACTGCGGAGTGCCTACAAAAAATAGGTTTTCATTGCTATCCAATGCTGATGAAGAGGATGAAAAGCCCCTCTCAGACACGAGTATAAATCAACATCCAATCACATACTCGGAAGCAGTAAAATCAATAGGAAGAGAGAAATCGCTGCAAAATTGCAGTCGACAATCGATGGAAAATCCACTACCCAACGGTATGCACAATCATCACCAGAAAAGTATAATTGACACGAGCATTTCTCAGTTCTCTGCAAATCCCCATACGAGAAATTACCGCAGAACAGGAATTCAGAGCCAGAAAAACGTAAATTCCCCGCACCTCTCAGAACCTCTTAATGATGAAAAAAGTGCGAAAAAAAACGTCTCCAGCCCCATTTGTGAACGCATGAATTCCACCATGGATGAATTGAAACGATCATGGAACATAAAACTGATTCCCACCAAAGCCGATGGACACTGCCTCCTCCACGCAGTAGCTCATCTACTTACAAAACAACCAGCATCAAAATGGAATTACAATTCCCTAAAGGCTGCAATCAAAACAGAGAGTAAAGCAAACAACAGCACATATGCTAAGTTTTTTGACAAGAACAGTGGCGACATGCAAAACCTCATAGATAATTACATTGACAAAAAACATTTTGACCAAGCTGCTGTAGACCTTATACCACTAATCATTTCAAATGTGACAGGCCAAAAACTTCTCGTCCTGGATGAAAAAGATCATTGTGTTTTGAAAATATCAGTCGTTCCCATTTCAGAGTTATCAAATAATAACCCTCCACTACTGCTCCATCGTAAAAACGATCACTACAGTGCTCTTGTCACACAAGGCAAAAATCAGACCGGGGTTACCTCATCTTGACAAAGTGCCGCTGCCCAGCCAAATGGTAGACTTTCTTACATAGCAGATGCTGGGCCAAACACCCTGGGCAACTTAGACAAAATCGATAAATTCCCTGAACGATCCCATCGAGATAGTAACCTCGCTACCTTTAAAAAGAGTGCTAATATAGGTAAAATCAAAATTAAGCATGTAAATGCTCGAAGCCTGAATGGTAAATTGGATGAAATCAGAGTAATGTTGGTCACTGAAAAAATTGACATTTTGTGTGTCTCAGAAACATGGTTTGATTCACGAACCCAAAGTTCATTTTTTAACATTCCTGATTACGTGTTGTACCGCTACGATGGCGCTAAAACCAGCCGAGGTAGTGGATCTTGTATTTTTGTGAAAGAAATGTACTCAACATCTTCACTACTAGTGAATAAAGTTTGCGAAGGCATTGAAATGGTTTGGTTAGAAGTGCAAATAAATAAACACAAATCAATAATCATTGGCAGCCTTTACCGGCACCCATCGTCTCCCCTAAATCGAACACTAGATTTCATTGAGGAAACCTTCAAAGAAATCCTTCAGGCAAAAAGATCATTCTTTGCTTTCGGAGATTTCAATGTTGACCTAACGGATAAAAACAATCAGCTAAGCAAACTATCGTATAAACTAAGCTTATCACAAATGGTCAAAGAACCGACTCGCATCACTAAAATCTCTGCAACTCTCCTCGATCTAGCAATCACAAATAATCCAACCGCAATACTTAGTACAGTAATATCACCTTCTATTTCCGATCACCACTCTATAGAATGTGAAATTAATATTGCGAAGGAAAGACAAAAATACCGCTTAATGACCTATCGCTCGAAAAGGCACTATTCAGCAGAACTATTTCAAGAAAAACTACTCGATAGGTCTACCGAATTCCAGAAAATGATGCAATCTGACGATGTTGATATACAAGTGTCAATTTTCAACGAGAACTTCACAGCAGCTCTCGACGAATGTGCACCTTACGTCACCAAAAAAACCAAGCCAAAACGAACTGTTTGGATCACTGACGAAGTTAAAGAGATGAGCAGAATAAAGAAAGCTAACTTGCGAGAGTACAAAAACAATAGATCAAACAGTACCTTATACAAGAGATATAAAGAACATGAAAAAATTCTTCGAAAGAAAATCACTGAAGCGAAACAAACTCACTTCCACCAGGCACTGATAACGGCTAAAAATAACCCGAAGCGAACTTGGGAAATCATTAGTGAAGTAGCCCCATATAAAAATTTAGATCGCATAAGTAATTTTGAAAATCCCTTGGCAACAGCCACGGATTTCAACACATTCTTTTCAAAAGTAGGGGCTCAAGTTTTCAGTGAGGTGTGTACCAATCCAGATGAAACGACAATTGAAAATTCATGCCCCACTGCACCCTCGAGGACTGATGTCAAGTGGAGACCACGCCCTGTCGATTTACCAGAGTTACGAAACATCTTATACTCACTAAAAAACACAAAGGCAGTTGGACATGATGGTATCAGTCTTCAATATATCAAAGACAGTTTCCCTGTTACAGCACCATGGATTCGTCTGATAAAAATACATCAATAGTAACCAATACGTTTCCAAACCAATGGAAACACTCCATTATTAGACCGTTGCACAAAAGTGGTGACCTAAATACAGCATCAAACTACAGGCCCATCAGTCTTTTGCCTGTCATGTCCAAACTACTGGAGAAAGTGGTGACAAATCAACTGTCATTTCACCTGGACGAGTCAAATTTACTCCACCAAAATCAATATGCCTATAGAAGAAATACTAGCACTCAAGACGCTCTGCTCAATATATCTGAAAAAATATACAGTGACATCGATCAAAAGAATGTAACACTCTTGCTACTACTCGATCTCTCTAAGGCGTTCGATAGCGTCCAACATGAAAGACTTCTACGTAAAATACTGAACTTGGGAATAGACACGCAATGGTTTGAAAGTTACTTGTCAAATCGATCTCATGCAGTCCGCATAGAAAACAAATTGTCCCCATTCATTCAAAACAATTTTGGTGTTCCCCAAGGATCCATTCTTGGTCCCCTACTGTTTTCTATTTTCATTAATGATTTCCCTCCAATGCCTTCTAACACACGGATCTCTATGTATGCAGATGATGTTTAAATTGCAATAACAAGTTCTGTATCGGAAATACCACAGACGCAAATTAAAGCCGAAACTTTACTGACTAGCCTGAAATCATGGTACGACCGAAATGGTCTCAAATTAAATGCTAAAAAAACACAATGCATCATTTTTGGATCCAAAGATGCAATTAAAAAAACTTCAGATCTTACTCTTGCAGTTGGAAATGATAAAATTAATGCATCAGAAAAAGTTAAAAATCTAGGTATCTGGTTCGATAGAAATATGTCCTTCAAATCTCACGTTGAGACTACTTGCAACAAAATCTACGGAACTTTAATGTTTTTTCATCGAATAAAAAGTATGCTAGACGAAAAATCCAGATTATTAGCCATTCAATCCCTTGTGTTATCGCGCATTGACTACTGCAGCCTAGTATGGGGAGACTTACCTCAATACCTTCAAAGGGACTTACAAAAATGCATGAATTTTGCAGCCAAGGTGGTATGCAACGGTAATTTCAAAAGACGTGATCACGTAACCCCTCTCCTCAATAAACTCGGCTGGATCCCTATCCAAGAAAGGCTCCTCATGCAGAAGGCCCAATACGTATTCTCCTCGTTATATCTTCCTCAGAGCAATGCTGAGATAGTGCGTTTCCATCCACCCACTGTAACCAATCAAAAACCGAACAGAAACAATAATGTCTTAGTCAACTATCGTTCATCTCACTTAGGGCAGAAGGCTCTGTCCATATCAGGCGCCTTACTGTGGAACAAACTTCCCCTGAGTATTAAAGTCCCTCAAAGACCGAGAGAATTTAAAGCCAAAATAACTCGTCATCTTGTGTCTCAATAATAATCCTTAGTTACAGAACATACTGAATGAGTACTGACGAATCTCATTTACCTGGTATCTCCATTGCTGAACAATCTCCCTCGCTCATTGTGTTATAATTCAAGACATCAAACAACAGTTTTGAAGTATGCGTAGGTATTATGATTTGACCGCCTATACGTTGTCATTTGCAAACATGCTTACTTGTATATGTGTGTACGTATATAGGTGTATGTGCGCATATGGGTGTGTATATGTGCACGTAAAACTGTGTGCACTAGAGTAGATGAACCAGTCGAAGGTGCATTTTATGTCATTCCTCTCCGTTTCTGTGCAAGCATCAAACTAGACCGTCATGGTACCTATGTGTGTGTGTGTTGATCAATTACAGACATTCTGCACCATATTACAAAGATAATGTATTTTTTCTAATATGAAATTGTAAAGCATCCATGTAAAAAAAAATAAATTCGTTGTGTGATCATCCATTTATACTGCAGTAATATACTTATTCGGCCTATAGTTATATGCTTATAATAATGTGATACCTATGTTTGTTTATCAATTGACGACAATTTGCGCCATATTTCAAAGATAATGTGATTTTTTTTTCTAATATGAAACCATTATAGGACATTAAGGTTTTCTTTCTTATTCACGTCCCACAATCGTTTTCATGTTTCTGACTTAAGTAGACTGTTTTGTGCCACTATTTTAAGTACGAAATTTTATAAAATTCATGCTATAATAAAAGATATTTTCTCCGTTTCCCTGGATTGGAATTCTGGTTTATACTGACTAGTTTACGCTGATATTTGCGCACATGCTTACTTGTGTAAATGTGTACGTGTCCACGCTATGCGTATGACACTCTGTAGAATGCGAATGTATTGCCTCGATGCATAGAAATGCATTTGCGTATGCTTACGAGTCAGGTGTAAATATGTGCGTGGGTATATGTGTGCATGTGTATGTGTAAATATTTACATGTATACGTGCATATATGTGTGTACTAGACGGACAACTAGCATTTTACTAGAGATAATGGTCTTTTTTTCAGTGCACTCTCAACTTGTAACATTACCTAACTCGTCATATCTTTAGTATTGTAAAGCATTCATGTAAAAACTATACATTTGTTGTGCGATCATCCATTTATATTTAAATAAAATGCTTGTTAACTAATGACCGTTATGTTAAAATTGTTGAATCAGAAATACAAAACCTATAGTCTTCTTGGTCCTCTTGCTTATATGTACACACGTGTGTGTCCATGTTAACGAAACCGGTGTTTTTCGTAACCTAGGCACACACATGGCCGTAAAACGCGTGTATATATATGTGTGTGTGTGTGTGTGTATGTGTGTGAGTGTGTGTATGGATATATACACACATGCATACGTATATGTACATATGTGTGTATGTGGGTATATATTTATATATATTTTTCTTTTTTTTTTGCTTCCTCAAAATGACACTTGTGAACATTGACCGAAACAAGCGATTTCATATATTATTTCCTGGCGTCAAGAATTGCGAAGTCTTATGTCATGTACATGTAAACTGTCAAAAGTGTTTTCACCCCACAATGAAAATGCATCGTCCATGAAATTGTGTTATCTCTTACAATTTTCATTACATGTATTATCAGATGTAGATTAAGCTAGATTAGGAGTTCATTGCCCTCAATCATTTCTTTTGACTAGTGACATGAGTTTTTCAATACTCGTGTGTGTGTATCATCTAAGTGTATTAATTTTAAGATATTTTAAAAACCAATGATGGTACTTTTGTACCATCTCTATTGGAAATAAACCATTTTTTTTTCTTTTTTATGTGTACATATATGTGTATATATTTACATGTATGTGTGCACATATGTGTGTACTAAACTGACAACTAGCATTTTACTAGAGATAATGGTCATTTTCTGTTCACTCTCAACTTGTAACATTACCTAACTCGTCATCTCTTTATTATTGTAAAGCATTCATGTACAAACTATACATTTGTTGTACGATCATCCATTTATATTCAAATAAAATGCTTATTAACTAACGACCGTTATGTTAAAATTGTTGAATTAGAAATACAAAACTTATAATCTTCTTGGTCCTCATGCTTATGCGTACATATGTATATATATATATATATCTGTATGTGTGTGTGTATGTATGTATATATGTATGTACGTATATATATGTATATGGATTTGTGTTTAAATTTTTTTTTTCATGCTTCCTTAAAATGACACTTTTGAACATTTGCCGAAACAAGCGATTCATATATTATTTCCTGGCATCAATAATTGCGAAGTTTTATGTCATGTACATGTAAACTGTCAAAAGTTTTTTCACCCCACAATGAAAATGCATCGTCCATGAATTTGCGTTATCTCTTATAATTATCATTACATGTATTGTCAAATGTAGATTAAGCAAGATTAGGAGTACATTGCCCTCAATCATTTATTTTCGACTAGTGACACGAGTTTTTCAATACTCGTGTGTGTGTATCATCTAAGTGTATTAATTTTAAGATATTTAAAAACCAATGATTGTAATATTGTACAATCTCTATTGGAAATAAAGTTTTTTCTTTCTTTCTTTCTTTCTTTCTTATTAACTAACGACCGTTATGTTAAAATTGTTGAATTAGAAATACAAAACTTATAATCTTCTTGGTCCTCATGCTTATGCGTACATATATATATATATATATCTGTATGTGTGTGTGTGTGTATGTATATATATGTACGTATATATATGTATATGGATTTGTATTTATATTTTTTATTCATGCTTCCTTAAAATGACACTTTTGAACATTTGCCGAAACAAGCGATTCACATATTATTTCCTGGCATCAATAATTGCGAAGTTTTATGTCATGTACATGTAAACTGTCAAAAGTGTTTTCACCCCACAATGAAAATGCATCGTCCATGAATTTGCGTTATCTCTTATAATTATCATTACATGTATTGTCAAATGTAGATTAAGCAAGATTAGGAGTACATTGCCCTCAATCATTTATTTTCGACTAGTGACACGAGTTTTTCAATACTCGTGTGTGTGTATCATCTAAGTGTATTAATTTTAAGATATTCAAAAACCAATGATTGTAATATTGTACAATCTCTATTGGAAATAAAGTTTTCTTTCTTTCTAAAGTTTTTCTTTCTTAAACACACCTTTGTTCACTCCTACCATAACACTGGCATTGAAAGTACCTATTTTGCAAGCTCATTTTTCAATACCTCAACAATGCCATCTGCATCACTAGACAATGCAACCAGACTTAAGAAGGTGTAAACTATTGTTTTGCTTTTACTAAAATATATAATAATAATACGTTACATTTCATGGATAGGTATATTATTCTTCTCATCCAGCAACAAACTAAATTTTTTATCTCTGATGTCAGTAACCAATTGTCTTTAAGGTGTGCGCTTAGAA
Organism: Morinoia aosen; assembly: GCA_030386875.1. NCBI lineage: Eukaryota > Metazoa > Arthropoda > Malacostraca > Amphipoda > Talitridae > Morinoia > Morinoia aosen. Next base: position 73,341,502 of record CM059567.1, on the reverse strand, counting down.
CATTCTTTATCACAGCATTGTAATTGCTTCTGAGCATTCTTACCCTTGAAACGACTTCGCAATCTTACATGATATGCTTGCATATGCTTAAATGATCTAGAAAATAATCACATGTGTTAATGAACGCGTGACAACAGGAATAGCGTGCAAGCTTTTCTTCAATATTTGCAACAACATTAGATTTTTATTCCATGAATTGAGTTAAGCGGTCACTTTCAGAAGGCACAAATGTAACACGTTCCGTTTCAGCATATTTGGTTTGTAAACTTTATTTTTTAACTGTTTCACATCCACAATATAAAAAGTAAACGTATATACTATCTCCTGGTATCTCCCGTTACCACTCGTCAAATTGTTTCATTTGCAATCATTCTTTTCTAATCATTTGGGAATAACTTTTCCTCGCGATTTGACTCATTGTGAAGGGTTGTTTTGTAGTAATTCAAGAAGAATTGAATTAACATTATGCACACCCAACACCAGCCTAACTGATTTCTCAGCAGCACGAACGAACACCGAGGAACAACTCTTCAGGACAACACTGGCGGTAAAACTGCAGAACACCGACTGTGTGTGACTGACAGACTCTCGTTATAGTCGTTGAACCGACTTTAAACCGTTAAAACGAGTGTCAACTCTTTCAAACCTGGCCGGTACTACAAGTATTCAAACGAACATTCAGCGGAACCTTATGAAGTTATTCAAACATGTAAATTTGTGCTTAATATTACCATTATAAAATTACTCTACATTAAGAAAAAACAAGGAACCAGATTTGGTGCCAGATGCCAGATGGTGAAAACTAGGAGCTACACACAATGAAAAGATGCCAGATCTGACTTCAAAAGAGCTAAATTGGCAACACTGCGTGCTTCTCTCACTTGCTCGCCTGCAGAATGCCGTCTACAAGCCCATGCAGCACAGATAAGCAAACTCATGCAGCACTTGCGACTCTTTTGAGTATCTGTGATGCATCATCTAAAGAGGCCATTAGAATCGAATAGCCGAGCAACAGATGAGACTAATTCTGTGATTTTAGGCTTGAGGAATTTTCAACTCTTAATCAGGTCACTGGAAAAATTCCTTGGCCAAGTCCGCGGAAACCAACAGGGACAAAGAGTGGAGTGAAAAAAGACTAATTGTTGTAAAATTTGTGAAAGGTTACATTGTGCAGCAGCTTCAGAGTTACCTCTTAACTGACTAAGTGAAAATCAGGTTCAAGTAACACTCGGGGAAAGTTCAATTATTCTAGGTGTATGTAGCATTAGCTACAAAGTGTAAAATTCTAAAATTCTCATTAGCACTTAAATAGCATAATTATTGGCATTAAAAATCTTACTCTAAATTATTATTAATAATTATCTACTTAAAATTAGTAATCCTTGAAGTTTTTGTGTAAATCCATGAGATATAAAATAACGGTCGACATTTTCGAGTTTGAAGCCTCTGTGAGTGGTAACACCGCGCGGGACGCCTTGTTTTGAGCGTCACTCTCTCGCGCGTCTTTAGCTTGTGCGTTACAGCGTTCTTATCCTTCGACGGCATCAAACGCCACAACACACACTCCCTGGGCCTGAGCTTTACAAGTTGTAAATTCACGTGGCATATTATCTCTCACTAAGCCATCGAGTTACACCGCGTAAATTGCCTATCTGTGACGTGAGACGGTCTGACCTTTGGTCATATATCACATTGCAATCACTTGGTTCGGAGCTAGTAGAACCTAGTATATTACAACTAATGGCTAATTAATCTACCCGCTCAACCACGACAACTTGCTTTTCACATCGTGGAATTATTCTAAAGTCTGAACCCATAAATAGTGACTCATCCACACGTCACGGGTGGAATTGATATTCTGTCAGTCGCTAAAATTAAACAGACTGTGAACCTCCACAAACACACTCACTTACACCTGGCCAACGTCATCGCTCGCCGGACCTCGCCTGCACGGAGTTTCCCATTTAAGAGAAGATCGTCCGAAGTCAAGCACGCCATCGGTCATCACGGCTTCCTTCAATAAAAATATCCAAGCTGAGTTTTCACATAAAGTGTCTTATTATCCCTCTCTTGCAACTTCGAAAAACACTATTGAGAAAACGTTTAAGATTGGATGTTAATAACTAACGTAAAGTTGAACCATTACCCACCAATCTTAACATGTAGGTATTCAAGGTTTTTGGTAAAAAGCGAGTTTTTGAGGCGACTGTTAGAGAGGTCTTTTTGCCAAATTGAGAAGGGCTTCTTTGTTATAGAAACGCCTCTAGCACCTCTAATTTTTAAATGCTCTAATTTTAGAAATCTATTACTGAGTAGTTTGCTCAAGAGAATGGAAAGGAATATGTTCTCCAATAATCGCTAATTAAAAGGAAAAAACTAGACAGAGGCTTTTTCCTTCACGAGAAGGAGTTGTGGTTGGTGATGGGTAAAAAAAAGCTAGACTGACGTGCATAGAACCAGTCGATGGTGTGAGACTGATTGATCCTTTCCGGTGTACTCGATGGTTCTTCTGTTAGTTTTGGGCGCCTTTAGGCTTAAAATTAAACAACTGAGGCGCTTGTCTTTCAATTCGCTGCCCTCCATCTCCAAGTCTAAAGTTACGAGCGTAATGCGAGGCCGAAAGGGCCTCATCTATCGTGCCGTTAGCTTGAAGCTCTTTCATGATCTGGAAAGAGATAATTGCATTAGGTTCCATGAAAACCTGGCTAAGTGGGTGTGTGGTTGCAGATTTAGTTAAATTTCCTGCCAAGTGTAAACTATAGGGGGTATTTGCATCGCTTCAATGGCGAAGAGTGGGAGCGAGCACATGCAGAAATTAGCGGCAACTATGGTAAGTTAATTTTACGTAGGAACTCAAAATTACTGTAATTGTAATTATATATTGGGAAAATATACTCCGAGGTTGCGGTACCTTTTAGAAAAGCATTATTGGGGAGCAAACTTTACAACATGTAGTTCGTTCGATTGAAGTTTCAACAAAACCCCTAACAAGGAGAGGTTCAGGAGCATTTTGGTGCTAATATTGCTAGAAAAACTGACTGTGCGCGGCAAGTAGCTATGTTATAATAATTTGTGGGCACTTGAATCATTTCTCCGAGTCACAGTTTGAGATATGGAAAACATGAAGCAAGAAATAAGCGGGAAGGAATCTAAATTGTACAGGAAAAGTACTCGAGTTATTCCTTCGAGGAAACTTGAGCCATAACTGGATTCTTACTACGAACCATTATCAGCATCAGGGGTCAAGATTTTGACGTTACCTTCACTTTTTTGTTATGCTTACTTCTAGCATACGAGCAACTAGTAATCGCTCGAACTATACTTCACGATGCTGATATTTGTAAAACTGTAAAAGAACTTGGCCAGTGTGCGCCACAGAATGCTATGTTGAGAAGTGCGTTCCGTGGTCGTAAAATTGTTTTAGTTCAGGGTACGGCAAGTGACATTTTAAAGCTGCCGGTGATCAGAGCGCCCCTGCTTAGCTGTGTGGTTACCTAGTGTAAAATTTTAGGCGTACCAACTTTATCAATTGGTACGCACATGTGTTCGACCGTATATTTTGGCATCGTTGAGCGCTGCAAGAGGCAATGAAAGCTCCGTGTTCATCGACGCTGACCGCAATTAGTATTACCGGAGTTCAATATTCAACTCAAATTCGAAGTGCATTCTAATGAGCAACGTTGAAAATAGCAATCATTAAGTGGATCCTACCCTTGTATTGATTTAATTAATTCAGTTTATAAAAAAATTTTGTGACTACTGGTCGGTCTGCAGCATTCAGTGTTTCCACGAGCAGGGTAATTACCCCAGTTTAGGGTAATCGGGGATACCTTAGGGTAATGTTTAGGGTAATGAAAAATTTGGGCAAATCTAGGGTAATCAGAGCTCTGTGAAGGAAATGCCCGCCTCATCTACGAAAAATAGAAAATTAAAAGCCAAAATGCAAGCATCATACTGGTCACCACATGAACGAAATGCAATGAGAGTCAAAGTTTAGCGTTCACAAAACTGCACTGCTGCTGTGGTAAATGTCGCACATTTGAATGTCATCAGCAATCGCTCGCGAAAGACGGTGTCAAGATATGGAACCATAATATCTCTTGTCCATTTCGTTTTGACGAATGATTCTGAGTTGCATTTCGCTAATAAAAAACTCGATCGATGTCAGCAACAGCCAATCGACGAAAGTCACTGTCCTGTTCTGACTGCGCGCGTGCTTTTAAGCTTCAACAGAATATTGACAGCTATGTTTGTTGTATTTTTAAAAATTACAGCTAATATGTTTCATCGTAAAAATAATTAATAGGTTCATTCTTGTGATAGTCATTGAATTATCTGCAGTTACCTCACAGCGCCGGTATTTTGCCAGTTAATTAGATGGAAGGCGTCCTATTTCTTAGCCACATAGCGCGCCAACGAAGCATGTTATTGTAGCGATGCATACAAAAAAATTAGACATGGTTATTTGACACTTCGAGTTACAAAAGGTGCTAAAGGCAAGAGAAAGAAGCTATAAAATTGGTTGCAAAACCTCATATAAACATGAGTACAGTTATTGACTTAAAATTTGCAATATATGTTTATACTCTCACTGTCGTTCTTAGGCGCTGTAACACGGACGTAGAATTTGATACAGCTGTGATCATGCCTAGAATTCCGACAACCGAAATTGAAGCACTAGGGCTTCTATCAACTGAGTGTTGAAGAAAGTTTATACATATTAATAAAGGCAAGGTAGTTTTTGTCAAAAACCTCTGAATTCCCTCACCTGCCCTTTAAGAAATGAATAAATTTTATTACTTTACGATCAACTTTATGAGTTGATGAGTAAATGCGATTGCAACGAAGTCTCTGAGAAGCATATGTGATGTAACAAGATTGGATAAAATCCGTAATGAAAAGATATGACGAAGGTCATGTGGGAGGAAAGCCAGAAAGTCATCAGGGAGAGTGAATCAAAGTGTTAGGTTAGATTGAGCATGTCGAAAGAATGGCTGAAGCGCGTGAATGAATGAAAAATTAAATGAAAAATAGATAATGATACTAGGGATAGGTACACATATTATTGCATTTCTTGCAGCACGGCAGATGATCGCGCACCGAGTGAGGAAGAGCCAATGACACCACCTCGAAAAAAGGAAAGCTCCACGTAAAAGCTAAAACCTGCCAGCAGAAATTTAAAGATTCGTTGACATCGGAACCTGAGTTTGAGGGATGGTTAGCCAAGTCCTCAAAATCAACAGAGCAAAAGGATTTTGCACAGTGTAAGGTTTGTCGAACCGATATTACTTGTGGGAAATCGGAGATCAAGCGTCACATTCTCTCAGAGACACAAACAACGATCCATGGTGGCAAAGAAAATCCCATTAATTGCCAGCTACGTGCTATCCAATGATCCTCTCGAAAAACGTGCTCGTAAAGTGGAACTGCAGGTTTGCGCATTTTTAGCTAAGCACCATTTACCTATCTCATTGTGTTAGCCTCTTTTAGTTTGACGAAAACAATGTTCCCAGATCAGGAATCACTGAAAAAGGTGCGCCTTGGAAAACAGCGGGCATCAAACATAATCGACAGGTATTAAGGGGTGTTTACACTAGGGGACATTTCGGCCGTGAGGCGCGACTCGTGTAGACGAGGCTCACCATTGAGGCTCATATTTGTGTGTGTGAGCCCGAAGTTCCATATTCGCTCTGATCGAATTCGTGAGGCGCGACGCACGTGAGGCTCTCATCTCAGTGTGTAGTTAGCAGTCATCAGATGAGGTGTAGCCCTTTGCTCATCGATTGCGGCTGACATAACGCTGCCACGAGAAACTACATTGCTTTTAATTGAAATTTATAAGCCCATCAATGCATTTGGCAGACCAAAGGCTGCGAATATAAGGAGGCTGCTTTCCATTATATTTGAATGAAAATAAACGAATATAGTATCATTTCACTCATGCAAATAAAAAAGAGATTTCGTTGTTTATGATGCAGCAGCAATATTCAGACAACCTCGTCGACTGCAACCCATATTTCATAGTAGCTGGCCACACACTGACTGATTTTGAGCAGCGCGCGTTCCGCGGCACGCTCCATGTCTAGTCTAAACGCACATGGCCCATGTGAACCTCCACACGAGGCGTCTACACGCGAGCCTGCAGCAAAATGTAGACCAGTGTAAACGGCCCTTTAGGCAAACATCTTGTGCGTGATTTCGTCTGGGATATCAGACCAGCATTCTAACGTCGTTCAACTGGCCTTCCCTCCTGAAGCTCATGCAGTATGTAAGACTGTGCTAATTCATAGTGACGGAGCTCTGGAAACCAGTCCATTTACCTTATAGTTAATTTATAGATCATAGGTCAGGATTAGCTGTTTTAGGGTAATCTGGGGTAATCAACACCCCTGAATTAGGGTAATTAGAGTCGCCTCGCGTGGAAACCCTGGCAGCATTATGAAAATCCCCACTGTGACTACCGGTGGTGCACGTTGCGGTCAAAATGTTGAAGAAAATTTGAAGAATCCAGCAAATCGATAAGATGCGACATTTACGTCTGAATGGCGATTTGAAAATCCAATGTATAAGGTGATATGTATCAGGCTTGAAATTGGAAATAGAGCATCCGTAGATGCCGTTGTTTGTTTTGTTTGTTCGCAAATGAGTATTTTACGAGTTATAGCGGTAGGCTTAGTTTAGTCTTTCATGACGAATACGCTCGAATAAACAGCTACTCGTCGATTTTCGATTTTTTTGGTCTTGAATCATGGTAATAACATCAAAATAAACAACTTTTCTTCTATACACTTTTTTCGTTAAATGAGTATTCAACAAGGTATAGTGGTAGGTTTAGTTTCGTCTTTGATGATGAGCGTGTCGAAAGCGAGACTCTGCCATATTGCGCGATCGATAAATTTCTTTCCGCTTCAAACACTGGAGTTGCGGTAAGTCATTTACCGTTATAACTAATAAAATACGGAACAAGTCTCGCTGAGAGGTGAAGCCGCTCAGCGAGAATGAAAATATCGATTATAACTGGAATTTGATGCTGATTCCAAATCTGCAATTTGTTTTGACCGCTCTCAATTTTTTCGATTTTCTGTGATTTTTTTGAATTTTAAATTTTTATACATTTTTAATGTTTTTTTGGCCTGCACCACCTCATGATCCAAACTCTGCCATTCTCGACCCAACCTGGTCGGACTTGGCATACTTTGGCTTGCACCATCTCATGATCCGAACTCCGTCATTCTCGACCCAACCTTGTCGGACTTGGCATACTTTAGCCTGCACCACCTCATGATCCAAACTCTGCCATTCTCGACCCAACATGGTCAGACCGTGCCTTGAAGACCTGAGTAACGGATAGGGCCGGGTTCCACCCAACCTGTACGGATATGGCATTCTTTGAGCACCACCTCAGTTGTTGCTAGCCGCCTTTCCAAAAAAAAAAAAATCGGAAAAATCGAGAGCGATCAAAACAAAGGTAAATGTTAAGGACTTGACCATAATTGATATTCGAATTTTTGATGCCTAAATAATGCTAATCAGATCAAAAGAAACAAGTTTTCTTCAATGGACTTTCCGGCGGAAACGAGTATTTTAAAAGTTATGGCATTAAATGAGTTACCGTAACTCCAGTGTTTGAGGCGGGGAAAAATATACCGCGCGGTCCGACGTGAAAGTAAACAGGCGTTCCCGCGCGCAACCAAGCCGAAGAAGAGCAAACCCCCTATTACAAACGTGAAGAGGTTGGGTCGTGAGGGGTAGCAACAGTTCTTTTAGTGAAAACTATAAAACTAAAAGAACTGTGGCTACCCCTCACGACCCAACTTTACGTTTTTAATAGGGTGATGCACAATGGAGTTCCGGTAACTCATTTAACGCCATAACTTTTAAAATACTCATTTCCGCCGGAAAGTGCATTGAAGAAAACTTGTTTATTTTCATGTGATTAACATTATTTAGGCATTGAAAACTCAAAAAGCAATTACAATCAAGTCCTTAACATTTACCAAAACAAATTGCATATTCGGAATCAGCATCAAATTCCAGTTATAATCGATATTTTCATTCTTGCTGAGCGGCTTTGCCGCTCAGCGAGACTTAAGCCTAAAATACTCATTTCAGACGGAAAGTGCATAGAAGAAAACTTGTTTATTTTGATTAAATTACCTATGTTTAGGCGTTGAAATTTACAAAATTGATTACTGTCAAATCCTTCAGATTTACCCAAGATAGCTTTTGAAGTATTACAAACTTGCGGGACCATTTTACACTGAACTAGCAAAGCATCATCTAGGCTGAACTAGGCTCTAGCACAGGGTTGCCAGATGAATCAGTCAGCTCATGGCTACTTTTTACAAGAAACGGTGGCCAAAATGGTCACTACAAATTGTATAAACACTTTTTCATTTAAAAACCCTAATTCAAATAAAATTTTTACTCACTTTGACTAAATATTGTAGTATTTTTGAAAATGGCCAAGTGAATTGCTCATGGCCACGACATTCAAAAAATGGCCAATTATGTTTAAATTGGCCATGAAAAGCCTAAAATACTCATTTCAGACGGAAAGTGCATAGAAGAAAACTTGTTTATTTTGATTAAATTACCTATGTTTAGGCGTTGAAATTTACAAAATTGATTACTGTCAAATCCTTCAGATTTACCCAAGATAGCTTTTGAAGTATTACAAACTTGCGGGACCATTTTACACTGAACTAGCAAAGCATCATCTAGGCTGAACTAGGCTCTAGCACAGGGTTGCCAGATGAATCAGTCAGCTCATGGCTACTTTTTACAAGAAACGGTGGCCAAAATGGTCACTACAAATTGTATAAACACTTTTTCATTTAAAAACCCTAATTCAAATAAAATTTTTACTCACTTTGACTAAATATTGTAGTATTTTTGAAAATGGCCAAGTGAATTGCTCATGGCCACGACATTCAAAAAATGGCCAATTATGTTTAAATTGGCCATGAAAAAGCTAATCTGGCAACCTTGAATTCTAGCAAGCTCGGATAAGCTATCTAGCAGATGGTCTGCAAGACTGATAGGTAGGATTTCATAGGAATAGCTCTTTCTTGCAGTGCTCGCAAGGCTGCAAAGAGCTGTAACTGAGGCACAGCTGGAAAAATGACTCATCACTGAGTGCTGTGTGAAAAGTAAATTGATCCCCTCAGGGGGATACAACTATTGTATCTATGGTAAGTAGCGCTCCCAGGGGAACCATGTCAGGGCCCGAGCTAAAGGTTAGGTAGGCTTCTTTTTTGTTGTAATAAAATAGGGTTTTGATTTGTTATGGACCATCTTTTTTTGGTTCACTGCTGTCCTGTTTTTCAGCACCTACTACTTCTTCAGCACCTAATACTTTCTTCTTCAACTTTTTCTTGTTTCATGAACTTCTCTCCTGGCTTACTGTTTCTATGCACTTAGTGCATAGATTCCGCGTTCCCTCAACTCCATACTAAATGGTGCCTTCCTCTTTCCTCTCTTGGAACATCTTTGTCGTGGTTAAGGGAGGCTAAAACTTTTTTATATATATATATTATATAAAAAATTATATATAATATATATATATAAAGTAAATTGATTTTGGATTTTTTCTATACTTCCATCTCTCTAACATATCTTAAATTGCTAAATAACCATCTGTTAAATTTGAATGGGCAAAGATTATAAAAGCTGGGCGACTATGCCGTCCCCTTCCCGGCAAAATGAATCAATGTCTTCAGCACCCAACCTGGAAACAAAAAAATCTTACGCTATCGCTTCCCTGCTTCAGCTCTTGAAGACATCATACCAAAGCGCAAAAGATTTCCTCTCCCACTCCTCAGCTAAACAATCGTGAAGAGCTAAATCAAAACCTCAAATATCCTGCTGTGGTAAAATCTGCTAAAATAGATCTCAACTTGTCAGAAAATACATATAAAATCCCAAATACAGTTAAGTATATACAGTCACACCTACCTCACCTTACGAAATGTATTATTTCCAGAAGAGGTTTCATAACGTATTTTTTTTGTAAGTAGAGTTGCATTTTACACGTAAAAGGCCTGATTTTGAAAAGAATGTAATACTGCTTCATTATGTTTGAGCACAATAAAAATTTAGGTTCATGTAAAGGAGAGGCAACTAATCAATTTTTGAAATTTTGTTGTCTGGATCACGGTAGTTACGTCAAAATAAACAACTTTTCATTTATGCACTTTTTTGATTAATGAGTGTTTAACGAGTTATACTGGTAAATCACTCACCCCAACTCTTGGTGTCTGAAGCGGGAAGAAATTGTTCGGAGGGAAGACTACAAAGGACTCTTCCTTCCAACGTGCTTGAATGATCGAACACATTCCAGCTATCAAAGACAAAAATTAACATACCGCTATAACTCGTTTAATACTCATTTGCCCCAAAAAGTGCATCGGTCAAAAGTTGTTTATTTCAATGTAATTACCATGATACAGGCAGCAAAATTTTGAAAATCGATTAGTTGCATCTCCTTAACATTAACCAAAATTTTAAACTTGTTTCTGGAATGTGCTAGTTTTCCCTAACTTCGTCTAAATTATTGGTCAATTTTAATTATTTAAACTAACATTACTACCCTTGATAAGCTATTTTATTGATTTTGATATCTATTTTAAATTATATCCTAGTGGACCCTAGTCCAAGTTAAAGTGGAAACCAGGTGTTCACATAGCAGGTAAAGGTACTGTGTATTGAAGCATTTCACAAGAAAGAATTGGTAGAGTAATACTACAGCAAAGCAAAAATAGTTTAAGTATTTGAAGTTCAAACAGAACTACAGACAGTATAGACACATAAAGGAAATTATCACAAGGAAGAGCTGCAATAAAGATGCAATAAAATTCACAACCATTCTTACAGACACATATTAAGAATAGATGCTGTTTAATCCTACTGGAGATAAGACTGTTGCAAGAAAACCAGATTTGGACTGTGAAGTTAATGAGTTGTCCAAGATCATGCTAATAAAAAAGTTGAAATAATGAAATTCAAAGTAAGAGGATAAGAACAACAAGTATGAAAAGATACAAAGACTAAAAATTCTGAGTAGAATAGAACTATTGTATTTTTGAGAATCAATTCTTTCAGAGAGAATATGTGTGGTCTACAGCTAAAAGTTAGGGAGGCCTTCCTATTATTGGAATAGAATATATTTTGGTTTTGGAAAATAATTTTTGTTTACTGCTGTCCTGTTTTGAACACCCACTACTTTCTTTGGGAACTTTTATCTTGTTTTATAAACTTCTTTTAATTTTACTGTTTTAATGCACAGAGTGTGGGGAATTCCATAATATATGGTGCCTTCTACCTCCTCATTGGAGCACTTATGTTGTAGTCTTAACTAAACTTAAAATCTAATTAGATTTTTATATATGACAGCATGGGGATGCTAGTAGGTAAGACATAATGCCCTTGTCTATAAAATATTGGTGTATAATTGTTTATTTATTAAATAATTATTTTTCATTTTATTGAAACTGATGACCATAAGTGTAAGTTTATTTTTCATTATCTCTTTACTTCAGAAGCCTCAGGTATGGATGTTCCAAAGAAAACTTTTAGGCCTTCTTATCAAATAAAGTCTCAGAAAAGAATAACATCTAAGCATCCCAAGGGTAAAGCAGCACTTGCTGGGAAGTTGAACACTCCTGCCAAAGAGAAGCCAATGAGTGGTAGACATTATGATGGTTTTAGAGGTGAACAAGAAATGGTCAGGAATGAAATTCCAGAAAGTGTGCATCAACCTTCTTGCTTACCAAACTTTACGAGGACATCTAAATATCAGGTATGTGCAGACCTTTTTTGCTCATATTAGTTGTGTAGTTATCAGTTTGATTTTTTGACAGTTGAATTTACTTCCTTGCAGAAATTTGAATTACTCTCTTTGTAACTGATGTTAAATTTACAGGATATGTCAGATCCTCTTGACATAGCATTTGATGCTGATCAAGAGCTCACTTCATGCATAGAAAACTACATTGGTCTTCAGGATAAAGCACTAAACCAGCTAAACTTGAGGATTGAGAAGTAAGTTGATTTTTTCAGGTATTAAGGAAATTGCTTAAAATATGCATTTCTTAAAAATAGAAGTGTCAGATATACTGATCTTGAAATTGTGGCTGTACATGTGTAATCAAACCAACTTTCATTTTCTACTGATAGAATAAAATAAAGTATGAATATTAATGGCATACTAATTATAAAATTCTTTAGCTATAGTCATATCTTATGAGGAGCTAAGGCATATTCTAAGTGGAGGCTTTTAAGTTTAACTCAGTTTAAATTGTTCCCATGACCACTCTTGATTTTATTTTCCAAAGGTTTTTCAAGATTATGTGCAATTTGTTCAAGTGAGGCTTGAAATGAAAAATCTAAAAGAACTGAAAAAAAAGGTTGCAGGTTGCAGTATTATTAAGACTGGTTGAAAAAGGTTGCAGTATTATTAAGACTGTTATTATAAATATTAAAGAACAACTTAACCTTGAAAGTGTGGCTAAGATCAGGTTTAACACTTTGACTTCGACTACTAAATATTAAGTTCAACATTCAACTCAAATTTAAAGTCAATTGTAGTAAGCTATTTGGAAAATACCAAACATGAACTGGATTGTGATTTCATTTAGCTATGATTAAATATTTTGGAAAATTGAGTTTGCAACTACTGGTCGGTCAGCAGCATAATGAAAATCCCCTCCGTGTACCACTGATGGCGTACGTTGCAGACAAAGTGTTAAATTGAGTTTTGGGTTAGTTTAGGTGGGATACTGTGAGGTGGTGAAGAATGTTTTACACTTCAAAAATAATTTGAGCTAAAAAATAACTCAACTGCCCAAAAGTCACAACTAGTTATCGATAGGAAAAAAGAACACGTCACAGGTACCACGTTTGATTGATATTTAAAGGTGATTCATCAATTGACTGATCATATTTCTAATTGGAATAGAGTAAGATTTTTTGAAAAAAGTTCTTAGGGAGTGCATTTCGCACAAGCTTATTTTTCATTGATTTTAATATAACAGTAACATTACAGCTAACTTTTTCTTGTGCATTCTATTTTATTAGAATAGAATCAGTACATGGCAATATAACTCCTGCTGCTGACTTGAGAAAACTGCAGCTGGAAGCAACAGAACTTCGAGCTGCTCTAACTGAGGCAGAAGCAGCTATACATGGGGAGAGAAGATTGGTCTCAGCTCTTCATCATGAGAACACCTCTCTAAAGGTACTTATAGTCAGGCCTAGCTCCTCGTCCAAGTAGCTTTATCTGTTAACCCATTTATGTCAAAATACTTATAAGGTTTCAACTCTTAGAAGCTTTTTTACATTTTATTTCTTTGCTGGCTTCTTGCTCTTTGCATCATTTTCATTTTGGTCAGGTGAATGGCTTTGGTGCTTGTGTGGTACACAAAAATGATGCTAAACTTTGAAATATGTTGAGCTTTCTGTACTCTTTGGGCTATTAATTTTTTCTAAGTGACCATTAAGGACACCGAACGGTTTTTTCCCATGAAACTTCAAAAACTAATAAAAAATACTTCAGGAGAGAAATAACCTCGGAGGGATTCACAACATGTTTAGAACATTCAAATGGACGTTCAGAACCCTGCAATTTGCCCATTCTTCCCTTCCCTCCCCCCCTCAAAGGGAAATTTCTAAAAAATCTAATTTCTCAGTCAATATTGTACATAGACAATATCATAGTTCTTTGTACATAGTTCTCAGTCAATATTGTACAACTTTTTAGATCAACTCGTGAACCAAATAAAAAAACTAATCGTCTCTATGTACAATATTGACTGAGAAATAAGGTTTTTTAGAAATTTCCTTTTGAGGAGGGGAGGAGGGGGGTTATGAGCAAATTTGAAAAATTTTAGGGCTCTGAACGTCCATTCGAATGTTCTAAACATATTGTGAATCCCTCCGAGCTTATTTCGCTCATGAAGTATTTTTTATTAATTTTTGAAGTTTCATGTGAAAAAACCGTTTGATCCCCTTAATGAGTCATGCAATTTTTGAGGCTTAGATCATTTTACAAATTAATTTCATATTTTGATCAAATGATAACCTTGAATAATTTACATGTAGAATGTGTAGCCTTGGAGATTTGATGTGAAACTGAAATTTTCCTGTATGCTGTATCATTTTTTGATATTTTATCAACTTTGCCTACTGGCTTTTATGACAAAATACTTGGTTTTTACTTTTTTCTTTAGTGTATTTTAGAGAGACAGTTTGCCTCCAAGCTAACTTGGTCAATATCAATCATGTCTCACAGCTACAGTTACTGCAGACATCACAGAGGTTAGCTAGCGTGCAGCTGATCAGTGGGATCAGTGATGAACGCATCATAGCCTTCCAGGGATCTGAAGTCATCAGACAAAAGATGCCTGAAAAGTTGCGTCAGCTGCAGCAGCAGCTATGGTCTACTGCTGATGTTGACATAGCTAGTGGGAAAGGTGTGGTGCTTTTGTACATTTTGATTTTACTATATTTTGTGCTTCCACTCGTTTGAAATTGATAAGCTACAGTTCTTCTGATGAAAGAGGATTGTACAAGCAGTATTGTAGCAGTAAAAATATTGTATTTTGCCAAAAAAATTGTATGACAAATTAACTGCATAATGCTGCAACCTTGAATGACTGCATATTAGTTGAGTCTGTGAGTAGTAGGATTGTTGCATCAGATGCTTGTCCTCCTCAGGGGGATACAACTATTGTATCTATGGGAATTGGCGCTCCCAGGGGGACTATGTGAGGGTCTGAGCTAAAGGTGAGGTAGGCTTCCTTTTTGTTGTAATAAAATAGGTTTTTTTTTGTTACGGACCATCTTTTTTAGGTTTACTGCTGTCCTGTTTTTCAGCTTCCACTACTTTCTTCTTCAACTTTTTTCTTGTTTCATGAACTTCTTTCCTAGCTTACTGTTTCTGTGCACCTTGTGCATAGATTCCGCGTTCCCTCAACTCCATACTAAATGGTGCCTTCCTCTTTCCTCTCTTGGAACATCTTTGTTGTGGTTAAGGGAGGTTAAAACTTTCTTATATAATAATAATAATCTTCAGCTTGTCTCCTTTGGGTAATAAATTATGTTTTATAAATGTTAAATGTGTGTAGTATGGTAAAGATAGCATGAACAGGTTTTTTCTGACCACAAGATATCGAGTGTTTCTTAGTCCACCAGTGGTAATGGAAATTTATTTGGCATAGCCTGTTTTCCTCAATTTGGGCTATCCCTGATAAGCTGAAAATGATCATTTCAGTACATGTTTCAGCGTAAAATAGTCATAACAAGCTGACATAAATGCTTCTGTTCTTTTCAAGAGTTCAGTAGTAATTGCACTGTTACCATATTCTTCAAGAGTTTATGTTTTTATATCCCTATTATTTTGTGTGCAATAATTGTAAATATTATATGGTTTGTTTTGCAGTTAGTCCGGAGCAAGTTCTTGTGCTGCAGAAGGAGTTGCAGAGCCTGCAAGCAAGTGTGGCTCTCTGTGAAAAAGAATGGGCAGAAGAGAGAGTGTGTCTCATGGAAGAGTGGGAATTAAGAGAAAAAGAAAAAGAGCTTGATGATACCCGCTTGAAGGCTTGGGTCAGAAAGGCTGAAGAAAGGTACATCTTTTACAAAGCATGAAATCAGGTACTCTTATTTTTTTATAACTAGTAGTTATGTGTTATGAGTGAATTCTTTAATCTCTGCAATGTTTTGTCCTTTGTCTTTCTACTGAATGGAAAATTTGAGCAATGCAGCTTGTGGCTAGAATCAAGTTTGAGGAATGTTATTTGTGGTCTGCAAAAAGTTTGCCATTAATATAAGAATGATGAAATACGCAATATTTATATTTTTGTATTTGTTTTTCCTGATGCGAGTTTGCATGCATTTGAAATAGTGCCAGTGACCTGATACATTGCTTAAAATTTATTTGATTATTCTTGATATTTAACTCTTAACAACCTGCTTCACTTGCTATACAGGGCCCACTTACGTACTCATATATTCATATCATTTCGATTTTCCATCTCCAATACAGTTTCCTATTATCCTACATGTTCAGCAATTGTTTAAAATGTTCTCATAATCATCTTCACTTTCACCTATCACTCCATTCATGCCTTTCACTACATGTTCTTTACCTTCTTCACCTTCCCATGTTCTTTTCACTTTTGCTTATTCTCCTTATGATTGAGCATGAGGTGATCCATCAGAGCTCAAGTCCTCATTTGAGTCAATTATGAAGTTCTTCCCCCCTCGGAGATACGACTATTGTATCTATAGGAATTGGCACTTGCAGGGAGAAAATGTGTGAGGGCCCAAGCTGAGAGTTAGGTAGGCCTTATTTTTTTTTAATAAGTTTTTTTGTTATGTTAAAGACCACTTTTTTTGGTTCACTGCTGTCTTGTTTTTCAGCACCTACTTCCTTCTTCAACTTACAAGTATATCTTGTTCCTTGAATTTTTTTCTCAACTTACTGTTTCTTTGCCTCTTCTGCATAGATTCTGCGTTCCCTTATCTCCACACTATATGGTGCCTTCCTCCTTCCTTTTTTCAAAATGCCCTTTTTATGCAGTTAGGGAGGCTTACACTAACATATGATATAATAAATAGGAAGTTCTTGCAGCCTCTTGGGTCTTAGATTCTCAGAAATGAAGTGTTTTGCTGTATGATCAGACATTTTTATTTCAGCTGCATTTAGGTTTTCATGCAGCTGTTAAACTGTTTACTATTGTGTTATTCCTGAGTATCTTTAATTGTGGATTTAATATGTAGTCAAAGTAGTTCTCATTAAATGTCCCTAAAAATATAAGGTATTGAGTTCCAAATGAAACTGTACTATTGTATTTATTTCACTTTCAAGTACAAGAAAACAATTCATTTCAGAGTAAAATAAGAAAAAAATATGAAAAACCTTGTGCGATGGGTGCTGTTTTGTTTTAGCGTTGAAGCCCTCATGACTTTATTTCAATTTGCTTATGTGTTTTTGAAGTATAATGCCCCACAAAACTTTTCGAGCATCAAAATTTAAAAATAGAGGTGGAGAGCTGTAGTTATTTTTTTTTAAAATTTGATGAGAAATTCCTGATTAGTGAAATTTTAAGTGAAGAAAGAATGCTTCATCAATTTCTCCAGTGCTATAGCTTTTCATTCTCTCATTGCAGTGTTCTGTTGGTGTCATCATTTGGATGAAACTATGTTAAATATTTTAAACAAGTTTCATGAGTTATGCGACCAAGTTAGCTCTCATTGAATACTTTCAAAGATGAGTGCATTGTGTTGCGTTGTGTCCCTGAGGAAGCATGAGAGTGTCTGGGTGTGCAGACTGGCGGAGTGCCAGCGCGAGTGCCGGGCCGGCGGGGCCCAGTGCGCCAGTCTCACCAAGGAGCTACAGCTGCAGCAGCGCCAGCATCTCAAGGAGAAAACCGCTCTCCTGAAGGCTCTTGCCAAAATAGGAGGACCTGAGCGCCTCAAGACTGAGCTCGAGGTAGTTCTCTTTTCATCATGGTCGTGCTAGTTCTGCCTCTGGAGTGAGGGAAGAAAGTTATTCCTACTGTGCTGGGAAGTATTTCTTACCTTCCTTCAAGACTTACACAGATGGTGTGTGCTTGTGCATACCAAGGGAGTTCTCTTGATTGAGGGAAACGGGGATTTTCGGCCGTTATTTTCTCGTGATCTGCCTCACTGTTTACCGTGGGATTTTTATATTCATGTACGGTTTGAATTTCATTGCAGTGTGTCATAGTGATGCCAGTCATCGTGTAGATTTTTTAGTGAATTTCCATTTTTGGCGTTACTTTTAATATATTAAGCTTTTTGGGTATTTTAATAATATTCTTAGGCTAATTTGATTGCTAATTTTTATTTAAATTTTATTCTATCTTTTAGAGAAGGTGCCCACGTATCGAGCTGAGAAGCATGTTTAATTTCTTCACTATTCCTTGCGTCTTACTCTTTTTCCTTTGTGTTACAAATACGTATGAATTCCCTCCAAATTTCTCTCTTTGAAGTGCTTCAATCTCTGAAGAAAACGGTATATTTCATCGTGTTCCAAGGGAGCAAAAATTAGGCAAGCCTGCTCCTGTTTTCAGTCACTGGACATATCGAGCAGCTGCCTGGATGCGGCTGTGGGGCACGCCAGCGCCACGTGTCAGGCCAGGGAGCTGAAGCTGCTCTCTGTTCAGCTCCAGGTATTAGTCTCACCACAAATTGAAATTCATTGCTCTAAGCTATCTGTCCTTAACACTTTGACTGCTATTGCTTACACTGAAGTTCAATATTCAACTTGAGTTTTAAGTCAATTGTAGTAAACAATTTTTAAAAACAGCAAACATTAACTGGATCTTGCCTTCATTTAGCTTCAATTAAGTATTTATGAATATTGAGTTTGTGACACCTGGTTGGTCAGCAGCATTATGAAAATCCCTCTGTAGCCACCGGTGGCTCACGTTGCGGTCATAGTGTTGAAGACTAACAAAAGCAGACTGCCCTGATTTAATGATATTTTTAATTTCAATGTTATGTTTCAGCTCATACGACAAACTTAATGGTTGATAATTTGTGAGCATCATTTTTGAATATAAAGAAACTCTGTGTGTACAGCGCGAGTTGTCAGAGTGTGAAGCAGCGCTGGCAGCAACACAGCGTCGCTGCGATGCCTTTGAGAGAGAGGCCTGCTACCTCAGAGATGCGCGACAAGAGGCTATTGCTAAACTCAAGGTGTGTGGTCACTAACGAGGAATGTGTTCTTCTTGCTAGCCTTGTATTTGCTGCTAATTCATGCCGCGATATCCAGATAGTGCTGTCAGATGCTGTGGGAAAATGTAGCTATGTAACAATTTAAACACAATTGTTTTGTCTCTCCCCTCAGGAGGATACAACTATTGTATCTATGGGAATTAGCGCTCCCAGGGGGAAAATGTGAGGGCCCGAGCTGAGAGTTAGGTAGGCCTTCTTTCTGTTGAAATAAAATGTTTTTCGTTATGTTAAGGACCAACTTTTTTCGGTTCACTACTGTCCTGTTTTTCAGCACCTCTGACTTTCTTCTTCAACTTTGATCTTATTTCATGAACTTCTTTCCCATCTTACTGTTTCTATGCCCTTTCTGCATAGATTCCTCATTTTCTCATCTCCATACTAAATGGTGCCTTCCTCCTTCCTCTCTTCGATACGCTCTATTTTTGTAGCGGTTAGGGAGGCTTAAACTAACTTATAATCTAATCTAATCTGTTTCGTCTCCTCAGGAGAATACAACTATTGTCTCCTTGTGAATTAGCATTCCCAAGAGGAAAATGTGAGGTCCCGTGCTGAGGGTTAGGTAGGCCTTCTTGTTGTTGAAATAACATGCTTTTTGTTATGTTAGGGACCACCTTTTTTCGGCTCACTGCTGACCTGTCTTTCAGTACCTACTACTTTCTTCTTCAACTTTTATCTCATTTCATAGACTTCTTTCTCAACTTATGTTTACATGCCCCTTCTGCATGGTTTTCACGTTCCCTTATTTCCATACTAAATGAGCCTTCCTCTTTGGAACGCTTATTTTGGCAGTTAGGGAGGCTCAAACAGCATCTAATATAATCAGTTGTTTCATTGGTGTAGAAGCAGCAGAGGAGCGCTTCAGCCATGCAGGACACGCTAGAGGAGCGGCACCACAAAGAGCTGCAGCGCTTCAAGACCGAGGTGCAAGGCCTCGGTGCGGACCTGCGCAACCTGCAGGCTGACCTCAAGCGCCTCGTGCTCATGCTCTATAAGGTGTGTGCGTGGGAAATTTACGAATTCAGGTCTATTATATTAGGTACTTGGGTTTTGTTGGAGAATGTGTTGGCTGATGGGATTTGTTGTTAGAAAGGTTGATAGGTGGAAATGATCATGTGAATTTTTATGAAATGAATATTTTGAAATGTTGGAGAACAATTAGTAGGCTCCAGGCTTTTTTATGGTATTGAAGCTCCTCAAGAAAAAGCACATCGTGCTGTTTTATTGAGTATTGGTACCAATGTTGGACAACAATACAAGAATGTTATTGTTAATTTGTAGAATAAGCTGTATGCTTAGCGCATCTAAGGTGACTGGATGTAAAAGCAAGAATTGGGAAAGTGCTTCAGGTAATTAGTTTGGTTTTTGCGACGCTCTTAGAATGCTTGAAAAAAGACTGACACAGATTGATAGATTAAGGAATACATTGCGACCATTTTTTCAGCTCGGCTCTTTGAATACTTGAGGGAAGACTGACATAAATTGATAGATTAAGGAGGATATTGCGCTCATTTGTTGA
This sequence comes from Morinoia aosen, assembly GCA_030386875.1. Taxonomy (NCBI): domain Eukaryota; kingdom Metazoa; phylum Arthropoda; class Malacostraca; order Amphipoda; family Talitridae; genus Morinoia; species Morinoia aosen. The sequence goes on along the minus strand of CM059567.1, from coordinate 73,321,224 downwards.
GCTCGGGTAGTGGTATGATGACACTTGGGCTGTGCAGCTGACCATGTGGCAGAGCGACTCGTGCCCTCCAAACACAGCTCCACCGTCGCCTCCGGCCTGGCTTGAGGGACCTCGAGCCGTCACCTCCCTCGCTCGCACCCTCCAGGCTGCCATCGACGCCGCGAGGGCCAGGCTCGCTGGCGTCAGGAAGCTGGCGGCTGGCGCTGTCTAGCTGCACCTTCTTCCCATTTGAAATTTTCGTTTTACTGTACCGCGGTTGTTGCACAGTTTGCTCTCTGGTGAAATTTATTTGTTGCATGATTACTTTTACGAAGGGGTCAGGGTTGGAAATTGGACAAAGTTTTTTTGTCTCTAACCAAATTTCTGCTTGAGCAAAACTATAAATCAGCGGTGGGATTGTCGCGTGAGGTCTTCAACTTGATAAAGCCAGCAATGTGAGAGCCAGATGCTACTCGGAGCGTCAAGTGACATTTTGCTTCAGGGCTCGCAACAGGCGATAACCGAGCCACCTTGTAACACAAGGAACTGAAAATTTTTCATTAAATTCTGTTCTATTTTATTGCTCATGCTTTTTAATTGTTCATCGTTCCTCAGAAACGAAACGTCTTGGCTAGAGAATGTCTTTGCATGTGCGTCGGAAAAAGCTTTGACTAGTGACGCGGACTCTTCTCACTAGAACCAGTCAGCATTTGTCGAGGTCAGTTGATGGTTTATGTACGAATAATAACCTATTCATCCCGGTGAGCGAATGGTATTTAATGCAACTGGCTTCCATCTTGCTTCTTTTAATAGTTCTTGTCTGGTTTCGCTATCTCTTAAGTTTCTTAAGGTGTTCACTGCAACTGCAAAGACTCATTAGCTTCAAGGTATAAAATTGTATCCAATTCTGTCTGTTTTATTCGAATGTGACGTACGGCGATAGGCCATCTCTGAAACGAAGCATGAACAACTTGGTATTTTGTACGCTGCTGCTCTCAAGCATACGTACACTGAATGGCTGTGAGCGGAAATAATGTGTGTGCCTTTGTAATCTCAATTAATTCTTGAGGTAGCCGTTAAATTATATCCTGAAGAACTGTTTCTATCTGAATTGTCATGAGGTCAGAAACGAAGTTGATGGATAAAATGTTGAGTGAAGATAAACAATTCCTTTAGAGTAGAAATATTTGTTGTTTGTCACTCTTCATATATTGATGGGAGTGAAAAGATTGAGTTTCTTCGTCGCCATTCCTTTAAAACTGGCATTTTGCAGAGATATTCATTGCTCTCAAGACAGAATGATTGGCGTGCGTGGTCTGGGGTTGGTTTTAGTGCAGATGTCTCATAAGTTATGCCTTTCTTTTCTAATCTCGGAAGGACACGTGCAATGGAACGCTGTGTACTAATTTTTCTATCCCATTACTGCTTCACATCTTATTTTTCATTTCGCAGAGACTTTCATTAATTGGGTCGAAGCTCTCAGAGTGTAAAAAAGGATGTCTTATTCCAATCAAGCCTGATGTGTATCATCTTGCACATCGGTTTTCAAATGCCTGATAACCAACACCAGGATGCAATGACGGTTATCCCCGAACGCTTCAGCTCCCCTGGGAGGGATATCCCCTAATAAATCGTTAGATCCTGAGTAGCTTTCTGTTCTATAAGTATTACTTTGTAGAGTAGTCAATTCATTAGCAGTGTGGATATTTTACTTGTATTTACTTGCGTAAATGTTATTTCTAAGATTTTCGTTGACTGTATTAAAAAAAAGTACAAAAATTAAATAAAGTTCGTAAGAAACTTTAGTTGTACATTATGAAGTGCTTGTGTTTTTATTCCCCTTTATTCATCATTAAGGAATATATGTACTAGTTTGAAATTCTTACCACTTACATATTTAGAGGAGCAGTAAGCGTCGCACCTCTTCGGATCGACACGAGGTGATGTGGTGTGATAGAAACCAGGGGAAGGAAGAGAGGTATAGAAATCAGTCAATTACAGTCTTGTCATGGTACGGAAATGGATAAACGAGCTTAGTAGCTCTCTACAGAAGTGATCAGAAGTAGGTTTCCAAGAGGTAGATTATGGTTTGAGTGAATTCATTCAAAAGGCGCTGAGTGACATTTTTGATCAGATTTTAATGTTTGTGTAAAAAGATTGTTCTTCAAGTAGATTACAACTTACCCTGTAAGTTTGTACACAGTTGTGAGGAAGATTCTTCGCTCATCTAGGCAGCTCCATAAAGTAAAGGATGGGTGCTGAGGTAGCGACTAGGTAGGCAAAAAAAGAATAGTTTATTGAGGAAAATGTCACCCCGAAGTACAACTTATTAGCTTTTAATTTCTCAACTGTAAAGGTCTTCAAATTTTATTAGGAAAGAAAGTCATACCGCAAATAAGTATGCTAATATCTATAACGGAGGTCGAATCAATTGAGGGCAAAAACTGGAAATGTGAGCTGCGAGGTCCCACTTGGGAAGCGTAGCGCTCGTCTTCTGCCATCTGTTATGGCGAAGATGTCAGTTGTTTCATTTCGATGGATGCGCTAAAGGAATAGAAGTACACGCACTAAAGTAGTACAATTAAAATATATATGGGATCAATTTTACGATTTCGTCACAGGAAACAGTGAATTTACAAGAAATTGAAATTTATACACGTAATTTTGGTTCACGATGCATATAGACAAAAAAAATACGTTCAATAATATTGAAGAATGGGCTTAAATGCTTAGGAAATAAATAACTGGAAATGAATTATGAAATTGGATACTATCATAAATAAATTTATTTTTATTTTGTGAAGTATGCGGACAAAAGAAGAGAATTCAACAATATTTGAGAATACGCTAAAATAATAAAAAAATTCAATACTGGCTGTTAAGTTTCATATTTTTGTGCTCTTCAGTGTAAGATTAACGAAACTTCTCTCACTTATGATTATTACGCCTCATGACAGCAGATGCATAGGTAACGATTTGTTAGGTCAAATCATTAGTAATAAATGACCATGAAGAACGAACCATAAGTAAAACATTTCGAGGATAAAAAGAAACGGAAATGCGATTTGTTGCATGATCGTTATCACAGATTAAGCTAATAATCCAATTCAGCTCGAAATTATTTAGGTTTCTTTTTCTTCCATTTTTGTAGCGCTTGAAATATTTCCCAGTATATTAGTTTTGGCACCGTTCCTGTAATCACGATACTCGACACTAGAAAGTCATAATTTGTGATGTAAAACTGTTAGCCTCTACAAAGACTCGTCTGTCCACGAGCTTGGGTGAGACCGGAAAAAATCGATGAAAATTCCCATTATTTTAGTTTTTTCTACTTCTTCAAAAACCTGATTAAAAGGTATGAAAAACTGCACACTGTTTCTATGATAAAAGCATGAGCAATGAATGGAAATATTTGATTGAAAAGTATGGTGCAATGCAAAATAAGCAATTGTGTTCATCACCTGGAAAACAACGATGTACAGAGCTGATTTTTTATTTTTCTAGCAAATGATTTTGACGAAACAAAATGCTCTGCAGGAGACAGACACGATTTCTATAGAGGTATTATTTTTAAACGATGGAGAGAAACTTAAACAGACCTGATCCGTCAGTCTACCTTGAAAATTTATCCTTCATAAAGCCAATCACCACAGAATAGGCAATACTCGTTACAGGAAGCTATTGTTAGCCAGCTAGCCTGCGAAATTCAACTATACTAATTGCTTTCCCTTATTTTATCTTCAGTGTGGGAATGCAGCTTACCGAACTGCCAGCCCAGGACTCTTGAGCTCCGAAACAAAACGAGACCATGTAGCGCCAGTCTTAAGGTACGTTTCATTTCAATTGCATTCTTTCTTCGTCTTCTTTTTAAATTCCTGTGGTCACTGTGACCGAGTGGTTAAGAGCGCGCGCCCTCTAGGGAAGGTGTCGGCAGTTCGAATCCCGGCGGTACCGCCCGGTGTTTCTCTCCGTTGGGAAAAGGGAGAACTTAGCCATAATTCCTCACTACACCCAGGTTTCGGAAATGAGTACCGGCTTGTCCGGGGGTAACCGCTATTGCGTCCTGATGTTAATTATAAGACATTTGAAAAACCAATGTACAAGATGATATGTATCAGGCTTAATAAGGATAAAACATCCTGTATTATTTATTCTCTTTTTTGATAGGTGTTGCTTCTATTGAAGCGTTTTCTATTTGGCTACTGATCTTAAAAACCTCAACGAATTCCCGTTACAGGGAAACTTATAATCATTTGGTGAGTAGATTTTAGTGCTTGGAATGTGAGGTCTTTATTAACTACCAAAAATAAAACGTTGAATTCATTGATAGTGGTAATATTAGCTCCTAACTCAGATAGTTACTTGATTTCTCAACATCTGCAATTTATGTCATTTTGAAGTGATGCGTCAATTACTCTGATTGATCCAGTATCTAATTAGTTTACTGTCCTTTCCACGGCGCGATGACGATGACTTTCCACGAATTAGTCTAAGTGCGAGAGCGACTCGAGCTCAAATCAAGAAGAGATACAGTCGCTTGGTCAGGCAGCTAGGAAAAGAAAAAGACTTGTAGAAGAAATTGTAGGGCAAATTTTTCTACTCAACGAGGCAGCTCTGTACCCTTTCACCCCTAAGGTTAATAAATTGAAAACCCCTAGCTTTCTACGCAATTGTAATATTGGTGCTTTGGTAAAAAATTAATGTTTTTGGAAGAGGCTGTTTCTCCGTACTTTCGATCTTTTTTCCAAGCATGGCTATTTAGCGACTCGGTGTACCTGTTCCATTACTCACAGCTTTTTGAAACAGCACGGTCGTTTCAGTCGTCATCTTCTCAACAAAGGGTCCACGTTAACCTTCACCCTCACGCACACTCACACGCCAAGGACGCACAACGCTGTCATCAATTATCGCACTTCCGATCATCCGAAGTTTTCTTCTCCTGACTCTATCTGATCAGCCATTATGGTGCGGAGTGCTCGTAGTGATGCCGTTCCTATGATCACTCTGCGGGAATTGGCTACGAGAACTTCTGTTGAGACATGCCAAGTAGGATCTGAAATACTAACACGGATTGTGGTTAGCACGAGGGTTAATTGTTTTTAGGCCTCGCTCATAACGAAATTTTGGAATCTAGTCGTAGATGATACAATGGTTTTACAGAAAGGTCATGGTAAAATTATGAAGCAAAGTTAAAAAGTTCGGATGTTGTCGCTTGAACAGCCTCGGGTAGAAGACAGGCTTCATTCTCATGATCTAGCCTTGCTAACTGCAGCAACATAACTCCATCAGCTAATGTAACATGACTGCTGCAGCACAGCTAATATATTTTACATATTTGCTGTCAGGCTTCTGTAACACAGCTGCTGCAGGACAGATATAGAAATATTGTTGCCTTGTGTCCTAATTGAGCTGTTTTACAGAGCCGGGCTTGCTACTTCTTTAATTATGATCAGCAGAATTATCCAGACAATAAATCACTCATCCAAGCAAAACAGGCAATTTTTGAGACTCTTGTAACGTCTTGCGTGTTAGATAGTATTAGAAATACGTCAAATAAATGCATTTCAAAACAACCATCATACAATACAGAGTCAAATTCTCCCACCCGGGCAACTCATTCTGGTACTGAGTCCATTAAATTATTTATAATTAAATAATCACTTGCCTTTTAAAATTTTCAAGAGATTTGAGCTGCCGTAGTATTCTAGGGTCTGAAATAACCAAGTTGATATCATAACATTTGACTTTCAATTTTATCCCCCTCACGTAAATAAAGAGTTTGGCCTCGGACTAAATTTTTCTTTACTTTCTTCTACAGTTCTTGGATTTTTGCAGTTGGTTTAATTTCAGTTTTTTAACCGAGCATTAGCTTTTCGTAAGTTAATGAACCTCTTCCCGCCTAAATTCAAAAGAATATGTGAAAACTGGAAAAAGTATCATTTACAAATGTAAGTATCAGGTAATCTAAGGAGGCTGAACAAATTTGAAATATGAAACATCAATAAACCCGATCTTATGTATTCAAGGTTAATGATACGGAAGAAATTGAAAAATTATAACATCGATAAACCCAATCTAATATATTGAAGGATATGGATGCTGAACAAATAAAAGATCAATAAATTCGATCTTATGTATTCAAGACTTTTCACGACCAATTATAAACTTGCCTAGATGAATTAAATGAAAGGAGAAGTGATCTTCATGCGAGATTCTTCCTGCTTGTTTTTTTTTGAGCTCTATTGTCATACATTCCCCCTCGCGGCACCGCCTGACAGCTAAGCTAAGAAAGTGGTGCATTATAAGAGCCGTGGTTTATCAATTCTTCATAAGCTGTATTTTTTATACAAGTTTGAGATTTATCCATAATAGCTCACGTTTTGAGCTCTACGGTCCGGTGAAAGGAGCGTCATGAAGGCTCCAGGTGCTGCCTGACGACCAACGCTGCTTGGGGCAATTTTCCAGCGCTTGGGGCAACACAAGCGTTTCAGTTCACTTTCAATTTTTATTTACAGTTTTATCTGTCGCTCTAAACTCCTGGTGTCTTTTCATCGTTGAATATGCGAACACGTTTCTTGAAGTTCTAGTATTATTATTTTAAGAGGGCAGTGAGAAACTGAAAGTAAATCTACAATAATGGTAGAACATCATAAGCTGATCTGGTGTAACATTACGACCGTTGTTTGACGCCACAAGTTATAACCGAAGCGCAGCTATAACCAATGATTTATATGAAGCATGGTCGAACTGTGCGTATCAAAATATATTTATATACCAGAATTTTGCAACTACTGGAGATCGTCAACGTGTGTTAAGATTTTTGATTGAATTTTATGCCTACTTCACATTATTCGACCAATCGTCTAGCCATTAGCAAAAATTTCAAGTATTTTCATGAGAAAGGTTGTCTTTCTCAGAGCGCACTCATTTTGCCTCATTGAATAGATTAACTTAGCACTCAGCTGCAGCTCAGTAAAGCGAAACTTAGCTCAATATTTCATTTCTACTTACGTAAATACGTGGTTGAGAGACGGTTTCCTAGCAGAGAAGTTGAGTGAAGTTCCAGGTCTCTAAATGCTCTGGCAAATCGCTGAGGCTCGCGCTATTTTGTTCCTCCTGTATCGGACGCTGGGATGCAGCAACCGGAGTGGGGGAGGATGTGTACGTAGATCCTCTCTCCTGTAATTCAATACCCACGTTCTCTTGAAAAGAATGTTTTCGCATTTCATATTACCAGGAGGCATTTTGCTTCGAGTGCCCGTAGATAAAGTTAATACAAATTTATGATCAAAGTGCTTTAAGATCTACTTTGTAAATAGATGAATTTAAGAGCTTCTGTATTTTAGCTCTGTATTTGTCTTAGGTTCCTATTTACTGGAAGCAGGGCAAATCGGGCGGATAAAGAAAAAGGAAACTCGAAATTTTAATTTCAGAAGACAAAAATGATGAAAAAATTACATTGTTTTGAGACATACATAGATTTCCAAAAACTATGATTTTTGTTCATACCTCTGTTTTTTTAGAGGAACGTTTCTGCGAGAATTATTTCTCTCTAACTTTTCGGCTGCTGCACTGATGCGCCGTAGGCTGCCGTGAGTGCGCTGCAGGGCGTGCGGGTGGAGCGGCTCGGGTTAGATGTAATTTGTGCCACCTGCTTCATATAACGGAATTCTTCTGCCTTTTAAAACAAGGTTTCCCGTCACCGCACATTAGCTTTTCGTATGATATTACCTGCAACTAACCAGTGAATGTTAAATGAAATGTGTGGTCTCATTTTCATCACATTCAGGAAAATGAAAGAAAAATAGTTATTGCGTTGCTAGTCTTAGCAAGAAATTAAATTGAACAATAATAAGAATAGGTAATCGAACAACTATGTTGATGCTAACAGTACATGATTTCTATTATTTTGTTGCCATAAAGATAGAACGTTATCGTTCAGTTATGTGAAAATCTCTTGCTTTGTTTAGTCTTTGAAGCTGCCGCTTTTACCGATTGTAAAAATTCCTGTTTCAATTATGACTTAGCTGCTGTAGCAACCATTGTATTTACGTGTCCAATTTCCACCAGGTTAACAGTTTTATACAGAATTCCTAATGGCTGAACCCTACCGGAGAAGCAAACTTCCGTTAAGCAGTCGAACGACAATAAATTTGAAGTTACGTGATTTTTTCCCTTTTCTGCTCTCGCAGCATTTTTGTCGGCACCTCACGACCTACTGCCTGTGTGGCCCCTCCAAACCCACGGCAGCTCAGCAAACGGCTGCGATGCAATGGAGTGCTCGAGAACAAGTCTGGATGTTCAAACAATTCAGCAAGCAACGTAAACTTTTCTAAGTCAACGTGACAATGCTATGTGCTGTTAATCTTTGGAAAAAATCATAAAATTCAAGATTTTTCCAAATTTAATTCAAGCGTTAAGTCATGCTGATGAGTTGCCAGATACTGAGATTCTCTGCATGATTGCCAGATGCTAAATTGCTCCCAAAAGTTGCCACTTGCCAAATGTGAGTTGCTCTGTAGGATGGCTATAGATGCTGCGTTACTTTGCAGGGGGGCCAGATGCTAAGTTACTCTGCAGGGATCACATGCTGAGTTACTCTGCAGGGTTAACACAAGCTGAGTTTCTCTGCTACAGGATTTACAGATGTTAAGTTGATTGCCAGATGATTGCCAGATGTTAAAGGGTGCCACTTGTCAAATCTGAGGTGCTCTGCAGGATTATCAGGCGCTAAGTTACTGTGCAGGGTTGCCGCTCGCCAAATACTGAGCTACCGTGCAGTTATCAGATGAAGTTACTCTCCAACGATGCCGCTTGCTAGATTTAAGCTGCTCTTCAGGATTGTCAGACGCCGAGTTGCTCTATAGGGTTGCCATTTGCCTGATCATGGTTGGCATATTTTGATTAGGGAAATTAAAAATTTCTAGTCAAAAAGTTCAAACTGGAAAATGTTGGCAAAAAAACACGCAGCATTGCTACGTTGAAATGGGAAGGCTTTTTCTGCAAACGACGCAAAATGTTTGCAGATTGTACTCATGGCTTTCACTAAGTTGCAGTGTCGAAGAGAAATATTCCTAGTCCTCCAAATTAGCCTTGTGCCTCAGCTTTGTGAGGCCCGCAGAAAACAAGAGTGAGAGTCCTCGCTAGCTTCGCCAGCAGCCACCTCAATCTCTCAACGCACGCAACATGAATTTCGGTGCACTTCTTTTTTCCTCTCTTAGGACGTAGCGAAGGTTTCTTTACTAGGCACACACACACAGAAAAGAGAGTCCTTGAAATTTCCCGCTGACATTTCCCTCAATTGAGCACGTGACAGCCAGCAGTCGGGTCAACATAGACTTGGAGAGACCGACGTTAAGAAATCGTCAATGTTTGTAGAATTGATCTGCGCTAAACAAATCTGGCCGCCGAGCTCGCGGTCTGCAGTGGCACCGAGAGGGAGAGGGCAGCGGGTCAGGCGTGCCGAGAGGATGCGGAGGTCGAGTATATAAGCGGTGCCAACCTGGAGTGCCCGGTCAGTGTCACGCAGGCGCGGTGTAGGTAACGTGTGTTGTTGGGACGGAGCATGTTAGTCCTTGACTAGACGGTTCAACTTTATTTCAGCACTAGGCTGTATTTGTAACTCTTGATCCATAATATTAAATCCATTCGTATTCATTTAGATGTAGTGAGTAAGAGTAATTCTGAAATTTTAATCCCTTCATTACCTTGAATCAGAACCAACATTTTGATTGGGTATGAAAAATGCATAGAATATGATTCTTCCTTCACGCTAGCATGTTTGGGTAAAATCCGAGAAAAAAGTATTTGTTTTAGTTTACCTCACCAGTTCACTTCACTTGGCGACTCCATGCATTAGGCTTGATTTAAAAAAGACCATAGAAAAAAGTTACTCTGTTATAATATGTCTGGCGCTATACCACTATTTTTCCTTTAATGTATATTTTACCGCACTCTGAAACTCCAATGACTAATTCAGTTCAACATTTAGCGTGGAAATGCATTACGAACGAGGATCACATAAAAATACTAATCTTAGGTAAACGTTTCATATTAGGAGTCCTTGACACTTGACTACCATTTCAATTTTACTTTCGGCTTTCAAACACAATTTTAGCTTACGCTTCATTTCTTTCTAAAAGCACTTGCTTTGTTTGACGTCATTGCAACATTCGAACAAGTATTGCTAAGACATTTGAAGAAATTTACGTTGATTATGGCGAAATACGTCGGAAAGAAATACGACACAAATGCATGTATGTATTCCCTTGACACGAGTGGAAATTATTACATGCTGAAACTGGAACTTTGTTTATGCTGCTAAATTTGATTTTATACCTTCGCCTTCCAGATTGAACAACGACACAGTTTGATGCTAGTTCTCTAAACGAATGCTGGAAGCCTCCGGCTGTACTCATGTTTTAAATTTTGTTTGTTTGAAGAGACGTACCTGCATTCCGCTGGAATCAGTTCGCTCATCTTATATCGAAGTTTTCCAGTATCTTTAAATTAACTCATAAATCGATAGGTGAACTACTGGAAATTCCGATTTTTTTTCGCAGTCGAGCGAGCCCAAGATCGTCTTGGAGTTACCGAAGTTTTGAAAACGACGAAAAAAAGCAGTCTCTGCTTTACGAATGCCTATCCGGCAGCTGACTGATCTGTAAGGATTTTTGACGAACCACAATGAGACGCGTCTGTTTCTCTTTTGAAATGTTGTTCTTACTTACGGTGATTTTATCCGTGAAATCTGTGATGCCGGAACTGGCATCCGCGGTGCTGCCTCCCGTACCGCCTGCGGTCGAAGCCAACGCGGAGCACGCGAAAATTGGCGAGTTCGTGAAGCTGTGGAAGGAAGCCCTCGAAATCGACGGACAAGATCCTGGTCCTGCAGTGCGACTGAATTTTGGTGAGTGTCATGGCTTACTTTTTATTTACATTATATTACAGACTGCTTATGATAGTGGCATTCCAAGCTTGAATTTGATATCAATTTTTGAAAACAATTTTTGATACCGTCAGGAGTACAAGAATGAAGCCCAGACGAAACATTTCCAGAATGTAGAAACTTAATTGCATCACTCTAAAAAATGTGCAAATTCTTCTGAACATGTTTTTTTTTAACGAATTTAAACTATGAATAAACGTTGAATTAGTCCGTAAATAAAGTTAAGAGACAGGAAGAAAAATGATAAAGTATTGATATTTCTTTTCTACGTAATAATTTTTCATTCTGGATGTTTATATTCAAAATTTGTGGGTAACATCCAAGCCTGGTCTTCAAACGACGGACTGAACGTTTTTTGTAGGGTCATGGTATGCAACTTATTTTTCTTAAAATTTTTTCGTACTAGTAGAATATTTGAGAAAACAAAAGAAAAAGATTATTTCCAATGAATTTACATCAAATCAGTTTCAACGTTGGTTTTCAATCATTCCTAACATAGAGGTCCTTAATTAGCACTGAAACCGTATAGCTATAGGTATTATAATATCTATCTCAATAGCAGAATACGAGTAGAATGCTGAAGGGAAAACTTAAAAGTATTCTCTTCGTTTGCTTATGCTATGTTTAGAAGTTTTTACATATTGCTCAAAAAATGAATACAGTGAACTGTTAAGATCGCCTTGGGGAGCATCATCTATTTACATCCATCGACACATGAGCTTAGCGAATGTGCGATAACAACCAGTGTTGCAGAAGTATGTAGAGGGGATATAATAATGTACATTGTTCATATAAATTAATGGAGTTAACTGACGGCATTGATTTGAAATTGAATTTGTAGTAATTATTTACCGTCAGAGGGTTTTTTTCGTAAAAATTCACGAGAATGCATTTGTACATGAATGTTGGTAGAGTTGAGTGACAAAAATTACGAACAGAGCACTTAAAGTTAAGTGAGATACAGAAACGTTCAAACTTTAAAAATCGGGGTTATAAGTAAATATCGCATTTCGTCTTACGTTTTAGATTTCCCACTCATTAATATTACTAATGGTAACGCGGTTAGCGTATGGTAAATATAAATGTATCAGTTTCAGGCTCCAGTTTTCAATGCTGTAGCAGCAATCCTATTGCCATGCTGACCGACTTAGGAAATGCAGAAAACCGTTCACTGACTGGACGTTAACTGCAATCAGCTGATCGTCCTTATCGTCCTTATCGTCTCACCATACAGTAAGCAGTAATGAACATCAGGCTGTGTACGAGCGTATAATGAAAAGATTACAATGTAGCTCCACAGCTGAGCTTTAGAAACAAGAGAACTGGAAATCCTCCCCGCATAACTAGCTCCTGTCACAAAACGGTTACAACTTCATTTAGCCTGAAATCGCCAGCGCAAACGGCGCTTTTGTATGATCAGCTCATTGAAATTGATCTAATCAACAAAAAGAGTAGATTTGCACTAAGTGAAACTGTCAAGTACGTGTGGGTTAAATTTACGTTTTCGCTGACCATAGCCATATCTATGCTATGACTAGCGTAACTTGGTTTTGGTCATATTTTAACAGTAGAATGCAGGAGGAAAGCCGCACCACGTGTTCGCAATATCTCAGCTTTTGGCTTTATTTAAATCAAACCTCTAAACATCATCTAATTAACGTTCAAGCAGATGTCACCCCAAAGCTTATTTATGACTTTCAGTTGCATGAACTTAAGTGTAACTTAGAATTAATCAGAGAAAATACTATTTCAAACCTGAACAAAACATGAAATGTGTTTCCATTTTAGTAAAAAAATCACTTCTGGAGAGACAACTTAGAACACCGCTCAAGTCGGTATCTTATCTACGGTAGCACAACCCTCGCAATACTCGAACATAGCGTCAGGTTTGCTCATACGCACGAAACACAGCTGAGGCGGACCGCGCTGATGAGCTCCGCACGTTGATAATTTGCGGACGCCGCCGCCCGTCCGTCGATGTCGCGATCCCTCACCGTGACGCAACGTACGCGGGCCTCTCTGTCGAATGCGCGACCTTCAATCGTCCGGCCATACGAGCCCAGGGAACATTCCAGCATCAGTAGAATGATGCCCGTATTTTTTTATTGAATTATGAGTAGTGGATTTTGAAAACAATAGAACGCCCAAATTACATAAAGGAACCTTGAATGATCCACCGTTAACTTGTTTACGACAGTTTTTTGTTGTTTTGATTGACTTGAGCTATGCTATTATCTCGAAAGCTGAGCGAAGCTTCTAATCTTGGAAATGAAATGAGCCTTGATTGCAGTATTTGCATTTTCTGCACAAATGATTTTCGACCCCATCACAATGATGAGCCACGAACGAACGACTGACTCTACATCTGTCTTTTAAGATTCGATGTTGGTGTCCATAGTGTTTCTGTTGCTGAGCGTTTTGATACTTCTATTGTGAATTATGACGTGCGCCATAGGGCATTTATACAATCATGACACGCATTCATGTTACACCTAAACTATACTTGAGCTGAGAAAAATATATCCCAGGTTTTCAGGGAAATTCTGAATCTTCTATTTCAATTGTAATAATTGCAATGCAATCTGTGGTGCCGCGTTTTGTCCAACCTGATGCATCACAGATACGCAATCACTTTTTCTTTTAATTTAGCTACGAAGGATTTACGTGTTCTTTCGATGGCACAAAAACATTGGCTTGCAATAACTGCTACATTAGAGCACTGCCACTCGCGTACACAGGACTGTACACAGTAGTACGCTGCCTATTCTGACAACCATGTGGGCGTAGACGCACGATGCCAGAGAGTTCGGCTATGTTTGAGTTCCGGTTGAGCAGACCTCACACGAGAGACAGGTAATAGAAACGATTATGCCCGGTGAACTTTGCGTAGCGACAAGACTTCCTAGTCAATAGAACTTTGGTGGTAATATACTCTTTTCTTTTCAAACACCATTTCTTCTGTATGGAGGAAAAAGATTAGGGTATATTATTTTGTTATGTTTTGCTATGTTTAAATGCAGAGAAATTGATGGATGCGATGAAGATGCATTTTCGGTGGCAGATTTCATTTTAATTTTTATTCTAACTTGGTTATCACACAGACAAGTATGCGGCACCCACCTGGATTGAGTTCTCAACCCAGGTGAGGTTTATTAAAAAAATAACTTTGAATGCTGGTGATTTCTCAACCATAGAGCTCGTTTCCTTTTTGTGTTCATTTGCCAGTCGATATATTTTATTCTTACGCCACCATAATTAGCGTTTTTGTACAAAATCTCTTCAATGATGATCAGAACAGCAGTAGAATTTGTACCATTTTTTAGTTTTAACTAACTTCTTTATACAAAACAGTTCATCGCTTTTTAGTTTGTCTTCTCAAAATCGGCAGAGCTTTCTTGTAGTTACGAGTTTAGCTCATGCATCTTTCCGTGGAATAAGAAAGATTTTTACGGTGTTTTTAAGTACCTTCTTTATGTACCATAATATCTTTATTCAAGATCGAGCATGTTAATGGGGCGTTACAGGATCTAGAGCTACACTTTCGCGCTCTAATGGTATGCTGCAGCGTCTTGATCACGACGATCAAAACCTAAACCCTTGCGCCAGTTACGCGCCGCTTGTGAATAGTTGGCAAGTTATCAAGGAAAATACTTTTGCATTTTCCTGTCCCCCTCCCAGAAAAATAAACATACAGAAAGATATATAGATATTGGTTACTTAAGTAAAGGCTACACCGTTTTCTAGCCTTTGAGACCTTGCTATTGCACAGAAGCACAAGACCTACTCGTTTCTTCCTAGCTTTCAAGAATAAATAATTCAACGAGCATATTTCTTTACACAAATATTCGTAGTTTTTGCAGTGCTTTCGTACTCTGACATTTTCCCCTTGGCTAGAGTGACAGCCTTTCAAGGGGATAGCATTACTAAAGGAGAGACGAACACTCCGCTAGATTTTTATTCCTCATAAAGGACTCAAGCACGCTCGGATGGGCCAACCGGACTCTCATTGCACTGAGATAATAAACACGCAAGCCTGTGTGTGTGTAGTGAGGTAACTTCAAATAAGCTTTTTATCGCCTCGAAGAAGATAATCTTGCATCTACAGACCGTTAAAGGCCAGAATGCAAATAACGAGTTGGCTATGCCATTTTTCTTTTCGTGTAGTGCTTGCTTATATAGTGCACTTCAGTGTCTTGGTTCGCACGGTCGTTAAAAATTAGTGCATAGCTAATTTCCTCTCAGCAGTAATCACGATTTCTGTCTTGATTTCATAATCGGGAAAGACCCGGGCAGTCTTGTTTCCCTGAGTGAAAGGCATGGCACCAATAAGGGGCTTACGAGAGCGGCAAGCGACCCAAGTGCCCCCGCCATCTCGCTTTCCTGCACCGCGCTGCAGCTCGGGACGGCGTGGCGTACAGCATTCGTGACGGTTCACGGTTTTAGCTGCGACTTACTCGTGAACTTCACTTATTTTCCGTAAGATTTATCTATGAATAAAATAGATGGTCGGAGACAGCGTGCCTTGCGATCGCGTGGGAATAAATAGTAAAGTTAATGACTTGCTCTTCCAGGTATATACTTAAAAAATTTATTCCTGAAAAATATTGACTAACCCCTTTCTAGTCTGTATGTTGTGGGAGCGAACTGCATTATTCTAAAGTTTTGGGTGCGGCGATTTAGATATTTCATATAATCAAAAAATAACGAAAACGGAGTTACACTGAACATGTGCTCGAATTGATTCATAGATATGAAGATAACTGATGAGATGGATTTCAAATGAAATAACCTGTAGGAACTCAAAATACTTTTTTCGGTGTAAGAACCTGACACGTAGCCGATTTCATTCAAATTTACAAAAATTTCTAACGAGTACTTATTGTACCCATTATTAGAATGGTCATCCTGGAAACAGAAAGAATAATTAGCTTTCGAAATTATTTGCCGCTAAGCAGCAGTTAGAGCAACAAACAGTCGTTGAACAAGACTGGGTCGAGCATATGGGGCAATTTACCGTGACGGAGTGCGCTCGTTTCTTGATGGGCGTTTACTCCTCACAGTTGGGCATCCGGGACCGTAGGGCAACGTCGGTGAGATCACCTTTGTCTGCAGGGGGCAACTGCTGCGGAAATGTAGGTGCTTTTAGGGTTGTAAAATCAACCTTTTTGGCGGAAATGATCATATTTGGCTGTTCTTAGATAAATGGTAACCATTAAAGCAATCCAGCGTCTAGCAACCCTGCAGGGTTGACAGATACTGTATAGATTTTCATCTGATTGACAGTGCGCTAGAAAAACTCAAACCTGGTAACCCTGAAGGAGAATTTTTTTGGTGGATAATATTTTGTTGTATTTTATTGAGTGCGTTTTTCGACAAAATAATGTGCGATATTGTAGAAATAATGTCAGCCCTAAAAATACTTGAGGCTCGTTCTCACAAAAATGACAATCGGTCTTTATCAACGAGCAACTTCAGTTCATAACAGTATGTTCAAGAACTCTTCAAATCAATTTTCTTGCTCTCTTACACCGATATTTCAAACTCTAACTCCTCTTAAGCTACTGGTTATTTGTCAAACAATTTCGTGTTCCGCTTAGAGAAAAAATATTAGAAAAAATATAAATATTTTTTACCAGTTTCTTGAAACGTTCTGAAGAATATCAGGTTTAGTACCATTGAGCATTTAACATTTTAATCAACAGCGGAGGAGGACTCACGAGATTTGACAATCACGAGGGCCTACATGTACGATCGAAAAAAAAACGCTGTCCCATGTGAAGTCTAACATGCCAGAACCTTTTGCCTGTTGCTTGTTTTACATATCTTAATTATCATTTATTCCTTGAGCTTATTAAGCATCGCCACGGATTCATAATTTAAGGACCCTAAAACTTGTCTATTAATTTAGCATATCGATAATGCATGTCAGTGTGAAAATTTCCTAATTTCTATTCATGCAAAGTAAAATGTTTATTAAATTTTTAGATTCACAAACGTTACAAATATTATTGAGAGCTCGCCATTCGGAATTATTTCATATGTACCCTTTAAAAAGTACTGTATTCATTATGATTACATTATACTGCTGTCTCCCCATCAGGATTAAAATATTTTTCAGTAGGCAGGCAACATATCACGCTGTGGAGACATCCTGCTTGTACTCAATGAACACGAAACATATCATGATTAGTTCGATGCTGGGCACTGTCCAGCCCACGGTCTGCTTAAGTTATTGGGCACGAGTGCTTGTGGGCATCCGGTTACGAAGGTCAAATTGAGCTCAAAACTTTACGGAACTGACAGAGTTGGAAATGTGCGCCGGCCTTCGCATGCTCATGTAAACGAGTGCACTTAGCGGCGCCGTAGAGACAGACTTGGCTGTCGGTGCGCTGCTAATGGCATGTGCAGATTGGGTTGAAGGTGAGATACTTACAGCAAATGCAGATTTAGTTAATGTTGCAATTTTTACAGCACGTACAGATTTGGTTGATGATGGAATACTTACAGCAGGTTTAGATTTGGTTGTTGGTGCAATGCTTAGAACATGTGTACATTTAGTTTACCATTCAGCGTTGATGTCGAAAACGACTACTACACCTATGGTGCACTACAAAAAAAAATACCCAGAAATGATAAAGTATAATTTTCGTACTGTTCACAGTATACACGCGTGTCTGTTTCGGAGCTCAATGCCGATTAACATGCAGATATGGCTTTGCGGTTACTGTACATACCGATGAATTTTCGTACCCTCCTATTCGTACTACACTCTTACCCTGGAGTGTGTGCGTGATAGCGTGATTTGTGTTGACGGCCCGCGATTTGGGTAGCAACCTAAAAATGGGTCACTCGGCTGAATGAGGTTATTTGATTTTAATTATGAACGTACAACATTCCAATGGACTTTAAAATAACTTCAGAAAAATGTACTATGTCTTATTCAAAGACAGCATTCCTGTCCGTGCACTGTGAGGCACAACAGATTTAAAGTTCTTTTAATAAGGCTCATGCAGAAAATTTCTTGATGCACGTATTTTTCAAGTTGCAAAATATAAATGAAAATCTTAAGATACATATTCTTCATCTTTACATCAGATTTATTCTTATTTCCTGGTAATATTATTTAGAATCTTTCAAATAGTTAGTACACTTTTTCTCTGAAAATTTTGAAAACCATTAGAAATGCCGCAGCCTTATAGGGAATAAAATCTATGTTTTAATTACTATGATATTCCTCAATTCACATCAATGTGTAATTTGGAGTGTGCTACAGGACCTAGGCCCAATGTATCTTCAGTATAATTTTTTCTCGGTTAGCAGCTCGAATCACCTTGTTTGCGAGCAAAGTCTGCCTCCGCAACAACATCGAGAAAGAGACTTCAACGTGCCAAGAGTAATGATCCACGCTGTTCCGACGGCGGTTCACTGGATGAGAGTCGAGCACAAATTTGAGCAGGAAGTAAAAAGCTTCGTGCACAGCATTTGACAAAGTCAGAAGAGAGAGAGAGGAAATGCTTCTCTTAGATGTTTGGTCAATGACTCTTCCCTATAGTTCAAATAAAGGCAAGAGGAAGTGCGTTTCTGTCCCTCTCAAAACTGTGAAGTTTTTGTTTATCAAAACTGTTTATCACCGCTTGAGGTTACTGTTTATTCTCTTTTTTTTTGTGTCTGAATCCCTTGTCTCTGAGATACAGGCGTCTATGCTTCAGTAATTCACAAGTTAAACTCGCTGTGCTGTGAAAGGTCGTTTTGTTGCCGATGGCTGTATCGCCATAAAAATTAGACGTAACTTTCTATTCAAGCAACGGTCGGACAAGAAACCTGCATTGTTATGCTTGGTGAGAAAATCACCGTCAGAACTTTATTACATCGTACTTGTGTGCTGAGTCTTCGTTCACTCCTATCTGCTGATGTTTCCGGTAGATTTTCTATTAACTCTCCAGCCTCTCTAATTCGTTGCTGACCTGGGGACATATGCCACTTTTTTAAAGTGGTTTTCAGAGTCACAGTCTTCTGGCATCAAAACAATGAGAATCTTTGCAATGATCTCCGGATAATTGCAATATAATGGTCTTGCAATATACGAATCTTAAAAATAAAACAGGCAATATCTACAGTTGCCTCATTGGTTTAACTCTTCCCGTACACTCCAGGGGAAGTAGAAAATGTTTTAGGAATGTTGTGAGAAAAACTGCATTAAAAATGTCACCCTCGTAATCCACGTAATACCTGCCGATTTATTTCAAAGCTTTATTGAGTCTTTGCTTTCTCTATATACACTATAGTGACACGAGTGAGATCAACTTACATTACACTTTGACTCTTCAAGTTACTACATTCTCGAAGTACTGTTCATAGAAAATTTCAAGTATATTATTATTGTACGAAACACGCGTATATTTTCATTGTTAAGATAAACTTGGAAAAACAAGTTATCAGATAATAGATAAACAGAAAGTGTTTCATTGATTTGATCTGTCGAGTTTCTTAAATTCAATTTCTTACTCGACAACTCAATTTCCCTTCCTGACGCCAACAAATAAAACGCTACAAATTTCTCTGTATTCCCATCTTTTGGGAAGGAACTTTCATACGATTGATGCCCTAAAAAAATAATTTTTACTCTTACAGGGAAGTTTCATTTTTACTGTGAGCCTAAAAATAACAATGTTCATGACGTGTGGGCCCTTCACTGCCGGCTTAATTATGGCATTAAATTCCCTTTCTGGACGATCTACATGAAACCTTGTAATTAATGTTATTTTTTATATTACAAAAGTGTAATATCATTAAGCCAATTAGAATTTATTGTTTATTATTGCAATTATTGTTCTTAATTGGAAATTCATTGTTATTTCAATTGACATTTTCGTGAGTTAATTAACGGAGAAAACAGTCCAGTGGTTTTTTACTTTGAAAATTCTAAGAATACTACATTTTAAATTTTTCAGCCCTCGAGGACATTGCAGCTTTAAGCAAAAAAATGGCTTCAATTACAAATTGAAAACTCTGAAATATTATGGTTCAGCATTGTATGCATTAAAATGTTCGACGTACCTTATTATTATGATACTCAAGGTTTTACTTCTATTTACGCTCAGTTAAACGATTATCACGGAGAAACTCGGTAGAGTTTGAAGTTAAGTGGCGCCTCAAGGGCACCTCAATTGGTGCAGTTCGCTACGCTTGTTAAAAAGAGACGTAAACATTTCAGTGATAGGAAGAAGTTCAATGAAATACGAAATGAAAGAAAAAAGGCGTAGACACTCGCAAAGGAGGCCAGTGTCATGACACACTATATTGATTTCCCCACAAGAGAGACCGAGAAGCAAAGAATGAAAAAATGTCTATCTACAAATCTAAGCCCACGGTTAACTTTTGCAACTAGTGGTACTGATTCTGTAGTGGGTAGCTTAGGTTGCCACCAGAGGAGCGGGAGTTCTCCCAAATGCATTTATCCTTCCTCCCTGAGAGTTAATATCGCTCAGTGAGTGAGGTCAATATTCGCATTTATGTTTAAGAATGTGAGCGTCTTTCCATTATTAAATGCAATTTAGGCAGCAAAAAAATGGAGGCATAACTCATCAATCTGAAGTTTGATCAACATACCGAGATGCGTCGTTTACAAATCTGGGTATTAATTCAGTTACTGTTCATGGATAAATGTTGACGGCAATGCCGGGAAAACTTTATTTACTCCGAGCGCAGAATATTTATGTTTTCCAACTTCCGACTGGTGTTGGAAGATAACTTAATCTTGCCAGCATAATTATCAATTCGTAGGTAAATTGACTGACGACCAAAATATTTTCGTCTTGTTACGCTTCTGTACTCGACACAACGAGCGCTACATTACTCCGTTTCCCTTAGCGAACCCTTCGGCAACTGCTTTTAAGACCATTGGTTATGGATTATGTTAATTGAAAGTTCTTTTTTTAAGAAAATGAAGCTGCATTGGCCTAATGCTCAAAGTTTATTTTATTTGCTCTCAATTCAGCACGATATTCATTTGATCATTTTTATGGCAACTTAATCTAATGTTTATCAAATGTTTCTAATTTTTACTTTAATAATTTTCGTCGTACTGTTAAAAAGACAGCTGGTGGGACACTTGAAATTTCCTGTGTATAGCAAAAAATATCAAAAATTAACATACATTTCTCTTCATCACGGTTATTGTAAGTACAAATTCACGTTGCCTCATTTACGATGATTCTTGACGAAACATTTTGCTCTACTAAAGCGGCCGTTTCTCAACGGTCTGCAAGCGCGGCGCTTCTTTTCCCACCTCTGTAATTAGCAATGTGACAGGAAGTGAGCACATCACTTGCGCTGCATGCTTACCTTCATCCGAGTAACGTTTAGAGACGCATTTATGCGCTGTGTTCGTTATTGGATGACTATCATTATGCCTTGTTTATCAGAGACCCAGAAGTATTAGGCTGAAGATGTAGGTCATGTGTTGAAGTATAAACTAGCGCCAATAGAAGTGCAGGAGAAAGTGAACGGGCCAATTTTGTTCAACAAGTAACTGACGGTCTGATGAGCATTTAAATATTTTAAGACTTCCAGTGTGAATGGTCTGTTTAATTATGAAAGGGAAATTAACAGCAAGTTTTAAAGGGCACAGCTGAATCTGCGTCGGGGACGATTAAAGAGCTTTCTTTTAACAAGTTACCGACGATCGAATCATTTATACATCATCGCATGCGAGCCTTAACTTCTCTCAATGAAAATAAATCCCGGTTTATATCCAGTTACTCCTTCCTTCAATCAAGTAGAGTATTAGTTGAATTAGTGGCACTAACTTGAAAAAACACCAAACTTGACAAAGTATTACTGCAGAAACCTTTTCTTGAGCAACTATTTCATAAGCCAGTAATAAATAACGCTTATTTTCTCGTGAATTAGTTTTGAATGGACTCCAAATTTTTGTTGTCACGATTGACTATTCAGGAAAGTTACTTTTCTCAAGGCGAATGATCATTAGGAATTTAAAAACGAATTTAAAACTTTGCAGACTGTTAACTGAAGATGGAGCTGGTCTCCGAAACGTTTTATAGAACTGACTTAGTGTTAAATTTATAGTTCGTGTGAAATATTAATTAAACATGATTTCAATACGTGGTGCATTCTTCGTTTTTAAATTCCTAACGATTAACTATTGTTTTATAAATGGTATACGATTCATTTATTTACTAAATTAGCATTGGAAACGATATGCTACTGCAAGAAATTATTG
Source organism: Morinoia aosen (assembly GCA_030386875.1). NCBI lineage: Eukaryota > Metazoa > Arthropoda > Malacostraca > Amphipoda > Talitridae > Morinoia > Morinoia aosen. The sequence continues at coordinate 73,299,055 of CM059567.1, read as the reverse complement.
CTAATTTTTAATTCGAATGATGTGATTGAGTGCAAACTATTTCCTGCCTGCCTATCAAAATTTAGAGGCAATAGATGATGCAAGGGCACATGAGAAACATTTTATCTTGAAATCAAAATAAAATTTTACGTTAGTTTTTTCACGCTTTCAAGGTTTCTAATTTAATGCTATGTTTTTGGTGTATGAATTTCAGAAGTGCGGACTGTGGCAGCACCGGACAACTTCCACATGCTGAACGCGGTCCCCCAGCACGTCCGCAACCCGCTCCACATCAGGAATGCGAGCTTCTCGCGTCTCCGCAAAGAGTTCATTCTCGACCACATCTTCGTCGACGCTGTGGAGCTCAACGCGCCCTCCCTGACGGCTCCTTCTGGCTTCCTCACGTCCTCTTTCTCGGGCAAAGACATCGCTTTACGCTTCGATGAAAAGCTTGGTGAGTTCTTCGACTAGCAATTTTTCGGCGGTGTGTTTACAATTCTTGGGTGTATTTTGTGCGGTGTATGTCAACTCATATATTCAATCATTCTTCCAACATTCTCTACACGACATGGATACAGCGGTTATTGGAGCATGTGCTTGTACTGAGGATAAATTCAATTCCCAAGTTTAGGCGCTTACCCTATAATGTCTAGTGAAAAAATATTTGAATGCCCAGTATACTTATACACAGCAGGAAAGCGTGGAGCCTTTCCAGTAGTTTTTCAAAGTCGGTAGTGTGAAAATAGTGTCAGTATTTTTGGCTTTTTCTTCTGGTGTACACGAACTCGCACAGACGTAACTTGGACGACCTTCTGCAGTCAAGAGCGCTTCAGCATCAGGGAAGGAATGCGTGTTATTATTGAGTCCTTATACGCAACTATCATCTTCAGTTCCAAACTTCATAAATTTGTTATGTACTTTGGTTCAGTAGCGCCAGCGATCGTGACTGAATAATGAAGTGTGCATGATGCGTCTAATTTAAATGGTCATTGGTCATTCTGAAAAGGCAATCAAGAACCGCCCATGTGATCAGAAGACGCAGATCTTATCTTGCTGCCTTGACTTCACAGTGAAATGAAAATAAATTACAATTGAGATGTTCGTACCCACTGCCTGTCGTTAACCTTCATAAACACTGCGCAACCGTCTGGTGCAATGGTTACCGATGCAAGTTAGAGAAGGTTATTTATTATTGGCAAAGCGTTCTCTAAGCCCGCTCATCTGCCGCTTTCATACAAACGGCTGATCCTTTCGGAATAGGGAACATATGTCACGGTGTTCAATGAAGGAACAGATGTCACTCTTCCCTCGAGGGAATGTCTGTCATTGTGTACATCGAGGGAACATATGACACTTTGCAGGCACACATAACTGAAAATTCATCTCCATCAATGAGGAAGAATTACCGTTTTCCAAAAGGTTCATGTCTGGGAAGAGAATGGATAAAATCAAAACATCCGTTGCTCGTATGTATGAGAGACCATAAAGCCAAAAATATCATCAAGGCTGTTTGTGAAGAGAGAGAGAGAGTGCTTAGCATTACCAGGGTCGTAGAAATGACTGAGACGCTCCCATGGTATGTTGAGAGCGGCCAGAGTTCTACGCAAATGACACGAACATCCTGTGTCAGGAAAACAAACTGAGGTAGCGCTGGTTATCTTCTTAGAATTGTTATTATTTACATTTGCTGAGTGATGACGTCTTACATAATTTCATCAGGTTTTCAGAAAAGTGGACATTTTGACTCCTATATGTACTTACTCATAGATTGTGTTTTTTCCATGAAGAGCACAGGAGATTTTAAGATTTTTACAAGTGAAAGAAAGAATGACTGCCTGCGCTTGCCCAATTAATTTCAATTATTTATTCCAAAGTCGCTACTGTCATGAGAGCATCCTTCTTTCCTTTTAGAAAAATATGTTCTTGACATGAAAACTTATATAATTCCCCTGATGAGTTCGTCGATTTGATCTGTGCTGTATATGAGCGCCGTCATGCAATTATTTGTTCTCTCATTTATTTAGGAATGAGTTTAATGGTTTATTAATATGCAGACTTCCTATCCTCTTGTAGATAAGTTGACATCAGTTATTGCCTTAATAACGCTACTGATTATTAAATGGATACCTGACTCACTACTGAGTATCATGAGAGTAAATTTCTTTTTCCGAATTTCAATTCATTTATATAATAAATTAGTCGATTTTTAAAAGTAAAAATTTCATGGAGAGCAGCATTTTGCTAACGTACTCTATCGAACATTTTAATCGAACTCCGTAATTTTCAACGGGTGTTTTCAATAGCTTTAATTGTAAGTATTAGATCCTTAACACTCGCCGAATAGGCGAGTACGTCTAATTTAAAATAGTAACATGAGGTTGATAGGATATATCCACGATTCAATTACTTTACTTGGAAGAGATATTTGATGTCGCTCCTGCTTCCTTACCTTCATACGACCTCTGTGTTAAGATAGACTATTAAGTTTCAAAATAAATCAAAAGATGGGGGAATTATAAGTATGCGGACAGAAAAACACAACAAACTCATGTACATCATTTGCTTGCTGTACCAGCATATTTAGTTCAGGAGGAACTTGCTCGTTGCAGAGTAAAACTTTGTGCCAGAAAATAAACAGTACAAACGATTTCCCTTAGAAGCTATAAATAATTTACTAAATAATTAAGTGAGCTACGCGTGCCGTCAGGGTTTGTAAATGATACCCGTATTTTTGACAGTACGAGTTCATGAGTTATTGATTCTTGGCCACTGTTATAAATGGGGAAAATATTGTAAAATACTGAAGCTCATTCAGTTTTTCCAAGCTAAAATTGTCCTCTCAATTTTCTTCACATAAGAATTCTTTTCGTGACTATTCTCCCTCAAGTGAATTGCCTTACTTTTTCTACTATGCACGGTATTCACTGGGGTTAAGAGGTTTTTTGAAGAAACAACCGATTTATTTTAAACATGAGTCAAGCACATAATTTTTTGAAGTATCCTCCAAGGGTCTCGAAATCCTCAAATAATAATACACAGTGGTTGCTGGCTTGGATGGTCTTGGTTCGTCTCTCTGTCACGCTCCTAAGTGTATACATTGGGGGAGTGTTGCTAATATGATGTGACCGTACGAGTGGCTTGATTGCTAAATATAATTTGTAGGATTTAGCGAACATTACAGAATCTCGTCATTTTTGACGGGGCGTGTACACTAGTTTGTTTAATATTTTAAAGTAGTTTCCTTACTTTTATTAATAACTTAAGCGCCATTATTCATTCGTTTCTTTGTTTATTCGCATATTAATGAATTAAATTATTTAATAAGACAAAAATATATTTCCTGGCCCTCTGAGTGAAAATTTACATTACTAACTGTCGTAATAACGACACAGATTACAAAGTAGGTATCTGAACAGAACTGTCCATAATGACTGCAAATTTATATTTCAGAATCGCAATTTATTTATACGAAAAATTCTATCATATTGTAATAGACTATTTTTTACAGAAAAAAACGCTTGTATCTCAGCTACTCTGAAACAGTTACTTATGCATAACTCCACCGTATTTCTTTCGAAAAGAATGGTAACATTGCAGTCGATTATGCGAGTTTTAATTTTTTCTAACACAAAATAGTCCCAGTTCTTCAACTGAAACAACACCTGATTCAAGTGATATTAAACTGGAAATAATAGTGACTGATTTTCATCCGCACGGAGGCTCGCATGAAATGATGTTGTGTAGCTCGAAAATCGACCACAAGTTTTTTGGGGGGTTAGAACAGAAGAATTTTCTAGGTCCTAATTGGGTTTATTATTTCTTAACAAGTGCCTTCAAGAGCATCACTTTCTACTTTACATGATCATCTCTTTTACATGGTCATCCTAGTTCCCCTTTAATGCTGCTCATCAAAGTGCTACCCGCGTGTTTTTGTAGCGTCGAGCGTGTTGCTTGTGAGTGTTGCAACTCCGAACCCAAACCTACCTCGCCGCACAGCAGCTAGCAACGCCGCAGCCATGATACGCTATCTAGCGTAGAGGTCTTCACCTTTGATCGCCCCTCGCTAATAACAATGTGCTGACATTCGCTCGGGTGTTTGCCCTTGCACACTTCTTTGTCAATAGTTGGTCGTTTGTGTTATGACTAAGCTATCAGCTTACTTCTACCTAAGTATAAGTATACACCAGAGAGCGCGGGTTGGCCCACAAAAACCCGACCACGCAGTTCAAATGCATGTAATTCGATAACTTATAAATCGATTTTAAGTTTCTCTTCTCGTTTAATGCAAAATTGTTCTCGGAAACACAGTGAAGAAGGTTATGGATGTTTTTTTTAAATTTGATTCATATAATGCGAAAGGTGTGAAATCACCCATTTTTAAAGCAAATACTTTCATGTAATACTATACGAATACTATCACAATTTTACATTAAACAAATTATTAAGCTAAATATTATTAATGCTATGAAGGCTTTTATTTAATAGTTGAGTGACCAGATAGAATTTCTACGACAAGCCAAGGAAACTTGAATTAGAATCGGGCTAATAGTTGACGATTTACGTGCATTAAACAATTTAAACAATTTAAACAATTTAAACAATTTAAACAATTTATTTACCACAGGAGATACAGAGGTAGAATGTTTCTTAAGTCTAAAACAATGGTCAGAGTTGAGTATAGCTACCTGTGGGCCCGAATAAGTTCAGCGACTTCTAGGGCATCCTACCATTACATTATTCTAGGGCGTACAATAATGTTTAACCTAATTCACTTAGCCTAGTTTCGCATTAGACTGATCAACAGGATAATGAACTCGATATTGGTGTTTAATTTTACAATATAGGTCATATGGACAATATTTAACAGTATATTCGATAACGATTTGGGAGCAGACTGAAAATCGGCGATATTACTCATGGCAAATTGCATTATTAGGACCAGACATGTAGGAGGCAGGATTTGACTTGGTGATCTTACACGACTAGTATTCTGATAAGAAGTGAGACTCAAGATTTCTTTTAAATACCTTGTAAGAATTACTTTCACGGATCTCCGCAGGTATTGAGTTCCAGGTTTTAGTTCCAACGAATAGTATACTATGTTGCGAGCGGGCCTTTGAATAATAAGGAAGCATGAATTTACTTTTATTTCGTGTTAAATGGTCGTGATGACCAGTTTGCGCAGTTAATAACTGTTGAAGGCTATTGTCGCCATCATTAGCTAATGTTTTGTAGATGAAATTGCAGATGGAGATTTTGTAGAGATCCGAGAGTTTAAGTATTTGTAAATTTTTGAATGAATCATTTGTGTGAGCATTATATTCTAGGTTCTTTACCGCTCTGATGGCTCTTTTTTGCAGAGTAAATATTATATTAGTTTTATTTTTATCAGTTCCATGCCATGCTTCTATTCCGTATTGCAGGTATGGTGAAATGAGCGTTCGATAAAGCATTAGTAAGGCTGTTTCAGGCAGGAAATTTTTAACTTTATTCAGGATTCCGATGGATTTTGATAATTTAGAACTAATATGAGTGATGTGCTCTTTGAAGGTCAGATGTTTATCTATTATGATGCCCAGAAATTTACATGAGTTGGTTTCTTTGATTTCACCTTCGCCAATTTTAATGGATGGTAGAGATATATTTTTCTTGTATGAGAACGTAATATAATTTGTTTTATCGATATTGAGGCTTATTTTATTAGCTTTAAGCCACAGTGAAACCTTATGGAGTTCATTATTTATACTCTCCGCAATCGTAGTGGGATTTTGGTTCGGAAGGACCGCAGAAAGCGTACTGTCATCGGCAAAAAGTATGAATTTAAAAAATGATGTAGATTTAATAATATCATTGATAAAAATCAGAAAAAGGAGAGGCCCAAGAACAGATCCTTGTGGAACTCCATGGCTAATTTTTTGTGGGTCCGATTTTGCGTCGTCAATGACAACGTATTGCTTCCGATTTGTTAGGTATGATCTGAACCAATCATGGGCAACCCCACGAATGCCATAACAATGAAGTTTCGAGAGTAATATGTTATGGTCCACACAATCGAATGCCTTTCGAAAGTCAAGAAATACAGAGAAGACAGTCTTTCCGTTATCTATATTAGAATAAAGGAATTGTAAATGATTTAATATTGCCTGTGTTGTTGATTTTTTACAGCGAAAGCCGTATTGTTTATCATAGAGAAATGATTTTTGTTCAAAATAAGAGTACACTTTTTTATACACAATTTTCTCGAATACCTTGCTAATAATTGGTAACATGGAGATAGGTCGATAATTGTTTACACAGGTTTTTTCACCATTTTTAAAGATAGGGGTTACTCTAGCAACTTTGAGGGAGTTCGGGAAAGTGCCTAGTAAGAGAGACTGGTTAATAATATTGGATATCAGCGGGGCCACAATATCAGCAATTATTTTAAGTATTTTAGTTGGAAACGTTTGTAACCCACTCGATTTATTTTTCATGTTGTTTATGCACGCAATTACATCGGAGGAGTTTGTAGGCGTAAAGAAAAAGGAGTTGTGTTCTCGAATATGATCCATAAATTCCAGGTGATCAGTAGGTTCACTTGGAATACCATTGGCTATAGTTTTCCCTACGTTTATAAAGAAGTTGTTGAAGAGATTAGCAATTTCATTCTTCTCATGGTATTTTACATTATCTTGAGTGATATGACCAATTTTCTTTTTTTCGGCGTTATTCGGTTTATAACAAGAGTTAAGGAGGCGCCAAGTCTTTTTAACGTCAGCTTTGAATTGAGTAAACTTGAGGGTAAAGTAGCTCTTTTTTGATGTTCTTATCAGGTTTGTCACATAGTTTCTGAATCGGTTATATGTTTCTCTAGATATTCGCCCTTCGCAAAGGAGGGCTAGGTACGCTTGGCGTTTCTTTATATTTATCACGATGTCTCTAGTAATCCAGGGCTTTTGTTTATTTTTCGGGGTAACTGTACGAGTTACAATTGGGCAACACTGGTTGTATGCGTTCATTATAGTTTCAGTCAACTTTACTACTGATTCATCAATGCTCCTTGCATTATTGTTTTGTTGGGTGATGTGCAATGTTGGCATTAAATCTTCTAGAACGGTGCGCATTTCTTCTAAGTTTGATCCGTTTATTTTACGATATGAGTAAGTTTCAGCCCGTGCTTTGGTGCACGCAAGATAGACATTTTTCTTAATAAGAAAAACTGGAAAATGATCTGATAAGTCAGAAGTAATATGGGAAAATGTTCGCATTATGCTGTCTACCCTATGCTATAGGCTGCTAATCAGGCATCTATTTGGTTTCCAGTTTCTCTTAAATACACTTATTGGAACATTCTAAATTAACAGACACGAATAAATATGATTCCGCTTCTTTGATTTTGAAAATTTAAAAACGGTTACTAGACTCTTACTATGGTAAAACTCTTACTATAGTTCTTTAACGTGTGTTGAGTATGCAATGCGACGTAGCACATCTGGTAAAAATATACAATATCATCGCTTTTAACGTAATCATCATAGCGATGATGTGTGTGGGAGACTTTTTTCTAGGCTACGGATTTGATCAGCGCTTCTTTCGTTGAAGGGAATTGAAATAAACTAAAAATAATAATAATTGAAATAAACTAAAACAGAATAATGAACGAAAAAATCCCTGTTTTAGTCAATGATTTTTAAAGTTTCTAAAAAACTTTTCAAAAATATCGTATTAAACTAATCGTTTCACATAGAGCTAACATTTCTATGACTTTAATCGTAGAGAGAACCATCTACTTGAGCGTCAGCAGGTGACAGAATAATAGCATTAATATGTAGCCTTGTACCTATGTACATTAAATTGAAAAACAACAAGCAGTTCGTTTCTTTATATGCTATACCCGTACATAAAGCCTAGAAGGAGCCTCAATGTTTGGACAAACTGATTTTAATTTTAATCCTTCTCCCGGCAGCTTACACTGAGCGCATGCTCAAGTAATTACAATTAAGCTGAGACTGGATCCATTTTTTACTGTACGTGGCTGTGAAAATGTAGGTAAAATATCGCGGCACAAGGACGATAACTAATGGCTTTATCACCGGGAGAACATCTTCATTTCAGTTTCTAATTTCTCAGGCTTGGTGGCGGACGGAGTTCGGGTGACGGCGGCCATGACACTGCAGGACGGCACGCGGATGCTTACGCTGGATGGGTTCCTCTTCGGCGCACGCCAGCGGATCAATTCTGCGCTTGATGATATTTTGGGCAAATCGCGAAGTGCGGATCTTGACACTCCGCTTGGTCCTCCCCTCGATCTGAGCGTATCCCTTCCTCAGCCTCCCGCACCTCCTCCAGTCGAGGAACTCGCTCGTGGCTCCCAAGGCTTCGTGATACAAACTCCTTCTAGACTCGTTTCACCTCCCGCGCTTCCTTCCCAGCGCGTGGTGCGGCCTCCAGCTCCTCCGCCTGGATTCCCAGCAGGAATCTCAGTCCAGTCTCAGAGTTCTTCAAACTTCGGAGTTCAACCGCCCGCTCCTCAACGTGGGTTCTCATCCCAGACGCATACTTCCGCTAGGTTCTTCCCCCAGCCACCGGCTCCTCCTCCAACGCTCTCTGCCCAACACCAGGTGAAAAGTTATCACAGCTATACTAATTAACTGTTTTATCAAATGATACCCGCGAACTTTTAAAAAATGTTGCAATTGTGTTTGAAAGTAATATTTTGTCAAGTTTACAATTTCTAAATTTTATTTTGGATTTCAAAATTGAATTCTTCATTCCATTGAGCAGCTTTGAGTTAGTTCACCACTGTGTAGCAACAGACATGGCCTTACTTTACGCAAACTTCTCACGCCTCACAGGCATCGCTCACTTCGCCTTCTCTGCCCTCGCCGGGACCCGCCACACCTTCTTTGGCGTCCAGCGGCAAGGTAAGAGCATCCATCTTTTTTTACGATGAAAAATGACTGCTGATCGAAAAACTAAAATGCTTCTATGTCCTAGCCTTGCCTTTTCCTTCACGCGGGCTTGCATAGGCTCGTACGGAAATACACAAGAGTCCGAGTCAACACTCCTCATGACTCTCACTCTTCTTCGTCGCACCACGTAAAATTTACACTTTCGGCATTTCCGAATTTGACGGAAACGTGGACCCCGTTAAAACTTTCCACTGCTGCCCTCCCCAAAGGGATGCCCAAGGTTGCGTGGTGGCCTCTTACTTCGGCACGGCATCACATCACGAATATGCAACGCTCACTCATTGTCACCTCTTTCCCAAGTGGCGCGGTCCCTTTCTGTGCTTTAATGAACTGCCCACCTTTGCTGCTCTCTAGTTTGCATGGATGTGACCCTTTTTCTAGCAGGTCCATTTTACACAGCGAGCAAAATTTCTGTTGGAAAATTGCCTTTTTGAAAAATGCATGCAGTACTATGTGTTTATTGCACAGAATAGAAAGATGCGTTTGAGCGGCTTTCAATTTAGATTGCTACATCCACTCACTACTTGATTTAATGCAGCCAAAGTAACAAATATGAAAAATATCGTAATACTTGCGTAGCGATATATTACTAATAGTTATTGAGACCCGCTAGCGCAACAAATTACTGATTTGTGTAGATTTTCTTGAAGTTTCGTTCATTCTGTTCTATGTGCGCCAAGTAGATCGATGAAAATCTAATGGAGACAACTGTTTGACGATATTAGCATATATATTATCTTATTAATGGACTTGTTGATATGATATTCAGTCTGAACTTATATTTTTCTCTCACTGGTAAGCCCATAGTCATATAGGTTATATTTTGCCTCTACAATTTGTTTCTAAACTATATTTTCTCCTGTAGTTTCGCAAGTATCAGTTTTTATAAGCATTGAATAGTTTTAGCACAAATGTTTCCTACTTCATCTCTCGCAAATATGAGAAATATAGCTTTATATCGGAAAGACTATTTTCAAATGGTTCCTAATTTACATATTTTCTATTTCCGTTTAATAAACTGGAAACGCATGTTCATCTAATTTTTTAAAATTCAAAGTGCTTTGCTTGATTGATTGTGAAAACTCTATATTTCATATCATTGGCTCGCAAAGGGATAGAGAAAAATTGTACTTAACGACATCGGAGAAGAGTTGATCTCTTCTGTTTATTGGCTGAGATTTTCATAAGCACTACATTGTAGAAGTGAGGAGGCATTGCACGCTCATGAGCAGTCACTAAAATAAAAAGACCTGGAAAGCGACAACACTGGAAAATATTTCATTTAGTGAGACAACTATGCAGAGCGTTACTGTGTCGATATAGAAAAATTTGCCAGACGGCGCTGCATCGTTTAAAGTATAATTGGACACATCCTTGAGTTCAGCAGTTGGAAGTATAAAAATTAATTATAAATAAAATTCTCTCATATCCATTAAAAATCAACAAATACTAAAGCAAAATATATCAAATACATCATAAATCTAAATACATCAATTTAAATGCATTTTAAATCATGTAGCAATTCTTCCAATCTTTTCAGCATACCAAAAAAATATCGTTAACGAACTATATCGTTAGCGAACCAGCACTCAGAAGTTATTCTAAGTAGAAGGTAGCAGAACTCGCTTTTGGTAATGGCATCCATGAGGCTCAAGTCGCCTTATATAGTCGTAGGCATTACGAGCAGCTAAGTTCTGTCTAGTAGAAGAGGTTTTCAAACTCTCACTTGGATGTCAAAACTAGACTGTAGTGCGAGTTAGAAGATGGAACTTCATCAGACTCTGATAAGTTTCAACATGGCATATTACGCCAGATTCAACTCTCTCCAACATAGTGGAGGAAAATATGAACCACCACAAAGCACACGTCTGGTAATATTCAACTTGAAAATAACGTCCCTGGAAGGGGATACGTAAAAATTGAAAAAGTATCCTATGAATCATTCTGAGGATTTTGACGGATAGCTTATGCTTAGCTAATTCATAACGAAAATTCCAATTCCTAAGAATCCAGCACGTTAGATAGCAAGCCCCCCAGAATCTCAGAATTATAACACAGAAACTGAGTGAAGAGCGATTTACAGACGGCCGATAGTGCAAAATTTGTCTGACTAGAATTTTTGACGAACGTACAACCAGAACGTCGTGTTAATTAATCCGATAACGGAGACACTCGGTTGATTAGTAGGCATGATGCCCGGCATGCTGGCAAAGGAGCGCCATTACGTCTCTGATCCAGCCTCACGTCTTACAAATCGCTTTAGTTCCATCCACGGCGTAGCCCCCCACGGGATCTTTCGCTCCACTAACGCCACTTTCTAATCCAAAAGTCATTCGCACTTGGCAATTCCTAGGGATCACCATCCGAGCTTTCGCAAGAAATATAGTTTCCATCTCTTCCCTGGCGATAATGGCTGTTCTTTTGCGATCATCAGGACAGAACAGCCATGAGGTAAAATATGTTCTGTCAAGACAGTCATTACGTGAGGCTTTGGCTGGGTTTTTCTTCGTCAGATGAAGAATCACTTTGGGAATTTGATCCAAATTTCATGGTAAATAAAAAGAAAGTTTTTAATTTAATTTTCATGCAGTTCATTGGATCCAGCGAATGGAATATTGAGAAATTGATAGGAACTGTATTCAATTTACTGTAAGCGTGGAACTGCAAGTACGAACCTGCAGCTAATCAGTACTGTGCGTTATAGTTATAGAACGATCAGTACCATGCATTTTTATAGGCAAGATCTTGTTCAGAATTTATTTTCTTCAAATTGAACGCGATATTTCACTTTCAAACTTGTCATTCTAACCCTTTGACAGCGGTAAGTAAAACTGCAGTTCAATATTCAACTCGCTTTTGACCACTAGTCGATCAGCAGCATTATGAAAATTCTCTCCGTGTACCACCGGTGGGTCACGTCGTAGTCAAAGTTTTAAAAGATATTTCCGTGAAATGTTTCAACGCAGCATTATTATAACATGGATGACTAAATAAATTATTTCAGTTCATTTGAAATTCGTTCGTCTTTAGAAAGAAGTCATGATCCATTTGGATTTGTACTTAGGCTAAACTGAAAACACTTGAAATGAGGTAACGGTTAATTTTATTGACGAAGCTTACTATTTCTTTTATGAATAAGAAGAAAGAACTAAAATAAAAGAAAGAATTGTAGTTTCATTCCTGAGACTTGCGAGCCACCAACATTGTTTCACTATCCAAATTTTCTCCCCGCTTCTGATCATGGTGTGCAAAAATGACCCACCTACAATGCAAACAAAGTCTTTACAAAATCCAGCCAAAACTTTGACACAAATCATTCACTCCAGGCAAGAAAAGGTTAATTTAAAGCCATCCTTCCCCTCCATCCAAGCTAGCACAGCTACACGCAGGGAATATGGAGAAGATGGGACACAGTGACCCAAGTTCCGTAAGGTTACCCCATGGTAACTCCACCTCCTCCCCACACCCTCTCCCCGCTAGTGTGGGCTCATTACCATGCGCAAACACAAGGCCTTTAACCTCTGTTGATACCGCACACTCCTTGAAAAAAAAACGAACTTCTTTAGTGAAAGTAAATTACGTCAGTTTTTCGCTGTCGTCTGCCAACATTGCATTTTTATGCATAAAAATTTCTCCTATGTGTAGTTTACCTTTCCCATTAAATCTTCCTTAATGTTTTCTATGGACCCTGATTCTACACTCCTTGAAAAAATTAGTTAGAGTCCCATGCTATCCCTCAGTCCTATCCTGTGTGTGAACAACTCTTCAACATGTTTATGACCTTATCGAGGCCCTCCTCGACAAGGTCTTTATTTTTACTTTTGATTCTTTAAGGAGTGGATTTTTTAGCATAGAAGTTCTCGTAGAGCTTATGTTTCTGAAAGGGCACCCTTGTTACCCTTGCTGAGTCTATAGCCTTCGATGAGACCTCTGAAACTAGCTTTCTTGTCTGGACGATTGTAACTTATTTCAGGTAGTGTTTGGTGTCAGTGAAACCACTGTATAGGCATCGTGCGCATGTCTGATATGTCTACGTCTTCTTCGACCCCAAACCTTTCGGCGATACTGAAGGTCACGAAGAGAAATGGAGGTTTTTGTGTACAGGATCATGAAATTGAACTGTTTATTAATCTGACTGACAACCCTTGAGGGACAACAGATTAATTATCTACTAATTTGCAATTTATCACCGTGAGAGCCAAATTGCGTTCAGAAAGCATGGGGGTAGAATTGATGAGATTTTGGTATCAGAAAAATAAGTGAATTACTGTTTTTTTGTAGCATTTCTCGAGTTGCACGCAGTACCGTGTTGAGTAGTGTACACCAAAATCGCTGCTATCATCAGAAAAACAAGCAGCGTTGTAAGTGTTTTTTTTCCCACAGGGAACTTGAGAAAAATTGAGAAAGGCCTGGCCAGCAAGAATCTTGAAGTTAGGGCCAAGAAAAAACAAGTCTCATGATTTGTGTTTTTTATGAACATCTGAAGTCTAACAATTTTAAAGATAAACATGAGTCCTTTTGCATGCATAGATTTTAAATAATATAACGGATTTAGGGCAACCAAAAGACTTTCAGAGAACCAGATCAACTTTGTCATATATATAGCAGACACGAAATTTTACGTGTAGAATGATTCGTAACTCAAACCCGATTTCTGAGCTCGCAATATTGATAGGATTTAAATATTAATGTCGCCGAAATTTTTCAGCATTAAAGCTTTTCATGTCGTATGCAATATAAAATATTTAATCAAATAGAGAATTCCTTTTACACCGTCTATCAACGAAACCTGAGGAACAATCAGTACATTTTGAGAATAATTTTGAATTCTCCTATTTTATGAGTGTGTGTGCTTGTTCAATCGCTTAGCTCAGTAATAAATCATTGTTCCTTTTAAATTTCTCCTACGTAGTAAAAGAGCATACAACAGTTTCATTTTCTGCTGAAGATATCCCGGGCTCTATGAGCATGTGTTTTAATCGTACTGTCGAGCTAAAACTTAAAGTTTATGACTTTTTCGAGCGATATTACATCCACGTTCTAGGTTTGCTAACTGATCGTCGTACACCTATGTCTCGTTAAAAGATAATGATGAACTTTTTGTGTGCTAACGCCTTGTACCTCAGTTTTATATCGGGGCGGTTTTATGCCGCTGTCTCTCGCTGAACACAGGCTTGACTGAGCTCTCGTTACAGCTGAACTGAGGTAGTTTGTTCTACTGCGTAACTGCCGCATGCGTTAATGTATTATGAAATCAACATCCCTTGCATGTGCGTGGAAACAGAACAGTAGCACATCTTCGTATCTTGCTAAAAGGTCCTAAAAGGTCTTACTCTGCTCCAAATTCTTGACACCGTCGCAACTGAGAGCATATCTGTGGTGTAATGATAAATTTCTAAGATCGAATATCAGTAGCGCGTTGTAGCCAAAATGCAAACTATTACACAGACATTCGAAACGTGGCCTTGACTGAACGCTTCGGCTATGTGGTAGTCCGCTGCGGCTTAAGATTTGTGAGACGCAGAGTTATGAAACAGCTCACCGTCTCCCTGCATTGGATGGCGCACAGTGATAGAAGCGAATTATCCATATTAATCCAATAGTGTTCGATGACTGGAATGTAGTATACGCTTGCATTGGGAAGTGAATACTTTCAATAACTTATTTTGGATTAGTGAAAAAGTTGTTTCATTTAATATTCTTCTTTCATGGGCATTACACAATACGTGAGTTGAAATACAGCATTTTCGTTTTTGCGAGTATATTTGTAGGTATGCCTTGTGATAGGAAAATTCCTCCTCATAGAGTTATTTCTTCTGCTCATTATTCACACAAGATTTTTCATGTATCTTTAATTTCGTTCCGATGTGTTGCTTTGTGGCTGCTCAGCTTTCCCATGCACATCTCTGCTGTGTGAGGCCTTTACGAGCCGCTGATAAAGCCCTCCAGACGCTTCATTTGTTCTGCAATGGCTAATCTTCTCGAGTTGTGAAACATTTGAAGTTGAAAAGAGACCATTTCTGATCGGAGATAGATGAAATGACTAGTGATTGTCCCGAATATTCACACGAAAACATTCACCCGAGTCACGCAAGGACTTTCGTCGAGAAGAGAATTTTCAAAACTATACGATCCACTTCCCAGTTTTGAGATTATGCTCAGTCTTGAAATGAAATGGAACAAAAAAACACTTCGCATGAAATAGATCTGTACAGGTTGCACGCTTCCCAGATCTCTAACTCGCGCTACACTTGATCTTAATGCGTTTTAAATTTGAACTATTTTTATGTCAGACCATCATTTGATGATAATTTCCTTATTATCATCGGAGCTCGACCACGAAACCGTTTCTAGAACAAGAGAACACGTTGCACTTTCGGTCTACAACTTACGTAAAACCTCCGAACATCATTAGTAAGGTGGAGTTGCTCCTGGGCGCTCGGCTGACACTCACCCTTAGCTTGGACCACTTATGTTCGGTTTATAGCTTGATAATTCGTAACGAGGAATTTAACTGCTAAAATTTAACGATGGTATGATTTTTCACGATTAGAATTATGCGGTTAGAAATGTTTAAATGGTGATTTCAGCGAAGAAATTTCCCTCTCTTTCCTTCGAAGGAATTTTCCGAGTGGAAGCACCGAAATTCGGTTTAGCAAAATGTTAACAATCAATGAATTAATTTCATTAAATTTTAGAATCACTCCTTATTTAAAATACTTCAAGGTTCAGCAAATCTTTCTGCTCACAATAGTAAGTCAATTTAGCTCTCTTACTAGAACCAAGTCGAAAAAAGGAAAATGACTTGAGTCGGTAATAAAGTCTTCAGAGATTGGTATCAATCTACAGGACAGTTCCCATTTGAACCAATCTTTTACATCATTCGGTGTCATGATTAGGCCAAAAGCTCTCCCTTCATTTCACTAACATCATTAGCGAATAATGGGCTAAGGAATTTAGATCGAGTCGCCTAAATACATACTTCACAGTTTTGCAAATGTCTGTCAGCCTATTTGTAACATTTTCATTTTTAACTCTACTTTCATTTACAATCCTGATATTTTCACTAAATTCTTATCAAGTTATCAGTTTGTGTTCATTTATAAATTCTTGAATGTACTGCTTGAGACTTTAGCCTTTGGAAATGCGACCACCTCTCAATTCGTCGCACCATCATCCTGAATTAAAGGGCTGCTTTGCTTCACATCCATTCTCGCACCTCTCTGACCCCATCAGTCAGCTATCTTGCGCATATCGACGACATTCTAAACAACTGCAAGCCAGTATTTTGATTTATATGTAACATCCCTGAAAGTATTGGCATAGGCAGTTCTGAATATTCTCGTCACTCCTCGTCAGCGCGAATAATGTCAATCCCATTTAAAGACTTATAAACAAATTCGTTTAATCCATGTGACATAATTGTACATAAGACTGATCAATTTTTGAATTTGTGTGAACGCATGGAATATAATGTTTAAATCAGGGACACCAAGTCAGTATGTAAACCGAACTCAACTCATTCTCAACTAGGCTTAAGACTAATTCTTTTTAATTTCAAATGAAGGCCCATCATTGTAAACCTTATTATTGACAAAGGAAATTAATTTACCCAGAGTGGTTCTGACATTATCTTAATTCAATTTCTTACATTATATTAGATGCATTTATGTTTTTCTACGTGACACCACTGGCCCCATGTCATCAGAGTGGGAGGAGCCTGTGAGCAGCAAGGAGTGAACCACTTGCATCATTAGAGGCGCGCCGCAAGCCATCTGCTCAGCCTCAAACTGTGCCAGTCACGTCTTCTAGAGAAAGGTTCAGAGCCATCTTCTCTTGAATTGAACCTGAGTTTCTTTAATTGCTAGGAGAAAGTTAAATTAGGTCTAGTTAATAGAGACACATCTCTGAGCAGTTTTTACGAGCATAACAGTTGTTTCATATAATCATATAGGTTATTCTTCAATTCTTTATAGCCTATTGAAATTCTATTGGTTACCAACGCTAAATGTAGTGGATTTCAAACTTGGTAGACTAGTACATTTATCTGAAAATAACAAACCTAAACGGGTTCTTTTAATACAATATAATATAATACAATTGCTGGTAAAGTTTAGTTCAACAATAATTTTAAACCACAACTACTTCAAAGCCCACACGTAGCCTTAATTTAAATCTTTTTCTTAATTAGCGTAACGTGTGTGATATTTTACTCATCACTGTGACTGTCTTCATGCAGAACCGACATCTATACAGTATAATTTAACATTTCGTTGTACACGCCGTATGTCTGCGAGTTATAAAATTCTACAACAATTTAACCTCCCAAATGTGTCCTGACGTTCCAAGAGCTTGGACATAATTTATGCAGCTGCTTGTATTTATTAAACCCTAATTTCAGAGGATGGTAATTCTTGACTGCTTCCTCAGCCACTCAATTGCGCCCACAATGATTGCAATTCCGGCCATTCAGTCGAGTCACTTTAGAAAGGAATATTTTCTGCATTTTTACTGGCGGGTCTTCAATTACGGAGCTGCGTTCCGGCGTCACAACAATGGTCTGCCTCCAGCGCGCTTGCTATGGTCATGACTTTGTTGTCGTTATCACTGCAGGCAAAGAAATGGGTGTTGCCTTGAGAGGGATGAGTCGGTTTGCGGGGTATACGGGCTCAGGGGCTGAGTTTTCACACGAAATCCTGTTAAACTCATAAGTGAGATTGTATTTTACACCTGAATTATGAAAATGAAGAATGATCGATTTTTTATGCTGATCTTAAGCGTTGTTTAGAAAGTGTGGTGTTATCAATTTAAATTTAAATTAATAATGTAAATAAATTATTTATACTTTGGGATGTTCCTATTCCCATCGAATAAAAAACATGCGTGGCTTGAAAATATATTGTGAACGCAAAATGAATGACTGTAGGTAGTATTTTAATTACCTCACAGGAAATTCTGACGGGTTTTCCTCTCAGTGTGACAAATTCAAATCTTATTCTGTATTCTACCTGATTGGAGTGATCCATCTTAGCATTTTTATTCGCCGACATTTCCAAAAAACACCACATTGAAGGGGTGACAGTCTCCTGAAGCCCTTGCGTGATATCTGGTCGTCATTAATTCCGATTAGAAGTCACTGGCTGTCGGGCTCTTGGCAGCCTGCGCTTTACTGTGATGTGTTATGAAATATTGATTTGTTTCGCATCCTCTCACATAGTGAACGATGAATGGGCTATACAAAAAAATACAATTAGTAATTCCTTATCATATAGTGGTCGTCCCTGGGAAGAAATTAATTTTTCAGGAAATTTTCTAGGTATGAGTTGTTAATTTTATTTCCAGCGCGGAACGCAAGGAATGATATATACTACGTGACATTGTTACATCGGCTTTGTTTCTTAAAAAACAACCTTGGTTCCTTCTTACCTCCGGTTCAACGCGGTCACATATGTTTTTCTTGCGAAATGAAAGCATATAAATGCTAAAATAACGGCAGCACTCCAACTCTAGAATCATTTACTTAGCACCAACCGCAGCATCACATTAATCAGACATCGAGCAATAATTTCTAGGCCATAAAGGCGAAGAACCTTGTAGATGGAACTGCTGTATTTAGCACCGCGCCAGGGCACCTGCTGAGAACGAGAGCTCTGCACCCTTCATCTCTTGTGAGGACCAAAGTAATTTTCGGGCTTACTTGGCTACATTTTTTTCACATTCTTGTTTATTTCCAATCAACGCTTATTTCAAACAGTCTCGGAATTATAAAAGTGTTGGAGTTGAAATTTTCATAGAGCATTTCATTTTAACATTTTGAGTAAAAGCTTTTCATAATTGATCATAAACAAAAATTACGTTTTGATCAATATATAATAATGACTTCTCAACTGTTTGTCACTGTGATAAAAATGCAACGATTAATGTTTAATTACTGTTTCATTTATTTCTTATGTCTGCCCAAAATAACATAATATCAACGGTGTACAACAACAGGCGGTCAGTGCATGCTCTCACTACATTACCCCTCAGGGGGATACAATTATTGTATCTATGGGAACTAGCGTTCCCAGGGGGACAATGTGAGGGCCCGAGCTAAAGGTTAGGTAGGCTTTCTTTTGTTAAAATAGAATAGGTTTTGTTGTGTTACGGACCATCTTTTTTTCGGTTCACTGCTGTCCTGTTTTTCACCGCCTACCACTTTCTTCTTCAACTTTTTCTTGTTTCATGAACTTCTTTCTTAGCTTTCTGTTTCTGTGCCCTTTCTGCATAGATTCCACGTTCCCTTAACTCCATACTAAATGGTGCCTTCTTCCTTCCTCTCTTTACATCTCATTGTTGAGGATAGGGAGGCTTAAACTAACTAATAAACTAAACTCTCACTACATTAAACTCAGAAACTGATGATTGTTTGATAAATACGTTCATCGATTATTAGTGCTGCATTATTAATTACTAGTTATTCTATAGTTTTTCTCTTTCGTGTGCCAGCCTACTCCACTTCACTAAGAACTGCACACTTTAACGTGTTTAACTTGCTTCCAAACTAAGAAGCTCATGAACACCATTGACTTTGGATGCCAGTGTCCAAATATGCTAGCAACAGCAGCCCGAGTGCAATAAACTTTACTCGCATGAAAAGAAAATAGCGTCGCTAGATATTGTTGCAAGAAGAATTTTGTGGTCACTGGTTTAATTATTAAAACATTGTCTACATTTCTCCTAATATTTTTCTACCGATATCAAAACTTCATTTTTATAGTTTGCACTACTGTAAAAAGAGTGCAGTATTTGACCATGCTGTAATACTTGCTAACGATGATGCAGAATAGTTGTCAGCATCTTGGTTAAATAGCTTCTAGCATCAAGATGGGACAACCAATAATATCAACACTATTACTTTGCGATTATGTGTGGTTCCCAATAGATGTCAATGCTCATTTCCGTTTCCTGGTTAACTTGGTTGCGGTCTTGGTTCAAATTTCGAGATATATCAGGAAGTTTCCGATGAAAAAAATTCATAACTGACTTGAATAATCAGTAATGCGAAGACAAAGGCATAGAATCTGTTCACAAAGCGCTGTTGCACCTCAGGTGAATTTTGTCAAGTAGCTTCGTCGTAGCTAAAGGTCTGTTTCACCCGCACATGATCGAATATAGATGTGGGCTTACTAGCTACTTTTACAACCTTATGTCTTTCTTGCGTATACGGTACTTATAAAGTTTTTATCGCTTAAAATAAATAATAATTTGTGACAAAAGGCATATACATATGAAATTACGAAAAGAAACTCACTAGATATCAGTAATATATTCGTTTTCAATTGTACTCTCAGAGAGGAACTTGAATTTAAAAAATGTGCTGATGAATAAGTGATTTCATGAAAGCGATCGTGAGCCTCTTTACTTTGATTAGGAAACTCTGATAATTTTTTTTATTCTTTAATTCTTAAAATCGATTTGAATGAGCATTAGTTTGACTGTCCAATATCCAAACAGTCTCTAATTTAGTCTGTTACGTGCGCAGCAAATATGTGACGTACTGAACTGATGCACCCTAAAAAATCAATAGTTGGATAAAAACTTCGTTTAAAAGATATCGTTATAGCAAGCTTCCCACAATAACTCATTCCTCTTCTGCGTCAGAAAACGCATCTGAATTACAAAGAATTACAAACAAGATCTAATTCAACTGCTGTAAAGAATTCAATGAAATCAGTCGAAAGGTCTAACCAATTACAGTAATGAAAGTGCTCAGTGGAGTCGGTATCACATAACGGCGGCCTTTTGTGGTAAATTAAAAGAGTTGCAGAGGTCTGAGATCTTGTTAGCTATAAGAATAGAGAATTCCCAAACTTTCACTTCTCATATGATGATCAGCGTTATGATGTTCACGAGTACCGCCATGTCATACAATCCCTTCATAAGCACGATCTCTTCATCTGCTCATGAGCATCTCTAATACCTTGCCAATACGAACTGAAAGTTCCCTCGGCTCTGCATGAGAGTTGCAGAGTAAGTTGTTCATTAGTACATGAAGTATTACTAAATTTACGCTCATAAACTACTCGTCTGAATGCAAGAGGGGCATTCAAATTCAGCTTTTAATGGTCGCATCTCTGATTCAGCGGATGTTGCTCATTGGTTGCGTTCTAGTGCAGCGAAATGATCGCCCAAAGCGCCATGATTGGCCTTTCTAATGTGTGAAGGCTCGGAAGGATGCCTCTCTGCGAGTTTTATTGGTTGGTAATCGATTGGATGACAAAATCCTCCGTCAGGGTATACGATACCACAATAAATAAGAGAACGTCACATCAGTAACATTAGAGAAAGAGACCACTGTAAGATGGTCCTAGCCTCACCTATCCTATCCTACAAAGTGATGAGAAGAAATCTGATATTTCTATAGAACAATGAAAAATGAGTAAAAGCTTGAATTTTCTTATGCTATTAGTATTTTTCATGTCATATTTGCTTCCCTCGAACAGGAATGCTCAAAGTTATGAAAACTTTTACCGAAAGACATGACCTAGAATGCTGGCAACAATGAATGACCAAGTAATTGCTGTAGTATCTGAAATACCTGGAACAATAATTATTATTGTTCGCCCATCACCTACCTGAAGCTCTCCGAGCAGATGGTGCAAGCGCTTCTAATATGTACTCAAGTTTGTGGTTGCAGCTAGCCGAAATTTAGGTCGAAGCTCCTTGCGTGGGCTAAGAAATGATATTATTTACTGGTTTGGCTTCGAAGTTGTATATTTCATGGGATTAAACCGATATTTTCCTAGTATTCATAAGAAACATGTGGAAAATATTCATGCTTTTCGTCATCGACTTAAGCTATACATTTATACTTCACTTGTGTTTTTGCACAAGTAATGGTCGTTGGATTCGAATAGTACAGTATTTAGAATCGACTTTTACGATACACATGAAATTCATTCAGCCAAATTTACGTTCGCTGCAATTTGAGTCCCATCCTCGAATGCTCAGCTTCCAGTTGTGCTATGGTGCGTGAATATTTCCTTGCGCGGTATGAGCACTTGTCTTACAGCGTCTGAAACGACTTTCATTGGCGCTATCATAAGGAAATATATTTAAAGTGATGATGGGAAATGAGGTCCTTGCTCTCGAATAAAATTCAAGACGTAGCTCTAATATTTGTTTAATGTTAGTTTTGTAGAATTAGAGGGAATAGAATAGCTTCATTTTCAGATTTACCGTTGACAATTTTGAACAACGCTAGGTATTGATATATCGATTATTGATAAAGACAAATTAGACACGTGAGTTATTTTTTTATTGAAGGCAAAGATTTTACGTACAGTTTGAAGAAGTATTTGTAGTTATGAGTTTCTGTTATAGCGTTGAACTTCTGGGTGAAAAATAATCCAATTCAGACTAGTTAATAAAGGAATGATCTGACTCAAGGTTTATGAGAGTAATTCATCTCAAATTAGCACACTGAAGAGTTGGTTGATTATCCCAGTTACAAGTGATTCTATTTGATAAGAACGGAGGTTGTTCGAGTATGTGTTATATATATAGCCATGTGGTATAGGTTCTGCCGTCGTGCGGCAAGGACCCGGGATCGAATCTCGGCGCAGGCAGTGGCGATTTTCTCTGTTGGGTATAGGAGAAAAATTCCACGCACAATACCCCACTCCACCCAGGTGTCTGAAATGGGTACCGGTCTCGACCGGGGGAAAGCGTCATGGCGTCCTGGCGTTAGTTATAAGGCATTTGAAAATCCAATGTACAAGGTGATGTGTATCAGGCTTGATTGGAAATAAAGCATCCGTAGATGCCTTCATTATCATTATATCATTATATTATCCATATATAGCACGGAAAGGAAAGCTAAATGAAGAAAGTATAAATATTCCGGACTGTTCCTCCGAACATCATTCAGACAAGTAATGAAAAAATAGCGTGAAGAATGAGATTAACATAATTTGTTGAATTCATATAGACTTGTGAGATTCTTCAATTTATTATGAGTCATTTGACCGTCCTTCAGTTTATTTTCCCTGAAGTATTTTACGAGCATCCGAGGAGAATTTCGACAGTAATGGAGGCGGACTAGGTAGAGCGTCATGATTGATAAATAGGACTTAGTAACAAATCTTAAAACTTCCCCGAATAACATTTAGGTATCTATATCGAATTTGATGTAAGATTTGTGAAGAAGATATTTCCACACCAAATCACCACAAATTGCTTAAGCCTGTTGAAATCTCTTTCAATTAAAAGTCCAGTAAATGAACCCATTGAACCTACATGACGGATGTTACGCATAAATCACTAATGAACAAAACAAATGAGAGGAGATAGGCTGGGGCTTTGGTGCAAATGCCGCAGAATTGATAATGGATGACGAGTGATAAAACTTCCTTTTTGTTGCGATAATCCTTGAATGATAAATTTCTATACAATAAAATTAAGTATACACTGTGGTGAACGCTTTGGCACGAACCGAAGATACGTTCTGCCGCTTTCATTTTGTGAAGGAGTGACTAAACTGGTAGAAACCATACTTCCATTCCCACATCAATTTTCTCGCATCAAAATTTTTATTCATTTCCATAACTTCAGACAATGTGAAAATTTCTTAGATCCATTTTAATTACCGGTGTTATTTCCACTAGACTAGATGCATAATTTGTGAGAGCAGTACATACAACGATTACACAGATATTTTATCATACAGATTACATGTATAGCAGCCGCGAAAAAATTGTACATAATCAACACTATTAATTTATACTTTTATACATTTACGGCTCCAAAAAAAATATACGATTGATTTTGCATGGAAATTTCACTTGCATTTTTACCATGGGAAAATCGGAGGAGATAATGATGATGTAGAAGGTCACAGCTAACTTTTCTCCGATGTTCCCAACACACTTCCATTTAGTGAGCTCCCCTAACTCTCTGAGAAGGTATTTTGTATACACGGCGACGCCGTGTCTCGGTATGCACTTTCCCACTAATTTTGAAGCCTTATGACTAGTCTCAAGCTGTTACAATGAGTTAAACCGAACTTCTAATGCAAGTAAAGACCCGGACCGTAGAGTGTTATAGTGATACGTGTGGCCGCAGACCTGCTGGTGGCAAGGCTGGTCAATTGTAGCTAAAAAAAATACCTCCACCCACCTTCCAGTTCCATTTCACTAAGGAAGTCTAACTCTAATACCTCTAACATGACTTGTGCTGCCAACAACAAGATCTTAAAGTGAGAAGCGTTAACCGATTCACATAATTAAATCTTGGTTTTCGTAAAATATCGCTGTGAGAAGAATTAAAAAATGGCCGCACAAGAGTATGGAACTTCCAGCTAGACATGCCGCCAAGAAACCCTGAAATCGTGAGACAAAGAAACAACGGTTTAAAATTTACGAGAAAAAGAAGGATTGGACATCATCTATTACCCAGAGGCAGAAGTCAAAGTTCAGTGACAAAAGCATATTCAAGTTGGCTGAGGGCGACTTCCATATCGCAGGTCGTATCAGTGATGTATTCAGATACGACCCACACTGTGCGGTTGAGATAGTGTAGCACCGAAACTGTGTATCGGTGACGGTTACCTCTAATGGTAACAAGTGATGACCCTCATTTCCTCCTTTGGATAAAATCAATTAGCTGAAGTATACTTAATTTAAATTTTAGTTCCCAAAATTTTTTAGTAAATAGTTTTTAGCTTGGCTGCAAGGGACATGCCATAGAGTACTTAATATTGTCTCAAAGTGCTTCCAATGAAGACATTCACATTCAGTCTTTTGAACGAGCTTTCATCATGTCTGTTAAAAGCCTAGTCATAAATCTCAGCAATGTCATGAGTGAGTCACATTATCGCAGCCAATAGCATCCCTTAAAGGATGTTTTGATCCTTTCATCGTCCTCCAGCAGATGAGATTCTGGAGGGTCAGAGGCCACGGCTGCAGGGAAGCTTCAATTGGGAAGCTTCTTTGTAGTTCAGTCAGGATTGTCCGACATAAGCTTGGCTTTCGAACCTTTGAAGTTGGCCCTGATTCTTCGGACGCTCGAGAATTCCTGGCTTTATTGCTGTTCTTGTGTAGCTGAGATAACCGTGACTTTACGAGCAACAGCAGGAAAGCGGGTATTGGCAGACAACGCTGCTGACATTCTTAATCGTCGAATTTGTTAGTTCGGTAATTGCATTCCAGCATCTGCGGCAGCGAATTAATTGAGACCTCAAGTGAATTCCTAGTTTGATTTCGTCACATTTTGACTGACACTAATTCAATCAAGTAAAAGCTTGAACTCAACACAGGGGAAGATTTAGAGAGAAGCGCGTTAAATTCATTTTCTTTCACTCGTGTGTGCAATATTTATTCTATCTTTGTGGGGCACTTTCCCTTTCGATTCAACAGCACCACAGCATCTCCTACTGTTTCATACAGAGCGGTTCTTTATTGCCCGATCCAGCGTGCCTGCAAGCAACAAATCAAGCCGAGTCCGTGAGAGCGAAGATGCTGGGCGAAAGTGAAAGGGGACGTCGCACCGTACCCTAGCTGTGCCTCGTTTCCCTACCACCTTGTGACTCCTGTCCTACCCTCCTCCTCAGCACCCGCTGCCCCCGTGTCCTCTTCACGCCTTCAGCTTCTTACGCGGCCTTGTTTACATCCTGCATGTGCGCTTCTTTCCCTGCAGTGCATTAGTCGTGCAACTTTTCACTCGAATTACCTGGTACTCTACACGATATATTCTCGTGGCATTTTTCTTTTTGGGTAATGTATGCATCACATTGCATCTAAATTACTGAATTTATGAAATGAAACCTTGATGTATTCTTACTGTCTCATGTCCATCCTCTTTTTTTCTGCTCACCGAGATAAGATTAAGGGCTGTTAGCTGCTTAAAAGCTGCTTTTCCCATTTCAATTTCAATGTTATACTTATAAGTGCGGCGAAAGACATTGTGGCTTTAAAAAAAGTTTTCAGTAAGTATGGGCAAGAATTATTCTATAGAAAACATCAAGCTACTGTTGTATTAAGATATGGCTTGCATTTGGGCAGTGCTTTGACTCGAGTTTTCACCAAGTTCATGCAGCATGTCGTGCATAAATCAACTGTGTTGTCTCCCCATGAGTCAACGTCGTGTGTTTGTACATCTAGTGAAGATGAATTTGAACGGTTACAAAGACATCAATTTCGCACTGACAACTCTATCTCGAAGAATTTTCATCACATCGAATGTTTTCAACCTCCCGCATGAGCTATTCCGGAGAGGTACATGTTTTAGAGCCTGGTAAAAAGCTTTTTCTGGGAAAGAATTTGGGTGTTAAGCTCATCCATTTGGAGGTCAAAGTGGTTATACACGCAAAGTGTACCGCCAGGCCTCCCATGCACGTACTAGCCATGAGTCTGCAAGTTAATTTTACGAAGCTTTCATGCTAATGAAGTAAGTGTTTGCCATTATTGCTAAATTTGAGAGGCCTTTCCACCTGGATACCTTCGTGCGAAGCCAGTGTAGCTTTTCAAGAAACTTCCCCAGAATTTGAAAGCCCTCTTTTGCAAAATGTTCTCCCATGTTTAGCCTCTTTTGATTGTGCTTGGATCTCGGGGTTCAGATTCAGTTCATGCAATTTACGTTTTTTCCTCTGAAGATCTTTCATTTAAATTGATTCTACTCATGCCAGAGATCGTGACCTGTTTGGCATTGACACTGGCTAACGAGTTCATTTTCTTGTTCTTTCCATTAGGAAAATCGAGAGTAGTTGACTGCAATGAACAGATATCTTGAATTAAAGTCGAGGGGCCATGAAATATAGAAATTCCGTTAATATTAACTAGTGACATATGTTTCCTGCCGTAATAAATGTATACCATGTTAAGCATAGGCTGTAACCTGTACACGAATAAGTGAACATTGTAATGCTAAAAATAGGTAAGAAATAGATGTCCCTGCAGAACAATGTAGCTGATCAATTCAGTAAAACAACTCGGTGGTCTTCGTTCAGTGTTGATGAATTCCCGAGTAACACGTACTTTCCAATAAAAAATAAGCTTTATTTGGACCAGTAAAATAAAGAGTAAAAAATCTCTGCTACTTTTCAAAAAAGTTTTAGTATAAGTCTACTTCTAATGTGTCAGGTGTACTTTTGTGCAATGAACGCGGTAGCTCAGTGACATGTCAAATTTGTTTGTGATTAACGAATGTTGGTAAAATTATGGATCGCGGTGAATAATACAAACATCAAACGTTACGAGTTATATTCATCGATGTTGTTGATATAACTATAATTAAACTTAGTTTGGTGATGAAAAACGAATGGAGAAGAAATCTTCATTCATGATGGTGTAAGCATCCCAAACGCTACTGGAAAAGGAAATATAGGAAATATCGCGATTTGTTTATAAAAATGAATGAAAAATCGAAAGTTAACTCGCTCCACCACAGATAGAATTAATACTTTTTGATTAGGAGTTTTTACTTCGGAACCAAGAAACACACGTGACGAGTGTGAAGCTATTACCTATTAACGTTGATTTTAAAATGGGCTTAAACTTTAGGAATACGTATACATTTGCTCTTCCCGAAGAGATGTGAACAAAACTGGTAACGCTTAATTCATTCAATTCTCGAGCTCTGTAACTTGTTTCTATGCGAGCCCCAACCAATACGAATGAAAATTAGGCCCGCGGCCATTTAACTAAAACGGTGTGGGCTTAAAGTTATGCAGAAATAGGACTAATTTTTGGCCTTATTAGCCGAGCATCGCGTGAAATGATATCGTACAAGCCTAGGATCAACTGCATTACTACATGGCATGTCGCTTTAAATTGAGGAGCTTGCAGTCGTTGCAGAGATCAGGCGACTGCATAGCAAGCGACCTGCAGAGGCTGCCTGCATATCAGGGCCACTCTCATAGTTGGTCTGGCAGATTAACCTTAAGAAAGTTGCTATAAACGTTAAAGAAATATGACAGGATGTGGAGTCATGTTCAGGCTAGGTTTTCAAATGGGGCAAAAAATTTGCTCAATAGAGTTCAAGGAAAACGCTCTGTATTAGGTTATCGTTAGAGGTCATTTAATAATTTCAGTTTAGTTGAAATTGGATCGAAGTTACCGTCACTTTGATTTGAGAAGTTTTTATACCAAAAGAAATAATTTCTTATAAAATAGTTCACTTTAATATATTTTAAACTCAATAATACTTGTGAATTACGATGCTACATGAGTTAAAGCAGTATGTTAGTTTCATATCTCCTAAGAAACTCAGACGAAGGCATGATTTCCAAGTCACCTCATTTTTCACGGACATCTGGTGTTATTGCTTAAATTATTTAACATGTACTAAACCTACAGATGCCTTGAAACTAACTAAGGTTAGCACACAATTTTTTTCTTCCCGTTATTTTACGAATATTTGCATGTACTTCATACAAATATTCCAAATCCCGATTCAACGTGAAATGAAGCTGTCTACAGATATACTATTTAGCATTGCATGTAGTAGTTTATTTCACACTACATCATTAACGATGAGAAGCAATTTTCAGAAGTCTGTCGTGTTTGTACTTATTGATCAACTTGAGCATTGTGTACGGCTCAAATAAACTCGTCACGAGTTTTCTGCGCTAAGCTTTTTATATAATCGCAGTCGTAAATACGCGTGCCATGCAAGATACTGTGTAAGTTCTGCTAAGACAATACTGATAATTATATCTTCTTTAAACGTGTTCATAAACCGTAACAAAAGTTCATCTTCGAGTTATTTTAAACTGATTCTCAGACTGATAATGTGAATTATGGAAATTTTGCACTTATGACATTCAAAGTTTATTTCAAAGCAACCCTATACCTTATAATACCTATAGTAGTATGGCTGAGCTAAATAAAGAATTAATCTCGGTGTTGAGATTAATTAGTATTCGTAGCAGCTAAGTTCTCATGTGTAGAGACGGAAGTTGTCTTCTTCATTAATCTTATCAATTAGTGGCGGCTTTTTTAAAATGAATGAGCATTATTGAGAACAATTCTTATATAAGGTCATGTCATTTTAAAAACCGGGATAAATTCAATGACTTTCAGCTCAACCTCCACGTGCTGATGTTTATTCTAGAACTAAAGTACAATTCAGCGCATTAATTAAGCTTATCGTCTTAAATTACCCTTTATAAGTGTTTTACACTGCGTTTTAATATACTGCATCAATGTATCGCACATATGCAAATATTCTTTTTGTGAATCATGCGCTTATGTCGAATGATTAAGTTCAAGGGTCCATTTTTCTCTAATTGGCGCACGTGGAATTCATTTTCTACGCATGCAAACACGTAATAGTGAAACTAAATGTTCTTTGGGAAACTCTTAAGTTTAAATTTATGATGCCGAACTGTCTGAGAGGATATTTCCCCCTTGCACAGCAAAGGAGATTAACCTTCCTCGCCGCTCGAAGACATGCCAGCACCGCGGAAGAACATCAAGTCGAGAATGACTTTTCGTGTTATGACTTACTGATCAGTCATGACGAGCGTGACCCCGCTGCATGGGGAGTAGACCGATAGATTGTGAAATGATGGAGAAATGGGATAATCAATAAGTGAAGGCCATTTACAGCAGAAATATGTCGGGCATTTGCAATAAATCGAGCGAAAGAAATTCTTCAAAGTTCAGCTCAATATGTGCACAAAGCAAAAAAATGAACTTCAGAACGTAATATAGAGGACTGTGCTCAGAGCAGGCAATATAATTATAAATATCATTACTAACCTATTCCATACTATTTCATTTTGAAAGTTTTTTGTTCAGCTTTATGTCCGAAATGAGTGATGGACCTCAAAGATTGTGACAAACAACAGCTTTATTTATGGTAAAACTCACTACAATGGCTCAGAGTGTGATAAAATAACGCACGCAGCAGTGTGAACAAGTTTGCATTTCATCTGAATTGTTCTACCCTTGATCAAATGATAAAGAATTTTCTTAAACCAAAAATTAAGCTAAACTTCACGCGACGAAAGCTCAACTGAGTGACGCGACGAAAGCTTTTCTCCTGGAAATAACTATAGATAAAAATACAGTTACCTGTTAGTTTTGACCCCAATATCTTAATTCTGATAATTTACTTGTAGCAGGCAATGCGAGACAATGATTTCAACTCTGTAGCTAACTGGAGCATTCATTTCTGCTCGTGACGCGCGATTGAGTGAGACGCGGATGTGCGAGCTGCACTCGAGGCCAGAACTTGAGAATCTTCGATACTCTGACTCATGGAGCTAAAATGCGTAGATGGAGCCCGGAATCAGCGATTGGCATCACGAATATGGGACTCGTATACCATACTGAGGTGAAGTTGTAACGACATGCGTAAAGTAATGACAGTTCACTGCTGCGAAGTACGATTCAAGCAAGCACGACCGTGCTAGGGTCAAGTGGATAAGAATCGCATAAAATTTACAGTTTGAATAGTGTATCTTGTAACAGTAGGGTTTTCTATCATTCGCGGATACTTCGGTGATTATTTCTACGTAGGCCAATGACTCTACAGATAGTTGCTATTGCTAAACTTCTACAGATAATTGCTATTGCTTTCAGTGGAAGTTTCGAAAAACGTGCCGCTACAGAAACAATGAAAAATATATTTGCAGTGTACTCAGATAAAGAAAACTCATCCTTGGGTCTGTTGTTCAAAAGATATGAATAAGATCCACTCAAAGACAACCCTTTCAGTGAAACCAATACTACCACGATGGTGATAGCATAGAAATAAAATGCATGCAAGCTTGTTCCGTCTTAAAATCACGTATCATTTTTCCAAGTTTTAAAATATATATTTTATACTCCTGCAAAGTGTATTTTAGGATAGGATTTGCCTAAAGTCACGAGCCTTAGTGAGCTGAATGAAGGAATGGCTCTCATGAAAATATAAAGATTTTCCTTTTGACCACCTGCTTGCATTTGCTGCTGAATGAAAAAAGAAACTAATTTTCCTGTACTCTGACGCTGTCAGAGGAGTGTACGAGTCACCGTGTTGCAGAAGGGTACGAGCTATGATCACTCAAGTAGCTGTGCATGGACTTACATCGCATGAGGTGGCAAATCACTTGTAATTATTTATAGGTGGAAAGTCGCAATCTAAAACGTATTTTATTACCACTATTATAATACAATCATGCACACTCTAACATCGTAAATTACAACAGTGCGCTTCAGATCATAAAATACAAGTACAGAGAAAGTGTTTGGTGCTGTTATGATTGAGATGTAGATTGTGCTGCACCGTTACTGCTCATTTTTTTGCCTCTGTAGCAATGTGGTGATTGCCTCATAATTCTAGGGTAGCTCAATATTTTAACGATTGACTAACTCTCGCACATCAGTTGGATGCGTTAAATAGAGCACAGCTAGCGATAACGTAAAAAAATTATACCCTGACATGGTGTATTTCCCTCAGGGCTTCGAGTCAATTAGCACCTCTCGATCTATTAAACGCTCGCTAGCATTCTATTTCTTGAGCTCGCAATTGGAGCAAGGCTTCAGAGCGTTAAAAGCAACGTCATCTCGCATCAAATAAGCTCAGTCTTTTCATGGTGAGTGACGCACAAAAATACCGAGGTTCAAAATCGTGTCCTTCGATCCCATTGCAAACCTTTCATACTCCGTTCGTCGCGTATTTGATAGAATTTAACCCAACCATTTCACAATAGCAAAATTCTTAACCAGTTTAAAATTATGTACTCAAGTGGAACGTAAAAGTGAGTGGATGTTTCCTAATACCTTTGTTAACGTCAACGTCTGCTGCCAGTTTGCGGTCATCAGCAGAAACTTTTGAATATGGAAGAGATAAGCTTCGGTGAGCATTGCATCATTATTACGAATTTAGGGGACAATTTTCATGTGAAGTCTGTCATTTAAATAGCTGGGGCAATGGAGACTCGATTGCGCTAGAGGCGTACCAAATACATTGCTTGAAATCCTGTTCTAATTAGAAGGTTGGGTTGCCTAACAAGGTGTTGCCGTTAATTTTTGTAGGTTTTGCAAGCGAAGTATACTCCTTACTTATTACTGAACGTCAAGAACTCCATTTCTGATCTCAACGACTTAAGATAGGTTATTTTTTTCTTTTTTATCTTCATTTTGCCTCCGTGTTACACATCATACAGAGGTAAAGACTCAGCTGAATTAACTGATGTCTCAATTTGTATCATTACCGTTTGCTCACTTAAGTCTGATTGTAAGATAATTGTTACTTCAATTAAATTGTTCGTCATCTGTTGATCTAAATCCAGCTGCTATGGTTCAATGGAAGTTGATTAATTATATGCTGCACTTCAGAATGAAAATATTAGCGAGAATTTTTCTATTGCTCGATTCCCTGAGCTAAGAAATGATGCTAAATTTTTTGTCTCGGTTTAAACTGAGCTGTTGTAGATGTAAATGTTGAAACTATAGATGCGCAAAACATTGGCATATAAAAATACTGTATTGGAATTGAGAGCTGGCAGACTTGGTTCCTAGATTTTTACATTGCAATCTGTACTCTATGTATTATTTTCATCACTTTCCAAAAACCAACTATACAACTGCCTTCTTAATTTTTCTCGTGTATGTCATCATACACCTCCATAAAACATAAAACGACGTGTGTAATCCAATTCGGAACTCTGATAAAAAAAGATACCTTCAAACGCATAAATAATTTACCATACATAAATATTAAAGCGTGAATGCTGAACATGTCTACTCGTTTCATTAAATTTTATGTTGACTTCTCAAAAACATTTCGCGCACTCTTCAAAACAGGTAATGAGCGAAATACAAGATCGTTGGCTTGCAGTTTTTCGTATTTTTCTTCTGCTGTTAGGAATTTTTTAGTTATGTGCTGCTATTCCTCCCCCCTGCGATCAAGGCCCTTGTTTTAACTACATTCTACTCTCTATTTACGGAGCTTTTTGTTGTATTTAATGGAGGAAAATACTTCTCAGATTAGTTCCGTATGCAAAATTAACAACTGATATTTCGAATGATAACTTCAAATTACGAACTCTCATTTAAAATGATTTTTTTATACTGTGTTTATATTTCAACGGATGTTTCATGGCTTTCATGTTTGCATACCTTCAGCGTCTACCAAAAAAATTTTTCTCAATAACTTTTAGGCCTCATTTACTTATCGTGGATGACTGTTTCTCGTTAACAACAGCTGCACTATAAGCTCCAATTTGCCTACAGCCAGCCTTCATTTAATTTTTTGCGTTCGTGAATTAGAAAAGTGAAAGAAATTGTTTCATTTTCTGGCCAGTCATCCTCACTCGCCTCAATTAACGTTCGTCACGAGGTCATGTCAATTCTTCCTGAAAAGTTTTGCTTCTCACGAGATTTAGCTCCAGTTGAATCAAATATAGCCACTTGTTAACTAAGAACAGCTGCTGCTTCGGATGTGTCGATATTTTTACATTTGTTCTGTAACATCTACGCTAAATTGTGACTTTTTGTGTCTTGGATTTTTGAATGTGTTAGTCTAAGTGAACTTTTAAAAAAACACTCGCATGCGCATGCGTTCGAACATTATTTGTGTTGTATTTAACACGTACCGATATAACTTAGCATCGTGAAGGGGATTCAATCCATTCTGCAAATAAAGCTGAAGAACTTCCTCGTTAGTCATTTGATTCGTCAATTTTTTTTCTGCGCGTTCCTCTGAAAAATTCAGCAATGTTCCGCGCTGGCGCATAACGCCTCGTGACCCCACGGGACGGTCGGTGCGCCTGCCATCTTCTCTGCCAAGGCCGGGCATGGCCACCCTGAGCCTCGGTGCCGCGCTCTACGCAGATATTTATGCATGGGAAGGTAGCTCGTGGGGCGCTTTGGGCCTGATCTTATGCCATACGCTTGCGAATCGTTGTACGCTGGTCTTATCAGGTACCATGGTAATTAGATCCTTAATATTCTCTGGCGAACACGGGGAATTTAACTGCTTCCGTCATGATTCAGAGGAAAAGCAGATGTTCAAATTCTGAGTTTATTTCCGACGAAGTTTTGCTGAGAAATTATACGCCTCCCCTGTATGTAACGCTCAGTCATCTTATAGCACAGTTCTCCGTTGCTCCATGTTGAGTGAAGAAACCATATGAATCACTAACGTTCCAGTTATCGTAATTTTCACAGCGTTCTGTTTGTACAACTTTTACCTACTACTTTGTTACGATTGCTGATAGTTATAATCAAATTCAGCCCTTTCCTTGTCGAAGAAAAATTTTTACTATCCATTTTATGAAACCGCTGTAATCTACTAAAATAATTACCATCCATGCCTAAAAAAAGAATAATTTACAAAAACGAAGTAACGTAAAACATGAAACCATCAATTTTTAATGAGTTTCACTATCAGAGGTTCGTTGATTCGAAGTGTATCGCATTTTGAACTTAATAAAGAAAGAATGGACTGCTTTATGGTCTTTAAATGTCCTCAGTGAATTAATGTTTTGCAATTTTCAGTCATGTTATGTAATGGCTTTCATTTGCAGAATATAAGGGCTTTTGATGATCAAAGTACACCTCCTTAATGATCGCTCGCAGAACTGAGCGTTTGCTTTTAAAAAATGAGCCTGAGGCAAGCACTACAAAGCAGTCCTTGGCCTGACGAGCAACTGATTACATTGATGAGGTTTTGAGTAACCCAACTTGAGACGGAGAGAAGAAAGGTATGTGTGTGTGTGTGTGTGGAAAGTCTGAAGTGTATAGTATCCGTATTGCAATGTTCCTAGAGACGTAGAGTCTGTGTTAGCGTTGCACTGCTTCTTGTGGGAATCTTCAAGACCAGATTCCTGTCCCACGCTTCTTCCACTTCTGAAAAAAAAGCTGAGGAAAGAAAATTCATTGACAGTGAAAGTTGCCTTAAAATATTCATCGCGTCCTTGGTCTGCGGAAAAGGAATTAACCTTTCCTTTATAGAGGTCAGACCCTTGATGGCATTTGGTTATCATAGTTCTCAATGTCCGTTCATGACCATAAATGGTGAATGAAATATTTACGCGAGAGTTATTGCACCATCATCTTCCGACGTGTGTACGTTCTTATTATAATAATCTCTCAGCGTTAGTCTCGTGATTAAAAATTCTTCCTCAATTGTAGTCTCTGTCATGCTTTTCTTCACTGGTTGAGTCTTGCAGGATTCCCGCCCTTCTAACGATGGCTAATGAATGTTTAATTGACTGAAAGCGTGATCTGAAGGCTATGTTCGAAGGTCTCTTTCCAATATCACCCCTTTTCATGAAGTATTACGTCCTAAGCAACTATGAGTCAATGAATTGCTAAAACTTGAATTGCATGTCATCTGCTAATGATTGAAAATTATCTGTTTTTATCGGTATCTAGTCTAATACCAGAGCTTTTGAGTGAGCTTAATAGCATACTTCTAGAAATGATCAATGACTGTTCATATTTTCCATAAAATTGTAATAGTTATTGAGTGAAGAGATATTGAGTTTCCTACCGCGAGCATATATCAGGAGATGCGGATGCAAAAATCACAAACTAGGAAAAACTTTTTAAATACTAAACAGATTTCTCCATGACGGTACGTAATGTCTCGTTAAAATAAAATCCAGTCCTTACAGCTCATCTTCTCTCTCTGCTTTCAAGGATTTAACTTATTTAGCAAATGCTATCCGAGCTTAATCTTCTTGTTTTCGCAGGGTTTCGACGTGTGTTGAAATACGAATCACGAACATAAATGGAAAGGCATTGTTTGAACTGCGGGAGCAGAAGCAGATGTAAGGGCAGATGCTCTCATCATGTGATTTCAAGTCCCGTACGCCCACTAATAAGGAAAGAAACATTGGAACTTTCAGTGTCGTATTTTTGTCAGCAGCGAACAATGGCCCGTGAGGGCGGACGCAGCCAAGTCAAGTCTGTAAACGCCTGCCTGTGCTGTGAGCGGAGGCAATACATCTTCTTCAAGTCTTGTCAATAATAATCGGTAAACATGGGCGAAAAATTTCGTGCTTTGAATTTTTTTAAAGTAGATGGTCGACAGAAAGACTTTATTTTTCAAAACATGAACTGGGTTCAATTGCAGCAGACATTAGTTTTCGGTGCATAAAATAAAAATTGACAGACGATTTTGTCCATTGAATCAATAAAAGAACTTCGACATTTTCTTTATATCTGTGCTCACAGAGTTACCCAAGTTGCCTTTGTACTTGCATTAGTACGCCCAAGAATCCTGTCTTCGATCTGAAGAGATATTTAAAAAGAAAAGAAATAACATTCTCAGCGTACGTCACAAGAAAATGTCCGAAGTGACCAAGATGGGTGTGGTGGAAAGCGAACGTTATGGAGTTTTCTCACGAAGTTTAAGCTGAGGTTTGATCACTTTCTCTGAAGTTGTGTTCACGTAACAAAGAGACTGGCCATACATTGCTACACAGATGCCCTTGTAGGAGGTCTTACAAAGAAGGGACAGATTATGCGTCAGCTGCATATATGGAAGTGATGTTGAAGTTATCGAGAAGGTTCAAACGTACGCGTCTGAGCGGACACGCGTAGGTGTGCTTAAATAGGTAGCCTTGCACTTGTGTGAACTTTCATGCTTACAGATTGCTTGTTAAATCTCATCCACGTCCGTTACAGTGTATATAATTTTTCAACTGTGAACCTTTCATCATACTCAGGAAATTTTTTCTGCAGTTTGGTCTTTTTTCTGTTTCGTCATTTGAAAATACTTTTAATTTTTGTTAATGCTAAAACACCAGTGAAAGCGTATTTCGAAATAAATAAAACAATATTTACCTTCCCATCTGAGACGTTCGAGAGATTTGCAACGTTCACCATTATCTTGGACGAGCACGTCATTCTCGATCTCAAGCTATGTTGACAACAACATCTTTTGGGGAGAACCGCAGAGTTCTGCACAAGTTCACTGACTTCACTTTTCGGCGCAGGAAAGCTGTAAATCAGGTCAAAGGGCAATCTCTCGCTCGGCAGTATTGAATGTTCCATAAATTGGACTTTCCCATGAAGTTGATGAGGAATTAAATTTAAACTTGCAAGGGTTGAAAGATAAATTCAAAACTTTGAATTAAGACTGACCAAACGAAATCTTTTAAATATGCGGCAAAAGTGACGAAACGAATACGTCACAAAGTTTGGTCAACACTCATTTGATAACTCTGTGAGATCATTTTCTGAATTTCTCAAATAAGATATCTAAATTTCTAAAAATATATTTTTTGCTTTCCCTCAGATAACATCAAGTTCCCTTTGACATTTCTTACTAAACAAGATGCCTCTTAGTTCTCTTGCTTGCGCATTTTTATAGATCTGGGCTGCTTCTATAAGAAATTTTTTTACTGGGCAACTCAGTCTCGTTCCCTTAAACTAGCCTGCATGCGTTTCACCTCTCAACCATCAAGGTACACTAATTCAAATAGATTAGCTTACCTAGATACGTTAAATTTGCAAATTTAGTGCGTATACCCATTTTGGAGCTAAAATACGATCTTATCGAACTGAAACGGGTTTTAATCAACCGATATATGAGGCAAAATATAAATACAAAAATTGAAAACCAAACATAGAATGAACGATATCCGAAAAATTTTGTCTCATTCTTTCAGACATTTTATTGGATGAGATGAACATTTCACGCAACGTTCAGTAAAATATAATAACAACAAGCACGAATTTTAGCTTCGTGGGAAATACAGTCAACCTTGTATGAGAATGAACGTGGAGTCCACAATTTCTGCTACGCTTAAAAACGAAATACCTGACAGTAATATCTTGTTCATTTGGAATTAAGATCAAGTAAAGTTGAATAATAACAATTTATTGAATATTTAAATGTAAGGCATAAAATTTTCTATCAGAACTTCAACAAGATTAATTGCCATAAGCAGCTCTCAGTAACAGCAACAAGCACCGCAACGTCATTGCCGGCAGTCCTGCGGATGCAACGTAACTATATAATCACTGAAATTCGGTCACCATCACTTCTAGTCAGTGAGAGGCTGTAAATACGTTACGACAAGCTTAAGTGCACCTGGAGTTAATTATTTACGGAGTGACATGCACCATAAGTGCATCATGCGGTAAGTAAAGGCAGCGGTCGCGCAGAGCGTGTGGGAGGAGTGAAAGCATCGCTTGGGCTCGGTCATGTGCTCTGAGCCCCTACTTACTCTTCTTCTGTGCGGGGCATGACTTTGAAAGAACTTCCTGCGTTACCTGCGCCTTCTCACGCGCATCAATACTACTGATCATACCTTACCAATGAAGAACAACGTTTCAGTATTTCCTTTATATTTCCCTAACAAACCGCTCGTATAATACTTTTTTGTGAGGCTCCAGACCCAATTTGCTGCTCTAAGGTGCTGTAACCTTGCTGGCGAATGCAAAAACCTTGCGCCTTTTTAAATTAAGCTCAGATAATATATTCTGATCGCATGAGCGATGAAAAATGCTGCTCGTTGTGATTGGGTGTGCCTTGCAGTGACGATTGTACTCGTCATTTTTTCGACTTTGATGATACTTCGAATTACAAGGAATGATTTCTCAATACAGCTGATTTATTTCATGACACTGCCCCAATGTAACTGGTGATCTGGAGATTCCAAGTTCACTTCATGCTTTGTCCACTGTTGAAAATTTATCCCTTCGTTCAAATCTATTGCAATTCGTTCTTATTTCGCATTCTAATTTCTGATCATTTGTCTTTTCCCGGTCGAACTTTTACTTCCAAGATTACCAGAGTCCTTCATCCTTTAAGCTCGTATTATCGGTACGTAAATGTCCGAGAAATGATCAAACATCAGTAAATAAGAGTATGAAAGTCGCAGTCTATCAATACTAATACATCCTTTGCTCAAATTAAAATGATAAAACCGTAGAATTAATTCAATGGCGCTTTTACCTGCACCAATTACTGATTGGGAAACGATTTCGTAGTGAGCACTTCATTATTGAGCTGGTATCATTACTTCTAATTTATAGCAGGCGGGAGTTATGTAACTCATTTCATATACCGATTACCAGTAGATTTGGGTTCCATCAACTGACGATGAGTCCGCAAAAAACACGGACGGAAATTGCTAGGTTAAGGCGACCGCTCGCGTCTCATCTGTGAGCCGTTGCGCAGCCGTGCCAAGGTCGGGCACGGCTGCGATGCTGCCGCACTTATGTACCACGAGCCGCATGCACTCAGGCACGCATGCCGGCTGCAGGAAAATCGATTCTGGCCCAAATCTGACAGTTGTGACGTGAGCTCAGATACCTGCTCCAAGCATGATGTGATCTCAAGTTTGTAACTCTGTAAACACAAATTATCCCTGCACAATGTACGACTCTGTAATTGTTCTCTTGTACATTGTTTCAAAAATATCTTACTATTCCCAGATAGTTAAAGCTTTAGGGAATTTACAGCTTGTTTGAACTCACCCTGCACATCGTGTTGGTGCAGGAGTTCCCAACTTCAAGAGAGTAAAATATTAAACGTGGATGAATTCCGGGGTATAATTTTACAGACTTTGTTTCAGTTTTTACAAATAGCGCCTTGAAAATCGAGCATCGTTGCTGACCAGCCGTGCGGAACTTCTAATTTGCGACCTCCGTGTGCTCCGAGAGAAGAATTTATATTTAGTTATTATTTTGGAGAGACGGATGTGTTCTCACAAATGTATTTTTATGTATTTTCAGAGGACCACCTTGCAGTCCTGAAACTAAATTCCGCATCCGCATGAATGTCGATCTGCGCAGATTGTTTTAAGTTAATCGTCGAGTGGTGAAGTGTTCAGCAAAAAATATCTTATCATTTTTATCGTTAGATGTACTCGAGAATCATTGCGCTCTGGAGAGTGTTGAGGCCATCGATAGTTTAAGGAGATTTTGGCTTTAAAGTATATTCATTATTGAACAAATAACCTTTAAAGTGCATTAAATTCATTTCGCTGTGTTCGTAAGAAAAAAATTGTAAGCATCGTGCTCGAGTGTTGAGTTGCGTTACTTGCGTACATTGTTTTTCATCGTTATGACTTCAATTCAGTTTAGAAAGCGGTTATTGCCACACGTTGATGTTAGAATTTCTCTTGTGTTTCAGAATTTGCTCTCGAGCTCTGATGGTCTGGAGCAAAATCTAGAGCAAAGGTCAGTCTAACGAGATCTTGCGTGAGTTTCCTATGCGAGGTAAGAAACCCTAATAACTATGGATAGCATCGAGTTTCCATACAACTCTAAGAATATTTTGTGAGTTAATCCAGCACTCAAGCCTGTGTGAAATAGAGCTAGCTTCTTGTTACTTTGTAAAGGTTAATGTTCATCGGCTCATGATCTCATTCCACTCTATAAAATTTTACTCTTTCACAATGCGGGAAAAATTCGTGGTTCTCTCTTTGGCTCCAATGTTATCCGTTGTAAATTAAGTGGATTATAAAAAATTATAATCGAAAAGAGTACTCTGCTTAATAAAAATATTTATATTTTTTATCAAACCTTGGGAAGTTTAAAATCGAGAATACAATTTGCTTTAAATGTTGGAAATTACTAGTACGAGAGAAACGCTGTTCACCTTTGCAAAGACTTTTCAAGTTATAAAAAGAAAAAAAATTAGTTGAAAACTAGTGTGCTTTTATTATAAAAATGTTTCCGCTCGACTGCTATGATTTTCAACTAT
This sequence comes from Morinoia aosen, assembly GCA_030386875.1. NCBI lineage: Eukaryota > Metazoa > Arthropoda > Malacostraca > Amphipoda > Talitridae > Morinoia > Morinoia aosen. The sequence continues at coordinate 73,258,487 of CM059567.1, read as the reverse complement.
AGTTGTTGGCACATTACCTTTCTGAGCCTTGAAATTTGTAACATCTAAGACAGCCTGTAGAGTAGCTTTTGATGAGGTTAAAACTACATTTATGCCCCATTTAGGATTCAAATATATCATCTATAAATTGTAATTATTCTCTCTTTCTATAGGTTGAACTCTTTCAACGGTCAAAGGGCCACTGCCATTGGCGAATTCTCCTCTCAGCTTGACATTTCGGAAGGACATGGTCAGATCCAGCAAACCAATTCTGAAGGCTTCCAGACAGTTGGAGTCCCTCTTCCGACAGGGCCTGTACCGCTCGGGGGTATTGACGGTAACACAAATAAACTCGAAATAGGACAACAACTGAACGCGTTTCACGTTTCGACGTCACCTGGAATTCCCCTCACTTCTGTGAACGCGAACACGGGTTCAGATCACGTAGGTGACTCCAAGTTTCACACGCAGAGTCAAATTGCCTCTGAATCTGGACTTGGAGCTCATTCCCAAAGCCTTTCTGATACTAACTCGCGTACCAACGATCTTCTATCTCCCCAAATTCCATTTAGCGTTGGACGACTGCAAGTTAGCCAAGTTGGAGTACCATTGCCCGGCCTCGAGATTTCGACGAGTGGAGTTCATAGCAATGACCTGCAATCCTCGAATGTTGGACCAAATTTACTTACTTCTGTTTCAAACGAGGATCTGACTCTGGAAACATTGGACAATCGGTTGGACACCGTGGAAGATATACTGGAGAGGGAAAATTTAAATGGAGCCTTAGACATTTTACGCGAAACGAATCTCCTAGGACAACTCTTGGATGAAGGTAAGCACATCTAAATCAGATAAGGGCATGAACAAATGCTGAATATTTTACTTTAAAACTTCCTATCTATTTAGCGTTTCTTGCCTATAATTTTCAAAACGTACATCTAGTTGTTTTAGCATTGTTTTCTGAGTTGCTCAATTGACGTATATCTCACTTTTTCAACCCAATCAATGTGCTCGAAAGTAGGATCAACTTTCAAGCTTTTTTACTGAATCCACTTTCCCTCTGTACAAAAAGTATCGAAATACATTAAACTCAAAGTATTGAAATCCATTTGCATTTCCAGAAAGTGGTACTTTTCTTCTTCTCGCCCCGTCGAATGAAGCTCTGGCTCGGCTCTCTGATGATGAACTTGACGACTTAAAATCGAGCGATTTGTTCTCATACCACATAATCCCTCTCGGGGACATGCCTGCTCCTGAGGTCACCAATGACTCTACCTTCACCACCCTCCTGGGGAAACTGGTCCGCTTCAACGTATATGACGGAAAAGTGTTCGTCAACGGGCAGGGACTGGTCAGAGGCGATATCCGGGTGCCTAGAGGCACAATTCAGGTACTTCGCTTAGGCTGTGAATTATTCGTTTTTCTCGAGACTAATCTGGTACAACGCTTGTAGTCAATGGCACAACACTATGCGACGCGTTTTGAGGTTATTTATCAGGTAAACGCACACATTCAGTGTTGCATTGATGTCTCCTCTGTAGTCTACGTGGTACTGTAGATGTAAATCGCAGGTTACCATCCAGTTTTTGTAATATTCATGTGCGTGAACACAGTTAGGAGCTACGCTGCTAAAATTTCAGGAACTAACAGCGGGGTATGATCATTTCAACTCGTATTGCATCGAACGTACGTAGAAGAAAGATTTTGTATCTGCGAGGGTTTGTTTCGTCTGAATTTCCTGTTTTCTGTGCATACTCATTGACTTGATCCAGCTTATGCCAAAGATGAAATGGATAGCATAACGAATAAGTCAGCCATGTAAAGGAGGCTGAAAGTTAAGACCCCGCCCCAGGTGGTGGACGGCGTGCTGAGGCCACCAGCAGGAGACCTGCAGACGGTGCTGGAGCAGTCGGAGGCGCAAGTGGCCCGCACGGCGGCACTGCTCACCATGCACGGCAGGACGCTCTCGCAAGGTAACCACTCAACTGTGATATTGTTAACACTACTGCCGCTGTATGTCTTGTTCTGATTTGGCATCTTTATTTCTCAAGTTTTAATTTCCCTCTCATAAATACATTTTGCGCTTTGAGCGTGCACTTTAATGATTTTTCTTCATGTAGTTAGTCCTAATAAAATCGAGGGTTGTTTTTTTCAGTAATTAATGGAGGTGAATTCTTGATGACATATACGTATTTGAAAGTCAATGTAACGCTTTTCCTACTGTTCTAGAAACAACCAAGATTGAAAAATTTTTTGATGAAGCTGTTTCATCACAAATTTCTCCCATTTACCTTTTATCAACGGTTTCAATTCGAGGCAAATTTAAGTTATTCAATAAAAATCGCAAATAATAATCGGCATTGCTATGATAACAAATTGGTTAGACTTGTATAACTTATAGAGTAAAATCCTTAATATTCGGACAGATCGACCCATCACTGTCCTGGCGCCGCTGGATGCTTCCATCACGTCGAAAGGTTTCTCCTGGCCGGGGCTCCTCGAAAGCTCGGAGGTGTGGTCTTAGCTTGTATTTCCAACGTCGGCAAGAGCTATAAGTTTTTTTTCTGACTTGAATTTGTTGATTTTCCTTTTCAATGACTCTCTCGTGATTTTTCTAGCTTCCTCAACCCAAAACGTGGATAACTATTTTTTTCTTGACAAGGATGCGTGCATAAATCAGATTCTGTGAAAAGCCTTTACTGATATGGACCTCCTTGGTCCTAGTCACAGAGTACGTGACACTCATGATAATCATGATAACGAATAGCTCTTAATAAGATTGTGGAATTATAAAATTTTAACATGGCAAATGTGAAAGTTTAAAAACATTTTCAGAGCATTCTTCACTTCCTTTTGGAGTTATATGAATCTAAAATGATGAGTTCCCGTAAATCTGTCATTTAGCCAAGTTATTGCCAGAATCTTCCTAGAGTGGATCTCAATCGTATAGAGGTATATTTAAGGAACAGAGTCTGAGTGAAATTTGGCTGCATTTATAAAATAAAAAATTTCCGTTGCTCGAGGTTTGTTATTCTTTTTTGCTTATTCCTTTGGAGAACGATGCACCGTTTCGCTGATAAAAGCACTTCTATAGTGTCTTCTCTCAAATCGAACTCAACCTTTTAGTGTAACGTGACTTTTGGACTGCGAGTCAATTTCTTACAATTTCTTGGAAGAACAATAGCGACCAAATTTTTTTTTTTTGGTGTTGCAAGACAACCGATTCAAAAGAACTTACTGCAAAGCACCAAAATTTTTATGAGCCAAAGGCTGAACAGTAGTATTGGAGAACTATTGTCTAATTTCCCCCAAAATTAGGTGATTCATACACTGCCACTGCACAGATGGCGGGTTCTCTGCTCGGCGGCCTCACAATCGAAGGATCCTGGTACGCTGAAGGACTCACCCGCCAGCGCACCCTCACCTCGTCTGTGGGCATGAACATCACCTTCAGGAAAATGGCCGATGGTACGTAATGCAAGGCCATCGAATTTTTGGTTATGAATTTGAATAGGAAATTTCGTCGCTCAATTTATACTGTCTCGCGTCTCATAGATTTTGTACCGACCATAACAATCCTTCGCACAACTGCTTAAAATTTCCAAAAAAGTTGCGAATAGAAAGCTGAAAAATTTTTGCTGCACAGAGATACACTCTTAACATTGACTCAATCCAGAACTTTTATTTGAATTTAAAAACAGACTATATCTTAATCTACTCGGAGTCCTAGACAAGTATTTGCAATTGTAAAAAATATTGATTATAATTCAAGCTTTTAATTGCGCATATGAACGCGTACGTGTTACATCTAAACATTTCCATGTGTTACTCATTGTGCTGGATTTGAACGACGATACAAAATGTGTAGCAGCAGCGATTGAGCAAATATCTTCTGTATGTTGAGAGAGTGTATAACGAGCTTAAATGCCCATGATTATTGCGTGAGCTAAAATGACGTAGTTGAGAACAAAACTCTAATTGATATGACGCTGTGCGAACATATATCTCTGCTGGTCAGACATTACTTCACCAATGTTTTATTAGTAGAATTCGAGCGACCTAACTCGTTTTAAATATTTATGCAAGTGCTAACTAGCTGGTATGAAATACTATAATCAAGTATTTCATTGAATGCGTTAATATGACTTGATATAAGTTGTAGACCACAATTTACTGTAAATTTTAGTTTATTGCAGCTTAGTTTCGTTCTTGAACCAGGGTCCTAATTTTTCAAGTTTTTCAGAAATTGTTTTCATCAACAGGCACTATCACTGCGAACGGAGTCCCGCTGATCATGTCCGATCTATCAGCACTGGATGGAGTTGCTCATGTGGTTGCTGATCTCATTCCGAACACGGATCTAGGATCAGACTCCAATGAACCTCAAACTCCCATCCTCGAAATCATTAAAGAAGGAGGTATTAAAAACGTGCCTGAAAATTTTAGCGGGGCCCAAAATTTTCTCGCTAACTCCGACCCTTCATCTTTCAAGTCCGTGGTGGACTCAAGTATTCAAACGAGGGCCAATACACCTAGCACTGGAAATTTCTTCGCCAGTGGAATTCAAAATGGTATTCCACAGATATCAGGACTTTATCAAACTCCTGTGGAAGACAATTTCAACTTTAATCAACCTCCACCGGTATTTTCTCCTCAGGAACCTTTTGTTACAGAAGGTGGCGATCCAAATGCTCCTTCGTATAACATTGTCACACCTGCAGACTCAGTTGCCTCGTTCGTGCCTGATTTAGATTCTCCAAATAATGAACAGGAGACCGACTTTCCTGATGGTCAAGAGACTTTATTCAATGCATTTGCGAATGAAGGGACTTTAAACCAAGAAGATGGCTCAAACGTATCACCTCCCTTAGACGTCGGTGTTCCACTCCCTCAGCTCCCAGAGACTGAAGTGGTTGGATCAGGCGACCCAACACTGGACGAGACAGTTGATGCCGGTGTTGCTACCTTGGACGTTGGAGTATCGTTCCCTGATACGGATGTTGACTCGTCACAACTTCCACAGAATGGCGCTGATTCGGTAACATCAGTCAAAACATCGACTGACGAATATAATTATGGTACTCCTCTTGGCGAAGGAATTCCTCTTCCTGAGACAATCTCTGATACTCAGAGTCCAATATCTGCATACGGCTCAGAGTCATCCATTGGCGAAGCAGAAGAAGATACTGATCCCAGCCCCTTTTTAGATGTTGGGGTACCTCTTCCAGAAGATAATTCTGGCATCCTGGCGCCAGCTGCTTCATTTGATTTCGATGGCACTTCATCAAACGGAGGTTTAAATGGAGGAGCTGATTTTTCTGAAACAGATTTCAGTGGTGCTCAAATCCCTGTAAACGAAGTAAATGAGGATATTTCTCCTCAAACCGATCTTCGTCCAACCATTGCCGACAGCATTGCTCAGTTTGACCAGTTGGGAGACGTAGACGCAAACGGAGATACGGTACAACCGGCAGGGAGCTTAGGAGCAGAGGAAGAGTACCCAACGACCCAACCTGAAGTCTCTGTTTCTGCTATTGCAACAAGTGTCGGTACTGACGAGGAATCTGAGTTCTCTACGTCTGGTACTGTCCCTTTCGTACCTGAAATTGCCTCCTCCTTACCGGCTGCCGCACCAACGCCACAAAGCAACATACCTACAACAAATACTGATGCTTCGATTGCAAGTAACGCCCCAAATTTTTTGACGCTTTATAATACTCCTGTTCTTTCATCGGAGGAAAGAGCTGATCCGTTCACGTCGGGGGCTTATTCTGACTTGCTGCGCGTTCAGCCTTCAGCCTTTTCGTCAAGCGCTGAGGGTCTCACTAGCCAGTCTTCAGCCAGGTCTTTCTCCTCTGCAAGAACAGGCACGAGGGTGAACAATATTTTCATTACAACCCCTGAGGTCTTGCCAGGTCAAAGCAATCCTTTCGACTTATCAGCTAGAACAAAGTCAAACAATTTCAACTTCAAATCAAATATTCCACCGATAGAAATTATAAACGCTGAGGATGACCACGACTCTTTTTTTGTCATAACCAGAGGGAATTTGAATCTAAAAGATGTTATTGATAAATTAGATGAAAACATCAGAAAGCATATTCATATTTTGGATTCACCTTCCATTTTCTTTAATAGTTCTGTAACTGAGTTGGCTCTTCAAAAGTCATTGCCAGAGCAATTGCTAGAAGAAATACGACAAACACTGAACGCGAACAACATGACTTTTGGAAATATCGGAGTTTCGTCATCACAGGACCCGAGCATTCAATTGAATCTCCCACAAACTTCGAATCCTCAAGCTGTTCCCGTACAAGATGATTCTGTGGGGCTGACCTCACACAACTCTGGAAGCCCGCTATCTGTTGAGTTTGAACAAAAATCCGCTAGAGTTGACTCTGCTGCAAGACTTTCTTCAGTCAAATTCGGTACAACGAGTTTAGCTTCTCATAAAAATTTTAGCTCCCACTTATCTTCCAACGAAATATTCGCTCCCACTGGTTCTCGGAAAACTCACCTCTCATCAGCTGCTACTCAGCAAACACAGCCGCTTCAGAGACGCCAGACTACTACACAATCTCCAAATGACAACAGTGCTCACTTTGCGACCACTACGTCAAGGTCTCTGAACTTCAATTCTCTCACAGATACAACCCTGGATGAACTGGAATTTGAAGGTACAACCACAGAATTTTTTGATGTGGAAACGACTACTTTCTCTCGAAAGACTCAGAAAAGTCTTGAGCCAGTGTCAGGTTTGATCAATTTGTTGAGTCTCCAGCAAAGTAGGAAATCGTTGCAAGATGAGAAGTTCCCGGTCGTCAGTGTGAAAGAAGATGGCTTTACCGCCACTACGCCAAGTTCGTTCGAAGGAACTAGCGAGCAGCCCACTGAACTTACCACAGATCCATCCAGCTCAGGATTCGAAGAAGAGATCGTGAATACAGAGTTACCAGGACATAATGATGAACTTACATTTTCCACCTTTAGGCCTTCCCTTGCTGCCTCAGCTGGACAATCGAAGTCTGTAGTTTCCACATCAAAAGTCACGTTTGCCAACCAACTTCAGCGAGACGATTCGATCTCAGCGTCTCATGAGCAAGAAATGAACGTGATCGAATTTCTCAGGCAGAAAAATCTTACTGCTTTCGCCGACTTGCTGGAACTCACGGGCTTGAATCGTGATATGATCAGAGGAGGTAAGTGTTTTTATAGAATTCTACTATTACAAATATTTTACACTATTAGCTTCCTCAAAAATTTCCAACAATATTACTAAATATTTTGAAACAACAATGACAATTTTTCCGCGCTGAAAAAAATCTTTTACTCTTATAGTATGTTTCAGCATTCGATACTCTAAGAAGAAGATGTACCGTATTTTTGCTATCTTTCATGGTTAATGCAATTTTTATTTTTACCTAAAAGGTCCATGGACGATATTTGCTCCCAGCAACGAAGGTATTGAAATCGTGCGACAGTCCGGCGGTCTGGACTTGAGCATGAAAGACCTTCGTCACCTGGCGGCGTACCACGTCGTGCCGCGGGTGCTCACCACGGACATGTTCATTGAGAAGTCCAGGCTGCCCACTCTGTATGCCGGCTACACCCTCTACATGGAGTCCAACGATAATGATAAGGTCAGGAGACAGAACCATGCGTTGCACAACTGAGTTTTATGTTGTCATTAACTGAAGTAACTGAGAGCAAAATTCAGGTTATTTAATGTTTTTTTCTTTTTATAATTCCTTTAGCGCTGACAGGTCAAAGCCTAATTTTCATTAAGATTTATCTTAATATTCGATTTTTGACTTGTGAAAAGGAAAGCTAACTTCAAGCGAGCGTCGGTCTAATATGAGGGCTTCGATGCTTCACCACGCTGACCAAAGCTTGACATCACCCGCATTACTTTCGTTTTAAGTTTATATTTGTATTTCTTACCTGCTACTATACTTGTTTTAAGTTCAATTTTCTTTACGTAATCAGAAGTCAAACGAAATCAAAGAAAAAATAGAAACTTAAAATTGTTGTAGTAATGGTATATAAAGGAAATTTTTATATTAGATTTAAAACCTCTTTCATGAGTGGAATAAGAAACGGTATGAGAACTAATTTAAAACTGATACCTGGCTCTGTACTATTAAGACACTTTCTATTTTCTATCCTATACAGGTAATATATATGTGCATTGTAAATTTTACACAGAATTATAGTTCCAAGCCAGATTTCTTGATGTGCCAGGAGTCTTCTTAATTTCAATTTCCTTTTCTCTCAGCAACGAAGAAACAACCAGAGAACATTATGCGTTTCCTCTGGTCTGAGTGATTTTAAAGTTTTTTTTTTGCAGTGGTCGGCTGGAGGAGGGCTGCTGACAGGGAGTTCGTGGGTACACAGCGGACCGTCCACGTGGGTGACCCACGAAGTGGACCGGGTGCTCTACGCGCCCCACGGCAACCTGCTCACCACCATGGCTCTGGCACCAGCCCTCACCAACTTCACCACTCTGCTGGCCGCCAACCCTCGCATCAGGAGAATGCTGCAAGGTGCTCAACTTAAACAATGTTTCTTTGTGTTACCGTATCTCACTAGGTTCCGATGCTGTCCTGCACACAGGGCTTTAAAGTTTCATAGAGTTATGAATTTTTTGTGCAGTCTCTCGTGATATTAGAGTAGTTCTGCAATGCGTAGTTGAACGGGGTGGTTCCAATGCTCAACAAATATTCAAAGTTTGTTCTGATCGTTTCTCTTCCTGGTCTCAAGTGGACCGGAAGGGGTGCGGTAATTTTTAATTTTATTGCAGTATTTAGAGGTGTGCATTTAATGCAATTACACACTGAAGAGGCAGTTATCGGAAGCCATAGTCAGTGAAACACAACCGCTTATTTTGCTCCCTCTACGCAGGCCGCCGGCCAATGACGGTGGTGGCTCCCAGCAACGCCGCCATGGCTCGCTTGCCTCCGGGTGTCCAGCCCTCCTCAGGTAAACAGGCTTCATTTCTTACCCAGTTACAAACTCACGCAAGTGATCTTTTGTAGTATTGACGGCCGAATGAGCAAAAGTATCGTGAGGGATTTTTCACCGGAGGAGTCGAAGAACTTTTTTATTTTTTCGTTGGAATATTACTGCGTATTTATTATTGAAAATATTACTAACGGATGATTTATTTATCAAAATATGTTCCTATGAACTTGAAACGAAAATTGTTTTGATGGCTTATTTGAAGAAAGATCACTGATGGGTCTGATTTTTACTATTATTTCCTTTAGAAGTGATTAAATGTGCGGTATTTTAAATCCTTCATTGGTAAACAAAATTCTTTTCCTTTGGGGTAATCTCACAAGCATTCCTTCTTAAATCATATCCTAAAATTGCCTTAATTTTTTCATTTCATTTATTTGTGGAAAAATTACTCAAGTGCGCAGCATGAGAATAGAGGGAACAACAGAACTGTTACAGTCTCCTCTCTTCATCCGATGAGGAATGCAGCTGCTGTATGTATATATTGTATGAAGATATAGTATTTTCATTTGGATGTTTGAGTGTGAGACGAAGTGAGACTCAAGAGCTCAGTTAGTGAGACGAATAGCTCATTTATGGCTACACTGCGAGTGGGTTTCGCAATCTAGAGCGCTATTCTTATCTTATTTCGACTAATTTCTTGTTTGAACGTTTTTGATTAGTTAATGCAAATCGTTCAAAATATTTTAACCATTTGAGGTGTGCATCTATAGATTCAATAAATACGATTACAAAGCAATTCAATTAATACAAGTTGTCTTTTAATTATTCGTGGTGAAGCTGTAATGATTTTAAACAAATAATTTAACCTTTAGCACAATATATATGACACCGAAACTACCTTTTTTATGTTTGCGTAAGAAACATTCATTTTCAGTTGAACTACTCTCATGTAGTTGTGCTACTCTCATGCAAGATCCCACAGCCAAACACACATGCGTGTGCACTGCTCATTAACTGGTACCCCCACCGCAGTTTGGCTGGAATCCCACATCGCGAGAGGCTTCCGCTACAGCGTGTGCTTCCCCCGTCACTCAACCGTCACCACACTCGCGGGCTCTGAAATTCGCACCTCCACCAACGCCACCAACGGTAAGATTTTGAACGCCATCAACTGTGAAACAATAAACTCTACCAACACCATCAACGGTAAGGTTCTGGGCGCTAGTAACGCCTTTAATAGCAAGGTATTGAGCGTCACCAACGCAGTACTACCGACGGTTGAGTATTAAGCCCCAGCAACGCCATTAATGGTGAGATGTTAAGCGCCCTCAATGGTAAGGTATTGAGCGTCATCAACGCAATGCTACCAACAGTGAAGCATTGAGTAGTACCAACACCATTATCTATAAAGTATTAAGAGCCCCCAACTCAGACAGGGGCAATGTTTTGAGTGCCACAAATGAAACTAATCTGTAAATATGTAATGGAGAGGCTGTTTTAGAGTATAAATGCTGTAAGGAGGCCAAGAGTCTCCACCGTTCGTCCAATAGCAGGCTTGACTTTCAGGCTCCGCGTTAACAGGTTCGACGGCAGCTTTTTTTGGTTGTCGAAGACTTAAGGTTTAATCACTTGAAATTATTACTCCCAACCTAAAAGTGTGCTGTGAAAGAATACTAGAGTTTCGCTAGTCCCACACGACCTCGACCACTAAGCCTAAGCTGAGCTAGTCAGCAGAGCGAGTACAGAATGAAGGCGCCTTTAACTATCTACGTTGAGGGACGGTCGACTGTCGAGGTTTCGAAGTCCTCGCGCGGGACTATGCTGGCGTGAGAAACAACTCCACATGATCTCTAAGCTCGTTGGTCTGTATTAAAGCTCATGCAAGAAGTAGCGCTCCTTGTTGGAGCGATCTCCTCGAGCGGGTGCAGAGCTCTCAAATGGGGGTAATAAAAGCACATTGACTCGCATGATGGAAGAAACGCAGGACACAAAGTTAGCATCGCGCACCTGCTCACGAGGTACATGGAAAGCACTCAAAGAAGCAGCCGAATTCCGTCTCTACATACAGTGGTGAGCACTGCTACGAATTTGACGTGTTTTTCTCTCCATACATGCTAAGGCAACAGCCTCAGCAAATTGTTGTTTGCGTACATGCATCTGAGTTTGAGCATCATCTGAATAAATTTATTTCATTTCTTTCATGTTTGTGGACATCATTAGTGGTTATAATTTTAACTATTTTTACCAAACTGTACATCCGTTCTGTTTTAGAAAGCTATCAAAACATGTCTTGAGCATAAAAATACGTGGTCGATGTTAAAGCTTGTTATAAGTTTGCATTCCACTAACGTGTTTTATTTCTGTCTCAGGAGTGGTGAGCATTAACGAAATCCCCGCGAGTTACCTGGACATCACCGCCGCTAACGGAGTGCTGCACGTCGTAGATGACCTCATCGTCACAGGGTCCTGAGAAATGTAAACGATATCGGTAAATGTAAACTATTCTCATAATCAGTAAATTACGAATTCTCATTTTCAATAATTCTCATGATAGGTAAATAACGAATTGTCTTTTCTGTTCCGTGGAATTATGGACGACTCGTGTAAACTGGTAATTATTTTACAAAATTACTGCATTGATTTCTAGGTCAAAATTCATGCCTGATGTTTGCATGCATCCTAACATACATCTTCATGGTCCCTTACAACGCTCCTGTCATAGCCTACATATAAGAATGCCATTCTGACCCGCCAATTTCATTTCAGGCTTTTCCTGAACTGATCTCAAAACTTCCAGAATTCATCCCAATCCATAGTATGTATTGTGAACCCACAGGGCAAATCGCTCAGAGAAGATTGTGCGCAGTGCACGTTTCTCGAGTTTGAACTGTTTTAACGTTAATTTATTACTAAGCAGCGTTAAGATTTTACAGGCTAAAAATTTTCTTGGAATTATACTTTTCTGAAAGCTCTTGCAAGTAAGCATTTGAAGAGTGGTTAATTGGTAACTATGATTCGCTTCTGCATGGCATATTTTCTTGACTTCTTTGTAATTAAATGGGAGCTAGATATCTCGTAAAAATGGAAAAAACACTTGTAAACCATTAAAATGCTTTGGGAACCAATTGAAGTTCATTCCAAATTTCTTGCTGATCTCCTGCCTACCATGAACTAAATTGTAGAACCAATAATCATGTCCGCTAGAAGTGAGAAAATATGAGGAGTTATAGTAACTCACGGGTTTAATAACCAATTCATAAGCTATTTTTTACAGCAACATTAGATCAACTATTTGCATTGGAGCCTGTGGAAAGTGCTTTCTGTGTGGAAGAATTTGTAAAGCAAGATTATTAAATAACTTATGTTGTTTACACTGTTCACTCAGGGTCCCACGAGTTATCTGTGATTTCTATTATTTTAGGCTTGATAATTAAGGTTTAACGTCATATTTTTTCACCCAAAAAGGAATACTGAAATCCATTGTGCAATACGTGTATAGTATTCATTCGAAATGGTGATGAGGATTTAAGCCTCCTGATACTGATTTATCGCATCCTTAATGCATGTTAAGAAATGCGTAACAGTAACCCTACTGAATAGCTACCGTAAAATTATCAAATAGTTAAACTCTAAAAGAGATCACTAATTTTCAAATAATTTAGAAAAAACAGTAATTACTCGAACATTATATTTGTCGATGGTGAACTTTATTCGAATGCACGATAACTATCGAACGAGTGAGTTTTCTCCGAAATCTTCGCCACTAGAAGTGATTTAGTTCTTGTGTAGTATCAGTTGCAGAGCGATTAGTGCTGTATCTTTTGCCGCTCATCACGAAAATTCTCACAGCCAACTATTACGCAGGTATTCTTTGAGATGCTTCGCCTTTTCAAAACGGGTTCTTTCATGCCAAATCTTCTGTCCTTGCTCTATTTTGTTTTGCTTAGTTATACGAAGATCAAAGTTGAAGAACACTTATTTTAAAATGCTATTTTAAAATATAATTTTTTAGTTTTTCTGTAAATTTATAGCAGCAGTCTAGACGAGAACATTGTCAAAGTCTTTACGTCTCACTTCCTTGTTCGATCGCTTGAATTGCTTTCGTGAACTTACTTCATAATACGCCGAGTGAAAGCGAGCAACATCTTTCATTCTTCGTTACTATCTGAAACTTCTGAAACGTGAATTAATTTAATGAAAGCGTTATGATGTCTAAACTGCAGAAGTTGACTGCATCATTTATTACTGTCACATAAAATCACGTCATAAAGTGTAGCGCTGTATTCGCTTGCATTCTATCCATTCAATAAAACGAGACGTTGTGACACAATGGTAGGATCATACACTAATACCATACATGAACATTATGCAGGTAATTTTCCATTCATCTTACCATCCACCGACATGAATTGATGTGCTCTCAAGAGGACAATTTTTTGTGAAATTTATGCTTGTATGAATAGGCGTAAAAATGATAGTCATAAGAAACGAAGCGCCAATAAAAGTTGAAAATACAAATCATCTACATTTTAATTCCTTTTTTCATAGAGAGTAAAACACGAGCTAGAATGTTACTTTGAAACAATTTTATAGAATTTAGAGTTCCCTCGCACAAGCCGCGAGTGAAGCGGATTGCTCCAAGAATTATTTAAGTGAAGATGCAGTTTGTGCACGTTCCTGACGACGGAAGACAGTCTTTGGCTATCCACGCACGGACATACGAGGCCTGTCGAAAAAGTATCCGACCTTTGGCCAGAAAAAATACTTCAACAACCTGACGGGGTTGGGACCCTAATCCCCTTCAAAGTAGGCTCCTTGTGCTTCCACACACTTAGCCCACCGATCCTTCCACTGCCGGAAACACCTCTGGAAGTCTTCTTTTGGAATGGTGTTCAGCTCTGTCGTCGCGTTCCGCATTATCTCTTCTCTACTCTCAAAACGGGATCCTTTCAGTGGTGTCTTCAATTTTGGAAACAACCAGAAGTCGCAAGGAGCCAGGTCTGGAGAGTAGGGAGGTTGGCGAACGGTCGTAATTCCATGTTTGGCCAAGAAATTGCGGATCAAATGGGATGAATGTGCGGGCGCGTTGTCGTGATGCAAGTGCCAGTTGTTCGCAGTCCACATGTCTGGTCTTTTGCGCCGAACTGCATCACGAAGTCGCCGGAGAACATCCTGATAGTACTCCTTTGTCACTGTTTGTCCTTCCGGTGCGTATTCGTGATGCACAATTCCACGGACATCAAAGAAAACAGTCAGCATCACCTTGATTTTGCTTCGCACCTGCCGCGCTTTCTTCGGCCTTGGAGACTCGGGATGCTTCCATTGGGATGACTGTCTTTTTGTTTCTGGGTTTTGTGTTACACCCATAGCATCTTCCCCAAACACCTGCTGAATCTTACGAATTGTTTCAATTTGAGAATCACCAAGCTTTTGACAAAATTTGATGCAGTGTCTTTGCTCAATTCGTTCAGTCATCTTGCAAGAAAACTAAATCCGACAAATACTTAGAACAGCACCTTACTTGGCGACCACCAGCCAGTGACTGGCCCAAGTGAATGCGGTGAAAAAAGTCAAGCATGCGCATTAAGATTCCTCCTTCCACCGTGCACAGTGGCGCCGCCTTAGAATCACTACTTTGCGCGGGAAAAATTAAGGTCGGATACTTTTTCGACAGGCCTCGTATTTGTAGTGCCTTTCTAAATGTCAATCGGTAATTTCAAAATTTGTTCTGAAAGTAAGACTTAAGTAAATGACACACATGTTGTTCAATACAGAAAAGATAGGTTTTAATGGCGAAAAACAATAGTCATTACTTATTATAAGCAAAAACTGAAAGTCAACGACACTCCAATATAAAAAAGATAGGTTTGATAAGCAAAAACATTAGTTATTATCATCATGAGCAAAAACTGACAGTCAACGACGCTCCAAACATTAAGCTTTCACTACTCGTGCGTTACTCAAGTGTAGTGACAAAGGCATGAACTCTGCGAATAAACCTTGTCTTCCGGAATTTCTTTCTTACACTCAGAAATAACTGGCTACTCCTCACACTGTCACACGTCAGCCCAATGAGCTTGAAGAAAATATTGATATTGCGTTATGAAAGTATGTCAAAAATACGTAAAGATGCTACAATGATACACTTATAAAATCGGTAAAGTAGCTATACGGCCAACACATAGTATCATTTTCTGCTTACGTTTATCGAGCGAGTGCTCTAGAAAGTACTCATGCTAATAAGTTTTTTGCATAAGGAGGCTTCTCGAGTAAATGAAACGCACTGCAGGAATTTCCTTGCAAAAAGCGCGATGTTACTTCCCTGCCTAACATTGTTATTACATTTATTAGTTCAATACTTCCTAGCTACAACAAAAGCAACCTCAAGAGAGCAATCAAAATGGAACAGTTAGTATATGGACTGTGTAGAAAATGGGTAATCTATGTACTAGATTTGATCCCACAAAGAAAATCCTGCACGTAGAAACATCAAACTAAGACAGAAGAGGAAACAAGACAAAAAAAAGAGATAGCAAAGAAGGCGTAAAAACTGGAAGAAGCAAAGTGGGAACGAAAGATGGTCTCGATCGAAGGTGTATTTATAGCAGAGGTAGCTGAACAGTATTTGCCCTATAGGAGCGCCAATCCTTGTAGCATACGGTAGACAAACCTACCTCAAATAAAACTTGTTGCCTATCCTATACTCCTGAGAGTTTTTTCTAACAACTGTATATAAATTAGTACTGTATTTTAACTATGCGGCAATATATGAAAACGAAACCTGGAGTGAAAACTGAGACGTATATTGTGTCATCCTTAGGCAGAAAGAGCGAATTCACCTAAGATTTTGTGGCAAATTCTCGAGGCCACACTCGTTCAAGAGTTTCTACAAAACGGAATAAGGGAAAACACTAAACGGACAGTTTCTACAACACGCGAGTAGTAGCTTTCCACGTTACTTCAGATAAATCCCAAACAAGCGTCACCGAGATCAGACTTCACAATGGTTAGCGGGGGCTGACAAACGATGCCGGGACGCTCGGAAATAATGGCCATTGTACTGACGAGGCTGACTCTGATCCCAATCTCGCGTATTACAACGTTACTTCAGTGAAATATCTAGTTGAGGAGTAAAGACGCTAGGTGGGGGCGTCAGGAGCGCTAGGGTGCCAGGGCCGCATGTCTCCCCACTGCGTGCCGGTCCTCACTGAGACGGGCAGGGGGACCGTCAGCGTCGCCAGGGGGCCGCACAGCCCTGCCGTGTCCTCCATCACCTCCCGCAACACTCCTGCGCGTAATTCCATCTCAGATAACATGCAAATCTCGCGCTATTTTGGAAGATCAGCCAATGTACGCCAAAAAGTTTTTTTTAGCAAGTCAGCAATGTAGTAATTGTTCAGTAAATGAGTGATTCCCTAAATTTGAAATTAATTACAAATAAAGTTCCGACGTTCTGAGTGATGAGCGATTTCTGTCGAACCGTTCGAAGTTCGTAGTGTTCAAGGATGCTATTAGAGTTCTTCCCACGTAAAAGTAAAAATCATAGTTGGTGGTGACCCACTCGGCAAAATATGTTGTCGCTTTGTTACAGGTACTTCAACACTTAAAATGTTTTAGCACGTTTTCAATCTACTGTATGCTTGTTGATCTCGTTTATTCAGTCTGAGTTTATAGGTCAAGTCAGTTAAAAAAATATGATTTGAGGAGCACTGGGTTACGTTTATTCTCATATAGTTATGGTAAAAACCAGTTCATTTTTCAAAATCACGAACTCCGGCAGTACGCGATTGTCATGTAATAAGTGTCCTAAGGCTTCAAAGAAGATACAAAAAATTAAACCATTTACTACCCATAACAGAGTATGATTGAGTTAGAATCCTGTCCAATCTTTCATTCTGTACAAAATAAAAGTAAAACTTGTTTCAAAATCGGATATTATTTTCAGGTTAACAGTTAACAGATTATGCCGTGTTTACTGTTAACCGGCCGTAATGCACAGTTTTTGAACCGAGATTTTTTAGAGTCTTTGAGCCAGAGAGTACACACAAATTAGAGATCAGAGAAACGGTCCTTCAGGCGTAAATTTTTAATGGCAGTATCTTGAGGCATTAAGAAATGGGGAGCTTGTCTGCATCGAGTCACGTCCTCGCCTACGTTATGAAAAAAAAACGTTCACTTCGTAAACTCCTGCAATAAAATTGACTGTCTCGTTAGTTTTCTGACGTAACCCCAATCTAAATCAGATGACGGAAACAGAATTTATTAGAAAAAGAGATTATTAGTAGAGAATAAGAATTTCTATGTACATTTTTGTAGTTCGACTTACCGACAAACTGCGCGGCACTGTGCTTAGGCACTTGCCACACGAGCTCATCGTGGATGTGCAACAGCAGCCCTAGTCTTTGATCCTTGCTGGAAGACTTCATGCTCGCCTCTGGAAGTTTCATACCATGCAATGCAGTTGTGTTCTTCAATGAGCATTCTTCGGTATTTTTAGTCAGATCAGAGCATGATGACTCTACTGCGTCTCCTTTATGGTTCTTACTGGAAATGGTTTCATTAAGTCGTGTGGGTGAGGCCGAAGGTGTACCCAATTCATTCATCGTACTTCTTGGCTCCTTAAGAAAATTGAAAAAATGAATCGTCTGATTGTATTCCTTGCAATTTGAAGATTGCACAGTTGACCGTGCAGAAAAATCCAAAGTGTGAGTTGGGTGGGAGGTCACAGAAGAGGGCGGAGTCATAGAGAGCATGTGACAGCACTCAGCGATTCTGGCTTCCATGCGCAGCTGAGCCGACTTACATAGATCAGCTGCGGACCCTGCGACACAACATTCAAACTTACTACTCCGTCACAGTAAATAAATGATTCATTCTGATACACGTTGGAAAAAATGCGTAGCGAAGTATTACGTACGCAGTTAGTGAGTGAGCTAGATTGAAATATCAACTGATTTACAAGGTGGGTGCGGAAAAAGTTTTTGGACTTTTTTTCAATTTGAAATAAAAGTTTTTGATACTTATCTTTGCAAAAAACAAATTCAGTCCATTAATTGATAGTTTCTTAATTTCAAGTGTCAGATAGAATTTGTAGTAAAAACCCTGTATACATAGTATTCTGAAAATAAGTAAACGTGAAGCCGCTATTGAACCGCAGGAGAAACTGAGGGTCCCTCTCGAAAATTTCACTGGAAAACTTCTGAGGGTAATCGAAGCATAAGGGGACACAATAAAAAATAAACTTATATTTGGTTTCTTGGTAGTTAGTAACTTTATGTAGTTAGTAACATTTTTTACATTTTTTTCTGCTTTCATTACACTATCCTACTCATATTACCAGTCAACTTTATCCGGGAGCGTTTCCCCGCCAAGAACTGTTTTATGATGTCAGCCATCACGTTGTGATCGTTGCAGAATGACCAGCGATCGAATACGTTAGCCCAAATGACATTCGGAATTACATTTTAAATATTTTGTGAGAGATTTTACGGAAAATAATTGCGTTTCCTGAAAGAAATAGTTAAAAGCCTACGTATAAAACTCAAAAATGAATGGTTTATTTGAATAGTTCATTTGAGGACAACACAACGATTGAAAATTTGCCAAGCATGCTGTCCAATTTAAAATATTAATAAATTCCAATACTGAGCATTTCAAACTACCGCATAAAATACACTAATTGTTAGCCATATCTTGGATTAGCGCATTTGAAAGCCCCTTCCATTGCCTCACCCTGAATGACGAAATTGATTGCCTGCCTCTCTGCATGGCTCCTGAGACGGGGGTCGCGGGAGCAGATGTAAGGGAAGTGGCGGCGGCGCATGAAGAGCGTCGTGAGGTAGCCCTGACGGCGGCACTGCTCCACCACGCGGCGCCTGAAGCCCGTCACGCCGGGCACTATACCTGCGCCATCACGTACTGCTCATTAACTCGTTCCCTGGGATGGGTTAAACTGAAGTTCAATATTCAACTCAAATTTAAAGATGTCCGAAATTTTACAATTACCAACATTAACTGGGTCCATTAAATATAATTAATTTTAAAAGATTGTGAAATCATTTTCGAATGACCTATCACAGCAGGGAGAACTTAAGCATGAGCCACCGATGGGTCGTATCGCAAGCAACGTGTTAATGAGCCTAAATTTAAATGCATCTTTCTTAAAACAGAGTGAAATTTTGCTAAGAAAAGGATATTTTATTCTTACTGCCAATTTTTTAGGCAATTGATTCATTACTGCAGCGTGTAATTGAAACAAAAAAAATTGAAACTTTGGGCATCAACATGAGGAGAGAAGCGCGTTATGATGTACAATATGCAGTTTGACACAAATTTATTACAAATGTATAAAAAGGCAGTAAATCTCTGGTATTTCGGATTTGAAAAAACTTCAGAACTAACGATATGAGACTTTTTAAAAATGTCCTTCAGCTCTGAATCGTAAAGATAGTCAGTCCATCATCAAAGCTTGGTCTACGGAAAGTCAAGCGATAAGACCAAGATAAAATCACTTCCGACATCTTGTACTAAGCAGAGCTAGGAGATGAACTCACTGCTGAAAACAAAACCAGGATAAAAGCACGGCCTCACCCCGACATCTTGTACTAAGCTGGGCTAGGAGATAAACTCACTATTGAAGGCAAGACCAGAATGAAAACACGGCCTCACCCCGGCATCTTATACTAAGCAAGGCTAGGAGATGAACTCACTGTTGAAGGCTGTGATAGCTGCGGCGGCTTCGGCGGGTGCGGCGCGCAGCACCTGAGCAAGCTTTTGGAGTCCTGCCCCGTACAGCATGGCGTACACCAGCCGCTTGCTGCGCTCTCTTGAGCTCGCGCTGCTCAAGTTCGACCTGCCAGTAGTGTTCATTGGAGTCAGAAAAATCATCGAATTTGTTGCTGGGGCATCTCTGGAACATTGACGCTGACAACACATCTTTCGTATACCTTGTGATAATTTAATGCGGGTCAAAAGTCATCAGCGACAATGCAAGAGGTGCTGAAAAATCTTGCAACTATCCTCACGGCAATTTTACTGCTCTACTCACTGTAAATCATTCTTTTTTCAGCCAAATAAAATATCCTTCAAAATATCTTGCGGTTCAAAATACACTCATGGTTTCGTGATGGATATTATTTTGTAGTACCTCGGATCTAGCATGTGGTGATATTAAACATTTGTATAAATTCCAATAGCATTCTCACAACACTTGCGTAGAAATAAGTTACTAACTATTATCTGCTGACTGAAAATACTGCTGGGACTTTTCAGTCTGAAGGGCGAGTTACCTAAAGGATATACTCAGCACCAAAAGTCCGAAAGCGACTCTTTTTTCATTATTTAGCGAGTTTGGGCACTGCAAATATGAAACTACTTATTTCACTCAGTCATTTATCATACACAGAACGAGAATGTTATTAGAGTTGAGGGAAAGGAACTGGAATTTCCGCTCTTTCATTGAAGCTTCCAAAACCCCACGCCTTATGGATCTCAATTGAGCACCAAGAGCACCTTTGCAAAAATGAACTTACCTCTCATATTTTACTCTCGCGTCTACGGGTAAAGTAATTACAGAAGGAAAGTGATTACAGTAAAATCATATGAGGTGATGAATGAGGCCCGTTAAAAATCATAATTCATAAGAAATTTTTGGTTTCGAATTTTTACTACCACATCTAACATGCGTAATTTAGCAACATGCTACTAGGGAAGTTAAACATGACAGTTTTACGAAATTTCACTTGATGTTTTCCTCAAGCTGAACCTATTCTTTGAAAACATTTGAAAGAACTTAGAAACACTGTTCGGGGGTATTTTTATCCTATGTTTTATTTTATTTTGCTTCCTAAGGTTTTGATATAAACTTTCACATCTCCAGACGAAGAAAGAAAATAGACAAAAATCGCTACGTAAACCATCACTGAAGCGGTGTTCTGAGCACTGATCAATTTTCTTAGGAAGAAAATGACTTACCCCTAGTTAAAAATAACAAATCACTCTGATATTCGAGTCTGCTAAAAGATGAACGGCCTTACGTCTGTGATGTTTCGCAGTGAAATTCGCTAAATCCGAGTTAACAGCAGTTAACATTTGGCTAGCCGCTGTCCTATTGCGGCTACGGAAAGAAGCTGTATCTACTTGTTTTTGATAGTTGAAATCTTTAGAACTACCCGACCTGTTTTCCTAACGGAATTCGCCTATCTTTCAACAAAGTTGACTAAATTATTGTTGATATTGTTGAGTGTCATTTATTACTCACCTTGTTAATGAGTTTTGGCATTTCTAAGTGACGAAATGCCAAACACATTTATAGAAAAAAGTTACTCACTTCGGTTAATTGTTTCGTTGATAAGGATCCTATTTATCAAAAGCTATTTTCCTTCTTGAAAGATATTACAATCAGGCAAACGTCGTCAGCTATCAGACTGGTTTCATAAATAAGTTAATCGTATTTCACTTCAATCAATCATTTTATGTTATCATCAGAAGATATAAAAGTCGATGAGAAAGTGCTGTAAGAACTGGATGTCATATTTTATTGGGATGCTAGTTTTATCTCAAACTTTTAGTGTAAAACTTCAAATTTTACTCTATCATTTATTTGAAACTTGATAATTGCATTTATTCTCTACTCTGGATAAATTGAGTTTGTTGATATGAGTTTATATGAGTGCTCAGTGCACTCATATAAAAAATAGCAAATGAAAGAGCAATATTAACGTATGAAGTACAACTAATATCGAGACTTCCATCTCAGTTGTAAACGAGAACAGAGAAGTGTGAACGCAGACAAGCACTACAGAATATGGTGGAATTGACCTTACCACTTTTGGGAGAGCATAGCAAACACGTCCTGGTGGGTGTTGAAGGCTTCTAGCAGCACCAAGTCTTGGGAAAAGTGCGCCAAGAGTCGCAGCTCCATTTGCTGGAAGTCGGCGGACACGAACACGCAGTCCGCCTCGCTGCACAGGGCACTCCGTGCGGTCACCATCACTACTTTCCGGCAGTCATCATCAGAGCCTCTCTTATTGCTTTTGTTATAAGTCGGTGGTGAAGTAGAAGAAACCTGGATATTTTCTGCGCAATCTTCTTCCGGGGAACCGTGATGTGTATTCTCTATCCTACTCTGCATGGATGCGTGGGTACAAAATTCATCCATGCCACCACAGTTCGCGTTTGAATTCCTCAGAGGTGCATAACTGCGAGAATCATTCCCACTCATGCAAAAAGGCGTTTCTAAACGACCATCGTACGATTTCTGTTTCAAATTGTAACTGCTTTCTGCTGAAAGCTCGCGGTTTTTGGCTCTTTGGCTTACATCTTGGGACTGCTGTTCTTGCACACCATCGAAATTTGACGATGTGAGATCTATCCTCCTCGTTTCAAGACTTTTGGCCTGTGTGATATTGCCCTCTGGAAAAACAAAATCATTATCGCTTTCGCCAGGAGGAAAGTCTTCGTTGCGTCCGAGTCCGAGATGATGGGCCCCTGGCCCGCTCAAGGGGACAGGGTCTCTGGGCAGCGCTTGCAAGTTCGGGCTGCGGCATTGAATGCGGCCCGTGGCTGCAGCAGTCTGCTCCCTGGAAATTTTTAATCATTTCATCGGTTAGAGCATAAAATACTTTTTATGTTATGCCTGTATAGCGCTAATTTCGTTGACCTTCCTCCTCCTTGCTTGACTAAACATCATGATTGTCTTTTGCGTTCTCAAAGCTGAAGTTAAGCTTCTAGACAATGAGTGAAATTAGAAAGTCTTTACCATTGGTGAAAATATTTGATTGGTAATTGAAAGAAAACTGTCGCATTCAGTACACAACACTCAAGGTAAATGAGGAATAGGATGTACAATAGAATGGTTATTAAGGCATATAAACAGCGCGATTCACAGCTCTGTCAGAGCATAAGATGAACTCTCAGTAGATAAATTAATTATACGATGACCTTTCAAACCTGCTATCGAGGATGTAGCGAGAAACTTCGATAAAGCACTATAACGTCTGGTTGTGTTCACGACCAAGTTTTCATGGAACAGTGTTTGTTCCACTAGAATAAACTTTGAGTAACAGGCTTGGTCTGTAAGCTGTGGAAATAAAGTAATCCCTTCTGTGTCTAGTCGTAACATTTCGATCGAAAGAATTAACGTGACTTTCAGCGTTTTAAATTAGTAGCACTACTGAGCGAAAGCGCACCAAGCAGGGGAGATGTAGCCATCCTTGACACAGCTGCTGACGCCCGCCACGAAGGTGTTCCTGAGCTTGCTGAGGCGTCTGTGTTGCAGCAGCAGCTCAATGATCGGGTGCGTGCCGCGGAGCAACTCTAGCTGCAGGGAAGCATTAAAAAATAACGTGAGTTCATCGCTGTGTAACTATGAGAATACGTGTGGGCTATGACGTGATTGAATACATTGATTTATAATAACTCGAGTTTCCTATCGTGAATATTTCTCGACATGCAGTTTTGAAAACGGAGATGTTCCAAAGTGCAGGAGACACTGTAAGAGCGTTTACAGCGATTCCAATCCTATTTATTATCATTGAATCACACAGCATCGTATAAAACCATTGTTTTGAAAGGCGTTTTATGAATTAAAAGATTTTACGTTGTACTCGTGAACCCTTCTCTTGAGACAATTTTTTTTCTCTGATTCATCATTAGTGAACTACTGCATTAATGCAAACGAGCACACAGGAATAGATGCTTCTCACTTTCTTTCTTGACAGCTCTATTTTTACTCTCATGTTAAAATCGTAAAATATTATCAGCTTCAACTTACGGCGTAGGGAGTGAAGTATAATCTCTACAAGTAAGAGTTTCTGTCGTAACCTGTTCTACTTGTCGTTATCGTTTTTTAAGTTTCCTAATCTTAAGAGGAACTGTTTGTTCTGGAGAAGCTGTGAAGTAATTGCTGCAGGGACTGGATTGAAAACTAGATTACTTTTCCAAAACTTGATGGACTGATCTCGCGTCACGGCGAGCCCACATACTGCTAGGGGAAAGTGAGAATGCAGCTGATGTGAGCTCACCGCCTGCTCTGAGGTGCTCTTGTGTCCGGCGGGGGTCGTGGGCACCTGGACGTGAGCGTCGAGTTTGAGGGAGGTGTAGAGCAGCGCGCGCAGCTGGCACGGAGAGTTCACGTTCACTGCACTCTTGCTCACGCGACCACACTCGCGTTCCAAGCGAGCTATTTCATCCTGATTACACAAAAGCAAACGAGTGCTTAGTGGTATTTGCTTAGAATATGTGGAGAGGTTCGTCGCTTTGGGAGTCTTAGACTAGTTTATCCCTAATGGTGATGGAATAGTTAACATGGGAGTCATCATAAATATGGCATTAACATGAGGAAACGCTATTGTAAGTAATGATACGGATTCCAGTTGCCAACTCTTCTCACACCGTATTCAGGAAAGTGAGAAAATTTACTGATAAGCATTTGCTAGGAGACTGAAGAGATTTTAATCCACATCTGATAGTGCATCTTCCTAGTTCGTTAAAGTCAACCGCATTAAGTGGCCGCTTTGAACGTGAAAAAATACGTCTGTGTTGGGCATGAATATAAATCACTACTGCAGTCGTGACACGCGATCATGAACCTCACAGAAACAATCTACTTGAAGAAGGAAAAAAGCTTTAACTCACCGATAAAACTTTGTCGTTTTTTGACAAAGCGGCGCGGTCAACCTTCACTCCTCGCAGCTCCATGACTGAAATTCAATGATAAACCAATTTTTTATTTACAATTCTTCGGGCAGGTTCTCCGTATTCACATGGCTAGTAATGTTGAATAAGTTAATATCTTTCACCTGATGTTTGGGCGATTATTAACTTTCTTTAACGAATTGAGTCATAGAGATATGATTGCCAAAGATATGTTATGTGCTGCGACACTTTTTCTATCCTAAGGAGAGAGCTAAGTAAAAAACATGACGGTCAAAGAATTGTTTAATGATTCACTCTCCTCTCATGGGGATGCAACCATTGTGCTTATGCGAATTAGCGCTCCCAGAGGGAAAATTTGAAGTCCCGAGCAGAGGACTAGGTAGATCGGTTTTTGCTGAAACAGAAAAAGTTTTTGATTTTGTTACGGACTATCATTTCTCGATTCACTGCTGTTCTGTGTTACTGCACCTTCTGTTTCCTCCTTCAACTTTTATCTTGTTTCATAAAATTACTTATTAACTTACTGTATCTATGCCTAGGGAATGTTGCGTGGGAATACACCTTGTGCATAGATTCCCCATTCTAAATATTGCTTTCCTCCTTCCTGTCTTTGAGACATCTTTGTTGGTTTTAAGGATGCTTAAACTAACTTCTAATATAATTTGAGACAAACTCTCAGTGCATTTGCGCAAAATACTGTTCCTTTCATTTATGTACATCAATTAGGGGTTAAATCATTTATTACGATCACAAATACCAGCGCCTCTTTCTTAAGGCTCAAAATTTAAGTTGAGATGCGTCATTATTTCAGCCCCGAAAAAGTTACAATTCTCTCAGTACGTGCCGCATCACATCAGAGCGCCCAGGAAATATCTCAAACCATCAAAATACATTAACGCATGTGCGACAATCATCATCAGTACGTGTTGAGCGCATAGCAGCGCTCAACACAAGTGCAGCGCGAGGCAGAGTCACCGGCGAGAGAAGACGCAATCCTGGACTCGAGACAGAAGAAAATGGGCCACAGCCCGGCGGATGCGAGGCGCCTGTGTAAGGCCCTCATTAGCGTCCTCAGCAGGCCCAGGTCTTCTGTTAATGTCCTCTGCTCAAATATGAGTTTCTTAGCTCGGCCTCAGGTGCTCACTTTCAAAAGTTAGTCAAGTAAATTCTCACCAAGCTGAGTTATATTTAGGTTATGAAAAAATTAGTCAATGTGCCATATACGTAGAATATCGATGTAGGCTAATCATGAATTCATTTTGTTATCGCCCTCATTGATTCGGAACACTAAATGAAGTACTTAGTACTCATGCACTGCACAGAAATATTTTCAATTTTGTCTCCTTCTAACGTATGCACTGTTTTTTTACTTTGCTCTCCTCTTATGGCATTGTTCGCGTGTCACCGCCAATTGCAGCTCAGAAATTACTTCATTTAACACCTGGTTTGGAGTTGCTACCCTCCAGGTCATAGCAAACTGTAGGCAGTGTTTCTGCCTGTGCTTGCTGGCTGACCTGCTGCGGAACAGGGACCCCCAGCAACGCGAGTGTGGCCGTGAACGTCACAGGAGGGTGGTCAGCGTCCAGCAGCCACGCTCCAATCTTGGGGTCCAGCAGGTGCCAGTCCCGCAGCACTGCAAGTGTGGTGATCATCACAAAATTTTCCGTCTACTCCAGACCTGTGTATCTGATGAGGCCGGCACTCAGACTGTCGAGCTCTTTTCGATCCACTAAGTACTGTAACACAGTAGAGTTCCTGACTACCGGATACCTGACAACCGGACATGCAATGAATATTATTAGCATTGTTTACCATGTTTTCAATGAGACAATGAATAATACAGATAAATAATAACAATAAACGTTACATTACTGAAATTAAAATGAAGCTCATATTTATTACAATCGTAGAAACATTAATTTAACATGTGTTATTCCTTGGCTTAGTCTAACCACAAACATGATGTTTCGTTTTTGAATGTGAAGATGCAATTCCTGAAAATGTTCCTATATTTGTAATGTTCCTACAAACTTTACCTTCAATAAAAAAATTACATTTCAATACATTTTTATTTTCCTATCTTGATGCGGATGACTTGACAACCAGAATGACTTGATATCCGGACATGTAAGATGAGTCCGATTGTCAGGAACTCAACTGTCATGATATTTTCCGGCGGATCAGTGTCATGTTAGCCGGTGAGTTAACAGACACTGTCAGTGGAATACAAGCCGGAAAACATGAATTCATTTTCTTGATACAGGTGATAAGTCGTCAAAAATAGAAGTTACGAAACATGAGTTCGAAAATGAGTGCACAATTTGGCTTTAACTCGATCCAGAAATCCACGTGATTATCATCCTAGACGCACGCACGCTTGGCGTATTAAAAATAGAATGGAATGATTTACACAAGATTTAGTCTAACTCATTAACCAAAATAAATTCACGAAATACTTCACAAACATGCTAAAAGTGGGAGAAAGTTAAAAAAAACGCAAATAACTTGTGAACATCTTATACGTAAGTTAGTAAAGATTTAGGCAATGCAACACCTATGTGTAAGAGTTGCTTTTTCTGAACATCTCTCACGTATCGGTGAAAATAATGAAAAGGCATTTCATCACATTAGTTCAGTACCAACATCTGTCAACCATTAAGAGTTCAACCGTACTCTCAAATCTTCACAACACTAAAGCAGCAAGATTATGCCGAGGTTAACATCCAAGCGACTTCAAATGTACCCCGAAGGTTGAGTGGCACAGCTTTACCGTGGATGTGAGGCACCTTGAAGCGCTGGGCCAGACACGTGACGGTCTCTTGAGCGTCGAAGCACAGCTTGCGTGCCTTACTCTGCATTGCTGTCTGCACCACTCGCCTGTCCACGTCGTGTTGGGGAAATGTGCGCGTCACAGTGATGTTTACGTGCAGGTAAGTCTTATAACATAAAGACGCTCAACTGAGGCAAGCGTCTCGCGAGGAATGATGTGACGAGGTAGATATAATGAAGAGGCTGCCGAGTAAACACGTTCGACTGTCAGCGTAATTAAGCTGAGAGGGTAAAATATATCAGGTCCGGAAAGTGAACTTTTGTCCGATATTTTGTGAGCGAGAAAACAGTGTAGTAATATTGTAGTGTTCACTCAACACTCGCTGAACGTCATCCTGTACAAATGGAAAACCTTATACGAAGAACGTAATCGGTATTGATCTAAACCGTTATTTAACTGCAGTTTATTTCAAGCAAAGGTATTTAAATCTTAAATGAAGAATACGGTGCTCAATGATCAAAATTTTTCGATTTACAGAAAGAAATACAAAGATTCTGCTATCAATAGTGGAAATGAGTCGGATTTCGTACACTTTGAAAATAGTTAATAAATTAATTTAATTAACAATTAATAATAATAAACAATTAATTACCAATTAATATCATAAATAGTAACAAATATTAATTGTAAAAAGGACTCCCTAAACACATTTGATGTTCATGTTTGATGGGAAGTCGTCTCTAAACGCACTACCTTCTAGTGCTTAGCCTTTAGAGCCTAGCGATAGAACTGGGCACGCGTTCAAAATTTCCGATTTGTATTTGGCGGCATGTAATTATATTTTACAAACACCTTCGCGCCTATAGCGTACTCAAATAGTATCCTAAATTAACTGAATGAGAAAATGACTTATTTTAAAATCAAGAAGATTTAAATCACTCTCAGGATGAACTAAAGTATTAATTAATTTGATAACTCTAGCTCCCGACATCATGCTCACGGTTTAAGTTTCGTTACTTGCTACTGCAAAAGTTGCTCTGAAGTTGCCCAACCATAAAAGTTAAGTATGTTAAAGAAGCAGTGATTTTTTCTGTGTTAAATATCAGCCTGAATATTTCACAAACTGTCGACAACCCCAAACATGCTTTTTGCTTGGGAAGCACGTCGCGAATATTGTCTTCTTAGCTCAGCAACCAAAGCCACAACCCATGGGCGATCTCAACAGTCATATTGAATATCAAAATCTAACGCGATTCTTTTAATATCTTAGCCCTGAATTAAATCCTAATTTAGAAAATTGAGCTCGTTACGGCAATCACAAGCGATGATGTAAAGGAAGGAAGCTACTTAATTCATGAGCATGGTCTTTCTGCACGTACTTGGCGTGGGCAGCATCCCCGACGGTTGGGATGGGCACTCGTATGACTCGCGGTGTACTGGTCAGCGTCGAGTTCGACGCACATCTGTCATCACGCACTGGTCAAGGAAATTTTACGATCAATTGAGAATTTTTTACTCCATTCCTGCACGTTAATACGGCAGATATAAGAATTTCGCTACAGAGCAAGAAATGTCAACGTAATGAAGAAACTAGATGAAATTCCTCGTACTTTTCACAAAAGGACATAGTGTCCTACATCAATGTCAATCACCCATTTTCTTGCATTACGGTTAAAATTAAGAGTATAAAATAAGTTTACTCGTTAATTGCAACAGTACAGCTTCAGTTTTAATTTAAAAATTAAAACACAGCAATCAACAGTCCTGGATAAAATATTTACAAATTCAGTAAAAACTAAACATCGTGTAAGCCTTGATTTTCCTTTAATAGGAAAAGCACTCGAACTCTATAGTTTTTAATAAATCCTGGTAAACAGTATTTTATGCAAGAAATTCCATCAATACGAGCACCAAATATTATTATATTTACCTTTTCTTCATTTCCAACTTGTGTATAATCCGCTAAGCAAAAATTTCGAGTCTAAGATTAACGCTCGCATTTAGACGCCCCGGGCGAAGAACGCCCTAAATCCTACGAGCAAATCTACGTACATACGCTTAATTTGTAAAGTTTTTACGCATCACCAACGTAAGTACAGGAGCACTCGATACTCAAACGAGGAAGGCAATCCACGGTTCATGCTGAATGTAGGAGAATGTAGGATTTTGTTGCTCGAAATTTTTAGGTTAAACATGGCATTTAGGGTGAGGTTTCGTTAAGATAGGATAAGATGGGATAAAATGGGCTACGTTAGGTTAAGTCGGTTTCAATCGATTTAAGATAAAAGTATTTTACTTAGAGCGTAAATGTTAAAGTTTCTCTTTAAATCAAAATAAAGATTTATAGCTAAGTTTTGGGTACGTTTAAGTTATATAAGACTGCGTATATATATATATATATATATATATATATATATATATATATATATATATATATATATATATATATGAGCTATTGATGTTAAGCTGAGAGTATATAAACAGCATATGAAAAATACAGCAAAATGGGCTGGAAATCCTAAACCTATGATGATGACAATTATCATTAACCCAATACATCTCGGACTTTGCCACCGACGACGCCGCATTGAAGTTTCATCAGAGCATTTATAAATTATAAATTAAATTTTCATATCCGAGTTCACTAAAAGGACTGAACGTTACAAAGTCTAGCGCTACTCGCTACGCGAGTGCAAGAAAATATGAGCTTCTCGATGGGACGAAAAGATGAAAATAGAGAGAAAAAACAAAACCCTAATTTAGAAAGTTATATAGCTACACGGTACGCCGTGCTCTCCACGAGAGAGAGAAAGAGCAGTTAAGGATAAAGCCCCAGATCAAAAATACTGTAGCCTCCAGCAGCACGCGTTGCTGATGAGCCCTAAGTTCCCTGCGGCCCACTGACGCAGGCACCGACAGCATAACCATCTGAGAGTAGCTCAAGAATCCTACACTTTCCCAAGGAGCACTTGGTTTTTAAAATGCTTTTCAAGTCAATTTCCTGCAGCGCTTCCTCGAGGAGGAATGGAAGAACACCAGTACTGGTCAGCTCAGAGTTAGTCAGAGGCGAACATTTTCGCATGCTGTAAGAAAGTTAAACTAACAGCAAGAAGATCTAAAGCACACACCGCATTGTGGATAGTTTTTTGAAAGAGGATGGTCAGGAATTCGCCTCACCTGGCGGCATAGCGAACGCGATCCCAGTGACGTAACCTGCCGCCTTGCGTGGTCCAGAGCAGGCCTGTGCGCACTCCCACAGTTGACTCGACCCGTCGCTGCGAAATACGGACCAACGTGAGCACGTCTACGCACTTGAAAATGATGTTTTGTTCCAGTCAAGTTGATTACTGTCATACCGTACATTCGGATTTTAAATACCCTATAATTAATGCTACCAAACATTGACTGTTATCCCTGATCAGCCACAAACCATTTCAAGCACAGCGGTCCAGTGGGGAATTCTGACTAACGTCACAAAAAAAACGAAGAAAAATGGGACCCACAGTGCCGCGACCGAGGCTCCGACGTGTAAACCGAGAGATATGCGCTTTCAAACGCTGGGCCTGTGAAACCACGACCTAATGAAATACTCTGACGCTGCAATATCTTAAAAAGTGTTGAGTACTGAAGGACAGCTAATTTTAATGCTAATAAACTCATTACTTCCGCTGCACAATGGATAATTTAAACTCAATTCAACTCAATATTTAGAAAATTTACGAAAAAGAATTTTTTTGAGAATAATATACTTAGAACTGAACATTGCTTTTAATACTTATTGAAATAAAATTAAAATTATGGTAATATGTGCCTACGAGTAAAGGAAATATTTAGAGCTTAATATTAGACAGATATAGTAAATTCAGTTGTAAAATTATCGAGACAAAGACAGGAATGAACGGCATGCCTCGTAAAAATCTCAAAGTTTGGTACAACATAATCTGATATAGGAAATTTAATGAACCACTTATATTGGATATTTAACTTAGAACTGGATTTGCAGGTTGTTCAGTGACCAGTTGTGTATTTCACTAGCTTTACTAGGTCGTGTTCTATGAACTAAGTTACCTGCAAGCTAAAAATATTTGATTTAGTGGCTGACAGGCCTAACACTCCCGTGAAATTTACCTTTTGAATGTTATCACCACGCTATGGGAAGCTCCATAGTCTATTGGGTAGACCATATTAGAATTGAAAGTCAGCCTGACACTTGTAAAACGAGCCAATTTCAGTGATTGATCAAATGGCAAACATCAACACACACTAAATTCTATGACTCTTTTTTTCTCTTATTCTTACACTCTCGTACGCTGCTGCCGAAGAAGTTCTTTCATTGCATCTATTGATCAGCTCGTAATCGGTGTATTAAATTGGCTGTTTTCTTCATTTATCAACTATATTGTATGAAAAAAATTGAACGTGAAGTGAATGACCAAATATTTGTCTCGCATGCGTACGTTTCACGAAAAAGGTGAAAAAGTTATTGCTTGTATACTTTGTTTAGTAAAAGTTTCTTAACGTTATCGTTTTGTTTTGAAAAACAGTTTAGTGTTGCAGTTTGAAGGGCAAAAAATAGCTGTTCATATAATTAATTACATCGAACAAAATTTTCTCGCAGATGAATTACAAAAAAAAATAAGTGTACGTCCTACAATGCAGCGATTTTACAAGCACACCGACTCACTCCACTTATTAGAAAGCCTTCTACCTTCTATAGGAATCTCAATGAACTCATGCAAATTCCAGATGTTTTCATGTTAACCCAGTTCTTCTCTGCAATTCACAGCCTAATGTCAAGGAGGTATGGAAGTTTTGGCAGATTGACGTGTACGATTCTCGATTAAAAACGTTGGTGGCCCCTGTACATGTGTACACCAGAAGTATCTATTCCTCGTAGCTTTGAGTCACAGATTATTCACTTTAAAGTTAAATCAAAACTTCCCTGAGATGTATCTTAAGTAAAATAGTTTTTAAGTAGTTGCTCGATATCTGATTGTAATTCTAAATACTTTGTGTCTTTATTAGATTCATATTAGAAATTCACCTGTATAAGAGACACATGGCAATTTCGGTAGCGTTGTCAAACAAGTCGGCGTCACTCGCGTCCTCGGTAAAAATCTGAGGGGAAAATATTTTATTATTATGCTTTTCAAACGACCAGATGCATTTTATGAGTGCCAAAAGCTACAAAGTTCAGCTGGGAATAATACAGAATGTTCACCAAAACGAATTCACTCCATGACTGTCCATTACTTGTGTTTTTTATTTATTTTGTTATAGGTGTAACTTGCCCTAAATAATGGGCGACTTTGACTTCAATTTTAACGAGCGAAAATTCATGACGAGGTGTTCTTGGAAACGCAAGAGAGTCACAAAAGGGCAAAAGTGAATTTGGAAAAAGTTTCATAGGAGTTCACAAATGCGAAACACTATACTGCCCGTATTAGAAATAAATTTTATCAAAATTAAAAAATTAAGAGACAGTGTCTTGAATTTTGAATTAAATTTTTCGTATAGATATCGTATCTACAGGTTTGCAATAAGCAGCTTTGTTCTCGAAACAGTGGTTACCAGTTCGAGGATTTGTGAACTCAGAGAAAGGAAAAAAAGTTAGCGAAAACATTAACGTTATCTTTTACGATATTCATTTATTGTGACAGTTGTGTTAAAGTCATTTATTCAACACAACATAGTTCCTCCTATAGTTTTTCAATAAAAATTCGATTCGAGACAAATGTTCGAGCAATAGGCAATCACAGTGGGATATATATATATATATTTTTAACAGATATGTATATATATGTATATATATAATATATATATATATATATACAAATATATATATATATATTTATATATATATATATTATATATATATATTTATGTTTGGGATACACTACTCTTAGTCTCACACATTTGCGCATTAGATAAAAATGACTTCCTTTCCTCTAACTAAAAGTTCATAAATATTATTTAATTTCAAAAAATAACAAGGTGTAATAACAATAATAGGTGTTGAGTTGCGTGTAAGGAATTTATCTGAGTATGCATGCCACTTGCCTCTCCGTCCAGGTAATCAGGCACAATTTGCTTTGCTGAAGTCTCATTCTTCCTTCTTTTGCCGTCTCTATCAGAGCAATTCTCGTCTTCTAGGCTTGATTGCTTAGAGCCTTTGGATTCTTTCTTTCGCTTTCGTTTCGATAAACTTGCTGAGGGTTTCTTGAAAACATCCATCAAGACAGGCTGGAGGGTACGTTGCTTCAGTACTTCTGCAATTGATTCCAATTTCTGCGGAAACTTATCAACCGTTTTCGGTTTCTCAGGCCCGTTTTCTAAGACCGATTGATCTGATCGGTTTTGAAAAACCGCAGGGGCTGGTTTTACAGTGAGTGGCGAGTGTTTGATGGTTTTTGATTTCTTTAGCACATCTGGTGAAAGATAACATTTCTGTGCATCCGAATTTGAGACTACCATCAGCAATGATTTTTCAGTCTCTAGTTCCTCAAATTTGGCAGTTGAAATGTGTTGAGCTGGTTGTTTCTCGAACTCGTTTGAAAGTGTTTTAGTATTTAAGGATGATTCACCGCTAGTTTCTTGAACAAATCGCTTCTGGGGAAATGTTACTTGGGTCTGAGAAATGCAAGACTGTTTTGTATCTTCAATCTGCAATCTTTTTACACGGATGGGATCGTTCTTGGCTTGTTCCCGTGGAAGGACACGAGTGGCACTCGGCATTTCTAACATTGGCTCTGTAAGACTGCTGTCAGAATCATCTTCCGTTGATAGTTCAGTCCTGGAGAGTTTCCTAATAGAAAATGGATCTTCATCTTCACTTATTTCGTTGCTGCTGCTTTGTTCAACATTCTGAATTTTTCCTTTGCCTGATTTCTCAAAGGAAAAAGCTTTCAATTTCGTCATGAAGGACGGCTTCTCTGCAGCAGTGGACACATTAATTTTTTTTGCAGCCAAATGCGGTGAAACTTCATGTTTTGAGAAATACCCGCTACGGTGAATTTTCTTCGGTGATGACTCAAAATTAAGAGTTGCCGAAGAGACAATAGGTGAAGCGAACGGTGACATAAAAGGCAATGTCGACTCGGTGTTTGATGTTGCCAATGATGAAGTGGGCGGTCTAGCAAGCGACGGCATGGAATGTCGACCTATCATCGTTGTAATTGGCGACTGGGTAATTGGAAAGACGCCTAAATTCTTCCTTCGTGGGGTCGAAGTTGCCAACGGAGCTGATCTCAGTAACGTAGGAGTTGATGGTTGCTTTATCTTGCACGAAGCTTGATGACTTATGGGCGATTTCATAAGATCGGTATTTTGATTCAGGCCTGAAGATCTAGGAACATTTTTGAACGGGACTTGAAAGCCCTGGCGTGCGTTCTTTAGTTTCGGGAGTTCATTCCTTGACGTATGTTTCTGCTCCTGAGTTTTATTTGAGCTCAAAAATTTTCTTAGCTTCAATTTCAATTCAACCGTAGGTGATACTTTACCCACTGTATCAGTTTCAGCCGATATTTTCTTATAAACCCTTTTCTTTAACGTCGATATTTTGTCATTAGCTTTGCTATCACTTTGCACGTCTTTAAACTGCACTTGTTTTGGCTGTTCTTCCATCGAAGAATTACTTTTAGAAACCGTCTCTTCTAAATTTTCCGCCTCTGATGCAGCTTGTATTGAAATAGAGTTGTTATTCACATCAATGGTGTTTTCAACATTCATATCTATTGGAAGGGAACAGTTAGAAGGCAACAAGACCGTTGTTGTCTTTTGTAGTTCTCCTGCTGTTTCTGCATGACTGAAATCGTCCGCGTCGCATGATATAACCTGAAAAGTCTCCGCCATATCAGCAATTTCATTATTAGCTACAGTATTAGTGTTTTGTTTTACTTTTTCCTCCTGTACGTCGGTATTTCTCTCGATTGTTTCATTAACAACAGCTCCTACAGAATCAGAAATCCATTCGTCTTCTTCATCCGATAAGCACGACAAGTCTAAATTAAAGTTCAATGAGCTCTGCTTGGATTTGTTCGCTGTAGCTGTATTCTTTGCAGGGATTTTAGTGATCGGAACTAGAGAGGTGGAGTTCATTCCATAATCGTTTTCCATCATAATTTCTTCCCTATTTGTTCCAAGTGTTCCTAATTCGATAGGTATTTTATCAAAAGTGTTGTGAGAAGTTGTACGGTTCAAATGAGGGGCGTCGTTATCAATATAGTCATTACTGATTGCAGTCGTTGTGTCGGTAGCATACAGTCGTGATGACATAGCGTTCCTCATGTCATTCCTGTTCTCGTTTGAAGTATCGAGGATTCCAGACTGAGACACGGGTTTCACTGTCCTCATATCGTTTGATGATTCTCTGATACTTTCATCAGTTACATTGATACCATTCGTTTGTTGAAGCGTCGGTAAATCTTGCGGAAGGGATTTGCTACGAATGATGTCATCCTTTCGGGATGTTGAGAAGCCATTCTCAGCTTTCGTGTTTTCAACAGCTGTGCTGTTTTGAGGCATACTAGATGTTTCTAACGCATCGGACAGCCAATCATCAGGTACCCTGTGATCTTTTTCTGATGAAGGCAACAAGATCTCGGAATTGCTTTCTCCATTAGTGTCATCTCTGCAATCTGAAAGGCACGCAGAATTTGGCTCAAGAACTTTGGATGCAATTTCTTGAAAAGAATCTACAGCTTTTCTTTTTGATTTTTGATCATCTGCTCTGTGGACGTTGAGATCTTGTCGCCTGAAATATAAGCAGAAACTCAGTACCAGGTAAGGCAGTCGGGAACGATTGTGACCATGCATTACAATAATGTAGGATTTTCACAGGAGAAGTCAATATCGAGATAGCGAAGCGAAGCATAAATTTGACTATCACACCATCTTTACCTAAAGAGCTTAAAATATTTGTGCGCGTCCATGTTATCAAGAAATTAAAATTTATACTTTGATTACCATGTTGTGTCGACGACAGTTTGACTCGACTGGCTTGGTCCCTGAAAATGAGAAAAAGCTGTGAGTGACCACAACATTTCTTAGTGAATGACGTAACTTCTACTTTGTCAAGAAACAAAGAGCTGTTACCAGTGGTGGAATGGACAACCCCTCCTTAAGCTCGTATTTTATCCGTGTTCTTAATTGGACAAGATGGATGAACAATTGGACAACAACCTTGGTTATTTACATTGCAGATACAGTGGCATTACTGGCCTCATTAAGGAAGTGAGTAGAGAGATAAGGTATCATTTCAAGCTGTGAGGAATGATATAAGTGAAGAGACAAGGTTTCGTTACATGTTAATGAGTTTCGTTACATGACGTTACATGACGGTTTCGTTACATGACGTAGCGGGGAATCTGATGTAAAAAAATCAATATTTTTAATTCAAATTTCATGAAGGATCGAAGAGCTAGCTTTGTAAAATGAAGATACATTACCTAAAACGCACTCTGAAAACACGCGTGAAAATTGTACATGCTTCATCGAAATTCAGCCCTCGTGGAACATGTACTTCAAATGCCTTATAACTAAATCTCGAACGCAATATAGATAACACAGATCGAGTCTATACAACCTCAAACACTTGGGAGGTGGGACAGGGGGGAAGGGGGGAGGGGGCACTGTGGCTAATTCCCTGCCTTTTCCAAGCGGAAAGAAAACATTGGGCTTTGCAGAATTTCGATCCCCGAACCTTCTGCACGAAGAGTATTAATTCTTAACCACGAGGCAGCGGTGGTCGCTGTAGAATCATCAGTCTATGACATGAAGCCATCACTGGGCTGCGGCCACTACACCAGTACTGCAGTACTTAAGAGGTCACTCACGGAGCTGTATGAGCCATCTTTCACCGATGATCGGCTCGGTTACAGAAAAAATACAATTGAAATAATTTTCCCGTACGAAACAGACTAAACAATGAATTATGAAAAAATTTAGACTTTTGGTTATATTCATTACATGCGTCGTTTTCAGGAGAATACATAATGCCAAGAAGTATTTCCGGTCTCTGGCACATTGGTAAAAACCGCAGCTGCTCCACGTTTGAAAATAATCTGCTAGCTAAACCTTTTTTCCCAACAAAATTTTCAAATATTTTTCTCTTTTCGCACGCAATTCGACCTAATGTGAAAAATTTGCGCCCACCCAAAAAGCAGAACCTGAGAACGCTAAATTTGAGCAGCACAGCTGAGCGCACGACCCTCGCTGTAACGCGCGGGCAGCGTACCCAACACTTCGTATCCGTGTGCACAGCTACTCTAAATCTACATATGCGATCATATTCCATTATCCGTTGTTTAATTTATTAATTAGAGTATTTGTTGGTTCTGTTAATTAAATTAAGGCTGTCCTTCGTGTCCCAGCTAAAATACGGGACTTGTAGTACAGGCTACGATGATGTTTCAACTGAGCCATTGATGTACGTGTACAGATATTGGAATGGTAATAAATTCCTATTATATTATTGACTTGTAGCTACTTTGAAATATTCGAATGGCTTATAATAACATCAAGGGTGGAAAATTCACTTATACAAATATATGGTTTACTCTTAACGGTAGATTTTACTGTTGAATTCTATTTCACCAAAAAATTATTCGGTTGTGATGCTACCAAGTGAGAGGTGAGTGATATTTTAAATTGGGTTTCAATAGGATTAACAAACTTGGATCAAAACCCTTTTTGACTGATGTTTTACCGGATTGATGACTTAATTAAAGGAATCCCAAAACATATTTATCTAATATTTTTGCTTAGCTTCATTATCTATTTCCTAGATAATTTGTTCGCTTTTCTCGCGCTACAGAGGTGGCAATACAGCTACCTGCTTGGCAGCTCTTTGCTGCTGATCCGCCTTGCCCTTGACGAGAGCAGCTAAAAATACGTACGAGACGATCTCAAGGCTGCGAGAAAACTTCACAGCTTTACACTAATTAACGGCACACAATAAGCAATTAACCTATCATGCACCCAAAAAGGAAGTGCCCATATACTCCCGCCTGACCGGCTGCGTGAGGCCGGGCTGAGGCGCGGGGTCGCCGTGGAAGGTGAGGCGGTAGAGGGAGCGGTAGTACAGGTGGTCGCGGTCCACGTCTCTCTCTGCCTCCTGGTCGTCATGGTCTGCTCAGAAAAACAGTTTATTTCCAATAAAGATGACACATAAAAAAGCTCATCAATGGTTTTTAAAATATCACAAAGTAAAAGGATCAGTGCACCACCGAACTCAAATGATGCTCAACACACTTTATTTTTATTTTTTTGTGAGTGACTTCAGGGTGTGTTGTTGTGCAGGGCTTACAACATGGGGTTAGAATATTTCACTTTGTTGGCACGCCCAAATAAATTTTATAAGTTATATTTTTTTGTTTTTTTTATACTTGTGTTTAAAATTTTGTTGTTCGAGTACGAAATCAAATACTGTGCATTTGATTTATCATTTCAATGGTATAATAATTTATAATCCAGCCATTCGTGATCATTTTAAAACTTCAACTCATTCTTTTAGAGTAAATATCATCAAGTTCATCGTTTCGATAAGGAAAATCATTTTTAGTAATTAATTTCTATAACCACGTATCAAATAATATGAGTTTCAACTATGTGAAATTCTTTATAACGTACATACGAATTCACTGGATTAATTACTTAAGCAAGTTCAATATTTTTTACAATTAATTAATATACCATAATGTCACTAGACAAGTCAAGCAGCGTCTGATAGCGCGATGTGCTACAATAGCTCATGCAACATCCTCGTTCAAGCCCAGCAGAGTTACTTAGGTGACAGTGAACTTTATAATCCTTCTTTTTAGCCGATTTTCTCATGCACATGTATTTATTTCATGACAGGGCTTTTAGATTTTTTTAGGCCAATATCATGAAACTTAAGTTTTTTCTAATAAAGTTTCATCATTATGAGTAATCAGCATCAGATATCCTTGCGCGGTTGTCAGAAGGTGACTGCTCTTCTCTACGGGCAAACTTTTTAAAAAAAAAGCATCAAGATTTTTGAATGAAAAAAGATGACCACATTATTTCAACAGTCGATTCATACTCAAGTTTTGAAAATATTTTTGGTAATTCCACTTTAGCAAATGAATTTTCTTGCTGACGTGAGGAAAATTCCATCATTTTCACGTTAGCAACTGAATAGATATTGATTACTTGCACAGAAAACGCAGGAACTACCTACGACGTACTTGGAACGGAGCAGTTACGCCAGAGTGCTTCTTGCTCCTCGAGAAACTGTGACTGAGATAGCGGCATGAAGGATGGCTTCTTCTTCCTAAAAGTTGCCTGACTCCCCTCGAGGGCACACCGAGTTTGAATCGAATCTTGCAAAGTGTGATATTCACCGTTATTGTATTGCGAATGTGATTTGGATAGAGAATCAACGCCTTCGAAGATGTTATGTCTGAGCGCATCTGCTTGCTGGCTGCCAGTTCCGTTATCACAAACCGCGTTGCGACGTTCCGTGTCGTTCTTCCTACCGTAATTCCCCTTGCTGCTATCCCGACAAGATACGTCTGATTCATAGAAGAGTTCGTGACTTGAATCTTTCCTGACTTCATGGATGGATTTGAGCAGAGAAGTGCATGAAATGACGTCCTGGTTTTCTGAAGCACCATCACGTGTCGGTTTGGCTTTTCCAAAGAGCTGGTCAGCCACGTTGTAGGACACAGTATTGGGAGGCAGCGTGGTATTCCTACGCGCGGTATCACGATCCACAGGCTTGCACGAACTCTTCAACACTTCGGCAACCAATAGGGCTAAAGGTGAAGTCAATTTTAATTTTTTCTCTCTGTTTTCGAAAGGTTGTTTGAGGGGAGTGATAACTTTAAAAAGTTTTTCGCTACAGTTCAACGGCTGTTCCATACTTTCGATGATAGTGGACTTCTATCTGCACGCAAAATCTGAAAGAAGATATTAGTCAAAGCTAATAAAGTATGCAAATAAGTATAAATTTTTCTTAAAATTATCGCTTTCATTGAGCATAAGTGAATTTTTTCAATATCACTGACACTATGAGGCAAAGTACATCTTATCTCATAAGTCAGTGCGTCAGGCGACGTCAGGTTTCAACCATTCGGTCACAAAATTCAAGCTGAACTAGTTACGCAGACAGTTCAAGATTTATGTTGTATTATATGGTTATAATTATATTGCTAAATTTGATGCTTTTAAAATAAAGTTTTATATCTTAAAACATGATCTACAATGTGTTCATTATTTTAAAACCAGTCGTCCGCACACAACATCTCTCTGATCTTACAAAAATAGCATGGTGTTTGCTTGTTTTCCATTTTTTTTATTACTACTCGTATTTTTTCAGTATTAAGAAAGTACACTTTGGAATCAATCATTAACAAAAACTTTACTTTTTTCTTTATTGTTTCCTTATTTTTGAAATTCCTACTTGGTCAATTCTGCTAACGGTTGCTCAAATAGTTATCTCTATTTACTAATACCTAAAGGTTATAAAGGTATGTTTATGTACCACTACGTACTCAACATGAATAAGACTCAAAATAACTGAATTCAACATACAATTTATTTTCATTACCTTCCCTCTGTACCTGCTTCTCGGATGACATTCGTAACATATCACTAGCAAGTCGATAGTTCTTGCGAACCCAATAGTTCAAAGTGATATTATAACAAAATGTCACTTATATGGATTTAATTCTTCCAAACATTTCGGGATCTAGTCTTTTAAACGTTAGTTTTTCCAACTGAACTCTACCGTCAGGTAGTTGAGGGTGATTCTATGCGGACACTGTGAGGGTTCCACAACTGCAAACATTTTCCTAATTTTAATACCAGTGGTAATCACTAGTTTGAAATCAAAACTTTCTTCCACAATTAGACAGCCATATTTTATGCGTATACGAGTATATAAAAAATAGGCTGAAAAATATATATTACTCGTGTATATATACGTATATACATTTATTTACGTATATATATGTGTATATATATACATCCAAATATATATATATATATATATAGATGTTTTTCATATTTTACGTACCGTTCTTCGATTTATTATATATATATTGCCATAAACAGCATGTAATACATCCATTTTACTCACAAATTCAGTCATTCAGTCATTAAATACTTTTTGTTATGAATTCATCTACAACAGGCAGAGCATTCCAACTAAAATATTGTAATTAGAAATTATTTCCTCAAATAATACATTTATCGTTACTAAAAAAGATCAATACGCCAAATGGAAACATGTTTACTAGGAAATGTTTGGGAGAGAAGTTCCATTATCATTTATGTAATATAGTCATACCTATATAATAGATTAAAAACTATATGGCCATAATCAATGAGTAGATGTTATGTCAAAAGTAGAGCATACACCACATGTCCACTACTGCAGCTAATTTATTGATTAATTAGCCTCAAACAATGTCTGAACTCAGTAACTACGAAAGATTTAATTTTAAAACGTTGCTTAGCATATTTTTCCTGCGGTGCAAAGTACAGATACAATTCTATTAATGTCAAAGTATTCAGTATAGAATAATAAAAGGAACAGTGACGACAGAAGTGGACCAAAAACAATCCAAGATAAATCGGATAGTGTTTTTCTGAACGGAGTAGGTCGAGAGACGATAACCGAGAGAAATGTCCTTATCTGCAGATACGTTCTCTTTACGGTATGAAGTCCCGCAGACAGGTCGGTTGATGCGTTTGCATCAGAGTCTGCAAATTATCAAGTTATTTTCCAGCAAGGGAAGTGAATATTGCAATCGGCGGAGCGCTGCGCTATGCGCATTTATAATTTACGAGTAATTTTCAGTCTGTGAGTCTACTATATTTTTTGACAGCTGTGTTGGGCAATCTTTTCCTTACCTTATTTTTCACTCGACAATCTCCTTTGCCATTATTATTCAGGTAGGAAATTTGACAAATTTATAACGTGGTAAAGCAATTTCTCTCTTCTACTAGCTTGTTACCAGGCCTTTTTTCCGTATATATTGAATCAAAACGATTGACTTAATTTTTTGAACAATTTTCTTTATTGGTTTTACACGTAAAATGATACATTTTTGCCCATTTTTCATTGACGGCCTTTATTGCACAGCTACAAAACTCATGTGTCCATGTTAATGGAGAGTGTCTGTCAAAACGTTATCAATCAACACTTCACTGGTTTTTTATTTTCACACATGTATTTTTGAGCCTCTTGAAACTTGAAATAAACTACCCAGTCTAACTTTTTCGCAGCCTGCTTGCATATTTTCGCGGCCGAAGTAATTAAATCGCTTAGGCGGCGAAAAACATGCATGCTCCGGCGAAAAAGTTAGACTGGGTAAGCAGGGGAATACATTTAAATGGTTTTCCTTCAATGGTTTGTTGAACCATTAACCTGGCTATTATGAAACTTATTATGGTTTGTCTACCGACTATGAATCTATGTATTAAAACATTAAGCTCCTACAATATATTTTAGGCATCAACTTTACTGGAAGTTAAACGCTATTCTTTTCTGGGGTAGAATTTTTAAGGGACAATCAGAGCCTAATATCGCACTCCAACACTTCAAGAGCTTTTGCGAACATGATTATAGTCACTCCACGGTTGGTATGACGGATCGTAAGAAATCAATATGGTTCAATAAACCCGCTGCGATACCTATGAGAATTAGGGTGCTGAATTTTACTTATTACTGTGAGTAGGACCTTTAGCTTTACTCTATATTATTTCTAATAGAAATGCATAGACGGCCGAAAACAGGAAAACAAGCATGTCAACAAGTAATCAAGGCCAGATTTTGATCAGAGTTTTCTAAGTATACTAATCCACCGTGACCGGTTGGTTGACGTTGCTTATGCAGTTAATTTTTTTGATGCATTCATTTTTAAAATAGTTGCTTGCTACAGATTATACAGAGACAAGGAGTCTTTTATTTTAAAAGTCATTACTAAAACCGAGATACCGAACTTTGCCCTATATTGTTACAGAGAATAGGATGTTGAACTTTGTTTTCTTTTTACTGAGGTCAAGATGTAGACAGTGACAAGCATGCAAGCATGCCAACAGAAATACCAGACTTCCTAAACTATACTAGATTAATAGATTCAGTGTGAGCGTGATAAATACAGTAAAGTCATTATTTGCATTCTGAAAAGCGATATGTTCTTATCATTTGAACTGTTGATTCATGAAAGAAGAAAGAATGAAAGAAAAACCACCGGTTATTTCCAAAAAAGTTGACAGCTGGGATACATGACAACATATTGGCTTTTAAAATTTAAAGACGTCCTTATACAAATGTACCATACAAGGCGTACTAATGGACAAATTATACGAGGTATACTAATAGAGAAACTACACGAAGTGTACTAAGAGACAAACCACACGAGGTGTATTAATAGACAAACCATGCGAGGCGTACTAATTGACAAGCTATACGAGGCGTACTAATAGACTAACTATACAAGGCGCGCTAATAGACAAATTATATGAGACGTATTAATAGATAAACTATACTAGGAGTAATAATAACAATCCATACAAGATGTGTTAATAGATTAACCCTGCCAAGGGCTGATTAAAAAAAAATATCGCCTCTCAGATATTTTATACTCCAAGAGATGGCTGAAAACTTATAAATAATTTAAATAAAACTAGAAAATTTTTTGAAATTTCTAAATTGTCAGGTGAAACAAAGTATGAGAAGACAAAAACGCTTCACCGAAGCAGATTGAAACATTGTCGCAAATAATTACCAAGTAGTGGGAAAATTGCACATCATTTAACATTTGGGCATCCGATCAGTTAAACAATGGTGGATAAAGCTTTGTTTGATTGATTGTCATTTAATGGTTGATACATAAGCCTTTTCATTGAATTTTTAATTTTTTAATCACTTTCTTCTAACTTGAAGAACTGAAAGGGCCTGAGGAGCACATTTGTTGTGCGAGGCGCACCACTTCGTTTTTCAATGAGACGTA
Organism: Morinoia aosen; assembly: GCA_030386875.1. Lineage (NCBI taxonomy): Eukaryota > Metazoa > Arthropoda > Malacostraca > Amphipoda > Talitridae > Morinoia > Morinoia aosen. Next base: position 73,214,138 of record CM059567.1, on the reverse strand, counting down.
AGCCTCTGGTGTCGTGAGGGTTGAGGCATCTAATGATTATGTTCAGCTTGAAGATATATATCTCCCATAAATACTAACACCAATATAATTAGTATTAAACATTCATCTCCTACGAGTGTTTGATAACTAGCTCATTTTCGCGGTACTCATTATCATGTGACGTACCATTTTTGAGGTGCCTATTATTGTTTTAACCACCGTTCAGCATTAATTATCCCACTAGCTCTTCTATTCTTCACTATATAATTGCTTGTCAAACTTAGTAAAAAAAACAGCTGCGGAAATGAACCTCTAGTAGTGAAAACGTAGTTTCTTCGACACTAGAGTTGAACACGGCTCTTCATTAGCACATATGACTCGAATTTAGTTCAATCGCTTATTTGTTAATCCATTGTTTCATTCCTACCTTTTGGTATCGTGACCTTCAGACTTATGAATAACCAGTTTATTATTGAAATACATTATTTAGAGGTTAATAAGTCAAACACTTGCTTCACGTGAAACGCAACGTTCTTTAGGGTAAGTTATGGGTTAAGTTCAGCGTAATGCTCCGAATCATAATGTTTGTTCCGTTCATGCGTAGAAAACTGAAAACATGCACTCAGACGAGTGAGCCTGCATTGCTGTCTTTGTAGTCAAGTAGGGTAGAGCAATATGTAATATCCTTAAATTAACTGCTCATTCAAATTTTGATTGTAGCTTGAATTGCATGAGTAGAATAACGGCGTCACACTTCCTTCTCAGGGAGTTTCATTCCCTCATATACTCTGAAAATGAGGCGCTTGATCATAGTGAGTATTATTTTAAGCTTTTTCAAACTCTGTTCTATTGACGTTCTGTGTTCAGAAGTTACAGAGTGCAAACCTGAATTAAACAATACTATCTTTTACGTGCATGGTTACGTGTCTAGATTTTGGTCGCTTGTTACTTTATGGCGTTGATGTGTTTCGAAAAAGCTAAACAGCTGTTAGATTAATTTGATTTTTATTTTCCGTTTAATTTTGAAAACCAAAATAAAAATTCTCATTCTTTATCTTACTGCTGGCTAAACTATTACTATCCGGGGCTAATTCTGATTTGATAGTGGTTTTGCAGCTTTTTGATAAGAAAATTATCATAATTATGTTTGCGATTTAGGCTTGTGAAAAATTACTTTGTGAAGAACATAAATTCAACATCAAAAATATTTTAATACATATGAATGTACTAGGCAAAATTTTTTGGTTTTAATTCATGGTCAATGTGAAGTTTCATGCAATCACGGAAATTGATAATGATATTCCAAACAATCACTAAAGGAACCCATTTAAGAACTTTTTTCAAGAACGACATTCTGCTCGCTGATGAGTTATTTTCGAATTATTGAACTTTGAAGTTGGCCGTTGCGCGCCCAAGGAAGCGAGCGTAATTTAATTAAAAACGGAAGCTAACCCCCTATTACAAACGTAAAGAGGTTGGGTCGTGAGGGGTAGCCACAGTTCTTTTAGTGAAAAGTATAAATAAAGCTTCTAAACCACCCATTAGGGTGACGACCGCAATCTTGTTTACATCGGGTCTAACATGGCGACCACCATGGGCGCAGCCATTTTGGACCCGATGTCAACAAGATTGCGGTCGTCACCCTAGTGGGTGGGTTAGAAGCTTCATTTATAATTTTCACTAGAAGAACTGTGCCTCCCCCTCACGACCCAACCTCTTTACGTTTGTAATAGCTTCCGTTATTAATTAAATTACGTTTCACGCGCTCGCTTCCTTTGGCGCCAAGGCCAACTTCAAAGTTAAATTATTCGAAAATAACGCATCAGCGAGCAGAATGTCATTCATGTAAAACGTTCTGAAATGTGTTCCTTTAGTGATTCCTGGGATCGGCATTATAATTTTCCGTGATTGCATGAAACTTCACATTGACCTAATTCATTTGTTGCATATTACTACCTATAATGATTTTATTAAAGTGTGATTCATTATATTTGACAAGTTTGTCAAGATAAGGCTTTCCATAAATTTCTTATAACCAGTGCCTAAAAACATCAATTTGTTTCTGCTGCTTCTTTTAACACGTTGGCCGCAATGTGTGCCATATTGGTACACGCTAGACTTTCCAAAATTGCGATATGTACATAGAGTAAAGTTCGAAAGTTCGTCCGATATAAACGGTTCAAACTTCAAACCCTCTCAAAACGGTTCTCAAGATCGCTATTGCTGCAGCAAATATTGTCAAAAAAGCGCAAATGCATTGGGTTCATCGTGCTTTGCTCTAAAAAGGATCTTTCAAATCTTGATATGAAAAAAACAACTTGCTTTGCGTACACTTGGTCCAACTGAAATTTTCGAAAGTTCGTACCAAATTCAAAATTAATTTAAAATTTTGACCACTTTTCGAATCTCATTACAAAAGTTCGTACACCCTCTAAAATGAAATTTATATTTTTGTTTAGCGCTAAATTTACCTGTGAGCGTTCGAATTTTATGTAAAATAATAGCGTGTTCATTTTTAATGGATTTGATACGTACGTTTTGATACCGGCAGGCCGGAGCCGAGACGGTTCAAGAAAGGATTTGTGAAAAGTACAGAAATTTCTTGAGAATTTCTTGAGTCCTACTTTAAACTTCAGTCCACCACTCGTAACTTTTGAAAAAATGCACATATTGACTTCAAATTACTCTCAAACCAAAGAAAACAACATTTTCTACAAAGGTGTTGTAAACACATTAAAAATTTTTCTCTGAAAAGTACAGCAATTCTTCTATGAACCAGTACGACTCACTCGCCGTTGAAAGACCTAAGTCCACCACTCGTAACTTTTGAAAGAATGCACCTATCGACTTCAAATTGCTTTCAAACAAAAGAACAAAACATTTTCTACAAAGGTGTTATATAGACGTTCAAAAAATTTTCCTTAAAAGTACAGAAATTCTTCGATAAAAATGTTTGATTCGCGTGCCATCGCGAGCGCGAAAGGGTCAACTAAAGTCTTTCGACGGCGCGTGAGTAGTACAGATTCATTGAGAAATTTCTGTACTTTTCAGAAAACTTTTTTGGATGTGTTTATAACAACTTCGTAGAAAATGTTTTGTTCTTTTGTTTGAGAGTAATTTGAAGTCGATATCTGCATTCTTTCAAAAGTTACTAGTGGTGGACTTGGGTCTTTCGACGGCGCTTGAGTCGTACAGGTTTATCGAAGAATTTTTGTACTTTTCAGAAACGATTTTGAATGTGTTTATAACGCCTTTGTAGAAAATGTTTTGTTCTTTCGTTTGAGAGTAATTTAAAGTCAAAAGGTGCATTATTTCAAAAGTTACAAGTGGTGGACTGAAGTTTAAAGTAGGACTCAATAAATTTCTGTACTTTCCACAAACCGTTTCTTGAACCGTCTCGGCTGCGGCCTGCCGGTGCCTTGCTGACGCTCTTGAAGCGTTGTATTTGGAACACCAGATTTGTCAGTTGCGTTGCGTATACTCAGACTTCCATTTTTTATCTCTGCTAATGCGTGAACGAGATCATCATTGCAGTAGTGGTGTTTTTTATGAGGAGCCATAATTTAAGGTCAACATTCGTCCCAATTCATAAACTATTAAATCTATACCTGAAAAGATATTAAGTATCATAAACAATGAGGAGAAACTTGAAGAAAAAACGTTGTACGAACAAACGAATTCATAAAAATGATTTTTTCAAAACTCCGTACATGTGGACGAAGTAATAACACAAGCCGTTAAAAGATTCGAAATTTAGTACACCTCAGAAACAAAGGGAGAAAAAAACTCTGTAAAATGGCAGCATTACAGCTGTCAACACTCACACAGGTACGATATCGCCTAACACAACAAATTCGTCAACGGAAAACATTTTAGTCGGCGATGCAAAATGGTAGTCAGTTAAGGTGTGACGACTTCATAAACAACTGAAACGCAGGTCATTCACTTGGGCTGCCATTTTTGTTCAAACAGTGATATTTATTTGCGGTGTGTGACAATTATACAATATTATAAACCAGCAGTTACCACGTGAACCACTTTTCGATGAACTTCAACTCCATATTAGCTTGTTAAAGTAAAATATACCTGGTGTGTACGGAAATTCGAAGTGGACGAATTTTCGGAACTTACCCTATGTGGTACATTGCTGTCAAAAAAGTAAATTATTAAAAAATAGTATTTTTCCCTCAAATTCACGAATTTATTACTGAAACTCATTAAGGCTGTTTGGGGAGGCATTGAAATACACTGCGATATGAAGAATTAGATTTATTTATTACTGCAGGAGATACAAAAACATAACAAAACTCGTGTCTTTTGGCAGAAGTTAATTATAGGTATCTTTCAATATAAACAGACAAAATGAACTATTTTGACTACAGGTAAACAACGAAGATAAGGCATAATCTGCCTTGCAACTAAAATTATGTTGCATATGTGATTCCAAAGCAATTAACGCACAAGTATGGTTTTCCATCACAGTCGTCACAGCATGTTTTCACTCGGCGAGTTTTCAGTCTTGCTACGGCACTTCCTTCATTTGCTGCAAGCATTTTGTAGCATTCAAGGCAGCGCTTTCTGGTTGTAGTTTTAGATCCCGTGGGTTCAATCAAGGTGTGCTGTCCTCTTTTCCCATTGATAATTTGAGATCTGCGGCCTGATTTTACGCACTCTGAGTGGCTGCCTGTTACAAGAAACATTGCCAGTTGCTCTCTAAATTCCGTAATTGAAACTGAACTGCGAGAGTAGTACTTGTTGAAGAGAACCCAAGCATTGACAACTGATGTGCCAGTTAGCAACTCAATTGCCACTTTCCTGTACCATTTTGTGCTCCGCCGAAGAGCTGTACTGTACGAAGTCATCTGATCTGAGATGTCGACGCCTTTTTTAGCTGCATTATAGTCAATTACACATCCTGGCTTCAGAATTTCAATGCCATTACGATTTTTTTTGCCAGATGGAACTAAGGTATCTGTGTGTTCTGGGATAGTTGAGAGGCACAAGACAGATTGCTTATCTTTCCAATGGTACACTTTGATGCCAGTGGCGCTCTGTTGTGAAATCATTTCTCCAGTTTTCACTTTTGCGTTTAGCAGTGATTTTGGAACAAATTTTCTGTTTTTTCTTAGTGTCCCGCAGTAGTAGGTTTTTTCTTTCAACAATTTTTCAGCAAGAGGAACAGAGGTATAGAAATTGTCAGCAAAAATAGTTGAACCCTGTCCAAGAAGGGGTTGACATAGCTGCAAAACAACTGATTTGGAATGGCTGAACGTGGCTTCCTTTTCCATGTTTCCAGTGTATATGTGGAGGTTCCAAGTGTAGGCATCAGCTGAGCAAAGTTTGAACAGCTTCACACCATACTTATGTGCCTTGCCTGGAATATATTGTCGAAACTTTACTCTGCCTTGAAATGGGATAATTGACTCATCGACCACAAGTCGTGATCCAGGTGTATATGTTGACTTGTAACTTTCAGTGAGCTTCTTCACGAGTGGTTCAATTTTATGAAGCCTATTTGAGCTATCAAAATGAGAATTGTCATTGAAGTGAATGAAGCGCAGAAGCAATGAATATCTATCTCTTGACATATTGCTGTACACAAATGGGTAGTCAAAAATTTTCTTTTTGGACCAGTAAAGCTCCAGCTTTGGTTTACGAACTAATCCCATTGCAATTATCAGCCCCAAAAATTTTTTCATTTCATCAGCATTTGTGGGAGTCCAGCATTTCAGTTGAGATCTTCTTGTAATCTTCGTGTTCTGCATGACTTGATCAACATATTTGTTTGTTTCTGTTACTATTTGAGAAATAATTTCATCCGTTACAAAGAGCTTATAAACGTCAAATGGCGTAACTGCGTTTTCTGGACCAGTTGGGTGTGGTTTTCGTCTAAGTTCTTCTTTTCCTGTGAAAGGAGATTGTCTTGGGGTTACACCAACAGAAGTCCACGTACCAACTGCATTTTCTTCATTGGGTTTTTCCTGTACTACTTCATCTTCATTCTCAGATGCATCTTCAGTAGGTTCTTCATTGCTGCTGTTAGAACTAGAATCGGTGGCTACATAATCAGATTCTGATTCATCACTGCTGCTTTTGGTAGAAGAATCCATCTCAGCATCTGTATCTGCAATTTCATTGGTCTTTTTTCCGTAGAAATGTAGCGCGTCCATGGTACTGAAAAAAGTGAACATATAGAGTGTCAAATAAATATCAAACTTTGAATTTACCATAACCAAATTGACAACTTAGAATAAAACATTACAGAGTGAAAAAAAGACAATTTGAAAGTGTCCGTTATTCATAAACGTTACCATGAATGCAATCAACAATGGTATTTGTGTAAACATAAAACTATCTATTAGCATCACGATTGTAGTGCAACAGTTTATATAAATACACTTGCATGAACAGTAAAAGTAAGCACAATCTTACACAGAGTGATAAAACCTGGATGGAAAACTCTTCATTTATTGCCTACGAGAAATATACAGCGTTCACAGAGAAATGAATCCTTCAGAAGTGGGATACGATGAGCCAGAACAAACGTGGCTCCATTTTGCGCACTTTGCTCACAGTGAAAGAAGTGATTACTTCAGCCGATGTGCGCCACTATGAGCCACAACAAGCGTGGCTTCGTTTGGCGCACATCGCGAGTAATAATCACTGATGTCATCCATGATCGAAGTGTACCAAATAGTGTCACTAGTTTTACTTGATATAATGCTAGAACTTACCTCTGTGGAGCTGCACACAACTTTTCACCTCGCTGTCTTCCCGGGAACTGAAGATATAGAAGTTTGAACCTGTCGCCCACACGGCAAACCTACCAAATCGGCAATCACGGCCAACGTGTTAAATCTGGCTAAAAAGTATATCCTATATGGTGAAGATCTTTCTCAATTGGTTTTGAGGGCTATGCACATTTTTCCATCATCTCATACAGGAACAAAGGTGGTTGTATAAATATTGCCTAATTTTAGCATTTTAATAAAAAAATCATTGATTTTAGAAAGATAGGCTAAAGCTGATATAGTAAAAAATTTTATTTATTGTGACAAGCTTTAAAATTTTTGTCAACCTTTAAATTCAAATACTAATTATTTTGGATGAGGTAATATTAATTATTTTGGATTTAAGGATAAGGTTTATTTTCTACTGACTTGCACAAAATGAAAATTTTCTGAATTCATTTTTGTTATGATACTCTTATCACACTTATTTCAATTTAAAAAGACTGGTTGCAAAGAGGAATTTAAACCACTGAGATAGAAATAGGAAGAGTAATGCAAAAATAAAAAAGGTACTGATTAGGAGTTCAATAGATACAGTAAACCGTATAACAAATAATAGGAAAATGAAACCATACAAAAGATAAGGTACTAGGAACATCAGAAATAACAACCTATTAAGCAAATTGACATGAGGGCAAAGAATTGGCATGTAGACAAAACTGAAGAGCAAATATAAAGTGACCAAGCAGATATTGTTCAATTTCTTAGCAACAGCACATGTATATAACAAAATTAAGCGTCAGCATATATTACCATTTCCCGTCTCAATAAAATGAGACCAAACAGAGTCTGAGCTGCACAATATCTATAAAATTTTACTTTTTATTAAATTTTCTGTGTAATGTATCAAAATTGTTAACCCAGACAAAATTGACGGGATAATTTGTAAGACAATTAAAGAAATATAACAACGGTTCATTTGTGCGTTCTGCTACAAGTAGCTTTAATTTCTCGTCATGTTGATGAAGTTTCATATCATTGCTATAGGGGATTTTTTAGGACATCTTACTTGTGATGTCTTTATGTTTCAAAATTTCTATGAATGTTGTTTCCTTTAATTAGCTCATAAATATTTTCTGGCAAGATATCTCTGTTATAATTTACGCACATTTACTCTGTAATCCTGATGGTAACTTCCTGGTGTTTACATACAATATTAAGCACTCTAACCATGCTTATAGAGTAGAATGCAGTTCTTTGACTGAATGTGCAGACTCATAAGTACAAGTGGGCCAATATCTCCATCTTTATGTAGTGTAGTACTGATAACTATTGCACCAGCCCTTCTGGTTGTGGACTGCCTTGTTTTGCATTTTACTCAGCGGTAATTATGTTACGATATATATGTACATTCATATTTCATGATATTTTTTGGCTAAATCACGTAAAGGTATATTCATATTAGATGATATTTCATTTCTCTTGACATGATTTTTGGCTAAATCCCGTGACAGTTAGGAATGTGGGAATACCGTTGGCTTTGGCTTGAGCAAGAGAATACCGATATATGCGTAAGGGCGATTTTTCTCTGTTCTAAGCAAAGGAACAGCGTTGTTCTCAGGTTTCGAAGAGGTGGGCCATAAATATCTGTCGAGCTCAAGTGGTCAGCGTTTCGCCCAAACTTGCTAAGGTTCAGGCGTCCACAAACACAGTCTTGCACACGAACACAAATCTCAAGCCAACACACCCACACAACACACACACAACGCAAAACGCACAGCACACATACGTAGGCGCGGGAACCCTCGCACCTCGGCAAGCACCGCATCTCTTCGGCCAATCAGCGCTCTGGAAGACATCACACGTGGAGGTGTGTAAGAGCGCGGACCAATGAGAGCGCAAGTCTGTAGAACCGGCAAGCGTCCATCGAATCAAAATTGAGAGACTTTCTCTGTAGCTTGGAAGAGTCTTGAACGTTCCGGAAAGAAAGAGGCGACACACATAAAAGGAGGGGACATGAAAATTCGAGAGATTTTTTCTCTCATACACAACGAGAGACTGTTTTTTGGTACACGGATCGGGGATCCGGCCGCCGCCGTGATCCCCGTTGGAACAGCCACTCGAGAAGACATCAAGAAAAGTGCACCCGATACGGAGCTTATATGACTACATCGAATCTCCAGAAGTTAGCAACGGATATATCAGATACTGAAGTACCACCGGCATCAAATTCCGCTCGAGACGCAACAACTTCGAGGTGACCACCGGCACGTATAGGAATGTGTCAAATTGTTCTCCCGAGAGAACATAAATGTCAGTTCTACGTCGACTTCAAGCTAGCATGAACATTCCAGCATGCATTTTGAACTCGCACAGCTGCCAAATCTTCAACAATGTCAGGAATCGCAAATTCCACAGTGGTTAAGCTGTTCGGGCAATGAGAGCCGTGAGCCCAACTAACGAGCGCTCTGAGCGCAGCGTCTTCGATTTTGTCAGCACCGGCCGGCGCCTGCGATTAGAGCGGCCGCAGCGAAAAAACATGATTGCGGGCGCCCCTCAAGAGTTGAACGGGCACGAAATTAGGTGGCACCTGCAACGCATGCTAGAGGAGTTGAAAATTTGTGGTATAGAGTATTTTGAAACAGTGCTCTAAAGTGTGTTAGTGGAAGTCAAAGTGGCACGCCGTACAGTGCATTAAAAGTGGCGCTGTGTAATGAATTTGTGTCTGATGTTAACGCGATAAAATACGAAGCATTTCTATAGTTTTGGATACCTTGTTGTGAGTCAAGGGTAACCGGCATGTGTCATCATTGTTCTGTGCTTTGTGTTGTGTAGGGATTGCTATAATTTTGTGCATTTTGTGAATCGTTGTCAGCTCTTGGGTATTGATAATAGATTTCCGCGGGGAAGTTTTACATTTTGGAATGCCATGTCGTGGTGAATCTCACATTGGTTATTGTTATGAGCATCTTGCATTAGTGCACTGGTGCACCTTTTACTATTGCATTCAAGTATCTCCCTGTATTTATATCCACGTGTTCTTAAGAATAAAGCCATTTTAATTTTACAATGTTTATTATTCTCCCCATGCTTGTCAGCTGAGCTCGGTAATCGCGAAGTACACACCAAGTAAACACTGTTGATTTCCTACCTTTCTGTCCACCTCTTGGACTGTGTGTTTCATATCTTTATTTTTCTTTCTCTTGCTGTCGGGGGTTTCAATTCCTCCTACGTTACGTGCTTAACAACAGCATAGTATTGTGACAATTACATTGTGTTATTTATTCCTGTGTTGTTGAAAGTTTGAAAATTTGAAATGTTTTTTTCCATTTTGATATGTTTTTGAGTATATTACATTTCCTGAAATAAATGCCCACATATCTAGGTTTTGGTATTTCTACACTCCCACCTTTTTGGATGGAACTGTGCAATAATGTACTGCATGTGTTAGAAAGGTTAATTATGTATTGCTTTACGTAACAGTTGCAGTTTCTTCTTTATGATGCTGCATTTGCTTTTCAGTAAATATTGAAGTCCTTCTAGGTCTTCCAGGAACAGGCTTTTGAAAGCAGTACAACGTTGGGTAGAAAGGCGCAAGCTGTAGCGACCAGACGCTGTATGGCACTTTTACCTTGACCCCTACATTTTAAAATCTTTTTTGTCAACTCATTTTCAGTTTTCCAGGCTAAAAAATGAGTTATTTCCTCACCACTTAGATTAGTAGGACCCTTCAGGATGAATGTCTCCTAAAACTGTAGCACCACAAAATGAAACAACAAAAATAGAGGGTAGAAGGTTGGAGGAAATGATAGCACAACTGCCCTTCTCAAGAGCTCAAAGAGCACCAAGGCAAGAAAAAGTAAGCTGACTGAGTGGCCCAGGTAGCTAGCTGAGTTGCCAGATGTAAAATAATAATGATCAACATCTGACAAGAGCAGGAAAAGCAAAAAGTTCAAGGTGCTGTTAAGGGTTGATTTCATTGGGCAGTGCTCTATACTTTTTGTGGACACTGTACTGTATAGTGAAAAAAATATTTTCCTTTCATATATTCTAACTGCTCATTTTATAAGTTCTTTGCTACAATTATAGCTCATCATAAACATGCTATGAAAAGAAACTTAATTAGACCATTTTTTAATGATAAGTAATAAATAAGTATTTCTGAAGCACATGTAGGGAAAGTTTGAATATGGTAAAAATGCTAGCATAGCAACCTTGAAATGAGTATTTACTTTCAATGATCTACAATTTATAGCATGTATTCCATTTGTTTGCCAATGTCATCAGGCTTTATCTGTATGAATGCATGAAGATTCATCAATACCTAGGTGATAAATATTTTACTTTGTGATTTGAAATTTGTGCTTATAATTCAATCATTGAGCTCATCATTGTGATGCTCCTTACTACTGAAGTGTTATAGATGAATTCATTCAACTTCTTCTGTCTTTAATCATAAACTTTATTTGCAGGAAATTTTGAGGGGCATTGCTCTAGGATTCTGGCACAGTCTCCGTGGGTTTTACCGCTGGTATGCTTATGACCAACCCGAGTGCGTCATCAAACCTTTTGTCCCGAGAAAAGATGGCTCTGACACTAGTGCTTCGTCTCATCAGGTTTGTTCAGTGCCTGTATTAGTAGTCATACTTTATTGATGAAACTGAATTTGTCCTGGTATTGCATTATGGACATTTATGGTCAACCAGGACTTGTTTGAACTAGTTTTACATATAATGGTCATTGTCCTTTATACCAAAGGATGTGTGGCAACAAGAATACAATAAATTTTTGGCCCTCATTATTTTAGCATGCAAATCTATTAGCAGTCCATTAATATAATCAAACCTGAATTAATCCTCTTGAAGTATAAGGAAGCTCTATTATAAATTGTAGTGTCAAAATAATGCAGCTTTATTTTTGTGAAATGGAGAGAAATTAATAGCAAAACACTGATGAGCATGCAGAAAATAGGCAAAGGCCTTCATTTGTAAATTATTATTTGGAACTAGATGACCATCCTATCAATGTCACCAATGTTTCTATTTTACATAATATTGGAAATCAACGTTCAGGATAATTTGTAGAAGCTCATAATGGTGTTAAAGGCCCCAAGTAAATTTACAATCAACTGGTTGTTATTATTATACAACAATTTTTTCCTTTGCTTTGCTGAATGCTTGTGAATTGTTGGCAATTTTTTTGTTAAATTCAATGAAAGTGTAATTTGTGTCTGAGAAAAATGTAAACAGATACCATAAGTGGTTTTTAAAAATGTACACGGCATTTAAAAAGAATGTATCCACTGGTTTTAAATATGTTTGATATGGTGTTATACTATCATGTTTATTAAGCTGCATTTTGAAAAGGTTAAGGACAAAGCAATGTATTGGTATTACACTATTTTATTGTATCATAAATCTGTAATGATTTTAATATTTGTCACTGGATACATGTTTGTAAAGACCCTGTATATTTATACTGATGGTTGAAACAAATATAACCAAAAGACCAAGGAAAACCAGAAATTTGTTTCGTTGGAGCTTGAAAGTGGAAATAATATCTATCTTAAAATACTTGTGACTTTGATGTAATTATACAAGTTGAGTAGTGGAACCTGCATTACAGATATGCTCATCAAGTATTTCATGCAATTTAAGTCAAAAGTTTTGATCATTACTGACAAAAAATTATCTAGGTACTGTATAAATATTTGAATTTTATTATGATAATTTGCTTAGTATTTGTCTACAGGAAAGTGATTTAGTCTTAAAATTGAATATCAAATAAAGCTACAATAGAACCTTTGTTTGCCAAGTAACCCATGTGAAACTTTTAAGTGCTAGCCCAATGTAGAATAATGTAAAGTTTGAAATTTCTTGATTGAATTAACCAAAATAATGAGCTCTTTTTTCTAGAAACATTTAACTATTAGTGAATTGTTGACTGACAGAATAGTTGATGGCCAAGTCATTCACTAGCAGCTTCAAAATATTACTGTTTGCCATGCTTCCTGTGCCAATTATGATTCTCTTGGTTATGTTTCTCTGAGATAGAATTTTAGGTGAGCTTCATCACTCATTAGTCATTGCGTCTCTCTGTTCTGCAGAGTCAGCCCCTCACCAGCCTGGCCCGGAAGAGACTCGATTCAAAGGATCATCAGCCTGAAGGCACTGAAAATTCTCAAAAGTGAGCTCTTGTTGGTCTGGCACACAAACCTGTAGTTTGGAACTGTTGTTTTGGGGATCACTGTTGGATCACATGAAGATTTATTAGCGCTCCCAGGGGGACAATGTGAGGGTCCGAGCTAAAGGTTAGGTAGGCTTTCATTTTGTTAAAATAGAATAGGTTTTTGTTTTGTTACAGACCATCTTTTTTCGGTTCACTGCTGTCCTGTTTTTCAGCACCTACTATATTCTTCTTCAACTTTTTCTTGTTTCATGATCTTCTTTCTTAGCTTACTGTTTCTATGCACTTAGTGCATAGATTCCGCGTTTCCTCAACTCCATGCTAAGTGGTGCCTTCATCCTTCCTCTCTTAGAACATCTTTGTCGTGGTTAAGGGAGGCTAAAACTTTCTTATATGATAATAATACATGAAGATTTATCACCTTGAAGTTATATCTGAAGGAGATGCACCGCAACTCGTACCAAAGTATGCATCATAGAATACCCTGAAGAATATACATTATAGAATCATAGTTTTGTCAGCCTTTGAAACAGAAGTTGATCTATTAATTTCATTACACATGAAAATTCATATAAAACAAGATCGTAGTTAACAAAAGACATAACTGTGGAAATTTCTTCCACACAATCGTTCGTTAAAGGAAACAAGTCAACGGTAAGATTATTATTTAATCGAAGGAGACTTTTCAACAAGATAGTTGTCAGCACAACGGAGCTTCCAACCAAACAACTCGTTAAACTTTCAATGTTTTAAGGTATTTAATTTATTAAACTTTCATTAAACTTCAGAAGAAGTTGACTAAAAACGTTAAAATGGGAAACACGGGCGTACGGCTCGACAAGGTCCGAAAGACCCGGACAGAACAGCGAGCGGGCTCCGCTGATATAGCAGTGCCTCCAGTCCCCCAGAGTCGCAAGACGCCCGAAAAGTAAGTCTCAGTTGGAGAACAGGCAAGACTGCATAAACAGGCGAGGCGCCCCAAGGTGGACCGAGCTTGCCCCGGACTCCGGCGGGCGCTGGCCAACACCACTTCGCGAGCTGTGGGCAGAGCGGCGTTAATCGAGGTGGCAAGGCAACAAGACCGACGAGGAAAAACAAAGGAATCAAACTTGACGGTTAAGTTAGGAAAACTCAATATAATCATAAACCGCCGCGAATGGCGCTATCGTCACTAAAATTACCGATTTTTGGATTCAAGTCGTATTACATGACGGAGCAGCAACAAGCATTGCAATCTATGCGGCTAACCTGGCTTTCCAGACCAAATTGAAAACACTAACCGCAGCAGGCTGCGTACCTAACTGTTCGGAGTTAATATTCACGCTAGAGTCGATCGTAGAAGACGAGACAGGAGACAAGAAGGCCGGCTCGTGACCTCAGCCGCGGCTCCACGATACTAGTAGATAAAAAAAAATGTACAACCATTAGACCGAATCAAAATTCAAGCACTTACTAACAACCAACGTAATATCAATATGAATCATCCACCAATTATCCCACCTTACCCTAAAATTTTACAAACCTGAGTTTACAGTGCACCCAGTGTGAAACACGTTTAGGCAGAAGGAAATAATTTCAGAAATCAAGCGGAAATCAGTATAAGGCAAATACTCCACGCGGAAAGACAGGAAGGAAAGTCAAAGGTTCAAATGCTCAGAAATGCAAGGAAAAGTAATCGGGAGCAGCCCTCATCCAGGTCAAGTGAAACCCGTCAATAAGTGAGCCACACCCTATCAACAATAACATCAATTTTGCTTCATAACCGAAGCAGGTAATGTAATTCAATTTGCATGGAGTATTTAGAGGTTAATCGTAAGCTCCCTAGTAGAGCCAACTAAACACGTAAAGAAAAAAAAGAACCACATTCACTCAAACGTAACGATAGGAGAAAAAGCAGGTCAGGTAGAAATTAGAAAAACTTTGCCACGTCACTGAAACACTGCAGGCCCGATAGCTCGCTCGAACAGCAGCACAACCCTCCTCGTCCAGAGTCACCATTCGGCCCAAGGGACCGACGCCACGGTTCCCAGCATGTTCAAGAACCGGTATGCCCAAGTAACATGTTCATCACTCGGAAAACAGGAGTAATGTTTTAAGGGTATAAGCTCAAAATTAATTCTAATTCCATGGAAAACAGCCCCCCCCCACTTCACTCACAATCTCCAAAGAAACAACAGAAGATCTTCAAGCGACATTCAAACTGACAGGTCGACAGAAAAATGTTACCACAGAAATACTTTTGGGGGATTTTTCCCACATAACCTCATAAATGTAATTGTCCTTGCACCCAAGATCAACAAAAGAAGTAAGAGAAAATTTAAGTAAATATTTGATGTATCTATTCAACCTAGCAGGCAACACTTTAATTTCATGAAACTTTGTTGAACTATTGTATCATACAACTGATCTAATCCATTAATTTACACATGAAAGCATCTCATTTTACATCAACTGAAGAATGAATCATTAACTCTAGACATGTTCTCAAATGTGTGAATAGGAACTGTATTCATGAAATGAATGTTTTCTGAAAAGCATTCTTGAGTTGCACTTAGCTATTGTTTTTAGTATGAAAGTGTGCTGCTCCTTGGTTACCTTAGCTTTTCAGGAATTAAATTGCTCACGTTAGATGTTAGCTATCCCTACAGCATCCCACTGCTTATGTGGGCTACGTCACTTTGAAGCACGAATAATAATAATAATCTAGCTCAAATTGCGTCTCTATCTCTGCTATAAAGAGGTTGAGTATAACTAGGGTTAACGAATTTCTGTTTCCTAGCAGTATCTCAAAGTTGGGGCTTTTTAAATTAAACTTGGCTACACATGTGAAAGAAGAGTGCTCAATGTTTCACTATTCAGCAACTTTGTCAGATGTTGATTGCTCTTTTTGTTCAAATTTTACCTGAAAAAAGCCCAAACCTGAGGGTTTAGCACTAAAAGGTCAATCTAGCAACCATCATAGCCTGTCATGTGCCGAGAGTACGTCAAGATCACCGCTGCGGCTCGTGTGTCACACGACTGTCTCATTGCATGGACTGAGCTGAGAGTTAGGTACACCTTTTTGTTAAAATAAAATGTTTTTTGTTTTGTTTAGGACCATCTTTTTGCGGTTCACTGCTGTACTGTTTTTCTGAACCTCTGCCTTTTTTTCTTTTATCTTGTTCCATAGCCTTCATTCTCAACTTACTGTTTCTATGTGCACCGGATCCTGTGCAGGAACACACCTTGTGCATAGATTCCGCCGTTACCTTAACTCCATAGTAAATGGTGCCTTCATCTTTCCTCTCTTTGAATTTCTTGTTTTGTGTAAGGGAGGCTAAAACTAACTTCTAATCAATCAATCTTATTATACGGAGGTCGTGCGTCATCACACTCGGCTCGTATTGGCTATGCACTCTTTGGTCAAAACTTCTTAATTCCATGCCTATTTGTGCGTTGTTGATCTCATGTTAAATATTCTCCTATGTTTCATATGATCCAGGCTGAGCCAGACACTGTGTTTATACGTATTTATTTATGTCTTTGCACAATGAAAAGGTTTTCTTTCAAGACAATTTATGGAGCTGCAAAGTGCAATTAAAGACTTCTTGTTTGTGCCAGTTGTACTGTACGATATTCATTTGTTAGCAAATCAAAATATTAATATAACGTACAGTAAATGCAAATGAAGCTAATTTTATCCTTTTTAATGGAGTTCACAGTATCACACAAAAGTTTATTTTACGTTTATGGTATGTAAAAATGTCTCATTTACATGGGTGTGCCCATCTTATGGTTGATTGTTCTCAGAATTATGAGGTTCTAATCACTTCACTCTCAATTGACTCCCAGAGACGTACACCTTGTACTTGAGTGGTGCACGTGCACAAAAATACTCATTGTTAAATACTCAACAATTATTGTAATTAGAAAGTACGTCATTGTGTATTTGGAATGAGTATTTACTTTCTATGAGCTACAATTTATTGCTAGGACGAGGCTGCTGAGAGTTGTGCTGCTGACGTTCTCGTACAACGGGCCGCTGGTGCTGGGCTACGTTCTGTGGACCATGCTCGAGGTGCTGCCTCACATCCTCGTGTCGCCAGAGCAGCACTTCCTGTGCCGCCTCCTCGCCACCGTCATGTGGCTCGGCGTCTTCATATCGCGACTCTTCTTTGTCAAAGTCACCAATATGTTCCTCCAAAATGTGAGACTCTCCAGTGAGGCGTGCCCATCTCTCGGGACTTCTTTATATGAAAATTGTGCCACTTGCTTTCTTTTGTTTGTCGTCTGTTAGGTGTTACAAATATGCCTTAATGGAGCCAAGATCGAATCAGTAATTATCTATTCTTTCCTTCGTACTTTCCCTCTGAGGGATACAACTACTGTATCTATGGGAATTAGCTCTCCCAGGGGGAAAATGTGAGAGGGCCTGAGCTGAGAGTTAGGTAGGCCTTCTTTTTGTTGAAATAAAATGTGATTTGTTATGTTAAGGGACCACCTTTTTCGGTTCACGCCGGTCCTGTTTTCACCATTTACTACTACTACTCAACTTTTATCTTGTTTTATAAACTACTTTCTCAACTTACTGTTTCTATGCCCCTTCTGCACATAGATTCCGCATTCCCTTATCCCCATACTAAATGGTGCCTTCCTGCTTCCCCTCTTTGGAATGCATTTTTTTTAGCAGTTAGGGATGCGTAAACTAACATCTAATTTAATCTGTTATGCTCGAATAAAAGATCGTTGTAGCTTACCTCGATGAATAAATGCTTGATTACTGTGCTTACTAGCTGTGCAAAGCTGCGATTAATTTTTGTTGGTAAGTGTTCACTAGTCATGCTTTCAACTGTGTAGGAAAGCGGTCTTCCTTGCGGATGCATTTGGAATTGTGTTGTGTATGTGCAGGAAATAGCTTCCTACGTCTACCACCGGGCGCTGGGCCGCACTCGTGCTAGTGGCTATGCTAGCATTGGCAGTCATCTCTATGCTTCCTTGCAGCTACAAATTATCTATTACCTTTTGGTGAGTTTTGCTCGAGAGCTAAGTTTCTCATAATTATGTCGCACAGTGGATGATCTGATACTGTGCTTCTCACTTGGGAGTATTATTGTAAAGCGCAAGTGCTACGAAAATGGTGTGTTGTTTTGTCTTTCATTGTGTAGAGACATCAAAACTGAAAATAAGATAGTTGAAGAATGAATTGAATGAACCTGAAATGCTATGTTAAGGTTGAATTTACTGGGTTCGACACTGAAATAATACGAGGGTCAGTGGAGGGCAGGCGTGATAAAATATCTCCCTCAGGCGTCTTACAGTTGTAGGGTATATTAGCATTAGCGCTCCTAGGGGAAAATGTGAGGCCCCGAGCTGAAGGTTAGGCTGGCATTCCAGCCTAACCTTCTTGTTTGTTACAGATCATCTCTTAATGGTTCACTGTTCTGTTTTTCAGCATCTACTTCTTTCTACTTCAACTTTTATCTCGTTTCATAAATTTCTTAACTTGCTGTTTATATACGCGAGGATTCTTGTGTGGGAACACACCTCATGCACCGATATTCCCCATTCCCTTTACCCCATGCTGAATGTTGCCTTCTTCCTTCTCTCTTAAACATCATTGTTGGTGTTGAGAAGTATTTAAATAACTTATAATCTAAGCTTGTGTGTGTGGGCTAACAAATCTACTTGTCTTATGTGAAAATTAGTTCTTCATATAAAAAGTATCTCGAGTGTCAGTAGGATCTGTGACACTACGGCGATGCGACGTGAGCTAGACTAGCGCTGGTCGTGCTGCATGTCTACAGTCGAGGCTTAATGTATGCTGGGTGTAATGCTAGATCAGTATATAGTGAACGTTATTATATGTAAATGATCTGCGTCGTGTTGGGCCACCTTCTCGATGTGGAGTTAAAATGGCGATAGGTTTAATACAAATTTCTCTTGCGCGTCTGTGCAGCTATCTCTAGTGAGCACAGTACTGGCCTGGTTTGGCGCAATTGGCCTGACGGTGTCGGTGATCATAGCCACCCCGTACTGGTCGCTGTACGCGTTTGACTACTGCTGGTATTACATGAGTGTGCCCTTCCAAGACCGCCTCACCTACATCGAGCGCAATTGGCCCTACTTTCTTGGCTTCGGGCTGCCTATGGCTCTCGTGGACACCCTCATGCACCCTTTGTGGAGGTCTGAGTGCTTTTAGTGTGCTAGTGCTGTTGGCAAATGCATGGAATTGTTTGCTCTCTTGGACTTTTCATTTTACTTCTCTGTAGCCAAAGTTTATGGAAGTAATTTTTTTAGCGGTTGATTTAATTTGAGGGATAATGAAAGAATATTTGGAATTCAAGATAAAGTGAGCTAGGTTAAGTTTTTTAGATGTCTGTCAGTTCTTGTGATGGACAAGGGGATGTAGTGAGTTCCCATAAATTGAACTTGTAAACGATAACCTTGCATGTGTTTCTCGATGTTACTGTTGAGTGCTTTTCTGCTCGTTTTTTTGACTGAATCATTTATGATTATCAGTTGTTCTCAATGATGAAGTGCAACATTTAAATAGATTAGACTCATCGTTGATTTTGGTGTTGGTATTTGGAATATTGGAGTTGACAAGTGCTTCAATAATCTTTCTCGACCCTCTTCCTCCCATAAAGTAGTGGAGCTAAATGTGAGTTATAACATTCACTTAGCCGCTAAAACAAGGATTTCTGTGTCAAGCCAGGCTAGATAAATTTTCTTCAGGACAATTTTGAGGTGCGATTATTCTCTCTTGGGATCCGTGTATCTCGTGAAACAATGGACAAATGCTCCAGGGTTGGTCACTTTGTTGGGTAATTTTCTAGTACTTCAATTTCTCGATTGAAATTAATTGGATATTAAATTTAGGAACATGCTTGTTCAGCCTCAATGGATATGTATTACTCAGCACTTTACTTGCTGCAAAGCTTATGGATGTAATCAATGAGCAACTTTTCGTTTTTAGTTGTTATAGACGTGCTGAGATGTGAGCGAATGGAGCCTAGTGGGTTAAAATTTGACATTTTTCATTTGTAGGACTACACGCTAGTGGAAAAATTCGTGTGGTGGTATTCCAGTCATGCAACAAAGGTTTTATGTATTCTTAATATCCTTAGCAAATGTTCAATTAATATTTGTTTTGCCCTGTGCAGTGCATTCTTGCCTCTGTTCATGCTTCCTTTCGTGATCGTGAGCGCCGTGGACGCCACAGCTGCGAGCAACAAGGACCTTGTCTTCTCTGGGTCAGTACACGTTTTAGAGCTGTGTTTTTCTTCCAATAATGCACGGTTCTCTTGAACTCGCTCGTGACTAGTGTGCCCTTGTGTTTTACGAATGGCTCAGTCACTCCTCAGGGGGATACAATTATTGTATCTATGGGAACTAGCGCTCCCAGGGGGACAATGTGAGGGCCTGAGCTGAGAGTTAGGTAGGCCTTCTTTTTGTTGAAATATAATGTTTTTGTTATGTTAAGGACCACCTTTTTTCGGTTCACTGCTGTCCTGTTTTTCAGCACCTACTACTGTCTTCTTCAACTTTGGTCTTGTTTCATAATCTTCTTTCACAACTAACTGTTTCTATGCCTTTCTGCGTAGATTCCGCGTTTCCTTAACTCCACACTAAATGGTGCCTTCCTCCTTCCTCTCTTTGGATCGCAATTGTTGCTGGGTAGGGAGGCTAAAACTAACGACTAATCTAATCTAACTAATGGCTCAGTCTTACTCTTGAAATGCAATTTTTAATTTTTTGCTAAAGGTTCTTTACTATACTGTTTACTGGATCAAATTTTAAACCCCTCTCTGGAATTACTCAAAAAAAAATTCTTTTATTTAGACTTGAAAATAGAATTGTGGCGTGAAGAGACGAGAAAGGTGCGAGAGTTGAGTTATGGTACGAATGTTTAAGTCCTTGACGCTGTTCAAGGCTTGAGGAATCTTGGCTTCTCTCCAGATGATACATTTATTGTGATAGTAACTTCTGCCTGTGATATCTCTGGAGGACGTAGTATAGCTCAGATGAAACCAGTTTGGAAAGCTCTGATGATAAGCGTTAGTGAAATTTTTGTTTGCCTTTTGTGTTCTTCCTCTTATTCATGTGATCCACCAAGATGTGATACATGAAATCTCGTACTGTAAGTTATTACTCTCTCTCATTTCTGAATTTCCATGTATGGAATGCGATATGATTGCTGTTTGGGGGCCGTTGATCACAGGATCATGCTCACATTAGGGCGAGAGCCAGTTTGCCTGCAGTGCTGAGCTGCTGCACAGAAATGTAAGAACCATTCCACGCTTACCACAGGCGCAAATGAAATCGGCGCTCGTCGCAAATGCATATTTTAAAAATGCTAACCTAAAATTCATTCTTACGCAAAGAAATAGGTCATGTATTGAATTTCTACTTGATAATTAGTGTTCCACAAGGGGATATAAACCACATGTGTATTGCAGATGCGTATCTTAACAGAACTTTAATATTGAATAAGAGTAGTTTAAGGGCATCAGTTTTTTTCGTTGTCTCAATTTATTCCTGTTTATGCTTACTGTAAGATTGTGAAGATGTGGGAACAATGTAAACCCACTCAGTTTCCCCTCGTAGGAAGGGGGGGGGGGGGGGGGGAGTTTTGACTGAATTCAAATGAGTCATTATGCCTTACCTATGTCATGTTCTATTGACGTATTGATGTGATCATCATCTCTGCACTCTTTTTAGGGACTTCTTGCTCAAGACCTTGGGTGAACTGCTACCTCTATTCAGAGTGGCTGGATTATGATGCGTAATCAACAAAATTCAACAGTACCGCCAAAAAGACCTTCTTACCTAACACAGGACTTATTCTCCTGAAAACGTCAATGTTCGCGGACTTGTGTAGACTTAACTCCTGCTAACGTGATGGTTACACCGTTGCAGGAGTGCGGTGCACTTCTTCAGCTTCCCCATCTGGCTGTCGGACCTGCTGCACGGGGGCCTGGTGGACATGCCGCGTTTCATTCAGTACTGCGTGCAACGCTGGCAGTTGTGGCAGGCGTCTCGCTCCGCCGCACCCCCGCCCGCTGCTGCTGACGCCTCCAGTCAGGCCTCCACTCCTCAGCACCACGCCGCCAGGTTGCCGTGTTGTCTGAAAGTTGTGGTGGTAGCCTTGTTCTCGGGTCGCGTGCCTTGTTTACTGTTGCTGCGTGAGGATTGGTTCAAGTCACGGAAAGATCGCTTGCTTGCATGAGAATTACGGCGAGCCATAATTGCAGTTTCCTGTGGTTGTAAGTTTGATTGTATGGGGTTATTAGTGCAAGATTTTTCTTTGCTGCACATTTCTAATTTTCGTATTAGTTCTCATAAATTTGTGTAACACAAGTTTGGCTGTTGTAAAATTATGAAAAATTTTCGGCTATATTCAATGCAGTATTCACTATAAATCATTGTTACACGTCCCTAGTACTGCAGTGAGACATTTCCCCACCCAGTTCCGTTAGTCAAATCATGCGAGAGGAACTGTTTTTGATTTATTCTTGTCCAAAGGTGTTACCACGCTATTGAATTTTTTGTATCTAATTGTGTTCCTTGCTTGCATGTATCTACTGGTGTCTGTGAGATATGTAGGAGAGTTTTAGAATAACCTTCGATTTTCTGATACGTTCCCCCCATGAGTGAGCCGAAGATGTTGTGTCCTTCGTGCTATCGTGGTTTCTTGGTGCCCTGCAATGTCCAGGTACTCTGCTAGCTTCGGTTTTGGTGGGCGCGTGCTGTAAAATATCTCAGCTACTCAGTCCTCCATAGGATCAGAAATATCTCAACTATCCAGGGTTTCCGTGGGGTCGAGAATGCATCACTTTGGTCTCCCTTGAGTGGATGAAAATCATTTTAAGGTTATATGGGACTAACTTTTGAGTCTCTTGAGGATGATGTTGAGCTTGTGATGAACATTGTGTAGTTTAAGCCTCATGGAAATAATTTTTAAGATGAGAATTATAGCAATGAAGAACAGTTACTGCAGGTAGCTCATGGGTCTCATTTCGCATTGACTCTTCTATTTTCTTCTGTAAGGCGTTCTGACCACTTAACTTACTGTGCTTCAGATCTGTAGCTTGTTGATACGAGCGTTATTTGAATTTGTCTGTGATGTATTCAATGCATCACTAACTTAAAAACCCTTAACTCTCGTTTGCCTATGTTTTTGTTGCACTCGCCTCGTAGTGCAGGTGGGATTCACTTTCTTTTGAGTGCGCCAAAAATTAATTCTTTCAATTCCAGTGCGGTTGTGTAATATTCGCCTCCAGCGCTGCGAGGGGCGCGTGAACTGATAGTGAACATAAGATTTCTACTCAACTATTGTTATTTGAAGTCGACACTGCCCTCACCAGGGACTTGTCCCGTGCGTCCGGGTCGTCAGTGCGCCGGTCGGAGACTCCCGACATCGGCGGGTCCTCAGGAGCCGGCAGCCGCAGGTCGTCGGACGTGAGGCGGCCTCCGGACTACCCTGGGGCGCTCCGGCATGTCGGGGGGGAGGAAACTCTGCCTCCCTCCGCTTTTGTGCGCCCCCACACACCAAGCCAGGTCTCTTGCGTCTTTTTCATCCTTTGTATTATGGTTGTTCAACTTGTGCGTCTTTGATTAAGGTGTTAGGTTAGTTAGGTTTGTCTGTGCTATGGGGGACTGTCGCTCCCTGGAGGAATAGTGTTTTCTCAAGACATAATTAAGCCGTTGGGACTTATACTTGTCGTGCTCATTTCAATGCTCATACTTTCTTGTTTCAGTGCTCATACCATCTCATTTTTGTCTTCTCTTTTCTTTCCTAACTTGCTGTTTCTATGGGCATGGACTCCTAAAGCATAAATTTCCCGTCTTATAGATGTAATACAAAATGGTCCCTTTTCTTTGCTCCCTTAAGATTTTTTTTTGTGATGTGGTAGTTGTGAACTATCTAATAATGATGATAATGCACTATTGTTATATAGGCATTAGCTTCGAAGTTGTATCTTGAGTGTAATTTTACTTTATGTTGAATGTGAGAAAGGGGGAAGAAATAGCCTGGAATATCTAAGGAGGCGAATAAAAAGCATCTGATTGAAGTATTGGTGGTATGCAGTGTGAAGCAAATGAAATCAAAAGTGTGATGCTTGAATGGTGATGTGAGGTGTCGACTGTTGAAATGGCGTCGGCGCAATTGGTCCTTTTGGCTGATAATGAAAGTATAGATCTTAAAGCACAAACTTGGAGGCAGACCTGATGTTTGTTTCAATGGGACCAACGTTCTTACGATTCTTGAGTTGTACGGCGCTATATGCGGTCAGTTGTCTCTTTGTTTTGTATTTTAAAGAGAATGGAGCTTATCCTTTTATAAAAGTTTGTGTTTAA
The DNA here is from genome assembly GCA_030386875.1 of Morinoia aosen. NCBI lineage: Eukaryota > Metazoa > Arthropoda > Malacostraca > Amphipoda > Talitridae > Morinoia > Morinoia aosen. The sequence goes on along the minus strand of CM059567.1, from coordinate 73,189,902 downwards.
AAACGAAAACCATGTGGGAACTACCTCTTTTAGTTTCTGGGATTTATGTTGCTATTGTAGCACCTCAGGGGTGTACAACTATCATGAATGATTTAGAGTTTTAAGGGAGAAAATGTGAGATCCCGAGCTGAACGTTAGGTAAGCCTTTTTTTAGTGAAACAGAATAGGATTTTTGTTTTGTTACCGGACCATCTTTTTTAGGTTCACTGCTGTATTTTTTTTACCTTTTACTTTCTTCTATTACTAGTATACTACTTCTATAACTTTTATCTCGTCTCGTAAGCTACCTTCAATTTTGCTGATTCAGTGCAGTGCACATTGTGTGGAAAAATAATTTGTGCATAGATTCTCCATTCCCTTAATACCCTACTACATGGTACCTCCCTCTCTTGCACTTTTTTTGTGGTTATGGAACCTTAAACAAATTTATAATTAATCTCTTTTTAGTGAAGGCAAAGCGGATATACACTACTGAAGTCATCAAATGTCTGCTATATTTTCCCACATGCTACGTTCATTTGAATACCACTTTTTGCTCTTTACAGTTCATGAAACGGAGAAATGAAAGTTCTTAAAGACCAACGCTGAGGAATTATGTCTTTCTTTCTATCGTAAAGATTTCAGTTCATGCAATTCAATGCTAGTCATTGTTTGTTTACTGATCAGTGTAATGTCAGAGTACACAGCATGACGTCTTCTGTGGCGTGGGTTACAAGCTCGTGTAATGTAGGGTCTTTCCCCAACTCGTTATTCTGTATACCTATTGTCGCGTTGCGCCTTTCTACGCAAACGTTGGAACGCTTGCAAACATGAATATTAAAAATGTTCATTTTTACATGGTTTTCCTTTTTATCATACGCATGAGATTCCCAAAGAATCGACCAGTTGAAAATAAAACATCCTAGATTCTTTTTATATCCGTTTTAAAGTGGGCTTTCACTGAACTGTTGTCCTTTTGTGCAGTTGAAGGTGGCGTCATGGCTGGAAGAAAGCAGCGTTCCCACGGCGGTGCAGCGCTCATCGCAGTTTGGTAACCCGCTGCCGAGACTGGTGAGCAGCCCGCCGTCTCGCGCGCCGCCCTCTCTGTCTTCCACGCTCACTGCCGCGACCGCTGTGCCCGCGGCCCGACGCAGGAACTTTTGTTCAAATCTCGACCAAGACTTCTACTGAGATGTTCTGTTGTATCCTCGGTGGTGGGGGTGGCTCAATGAGACTTTTATCATCCTCTTAGTTTCTGGGCTCTTCATTTCGGAATTTTGCCGAAACATGTTTTATAATTGTTTCTGTTTAGCAAATGCATTCAAGTTGTCACAGTCGCAGGGCAAGGGAGGGTTTATTGACGAAAATCAGATATTTTTATGAATTTGTGATGTAAGCGCCATGCTTTCTTAGGAATTCTAACTTGTTTTATTCGGTGATGCCAAGAGTGAGGCATTTATTTCAAGGAATCACTCTATGATTCGTGGTATCGCTTGAGAAATCTGGGCGCAAATTCATATTCAGCCCGGATTATAATTCTGTTAATTGCCGAACTCTTTTACGTAATTTAACTTAAGTCCTTTTTGATAGCGTCTTCCTCAAGACCCTCAGCCGTCATGATTGACAACCTTTAATGTGAATGCTTTCTCTGGGCATTTGAACGGGTTATTATTCAAATCTACTCAATGGGCTTTGGTAATGTTTTACATTTTTGCCGAGAATTTTTAGCTGCTTTTATATCATTTCTTGGTAATCATTTATGGCAAGGTGGATAAATTCTTGTGCTTCAAACATAATTCGATGCAATTTTTGTGGTATGGAAGACTGTTGTATTAGAGCAGCACTCTATATCCCTCGTTGTTTGATGTGAATCCAATGTCAGCAACAATGATGTATTTACCGCATCATTTAGTAAGAATTGTCCAATTTGACTCCACAGGTTTACATCACAGCATTGCTTTCCTGTCCATTCAAAAGTACGGAACAGTCACCTAATTACATGACACTTCGATATTATGAACGTTGTGCGAACACTAACGTTATCCTTGGATGTCTTGCATGCTTGCAAGAGGCTGCCGGTGACACGTCGTGCGTTTACCGCGCCATCGTTGCCAGATTTTGTACTTAAGAGTTGTCAGTTCCTGTTTCTCGCATGGCTGGTCTATGTTCTCTTTACTTGGCACAAATTGTTCTCGCTCAGGTAAGAACTTGATACTAAGTATCGCGCCGAGCATGTGTCAGCTTTTTTATACAGTCCGGGAGTTGGTGAAGATGATTCTGCTCTGTCAGTGGAAGCGCAAATTTTTACGTCACGCACGTGTTCTGCGTCACAGCAAGCGAACCAAAAACTGCTTGCTTATGATGGCTTGTCATTCCAAGCTTCTTGATTTAGCTTCAGATTGAAGAGCATTGATTTGTTATTCTGCATGAATTTATTTTTTCAAAACGTGAATAATACTCGCCATGAGGAAACGAAGGCTTTTTGCCGATCAATGTGGTAACACACCTTCAGCGTGAAAAATATTCATGTGATGCCCATTCTTCTGGTGCCCTGCATGCTTTACAGTGTACAACTGTACGCTACTGACCTATGATCGCTAGATACAATTTGTTCTTTGATTTATTAGTTTTCTCTTGCGTCTTCAGTTTGTATTACTTTGTTTTAGCCAACTCTTTTTTGATGGTCACAGTGCAGTGCTAAAATAAATCCGTGCGAAGTTTTTGAACTTAGTATATTTTTATGTCTTTTTAACGGTCGTTGAAGGAGTTCTGTTTTTAAAGTTCAATCATTGTTCCCATAGGAGAGCTTTTCATGGAGTGTTCAGAGCGTTTGCCTTTTTTGACATAATGTTAATATTTTTTCTTTGTAGCACTGTAGGAACGGAACACAATTTGGTAGAGAAAAAAATCGCATGGTTCATACTTAGAATTACCTCCAAGACCAATTACCTTTCTTATACAAGACATCAGGGGTTGTAGTCGTGTTTAGCACGTTTAGCTTATTAACTCGGAATGCTGCACATATTTTGTTTTCTTTCACTGTAGCTTATTGGGAATCACAGGGCCGTTGTGTTGCGTGCTACCTGCGGCTCATAGTATTGTCCATATTTCTGCTCCATTCTTTAATTTGTCGCTTGTGTTGAATTGGTTACTTCGTTTTTTTTTTCAAGCAACTGAAACAGGATATATTTAATCGATGCTCTTACTGATTACATATATTTTTAACTGGATTCTCAGTCAAAACTTGCGCTGCAGTCTTGAACCCATTTAAAATGCAGAGGCTGAATGATTTGGTGATGTCATACCTTTCTACGTCATACCTTTCTTTGCTAATCAGGGCTTTACGTGTTCATTCATAGGTAATGTTCTACCGAGGACTATTTTGAATTTGAAGAGCTTAATATGCTAATCAAAAGTAAGCTAATTGTGTTCGACACTTATGTGTGATTGCGCTTCTGCAGCATGTAATTCTGTCACTGGTTCAGCTTTTCACCACTAGCAATGCAAAAAACTCATGTGAGAGATGTGTTGCGGCATGTCTGGCAAATACATCTCATCAAGCGCGATTCTATCTTCTTTGGTTGAGTTCTGCTTAAGGTAAGACGCTTTCTTGCAGTTTTATTTGTGATACTTCAAATGTGATGCTTTCTTGGTACATCTAAGGTGGTTAGGTGCAAAATTTTTAGAAAGCGTAATGCAAATGCAAATTTTCTTTTAGGACGCTTAGAACCAGATGTATGATCTAAAGCGTTAAATATCTGATAAGATAGAGCTCTAGAAGAAAGCACTTTGGTTGTGTTTAGTCCAATTGCTTCTTTATGATCTAATGCTCGTTTCTTTAACTTAACATGAATTTGTTATGTTCTGAGGAATGACTTATATTCCTTTTTGGTGAGAACTTTAGAGTTAAGTAACGATAGTAAAACGCTTGGATTAACCTTGGTGCTGTCTTATCGGTAGAACGTGAATTTTATATTAATTCTGGAAAGTCTGGTGATTTTTATTTAGCGCCACTTCGAGCAATTATCGCAGTGTTTGAGTTTTCTGCTTGTAATTACACCTTGTTTGCTCTGAGAGATAGAATTTATTTTGAACCTAGTGGCTCACGCTTTCGTACAATTATTGCTGCATTTTTTTTCTTTTCTTTGGTGTTCCGGTACTAGAATGGCGTTTCTAAAGAGAAATCCGGGTGTAGAATTTGTGTTTGCATGGTAGCTATATTGACACGAGGTACTGCGGCCGTTGCATCCGTGTTGTATCGTGTCCGGACGCAATTGAGTGCAGTTACTCTAATTTTAAGCGCGGTAGTTTGTGTGTCGTATTATTATTGATAGACTGGTGCGTTGTTTGTGATATCGCTGAACTCTCTAAACATTTCATTGAATTGTACCTTAAGATGTGACGTTCCCATTTGCTCTTGTTGGGCCACTCTTAGAAGTATGCTTGACTATCACTTATAGGAATTCCACTCGATTGTGTACCGGTAATTTATGGTCACAGCTTCAAGTAGGTTAAGTGCGCGTTGCTATTGATGCTGCAGTTACACTGAGACCTAATGGTGAAGCCAATGCAAGATCTTTTCTCCTGAAAGTTCCTCAGCGCAAAATTTTTATCCGCTGGCCCTTTCCCTCTTTATTGCTCAAGATGAGTTCCCAGCAAAATGCCCTGGTCAATTTTGAAATGAACTTTCACCTAAACTTGCTTATGAACGACACAACTCTAAGACTCTGAACGTGTAAACGAAAGCAATTGAGCTGTGCTAGTTCTTGGCTCACGTGGGTGTAGGTTCTAGGAGAGTGATTTTCTCTTACATTTTTCTCTCCGAGACTCTAGGTAAGGTTACGAGGTTGATGTGTTCATGGTTCTTTGTTGAGTAGCACAATTTGATCCTGACGACGTTGGAGGGTGTGTTGGATCTCAAGCAATAGAAGTCTTGCACTACAGTTTTGGTATTGCGTGCAGCTGTTGTTTAGCGAGTGAAAACAGCTTAATAACTCGGCTGTCATAACTGCATTACCGCTTAAGTTTGCTGCTCCGAATAAATTTTTCCAATCGTAAGAAGGTCTTGCATTTAAGTCAAGAAATATCGTCTGTGAGAATTTGATGGAGAGAATTTTTTTTTTTAAGAATAGTGGAACGCTTTGCATCACGTGGTTGTCTGTGAAAGTTTTTCGATGTGCGATACTGAAACTCATCTGGGAATGGTAAGGTTATCTTTTGCGAATATGATTTTAATCGTTTCCTCTAATTCCCCGTTACTGACGCATCCTTGACTTCGCTCTTCTGTGCGCCCAACATTGTGACTGATCTACCGTGTACACAGAGCTACCCATTGCTCAATGTTCTCAAGCTCATTTAGAGCTCTGGCGGAACTTTTATTCGGCGACAATCTTTCTTGCCCTCCCCTCCAGTTGGGTGTCCGATTATGTAAGTTGCGGATCGCGAATTCTCTTCTTTTTCTCACGTATTTCATTTTCTAGATTAGCTGTTGTTTTATGCTCGATTAGTTTCTTACTAATGTTTTATTGTTTAGGTCCTCGTTATCGCTTCTCCTTTATTACGATTTATACTTTTTCTCAAGTTTCAGACGTTGAAGGAGATCTTTACTCTGGAATTCTGTATAGAAACAGCATTGTGTTAGCTCATCAACGAAGTTCATGTTTGCTCCATTAGTTTTAGGCGGTTGCAACCTGAGTGTTTGACATGCGCTTCTTTTATACGGCGTATTTTTCAAAATGAGTGCGTGCTCGACGTCTCCTAGTTTTAAAGTTATTGAGTTACTGTAGTCTGTAGTCAAGGTACTCGACACACTGAACTGTATGCAGCTGTTAGGCTAGGGCAGGGAAGGCCCGTAATTTCTCCTGCGTGTGTACATAGTATTAGTGATGGTGAAGCTGAACTTTTTTTGATGGTGTCAAGTCCTAGCACATCTGAACTTGAGTGGTGGCTGTTTATAGCGTCTATTGGACTTCAAGACGTGCGTGTAAGTGGCACGCCGGTTGGCATTCAGTGGAATTCAAGGCAAGCAGTGACAGTTTTAGTAGTAGTAAAATCGGGTTTCTAGCGCTTCAGTAACAAAGACTATAACGCGCCGAAGGTCTCAATGTTCACAGTGTCCAATCAAGTGGTTGGTTTCCAGAGAGTTCACGTAGGAGAGACAAAAAACTGTTTAAAAGGTCAATGAGTCAGGAAAGCTAATGTTGAGAAGTTCAGCTCAAAGAGCCACGAATTCATAAGGGATGTACAATATCATCAAGCATCCTATATCTCGTCTATAAGATGGGCATCAGAAAGAAAAGCAATTAATGAATCGAAATTAAAAGCGCCCCGGGGAGGGTCTCCCAGCATACCTTCCAAGAAGGCATCATGGTTATCTCTAGGCAACGTAGGGTAATATTGCCAGCAGGTGGCGCACCTGAGCAGCACCAAGCATTCGCCGCAGAGGGGTTGAGGATTCCGCTCAATGAGGTATTTATGCGTCAAGCGAGTGTGCCCGATCCTCAGGCGACACAACAAGACTTCAAGCCGTCGGTTACGATGGCTCGAGGAGGGCCAGGCTCGGACGGTATTCTTGTATTTTCGCAGCTTGTTCTCATCGATGTCGTTCCACTGCTGCTGCCAGACGTCACTAATCGCTGCTTTGATTAAAGGATAGAAATCTCGACATGGGACTGCTGTATTTCGGGGAGGCATGGTAGAGCCCGCGGCTTGTCGCGCGGCTTCATCCGCTCTGTCGTTGCCGCGCACATCAACATGTCCAGGCACCCAACACAGACATACGTGCTGCGGTGACAGGTGTGTTACAATGGTTATTTTCTGAGGCCTTCAAAGCCGTCATTTGGTGTTTGTTTATGATTTTTGAATGTCGCATAAACGCAGCGTGTCGTATGCCAGTGCACCTACGCAACTCGTGGCAAGTGTTGTAAAAGAGGCTTAGTGTATTTCTATGGAGCGGCATCCCGTGCCATCAGTGTGGCCTGCGCATTTTCTGCAGACATCGTTCTGCAGATGGAGCTGGGACCATAGGAACCATAACGGAAACTTCACATGACCGTCCCCCTTCTCCACCGTTGCAACCTGTATCATCGCAGCTTGCTGCAGTGAGCGACGCTGGACCCTACGTAAAATCTGACGAGACAAATTTAGTACTTCAGCCATATATACCACCTCGTAATCAAAGGCGACCCAGTTTTCGTATTGAAAACTCATCTGGACATCGCCGCCAACGTACCAATCAAAGATATCGTACAGATGTGCCCCTCTATGAGAATACACATCCAGATTATAAGAAATTTTACACCATCAACGCGAGCGATGGTTCTAACCTAGCAGAGATGGATGTAATTGTGGCAAATAGAGAACTTGAACGAAAAATTGGTGGTAAACCTTTGAAGATAACAGAGACGCGAACGGGCTCGCTCCTTGTGGAGGTTCGAAATGAACATCAGGCAAAAACTATCTCAAGAATCCAAACCCTTGCTGGGGTGAGCATCACTGTTGCTCCTCATGGAAGGTTGAATGAAACAAAGGGGACTATTTGGTATACAAATAAACCAAATTACGGAGATGAAACTCTACTCGAAGAACTTGCCAGAAGTGGAGTAAAATCTATCTACCGGACCAAGAGAAGACAGAACGGAGCTGAAATACCCACCTCGTTGTACATACTGACCTTCGATTCTACGCGCCTACCTGAGTCCGTGAGTATAGGCTGGACGCGGTGCCCGGTGAGGCAATATATACCCAAGCCGCGTAGATGTTTTAAGTGTCAAAGTTTTGGTCACGGTGCAAGTAGCTGCCGTAAACAAGAAGCTGTCTGCTTTCACTGCTCCCGAACAGCACATGAACTCCCTTGCACTCTACCACCTAAGTGCTCCAACTGTGAGGGGCCCCACCCCGCCAGTGACCAGTCCTGCCCTATCTATAAATTGGAACAGGAAATAGTTTCTACACAAACTACTGAGCGCGTAAGCTATGGTGAGGCAAAGCGGAAGGTTGCCGGTCGCTACGTGCGCCCTACACATAGTTATTCATCAGCTGTGCGTCAAAGCCGCAATTACAGACAGCTGAGTCCGGTGGAACACGCATCAGTGAGGAGATACCGATGAGAGTCGGAGGCGAGTTTGCTCATGCCGTAACACAGACTAGTATAGCAACCCAGACTGACGCTCCAAATGAGGAACATAAAAGACCCCGAAGTTCTTACTCTAGATCCGAAAGACCAGAAAAGTCTTCCGACGAACGTCCTTTGGAGAAGCCTGCATTCTCGGACCGTGAAAAATCGGACCGACTGATGCCACAAACTTCAACAACGAATACTGGTCTCAAACGCCCACAGCAAGAATCGCCATCTTCGCCATCTCTCTCCGAAGCGCACTCGCGTGAAGCCCCTGCCTCCAAGAGAGCCTTGACATCCTGGGGCAGGCTGGCGGTCGAGGATGAGAACTCTGTCCAGCGTGCTGTGAAAAGCAAAGAAAGACGCTTGGAACATAGCACAAGTCACAGATCGGCCTCTGTAGAGGGCATACTGCGATGCCCTTTGAGACCGCAAACGGAGCTGTTAAGGAATTTTCCAATACCGAAACATTGTCCGAAATTTCCTCCACCTAATGTTGGCCGTCACAGTCGCGATGGTGGCCCTGAGAGGAAAGACGCAGAGTCGTCGTGTGGTCCAAGTGAACAGAAGACAGTAATGAAGAACCCTGTGAAACCTTGGAGTGCCACCTCCAGCAATAAATAATATCGTCCAATGGAACTGCCGAGGTTACCGTCGAAATTATGGTGACCTAGCATGTTTAATATCACAATACCAACCCATATGTATTTGCTTACAAGAAACTATGTTAGGAAATAATACCCCGCATCCACCAAACAACTACGATATTGAAACTTTCTCGCCCTCTGATAATCCCGTTCCTGGGACAGGACTGGCGATCCTGGTGCGAAGAGATGCGGCCTACCATCCCCTTCGAGTAGCCACTGAGCTTCAAGCATTTGCTGTGAGAATAAACATCGCTGGCGCTTTCATCACGGTGAGCAGCATATATCTGTCCCCTGGAGAAGAACTCACGTCTACAGCAATGCTGCATCTTCTAAGTCAGCTACCCCGACCGTTTTTAGTACTTGGCGATTTTAATGCCAAACACACAATGTGGGGAAATACTTCATGCAACCAAAGAGGCATGGCAGTGGAGCAACTTCTCACTACTAGCGATGTCTGCATCCTAAACACCGGAGAAGCGACGCATTTTCATATCCAGACTGGTTCGTTGTCTGCCATTGATCTGAGTTTGAGCTCGCCCGATATCTTGCCAGACTTAGTCTGGGCCGTAGGAGAGGACTTGTGTGGCAGTGACCACTACCTCATTTTTGTCACATTGCCCACAAGCGAACTTACTGTGCAGCAGCCGCGGTATATTATTAAGCGTGCTGATTGGGAAACGTTTAGTAGTTTGACACAGATGGGGGAGTTCCCAGAAGATTTGCCTGCTGAAGAAATGGTGGATCGGTTTGTCGCGACCCTCCGAGTAGCTGCTAGCATCGCGATTCCGCGGACGCGAGGGGGAGCTGCAAAACATAGAGTACCCTGGTGGAATGAAGAGTGCACAAAAGCCAATATTGAAAGGAAACGAGCCCTGCGCTGCTATCAGAGAAGCGGCAGAGTAGCAGATAAGATCTCCTACAACCGCGCCAGAGCACGTGCCCAAATGGTCAAAGATGTTGCACGGAAAGAATCTTGGAAGAAATACGTTTCCTCCCTGAATGGAGATTCGCCAATCTCTAGAGTTTGGAACAGAGTGGGAAAGATGCTGAAGAGAAACAAAACCACGACACCCTGTTTGATGACTGGAAATGGGCTTGAGGCAGACCCCCGTGAGGTTGCTAATACACTAGCCCGGAGGTTTGCGGACGTCAGCAGCGGACGCCACTACCCACCAAACTTTCTTGCTAGGAAACAGCGATTAGAGGCGCAACCTTTAGATTTCTCTGACGATCATCATCATTTGTATAATGACCCAATTACTATGCTAGAACTCTATAATGCTTTGAAAGAGTGCAAGAATACCGCACCAGGACCAGATGAGATACACTATAAAATGCTGAAACGACTACACCCAACCGCTATCACAGCCCTTCTTACGATATTTAATGAAGTTTGGACCACAAATCAGTATCCTCCGCAGTGGCGGATAGCCATTGTATTGGCCTTCCCAAAACCTGGCAAACCTTCAACAGATCCAGCAAGCTATCGACCAATTGCTTTAACTAGTTGTATTGGGAAACTCCTAGAGAAGATCATCAGCATTCGTCTCATGAGACATTTAGAATCGAGAAATTTGATCTTCCAGCACCAATATGGTTTTAGAAAACTCCGAGGCACTACGGATGCTCTGGTTCGAATTCAAAACTATTTGGTGGAGAATCGTGCATCTAAACGACACTCAGTTTGTATCTTTCTTGATCTAAATAAAGCATATGACACCACCTGGAGACACGGCATACTTTGTGAAATGCACCGGCTGGGAATTAGGGGAAACATGGCTGAGTACATCAGACAATTCTTGAATGAACGTACATTCAGAGTAAGAACTGGATCCTCTTTCTCAGACTGGATGATGCAAGCCGAGGGAGTCCCTCAGGGCAGTGTTCTGAGCTGCTGCTTGTTTCTGCTCTCCATTAATGGAATGTTGTCTGACCTGCCACCGGATGTTATTGGTTCTTTGTATGTGGATGACGTGATGTTGTGTGCATCTTCGGCTTATTTGCCAGCTCTGGAGCGACGAATGCAGATGGCAATCAATAGAGTTGCCGTTTGGGCCACTGATCACGGCTTTTGTTTCTCCATCAATAAAACCTGTGCTCTTCATATAAAGCCGAAACGTTCTCGTGAACCTAATCCAGACCTCACTCTCTTTGGCGAACAAATTACATTCGCACCAACAGCAAGATTCCTTGGGATTCTTTTGGATGATAGAATGACCTGGAGGCCCCATATAGAGCACCTGAAAACTGAGTGCATAAAGAAACTTAACCTTCTGAAATCTTGGCGTAGTTGGGGGGCTGATCGCCTGACGCTTTTACTCTTATACAGAGCCTTAATTCGATCCAAGATGGACTATGGATGTGTGGTTTACCAAGCGGCAAAGCAGGGCTTACTGAGGATGCTCGATCCAGTTCATAACGCTGCCATCAGAATCTGCACTGGTGCCTTTCGCACCACTCCGATAGCCAGTCTACTTGCTGAGAGCGGGGAACCCTCACTGCTGTTGCGACGGGCTCAGCTGACTTTTCAATATCTGGCACGCCTCAGCCAACTTTCGACGTCTTCTACCTACTTTGCAGTACGAGTAGCTACTCTGGAACTGGCTGAATTTCCGTACACCTTGCCAGCATCTGTGGACTACCGTGAAATGGCAAACACTTTACGCTTACCCCCACTGAGGGTTCTATCGGTGGAACAGAGAGATGTCCCCACATGGCGCTTATCCATTCGAACGTTCTGTCCACAGTGTAAATATCCTAAAAAAGATGAATTGCACCATCTAGCCCTGAGAGCTCTTTTTGAAGAACACAGAGCCACTGAACACTCGAACTCTGTTCACATTTACACCGACGGCTCGAAAAGCGGAGGAGCTGTTGGTTGTGCCGCAGTCTCACCGACTACAACAGCTGCCCATAGGCTTATGGGTGTAACGTCCATTTTTACCGCTGAGTTGTATGCGGTGCGAGAAGCTCTGCGTATCGTCGAGAGACTTCCGGAGGCCAATCACACAATTTTTTGTGACTCAAGAAGCGTTATAGAGGTTCTGCGATGCTATAATAGCAACAACCCACTTGTGTGCGAGATTCTGTGCCAGTTCTTACATCTTCAGAATGTGGCAAAGACAATAACAATATGTTGGGTCCCAGCTCACATTGATGTAGTGGGAAATGATGCAGCCGACCGTGAAGCAAAAGATGCCTCTGTTTCCGACGCACAGCCGTTGAATGATGGAGTGCCTTGCAGAGATTACTACCCAGAGATTAAAATCTCATTATTGCGATGGTGGCAACACCAGTGGACAGAGATGGATGGTAATAAATTGAGACTACTTAAAGATACTACAAGACCGTGGCCATCTTCCTCGTGTAGCTCTCGCCTGTCGGAGGTTTTGTTGTGTCGACTCCGTACTGGGCACACTAAACTTACTCATGAACATCTTTTGGAACGCCGACCGCCGACTTTGTGCGAGGCATGCCATACGCCGATATCAGTCCTACATGTGCTTGCCGAGTGCCCTCGATATGCTGCTGTGCGTCGACGACTCTATCCCCGTACTCAAAATATGGACCAGACTGCTACTTTACGGGAAATGCTGACGGAGTTTCCCAAGCGCCGCTTTGATGTGAATACGCTACTGACCTTCCTGCAACTCTGTGGGCTGACAGGGAAGATATGAGAACACGAACAGTGAAGAGGACTAATATGAACTTTATGTATACTACTGAACGACACGTGATGTCGTCCTGGGGGACTGTAGATGTGAAACTGCAAAATGGCCGGGCGCGCTGCGTTGATACCTCGGGGGGGGTTTCAGCGTGGGTAAGGCGCCCGGCCATAAATGGGTGGGCAGCTGAAACCCCCTTTGGGGTTTGGCTGCCCAGTGCGTTTGGATGTACTGTAACTCGGTAAATGACCACGATACCAGCTGAGTTCTGCGTGCGTTGTGGTGGTGATGTGGGTGATGACTGGAGTTAATTTTGTCGCGACTGGGATTGGAGCAGTCGTTAAAATGAGCCTATTTATTTACTTGACTCCGTTAGATTTGACCTACTGTAACCGATGAATTAAAATGTATTTAAGCTTTGACTGCCTTATAGTCTGAACTGCGGATAAAACCACTTTCGGTGCGACATAGAGGTGCCCTCTGAAGCGCTAGCAAGCTCCCTACTACTACTACTACTACTACTACTCCTACTACTTGTGCACCTGAAGCGCGCGGTAAGACAGCTCTTAGCTTCACTCAAGTGGATTGAAACGCAATTTGTCCTGGACTCTGTAAAATTTCTGAACAATTCTCAAGCTCAGACAGAAGAATTATTATTGGGATTGTTGTCATTGAACGTATGCTCCTGGAACGCACATGATTTTAGCTCAGTAGAAGGAAGATTCATTAATGGATAATTAGCGGACGTTCCTAGTCGGAATTCTCCAGTTGGTAATATTCAAATAAGGAACGAAAGCGCGTGGGTTTTCTTTCTCCGTATTGTACTCATATTTGTGGCATTGCTACACATATGCAAGTCAGTTTAGGCCTCTCCGAACTACTCTTGTCACAGTTGCGAAATTGGGATGTGAAGAGCACTCCGGCAACCCTGCTTTGTATAATAGTTGAAACATGCAAGTTATATCACACTATCTTATTTTTCAATGACGGTGCATTGCTGCCAGTTGATCTCTGGCAGGGAGGAGAGCAATGCGAGTCTAGTCCTATGTTCAAATGCATAAACCTATTTTTGTACGATAAGAATATTATGTGATAGTAAAATAAGACGCTCTGCAACTCAGCAACTTCCTTTGCACTGACGTGAAAAAATGCTTGTGTTGAGAAGCTCGTTCATTTTAAGGCTTTTTTAGGTATAGGGTAAGATGACGCCTGAAATGTTCAGTTCTAATATATTGTATTTTTACAGGCATTATCAACGTCAGTGGAATGGACCGATCATCTACATTAACCTTTCTTGTCTTACTTGAACATTGAAGTAAATCGTTCAGTACGATTTTTGTTTTAATTTTGATTGTGAAGTCTTTTTTTCATGTTTCCCCTGACAAGAACACTAAACTTTTCTGGTTTTCCCTTCGTGCGCAAATTCTGCACTTGAGTTCCAGATTGGTTTCCTTGGTATCAGTGCCAACGTGAACGAAAGGCGCCAGGAATTTTGGATCTGCATGTATTTAGCGTTTTGAAATCAGTATTTCATTCTTTGAAGGATTCATCACGCGTGAAAAGACGAAGGTTGAAAAGTTAGAAACGAATCTACGAGTATAAAGGATTGTTACGCGACGCGCCTTCCGCAGTTAAGCTCACTGAGCGATGAACACGGCGTGCTTGCGTGCGAACGTAGGCCAGACCCCAAGTGCCACATGGCCACATTAGGCTATTTCTGAATAGTCGCCATTGTCGTGTTGAGGACGATGTGGGACCAAAAGTAAATATATCGCGACTCAATGCTGCAAAAAAAATATTTTAATGCAAAAGTGTACTAAAAATATGCAAATTAAAACCAAATCATTCTAAGCCTCCCATCATTGGATACAACTAATGCACTTAGGGGTTTTGGTGTTCCCAAGGAGAAGATACAAGCCCTCGAGCTGATAGGTATTTACTTTCTTAAAATAGAATTTGCTTTTTTGTAACAGACCATCTTTTTTCCGGTTCACTGCTGACTGTTTTGATCAGCACCTATTCCTTTCTTCATCAACTTATGTTTCAAAAACTCTATCTTTCCCTTTCTTGGCGCCTGTATGGCCACACTAAGGGCATCGATTCCTCGTTCCCAGAATTATATCTAAATGGGGCTTCCTCCTTCCTCTCTTGGGAGCACTTTATAGGTGGGACTTGAAATCTAATCTGATTTTAAACTTTTAACACAAAAGCCTTGAAATTTCCTTAAAGTGTGTCATTGTGGCAAAAGTCCAGATAGAGGGGAAGTGGTACGACGCCTATGCGGCGAAATATTCCACCAATTCGTAGCTCTGGGATATTGAGCCACTGTAGGTATTATTAGAGGCCCCTAGTATCATATGGTACCAAGTGTCGTTTATAACAAAAACGAGTAACGGGTACTACTAACATCGCTCAAACCTTCCTTTGTCTGGAAAGCGAGTCATAGATAATCACAAATTGTTTATATTCCTTCATTAGTTGCCGAGATACACGGGCTTTAAAGTCGCCAAACTTTGAAGCTGTTTACTGACTTTTTTAAGGAAGTGCACTTAGTACCGTACGATTCTGGGGCCGCACGTGTAATTGAGGAACTTTCGGCGCGTCGAACGGGGTAAGAGGAGTGAGAAACTAAACTTAACGTCTCACTCACGGGCATTGCTATACTAGGAATTAAATGTGGCATGTTAATGTGAATTGAAAATTGTACAGAAAAGAAATTTCAACATTGGTGGAAGTATAACGAACTAAGCGCGTAGAAACTACAGTTAACACCGAATAGTCAATTCTTTCTCTCTTTAGATCACATTTTATGTGGCTAGGGAATCCTAAACTATTAATGTGAGTATTGGTACGCATAAAGTATGAGGAGAGGCTGAACATATTTTAACATATACGTAGGTCAACCAAGTCCATACCTCGAAAATGTATTATCAAAAGTACTAAAAGTGTTATGTCTATTGCATTGGGTAAGAAACACGACAGATATATGTAATCTTAATGTAGCTGGTATTATCTAGTTTATTTCTTTTTCTGTAGTAAAATTGTCTACTCCATACATGAAAAAATTCAGAACAGCCACTGCGTCATTCAACTGCGACTAAATAATTGTGAGTGATTAAGACTTAAGAAATCAACTAACGAATTTGTAATTAAAAGATTTGAAAAATTGGTATACATTGTTTTATGCGATTACTATAGAAAATCAGTGACTAGCTGAATGGAAAAAATTAGTCGAATGAGAAAAACTGAATCATCTCGTACAAATCTAAATAGCAAATACCGAGCCCCTCAGGGGGATACAACTATTGTATCTATGGGAATTGGCGCTCCTAGGGGGACTATGTGAGGGCCCGAGCTAAAGGTTAGGTAGGGTGCCTTTTTGTTGTATTAAAATAGGTTTTTGTTTTGTTACGGACCATCTTTTTTCGGTTCACTGCTGCCCTGTTTTTCAGCACCTACTACTTTCTTCTTCAACTTTTTTTTGTTTCATGAACTTCTTTCCTAGCTTACTGTTTCTGTGCACCTTGTGCATAGATTCCGCGTTCCCTCAACTCCATACTAAATGGTGCCTTCCTCTTTCCTCTCTTGGAACATCTTTGCCGTGGTTAAGGGAGGCTAAAACTTTTTTAGATAATAATAATAATAATACTAATAATAATAAGCAAATACCGAGATAAAAACTGAGTGCACTCTGTAAAGTATCGCATGTTCACCGGGATTGATTACTAAGGAAGGACTTGACAAAAACACGGCTTTGAGAAACAATGGGTACCTAGTGCTACATGAAACTGCTCGCAACCATACATTCGTAGTTAATTTCGCGCGCTTTTTTTCACCTCTTTCTCTTCCTAATCGAACGAAAAGTCCACGTCTGAATTTTTTCTACATTCTTATCTAAATGAATTCTGTGAATACTTTGAGCCTTTGCGGAATATCAGTGAAAAAATGACAAAGTCGTATGAAGTATGTACCTGCTAGCGCACGTGTGACCACTAAAATTAATGAACAACCTAGTGAAAAAATCAAAAAATTTTAGTAACATCGGTTTCAACATTTTTACCCTACATTGACACCAAATATTTTGATGAAATTGAATTCAGTTCTCTGAGATTAAAATTCTGAGTCTTTAATCAACTGGGCTAACATTACTGTGCGTACATAATACCTACTTGTGTACATGATACCTAGTCAATTCAATCAAGCGAAACTAGTTTCGAGGAAAATGGGTCCTGAGAACAGGAATGTATCGAAGCCAATTTTAACGGTAATTTAATAATAGAAAAGTTGATTTAACGGAAGAATCTAACGTAAGTTGATTGAACGGAACGGATTTATGTTAAAGAGAACACCCTCCAAGTTGTGGCAGCAGAAATTTAATTTCACGCCCAAACTATTCTCTCGGAACTGCAAGTTACGCTGCAATCGTACACTAACTTGTTGGGATAGGGTTAAAAAATGCCGATAATTGTTGTCTGCAACGGATCTAAGAGATGGCTTAGTAGAACAATGAGACATTTTAGTAGAAATTTAGCCTTCAGAAAAATAGAAATTCAGCGTTGACAGTTGTAAAGCTCAATTATTCCGAGCTAATCGCTGCTCCATAAGCAAGCCTAGATTTCGGTCTAAAGCTTTAGCGAGGAAGAACATCCTGTTTCCAAGGAAAGAAACTTCACACTTAGTTCGAAATAAACCCCTCAGGGGGATACAACTATTGTATCTATGGGAATTAGCGCTCCTAAGGGGAAAATGTGAGGGACGAGCTAAAGGTTAGGCAGGCTTTCTTTTTGTTAAAATAACATAGGTTTTCGGTTTTGTTACGGACCATCTTTTTTCGGTTCACTGCTGTCCTGTTTTTTCAGCACCTACTACTTTCTTCTTCAACTTTAATCTTGTTTCATGAATTTATTTCTCATCTTACTTTTTCTATGCCCTTTTTGCATAGATTCCGCGTTCCCTTAACTCCATACTAAATGGTGCCTTCTTCCTTCCTCTCTTTGGATTTCATTTATTGAGGATAGGGAGGCTTAAACTAACTAATAATCTAATCTGCTTGAAATAAATTTCTCTTGACACGATGCGTGACAGTGTGAGATGCCACCTGTGACGTACAGTCGTGTCTCGCTGATGCGTTACAACGTCATCATTTTCTTCGATTTCGTGTCGGGGCTAACATTTATACGTTACGATTATACGTACAATAATTAGTTGACGAGTATGAACTCACTGTGATAACCATGTGTTACCTATGGAACAAACACTACCAAGGTATCGTAGAAAAAGTTTAAAAGGGGAGCTAAATTATTAAAAAGAATTCGCAAAATGCTAAATCGTTTACAATAGACAATAAATTAAAACCAGAACTGATTCAATGCTTCTACGCACCAGGAACTTTGACCTTCAATTTCAGATTTGTTCAACGGGGACAGGATTTTTAAAAAATAATGAAGACCTTACGTCGCCATTTCGGAGCAGCCGGCAGTGTGAGTTTTCATGAGTCGACTTGGCTACGCTGCTATCAAGTCGACTGAGGAAAGCTTGCACTGCCAACTGTCTGAATAGGATGAAGTGAATGATTTCAAAATCGGGCATTGGCAAGAGAGCCTCAAATTTAGCTTAAGTCTGGTAAAATATACCCAAATGTACCTAACAGCATATTGTTTTATGAAGAGAGCTGTTCAAAAAAGTTTAAGGAACATGATTCAGATTATTTTCCCGTCTGTTTACAAAATTATTAAAATGATAACGAAAATCCCAACTTTGAATATTAAGAGGTTCACAAAAATCTACTTTAAAAGCTATTTCTCTCTATTTTGTTGTCATTCACGGCTCTGAAGAGTGCGCTGTATGACCTCATTTGTAGTTATAGCGAATTTGATTTCTCTTCCTGGCTTCACTCTCTTTATTAATTTACGTCCAAAACTCATGACAGAATCTTACATCGAAGTAATGTGCAAAGAAAATATCAATCTTCCTTGAAACTATGTATGTCCTGGTGAAGTTGATTCCTATTCATCCTGCTTTTATGGACGTTTGTAATTGAGACAGTTTATTTTGTTTACTGCTTCCATGGAGAATACGACATATAATTTTTAAGGATATTTAAACCCTTATTTTGTATCATTTCTCTGCGTAATTTTTTTCTATTTGCATTTGACCTTAGATTGGGGTTACGCTGCTATCAAGTCGACTGAGGAAAGCTTGCACTGCCAACTGTCTGAATAGGATGAAGTGAATGATTTCAAAATCGGGCATGTGAGGGATTAAAAGGGTAGCTAAATTATTAAAAAGAATTTGCAAAATGCTAAATCGTTTACAATAGACAATAAATTAAAACCAGAACTGATTCAATGCATATTGAATCAGAACATGAACATTCGAACATTTAATGCTGTACGAGTTTCTTAAAGTTGTTAATGAAAGTGCGGTAGCAAAGAGTTTGTTCTGCGTGTAAAATATCTCTTAAAACACGTAACACCTTCATTTTACGGTGGAAGTATCTCGTAGAAAACACGACATCTACAATTTAAGGCTGAAATGTCTTTTATGAGACTGGCACCGATATTTTATACATTTACACGTGATACATTTTGAATGATGAGACGAAATCTCCGTTCCACTGACATGATAATTAAAGTTTGTGCGTCTTTGATTAAAGTTGGTGCGTTCACGAAGTTAGTGCGTAGTGAATTTCATTGATGCAATCAACCTGAATATTGAATATTACACTCGTACATATTTATCAGATTGGTGCAAAATTTATTTTTTTATTTTAGAATGGATTTTAAAATTACATTCTTCAATTATTTGCATTCTTTTATGAATGTAACATATTTCTGCGACTAAACTAAATGATTTTCTTCCAGATTATCTGTTATGTCCATATTTTTCAAAATTACTGGCATCCATTCTTGTCCCATCTAAAGATCACATAAGAAATGTTCTACTGTACGAGTTTCTTAAAGTTGTTAATGAAAGTGCGGTAGCAAAATTTATTCAGAACACTTCTTGGATGAAATAGTGAATGATGGAAGTTTCAGGAGATGGCTATCTCGTTTTCGAAGCGATTATTTCACTTCAAAAGATCAGCCAAAAAAAGTAGTCCAAGAACATTTGATTTCGGTCAGTTGAAAATTCTTGTGGCAGAGAATCCTACTATTACCGCTAGAGAAATTGCAAGACAGAAATGGCCTATACAACCTGCTCCTGATTTCCATTTGTTGCGAGGACTACAGAATCATTTCATTGGACTTGGGTTAACAGCAAGAGAAGAGATCGAAAAAGAGTTGAATTTGTATTTTGATTTTAAACGTACAGAATTTTATGATAAATGCATTTCTATTGTTGAAAGGTGGAATGAGGTCATTGAAAGCTATTGAGAGTATGTTGGTGAATATATATTTTCATGGTCATTGGCTTATTCATTTTTACCCAAGATCTTCAACTCGGACATTACTTTTGCATCAAGCTGATATTTTTCAATTTTCTACAGTTTTTGAATTTACTTCATAAAATATCGCTTAATTTACTCTCGTAAATCTAGTTGCGCCTGAAAGTGCGTGATTGGCGTTGCGTAGAGTGAGACCACAGTGCGAGTATGGAATACTTTTTGAAAGAGTTTGTTCTGCGTGTAAAATATCTCTTAAAACACGTAACACCTTCATTTTACGGTGGAAGTATCTCGTAGAAAACACGACATCTACAATTTAAGGCTGAAATGTCTTTTATGAGACTGGCACCGATATTTTATGCTGGAAAATCTATTAAAAGACATGAAAGGTCGAAATTTATAGTACAATACATCATTATTTTAAGGAAGAAATATCTCTCTCAAAATATGATATCAAAATTTCAATGTGAACAAATTGAACGGTGAAAATAATACGTAGACTAGCTCTTGAAATTGACGTCGTTCGATAACGCGGCAAATCGCTGCGGTTGAGGTATGGCCGACTTTTAAACGTTAATCCAGCTTAGCATTACGCACAGCCACGCTGTGATCAGTTCATATACAAAACTCGTGTTCAAAGAGCTCAAGCAAAATATCATCTTCCAAAATTTGAGTTGAGCAGATGTTTTTGTAGATACTCATGCGAGATGTGGCTTAAGTGTGGAGAACACTTAACATTTATTTCGTTAATATTTTTTGGCCAATGACGTCGTTCATTGCATTATGTGTGAGTACTATTGTAGTGCCTGTGAAAGCGTACTAAGAGATTACTAAAAAAACTACGGTATGTCTTACGATGGCCCTACGAAGTCAGTCTGTGTTTTATCTTTTTTTTTCTCCGTTCCTAATCACATTTGCGTCGGTCGCAGAGGCAGGCACGCTTCGCTTCTCCCGAGACTCCTATTCCAAACCAGAAAAAACTGTTTCCTCAACAACTATACATGACACACAATTTTTTCACGTGCAAAAGTTACGGGCCCTCATTCAACATCGGTTGTAGAGTTTAGCTACATGTAATTGTCAATACCCAAGATGGTTTTCGTATCTACACTGCCCGAGCGTTCACTTAATGATGTTCCGTATCCATTCGTTCTGCCTTCAGGACAAAGGTATCAGGTGTCATGCGCATCATTGTCATCCCTAAAGAACTGGGACCTCGTGGCGAAGCACGCTCCGCCAGAACGATTTTGGAGGGATAGGGCTCATTATATTTTTAAAATATACATTCGGTTCCCATCATCTGTGCGCCAATTTTTTCACGGTCTCTCAGGAATGCAAATAATCCTAATCATTTTTCTGATCATAAAGATCTTTAATTTAACCATCCGCGATTGGATAGCTGAAGGATTTTTTTATAGTTCTGTGAAATGCATATTTTAAGTTCCTATCATTCTACCATTGGGCGAATCTGTTCTGAATTATTGTGATGTTCTCAAATGACACGACGAGCAGTAAGCGTGTTAGCAGCTAAAGGTAAGACATCAGTGACCGTATGTAATTCAGGGTAGTGACGTCACGCGAGGCAGGTCGCTTACGGCTACATTGTTGCTTGGTCACGCGTATCCAACCAAGTAAGGTTTGGCCGCGCGCTCACTTCATCACAAGTCAGTTCAGACAAGTGAGCAACCAAGTTAAAGCACTCTCACTAAGTCTTGAAGTAGGTTACAAACGAACTGGATTTGGGGGTTGCCGTAGACGATAATTACTTCTATCGGAATATCCAAGTATGTACTCGTATTACGATGGAGTTCGACATACGTGTGGAGATTATATCAGTCCACAAACGTTATGCAGCTCTCGTGTGAACATTGTAACACAATCTATACAATGTAAGTGAATTGCACGTCGTAGTACGTGCGTTGCATATGCAGGGAGTGCAAAAACCGATTACATTGGGAGCGTAATCTAGAACATAGCGACGTGCGCAGGTGGGTATCATCAATGAAAAATTAATTTTGTCACCCGCCTACCCGATAACCAGAAAGATAACTTCGATCACCGTTAGTAAGTGATTCTTTTAAAAGTTAAGGAAGTTATCGATGTATCTTTACCGTATATTTTTATTGGTGAAATAAAACAACAAATCAGTTTGCGTTCCACTTCAGTTCTACTTGAAACAGTTTGTTCTTGATAGCGGTACCAAAAATTACTGGAACTGTAAAATCAATTTTTTTAGTGCTTGAGAACATGCATGTCCGTGCATATTCCGTGCTTTTGTTCAATACAGTGCTTAATCAATCAATTAGATTTTTTCTTCCCACATTCATCAACATCCTCACTACTGAGTGTACAGTGTGGGAGTGAACGAAAATATCTGAAAGCGTAAAATTATCATTCCTGCAAGCATTTTATAAAATTTTAACTCGGTTCCCATCATCTGTCCGTTAATTCACCTCTAGCTGCAGTAAAGGATGTCTGTGGGTAGCACGTGTATCAAAGTTATCTGCATTGAACTTCTAGTTTTGTAATATTTTCTGACATGCGTTCTACGCACCTAAGTATGAGGAACATCGAATGTATTGTAATCATACGCTTGCCAGACAGGTTAATAATTTAGCAAAGAAAGATAAAAGTTACCACATTTTGTTCACGTCTGATTGATATCACTGAAACACTTTAAGCCTCCCATATTTCGCATTGTTCGAATAAATGCTCAGAACGCAGTCGGAATAATGTCGTTCAATAAATTTCTTTGAGAACCTCCGGAAAGCCAAATGTCTTTAAAAACCTGAACAGTTAGTATGGTTGGCTGTTTATTGCTCTTACATCGTTAGCTCTTTCTTGCTCACACATTGCTGACTTGAACCATCATTGTCACATATCTACCTGGAGGTGAAGTGATGGGCACCTGCAAAGTGAATCTGAGCCGTCAAACTGAATCGTAATTCAAACATACCCGAATCAATTTCCAAAAGCGTTTCTTTTCGTTACGTTTTTAGTGTTATTGTAATTATGATGAAAGTGAGAATTTGGTGTGAATGTATCCCAATGTTCAAGAATATTATCAATAAACTTTTGTGGCATTGATATTATGCACATAAAAAGTTTATGCTCATGGATATTGTTCATATATCATTTCATTTTAATTAAGCGAATCGCACTTTTTGAAATTGATTTTTTGAGCTTCAAAATCTAACAGCTTGTATACATCAGCGTTCTATTAGAGTATCTGACAAAATGGCCGACAAAACTAAAGGTACAAACGCTTAGCAGCCGAGCTCATGTAAGATGTGATTGTTGATAACAAAGAAGCGTCCAGACTTGCCGGCGATGCCTTATTTTGTCTGCTCCTTCTACTACACCATTCTTTATCTTTCCATCTTCAGCTGAATGTTCACTTTTCTCTTAAACCTGCAATTCGTTATCCTATTTACTTCAATCACTGCCATCAATATTATTTTCAACATCTTCCATTTCATCGTCCAAAAAATGGAATAATCCTTCTCCTGTAAAAAGCTTCGATTATTACTAAAGGAAAGTGAAAACCAACTTCCAGTGTACCTCTGAAACTATACTTGCATTTCTGTGAACGTAAATAATTTTCCTGTGTTGTTCCCACAGCAGTCTCTACACCTAAAATGAACATGGCAAACTTTCTGTTCCTAGTGCGGAAAGAGCATATTTATCAACATATCACCAAGTGAATGTCAATGAGTTCGATTGTCACAGAAAATATCTCAGTGCTTAGGTCGTATCAATGTTTGCCAGTTCACACATGTACACAAATACAAAAAGTAAGTGCAGCTTTTTAAGCACGAGTATCGAATAAAGTTACGATCGTGGCTGTGCCATCATTACTGACACTGATCGTTTAGTCTCCGCCTTCACAAAGCTATCACAAGAGCCCGATAATCTTGCCTGCGTCTAGGCAAACACAGGAGGAGCTCCATGTTCTGAGCTTGTTTTTACCGTTCTGGTAAGGAGAACAGGGGCGGGATACCTGTTTTTGTAAGCTAATGCACCTTTGCTCGCAAAACTAAGTACCTGTGTTTCCCTTACCGCCACGGTAGCTTTCCTTAGAAGCTAATGTTCTCGGAATATGCAATGAAATATTAACCGTGAACGCTTAATATCGAGAAAAATTCTAAACAGGCTTTTGTCCTATCTAGAATTTCATAGGAAAATAAATACCTCTGTTTATGAAATTTCATGCACATCTAGACATGCAGAAGTTTTTCCACCCCAAAAACTTATTAAATTGCACAAAAATCTCAGACTATAGAAGTAGGCGAAATTTAAGCCTGTTATAGGTGGCCATAATTAATAAAGCAATCGCTCAAGTTCACTTTCGTTTTCCATTATTGATTTGCCCGTATAACTAAATTGAATGGCGAAGCTAGGTTGCATTTACTTGCCCAAAACTAATGCCAACTATCGTGAAGACAATTCCACAAACGCTCATATTAAAAGAGGAATCCTCATCTGCAAGCTTTTCTTTTTGTGTAATTGTAACTAATGGAATTACATTAGACATGACGATGACCAGCGAGCGTGGCGGCCACTATAATGAGCTTATCACTTATGATGGCAGAATAATTCTGCCGCCCACAGTTCCTTCACGTCTCCATACGAAGTTGGACTGTTGGAACCTGCGTAGCCGGGCGCAGACCTCATGCACTTCCTGTTGACTCATGGGCGAGGCGCTGAGCAGAATCAAGTTACGCGGGAAAGGAAATGATTCTAGTCCATAACTTGTTTCTTGACTGCTGCGTGCTACTGAAAAACTGGCCGTAAAATCTGGGCAACTTTGTGCTTGGTTACTATCGTTTGTTATGTTTCATTTTTCTTTTTAATTAAGAACAGATTCTGTAGTTAAACTCCTACTTGATCATTTAAGTTTAGATAAAAACTTATCTGTCAAGCTCAAGCTCTTAGAACGTAATTATCTCGATCTGTAGCTTTAAATTTTTCAGCTGAACGCATTTAGAAAACCACAATGGTCTGTACCACTTATTTAGAGGGCATTTTGGGCTCAACATAAGCGGGAATTTTAGAACGAATTGGGTTTTCAATTAAGGGTAATTTTTCAGACATATATCATCATCTAACACACTATCTCCACGAAGCTTAAATACTTGATGTTAAAGAGAGTTTGTTTGAATAAATGGTTAATAAACATAAAAGAAACAAAAATTCTTCGGATTTGAGTAACATCAACTGTAAAATAGAGAACCTGTCTAATTAGAAAATAGTTTTGTCGCTCTTGTGAAGATGACCTTCCAATGTTCTAACATTTGAACAAGCCTCTTTCAGCAAAGCGCTAACTGCCACAGTAATTGATCATAGGCAGCTTCGTGGTTGTCAGCTACTGCTGTACTGTCTATACCGGATCACGTTCGCCTTTTTTCGTATTATGGGCGGGGTGTTGGGGGGAAGGTTGGGGATAATTGTCTGGGAGGGGTGAGGAGGCAACCATTAGCGGTCGGTCTGCGGGAAGTAGGTGTGTGAACCGAGAGCAGGTGGAAGCAGTGTTTCGCTACCGCTATTCATTACGTTCAACTGGAAAAAGATCAGGGAGTAGCCATTTAATTTTTAATTAACATGAATAAACTATGTTCCTCTCTTCAGTAAACAGTCCACTGAAAATACGATGAGTATATTCATTCATATATGCATGTTAGCTATTTTATCGATTGACCTTTACACTCTCAATCGAATCCATTCTCGCTCTAAAATTTTGATCAAGTGATACTAAAATTTGCCTGAGTGTAGAAGTGAAAATTTCATTCATTCATGATACCGGCTTGCTGGCTACAGCTGGATAGTCCATCGGGAGTGTACGCCGTGTACGCTCGCTCATTCAGTCGGACTCGGATTATGAGCATTTTGGGCTTTTTGGTATCAGTGATTCAGTGTGACAGTCACCATGGTGAAGTGAGGTCATGGCGTACGTTAACGTAGAGGAGTGGAGTTCTGATGAAGTTTCCAATTGGATGAAAGGTATTTGATATTTTTTCAACGCTATAAATGATGAATGAAAAAGACACTGACTCCATTGAAACCTTGTGTGTTTTTGGGTTCTACTTGTTGAAAAGATAACCTGTCGACTTCCGCTTGAAGGTGCAGCGCCCAGCGGTTATCATGCCACACAACTTGCTAAGCTTCAAAACAGTTTGATTTTACTCTCAATGTAGTTATTTACCTCTATTTTTATTTTTTCTAGGGTTTGATGTTGCGTATGTGAATTCAAGTGATGAACGAGTTTGAAAGGAACGAAGTTGAGTTGGAACACGGTTGAATCAACTGTTCATTTAAAAAAATCTGAAATGTAACAGTATTGTGGTATGAATAGTTGACGCGTTTTATTGGAAAACATACATGGTGATATTATTAAAACGTAGAAGTAGTATTACTGCTGAGTGTTTTAGAAGATAATATGGGGCAAAGCAATGTTAATTATTAATGTACTTGAACAATAAAGAGTATGAGACAGCTTTTTATGTCAAACACAATATGAATTTTTACTTAGAGGTTTGGGTCCACTGTTTTTCTTGAACCATCTTAAAAATGCTGGGTACAAAATTTGAAGTAAGTCTATAATTGAGTACCAAACTTGGAGAAATTATTTTGTCATTTGGTCCCATTGTTGAACTTAGTTACGCTTGGTCACTTTGAATACCAATAAAAATTAAAGTCATGAAATGGCAGAGATGTTTGGAGTGAAATTATTATATTTGAGTGTATTTAACTGAAAGGTTTAATTGTTCTGAGGTTTAGAGGTGTCTTGATTTCATGAATCACATGCAATTTTTTAAGTTTTGAATAGAATATAATGATCAAATTCTTGAACAGAATGAGATCATATTAATGCTTCCATCAATATGCAAATGTAAATTGCTTACTCTTTTTCTGTGAACGGTATTTTATTCTTTGCTGATAGGTATTAAATGCATTTAAAATTTTATTGAAATAGATTAGAAAAATGAATTGCTTCTTCTCTATAAGAAAAAGTAATTTCAAAAACTTAGTTGTATTATTGAATTAAGTATCTAGCTCTCTACTTCAAATGCCTATTTTACTTTCTTGTATATTCATTTTAATTGTTTATGTATAAAAATGAAGCTTTGAAAATATTTTAATTGTATATAAATATGAAATAGTAACAGTCTCATTTTAATATAATAAAAGCATTTTGTTGAGTGTTTCATGCAATGCATATTTAATCCTAGTGTTCACAGCCTCTCACACATAAAATCCTGAAGTGTTCAAGTTTTGTTCCAATTTTCCTTGAATATGAAGGGTTTATTCCTTGGAAATAAACTATAAATAATGTAATGTGTTGCTATAGTGATGAGTAAATTAGAACTTTAGAGTTAAATGTACAGAATTATGAAAGGCTTCACTGCAGTACAGGAATATATAAAATTATGGCAGAATAGATGGAACTTCTCTTAGCATTTTGCTGTAATAGAAGAAATTTTAGTTGCACGCTATTTGACAAAATCACTGCAACCCATCGCTGGCTTGTGTTACAGTCAATAAGCCTCAACATAACTTGCATGTTGGCTCAAAAATATGCAAGTACACTTTTTGTTCAGCAAGTTCATAATGTTTCTAAATATTTTTAAATTAAAAGTTAAATGCTAAATATATCTAAATGTATAGAAAGTCATATTTTATATTTCCCCTATTCATGAATATTAGTACCTTTTATAAATTTCAATTTAAATCAATAAATAATTAATATTTGAATTTAGGATCTTCTTTTTCATAGGTTAAACTAAATAGGACTAAAACAATTTTTAATAATGATAAGTTCGTTTGATTAAAGAAATTAATAAGCCTACTTTGTTTAACTAGTTTTTCTGATGTGTATGCGTTTACTGGAGATTGCATTTTGCTTTCTAGTGAAGCATAGAAATCAACAAAACAACAATTGAATATCAGTTTATAGTCTTTCCTAGCCTCAAGGCCTCTGTAAAATTTGAAATATGGTTTGGGCATCTCATTATTTTTCCTTCCCTTAACCATTTACTGCCTGAATTATTTTACACGAGACAATAATTTTTTTAAAACACGTTTTATAATTGTACATGGAGTGTAATAAAAGGCACATATGCGAAATTTTGCATTTTTTCAAAAATGATGGAAAAAAATTTTTGTGCCGAATTCGGTACAATCGTCACTAGCAACACCACTTCACATGTTGCAGAGTGGGTCGGTTTTTCATTTTTATTAGAGCAACTGTAACAATAGCTCAAGCGTTTTCTTTCTAGAGCTCTTCAAACTTACAGCAGTAAATATGTGTGCATTTTGGCAGAATTTAAATGAGTTTCAATAGAGAGAAACTGAGAAAATAAACCAATAAATCCTTTCCATGTTATTTGCCTCGCTGGTAATACGAAAATGAAAGCAACATAAAATTGATGCTAATTATTAAAGATAGTGTGAAGAACTTTTCACTATAGTTTCTGTTTACGATAGTTTTGTATCTATGAAATGAAGCAAAGCAATTTCGGTGCTTACCAAAGAAAATGTTTATTGTGCGCTTTTTGTGTTACACTTGTGTCTTTACTGATCAAGACCCATTTTTACATCGGTTTTGCTTTTCTGCAGTATATGAAACATAGGCAATGGTATCCAGCCGAATTTCATAGGAGAGAAAGCGAGCACAATCTCTTTTTCTATTATTTTTTATGGCTTTAGTGATGCTCTACCTCGCTTGACTGACTGACATACCTTCCCTCATTTCGTGAGTGAGAATGCAAGATGCAGTTTGAAGGAAGCAAGAGGTGAAATTTATTTTTTTTGCTATCGAAAGAGCATCTGCGTGTTTGTAGTACAAGAGTGAAGAATTTATTATGGCCATATCTAGAAAATGAAAAATGAGGGATTGGTTGACGATAACATTCAAAATTTCATCATAAAAAATTCTGAGAAATATTTTATCAGCGACAAAATGCCTTCACATTCCAAAGTTGCTTTAGCAAACTCTGAAATTTGAGTCGTGTTTTTTCCAGCTGAAGTCGACCACTGTTTTTGCAAATTCCCGATTTCAGAGCATTGATTTCAGCATTGGCCTACCATAGAGTATATTTCACCTGTGAAGTTATTCGTAGATTCATCAGTTTCTGAAAGAATGGTGCCCGTTTGAGCTTCATCGTTTCCCAATTTAGGAGTATTTCTCTTGTCATCCCCTCAGGGGGATACAACTATTTTATCTATAGGAATTAGCGCTCCCAGGGGAATTATGTGAGGGCCCAAGCTGAGGGTTAGGTAGGCCTTCTTTTTGTTCAAATGGATTAGGTTTTTGTTTTGTTACGGACCATTTATTTTCAGTTCACTGCTGTCCTGTTCTTCAGCACCTACCAATGTGTTCTGTAACTTTTTCTAGTTTCATGAACTTCTTTCCTAGCTTACTGTTTCTATGCACCTTGTGCATATATTCCGCGTTCCCTCAACTCCATACTAATTGGTGCCTTCATCCTTCCTCTCTTGGAACATCTTTGTTGTGGTAGAGGAAGGCTAAAACTTTCTTATATAATAACAATTATAATAATAATAATTTTGCTTGTCATCTGAAAAGAAAAATATGTTCATTATATACATATTAGCCAAGATTCACAATGAAGTAAATACAGAAACTACAGGATTTATTATTTATTATTCATATTTACTTATTAGTATGGAGATCATACTATCTTCTCGGTAATTATAAGACAAACTTCGACTTTACAAATAGCACCTTACTAATTCCAGTGGTTGGCATGATATTATCAGGGGCAAAGCTGTCGTCATCATCATAAGTATCTAAATCACTATAAACTTCAGTAATAAGATTGAATAATAATGTTTGCTAAAATAATTTTTGACCTGCAACCTGCAACGAAGTACCACGATAAAGAATCATCGTACTTTCTAGCTGAAAATTCCAGTAAACTTCATAGATATCATATATTTCAATGTTACTGTCTATGTCTATAATTTTTGACCTGCAACCTGCAACGAAGTACCACGATAAAGAATCATCGTACTTTCTAGCTGAAAATTCCAGTAAACTTCATAGATATCATATATTTCAATGTTACTGTCTATGTCTATGCCCAAAGTGCCGTGTACGGCACATGGTATAATGCTACTATCTATGCCGCATGTCCCGTGTTTGAGACATTACAAAAAAGTCGAATGATTTCATTAAAAAATTGTTTTTAAAAGAATTATACCCATCGATGTTTAGATTAGATTCTCCCAAATGTCATAAAAAATTTCACTTCCGCAACTTAACAGATACTTCATCTATAGTGCCAAATATATCACCTTCTTGAAGACAAAACTGTCGACACAAAGTCGCTCAGAGAGTTGCGTCATCACTGGCGACTAAACACTCGTGGCTCGATGAAACACGTTTTGGTCGATAGTTGGACGAGTACCGCTCTCGGTACAACCGGCGCTTGAACGATTACCTCTAATTTATTTCCTATATGAGCCATTAAATCTTATGTCCCGAGTCCGGCACATACGTCCGTTAAGGGTTAAAACTAGCAGCGTTAAAACTTTTTTATGTTGAAAACTAATGCTGGAAGTATAAGTAGGAATTTACATTTTAAAGCTTAAATGATCAGAATTTTGCAATTTATGGATATAGATTTTGTTTCTATAATTTTTGTAATTGGGTAAAAATATTCTTTCCCATCTTGATGAGGTGTAATTTTTCAAATAAAAAGGATTTCTTAATAGCTGCAAGCCTGAGATTCACAATCATATATAAAGGTCTGCTTGGTCAATTCCAGTGAAATTGTATTTTGTTTTTTCCCCAGATAACTTGTGTAGAACTGCAAACTTCTCACTCTGAACAATTGTGTATACCTGTAGAGGTAGATTTTTTAATTAAAGTGAACAAAGGATTGCAAAATTGAGGACAAAAATATTAATTTTGTTGAGTTTACTTCTAGTATAGGTATAAGAAAGAAATGACCATAAAGTTTCATAATTTCTAATTCAGTGGCTAACATTGTCTTTTATGCCAGGACTGGAGCCATGCCTGTCGGCATATGTGAACCAGCTCTGGGAGGCAGGAGTGTCAGGGAAGCAGCTGCTGCAGCTGGCCCCTGATATGCTCCCCAGGCTTGGCATCCTTAAGATTGGTCATCAGGAGCTGCTCTTGCAGGCAATCGCTCAACTTAGGAATATTGTAAGTTGAATTGTTTCATTTTGAAGTTTTTTTGTCTGTATTTCATGTTCTATTAGTGGTTTAGCAAATGGGCTGGTGATAAAAGTTGTTATAGTTAATTAGGAGATATTTTATTTTTGTAATGATCAAGTTGTGTGGGATGTGGAAGTTTGTAGGTTTAGCTGTCTTAGATTATAAGACTACGAAATACAACTTGTTAGTGAAATGACTTTTACAGCCAAGTTTTCTTCTATTATTTTGAAGCCTTTGTTTTTATTGCTTTGAATTAATTTTTTATGACTAAATGAACTTAAGAAGGTACTGGGTAGGCTGTAACTCATTACCTATCTTTACTCGAATAGTTTCATTCAGGAGGATAAAACTATTGTATCTATGGGAATTAGCATTTCCAGAAGAAATATGACTTTTTAAGTGAAAGGTTAGGACAGACATCCTTTTGTTGAAACAGTAAAGGCTTTTTGTTTTGTTATAGACCACCTTTTTTTTGGTTCACTGCTGTCCTGTACAGCACATGCTACTTTCAACTTTTATCTTTTTCATAAAGTTCTTTCTCAACCTACTGTTTCTATGCACATTGTGTATAGATGGAATGCCTTCCTCCTTCCTCTCTTTGGAATGCCTTTGTTGTAGTTAAGGAGGTTTAAACTGACATCAAATCTAATCTTGCTCAAATAGCAGTCTTTCCTCACTGATACAAAATGGTCAGTGGTGTGTTTATGTACTGGTATGTGATCTACATGTAGAAATAGGTAGTGTACCATTTTTAATTGTATTATCTGTTCTACACCTAGGTTTTCCAATTGCAATCAACTGCTTATGTTGGCTCTTGATTTTTTGATGGGATTAGTACTGCTTTATTTCTTGTGTATAATTTGGTTGTAATTGGTGAGAACAGGACTCAGAATATAAAAAAACTCAAAAAACCTTATAGTTTGGGTAATGGCATGAAGCACTCTGTATCTGAAACTATAATATATTGCTGGGCAACATAGACAGAAATTTAATGTTGAATAGGTAATCATGAAATATAGAAGCCCTAAAATACTGAACAAAGAAAAAATTATGATTACGATATATGCATTTGTAATAACTTGTGAGCATTCAAGCAAACATTCATTATTTACCAGAATGCTAATAGTGAGTGAAGTACAAATTTATCTTGAAAGTTAATGTTTAATGTGATTATAAACATTACCAGTTGTAAAAATTTCAGAAATATTAATGGTGTCAGGTAAAAAGCATATGCAAATAAATATCCTTCCATAACCATAATCACCACCTACAAACACTATGAAAATGAACATCATTCTGCTATCAGTACTTAATACGCCATGTTGAATAACTTCAGAAATTACCCTATGTTATTTTGAGATGTGAAAAGAGACATATAGACTCAGGTTGCATTCTCATGCTGCTCAATTCTAAATGTGCTGTATATTGTTTTTAAGCTTTGCACAGTGTTCCAATGACTGTAGCTCATCTCTTGCTTATTTCTAACGTGTTGAAATCCTTAATATTGCTTTAACCCTTTAACGCCCAAGTGGACTGTACGGTCCTCTTTCAAAAATAGCAATAATATATTGTATTGCTTATTCAATTTGTTCACTAATGTGTCCTTTGAACTTCACTGCCAAGTGGAAGTTCCTTCCACATCTTGATAACAGTGACTACCTAATGCCAATGTCGGTTTAGTGATAGTGGTTGTGATAACGGTAATATGAGTATGAAAATGTGGGCGGTAAAGGGTTAATGCAATTTCCCATGTTTTGTTTCTATGATATTTCTAAATTTTGAAAAATTGATAGTGTTTCACTACCAATTGTGCTACACTTGAGTTTAAAAAAATATAGTAGTGACTCACATGACTTGCTTACATTACTTCAGCACTACCAGTTGGACAAGGAGACGTTACAGCAGCTGGCTTTACGTCTGAGTTCTCGGGCTCGCTCGGTGTATAGTGAACTACGGCAGCAAGGGTCATCCTTGGATAGTGACACCAGCTGCAATGGTCGGGAAGATGACTACAAGAACTCAGATGAGGATGAGAACTCGAGAAATGAAAACAACAAAAAGGCCAGTCAGAAAAAATCTCGACTTGTGTCAACTGCAACTGTTGCTGCAGTTGCTGACTGTTTGGCTGCTGTCAAGACTGTTGTGTCTTGGCTCAACAGGTATGCTAGAACTTTTTTCTAGTAAATGACTATATCATTGGGGTGTCAGCAAAGAGAAAAACACAATCATACATAAACTAACTTGGCTGTAATTTAGGTTCAAACTTCTATTACATATATCTTTTGGTTTTTCAATTGTGTAACTAACTGTTCAAGACATGATTTTACTTAGGTACCACTTGAGTGCTACATTGCATATTTATGCTTCATGTGTGATGACCCAAGCCTTGCTTGATGCTGTAAATAAGAATGATGCTTTAAGAGAGTCAAAATCTTAGTGGGTGCCAGAGGATAGGGTTTGATGCCTAGCAGTTCATTTAGAACAGCAAGCTTTTTTGTTTATTATTTTGCTATTGAAAATTTACTAAGATCAACTTATCATACATTGCATTTGGTATAGAGAATGTAACTGTCCAAAATATGTAACTCCTATTTTAAACTCTCACTGATAAATTCAGGAAAGGACAAGCTCTAATTCAGTGACAGCATTAAACCACGAAAATGAGAGAAAATCGATGTAACATTGTTTTCACCACTACCTACTCCTAATAATATCTTTGGTCTATTTATACTCATACTTTAGGGTAATAATGATTCATGCTCATTTCTTGCAGAACACCATTTGATGGCCTTGCTAAGTACGACAAACGACTGGAAGAGCTCACCGAGCTTGGCATCCGACTGGCCACCATCAGCCAGAGGGATCAGTTTGCAGAGAACCAAGCCATTGCCATAATGGACAACTGCAGGGAGCTCACTAAAATTGCTGATGACATCATCCAGGTAACTTTCCTATTATCTTCTCATCAAGCAGCCACTTCTCCAAAGAAGAAACAATTGTTAAAACTCAGCTAATTTTGGCTTGCCTAAAGATATTTATGCTAGAGTTTGAGATGAACGTTTTAAAACTAAATGATCAGTATTACCAGAGCAATGGTGTAATTTAGGTTGCTCGTGAAATAATAATGATAGATGTTACTCTAACTTTCTAGATGTTGAGTATCAATTGCTCATCTAATTTTAAGATAATACCATAGTGCTTGTTTATTAATTTCTTCATAATTTATTAATAAGTTCCCTCATGTGGCTTAGAACAGATAGTAAATGTGAGTTAGTAATGTTTGTCTATTCTATGCTATACGGACTAACGCTGCTGCCCAGGAGAAATAGTGTTTAGTTACCACAGCTATAGATGGGGCTTCACGATTTATATCTTTCGCGCCTGCGTTGGTTCTTCAGTTTTCTTGCCGATTTTTCTATCTCTGCTTTATCTTTTCTTTCTTTTCTTTGCTAACTTGCTGTTTCCATGTGTAAGGTATCCCATTTGGGAATACATCTTCTGTTTTCTACAATCTATTCTAATTAGTCCCTTCTCTTTCCTCTCTTGATATTGTTTTTGTTGTGGTTAGGGACTCTAAATATAACATTGATAAGATATTAATAAGTAGCGAATAGGTATCTTGGATGTATTTTGAATTTTCTTATGAAACTGCAAGAATTTTTCACTACTTTATTTGATAGTTTTTTGAATAAAATTCAGCTGTAACTATTAGACATTTCATATAAACTTATGAGCTTTGGTCTGCATGCAATAATTCATTTAAGATTCCTTTTATCTGAACGAGCTGTTACGACCATACAGTTCTTAGGTCACTAGCTTTTTAAACATTAATTCTTAAGCTGCCATACCTCAATTCAAGCCAATTACTGAGAATTCGATACAATTCAAAAATTTTTGAGCTGCGTTAGTGGCAGTTTAATTTTTAATTCACCAACTGTTCTATGAACAATAATTCATGTACTTTTATTAATGGCATACATCGCTTAAATTTTAAACCATGCCTTCAATTTTTTTAACAGAATGACTGCAATCCTTTGATCATTCAACCTGCATCACTTGTGGTTGCTACCATCAAGAAGAAGCACGACGATGATTTGGTGAGAGAAAGTTGCATTCAATTTTAATTTTACTGTTTCCTCTTGAACTGCTTGTAATTAACTTCTGAATTATCTGTTTAAGGTAACTATGGATAATTTGCTCATTTATGCCAGTGCGCACTTGATGAGTACACATGGCGTTCTTTCAAATTGAGGTTATTTTCGTATTTGTGTTTTAAAAGGGATAAGAGTCTGCATACGATTTGGCATATATTTCTTTTCTAACTTAAGAACTGTTCATTTGAGTAGATATGTCGTGCGTGGTCTTGGGTACAAGTTGGTACGGTTCCCTGTCTGTTGGTTAGGGCGTGCACCTGATAACCACGTATGACGGGGTGCACCAAGTGTCCATCATCCGTCCCCTCACCCCGGCACACACCTGCGGCAAGCTCAGCCTTGGAGACCAGCTCATACAAGTCAACTACGATACCGTCGTAAGTTATCCACTCCTGATATTGTGTCTCTTTTGCTGCTCTCGCATCACTCAGTCCTGCAATGGTATTAAAATGCATATTTTGTTATTGCGCATTGCCAATTGTTGTTTATTCTTTTGAATTGGGGATTTGAGAGCTTCAATTTATATTTTCAGTCTAGTTAACTATGATACTTGGTAAGATTGATGCTGGAAAGTCAGCATTACTTTGAACGTTTGTGATGAAGATCAACAGGTATTGTTGATTCCCTTCAATGCCTCTGCTGTCACTGAAATAGTTTCATCCTAGATACATGCCATGTATAAAAATAATTAGATACTGAAGTGAGTGAGGTTAGGTATACAGTAAATCAGGTTTGAAACTAAGAACGAAACTCTACGTTCGAGTAAATATAAGTGTGTTGTTGTGTTCATAGATTGGCTGGACTCCCGAGAAAGTGATGAAAGCACTGTCAGAAAACCCTGTGGAGGTGATCCTGACAGTAAAGAAGCAGCCGCGTCACGCCCCTGGGGCCCAGCAGATATATTCCTACTTCAAGCCCTTCAGACTACCGAGCAAGAAGCGCTCTTACAATCATGGCTACTCTGGCCAGCACGAGTACTCCTACCGCAACAACTTCTCCAACAACCTCAACATTTACTCGTGAGTTGAATGCGTGACTTATGTCTCCAGGTACAAACATTGACTACTGAGAACACCTCTAAAATAATTTACCCAAATAAATCCGCGCATATACTTTAAAATGATCAGATTATCAAATCGTTTTTCAAAATGGAGATGCCTTGCATAATAGTGCTCATATTTATTGTGTTTAAAAGACTAGCATACCCAGTCCGTCAGTAATGAGACAAAATATGTATCATTCTAATTTGCTGTTGGATTTTGTGTATATTCACAACTTTATTGCGTCGTTTATTGTATAATATCGACATCTTAGACGTTTGCTAATGCAGTTTATGGGGATATTTGCAGTTATTAGTTCAGAATGCCTTAGATTGTAAAAATGTTTTCCATTCTTTTGCAATTAAAAAATGAAATGAGGAAACTTCATTGATCATCTTGTTATCCTCTAATTTTCCCTCTCTCTAGAGGTGCAATTTATAAAAAATTCTCAATTGTTTAACCATATTTTTTTAAATGATAAGAATAGCCATCTATTTACGAAGCAAGTAATTCTTATTGAGTCTTAGGAGTTGAAACGATGGCTAGCTCGACACAGTTGAATTACATTTCTTGTTGATATTTTGGCCTTAAATGTGGCTTGAGGTTTTTATTTTTGTGCTTGGTTGCTCCATTTCTGTCACGCTCAATGACCGTATCTGTAATACAAGTCTCACAAGTGTACAAGAACAAGAATATTTTAATCGCGGACATTATTTGGATGGATATCTGTGTTTGTCATCCACATTTGGAGGGTTTATTCAAGGAAAATATTCAATCCCATCATTTTTGACGGGCCGTGTATTATAATATCAATGGCACGAGAGATGGTCCCGCCTCCTTGTTAATTTGCAATAACAAGGAAATCAGGTTCTCGGAATAAAGGGATTGGCGTACCTCCAACAAATGACACAATACACAAGAAATGCAAGGGGATATAAAAGAACACAGTCACTAAGGAAAAACAAACAACAGGTACATATACCAAAATTAGGGCTGTACTCACCGATGAGTGGGGTTACCACTTACAAAAAGCGCCTTTTTCTTGCGCCAGCTACCTCGGTGAAATGTGGTACTAGCGAAGACGGGGTATAAAACTCCGTATGGAAGGGCTAATGTTATTTTCCTGGTAAAGGCACCCTACTACGGCCACCTTATAGGAAATTACTGAAAGTGTGAATCCTACAAGCGCTGCCTACCTAATCGGCCGACCGAATTTATTCTATGTCGCTACACATCAAAACACATGACAAATTATGCCTAGCCTAGCGCACTCCGATGGGGTAGAAAATCATTAGCCTCAGCTCACAGACTCATTCTCACACCACGTACTGCTTCAGTTCCAAATTCTGAGTCATACACAGATTAGCAAATGTTCACTGTCGTCTGGGTTTGGCGGCTCCGCGTAAATTCTTCATGTAGAGTATGATCAGCAACAAATGCAACCCTCCACTTGCGTGATAAACATTTACAACCCATTAATTTTATTCATTCAGATAATACTCTCTCCAGTTTTTTCCAATTTTAACTGGACATCAAATTTCTTATCCCATTTATTTCACATGATGCATCTTCTTGAAATAAACTGCCTTGCTTCTGCACTAAATATATGCCGCTTACCCTTCCCGGTGCTGTTTATGTTGAACTAAATGTTCCTTGTATGACCATCATGGTCTGGTGGGATGTTTTATTCCCCTCTGTAAATAGTGGAGAAAAGAAAATTTTAATTTATTGAAAAGTATACTTTGATAAGTACTACTCTTCATATATGACAAATATATATATTATGCAATGCGTATTCACGTTTTTCAGAGTGTAATATTATTTTCCAGTTTACACTTAGTCCCGCTCTACCTTGTCAGACGGCACACCAAAGCTTACTGAGTCTTTAGTCCCTTGAGCTGCTTGTCCTGATTTTAAGGACCGCCTCCATTCCCCATTCCATTTTAAGCGTCCGCCTCCATTCCCCTCTGATTTTCCAATTGGTTTTCCATGAGACTGGCTTTTTTTTTTATTTGCTGTTGGGATGCTTAGACCAGCACGCTGTAATCTCCGCCTTCTTCTGAGGTTGTTTAGTTTTCATGGCGACCGCTCGTTCTCACGGGCTCCCCAAGCCTACACATAGTACCCCATCAATCTGTCAACCACTTCTGGCTAGCATCCTCGGCCGTTGTAACCAACGCTTTCAAGTGTGTGTAATTGAATTTCACCCTATGTCGTCCGGCCGAAGTATCTCAAGTTTCTCAACTCTCTTCTCCCCCATGTTATTTTAACAGCACCTTATCTACAAACACTTTTGTGGAAAGATTTTTCTGCCTATGTAAGAGATCTTTGTAGCCAAGTTCCCTAATAAATTCCTTCGCGGTCAAGTCAAGTTGCCATCTACTCTAAACACTGCCCAGGCCTCTTGGGAATGCTTAGACCACAAAAATTTCGCTATGCTCATACGACCGTTTTGACTAACCCATGTATTCAGACATTCTACATACAAAAAAGTTGAAGCTACACGGTTACGGTTGGAGTGCGCTTTTAATTTTTACTAAAATACAAATGCATCCTCCTAGATTGATGTAATTATCCTATAAAGATACACGGCAAACACAATTGAATTTTTCTAACTATCCAAAAAAATTGTACAATAACATTTTTCTCAGCATGTTTAATTATTTCCTAAAATTTGAATATTGAATATTTCTTAACATCAATTTGTGCCATAATTTGACCGTACATAGTTGTGAGACGGTCAGTATTAAAGGTTCCTTGACCACCAGGCTGCTGGACCAGGCCGGCAGTCGCCAGATATTCTCAACGCTGCCCAAGGCGGCCCCGCTGGCTTCCCCAGACCAGCCCCTGCAGACTGGCGTGCCAGCTCTGCGCCCTGTGTCGCCGGAGCACGCTGCTGCCGCCGCCGCTGCTGCTCCCACGCTGTGAGTTGACCGGGCTCCGGTCCTTTGGCTACATCTGGGTTGTGCTGTCGCTCTTTGGCTAGGGAAATCAGATTCAAAATGAGCAAATTCGGTATTGTTTCTAATTTAATTAGGTCGTAAAATTATCGTGAATTTTAACCAGAACATGCATCTTGTAACCTTTTTTGTTTTTGGGTATTTTTGTGCAACTCCTGTGCACAGCGTCGTCTAAAAATTTTGACTAAATCTACATTTTTAAAACTTGTTTAATTGTGTGAGACATTGTGAAATACGAATAGCATTAATGCATTTCTTTACTTCACCCATTAGATTTGAAGTTAAAGAGATATAGGATGAATTGTGTAATAAGATACATATGTGGTAGATCAGTAAATCATTTTCCATTCATTTTTTCATATCACACAGGAAATGTTCTCCCAGGGGTCAATAAAAGTCTAGGTCTTTACTATATAATAAAACGCCTGATGTCACCTGAAACACATAAATTTATATTTTTTGTGCATAACTTTTCCTAGGTTGTTACAATGGGAATATCATTGAACACAATAAATTGGTTGGTCCGTCTCTCTTTCACGCTCTAAAAGGATGCTTCGTGATTGTATCTGTGATGAGAGTTTCACCAGACTACAAGTACAAGAATATTTAATTGCTAGTACTATTGGGATGGAAATATTTGTTTGTCAACCACACTTGAAAGATTTGTCTGTATAAAATACCGAATCTCTGTCATTTTCGATGGGTTGTGTACACTAGTTCAATAAATATGGCCGGCCGTGCAGGGGTGTGGGCAGCCCTGGAGCTGCGCGAGAGGGGCGGCAGAGCAGCGTCAGCTTCGCCGTCACTGAGGCGCCCAGCAACGCTGACGCCAGCTCATCTTTTGGGGTCTCTGTACCCTCGTCCTCTCCTCACCTCCCCCTCATCCCCTCCAGGTACGCACTTCTGTTTTGCTGTGCTAAGTTATAGCTCTAGTTACCCTCTACAGAATGAGCAACACTTCTTTTAGGATACGTTTAGATTTGTATGCTCAGATTAGTAGGTTTAGATTTGTTGTTAGCAGGCATTACATATCTTCCATTCACTTCTCTCTTAGTAATTGTAAGCAGTCAGTGTCTGACCTCATCAAGACTTAGCATCTTGGCCTCAGTTACCTCAACATGATCTAAATTATTCGTGTAATTTATGCTATAGTTCTGCCACTTCGGTGTGGTCAGCAAACTTGAAAGTTGGTTTTCAGCTGAGTACATTGATTTTGAAGGAAATGTCTTGGAATAAATGCAGTTGGCCATTTTCTGACGCATGGACCAGGTAATTAATTACATTGGCTTCTTAATATGAGTTCACATTTGTGATGCAGCGTGCACAACGCGAGCGACTCCTGCATCCGGCTGAACCAAGAAGATGACGACGACGATGACGACCCGTTCCTGTCATCAGACGACGACCTCACGGCGCACCAGGACGGCGAGGACGACGCCGCGTCCACGTCGGGTGCGAGCGTGCGGCTGTACCCTCCGAAGCCTCGGGCTCCCGTGCACCGCCGCGCCACCATCCCTGGCGACACCGCACCCCCTCTCACTGCCGCCACCACCCTCAACCAGGTGCTGCTCCTGCTCGGCTCTTGTGTCTGCGTGCTTTCTTCTGGCGAGCTAGTGTTGCTTTGTTGCGAGAAAGTTTTGTATGTTGTTTATTGCAAGAAAGTGTTGTATGTTTTGTTAGTAGTTAGTTCCGTTAGTAGTTGCGTTGCTGAAACTTTCTCGGTTCAAATTTGTGGCGCTTATCGGAGAAATGTAAAGATTTAATTGATATTTTTTTGAGCCAAGCTCATTTTGAGCAGTTTTCAAAACAATAAAAAAAGAACGCGTTATCTAAAGCTGGTCAACTAAAATATTAGGAGTAAACAAAGATATCAAGCTAGCTAAATGAGCAGAAAATTTGTACCCTGCGTTTATGATTGTGTACGTATTTGGTACGTTTTGTTCAGAAAAGCATGCGACTGAAAGAAATTTTCAGTAGAATTCGATGGTTGAAATGCAAGTATGAATGAAATTTGAATTCATTCAAATTTTGAGTGGAAAAATTTAGAATTATATGATGCACTGGTATCGCGGACGGAATTAATGAAAATGCCCATTGCTAACCCAACCTTCATATTAGTAATTAAACAATGACTTACATCTCAACATCAGTGATTACTGAAGTAAAATTGTTTCTCGTTCTTTCAAGAGATTTTTAGCAAAAGTGCAGAATGGCATGGTTTCGGTTTTCTATTCTTTTTGCATTGTACGATTAATTCCATCACTGATTTGGAAGTATAAAAGTATTTAAAATAATTTCCACATTTTTGTTGTTTTGTCGTTTTAAACCATCGTGGATCTGATGGTTTCAAAAGTAGTTCTAGCTGCTGGTGTATCTGTTTTCTCTTATAAGTTTAGTTGTGAGGATACTACATCACTGTACAGTGTACATGGGCTATATTCTCGGAGCTGCTCACATGGTAACTGAGCACGCAGTGCAGTCGTCAAGAGGTTATTTCTTGGCACCTCTTACCCTCACTCGTAGTCTACTGGAGGACGTAATCACTGGAATAGGTGTTATGAATGTATTGGCTCTGATGAATTTACAAATTTAAATTTACACTCT
This sequence comes from Morinoia aosen, assembly GCA_030386875.1. Taxonomy (NCBI): domain Eukaryota; kingdom Metazoa; phylum Arthropoda; class Malacostraca; order Amphipoda; family Talitridae; genus Morinoia; species Morinoia aosen. The sequence continues at coordinate 73,148,147 of CM059567.1, read as the reverse complement.
CTAATACTGCGTGGTGTTAGAGCGCGAGGTAGGCCACGGATGAGTTAGGTGGATGGGGTGAAACGTTCTTTGTATGAGATGGGTCTGACTGAGGAGGACGTGGCGAGAGGGATGACTGTGGACAGAAGTGAGTGGAAGTAGTGCATAAGAAGGTAATTATATTTTTTGACATGGCCACTAGAAGCCTGACCGCGTGTGATGGGGTTGACCTGTCTTGCACGTGGGGAGGAAATACTCCATAACAAAAGTGGCAGGAAGCCTCCCGATAACTTTTTTACTCAATGAAACGTTCGGGGTAAACCAGCTATGGCTGTCGGGCCCTGACTGAGGAAGATGGTTGTGCTGGGCTGCTACTGATCCGAGCAGTTCTGGTGCGGCCAGTGCTGCCTCTCTCGCCTCCTAGTGACTAAGGGTGATTAATTGTGGCCTGCTGTCGGCTACCCTCCCGTAGGGAGCAAAAGCCTGGTATATGTATATGTATGTAAATTTACACTCGTGAGTTGCGACTCGCGCACTCTTTTTTGTTGATTTATATATTTTTTTATATCTGTATAATGAAGGGCATTTATTCTTGGAATTGTTGGGTGATAATTTTCTGTTTCTCCACATTTCCATAATGCGCGCTTTTACGATCAATTTCGAATTAAGATGAGCTTTTCTTGAGTTTCTATGTTTGATGAGATGCAACTTTTAAAGGAAATATTCTTCTCCACTATTTACTTAACCGTTTTCTTGTCGACTGTTTACTAATGATGCTTCTACGCGAATTTAAAATAAATGACGCTCTCAGATTCCACGTTTTGGAACTGGTGTCTTTAGTTGTACAAGAAGAAAAAATGTACTTGACATAACGTCGGATATTGGCTTCTAATTCTTAGTTACCTGTTTCTGTAATCAGTTGTGGCACTGGCTGCATGGGAGTAATGTTTATAGATAGAAAAACTTCTTCCTTAGAAATGAGAATACAATACAAACATACTCAGACTCACAAACAGAAACACAAACGACACGTGGTCACATTGCTGTTCTGCACCAAACAGTGAGCCTTGCAAAGACAGCAGAAGGCCTCTTCATGCGTCATTCAGGTTCATAATTTTAATTTTAGGACTTGATTCATAACTTGAGTTGATGAAGATGGCGTTAAATTATTGAAAGAATATATTCGTTTCAGTACATTGAAGGGCTGCGGCAGAGTGGCCTGGTGCTACGCCTGGGTGGCCGCGTGAGCACAGGCGACCAGAAGGACCCCATGATCCGCAGCACGGCTGGGCAGGAGACGCGCGCACGTCCCCACACCATCGGAGCCGGCAAACTACTGCGGGACGGCGCCGCGGGTGACCAGGCTTCACAGGTTGGATTGCTGTTTGTTCTCGTCTTCACATCATGTTCTCTCAATTGATCAGGGCTCGAGCTGCTTGAAGTCACCTCAAAAAATTCAATTACATTTTCACCTGCTGTATCTGGTTTGTATAAGTTTAATGGGTGCAGCTCTATTAATACCCTGTCTATAACCTTTACTCATATCCAGACAACTTCTACTTGTTCTTTTGTCAGTTATGGTTGTCTATATGTAGTAAAAGGAAGGAGATGATTGCAATGCTTTAGCAGCTCCATTTGTGGTATATCTTACATTGCCAAAGGGCAATTTTCTGTTTCAATTGTGTTCAAGGGGATCCTAGTTTTTGCATCTTTGTACAGGTGAATTGAAGATACCTATGAGTTAAATTTACTAACTTAAATAAAGCACAAGATGACGTCCCGTAAAGAGTTCAAGGGTGAATTACAGCTTTTTAAAAATTGATTGTCGATGTTCATTTTAAACAAGGCGTGCAGTGGCACAACGAAATCAAGGGTGAGCGCGAAAAACTGAACAATTTTGAGCTCTAACTTTAAGCCATTACAATCCAAGATTTTCAATTTAAATGCCAAATTATAGCATCTGATGAAGTTGAGTTGTGACGATAGGCCCTGAATAGTTCTTTCCACGCAAGAGGTAACAAGGGCCGACAGGGGTAGTCGTAACAAAAGTGGCCGAGAATTTTGCGTTGCAAAATTCAGCTCAAGCTCCTCACACTGAGATACGTCATATTACACATTTGAACCTAAACATATACAAGTGCTTCATGATTAGTTTATCTCAGCAGATCAAGGCCATAGTTAAAATAATTTATCATCTCTTCAAATTAAATTTACTGTTCTCAGAAAACTTGAAAACTCGTACAGACGAATAAACATTTAAATACAATTTGCTTAGCTCTTGCAGCAGCAGTCAAACAAAAGAAAACAGCGTGCAAGCATGAACCGAACTCAAGTCTGCACCAGCAAGAGCAGCAAATAGGCTTGCACGGTGGCCAATCATAAGACAAGAGCTGGGCAACATCGTAGGGAAAGAGCTGGGCACCGGGAGTCTACGGCAGCGTTGAGGGCGCGCAGCGGCCAATATCACCTGGTCTCCCACCTTCGAGTGAAACAAATTATATTTAATGAATCTCAAAGCGTTGATCATAGACAGACTAGTCTAGACAGTAGAAAATAATTAGTGCAATCAGAACAATTGAACATCGTGGCAGTGTAATGGTGTGGAGTGTCTTTAGTGTACATGGAATGAGGGAATTTTCAGTTTATTGCGCAAAAAAGTCTTTTATAGTTTTTTTCTATTTCTGGGTAACTGGGTTGGCTGTATTTATCATTTATTAATTTTTTTATACGGTGTCTCGTGTGCAGTTTTAGCTAACTTTTGAGTTTGTTTGTATTTTGGTTTAGTTTTTCTGTCTGAGATTTTTTTTAAGGACGAAAGGTATTTCTAGACAGAATGTGCCTCAGTTCATAAATATGGTCGTAATTACTCGATTGTATTAATTTGTATTAATTAATACAAATAGATTAATAGATTGTATTAATTAATTTGTACTCGATTGTATTACCCCCCCTGTGGGGGGGGGGGTTAGAATTCTCCCACCGTGGTCCGCTGCGTGTCGTAAGAGGCAACTGAAGTGGACGGAGCGAGGGGACTGGGGATCCCTTTCTCTGTAATGATTTTCCCGAATGGCAGCAGGCCAATGAAGGGGGTGAGAGGGGTCGAAAGACCACTTCTAACCCTAATACTAGGATCTATGAATGTAAGGGGGTGTGGAAGTAGAGCAACTGAGAGTAAGAAGGAGGAGATCGGAAGAATGATGATAAACCGGAAGATGGATGTGTTGGCCCTGAGTGAGACGAAGTTGAAGGGTAGTGGTGAGTTGATGTTTGGGAGTGTGGGGGGGAGAGTATCTGGAGTTCGTGGGGGACATGCAAGAGAGGGTGTGGCTATATTATTGAGTGTAAGAATCAGAGAGAAAGTAGTTGAATGGGGTGAGGTGTGATCAAGAATAATGTGGGTGCGAGTGAAATGGGAGGGGGGGGGGGGAGAAGAGTCATGGGTGTTTGTGAGTGCGTACAGACCGAGATCGGAAAGGAGTGGGGAAGAGAGAGAAGAGTTTTGGGAGAAATTGTCCGAGTGCGTTGCAAGAGTGGGGAGTGGTTGTGGAGTTGTGGTGATGGGGGACCTGAATGCAAGAGTGGGTGATGAGGTGGTGGATGGTGTTGTTGGTAAGTATGGAGTAGCTGGGTTGAATGAGAGTTGTGAATTCTTGGTGGGGTTGTGTGTAGAGAGTGAGTTAGTGATTGGGAATAGTTTGTTTCAGAAAAAAAGTATAAACAAGTATACATATGTGAGGACGAATGGAGGTGTGATAGAGGAGAGAGCATTGATGGATTATATTCTGGTTAGCAGGGGAGTGGTGGGTCGTTTGCTCGATGTGTATGTGTTCCGTGGTGAGATGAATGGGATTTCGGATCATTACTTGGTGGAAGGAAAGTTGAGAGTAAGTGGAATGTGGGGAGGTGTAAAAAGGAGGAGTGGAAGGGAGGTGGTAAATGTAAGCAAGTTGCATGATTCTGAGTGTGAGTGTATCAGGAGAAGATGAAAGTAGAGTATGGGAGGGTGAAGGAAAGTGAGGTGGGTGGAGTGGAAGGGGAATGGAAGTTGTTTAAAGATGCGGTGGAGAAATGTGCAAGGGAAGTGTGTGGGGTAAGGAAAGTTGGAGGGGGGATTAGAAAGGGGAGTGAATGGTTGAACGGAGAAGTAGGAGCGGCTGTGAGAAGAAAGCGGGGGGCGTTCGAAAGGTGGTTGCAACGAGGCAACCAGCAAAATTTCGACGAGTATAAGGAGAGGAAGAAAGAGGTACAAAGAATGGTAAGGAGAGCTAAGAGGGAGGCGGATGATTAATGGGGGAGGAAGTTGGGAGGTGATTTCATGGAGAGAAGGAAGGTTTTCTGGAAGGAAGTGAAGAGAATTAGGAAAGGTCAGGTAGAGAATGAGGCAAGAGTGAAGGATGCAAATGGTAGGCTGCTAGTGGAGGGTTGTGATGTGAGAAAGAGATGGGCGGAGTATTTTGAGGAACTGCTGAACGTGAGGGATGATAGGGTTGCGAGAGTAGTAGCTGTTGGAAGGGATGTTAGAATGCCTGTGTTTGGTGAAGTGAATAGAAGTCGAATAAGAAGTGCAGAGGTGAAAGGTGCGTTGGATGAAATGAAAAATGGGAAAGCTCCAGGTATGGATGGCTGCACAGTTGAATGTCTAAAGAAAGGAGGAAATGTGGTTGTAGATTGGTTGGTGCGTTTATTAAATGTATGTTTCGAGGCTTGTAAAGTGCCGGTTGATTGGAGTAGCGCGTGTGTAGTTCCGTTGTACAAGGGGAAAGGTGACAGGTATGAGTGCAGTAATTCTAGGGGTATAAGTCTACTGAGTGTGGTTGGGAAGCTGTATAGAGGAGTGTTAATTGGAAGAGTGAGAGTGTTGACGGATCGTGTGCTTGCTGAAGAACAGTGTGGTTTTAGGTGTGCTAGAGGTTGTGTGGACCAAATGTTTGCTGTGAGGCAGGTGAATGCAAAATACTTATTAAAGGGAAAAGATGTATATTGGGCATTTATGGATCTAGAGAAGGCGTATGACAGAGTGGATCGTGAGGCTCTATGGCAAGTGGTAAGTTTGTATGGAGTGGGTGGGAGACTGTTGAATGCGATCAAGAGTTTCTACATTGATAGGAGAGCATGTGTGAGAGTAGGGTATGAGGTGAGTGAATGGTTCCCAGTTGTGACAGGTGTGAGACAGGGATGTGTGATGTCGCCGTGGTTGTTTAATTTGTTTATGGATGGTGTGGTGAGAGAAGTGAATGCCAGAGTGTTGGGAAAAGGTGCGCAGTTGGTGGGAAAAAATGGTATGTATGTATTGGGAAGTGTGTCAGCTGTTGTTTGCAGATGATACAGTGCTTGTGGCTGATTCAGAGGAAAAATTGAGGAGACTGGTTGCAGAGTTTGGTAGTGTGCGAAAGGCGGAAATTGAGGGTAAATGTGAATCAAACTAAGGTGATGAGATGTTCAAGAGGTGGAGTGTTTGGAACTTTGGATGTGAGGTTGAATGGTGAAGTTTTAGAGGAGGTAGAGCATTTTAGGTACCTCGGGTCGGATGTGACTGTTAAGGATAGTATGGAAGTAGAAGTGAGGCATCGAGTGAGTGAAGGCTGTAAGACATTGGGTGTAATGAGGAAAGCTTTTGAATGCAGGAGTTTGAGTATGAATGCTAAGAGGGGACTGCATGAAAGCTTGATTGTGCCAGTTTTGTTGTATGGAGCAGAGTCCTGGGGGTTGAGAGCAGCTGAGAGGAGGAAGTTGAATGTGTTTGAGATGAAGTGTTTGAGGAGCATGTATGGAGTAACAAGAAGAGATAGGATCAGGAATGAGTTGGTTAGGGGGCAGACGGGTGTTATAAAAAAATTGAGCAGGCGAGTGGATGAAAGAGTGCTTGGATGGTTTGGGCATGTTGAAAGAATGAATGTTGAGCGGCTGGTGAAAAAGATATATATATATGTCGGAAGTGAGTGGTCTGCGTGCGCGAGGTAGACCGCGGATGAGTTGGATGGATGGGGTTGAAACGTGCTTTGTATGAGAGAGGTCTGACTGTGGACGTGGCGAGAGGGATGGCTGCGGACAGAAGTGAGTGGGGGCAGTGCATAAGAAGGTAATTTTATTTTTGACGCGGTACTGGAAGTTGCCCGCGTGTGATGGGTTGACCTGTCCTGTGCGGGGGGAGGGGCTGCACTCAATGAAGCGATCATGGTAAACCAGCTTTGGCTGTCGGGCCTGACTGTGGAAGGTGGTTGTGCTGGGCTGCTGCTGATCCTGGCAGTTCAGGTGCGGCCAGTGCTGCCTCTCTCGCCTCCTAGTGCCTAAGTGTGGTGATTGTGGCCTGCTGTCGGCTACCTTCCCATAGGGAGGATATGTATAGCCGGTATATGTATGTATGTATTATTAATGACAATTAAGGTGAGTCCTTTCCAAAGAAGATGATGTGAGGTCCCGAGGTTAATGTTATGTAGTCCTTTTTTTCTTGAATTGATTAGTTTGTGCTTCATAAATGGGATTATATTTATCAGTTGCTTTTTTCGGTTTACTACTGTTTTTTCAGTGCCTATTACTTCTACTTTTATTGTGTTTCTTTAATTTTTTTCAGTCTTGCTGTTTCTGTTACACAGAGTGTGGGACACACCTTGTGCATGGATTTCTCGATCCTTTAATTCTACCCTTCATTTTTTTTACTAAATGGTGTCTTCCTGCTTCCTCTTTGTAACACCTGTGTTGTGACTAGGGAGGCTTAAACAAACATCTAATCTAATATTCACCGTGACTGAAATACCATTGCATAATGTTCCCTATGCTGACCAGAAGGACGCATCAGAGGACCGTTTTGTCTCCGGGCAACCGCGAGTCGGCCCCGTGTCGCTGCCTGCGAAGGTGTCTTCGACGGCGTCCGTGGTGGACCGCGATGCTCCCGCGACCAAACCTCAGCTGTCGCTGAGCAGCGTCTCTGGCGGCGGCGACGATGGTGCGATCGTGGGCCCGTCTCCCCCCACCGTGTTCGATACGCCTCTGCCCTTCACCATCACTTCTCCTCCCACCCCACTCACCCCTAATCCTCCCTCTACCCCGCACACTCCGGGAGGCCGGCGTGTCTCGGAAGATCGTCCAAGACTGGACAAAAGCCACAGCACGCCCGCCTATGACTTTGGCTCTGAAAGCGCCCCCAACTCCACGACGGCCGTGTCTGGGCCCTCGTCCACAGCTCTCCTTGTACCAGGCAGCGCCCCGGCTGCCTCCAGCGGCGGACACAGGTGACCCTCTGCAGCAAAACTCTGGGGCATTTCTGCCCGTACGAGTTAGGTGTTGTTTAGTAGTGTATTGCAAATTAGCTGGAGTCAATTTGTGTTTGGAATGTAGATCTTGTCTTGCGGTTAAAAATATCGAGTTCAAGAGTTTTTTGGTAATTCCGTCATATGGACAACATTTGATAACCACTTATTCATTCAAGTGACGGGAGTCGTAACTCGTAGGACAGCTCTATCCTTTGGAACAAATCCGCAACTTTATGTGATGGATGATGTAGACTTTGTGTAGGGGCTGCGCTTATTTCATCAGCAATGACGAGTATTGTGAAGGCGAGTCTGTACAATTTTTTTATGCTATCGTATTTTATTTTTATTAGTGTACAAAATGAATATAGCTTACTAAAAGGGCTCTTGCCTATTGATTTTGAGTAATCCGTTTTTTTAGCAAAGGCGAAAAATTATTGCTTTGCTAGAGCACGAGAGTTTAATTTGTTTAAGATAATATATATTTAGTGAAGAGCAGAGCTCATGAATATTCAGGTAGTCTGAGAGCTAGAAGAGAATATTAAGAAATATTAACGAAGTTTTAGCTACTCTATCATCTTTAAAACCAACCTTGTAACAGTCGGGAATAATTTGTCTAGTTTAAATTCTTAACATCAACAACAATGAACAAACGGTTGAGAAAATTTTACGAGACTCGTAATGCTTCTTCTATGCCATAAACTTTACACTGTGCGTTCTGGCAGTTATAGGTAGTACGCTATGAAGTAGTCAACTTGGTACGTTTGTGCATGCGAGCTTCAACAGTACTTTTAAGAATGGGTGTTGAAGTCATAATGACATGTTTTACTCTACTTCTTTGCTATGTATGCGTTGAAAGCGGGTACAGGCTAACAGTTAAGAAGTTGATGCAATTTTCATGATGAAGTGTGACGACGCGATTCCACCCTAAACTCTATCACGTTTACTCGTCTTCCTTTACCATTATTTTGTGTAACTTTCCTGCCTCCACAGGAACCTGCTGTTGCCTGGAGCTGAATCTAACGCTAAAGTGCAGGCCGGCACTTCCCAGAAAAAACACCTTCCTGGTAAGTGAAGCTATGTACCCAACACCCGTGTAGTTTCTGTTGAATTATTGGGAACATATCTTGCAATGAGATGCAGATGTAGGATTTGCTGCAAAAAAATCATTCCCACATGTTACACCCACGGTATGATCAACTGCATCCTGTGGAAAGTGAACGAACTCCGTGATTGTTTTACGTAGACTGCGCAGCTTTGGTGACTTAATGAATGTGGAGATAACTAGCGTAGCTACTTACTTCCTTGCTTGCTTTCTTTTGTTGGGTATTCGGAGCGGTTCTTCTTTGCTCTGTTAGTGGAAGCTTTGCTGTTGTTTTCCCACGAGGACTCCTCCGTGGATTTATACTTTCCGCCTGTCCAATGGGCCAACGCCCGTAGTCACGATTTTCTGTTATTTTTTGTGACGTTGCGTCATCTAGAGAGATCTCAATTTATCCAGTTAGCTGCTTGCGGCATTTTTGTTCTTATTAACAGGGAAAATTTTGTAATTACATGAGTAACCAAGTTCTCAGAGGAATTGGAACTCTTCAGTGGAGTTTTGAGCCCGAGGAATATGAGCGTAAAAACTTCAGACCTGAAAAATATGAGCGTACTCCGTAATTATATTATTGGAAACGTCAAACAATTTAACACGTTCTTACATCGTCACACTTGTTGAGAGCATAATTCATTTTTTGATGCCCGTTTTAAGCGTCAGGACTATTTGCTTATTTTAGAGCTCAGTGTCAAGCTGCTCTTCCCTTTTCTTCATTTCTTTCAGTGCTTTTCAGTGCGATTCATGTTCAGCGCCTGTATTCGTGAGATGAGGTTTCTATTCTTTAAAAAAGCCTTTCCTTGGAGTCTCCTTACCTGATTGACTGTAAGGAATAAGTTGAGAATTATGATTTGGCTTCCAGTTGTGATTAGATTTTAGCATTGCCAAGTTATTTTTTGCTGTAATTTCAAGATTCTGTGTTCTATTACGCCTTAACATTTTCCGTCTTGAATCAGTAAACTTGATAGTTTGTTTGCCTAAATTTAAGTTGGCGTTCATGAACGGAGGTGCGTTGGTGAGCATAAATTTTGAGTTGCCTTAGCATTACTCGATTGTTTCTGATGTTGGGCTCTGTGTATTTTTGCTTGCCTCAGCTCCCGGTGAGACAAAGAAAGTTAAAATAGGTTCTGCCAAGCTCAAACAGTCAACCTTCTACTGCGATGACGTTGAGAGCTCCGTTGGAGATTCCGTCTTCTATGTCGAAAGGGTGGACCCGCACGTGAAGCTTACTCCTTCGCCTAGCATAACCCTTGAACCATCGCCTTGTGTTACTGAAGATAGCAACTCATTTGATAAAATCTCAACATTACCGGATGCGGAAGCACAACCTTCTCAAGTAACTGCTGAAAAGAAGCTCGTTGCGCTCGAAACTGGGGACTTCAGCAGAACAATAGGTAAGACCACTCCTCTTAGGGAACGCCGGACTGCTCGGCTTCAGCCACTCACCAACCTAACTATCGACCGGGGGCACCTATCGATACCTGACCAAAATGACGAAACCAAGAACACGTCCAACGACTCTGTGGTCGATACCAAAAATTCTGCTAGCAGCTCGCAGCAATCCCCAACTGCTGAGGTATTTGAGTCGAACCTTGGGTCAGCGCGTCCCGAGTCTAAAAAGTCTCCCGAAGTTAGTTTATATCTACCCATTTTAGCACAAGGATCTTCATCCAAAACGTCTCCTGCAACCCAGACTTGTGATGATACTCTTCATGATTCTGGAAAGTCACCGTCACCGCGAGACCAAGATCAATCCCCTTCTCTTAAGTCGGGGTCAGTTGTGAAACGACCTTCTAGCTGGACAGAAAGTGTGTCGGGAGATTTGAGTAACCTAGAAGAACCGGTCACCATTTTAAGCGCTGCTCCTCGCGATTACAGTGCTCGGGACGACTACAAAGTTTTTAGTCGGGAAGGCGTTTGCAGCTCTGTTGGGCCCAACTCTGTTGTACCGACTGAAATTCCTGATGATCGGGATCATCATGTCTTTGGTACTGCGATTAATAGAGATGATGCTCATTCTTCCTGCCCCGATACCGACTACGTACCACCAAGCCAAAACTCTCTAAAGATGGAAATTGAGTCAACATTGCTCAAAAATCAAGAAGTTCCAACTGAATGTGACCCAGGTGACGAACACTGGTTGGATTCTGCCTCTCAAACTTTGAGCATCGATGCGCAGAATGACTCGGGACGTCGGCCAGGTGAACCCACCGTTTGTTGCTCTCACTTTCGTCTGCGAATTTCTCTCTTTTTATTACCCTTGGCGTGGATCTGCTTAGTTTTGCTCGTGTGATTTTCTATTTCTGAGAACGATTTACGCACTTCTCACACTGCGCTGCTTTACTCAAATTTGTACCTCGTGTTTTGCTTCTTTGAAAGTCTTCTCTAACTTTCGTATCACTTTTCCAATTATTGTTGTAACATTCTTTAGCATTCGTTTTTCACAACAACCTGCTCTCTACTCCCATAATTTTCTACGTTGACCCTTCGAGTCAATAGTGAAGATATTTTTTTTTCTTTAGGGTGATAAAGATCGAGGGGAGCAATATATTTTTTTATGCAAAAGAATGTTCTGAACTTGCGACCAACTGCGCTTCATTCCCACTTGCTAAAATTCTATATATAGACCCTCCCTAAAGTTACAAGTGGTGGTTTCCTTTGAATACATCCTATTTTGTTTGAAAGAGATACTGCATCAATGACACACTGTCAGAACGAAGAGAGTTACTAATCTAATTGAAGTCATTTGCAACATGAAGTCCTTATATTTATCAATCTGTTTTATTAACCGGTTTGTGATGACCGTGCAAAGATTTAAAACCAAGTGAGGGAGCTGCTAATTTTGGTTTGTATTCTTATTTTGGTGCTACTGTAGGATTTTTGTGGTTATCTACCTAACAATGAAGATCAAATGAAACGATAAACTGAAAAGTAGATTATTTAACTTGGGTTCACCGTACTTGATCACATCAGTCAACGATGTACTCTCATATATCGGACGACTATGAGTATTTACAGAGAGGGATATTTGATTGATTTTTCCTGGTAGAAAGACATAAAATTCTGGAAAAATATTACAACCCTAAGAGCTGTGTGAGTACTTGTTAGTAGGCATCAAATTGAAAAATGTGAAAATGAAAGTTTTGCAGAGGCTGAAATGATGCCCTTAAATTATCAAAGAGGTGTGTAAGGAATACGTTCCGAGATGCATGATTTTAAAGCGCTAGTGAATTAAGGAGGTGCATAAGCCTGTTTTGGGCGGCGACTTCGTTGGAAAAGCGAATCTTTAACTACCTAGTGAAGTGAGCGGTGCTACTGTTGCCCGGGAAAAGAGAATGCTTTCATCTGAAGGTGGTGATTGAACGCTCTTTAATGACGTAAGCTCTTGAGTGTTAGAAGTATATCAACATGATAAGATGGAGCAAAAAGAGTGATTAGTGACTTGGGTCTCTTGATGAATGTAATTACAAATTACGAAGGGAAAAACTGCTAGAGGTATTGACATGAACTGGGAAAGCATATGAATCAGTAAATTATTGAAGTAGCTATGACTAAACCTGGTCTTGGATGTAGCCTTCTTTTGGAAAAATCTGTATACCCGCAAAAAGAAACGTCGTCGAATGGTTGCAGAGCGGGTGTCTTACAATGACTAATGCTGAGCAATGCTTGCCAGAAACTCATCTCGTAGTTTCACAGATTTGTTAAGAAGTAGCCTCATGGTGCCGGGTTCTGTACCAATTTTTTCCAATCTGGTAAATTTTCTTGAAGAATACCATCTTATTTCATTCATCTAGATGTAAATTTTCAACCTTTCAAGCAGCTTCTCTACGCCGTATAAGAATGTTGCAATTTTCATTGATATTTGAAAGCAATATTAGGCTGTGAATAATCTTTCCATGCCTGCCGAATGAACCTGAAGACCAGAGTCTCAGTAAGTGAATCAAATTGAAAAAGCAATATTTCCATCGATGTTCGTTTTCACACTAGATTAAATTAGCGTGATATGTTTTGGCTACGCTGTTTCGATGGCAGATTTGTAACAGCGCACCATTACTTACAATGTCCTGCACCTCGTGGCCAAAATCAGCGCTAACGCAGAGGAATTGTTCGATTGGTGTTACTACGAGTGGTTGACGTTGGTTGTAACTACAGAGCGGAACTCTAGTCAAGACAGGGATGACTGGAGATATGTGCTTTGTGGGCATGACGTAATTACTAACCACTCTTTTCAATGGCAACAAAGTTATATAAAAGTATTTTCTATATTCTTCAGAACTTCAGATAATAGATCATGAATTAGCTTTATTTTTCGTGAAGTAGTGTTTTTTCAAATAGTGTAGAGCTCTGGGTATTGCATACATGAAAAGAGAATTTGACTTGTTTTTCATCATTGAAATGAACTAGAGTGAGACACGGTTGTATAAGCAGGACGTTATGTTGAGTTATGCGGTGATGTTAGTATTTACTTGAAACGGAAGTACAATGTTTTGTTCTGTGGTTTTTTATATAGTCTTACACGTTTATTTTGTTTTGCATTTCTTTACAGCTATTTTTGGTGTGTTCTAATGGTCAACACTCATTTTTCAGTTTTTAATTAATAAAAAATTTTGTGTGAATAATGCTATCATTATAATTTCGCTTATCACGAGTTCTGCAATTAAAAATTTGCTATGTTTGCTTTGTACATGGGCATTTAGGCGGGAAATACCTAACGTGATATGCAGTGTGTATTGGACCATGCAGTTAAGGTTAATTGTTACGTCTTTTTTGCTTTTTCGATTGGTCATTCTCAATGCTGATCTATGCTATTTGAGTGTGATTTTATTCCATATAGTTTCTTCCTCGCCCGCTTATTTTGTTTTGCTACTCACTATCTGAAGCACATGCTACTGCGTTCATTTCGGATTTTTTGCTCGCAAAAATTTAGCACAGTTTTCAGCATTCCCATTTCAATTTGTTCAAATGGCTTTGGTAGTTTTTAGAATGTAGCAAGTGGCTTGCAGTTCTTATTTGAATGCGTTCCAGACTCTCGTAGACTAGAACTGTTCTTTGCTGCACATTTGAGGGTATCTCTTAGAACATCCTGTTACAGTTAATGCCTTTTAATATGTTCCTGCCCTCAGTGTAGATGGCCCTAATATTAGCTACGGAATGGTGGTTTCGTTTGATCGTAGGCGTGTAAGCAAACTTACTTTGTGGTTCTTGCAACATCTCATACCCTCTTACCGTTGCTCAATATTTTCCTTTTAAAATTGATCAATCAGCTAGGAGAACTTTCACAAATGATCAGGTTTTGATATCTAGTGCTTCACCACGCTGTTGTGAGATATCTTCATATGCCAGGCTTGAGGAATTTATTGTTGATGTCGACGTGTAAGTGGGACTATTTTTTTTAAAAGTATTGTATCATCTTCAGTTCATAGTTTGTTAATGCTTTCAGATTTCATCCTAGCTTTCAAAAAGTATTTTGAGTCACGTTTTTTCTGAATTTTACATTGTGCTGGTTATGGTTCTGAGCATGTGTAGTTTTTATGAATAATCATGCATAAATTGGTTTCAATAAAAATCCCTAAATCTTTAAAGAATGTCTATCAAGACGTGGAAAGCGCGAGTTTTTTTGCTAAATATCCTCGTTTTATTAGCGTTCGATAGAACATGCTTCATTGTTTAGCAACTCTGCTGAGCTGTATTAATGCTAGCTTTTTTTGTACCATACATATATACGCTGGGTTTTGCTTGAGGTTCTTGCTTCGTTTTATTGTAGTGTCTTTTTGCGATTCAGGGATTGGTTCCTGTAAATATTTCACTTCCTGCACGCATTTGCTTGTCTCAGTTTGCTGCAGCGCTAGTTTGGATGACCGACTTGAGGCACGCCAGACGAGCACCTATCCGCATGCGAGTCAAGGCTACACTGGCGCTGGAGGCCTAAGCTCGACAGTCATGGAAACGGTGTATGGCTTGCAACCATCCCGCAGTATTATGTTGGATGCAACGCGGGGAGGTGGTGGTTCACTGCCTGGCCGTGCCGCAGCTCGCAGGAGCTCAAGCATTTCTCCCTCCCTATGGCGGCGTGGCGTTTTGTTTGCATTTAGACCTTCACAACCCATCAAGAAACGCCAAGTGACCCATGCTCCTACTAGCAGGGGTATTCTTCCTCCTGCTGCCTGTGGTATCGTTTTGGTGTCTTATTGTTTTCCATTTATATTATTTTTATGTAATTGCCTCTTTTTTTTGCGCTCACCGCTTGTGTTTCATCTTGAAGGCTTTATGCTATCCTTCTGATTCTATCATGCATGCTTTCTCAACCGCAATTCTCTGTTATAGCAGTTACCTTTTTTTATAGTGGAGCATTCATTCAAAAACTCGTCCAATTCTCGAGTTATTTTGAATACTATCTGAGAAACAACAAAATTATAATTGCAGGTGTTGATAATAAATCTGCATCCCTAATACGTAATATTTCTTGCGTATCTAACTGTGCACGAGCTACATTTGCTGTGAATACTTCGCATGCTGTACAATGTTACTTCAATCGTACTTCTCCTCTTTTTTTCAGTATGATGTGCCCTCGTTTATGTTACCCCAGTTGTCTTGATGAAGTTCTGTGCGAACTGATTCTCTTTAAAATAACTAGATGCGATTTTTTCCATTTCTTCAATTATACCTTCGCGGAGAGTGTGTATGATTCGTTGTCCAGCTTGCCCATGGCATACTAACGTCCAAGTTATTATGTTGGCACATTCTTTTCTCGACTTGACATTTGAAATGTTTTTAATTCTCCTTTCCAAATCATACCTTGGCCTTGTTTATTGCCTCGATTTCTTAAAATGAAGTATTTCGTCCATGTCTTCGGACTTCTCGACTGATATTGCTGCTATTTAACGGATATACATTAGAACTCTTTTAAGTGAAATGTCATTTTAACCCCGTCACTGGACGGGGCCTAGTTGGAGTTACGTCTAGTCTACTCTTCTCTAACTCACTGGGAGTTTCGTCTCCTCTTCTCTTTTGATAAAAAAGTCGAGTTGTAGAATTCTGTAAGTTTTTTTCACTTCTGGATTCACTTTTGGACTTTTAATTTGAAGATTTCTCACAGTTTGTGGTGTAGAGCACAAGTAGAATTTTCGTCCCTTGAGTTTATTTCTTGACTGCATTCTACTGATTGAAGAGGCCTATATTTGCTCAAATTATGTTGGTGAGCCTGCGCCTTCATATCATGACTTACATGCCCTTACTCTAAATATCATTATTTCTAATCTTTGCTTGAACTCGTACTTAACTGTAAAAATTTCCTCCTCGTTGCCTGCCAATTGATCTCAGTGATATTGCTGTCAATGTTGGTGACTTAGTTGATAATCATTTGTATAATATTGCAAAGAAATGCTGTTAATATTTGCCTGTTCTTTTTTAGCGGTTCGCTATGGTGAAATGATATCATTTCATTTGCATTACATTATTCTAGCGGTGATATCTGAGGCGTTGAAATTCTGTTAGAGCAATGACTAAGGACTTGACTTTTCCTAGAAATAATTTGTCTTCCTGTGATACGTAGTTTTGTTCACTTTTTATTTGATTCAGGATTATTGCACAGCACAGTTCGTCATTGTGAATACATGACATAGTATCACTTATGGGATCGTTATCTTGTGTTGAAAAAGCTTGCTCGGTTTCCTATGTTGAATGATGTTGATGCATTACCCCGTAGGCGTTTGCGGGGGAGGTCGAGGCATCTCCTGCAGAGAGCTGGGCGCTGGAGACCACCAGGGTTGGCTGTATCGCCGCTCCAAGGGCTCGCGGCACTTCCTGCAGCAACACACGTGGGAGAAGCGGTGGTTCATCCTCAAGGTAAGCAGGGTAGCCACTTTTTTAAAGCATTTAATATTGGTGTAACTTACTGCTAGTTGACAGTGTCACGTCATCAATCAACTGGGATAACTTTCACAAATAATCAGGTTTTGAAATCTAGTACTTGGCCACGCTGTTGTGAGATGATCTTCATATGCCAGGTTTGAGTAATTTATTGTTGATGAGGAATCGACTTGCCTTGCTAAATGCTACAGCACTTAGCGTAAAGCCCACTTCAAAGAACGTACGTTGCCAGCTCTACTTTACGAGGACGTAAAATTTCTTGAAACTTCAACTGCAGTTCTGCTGCAGGTCTAACTCCACTGTGTGAACTCGTGCTTTGTGATTTTCTGGTATTCTAGATTCGATCTGCTCATGTCCACGTTCCCGCAGACTTGCCTTTTCTAGTGTCCTCAATGCAGTGAACATTATGGACATTCATTTTATTATTTTGAGTTTGTAGCAATTCCATATTTCTCAGGGGTTACTTGCATAACAGTGAAGAAATATCTTATCGTCTTGAAGCGTATCTCACCTGTTGATAGAAAAAGCGAGTGAGTAGTTAATACGAGCTCACTGCTACTTGAAGCCGCGAGAAATTAACTAATTAGTTATTATGTAGTTTGCAAGTATTGCAGATTCAGTGTTTGGTTCATATTCTTGTCAGATCGGGACATCCACATTTGCTTTTCAGGTATGTAATGTTGCTATGGTAAACGATCATTGCAGCTTCAGTTAATGATTGCTGTTCGTAACTGATAGTTTGGGAGCTTCGTATCTGTTGCCAAGAAGAGAGATGCTCATTGGTTCAGCGCATTTAATTGTACTTATTTCTTGAAGTGAGATGCACAGCTACATGAATGTTTGTTGGTAGTTGTTTTCATTCCTTTGACTTTGCATAAAATTGATTCCTCTGCTGTTCACATACATATTGTTTCTTTCACTTCCATAGGAATGGTACTTCTTGTCCGATCACGTTGTTGTATGTTGTACGTCTGTGCAAGTTTAACCATCACGCAATTACGGTGGATTTTCCCGCGCTCCTACAGTCATATTGCATGGCATCTCATTCATCTACAGAAAGGTTACCTGTACGGCTACTCAGGCGAAGATGCTCTCAAGGCAGAATCTCTGATCTACCTGCCTGGCTTCCACGTCTGCCCTGCTCAGGATGCCAAGACCAAAAAATTTGCATTTAAAATCTATCACGCAAGTGAGTGTTCCACTTTTTTTCCTCACCGTGTTGTACCCCGTCAAGGGGATAAAACTATTGTATCTATGGGAATTAGCACTCTCGAGAGGAAAATGTAAGGTCCCAAGCTGAGAGTTAGGTTAGCATTTTTCTTGTTGAAATGAAATATGTACATATTTTTTTATTTCGGACTTTCATTTCCTGGGTCATTGCTATCCTGTTTTCAGCATCTCTGACTTTCTTCTTAAACTTTTATCTTGTTTCTTAACCTTCCTTTTCAACTTACGTTCTATGCGCGGGGCATCATGTGCGAAAATGCACCTTTTGCATAGATTCTGCGTACTCTTAACTCCATACTAAATGGTGCTTTCATCCTTCCTCTTCATCAACATCTTTGTTGTAGTGAAGTAGGTTGAAACTAATTTATAACCAGTCATTTCTCACCGTGTCCTCACACTTACGGCTTATTGTCTCATTTCACGCATGTATGTCTCAGTTACAGCAAGTTAATTTTGACGATATTTTCTATTATTATTGTGAAGAGAACTAATGAAAATAATAACTTGTCATGCTGTTGATCTGAGGATCTGTGCAGATGGACTTGTTACAGCTTGTAGTTTCTTCAAATTAATTGAAGGAAGATAGCATGGGAGACAACAATTGATTCATGCTCTATATTGTACAGGAATGTTGCTGTTGTTTTTTAAAGGACATATGCAAACTAAGGAAGTTGATATCATATAATTTACGTTGCGGGAAGTATGCGTCAGAATTCATTTGTTAACTAAAAACTACGTTTTTTGCTATTCGAATAGAAATGAAACTAGCTAGGTCTCTATAAGTAGCGCATGTGGCTAAGCCTGGACTGCGGTATGCGCAGACGGAGCCACGTTCTACTTCGCGTGCGACACCAGCGAGGAGCGCAGCAGGTGGATGAGTGAGATGGGGCTGTCGGCGTTGTCGTCTGGGCGGTGCGGGGGGGACGCTTCAGGACCCTCTTCCCCTGCTGCTGTCGGCCCTACTGCAGCTGCCAGCCCCGCCTCCTCCTCTTCCTGCTCTTCCCCCACGCTGCTGCCCCAGCACTTAGGTAAGTGCCAGTTGTGCCGACATTCTTTATGCTCGCCATCAACTGCTAGCTGGTTTCTTCTTTTTTTGTTCAAGCTTAGTTTGGAACATCACAGGTGCGCAAATGCCAAAATTTTGACAAGGTTAGCCTCTCAGGTGACTTGGGATGGGCAGTAAGTATAAGTCCAGTTTGTCCATCCTATCCCATGGGAACTGGCGCCCCCTGGAGAAATGCTGTTAGGGTCTCTCAGCTATTGGTAGGCTTTTGGAGCTGCTTCTATACGCAGGGTATTCCGTGTAGAAATACTATTCGTGGATGGATTGTCCATTTTATGCAGTCCATGCTAAATGATCCTTCCTCTTGACTTTCTTAAGATTGCCTTATTTGTGGCTAGGAAATCTTAAACTAGCTAATATAATGATAATATTAATTTAATTTGTTTTCTTACTGAAGCACACGTGATACACTGTGTACCTACGTAGCATTTGAAAGAAACTAACAATTGTAGCACATTTGGTGCATGAGAGTAAATGTTGGTACTGAAAAAAAACTTTTTGACGGGGAAATGCTGAAGATACGTAGCGTTTACTTCTGGCTTCAGATTTAGTTTCTTGGCATTCTACAGGAGCCGGTGTAAAACAGTATTTGCCTCATTCACTATACAGTATTGGTGTATGCAGTGTGTGCATTTAAAATCAAGCTAGTATATTCTATCATCCTACCTATTATATATATATATAAAATTTAGTATATATTATTGTTCAGCACTCCCAGTGGAAAGATGTGAAGTTCTGAGGTGAGAGTCAAGTTGGTCTTCATTCTATTGAAATAGACTGGGTTTTAGTTTTTGTTTTGGACCATCATTTTTTGAGTCACTGCGGTCTTCCATTTTTTTAATAAATTCGTTTCATTTATTCTGTTTGAACATCTTGGTGTACAAGGTGTGGGGACACACCTTTACATCGATTTCCGTTCCCTCAATTGAATGGTAAATAGTGCCTCTCTTCTTTCTGTTTTGGAAACACCATTGTTGGGGGTTAGGGAGGCAAAATCTAACTTACACGTATAATTCAATCTAGTGTGTGCACCAGCTTAGCAAAGTTAGCGCATTCTACCTATAGGTTTAAGCGCTTACATTAATATAAAACTACTGGATGGAAATTTTTTTTAAATGGAAGTTTATTTTAAGCGTACAATGATTGTATGTAATTGAATGGTTGCCTAGTTCGCACGTAGTTTGAGCGCTAAGCAATCACTCAATGCTTCACAGTTTTGAAGTAGTTGCACAAGAGCATGTATCTATTGCAGAGGAGGCTTACTACAGCGAGACTGATGATGAGCTCGACGATAGCTCCCTGTCAACCTCCGCTTTCCCAACTACCGAGTGAGTGTACCACTTAACATATTCTTACATCAACTTCTTGTAATAAATTGGTAATTGCCGTAGGTATGTTTTCACTGCAGTCACATCACTTTGTTTCATCACAAAATGCTGAGCAGAATTCTGATAGTACCATTTGAATTGTTCTGTCCTCTGAGGTTGGTTACAATTTCTGCAGAGAGGGAAGTGAGCGTTATGTGCCCATGGCGGCAGCGGTAGCCTCCACTACGACTGCTGCCCTCACCACGACCGCCTCTACCAGCAGCAGCAACGCGTTCAGCTCCCTCTTCCACTGGGGCAGCGGCGGCAAGAGCAGCTCCTCTGCTACTGCCGGCACGGCTGGCGTCACCTCGTATGTGGGCAGCGGCCGCACTTCTGCCCTCTCGTCGTTCCTCAAACCTAAGCAGATCCAAGCTGTGCCGTCAGCCAATTTCCGCAGTTACAGGTACAGTTGAATTGTATGGTGAGGGTTGACCGACGTCAGGGAGTGCAAGCGCGATGCTGAGTTAGGATCCAGAACATATCCATGTCGTTTGTTAGCTCGGAGAAAATCTGTTTAGTAATGCATTTCACTTGGTACCATTGATGCTCTTGAAAGTCAACGTAAATAAGAACATTTTTTTACATTAATGGCACTGATCAATTGAAAACTTATTCGAAAGGTAAAACTTTATACAATTATACTCTTGCACACATACTGGGAAGCGAGCCGTCAATTTAGCAATGAAATCTTTGGTATTCTTGATTGGTGTGAGCTCTGATGAGCTTGAAAGTGTAAAAAAATTATGTAAGTTAAATTTGAGGACAATATTAAGACTTCAAGCTTCCATCGATGAAACCTATGTACTATGAAACATTGAGCTGTGTAATAGCACTCCAAGACTGTGTGAAACCCTGTAACTTGTACAAACAATCCCACAGTTGTAACATGAGCATATGCGTGCATATTGTTTAGTCTTACTGTAGGTATCCTTTAGGAACGTGTGAGGGAAGAATAATTTCTAAGCACTGCTGTTCGAGTTAAAATTAGTTTTGGGTGTTGGTGTCATTCCCAAGCTGCGACCTCTGAACTTGTGTGGGCTCCCTCCAGTTATATAGCAGCGGTGATTTTTCAAACTCATCGTGGGTTGTAGCGTGACTTTGGCCGTTACTGAATGTTGAACAACTTTTTGTATGTCCAAGTGTACTTCCTCATAACCCTTAATTTCGTACCTTTTTCAGTTTTTCAAGTCGAATTTGGAAATTTCAGATGTTATCAAATTATTTAGCAGCAGCGTCATGAATTTAGTTAGAATTATTCATTTTGCGTTTTTAGTCTGCTCTTCTGAGTCAATGTTGCAGCACTTGGAAAAGCTCCTTTAATTTTGATTTATTAATACATTGAATGGTGAGGGTACAACCTGAGGTTTTGTCTTTGACTGTACGGGCCTGCCACAGACTCGCTCAGTTCTTCGCAGACCGCAGGAGTCCGTTTCTGTTGTTCTCCTCAAAACCAAAGCCAATCAAAGTTATACCTTCAGCCAATTTTCTTAGTTACAGGTGCGTGTGAGTTGTCTTCGTTTGCGCATCGCTGCGCGTCGCAAATCAGAAACTCTGATTGAGCGTGAAAATGTGATTCATGGACGTTTGTGCCGTTCTGCTAACTTCACATTTGGATGGTTGTTAATGAGTGTGCTAATTCTACTTCTTCTGGTTATGAACTGCTTTAATCATAGGGGTTCTTTAGGTGCATGATTTACTTAGCTTACATGTGTAATTGTGTATATTGTTTCCTTTGCTGATCCTTTGCCAAGGGACCAAACTGAGGGTTGGTAATTAATTCTGATGGATCATGCAATGTGACTTATTGGGTATGAATTTATGCAATGCGATTTATTGGGTATGAATTTATGCAATGCGATTTATTGGGTATGAATTTATGCAATGCCTTTTATTGGGTATGAATTTATGCGATGCCATTTATTGGGTATGAATTTATGCAATGCCATTTATTGCGTATGAATTTATGCAATGCTATTTATTGGGTATGAATTTATGCAATGCCATTTATTAGGTATGAATTTATGCAATGCCATTTATTGGGTATGAATTTATGCAATGCCATTTATTGGGTGTGAATTTATGCGATGCCATTTATTGGGTATGAATTTATGCGATGCCATTTATTGGGTATGAATTTATGCGATGCCATTTATTGGGTATGAATTTATGCGATGCCATTTATTGGGTATGAATTTATGCGATGCCATTTATTGGGTGTGAATTTTTACGATGCTATTCATAGAATATGAATAACTTTGGATTACTCGAGCATCTCGTCACCACCATGTGTGGTCATAATTGACAAACTAAGAAGATGTGTATAAATAATATTGGGCCCAGATCTGCCCTATTCAAATTCTACGATTGTATTACCTGCTTCCTGAGCTTGATTCGTTCAACTACAAACCAGTTGATATGACTCTGGTTCATTCTAAGCATATTCGTTTACTCTTGCTCAGTGACGTGCGACGCTGAAGAAAAATTTGTGGGTTCTTACTGGCTTCTTGATGGGCTATCATCTGCTCATTTTATATGCATTTCGTACCCGTCTCAATTGCTACTCGCTGATGGAGTGCTGCTACTGGCATTAAAGAATTTTGCTCGTTCTTTCTTCTCTTTCATGTATATCAAAAAAGAATAATTGACCATCTGTATTGACTTGTATTGCTTTATTTATTAAAATGTTGCTTAGGGGTAACTTGCGTCGTACTACATACTATTTCATGTTATTTTATGTATGATAATTTCTAGGTGTGCACTGGAATTTTGAAAACCATAAAAGGACCTCACTAGATAAAGGTAATACAGGGGTGTGGTAGTGGGAAATAAATTTTCTTGTTCTTTCGTTCAGACGTGTGCGGGAACCAGGCCGCAGCACGTCTACGAGCGACTTGCGGCAGCCTGGGCTGTGTGAGGCGCCTCCTCTCACACCCACGACCCCCAAACCCGTCTCTCAACAGGCAGCTCCTACGAAAGCCAATGCAGTGGCCAGGAAAGGCAGCTTGAGAGAGAAGCTCCGTAGTCACCTCCCCTCAGCCCTCACTCTCGATCGCAGACGCAAGGCTCCCGACTCCGCGCAGAACAAGAAAAGGGGAAAAATGGACTCGAAAACATTTCCTGTTGAGGTCTCGCGGGATAAAAGCGACAGCACTTTGAGTTCATCATCTCAAGAGAAAATTTTAGAAGAATCTACGAACATGGAGAACGCTTCTGAGTTGTCATCTCAACAAGAAGAGTCGAGCATTTCACTTGGTCGAGCTCAGGTGTCGCTCGAGTCTGGTGGTCAGATGGAGTCGAACGAAGCTGAGTTCGACGCCAGCGTATCGTGTGAAGACAAAGGCAACACTCCTCGCTCATCATCGTCTGTATTGAATGATAGCAAAATGCAGCCTGTGACGCCACTCAAGTGTAAATTGATCGACGCTAGCCTCAAAGGATCTCTAGACTGTCTATCATCTACAGCTTCTCCGTACGGCACACATTGCAGGACAGTTGCTGACGGCTCCCAGAAGATGTGGATTTCAACACTGCGGTCCCCATCAACTCAACCAGGAGAGTCTATCACGGGTCCTTTTAAGATCAAGAACCGCCCCTCGCCTCTGCCTCGCCACCACTCCAGCTCTGGCACTTCTTCCTCCCACTTTTCTTCCAATCCAAACTCTCCTAAAAGTCCTACCGACGGTTTTGGATTTTCAACGTCTCTCACCGACACTGGAGGCAGTAGCTGTAGCCTTAGTCACACGTCTAGTCTCATCGAACACCGATCTACCGGGGAACAAAGACCTTCTAGCGTTGAGCGTCTCAAGCGAACCGGGAATTATAAACCAGTCATTCTTAAAAGTAAAGAACCAATGAGGGCTGCTTTTGTTATGGGGCTTGACCACGATGCAGAAACGTCACAAGGCAAGCATTCCGCTCTGACCAGCACTCCTAATTCATCACAGTTTAGTTTGTCGACGCTTGGGTCTTCTGTTCGACCTCAGGTTCCTCCACGAACAAAGTTTTTGTCTCCTAGTGAGAGGATTGCCCAACGTCGATCTGACGTTTCCCTCGGTGCATCCTCATCGTCAGCATCGTTCTCCCGAGAAGACTCCATGTATAATACTGCACTCAGTCCTTCAAGCACAAGCGCTGCCTCCATCCTCGAATCTTCCCTCATATTCTCGCCAATTTCTGCATACAAGAATCCACTGTCTGCCGCAACGAGTTCCACGTTGGAAAATAGACCGAGAGGCGGGCTGTCGAGCAGGCTTGAGGTAGCACAGTTACCTACAGATGACCAGGAACAACCAAAGACTCCGCTCAAGGTAAGCTTCCCTTAGGTGTAGTTAATAGTGGTTTTTTATCCGTTTTTAACAGACCAACATCCGATTGTTTCTACTACAAAGGATGTGAGCCCAATTTCTTTCAAATTTAGTACAGAATAAAATTGGCTGATGTAAAAAAGCAGGAGCTGTAATCTCTGCGCATTGTTATGCTTCAAGGAGTAAAAACGGAAAAAATATTGAGTTGCAGTTTCCACTCATGACACTGCAGGTAAAAATGAATTGAAGTGTAGGTCTCATTGTGGTCACTTGCTAAGGTCTATGGAAGGTGAGTACTGAGGTGCCAGGTGCCTTTATTTGCCTTGCTGTCTCTCGCATGGCCTGTGCAGCTATTTATGCGGTAAACAATCGAATTCGGACTTCCAGAATAATTCCTTATAGGTTTTTGTTCTACCATGTTTTTTGTTTTCTTGTTTGTTTTTTGCTCACTTCAATAAGATTGAGTTCAGTTTTCCCTATGCTTATCGTTTATGGGCTACATAAATAATGATCCGAATTTGAATAAGTTTACTGCTTTTTGCAAATATTTTAATTTTTGCACGCAATTTCTGCCTTGTTTCCCGGTGTATCTTTGGCGTTACTCAGGGTTATATCTTCCAACTGTCGAGTAGTAAAATTTTGAGCATATCTATGATTTAATGAAGTGAGGCTTGTATGAAATCAAAATTAATTCAAACTATCTGTTTTTGCAACCACCTGAAGGTGTTCCAGAGTTAGTCCTCTAAATGAAATATCTAGACTCAGTCACTTCGTTATTGGCGTCTTGGCTATTTCCTTGCATATCTTAAATTGTCAGTACCTGAGTTTGTTGTATTTAGAGCCAGATCTTTTTTCATTTAATGGAGAGGCTTTTTCAAAGATGTGAGGCATTATAATTTCTGCTAAAAAATTACTCCAAATAGATTTTTAACTAATAATAACTAATAGTAATTTTAATGGTGAACACGTTTTATTTAAATATTGAAAGAAAGTGTTGAAAAACTTTTCACAGAAAAATAATCGTATTTGCCCACTTTGGGTCATTGCCAAGCACTAAAAAATCATTCCATCGATTCCGTCGAATGTTCATATTTGTCTTATGAAGTTGACTTCAGCAACGTTCAGTTTCCTCTGTTGATATTGATGGCTGGTGCATTGACTTGCATACTGGCTGCGGACACAAAGCATGCGTGCCCGCAGTGTGCCTCGAGTGAAGGTTGATGCTGCGTGGACAGTGCAGAAATTCCGTATTCTAGTGCCTTGTTGTTACCCTGCTTGAATTGCTCAGCGTTTGTTCAGGTGCTGTGCTAACTAACAATACTTTTATTTGGTTTGTTGTAATGTTAGTGTGTTCTTAGCATCACTTTCTTCTTATGTTTGAGTTAAATTAATTTTTAAGAGCAAGGAGAGTCGATTGCCATTCCAATTATTTTCCTTTACATAATGGTAAATCTAAATTTTCTGAAATTAGTTGGCACTTATTTCTACCATATTTTTATTTTATTTATTCTTGTGTGTCGTCAGCATGACCCTAATACTGCAATGGGCGCTACGTTGAGATTTATTTGCTATTTTATTGTTTTGTTGAGACTGACCTTCTATTTAAGAACTGCTTCATGACCAGGAAGCCTCCTTCAGCGCTATACAAATGGGATAAATTGCACCCATGTCGAATATTGCTCTAACTTGCGTGCTGTAGTAACTTCACCTAATGCTTATTGTGAGAGATCGAGCTCTCGATGAATTGTAAAGTAAGAAATATGATGATGCAAGCGCTGAAGGAGGCCCCTGTCAGCTGTGTGGCTCAAGTGAGCAGAGTTGACTAACCGCTTGTGTGCTCAGCACTCCGCCAGCCTCCCTCCTGCTCGCCGCCCCCACCATGTCGCCAGGCCCAGAGTGAGTACAGGTCACGCTCCAGTCTTGGCGCTCTATACTTGTTTTTTTCTTTTCTTGACGATATTTGCGGATGGTAAGTAGACTATAGTTGTGGAGCGGAACAGAGCGTAAGATGAAATTCTATTGCTCCGTCTCTATCGCGTTTCTGTTCTAAATCCTGAAGAAGTAGTTCATTTTTTCGCGTATTTCTCGTTTGCGTTTTTGAATTTTTGAGGTTACTCAATTTCATCGAACAGTGGCGTGTATGAAGACTATTTCTTTATGACAACTGTTGGTGAATAAAAATATTGGTTTGTCTTTCCTGTTATTTTTACAGCTATGATCCTCGATTCAATGTTGAAACAGCAAAACAAAGTGTTAGTGTTAGAGTGTGGGAGTGTTTTTCGTGGTTTAAAGCAGTGTTAGTGTTTGAGTGTGGGAGTGTTTTTCGTGGTTTAAAGCGAAGGTGGGGACTTAATTTTTTTCTTCGGAAGAAATTAGATCTATAAACTTCAGCCCGGTCAGGGTTTCAGCATGGGTAGGGCGCTTGGCTATTGGAGGGTGGGCAGCTGAAACCCACTGGGAACCAGGCTGTACTCCCATTCTAAATCCATGTTGTTTCATTGTAAATGCTTCGCGAAAGCGGAGGGGTCCACATTTGCTATAAGCTGGCGACCCCGGTGGAAAAGCGACCTCAAACAATAATAATATAAAATTCAGATGAATTGTCCCATTTGTTGTCCAGAAACCTTGGTGAATATTTTTTTTGCAACCTCTGTGTGCAGAATCGAATACTTCATTACGCGGATATCTTTGTGGGGATGAGACATGTATGAGCTAGGCTGTTGCAGTCTCGGCCACGACATTGTTACATTTATTGGGCTCGTCGCCGTGGCGTAATTAGAAAGGCTCGTGATGTGCTACGGTGTAATGGATTGCGATGTTTCTAGATTGATAACTAGCAGAGTAGTGTTGAGTTCAGGTATATTTTACTTAGTTAATCCAAAATTATCTATAAGCACAAGTCATGGTTAGTGCTAGTTTGTGCTATCTCCGTGGCTAGCTATACGTTAATCTTATCATTTGCAGCAGCGAAAAAGCTTTATCTGTGTTGTCACTTATTGAATGAATTTGCATTTGTTTACAGCCAACGATGGGCGTTTGTATGATCGGTAAGCAGAGGCGCACGCCAGGGGTATTATCCCCTCGAGAAGTGTTCTTCTGTTCCCCGCCCCCCTCACCGAGCGCCACCACTTCACCTGCTCTCACGACGAGCGGTAGCGTGTCTTCTTCCTTTTCTCAGCACCACTACCTTCCTAACACAACCCTAGCCTCCACATCTCACAACCCCACTCCTACCAACCCCCCTTCCCGGCCGCTCTCCGGCGGTAGACAACCTGCCAGTTCAACGCCCGTTGGACACGCCAGCTCAGCTCCAGCTGGCCGCCATGCTGCTGGTTCGAGGACGGCAGGGCGGCCGCCTTCTGGTTCCTCGTCCGTTGGCCGCTACTCGAAACATCACGCGGAAGTTGCCAGTGGTGACAAAGGGGACTCGACCACCAGTGATGACTGCAGCAACGTGAACAGAAGCGTGCGAGTCGCAAGTTATACGGGCCCTGATGGCAAGCCTCTTATGGTATGTTGTGGGGTAGTTTTTGCTTTTTATCTTTGCTGAGGATGCAGCTATTCTATCAATTGAAATTGGCGCTCCAAGTACTTGTGAAGTCCCGAGTTGAAGGTTAGATAGGTCTTCCTTTAGGTGTAATTAAATACGTTTTTGTTTTATCATGGTCAATATTTCTCAGTTCACTGCTGTCATTTTTTCAGCACTTTTGACTTTCTTTTTCATTTTTTATCTTGTTTCATGAACTTCTTTCTGAACCCACTATTTTGGTGCACAATGGGTCTTTTTTAGTAACACATATTCTGCAGAAATTACCCCATTACCTCCCCTTAGGGGGATACAACTATTGTATCTATGGGAATTAGCGCTCCCAGGGGAACCATGTGAGGGCCCGAGCTAAAGGTTAGGTAGGCTTTCTTTTTGGTGTAATAAAATAGGGTTTTGTTTTGTTACGGACCATCTTTTTTCGGTTCACTGCTGTCCTGTTTTTCAGTACCTACTACTTTCTTCTTCAACTTTTTTTTGTTTCATGAACTTCTTTCCTAGCTTACTGTTTCTGTGCACTTTGTGCATAGATTCCGCGTTCCCTCAACCCCATACTAAATGGTGCCTTCCTCTTTCCTCTCCTGGAACATCTTTGTCGTGGTTAAGGGAGGCTAAAACTTTCTTATATAATAATAATCCCCCATTACCTTAACTCATGTTTAATGGTACCTTCCGTCCTTCTCCTCTTTGGAATGCCTTTATTGTAATTGGGGAGACTTAACCTAATTGGTTTAATCTAACGATGCTTTTTATTTTATAGTCTGCCGATGTTTGGTTTCGCTACGTTGTTTTCGTTAAGAGTGGAGCTGCCTTGTGTGAGTTTTTATAAACTTCGATTAGATTTCTTTGCTTTTGCCTACAACCTTGTATGCTCCTGCTCCGCGGTGAATGAAAGCGCCTGTTTATTTGTGTGGCATTGAAGCACCATTGTTTTGAGCGTACTTATCCTGGTATATGTAGTTTAACGTCCATAGACTCGGGAACCTTCCTTTACGGCAGGCTCGTAAAGCTCCAGTAAGAGAAGAATTCCAACGCCAAAATCATTTCATAAATTCTTGAGGCACCAAATTTTGAGCATTTTAAACATGGGGACGCATTTAGCGTCAAGTTAATAACTCCATTAAAGATAGAAGAGTAATAGAAATGAATGTAGATAAAAATTGTTCATTAATTTAATATTGACTCAATGACGAGCCTGAATTCTTTTCAGTTCTAGCAGTTGTTCTTGTAGTGTAGCGCTTTGGAACGCCTTTGATGCGTTTTAATCAGGAAGATTGTTAGTAAAATACAAAATACTTGGTCTACTGAACTGAACGTGGAACTGCAATAATTACTTCGTGCGAAAACTGCTCTAGTTTTCAGTTTGTTAATATTCTATAAAAATCAATTTACTTCTTTTGTTTTACCTGAAGCAATCATGTCTTCCATTAAAGCACATATATTAAGTTAAAAAAACTGTGGTGGTGGTGTAAAAATTCATAAAATCATTTTAACAGTTGAAAAATTTGGAACAATATCTAATAGCATTAACCATTTTTTGCAAACTAAAACTAACAGAGGTAAAAAATCGACATTCTTGTCTTTAAAAAAATCTGATGAGATATGTAATTAATTTTGTATAAATTTTGTTTCTGTGGGTATGCTTGTGATCATAACAATCATTTTCGCGTAAGCTTTACTTCTCAGACTTGAAATTTATGCTCCATTGGGTCTTTGTAGGTGCTCCCTCACTATCCGGACATGGAGTATCCTCCGACGTTCGAGGCAGGGTCCTACACAATACCTGGCTTCACGGAGCCTTCCACGCCTTGCAGCCACCCGCCCTGCACTTCGTATTCCTCATCTCAGCCCTTCACTGCCTCCTCTGTGAGCAGCTCGACTCAACAGACCTCGCAAAATTCTCGCTCACACCCGTACACGCCTTCCTATACCCCAAGAACTCCTCGATCTCCCACCCTGTACTACAATTTGCAAGGCTTTAATTCTGCCAGCCTCCCGAGCTTGCCAAGCCAGGACACCGAACCTCCGAGTAGCGCCACCCAAAGGCCTCACCAGTCTTCAAGTAAACTTTACTCGGACGATGTTTCCAGTGCATCATCTCTTCCTTCTGCCAATCTCCCTCTCAGTCAGCGACCTCAAATGCCTCTTCCTCATTCTGGGGGCACGAGTCTTTCGGTCTCGGGAGGACTTTCTCTACACATTCCTGCCCAGCCCCAATCTTCTCCGCAGGTGTCGCCACACTCGTCCGGAAGTCCTCGCGTCATTGTAGGTATTAGTTGCAGTGGCAGCGACTGCGTTGTGAGCCACCATCACTCAATCTACGTAACCAGCCCCGTTAAACCAAGCAAAACACCTAGTTCGCATGATGATGTGACTTCATGTGTTGCAACTGGAGCTCCTTCGTATGTTGAGACACAGCGACCTAAACGTGTCCAGTCATCTGCTGATGTTGTTAGTCCTACATCTACACGGGAGTCTATCCAAAAACAAAGCAGGAGGCGAACTCCTCCTGGATCATTTACTACGTCGCAGAGTAACTCTTCCTTAGATAGTATATCTGAGCACGCATCTATTCAGCGACCTGGTAACGCCTCTATCCACCTATCAGGAAACGGCAGCAGCAGCAGCCGAAGTGGCGGTTGTGCTACCGTTTTTGATCCTTTGAAGAAAAGTGACTCTGTTGAAGCCACTCGTGAGGGTGTAAACTTCGGGAACTTCCAGTTCGGAGGCAGCAGCGGAGGTACAGTTATCACCGCTTCTGGAAGTGGTGGGCATTATTCTTGTTCTATTAGTTCACCAAAGACGTCCGAGAGCCAAGTGCAAAATGATATTCTCCGTAGCTCTAGCAAAGACAGTCTCAATTCTTCTACTTCTCCAGGGGCTTCTGGGCGACCCAAACTGGATCCTCCTCGACTGGTCTTGCCTGGACCTCCTTCGGATCCACCACCTGATGACTGATTTGTCGTGTGCAACAATCTTCTAAATATTGTAACCTCAAATAGCGCCACTACTATTAAAGAAAAATTTTTTCATCGTGAATAAAATGAACACGCCAGCAAAAATTTGTTTGGTATTGTCAAAATATGATTTTCTGTGAGTGAACCTTTTTAGAAATCAATTAGTCGTTTGAGTAAAGGTCTTCAACGCTATTCAGTGAGCCTTGTTAAATTACATTTTTGTTTTCTCGAAGTATACAGTGAAACAAACCCTGAATGTTTTAAGTCGGTTATCCTGCGCTATGTTCGCGAAAATATATAATTAACAGTTCAAGGCTCTTGTTCATAACTAAGCGACGTACAAGAAAAGCGAGAGACGAGGTCCCAAATTCGGGGTTTTTCTGCATCGCTGTCTTTCGTTTTATCATCGGTGTGAACAGCTGTGCCAAAAATGGACCCAGAGAACTGACAATCCCCCAGCCTCGTGTGATTTATATTCCGTGTCTCGTG
The DNA here is from genome assembly GCA_030386875.1 of Morinoia aosen. Classification (NCBI taxonomy): domain Eukaryota; kingdom Metazoa; phylum Arthropoda; class Malacostraca; order Amphipoda; family Talitridae; genus Morinoia; species Morinoia aosen. Next base: position 73,117,005 of record CM059567.1, on the reverse strand, counting down.
CCAAACTGGTGGAGCGTACGCTTGTGATCGTATCAAATTTCAGGGGCATTTTGAGTTCCCAGTAGAACAGTATCTCTCAAGTAATAAATTTATTTATCGTAAATTTAAGAATTGTAAATTGATTGAAAATCGTTGTGAATAGGATGGGGTATTATTCTTGAAGACTTGTGTTAAGGACATTAATGAATAGCTTTTACTATCATTGTTTGTAGAGGTAACAGAAACTTCAAGTAATATTTCGGGGTGTGAAAATCGAAAGGTTGTAAGTTTGGTATTTAGTTTCGTCTAAAGCATTACGCTAACTTCAACTTGATACGAACTTCTCTCTTGCTCACATACCTGTTAAATTGTTGTTCCTGTTCATTATATGAGGTATTGCTTGGCTTTTTTGGTGTTAGATGTTGGCAGGATGCTTGCTGAAATTTCAGCTGTGACTTGCTACGTAATGTTCTCTGTTGACTTCGTTAACTGGTGTTGTCTCTTTGTGTTGCTTTCATTCAGTGTCCCTGAAGAGGATTATTGTTGTCTCTTTTTGATGTTACTTATAAGAGTCATTGTTTTCTAATTAATCTGATTCATTGTGTGCAGGCTACTACGTTGCTCTGCGGCCTCAGATTTTTGTGCTTATGATCGAGTTGGTCTTGAATTGTCGTCCTCACTATCTATTAGCAGTTAGTTTGCCGTACTTTTTTGTGTGGTTTGTTTTTTGTTTGGCAGCCAATAGTTCAAGCCTCATTTTAGCTTCTGCACCTCGTAGATAATAGCTTTCTTTTGTAGTGCACCAAGATAATTTAAAAGACGAGTATTTTGTTCATTGTACGGGCAAAGAACTGGTTTATACGTGTTATAAGTATATGAAACAGAATTTCTTCCTTGGTTTTCAAGATTTGTTTGTATGAACACATTCCTAGGTATATTTCAGGAATGAGAATTTGAAAGGAATACGACTAGTATCACTTACAGCGAAGTACTCCTTTCGCTGCTTCTTTTCGTCTTAGAGTTGTGTGATCAAAACTTCTGGAGATCTTGAGCTTCACTCTCATCACGTTTGCAACGTCTCGCTGACGCCAGTGGCCGGCGCTGATCGTTAGGATCCAATCTAAGCTGATCACTAGGCATCGCATTATGACTGACTTTGTCTCTTTCTTCAAGCAATTCTCTCATGAAGGACGTATTTGATTTGTGCGCTCAATTCCAAATTGTTCGTCGACCTTCTCGCCTATTTTGCCTTACTAATCTCTTTGCTGTATACTTGTTTGGTCAGTGTTCACATTCGGTCTTTCCTGAGGATAGTCAGCTTTGGGAGAAAATAAATTTGCGGTTCTCAAAAAATTAGTGTTCTGTGAAAGCTCTATGTTGATGAGGAACCTTCTTGAAATTGAAGCAAGAATTTATTGCAATGCGAACTGGCAATTTACATTTGTCCCTCGTGCTAGCTGTGAAGGTGCTCTCTCCTGCTTTTAGATCAACTTTTGTATGAGGAGCTTAGCTGCTGTGCCCCTTCCTAATACGTGCTTGTTCTTAAGGCTCTTGCGATTCTCTCTTTAGTGAGGTTATAGTGCTGAGGTGTAAGATGCTGTGCAGTGGCGAGAACTAATTTCAATGAAAACATAGAGAAAGGGGCCTCCAGCTGACACCAATATACCAAAGAAGAAATAGAGTTAATTCTACTTTTATTTGCAGGTGTGTATAGTTTGATAATTATAATCATTGTTACCTAAACGTAGTGTTTATTAATTTCAAGACCAGAGCTAAGTGTGCTGAGTTAAGACGATTAGATCCTGACGCATGTACAGGAGCTAGCGTCGGTGCTCCATTTCTACCTTAGTTCACTTGTAGCACCCTATTGCTCGTGCGTCTTTCGTGGATTCCAGCAACTAACTTAATGTCCGTCAACTCGTATTAATGATGTCGCTTTTAACCATCTACCAGCTTTCCTTGCACTCTTTATTTGGATTTTAATAGAATGGCTTTCTGTCGCCTCTTTTGCGTCATTCTTATAAGGAATAATTTCTCTTCGCAAACGGTGGTTTTGGTGGTCCGAGTAGACCAAGTTGGACAGAAGCGTTCTTCATATCTACGTAGTCAGAAGAACTAGACGATTTAAAAAGTATGTTTTGAGCGTATTCAGTTCGCTGGTTTGAAGTTACTGAAAATTTTGTTGGCTCGGAGTGTCCAATTTCAAACCGATATAGTAACTGTTAGTTTACGGGCATTGTACCAAGCCTTGGCTTAATTAGGTCTTACGTTAACTGCGTCGATAGCAATAACAACAAAAGTTTATTTCATGACACAATTGGTATTCGAATGCTGTTTACCCCAGAACTTGAAATCACTCGAACAAGTTAAGGTTTTTGAAAAAATGTTTACTGCTTAGCAAAATTCGATGAAAAAGACGCGGTCAAGGTTTTCTTCTTGAAAAGGAAACGGGCGATTTGCGAGCTTTGAATGAAATTACGTAGTATGAGTGATTAGTGTATCAGCAATGACAAGGGATTTCAGTACTCGTTCGACTTCTATGTGTTCACGCTCGTCCAGATTAATGTGCGCTTTGCATGCCATCAACCGAACTATACCATAACCGCTCTCGGTAAATTTCCCTGTCATTGTGCGTATCAATCGTGCATCTAAGTATTTCTATGCGCTAACAATCGACTTATACGAACCCCTCAGGGGGATACAACTATTGTATCTATGGGAATTAGCGCTCCAAGGGGAAAAATGTGAGGGCCCGAGCTGAGAGTTAGGTAGCCCTTCTTTTTGTTGAAATAAAATGTTTTTTTTTTATGTTAAGGACCACCTTTTTTCGGTTCACTACTGTCCTGTTTTTCAGCACCTCTGAATTTCTTCTTCAACAACTTCTTTCCCATCTTACTGTTTCTATGCCCTTTCTGCATAGATTCCTCATTTTCTTATCTCCATACTAAATGGTACCTTCCTCCTTCCTCTCTTCGATACGCTCTATTTTTGCAGCGGTTAGGGAGGCTTAAGCTAACTTATAACCTAATCTAATCTAATCGACTTATACGAAGTCGAGCCAGTGTGCCGGTGTTTATTAACTGCATTAGTAGCAGTAGTGCATCTGGCCTTACCATAAGACATTGGTTGGCAACTGCAATCCAGTCGGTGTCATCAAATAAGTATATTTAGACATCATTTATGCTGGTGAAGAAATTACTGATTTTAATGTTCTTGCCAATACGATGGATGAACTTAAATTTATCCTTTAGTCCTTCCCTATTTGACTTTCAAGGTTACTTGCTACAATCATTGGGTTACGGTCATTTTACTACTTTTATGTGGTTTGTACAACAGGAATTACGATGTCCGTACGCTTCTCAGAATTGACAATATGTCCCCGGACGTATTTAGGCTTAGCATTCTTTCCAAAACTGAATATATTCAAAAGTGCGATTCTTGGTAGAAAATTAGGTTTTGTTTAAAACCTAGTGAAAATCGGGATTTAGCGTCTGAGTCGAAGCTACTTCTGTATTATGTATCCCAAAACTCTGACAATATTTAGCAAGTAGTCGTAAAATGTGTATAACAAACGAAGATAATATCTTAGTAGGTGTTCGCACATATTGCGCTGCTGCATTTGTTGTAACTGGCTGTTGAAATAGTGATGTTTCAGCCTCTGCAAAGTTATAGTTGTCGTAGACGTGATGTAGTTTTTTCATTCCTCTGAAAAAGTGTATTCAAGACCTCCACGAACTATGTTTCACTCATTCGCTCTTACTCTTGATGTGCTGCAAGTTTTCATGATATTGCGTTGCTCTAGGATGATTTGATCATCCTTTTGAGTTCCTTCGAAATTTGGCACTCTACGCCATAAAGCCAAGGTTTCCCAGGGCGTCAGATGTGGCGCCTTGCTGATTTCAATTGAACAGTTTTCCTAATTGATTTTATTTAAGGATGAAATTTCACATATCTTTATGAGCTTTCCTGTAAATTATCCCATAGTAGAAGTATAAGAAGTTGTCCAGTTAATCTTCAGTTGTAACTCGTCCACCTTGCGACGATGAGCTGATGTCTTTCACCGAAGTCCTCTCATGCTACTAATTACAGTTTAAAAAAAAAATTAGTTTAGTGTTGGGATTTAATCATAGCTTCTTCCAGTGCTTTCAAGTTAAGTATTAGTGAGCAGTATTAGCCAGGCGCAGTATCAGTTCAGATCACTGCTGCTGGCTACCTGCACAGTTGATAGTGATGATTAATTAACGCGCAGGTCAGGCCTCACGGATTAATATGATGAATGTCCGTGTCTCGTGTCCTGACGGACAATTCAACCTGTTCTGTTAATTATGGCTAGTTTGAGATGTATTTTCTCGAGTTACATTCGAATATAATTTCCTGCCCAGCTATTCTTATGGTTTAATTCAACTTGCTTGTGTGCTCGAGCTGTACTAAATAACTTGCAGTGATTTGACTGGCATCATTTCTCGGGTTATTTGTTACGTTTTACTCCTCTCGAGAAGGGCATGATAAGTTCAGTTTTATCTTGTTATTATGTTCATCCTCCAAAAGTTATCGAAGAAGGTTGCTCTTCGTTGTAATGTCCCCTACAGCTCTTCACAAACGGAGCTAAATCGGCGTTTCGGCTCTCATGCATTATGATAGTCTCGCATTTTTTTTGGCCCTCAAGGGGATACAAGTATAGTATCTATGGGAATTAGCGCTCCCACGGGAAAACGTGAGTTCCTGAGCTGCGAGTTACGTGGGCCTTCTTTCTGTTGAAATAAAACGTTTTTGTTTTGTAATTAAAATACCATCTTTTTCGGTTCACTGCTGTCCTGTTTTTCAGCACCTACTACTTCTTCAACTTTTATCGTGTTTTTTGACCTTTCTTCTTATCTTACTATTTCTACTGTTCATAACCCTTGCGGGAAAACTTTTTGTGCAACGATTCCACGTTTCCTTAACTCCGTACTAAATGGTGCCTTCATCCTTCCTCTCTTTGAAAATCTTTGTTGTGATAAAGGGAGGCTAAAACTGATATTTAGTCAATCAATCGCGTGTTTTTCCCTCACCTCTGCGGCACGACCAGGTTGTGGAAGTGACCCATAGCTGGCTCTGCAGAAGATTACCCATCTCCCTTATCGCCACTTGCTCCAGCGCCGACCTGCATTATAGTGCTACAGCTGTCTAGTGCTCCTCATGGCTCCCTGCGTCTTTCTCGAGTGACCTGGCCATGAATCCGCGAGGCGGTCCCGCTCTCACTTTCCGTACTTTCCTTCCCTCCGCTTTTTTTCTGTAACAGCTATTTTTTTATAGAGTCTGAATTGCCTATTTTACTTTCCTTAGGCCAGACCATCCGAACCTCGTATGCAACTTTCTTATGCCTCATTGGAAATCCTCGGCCCTCCACCGCCTCTTTTCTCGATCTGCACGGACATCTGAAATCCCGACATGCTTCGGTTCCTTGGCGTGCACGGGGTTATACATCTCCTTTTCCGTTTTCTTCCGCCCTGTAACTAGTTGCTCCTTCTGTGCTCTGTTGTGCTGTGATATCGCTCGAGTCTCGTATACTGCGAGAAAATTATAGAATAGAAATGGCAAAAAGAGAGTAATAGTCTTCATTGTCGCTTACAGGTTACAGGCCTGGATTTATTGTTTTCAATTCAAATACGCTAAAACCTATCATACCTAACCCATCATATTCTAATCTTACCCGAACCGATTTTCTTTTACCATTAAAAAAATCGTGAGAATTTACAGATTTCGCACTCTAGTGCGCGTGCAGGCAGCCTCCTTAGCTAAATGTCCGAAGTGAGTTTTGGGTCACTGCCTTGAACGGCCGAGTGGGAGAGCGTGGGCGGGCGGGCGGGAGTCATTAGAACACTTTACATGCGGCGGATTAAACTGAAGTCCAATATTGAACTTAAATCAGAGTTAATTTTCTAGGTCAAATCTGAAAATAACGAGCGTTAAATAAATCGCGCGTTCCAAAAAAATTGACATGTCCTTGAATGTGCGGCGCACAGCAAGAGACCGCTTGACATACATGTACGTCAGCAGCGAATGCGTTAAAGCAGGCCATTTCGACATAATGCATTTCTTGAATAGCAGAAGCAAATAAATTGTAGTTAAAATAATGGGGGTGAGGTTTTAATTTTCTCGACTCATAGACTCCATTAAAAAGTGGCCGGTGTTTATCTCGAGCTCGAATCTCTTTGTTTTGTTACTCTTCCCAGGTAACTTTCCGATGCCTTAGCTGTTTTGCTATTATTAATGAGCTGTGCCAACTAAAACTTATCTCTTTATCCTTTTGTGATACTGCCTAATCTTTATATAGTTGCACCAAATCTTTTAAAACCGAGACTATGGTGATTCATCTTTGACTATAATAATGATTATGGTCATTTTGTGCCATCAAATAGTTATTATTTAATTTGCTGTTTAGACAATCTTAGACGTGCTAAAAAAAAATTTGATCTTGCACATTCTTAATCATCGTAGAACTGTTAAGCTTTCATTATATTGTACTATTGAGTTGTTTCGCCTTAGATTCTGGTTCAATATTTCACAGGATTCCTTGAGCATCAAAGTTAGTGTTTTACTCGTTATTCAATTGTTCCTCTTTGCAAATCGAAATGTTTTATAAAAAGGATATATCATCCCATTGTTTTATTTTCATCGGCGTTTGCATAATTCCGTCCCCTCTTTGGCCAGAGTTTTGGGCCTAGGTATCTCTGCATTCACGGAATCACGCACACAAATCTCGTATGTTACCGAGGATTTTGGAACTACTTGTTAATGTCGACCGACGCAAAACTCTTGAAATTGTACTATCTGTGTAAGGTTAATCAAGTTCTCTCCCGTCAAATTTGTCTGTTGGAATTTTATGTTTTAGCTGCTCCCAGTTTCTTTGATAACTCGGATTTTAAATATTTCAACACACAAGTGTCTTCTGCTTATTCAGTCATCACAGATCTTATAGTTTCATCATCTGTGAATCGAGTAGAGCAAACGGCTGGTCTGCACGTGTATACTTTGGAAAATACGTGTAAACTTCGAAAAATCTATCCTTTCAGGAGGGCGTAGAGCAAGTTTAGGCGAGTGTGACTCGTCTATCCCATTCTATGGAGAATGACGCCCCCCAGGAAGGTAATGTTAGGCAACTGCAGCTCTACAGGTGAACCTTCGTGGCTTTTATCTCGTGCCGTCTATGCTTCTTTCAGCTTTCATGCTGCTTCGCTGTCTTTTCTTTCTCTTTCTTCTCAATTTAATTTTAGAGCGCATTGTATCCCATGCCGGAACACACCTTGTGCACAGATTCCGTATTTTTTACACTCCATCCTAAATGATAATTTTCTTCCCTCGCTAAAGTTTGTCGTTGCTGACACTAGGAAGTGTTAAATTAACAGAAGTTTGAAAACAATATACGAGTCTACTTTCTTACTTAATGCTATCGCTGCCGCATCAGTTTAATGAGTTCCCTATTGAGGTTGGTTTTACAATCCTACCTCACCGCATCTGATGTTAAGAGTTCACGTTCTGCGCGACCCGAATTACGTTCTTTTGGTAATCATTTCAACGATATTTCGTATGCGCTGCCACCGGTCTTCACTGAGATAAATTTTATAAATAGGATTATACAATTCGCTTAATAATAGAATCTATCATTTTGGTCATCGTAATCGAGTGATTATTTTTAGTGAGCGTGCCGAGTAGTAGGTACTATCCGTGCATTTCCTATACGTCGACTCCTTCCCTTTCCTCTGCATTATTCCTAACTTACGAAAGAATTAAAACATGAAAGGGTACTTATTCTGATAAAACTTATGAACGCTGGCAACTATAAATTACAAAGCTGTTGAGAGAGAAGGTTAATTAGGCATGACAGTAATAATAACTTTGAGTCCATTTGTGCGTCGGTGATGAGAATACGGAAAGCCGACTGTATCTTCAATTCTGAACTATGTATATTGAATGAAATTGAGGCGCGATTGACCTTCTCATCTTCTGATCTTTTATGAAGGTCGCACAACGCTGATTTCCACTGCAATTATTCCACTTTGAAATATTACGGGTCGCCTAATGGGGATGATCCCAAGAAGAAACACCAGCGTGTTGGCGTTTCACGCAATCATGCGTTTGATTGGCCCTTTGTAGATTAGATGTTAGTTTAAGACTCCCTAAACGCAACGAAGGGGTTCCAGATAGAGGAAGGCACCATTTAGTATGGAGTTGAGGGAACGCGGTCTTTATCAGCAGAGTGCATTCTATGCAAAAATTGCATAGAAACGGTAAGTTTAAAAAGACAATGAAGCACAATTAAAGTTGAACAAAGTAGTAGGTACTGAAAAACAGGATTGCAATGAACTGAATATGATTGTCCGTAACAAATCAAAAACCTTGTTCATTTTAACGAAAGAAAGATCTACCTTACCTTTACATCTGGGCCTCATATATTCCTTCTGGGAGTGCTAACTCCCGTGTACGCAATAATCGTTTCCCCGGAAGGGGAGTCGGTGAATGAAATAATTGAACATCAGGACCTGTGATCTCGAGATATCTTCATTTTAAACGCTACTAGTACATAAACAGCCAAATGACCAGAAAGCAAATTTCCATGAGTGAGGCTTTGTGCCCCAGCGCAGCAGTGATTTTATTATATCAGAGCCCCAGTCACAAGCTTCCTGACCTGAAGGATCTCGATATTCAATGTGGAAACAATAACCTACCATGAAACCGCACGTTAATAATGTTGAAAATGCATACTTGTCATGAATGTTCGATTTGCGTAAACATCGAGATGCCGGTAATGGATTAGGCGTGTGCCATGAGATTTTCGGCCAACCATCGAAAACCGAGTCCAACAAATAACTGAACTCTGTAGATGGCAACCACACCACCGCGCCGATGCACGAGCGCTTCTTGCAAAAAAGTGTACCTCTTGTGAAAATCCAAGGTACTGGTATCGATCACTCTTGGGCAATTTCACGGTACCTAGCATTAGAATATGTCCAAACTTATAATTATCTTGACGAAGATAGAGGGCACTAAGAAGCTACCACTTAGCTTTCAACAGTGTTCTGAGATTTTTGGAGCGTCGGTCAGGGTATTAAATCGAGTTTTGGGATTGAGTATCTGCACCAGAGATTGGCGATAACTTTAGTATCGTTTAGTTTTTGGCTCTGTTGTATAAATGATGCATCCAATGAAAGACAGATTTGTTCCTTACAATCTGAGAAACTATAGTTTTTAATCAACGATCTCTGCTTTTTCGTAAGGTGATAAATCGTCAATATCTTGGTAAGGTACCATCGTTTTGAAGCATATTACAGCTTTCTTCTTGAAACTCTAGCAAAATTTTGGAGAAAACTGAGAATCGAAATAGATATCGATAATTTTTTGATGAGCTTTGTAAGTTGAGTTCAATGGGCAACATGAATATTTTAGGAAGCTGGACACAAACTAAAATGAAATGGCTCATTCCCAATTGATATGAAACTGAATTTGGCCCTGAATTTCATCGAAGCACTTCGTAAAGGCCCTTACAGTCTGAAATATATTCATCGATCCAATAATATTAGTTCATACATATCTAGCTACAAATAGTATTATAATAATAGCGTAATATCACATGATGAATTAAGAAAAAATTCACTCAACATTTGTTTACTGGAAGACTGTCAATCGTTAAAATGTAATACCTCTGAAATCTGTAAGCCGCAACGTTTCGATGTACAAACATCATCATCAGGCTGGAAATGTACAGAAAAATTGTTCCGTCACATTGATAAAATGCAAATCTAATTTTTAAGCTATATTAGACTCCGTATGAAAAATGAAATCACAGCACAAAAATATTTTACAAATAACTGGATATAAAGTTTGTGCAAAAAAAATATGTATTCGCGAGATCAGGTACAGTAATAGTATAGCACACTATAGATGTTCATTGGACAAGCGATAGGGGCGAAATGACCACATCCATAAACTTAAACCTGTTCTCAACGAAAACACAAATGACTTTTTTGCTCTAAAATTATCTACTAAAACCGCAGCTAAGAAGTCTGAGGCAACTGCTAGTCCGGTCATTTCGCCCCTATCGCTTGTGCAATGAACATCTATAGTGTGCAATACTTTTACTGTACCTGATCTCGTGTATTCATATTTTTGGTGGACAAACTTTATATCTAGTCATTCATAAAATATTGATGTGCTGTGATTTCAGCTTTCATGCTGAGTCTCATATAGCATAAGAATTAAATTTGCATTTTACCAATGTAACTGAACAATTTGAACCCAACTCTTTCTTTTTCACGCCAACTAATCCCTCCGATGTAATTACGTGCATAAACAACTTGAAAAATAAATCAAGTGGATTGAAAAAATTTTCGGCTAAAGTTCTTAAGGTTATAGCTGATATAATAGCACCGTGCATATCTTATATTATCAACCAATCCCTTTCTCAAGGTATCTTCCCCAAATCTTTCAAAATTGCCAGAGTGACCCCTATTTTTAAAAATGGCGATAAAAATTGCATTAATAATTATAGACCTATCTCTGTACTACCAATTATTAGCAAAATATTCGAGAAAATTGTGTATAAAAAGTGTATTCGTATTTTGAACAAAAATCTTTCCTCTACGACAAACAATACGGTTTTCGTTCTAAAAAATCTACGACACAAGCTGTATTAAATCATTTGCAATACCTTTATTCTAATATAGATGAAGGAAAGCTTGTTTTCTCCGTATTTCTTGACTTTCGAAAAGCGTTCGATTGTGTGGACCACATAACATATTACTCTCGAAACTACACTGTTATGGCATTCGAGGGGCTGCCCATGATTGGTTCAGATCATACTTAGCAAATCGGAAGCAATACGTTGTCATTGACGACGCAAAATCAGACTCACAGACAATTAGCCATGGAGTTCCACAAGGATCTGTCCTTGGGCCTCTCCTATTTCTAATTTTTATCAATGATATTACTAAATATACATCATTCTCCAAATTCATACTTTTTGCCGATGGCAGTACCCTTTCTGCGGTCCTTCCAAACCAAAATTACGCTAGGGTTGCGGAGCGTATAAATAATTAACTTTGTAAGGTTTCATTGTGGCTTGAAGCTAATAAAATACGCCTTCATATCGATAAAACAAAATATATTACATTCTCATACAAGAAAAAAATATCTCTCCCACGCATTAAAATTGGCGAAGGTGAAATCGAAGAAACCAACTCAAGTAAATTCCTGGGCATCATAATAGACAAACATCTAACCTTCAAAGAGCACATCGCTCATATTAGTTCTAAATGATCAAAATCTATCGGAATCCTAAATAAAGTTAAAAATTTCCTGCCTGAAACAGCCTTACAAATGCTCTACCGAACGCTCATTTCACCATACTTGCAATACGGAATAGAAGCATGGCACGGAACTGATAAAAATAAAAAACAATGTAATTTGCCATTTGCCATTTATGATCCCTAATGTTCCTGCTCATGGACTGAATTTGCGCTCTTCTTATGAAATCATACTAGGTTTTAAACAATTTAGACTAATAATCTGTGTGTTTTTAGTTTCTTTTTTTTTAAATTTATTTCTAAGTAGGAATGTCCTTATTTTTACCTTGGCCCTGTAGTTTTTATCATTTTTATTTTTACGTTACATTTTACTTACTGTCTCTTAATGCTAATGACTGACCATGTTGACATATTCGACAATATTGATCCAGATCTCAATCATTTGAATAGACTGCACCCAAACCTAAATGAAACTGGAAACTGTAAATACCTAAATATTAAAAAATTCAATGAATCGATGAGGAAGACCTGTAACGATTTTTCTCTATTATGTTGGAACTGTAGATCCATTTATCCGAAAATAGATGAAATATCTTGTACTATCACTGAGCTGAACAGCAATTTTGATTTTCTCAGTTTCACCGAAAGTTGGCTAGACGACTCATCTAAAGACCTGTTTCAAATTCAAAACTATTATAGCCATCATTCACTCCGTAGTAACAAACGTGGTGGTGGCATCAGTACGTACATATCTAAACATATATCTTCGAATGTCATTTTAAGTGCAGCTATGAATCGTGAACATATTGAGACTTTATTTATAGAACTAACGAAAAATGATAAACGGATTGTGCTTGGGACAGTATATAGGCCCCCAACAGCTTGTAACGTCTCTTTCCTGAACGAGCTTCAAAGCATTATATCTCAGTTCAACAAGTCTCTATATAATGACATAATAATCTGCGGGGATTTCAACTACGATCTTCTACAATATGATAGCTGTGAGCAAATCTCAAACTTCATAAATGTTTTTCAGTCTAGCTCCTTCCTTCCAATCATCACGAAACCTACACGTGTGGCTTCTGAATCGGCTACGTTACTCGATAATATTTTTATGTTAGATCCGACTGATTTTCTTACAGGAATAATAATTTCTGACTTATCTGACCATTTTCCGGTGTTTCTCATCAAGAAAAATGTCTATAGTCCCTGTAACAGCCCACAGGCTGAGAAATTTTCATATCGTTGTGTAAACGAATATAACTTGGGAACGATGCGAACTGTTCTAGAAGAATTAATGCCATCATTGGACATCTATGAACTGGATAATAATGCGATTAACATTGATCAAGCAATACTAAATCTAACTGAAATTATAACAACCGCGTACAACCAGTGTTGTCCAATAATCACCCGCACAATTACGCCGAAAAATAGACAAAAGCCTTGGATTACTGAAGATATCGTGATCAATATAAAGAAACGTCAAGCTTGTCTAGCCTTACTATACGAAGGACGAATATCTAGAGTAACATAACAGATTCAGGAATCATGTGACAAATCAAATACGAACATCGAAACAAAACTACTTTACGCGTAAATTTACTGAATACAAAACTGATATTAAAAAAACTTGGCGCCTGCTAAATTCATGCTATAGACCGAACAATAATACTACAAAAACAATTGAGTCCATCATTCACGAAAATGTAAAATATCATGACAAACAAGATATTGCAACCGTGTTTAACAACTTTTTTATAAATATAGGGAAAAATATCGCCGATAGTGTCGTTAGTGAACCTACAGACCACCTGCAATACATGGACCATGTCCGTGAACACAACTCTTTCTTTTTCACGCCATCTAATCCCTCCGATGTAATTACGTGCATAAACAACTTGAAAAACAAATCAAATGGATTAAATACATTCTCAGCTAAAGTTGTTAAGGCTATAGCTGATATAATAGCACCGTGCATATCTAATATTATCAACCATTCACTTTCTCAAGGTATCTTCCCCAACTCTCTAAAAACTGCCAGAGTGACCCCTATTTTTAAAAATGGTGATAAAAATTGCATTAATAATTATAGACCTATCTCTGTACTGCCAATTATTAGCAAAATATTTGAAAAAATTGTGTATAAAAAAGTTTATTCGTATTTTGAACAAAATTCTTTTCTCTACGGCAAATAATACGGTTTTCGTTCTAAAAAATCATCGACACAAGCTATTTTAAATCATTTACAGTACCTTTACTCTAATATAGATGAAGGAAAGCTTGTTTTCTCCGTGTTTCTTGACTTTCGAAAAGCATTCGAGTGTGTGGACCATAACATATTACTCTCGAAACTACACTGTTATGGCATTCGAGGAATCGCCCATGATTGGTTCAAATCATACCTAACAAACCGGAAACAATACGTTGTCATTGACAATGCAAAATCAGACCCACAGAAAATTAGCCATGGAGTTCCACAAGGATCTGTCCTTGGGCCTCTCCTATTTCTGATGTTTATAAATGATATTATCACATCTACATCATTTTTCAATTTCATACTCTTTGCCGATGACAGCACGCTTTCTGCGGTCCTTCCGAACCAAAATCCCGCTATGATTGCGGAGAGTATAAATAATGAACTCCATAAGGTTTCATTATGGCTTAAAGCTAATAAAATAAGCCTCAACATCGATAAAACAAAATATATTACATTCTCATACAAGAAAAATATATCTCTCCCACGCATTCAAATTGGCGAAGGTGAAATCGAAGAAACCAACTCAAGTAAATTCCTCGGCATCATAATAGACAAACATCTAACCTTTAAAAAGCACATCGCTCATATTAGTTCTAAATATTCAAAATCTATCGGAATCCTAAATAAAGTTAAAAAATTTCCTGCCTGAAACAGCCTTACAAATGCTCTACCGAAAGCTCATTTAACCATACTTGCAATACGGAATAGAAGCATGGCACGGAACTGATAAAAATAAAACCAACAAAATTTTTACCCTGCAAAAAAGAGCCATAAGAGCGGTAAAGAATCTAGAATATAATGCTCACACAAATGACTCATTCAAAAATTTACGAATACTTAAGCTCTCGGATCTCTACAAAATCTCCATTTGCAATTTCATTTACAAAACATTAACAAATGATGGCGACAACAGCCTAAAACAACTATTAACTGCGCAAACTGGTCATCACGACCATTTAACCCGAAATAGAAGTAAATTCATGCTTCCTTATTACTCAAAGGCTCGGTCACAACACAGTATCCTTTTCGTTGGAACTAAAACTTGGAACTCAATACCTGCGGAGATCCGTGAAAGTAATTCTTATAAGGTATTCAAAAAAAGTCTTGAGTACCACTTCCTATCAGATTACTAGTCGTGTAAGATCACAGAGTCAAACCTTGTCCCCTACATAACTGGTCCTAATAATGTAATTTGCCTTGGTTAATTTTGCTGATCTTCAGTCTGTTCTTGAATCGTTTGTCGAATATACTGTTAAATCTAGTCCATATGAACTATATTGTGAAATGAAGTATCTAATTTTGAGTTAATTATCTCATTGATCAGTCTAATGCGTCTCTAGTTTAAGTGAATTAGGTTAAACATTATTGTACTCCTAAGACTAACCTTGATGGTAGGATGCCCTAGAAGTCCCTGAACTTATTCGGGCCCACAGGTAGCTATACTCAAATTTGATCATTGTACTAGACTTGAGAAACATTTTATCTCTATCACCTGTGGTAAATAAATTGTTCAAATTGTTTAAATTGTAATTTTTACTCTGCAAAAAAAAAAAACATCAGAGCGGTAAGAATCTAGAATATAATTCTCACACAAATGATTCATTCAAAAATTTACGAATACTTAAGCTTTCGGATCTCTACAAAATCTCCATTTGCAATTTCATTTACAAAACATTAACAAATGATGGCGACAATAGCCTAAAACAATTATTAACTGCGCAAACTGGTCATCACGACCATTTAACCTGAAATAGAAGTAAGTTCATGCTTCCTTATTACTCAAAGGCCCGGTCACAACACAGTATCCTCTTCGTTGGAACTAAAACTTGGAACTCAATACCTGCGGAGATCCGTGAAAGTAATTTTTATAAGGAATTCAAAAGAAATCTTGAGTCTCACTTCCTATCAGATTACTAGTCGTGTAAGATCACCAAGTCAAGCCTTGTCCCCTACATAACTGGTCCTAATAATGTAATTTGCCATGGTTAATATCGCCGATCTTCAGTCTGTTCTTGAATCGTTTGTCGAATATACTGTTAAATCTAGTCCATATGAACTATGTTGTAAAATGAAGCATCTAATTTCGAGTTAATTATCTCATTGATCAGTCTAATGCGTCCCTAGTTTAAGTGAATTAGGTTAAACATTATTGTACTCCTTAGACTAGCATTGATGGTAGGATGCCCTAGAAGTCACTGAACTTATTCGGGCCCACAGGTAGCTATACTCAAATTTGACCATTGTACTAGACTTAAGAAACATTCTATCTCTGTATCACCTGTGGTAAATAAATTGTTTAAATTGTTTATTTTTCTGTATATTTTTAGCCTGATGATGGTGGTTGTACAACGAATCATTCCATTTTATAGACTTCAGAGGTATTACATTTCAACGATTTACAGTCTTCCAACAAAGAAATGTTGAGTGAATTTCTTCTTAATTTATCACGTGATGAACCTCAAGTCTTTCGTAAAGTTGAATAAATTGGAAAAGAAATAGTGCAATACATCAACAGTGTAACTCACAGTTCGAGTGCAAATTGCACACTGGTTGAGGACTCGCAGGGTGCGCATCATTCGAAAGAATCACGTAGAAATAATTTTAAAATAGCGAATTACTGCAGCCTATTTGGTTGGGGACAATGTTTCACAATAAGATACGTAGAGTGGTAGCAATCGCATACGTCAGATTAACGCGTCATCGTGAGGAATGTTTACCAGATTTCACCAACTAGTTCAAGGATAAAACCGGCAGAATATTAAAGCGCAGATGTTCTGTATCTATAACGTCCATAGTTTTAGGCTCAGTTTTGATTCTTCAGTTATATCTGGGCTTTCGTTAATTTAACACCTCTACAAAAATTCTGTGCGGAATGATTTTGACTGCACTTCGTACATTTTATCATTTCTAGGATTAGAAATGCTAAAAGCGCAGTATTGATCACAACTGAGGGGAGCAAGCAACCAGCTTCATTGCGTGCAGGACGTTAGCTCGCAATTCCACCATAAAAACAGCTTGTTTTCAAAATGAAGTGCATCCACTGGGAAAGCATTAGTGCTTAAGAGCGCGTGCAGGCGTTCCCGTCGCTGGAAAGCTATTGCGAGCCTTCTTTCCTTTGCCCGGTTGGAACTGCGCTTCGCTTGTTCGTAGGAATTTTCCCTCGGTCTACTGAACTTTTGTCATTTGTTGGAGATGTAGAACAGCTTGCATTTTTGCACCGAGTGTTCTTTATTATTCTCTGAATGTCGGTTTGGAAGAATTATATCATTACAAGTTTATTTTGTAGATACGTTTTAAGCAGTAACTAAAGTGATTCTTGCAAAAAAACACAAGTAGCTACTAAACTGATGTCACTCCAAGGGCAAGCAATGTTACTACATTAGGTCTAAACTGAGCATTATTCTTAGATTGGATAAGGCTACATGGTAAAATATTAATTAGATAAAATGAAATTCTTCATGTTGAACGATGCGGAAATTAGTGCAGATGCATACCATCAGAGCTCTCCTGATTTTACCAACAAAAATTATCGAAATTTCTCCTTTCCATTCGGCAAAATATTATTACATATATTTAGGACCTTGTTGCCATAATATGTTACCTACTCTCTGGTGCGAATTTGCGTCACATTTAAACGAACATCAATAAAATCTCTGATGAGATACATCGGAAGATTCAAATGAAAATCTCATAATTAAATTATCTTTCATACATACTGCCCAAAGAACCTGTACTTGATTAAGGCTTAGCGTCATAATTTTAATTAGTCTGCATTTGAAAAGCTCAGGTCAACTTCAAAAGCTTAGGCGTCAGGTGACGACTAATACGACAGTTAAATATTTCGTTACGACGTCCAACATTCATGCAAACCAGATTTAACACGGCAGCCTTGCGTCTGAGAGAACTCGGCAAGAACGTAAACATGCTGCAAGCAATTACAATCAGAAAAGTTCTGAAAAAATATATCGTTATAAATGTTGTTCATATTCTCGTTAGGATAGAATTTTACCGAAGTAGAGTTATGTCCACTTCCGCACTTGTTTCGTATCTAGTACGCACAATATAGCAGAACGTGTATCTAAGTTTACTCATGAGTTATACGCATATGGGTCTGGATCTCTGTAATGTGAAAGCAGGCTGAACTCTCAGCGCAAGAATATTTCAGAGGCTAGAGGTGGACTTTATTGCGCAGACTAAGACGTCGAGTAGAACTATCTATTCTATCTTCAGGGTAAGTTGTTGGTACAGTTTAATTTGCTATTGCCGGTGCTAAAGGAATGTTTCTTCCAAGACAGGGGAAATTTTAAGGAGACAAACAACTACGATAAACACGACAGTTATGCACACCCACTGAAGGCGTGACATGTTGGGCGTTGCACCGATGCACTTTTTTAACGCGCACTACACGGACGGGAAAGGAAGAGTCGGAGTAAATTTTAGCACTTGCTGAAACTGACTTGAGGACTACTACACTATTCTCTCAACTTTCTCGCACAATTATTGCTGCAGATTACACGATACGCCGACAGGAACACTCTTAATCAAGACTACTGTTCCGTTGATCTGGAGGTTTTCTCCGCACCACCCTTGAAACGTTGACCGTCATGTCAGCCACCTGTGGTGCACGGAGGGAATTGATTGATTATAAATTAGTTTAAGCCTCCCTTTACCACAACAAAGATGTTCAAAGAGAGGAAGGATGGAGGCACCATTTAGTATGGAGTTAAGGGAAAGTGAAATCTATGCACCATGGGTGTTCCCGCAAGGGTTATGAACAGTAGAAACAGTAAGATAAGAAGGAAGGTTATGAAACAAGATATAAGTTGAAGAAGAAAGAGGTGCTGAAAAACAGGACAGCAGTGGACCTAAAAAAGATAGTCCCAAAGCAAAAACAAAAAATTATTTAAACAAAAAGAAGGCCTACCTAACTCTTAGCTTAGGACCTCACATATGCAAGGAGGGAACATGGATAATGCTGCAGATTGACCAGTAGTCGTAACTCAATTTACGTAAATACTCACTCGAAGATAAATGAAGGCGCGGTCCAGTTTATATTTGCTTTGTTATTTTAAAAATTGCTTGCCACATACAATTGACTTAAAATTTGAGTTGAATATTGAACTTTAGTTTAGCTCACAGCGGTTAACGAGTTAAAAATAGATTCGAAATTTTGTCAGAGTGACAGAAGTCCTCTATGTCCTCTCGACACATGTTTTTAAGTCCTTTATGTCAAAGACATATATCTTCTCGACAAATGTCTACGTCTTTATGGCCTCTCGATAGCTACAGATCCCTCGTGCGGAGTGAGTTTGAGGCGTTGTACTCAAAGTAAACGTTGACGCTCGCACAATTGATATTCATGGATCGCACCGTCGGCTGTAGAAAGGACCCTTAGCGCCAAACTAGAAATTACTTTCTTTGAAATTGCCTACTATCTTGATCGGAGCTGGGAATTGCTTTTGAGTACTCAGTGTATGAAGACTATTGCAAAATGTCTCTTGTTAGCATCAAAGAACTAGAGAGCTTTAACTATGCCAGTCAGACCATGGCATTACCTATTTAACATACTTGAGGACCAAATTTTGTTAATTTTTCCCCATAAATTATCTGTATTAAAAAAAATTGCATAGATCGCACGTCGATACTCAAAATTTTGACCCTGTAAGCTACTGTATATTTTAGTAATGGGACCGATGGATTAAAAAATCTGAATCCTAAATCCTAAATTAGTCAGAATCCTAAATCTGAGAATCCTAAATTAGATAGGTTAGTTCGAGCCCCCCCTTACCACTACAAAGTTGTTCCAAAGAGAGAACGACGGAAGGCACAATTTGCATAAGAGTTGAATAAACTCTTGTACACAAGGTGTGCTTCCACCCTCCTTGGTTTTCACACATGACCTCCTGAGCATAGAAATAGCAAGTTGGGGAAGAAATTTATGAAACAAAAGCTAAAGAAGAGAGCAGAAAAGGTGCTGAAAAACAGGACAATAGTGAACCGAAAAAATAAGGTCGATAACAAAAAAAAATCTAATTCTACTAGAACACAAAGCAGGCATACCTAGCTCTGCTTAGGACCCTACATTTTCTACCAGGGAGCGCTTATTCGCAAGCAAAGAGACTACAGTTGTATCCCCCAGAAGTCCTGAAGTGAATGTATAGCCGAGCGAATGCATAGCCGAGCGAATGCATAGCCGAGCGAATGCATAGCCGAGCGAATGCATAGCCGAGCGAATGCATAGCCGAGCGAATGCATAGCCGAGCGAATGCATAGCCGAGCGAATGCATAGCCGAGCGAATGCATAGCCGAGCGAATGCATAGCCGAGCGAATGCATAGCCGAGCGAATGCATAGCCGAGTGAATGCATAGCCGAGTGAATGCATAGCTGAGTGAATATACAGATAAGTGAATCTACAGTCTAGTGAATACATAGGCGTGATAGCTGAGCTAACACAACTTCACATTCACCTACCCAGCATCACTCAAACAGCACTGTGCTCTGTCGCACAGAGTTCGCATTACAGTTCTATTTGCATAACCCGAGTTCGGCGAAGTACGAGTTAAAACGTTTCCACCCAATTTGTCTACCCACCAGCAATCAGTGCACTCGTCCAAAATATAATATATCAAAAGCTGCCGCAGGGAAGTTTAAACCCTCCTCAGCTGTCATCGAGTGTGTTCCGGGACTCTAGTGTCTTTCATGCGGGAGAAAGCACGGCGTGTTTGGAGAGAAGAGGTTAAATAAGAAGGTGTAAATAAGATGTAAAATAAGAGGTTTTATGCTATTCTTTCAGATAAAACAAGTTTGAACTTCTCAGCGTTCATAGTTTTCCTTTTATTAGCAAATTATAAGGGTCAGTTATTTCTGGCCCACCCTGTACAAGATACCCTTCGTGTAGAAACAGCAAGTTAGGAAGTAAGGAGAAGAAATGACAAAAAAGAGATGGTAAAGAAGGCTTGATAGCTATTAGAAGCATAGTGGGCACAAAAAACAAAAGTCCCGAAGGTCTATCAATTGCTGAGGTAACTTAATTGTCTCTCCCCTGGGAGTGGCAGTTGCGTATATAAACCTATCTAACCTCAACCTACCTCCTATCCTAAGCCCTTTACGAAGCTGAAGTCGGTTCTCGATCGAGTTGTTAATCCTCTTATGTTGCAGACCTAAACTTGTAAAGGCAAATCTTAGAACCAGTTATTCAATTATACGATACAGTTCAGGTAACGAATGAGTGGAATAACAGACACTTCTTTCTATTCAAATGCTGCACAACCACAATCAAAGGTGTTCTAAGAATTCGATGATCCACTGTATTTCTCAATATTCACTCCTGAACAGAGGACAGATTTTCATACATTTTAGGTGGTATTAGCGGCGCAGCCTGTAATGCAAGTTCACTTGTCGACTTGGCTACTTGGCTACTTTAATTGCTGGTTTCATGGCCGAAATTCTCAGGTTTTAGCTTTTTTCAAATAAAAATTGAGCACGCAGCATCTATCAGATTAGTTGATAGGCTATATTATAAGTTAGTTTAAGTTTCCTTACCCACAACATAGATGTTCCCAAAAGAGAAATGATGGAGGCACCATAGAGCATGGAATGAAGAGAATGTAGAATCGAAGCACAAGTTATATCTCCTCACCATGCACATAGAAACAGCACGATCGATTGAAATTTACGAAAAAATAAAGAAAAAGTAATACAAGATGAAAGAAGGACAACAGTGAACCGAAAAAGATGGTTCGTAACAAAACAAAAGCTTGTTCTTTTTCAACAACACAAAGGCCTACTTAACCTCCAGCTCATGATCTCACACCTATCCTCCTGGGAGCGCTAAAAAGCATCTTGCAACAAAGTAGAATCGCTAGAGGCAGTGTGTATTTTAGCAACAGCGAGGAAAAACAGAACGGTTGGGCGGAGAAATACGAGTAACACATACGAAAGCCAAGTCGAAAGTGAACTTTTACTACCGGCTGTACCGCCACGACAACGTAAAAATATGACTTTAGATTTTTGTTATTTAGTTTCTGAAAAATATTCCAACCTCCTGTTTAGAAATAATCTTAACTTATATGAGAAACAAGACAAACAATTTCAAATCAAGTTCAGACTATCAGGTAGCCCAATTAATGAAATAGGTCATGATATTTTTGATTACTTCAGAAAGGGATTTTCCATTCGCAATCTGTTTTGGAATCTTGCAGTTTTTCCTGAATAATATTCATATGAATGAGCGTTATCAACTCGTAAATAGTCATCTGATAAATTTCTAACAAGTTCTCGCTACTTGTTTGTCTTGTCTGATGAAATTCACATTGATAAGCAATTGGTTTTGGTGTTAACATTTTTATTAACACGAGACACTTCAATTAGGGCACACACAACGAACTTTTCCGAGATTTCATTCTCTATAGTGTCACAGTAATTTTTTGTACACTAGGAAACATCCCTATTGATCGCTCCATTATTTCAATCTAGTTGTACAAATGGTTTTTCCACCTACTTAATTTCACCGCAATCGGTTAAACTGAACTTCAACATTCAACTCAAATTTAAAGTCATTGGTTTGTTATAAGCAATTTTGAGAATAGCAACAATTAAGTGGATCATGCCCTTGTTTAGTTTTAACTAAGTATTTTTGAAAATTGAGTTGGTAACTACTGGTATAGGTCAGCAGCACTATAACAATCCCCTATGTGGCCACCGGTGGCGCACGTTGCAGGGAAAGTGAGAGGGAGTGGGTGAGTTAAGACCAAGCTCAGCAAGTAGAAGAATTTTTTAAAACATCTTTTGTTTTTTCCCGGCCTCTCCGTTTACTTTTTACATCAGAGAGCTACGGTCTGGTGAAAATACATCAGCTTCAAAATCGAGATCGATCGGTCATTAAATGTGTCAATTTCGATAAACCCTGTCATTATTATCAGGTTAATGTACAAATTTATTTTTAAGAAGCTCTGTGAACATATTCAATTAAAACTTTTCGATATAAAACCGAAGACACGCTTGTACATTGGTACCAGTAGCTAAAGAATGTAATTGATTTTCTTGACAGCAATCGTAGTTCGAAAAATTGCTGCTAATATGATGGCTCGAATTCCTTTTTGCAGGGCAAAAATCACCAGCAGGACAAGAACTGATTGCATTAGATGTGTCATTTCAATTAACGCTTACGAAACTAGTGGCTTCCTAGCAAGCCTGGAATATGTTTACCAAATTCTTAAAATGAAAATAATTTTTGACACTCTGAATCTGGAAGCGTTAAGCTTCAATTTCACGCACTCCTAAGCACTTTCCGCTCGAAAAGGAGAGCTTGCCACCGATGTAGCTGTTATCTTACTTTGTAATTGATTGCGTCGCGTGTTCTCTGAGCAAACATGTCCCCTTCATTTATATTTTTATACAAATGAAAAATATTCGATTTTATCAAAAATATCGCAGAGTTTCTTCAAAAGGACCTACTGCATCAACGTGTTTACTTTGCAGGATTCGCCAGCGGCGCTGCACTTCGTTGAGGAAATTAAGAATAATTTTTTGTCCCGACCGCAGCAATTACGGCACGGACCGACTCGATACGTTGCCATGGATGTTGCCATGGTCAACGGCACCGCAGGCCTGCAAACGGGCAACAAAAGAGCGAGCGCTCGGACGATGCCTCTTGCGTCGTAAAATGCGGTGCTTTATCTCATACACGGCAGAAAATATTTGACGAAAACTTCACCCGAACTCAAAACGTACCTGACATGCGACAAGAAGCGCCCAGCAAAATGATCATATGTCAAGATCGTGAGTGAAACGGCGCTTCTTTTCCTGCGTTCTATCACAGGTTTGCAGCTGGATATTTGACTTTGAACTGAACCAATTCAACTTTTTGCTCTCAAAGCATTTATTTTGTGTTCTCAGATAGAATAAAGTCGTATTTTAAGACGCATCACATAATATTGAATTATATACGTTTTCTACTTTGATGAAGTTGTACAATGGGTCAAAGTATACCCATGGCTTAGCGAGGTAAGACCACGAAAGCCATTCTATTTCATTCGTGCGTATTAAAGTCTCGATATCATTCGAAGCAGCCTTGCCAAGCTAAACCACGTTCATTAAGGATGTTTGCTTCTTCTAACTTCTCGCCGAGGCTTAGAAATATCCATCGGACTTTGCGAAGGTGGTGATGAATTAAGCGTATTTTTAAAAGCATGAGAGTAAATGGATCCTAATGCTACGCCTTAAAATTCCTAATTTTCGGTGGAAACACGGAAGAGCTTGGGGCTTCTCGCCGTCGGCAGAAATGAAGGCTAACAAATTTATGGCGGCAGGCTGACAGCGAAGAGTGGACTCATGCATCTCTTTACTGCTATGGTTGTGAACCATGCAGCTGTCCTCGGCCCCCGCGGCTTCAGCGAGACTTTCGAGCCTCGTCGTTATAAACCAAGTTAGAATTTCAAGTCCGGACTCTACAAACTGGGTTTACGCACTTCCTGGTTGGAAAAGTGAAGCTAGCACTTCGATAGAGCTCCTCGCAGTTGACAACAGTGAAAAATTACTTTCAAATTCTTTCGGATACAGAGAGAGAGAGAACTACTGTAAGCTTCGAAGTTTATTAACCGACCGAGAACGTTACAAAGCTTCAACTGATGAAATTTCTCCGAAATGCAATTTGGATTTTAAATACACAGTCAAACCATCGAACCAGCTGAAAAGTATTTAACGCGTGATGCCACAAAATGGAGTAAAAAAATTAGTAAATGCATGATTTTGTGCAAACACAGTTGATAAGAACTTTGAATTATATCCGTCAAATTGATAGATATGTACTGCCCCTACAGGAGCGCCAGTGTTGTTTCAGTTACACGATGAAGTGAAACTTGAGTCGTAGTACCTAGTGTGTTGGTTAAAAAACCTTGTGCAAAAATATTGCTTGTACTTAAAATAAAGAAATAGAGATATGCAAACAAAGGGCTTTTGACCACGAGTGTACTTTAAAATCACAGTAAGGAAAAGATGGCTGATGATATTTCAATATCTTTGGCGAGGAATTAAAATAAAGTTACTGCGGGCACGGCATACCTGCCTCAGACGATGTTAACTTGGAGGCCCATGTCGTCACGCCCTGAACCAAAACTCGGCTCTGACGTTTCGTTAACCTTTTACTACGAGACTTGGAAACTATAGCATGGAAATGAGGTGTAAGTCACTGGGGTTCATGTAAAGATCGCGAATTTTAAAATGTAATATGAAAATCACATTCCATGAAAACACGGGTCGCTATAACAGCAAAAAAGGAGAGTTTTGGACAGAAAATCCTAGAATAATTCGGGAGAAAAATGTATTATTTTCATATGTTACAAGTCATCACTCTCGTAATAAGAACAGAAGTACGCAGCGGCTTTACGAACACAGCTCGGGTGATGATGTTCGGAGTAAAAAGATTTTTAATTATATTCACGCTTAAAAATTAGTTAGTCGTGATGTGTTCATATTATTATCTTCAAGATATTACCTCCTATTTTGAAGGCTGTTAAATTAAAAATTGTCAATTAATCGTCATGAGGAATAAAAACTGGTCCTCAGTCGGATTAGATTAGATTAGATTATTAGTTAGTTTAAGCCTCCCTATCCTCAACAAATGAGATCCAAAGAGAGGAAGGAAGAAGGCACCATGTAGTATGGAGTCAAGGAAATGTGGAATCTATGCAGAAAGGGCATAGAAACAGTAAGATGAGAAAGAAGTTCATGAAACAAGATCAAAGTTGAAGAAGAAAGTAGTAGGTGTTGAAAAAACAGGACAGCAGCGAACCGAAAAAAAGTTGGTCCGTAACAAAACAAAAACCTATGTTATTTTAACAAAAAGAAAGCCTACCTATCCTTTAGCTCGGGCCCTCACATTGTCCCCCTGGGGTCCTCAGTCGGAATAATAGTGTATAATTATATAGCATAGCTAAAAAAATGAGCCAGCCTGACGCCCTATTTTGCGAAGCTCAATTGTTTAAAATCGTTTTTCTACGAGCATTAAGAGAGCCGTTCTTCTGTGTCCGGTTCGGTGCACTAACACAATAAATGCTCTCAGAGGACCTTTCTCGAGACGTTTCTTAACAGGGGATGAGATTTATAGCACGAAGTCTGTGCGAAAAATTAAGTTGCGCCGTTTTTTGAATGACCTCACAAAATGTTACTTTTAGCTGATACATATATATATATATATATATATATATATATATATATATATATACCTGAAATTTCTTCATCCGTTTCTACAAACAAAGCCAATCAGCCAATTTCGGCTCAAAATGCTATGAAAATTCAGTTTCCTTTGTGGAAAGAAGATCTGGTCTCTTTCTCTGCACATGAATAGAGTTGTCTAGTTTAGCTCTGCGACTTGGACTGCACAAAGGCTCTGAAAATGGAACGTTTTTGTTGGAAACATCGAGTGCTTTATGGTTCTGTGTAGTAAAATTATTTCATGCTAGAAGCAAGAATTGCGACGAAAGAGCGCGTACGTTGTTAAGTCAACACGCCTGTGAAAATGTTTATTCAAGGAACAAAGACCATATTTGAGGACCCAAATACCTTGGGTGAGCTTTGAAACTCGCTTTTAAAAAGGTCGACTATAGCTATTGTTCGCTTGCAATTGAGGGGATTGTTCTCAGTGTACGGATCTTAAATCACTCTTTCGAGTTTAATCTACCAGAGTGGACTACAACAGATGTGTTGCTAATGCAAATACTATCAGGTGTAACTCGACTCTTGCTAAGATACCACAACCTAACCCCAAGACGACGTACTTGGTCAAAAATAGGAGAAATAATTTCTAGAACTATTCAGGAGAAGTTATTGAAAACTCGGAGAAATTCTCACTACGCAATATGTAATACAAGATCAATAGCGCTAACCATTAATTAACCAAATACGAGTACTTGAACACGTAAGAGCTTTGAATTCAATTTACGGCAATGCTGAGCACATTTATAAAAACACGGCTTACTGAAACAAACGAAACTCATAATATAATATCAATTCACATTTTAAAGCGTCCACGACTTTTAATTTCCAAGGGTGCACAACGGTCGAACGGTACACCCTACCCTAGCTGTAGCGAATTTCCCCAAGAAAATTTTCGGAGCTGCAGAGTTGCCTTCACATACACTGTCCATGAGATATAAATTTAAAATTTCAAGTGTAATTTTTTGCATGAGAATAAATCATGCAGATATTTGAATTTATATTCTTGATTTGAGAAAGCGTTTTTTCATCTTGAAATGAAGAGTTTGAGGCTGGCACAGTGCTAGCGAGAGAGTTGTTTTCGAAATACAGCAATATGGTAATGTTATTGATATTCACTGAGGCTATAATTGATTTATAATCTTTTTAATGTTCTTATTACACGCCCATCGCGGTGATCATAATTGCAAAAATTAACATTTTTGTAATGAACTGAGGGGCTGCAGTCCAACTTTTGAAGTCAAAGTTTGTTCGTAAAATTGAGAGACAGAGGTTGTAAACTGAGAATGGAAGGGTGAGCGAACTTTCAAATTTAAGGATTGAGACTCAATGAAAGTCGTAGTAAATCAGAAAAAATTATGGTTTGTGCAATTCGACGTTTCTGAGTGTTGACTGACGATGACACATCAGGCTAACGATAACATATTAACGAAAGTATATCGAAATAATGTTGATTATTTTATTCTTAATACTCTCATTTCATCAAACCTCTTTTAGATTAATGGGGAATAAAGAGGAACTTGATGAGGATATTTTCAGGAGACTACTATAGTTTAACGAATGCAAGAGTATTTTACATAAGTCGAAAAAATAGAATTGTTCGTGTATGTTGAAAACATTGCTTCATGAGTATTAATTCCTTCAATTATGAGTACTTTACATTTAATTTCAAGAGCGAAGTACTTTGAAGTACTTTATACAGCAACATTCATACCAAAGATCGTCGCAGCTCAAAACACGCGTGCCTTAATTAAAGTGACATCGTCTCACTCAACGGCCGCGGAGGAACAGGAAGAGATACGATTACATTATATGTCAGATTGTTAGTTTAAGCCTCCCTAACTGCAACTAAGGCGTATCGAAGAGAGGAAGACGGAAGGTACTATTTAGTGTGGACTGGAGGGAACGCGGAATCTATGCACAAGGTACATAAAAACAGTGAGTTGAGAAAGAAGTTCATGAAACAAGATGAAAATCGAAGAAGTGGTAGGTGGGGAAAAACAGGACAGCAGTGAACCAAAAAATATTGTCCTTAACGTATAGCAAAAATCATTTTATTTCAACAAAAAGGAGGCGTACTTAACCTTTAGCTCGGGTCCTCACATTTTTCCCTTGGGAGCGCAAATTCCCACCGACACGATAGTTGTATTTCCTGAGGAAGAGGAAAAAATGAACTTACTTAATTAAGGAAAAATATTACTGCCGCCCACAAGTTGGGAAATAGTTGCGGTGCCATTTCATCCTCACCAAGCTCTACCTCTACATATCGGTGGAATTTATTAAGGAATGTTAGAACAGTTGGAGATGACAAAAAGATTGCGATTGCGTGGATCAAAAGCAAAAAATTGTCATGAAGAACTGCAAGAAAGCTGTCACGATGTTAAGATACGTCTTTAATTTACGTTGATGGGCGTTGCCGACAACTTAAGCGAAGTATCGGCAGAAGTACTCGCGCAATACAGAGTCATTCAAAAGAAATGAATTGAATGGAAATCGGCAGTAATGAACGTCTCTCAACTCAATCGCATGTCGTGAAGCTTTGCCAAATCTTTTTTTGGGCAGAAAAATAACTCCTCGAGCGAACTGGGAGCAATAATGAAACAAGAATTGTGCATTTTGGACTGCACAAAGCGAGGGATAGGCACAACCTAGAAGCTAAAATGAAAAAGTGCATGCTTAGATTCCATAAAATGCAGAGCAGTCTCACAAGACTATGAAGGACTGCGAAACTAACTTGAAAGGGAAAATGATGCAGTATAGAAGCGATATCAAGACACTGGACGAAGAACAAATAGTATTGAGATAAAGTCCTAGTCTGAGCAGGCGATTTATCATAATGAACGCTTGCTACAAGTACGTCGAAATCAATGGCTTATTTGGCTTAAGAAAACTGAATTTTAGTTCCCCCCTAAGTTCGACTTGCGTTGAATTCAATTCTGTTGAAAATCTATGGCGAGGTTTAAATCATGAAACAATGTAAAGGAATAATTTTTACAGTAAAACAATTTTTAAGGAAATATTTAAAAAAGATCAATAAGTTTTTGAAAACCTTTTATTTCTACATTTAAACTATATTTTCACAGCTTCGGTCAAATTTGAACGAAAAACGCAAGTTATGCGACAGAATTTTATAAAAAAACGTATTTGAGAACCAAGCCTCCGACGTTAAGAGAGGGGAGGAATATATATGCAGGAACTGGCACCAAATAATCCTTACTTGTCTGACGCACATTTACGAATCGGCGAAAAAGATTACTCAAGAGAGAGAAAAAATAAAATGTATAATGCTAGCTCCTGGTGATAAAATCGTACGCATTTTCTTCTTGCGGCTGAAAAAGTTCCTCCTATTATTTGTACATTTTTATAAAGTTCTTTGAAATCATCGGTAAATATTGGAATGACATTCATAATGGCCTCAGCTAAGCATTTCAAATCATGTTTTAATATCCAGTGAAATGAGTATATATTTATATACATATTAAATAGTTAGAGAAATTTCGTAATAAACTGTGCGGGCACCAGCATAAATTTACAGAGCTATCGGCGTACACATGCACGGTCGCCAGCATTCGCTTGTAGTGCACCAAAACCTGCTTAAACAAGTGTGATAACTGTATTACCATTGTATTAACAATAGTATATCATCTGCATAAGTATATCTAATTAAAACAGTGCGAGTATAAGAACATTTCAGTCACGTTTCCAACGTGGTCTCCTGTTCTACTTGTATTTGCATTTTACATAAGCGACAGCACACTGCAAGAACAGCAACTCAAACTAATGGGAAGCCACCCCCTTTGAACTTGAATGCCAACACCTTTTTGATTTAGCGTTTTCGCTGTTGAACTTGGCGAAACATAATCCAATTAACGTGTTGAATTCAATTCATTCGTTCGTTGCAAATTGAAAAGGAGGTTCCACAAAATAGGATATGTAATATTCTTAAAAAAGTTTTTATTTCAAAACCGAAGCCGTCAAAAACATGCCAGAAAGGTCAAAGTGCCAACTGGACGCATTCCAAGTATTTGAAGTTAATTTTCAGGTCATTTTCATCATTATGAAGACATTGAGATGGGAGATCCCCAGTTATCACCTCTTTACCACCGTAACACGTCATGGTAACGATAACATGGTTAGTGAAAAGATATTGAAATGTAATTGTCTTTAGAAAATGTTTGCATAGAAATTAAAAAAAGGACGCCTTCCGAAGTTCCCAATAGTTTTAAGGTTACGGTGTTAGTGCTCATTATTATCCTGCATATCAAATTTTTCGTGATAAGAGTCCAGTCTTCAGCTGAAGTCGAGCCGCCTGGCGTCTCGAAAATAGTATCAAACATCTATCGTAGTTACATAGTTGCGAGGCTAAAATAATCTAGTTTCAATAATCGGAAGCCATAATACGAGCAAGTCGGACTTAGGTTGAAAAGGGGCTAGAGGATAGGAGTTGCCAAGATAAGCATATGACTGTGTTACTCGTAATGATCAAGATTTAGTTAGTACATTTCTACAGAAAGAACAAGTTTTTAAATCATTGGGAGAAAGCTCAGGAATACAATCTATACAACTATACGCTGCCATTTGCAAACATGCTTACTTGTATATGTGTGTATGTACACCTGTGTGCACTAGAGTAGATAAACCAGTCGAAGGTTGCATTTTATGTCATCCCTCTCCGTTTCTGTGCAAGCATTAAACTAGACCGTCATGGTACCTATATGTGTGTGTGTGTGTGTGTGTGTGTTTATCAATTGCAGACATTCTGTACCATAATACAAAGATAATGCGATATTTTTTCTAATATGAAATTGTAAATTATTATTATTATTATTATTATATAAGAAAGTTTTAGCCTCCCTTAACCACGACAAAGATGTTCCAAGAGAGGAAAGAGGAAGGCACTGTTATATCGTGGTTTTTCATCACGATATTAGGATTAGTAATTGTAGCTGCAAACTACAGTATCGGTAGCAGTAACTACCGTAACTGAAGCGTTAGCTTCAGGAGTAGGAAAAGGAAACTCTCAGCTAGGTTCCTATTCTTGTACTGAATCATCCAAACACCGACACTTCTTATAAGCTATAGCGCTCGGAAGTTAAACAATGCTCTTCCGGTGCATACCAATGCGATGCGCTCCCAAGGCACGGTTTCCGGCGCGTGCGGTCAGGGCGCTTCCGACCCATTTGAACCCAAGTACGATATAGACATAGGGCAATCCGCAACAAGCGCTTCCGTCGGCTCCGTCTTGCGGTTAAGACGCTTCCGCCGGTGCCGCGATATCCCAAACCAAGTGTGATAAGGACATCATGCCTGAAAGGCCTATATTGAGATACTACAATTTCCCTCCCTTTAGATGAATATTTAACACAAGGAAGGAAGACTCAGCAACCTATTCGCATTACAGGTTTAGTTATTCTACTTGATTTCCGAGGTTCATTTTGTACAGGTGAACTGCTAACAGGTTGCAAAGCAGGAGTCTCTGTTTCCCCACTACGGATAGATCCCAAACTACTGTGCAACAACTGATTTGAATGTCTCTTCAAGATTACATTCAATGCTAATATTAGAACATGAAAGACATTAACAGCTACTTTACTAACAATAATTCCCTTCAGCCACTTGGGACCATTTCTTAACTTCAGAGCAAGAACATGATCACCGACATCAAATTGAGTTACATACATAGGCTTAGACCTGTACACAGAACATTTAGGATGACTCTATCTCTAGAAGTAACAATTTTACGATTGTTGAGCGCAACAGAGGGAGTTAGTTTTGTGACACTTTGAGGAATACAATGTGACTGAAATAACGCGTAATTAGTTTGTACATCAGAGAAATTATGAACATAGTTACCGACACAAGTATCGTTCCTAGGCGTTTGTAGAATAACTTCGTTCTACTGCTGTAGAGGCTTACTTGAACTCTTCATTGACACATCTTCTCTTCCGACGTAGCACTGACAACCGCTCCTTTCCGGCTGCACTATGTAAGTGCTAACTGCGTCAAATTCTTCTCGTGTAGGTCCCCTTCGTGTAACAGGAGGAGGTCGTGCTGCAGTCGTAGATTTGCAAACTTTAGAAATGTGGCCTATTTTTCCACATTTTTTTGCGTTTTATAAATTTAATTTTAGGGCATAGCAATTCTTTGTAAGGTGCTTCTGCCTAGTTCCGCAGGGAATACATATGTAATTCGGCTGTAGTTTTTCTGTAGTGAAAAACGATGAAGATGAATCCTCACGAATAATATCTGGAGCGTCGAAGCTTTACTGTTCAATGAGTTTTGCATGTTCAACGCATTCGTTGAATGACTTGCTGTCACACTTCTGTAGAACCGCGCTGAGAATTTGCGCTGAATGTAGCCCAGCCACAAGAGCATCTCTCAAGAGACGATCGCGACCGCACTTTTCGTAGCTGCACGAAGATGCTAAGTCATTTAATGTTTTAGCATAACTTTGTATGGATTCATTAACACTTTGCTCTCTGTTTAGAAATGTAACAGATGCGCCAACAGTGGATTTCTTGATTTTAAATTGTTGTATGAACTTTCCTTCAAGTTCCTCATATGTAGCGTAGGTTAAATTCTTCGTTGTAGATCAGTAATGATGTTCACAGGCGAAGCTTCAACGATAATTCTAGCTTTGTTACCACCATTGTTTCCCGCCTTCTGAAGAACGTCTGCACACTGTACTTGAATCGTTGTAGATATTACTCACTGTTTCCACTCCAACGTCGAATGCAGGACAGCAAACTGTAGAATGCGCCATCTTAATTTTAGAGCACTTGTAATGATCAAATTTACTTTGGAGATTCGAAATCTTCGTCGCCATTTGTTATATCGTGGTTTTTCATCACGATATTAGGATTAGTAATTGTAGCTGCAAACTACAGTATCGGTAGCAGTAACTACCGTAACTGAAGCGTTAGCTTCAGGAGTAGGAAAAGGAAACTCTCAGCTAGGTTCCTATTCTTGTACTGAATCATCCAAACACCGACACTTCTTATAAGCTATAGCGCTCGGAAGTTAAACAATGCTCTTCCGGTGCATACCAATGCGATGCGCTCCCAAGGCACGGTTTCCGGCGCGTGCGGTCAGGGCGCTTCCGACCCATTTGAACCCAAGTACGATATAGACATAGGGCAATCCGCAACAAGCGCTTCCGTCGGCTCCGTCTTGCGGTTAAGACGCTTCCGCCGGTGCCGCGATATCCCAAACCAAGTGTGATAAGGACATCATGCCTGAAAGGCCTATATTGAGATACTACAGGCACCATTTAGTATGGAGTTGAGGGAACGCGGAATCTATGCACAAGGTGCACAGAAACAGTAAGCTAGGAAAGAAGTTCATGAAACAAGAAAAAAGTTGAAGAAGAAAGTAGTAGGTGCAAAAAAACAGGACAGCAGTGAACCGAAAAAAGATGGTTCGTAACAAAACAAAACCTATTCTATTTCAACAAAAAAGAAAGCCTACCTAACTTTTAGCTCAGGCATTTACATAGTCCCCCTGGGAGCGCTAATTCCCATAGATACAATAGTTGTATCCCCCTGAGGGGATGAAATTGTAAAGCATCCATGTAAAAATAAAACAATAAATTCGTTGCGTGATCATCCATTTATACTGCAGTAATATGCTTATAATGCTTATAGTTATTTGCTCATAATAATGTGATACCCATGTACATCTAGTATGTTTATCAATTGCCGACAAGTTGCGCCATATTTCAAAGATAATGTGATTTTTTTCTAATATGAAACCCTTATAGGACATTAATGTTTTCTTTCTTATTCACGTCCCACAATCGTTTTCATGTTTCTGACTTAGGTAGATTGTTTTGTGCCACTAATTTCAGTACGGAAATTTTATAAAATTCATGCCATAATAAAAGATATTTTTTCCGCTTCCCCCCGATTGGAATGCTGGTTTATACTGATTAGATTACGCTGATATTTGCGCACATGCTTACTTGTGCATATGTGTACGTTGTATATGTGTACGTGTGCACGCAATGCGTATGACACTTTATAAAATGCGTATGTATTGTAATTGCCTCGATGCATAGAAATGCATTTGTGTATGCTTACGAGTTTGGTGTAAGTATGTGCGTGGGTATGTGTGTGTGTGCATGTGTATGTGTATATATTTACCTGTATATATGCACATAAGTGTGTACTAGACTGACAACTAGCATTTTACTAGAGATAATGGTTTTTTTTCTGTTCGTTCTCAACTTGTGACATTGTCTTGAGAAAATCGTCATCTCTTTATTATTGTAAAGCATTCATGTACAAACTATACATTTGTTGTGCGATCATCCATTCATATTTAAATAAAATGCTTATTAACTAACGACCGTTATGTTAAAATTGTTGAATTAGAAATACAAAACTTATAATCTTCTTGGTCCTCATGATTACATGTGTACATATATATATATCTATATGTTTGTGTGTATGTGTGTATGATATGTATATATATATAAATGTATGTATATGGGTATGTATTTATATATTCTTTCATGCTTCCTTAAAATGACACTTTTGAACATTGGCCGAAACAAGCGATTCATATATTATTTCCTGGCATCAATAATTGCGAAGTTTTATGTCATGTACATGTAAACTGTCAAAAGTGTTTTCACCCCACAATGAAAATGCATCGTCCATGAAATTGTGTTAGCTTTTTTATAATTATCATTACATGTATTATCAAATGTAGATTAAGTAAGATTAGGAGTACATTGCCCTCAATCATTTCTTTTCGACTAGTGACATGGGTATTACAAGACTCATGTGTGTGTATCATCTAAGTGTATTAACTTTAAGATATTTAAAAACCAATGATTGTTATATTGTACCATCTCCATTGGACATAAAGTTTTTTCTTTCCTTCTTCCTTTCAACTGACCGGCATGCGTTTTTAATGTTATCCGCCTACAAAGGATCATGTCTATATTCCACGCTCGGTCAAGGCAATCGAACAGGAATTTCTACAATGTTCGATACCATATGACTGAACGGTGCGAAGCTAAATAAATTTTTTAAAATGCAGCCGGACCTGAGTCGATGTAAGATTGATGATGGTTTTTCTTTCCGTTAGTAAGCTAGATAACAAAAAAAAAGTAACACATGAAATTTGATTGTGCAGTTACGTCGGCCTTCACCAAAGGACTCAAAAAGAAAAGGGAACTATAAGGTCAAATACTAAACAACTGCTATCACTACTACAATTCAACTACTACTATCAACAGACTACCGACTTCTGGATTAAGTATAACTAAATTCGCAGCCAGCAGTTGATTTCTTCAGGGGACTACTTGCCTCCGATATGCAATGAAGCATGAACACAATCTACATAATTCAAGTGAATGCCAATGATTCTTTGGATCCTTCACTATTTCCCATGAGCACAAAGTCTTTAGCATACGTTCAATTTCTTTTTCGGTGCGGTTCGCACTAAGTGGAATTATTAAGAGGGTAAATATTTTTACCACACGCTACTGTTTACAACAGTCAGCGTAAAATGTCGATTGCTCTTTCACAATATTGACCGAGACGTCAAAGTTGCTTGCGCTCGCTGGATTTGAGCTTCGTGAAAGTCGCACTCGAGCCGTATGAAAAATTGTTTTCGATTTCACTGGAAAATTACAAGAGGTTAACATCATAACATCGGCATCTTTGGGATGCTTTATTTCCAATCAAGCCTGATACATAGGTTCTTAGCATTGGTTTTTCAAATGTCTTATAACTAACCCTATATATAGGACACCATGACGGTTCCCCCGTAAAGCCGGTACCCATTTCCGACACCTGGGTTGAGTGGGGTATTGTGCTTGAGCTTTCCCTTATACCCAACGGGGAAAATCTCCGCGCCAGCGCTGGGAACGAACCCGCGACTTCCAGCATACAAGTTCGATCCCTTAACCGCTGTGCCACGAAGAGCATTGGATAAAAGTTAAAAAACTTATTCACGAGTCCCCACGAGGCTAATACTATAATATTTCGGTAAAAGTATAAACGAAAGTCAGCATTAAATTAGATAAAAACTAGTTTAAACCTGCCTTACCACAACAAAGGTGTTCCTAAGAGAGAAAGGGAGAAGGCACCATTCAGTGTGAAATTAAAGGAACTGGAAATCTAAGTACAATGTGTACCCTCACACCTTGAGCAAAAACACAACAGGATTGAAAAGTTTATGAAACAAGATAAAAGTTGAAGAAAGTGATAAGTGCTGAAAAAGAGAGGAAAAGTTAACCAAAAAAGAAGGTTTGCAACACAATAAACACTAAGCTATTATAACAAAAGGATGCCTTGCACTATCTTCAGCTTGGGACCTCACATCTTCCCTCTGGAAGTTTTAATTACCCTAGGTGCAATAAATGTATCCCCCTGAGAGAGCAGCAAACATCACATACCGCAGCAACCTCTACACATCCGCCACCCCCACATCGTAAAATGGCGTCGCTCACTTCGAAAGAAAGAGACGGAGGAATGAAGTTAGCTCACAACTGACCGCAACTAAAGATCGGCAAGCCGAGCTGCGCTGCGTAAGTTTCTTCAGGCGGCTTGTACACACAAGTTCAAATTTTATGAAGGCTTTTGTGTCTTCAAAATAAGTTCCGGGTAAATTAAATCTAGCTTAACTCTGTGAAAAGGCTCCTGAGAGCAATTCTCCCTTACTTCAGAGACCGCAATTCCAAAACACTCAGTTGTTGGACGGTGAGAGTAATAATTTCGCGGCACTCAATTAATTGCGGACAGGCGCAGGCAGTGGAGCGGTCTGTGAGCATCCAGCACGTACGCAATTCACTGAACTTTACAGCTGAAATATTTCCCCGATATTAATCCGTAACTCAGCGCATGGAGTTTGGTTTGATAAATTCTAACTCAGCGCTATTGTACGCGAGCTTCTTGATTCACAGGGACTCGGCCATATGATGCTTTGTGCCAAAAATTACGCTGGTAAAAATACTTGAGAGTACTCTTGGGCTCAACACCACCACCTCCCCCACGGATACCGTGTGAACAGACTGGAAAAACATTACACAAAACTGCCTTATTTATTTAAATTGATCAAAGAAAATTGATGCAGATGCTAAAGATTTCGGCTCTCGTACCAGCACAGCAGGAAATGACATAAAATTGATTATTACGCATCTAACACTAAACCCTTTCAAGAGACGTACGTGAACCGAAGTCTGGATCTCAGTACAATTGCAAATGCATTCTACTCACGGTATACATGAGATTGGGTACCGTGATTCTACAGCATTTCATTTCACTGGTAACATCAATAAAGGAACAACTTTTAATACATTGTTCAATACTACGAGTGCTATTGTTCAACGTACTTACGGAGATCTAACTTTCTCAATACGCTCTCGAAGTTCCGCAACTCGTTTCTGTCGAAGAAAAATGGTCTGTGATTGAAGATAGATCATCTGTTATCGAAGCTGCAACTATCAATCTCCGTTGGGATTCAATTTGATTCATCAGTTCAAAAATAATGAAAAAAGCACCGCCAGCTTGAGGTAAGTTAAAGGCAGGTTAGAACATCAAGATGAAAGGATCCATCAAGGCAACTACTGAGAAGCTGTTTTCGTCGTCGACTGCTGGGTTTAACTAATCACATGACAGATTGCTCAGAGGCATTGCTTCCAGCAAGGCATGTCCTCAGGATATGAATTATTACAGTTTTTATTGCTCTAAGACACGCTCTAAAAACCAAAAATAATGTAATGGAATACATGTGTTAAATGACAGGCGGTGAGGTCAAAATAAGTTTAGATTAGCTAAGGTAGGTTAAGACTGTAATTGCTACTGAGTTCCTAAGAACATTAGAGAGGAGACGCCAGTTGCTCTGGAGTTGAAGAAACGGGGAGTCGATAAATAAAGCGAGCTCCTACGCAACATCCCTCGCGCCTAGAAATGGTTTGTTAGGAAGTTTACGAAACGATATAAAAGTTGGAGAAGAAAATAGCGGGTGCTGAAAAAAAGGATAACATCAGTGAACGGAAAAAAGATTATGCGAAACAAAACAACAACCTATTCTGTTACAACAAAAGGAAGACTTACCTGATCAAAAGAAATAGGATAGTATAGGACCTCGGTCACAATGGGAAAAATCTAATAATTATGCCGCATGAGGCGTGCACGGAGCGCGCTGCTTGATTAGCCGCTGCACCTCGAGATGAATGTTCGGGAACTGCTGCTGCTCGCGTCTAAACAAAATGTGGCTAAATGACGTGTCTTTTTGATCTTAATTTTGCGCATTAGCTTCTCGTTAATTTGTGTATCCTTGACAGGTACATAAGGTACCCATGGACGCATAGAATGGTGAGGGCCTATCGCACGACTGTCCGTGTAACATCGATTGAAAAGTAGCATCGGTGAATTTTGTACCATTCACATTCGTTCAACACGCAAGAGATGAAACAATAATCTCCAAGCGTTTGTTGCGGGAATGAGTTGAACATATCTTAGCGAATTGTAACATCAATACATTCACGGCTTAACTTCTATTTTCGTCCAGTTGATGTAATCATGAACTCTGTGGAGGTGTAATTTAATGAACAAGACAGATTTCCACTCTGAAATATTAGCATGCGCGTAAAGTCCCAACACGCTTAATGCATTCTAAGTTCCATAGAAACAACGCTACTTTTCACATTTTACTCTCGCGTTGCTGGCAAATGCGAGATTAGTACTGCCCCGATTTTATTAATAAAGATCTTCATTGCACATAATTGGTCTTTGAATGTAGGCAGTGCGTGCCCGC
The DNA here is from genome assembly GCA_030386875.1 of Morinoia aosen. Taxonomy (NCBI): domain Eukaryota; kingdom Metazoa; phylum Arthropoda; class Malacostraca; order Amphipoda; family Talitridae; genus Morinoia; species Morinoia aosen. Next base: position 73,078,499 of record CM059567.1, on the reverse strand, counting down.
GCACTAAGCGGCAAAGCAGTAATTTCATGACAGTTACCACCAGGTTATATTAGCTCGTTTAAGACTCCTCAGCCATAACATAAGCCATCTCAAGAGACATAAGAGGAGGGACCATTTAACACGTTAACACGTTCCCGCGTATTGGGCTATATGTACACCAATCGCGGAAAATTGCTCCTTCATTTACCGGTATAAATGAGGGACATTTCAGATTCGCGATTTTTTAAAATAACTGTTAAACGAAGCGTAATGTGAGCGCGCAGTTGTATTTTTCGTGTTTATTAGGAAGGGTAAAGATGAATTCGAAGAGTAAAATCGATTTCCATATTCTGCTCATTACAACCTAATCAAGCCCACCGTTTAACAACCGTTGAAACGTATTCAACATGTTAACTAACCAAAGCTTATTGTCCATCCTACGTCCTTGAAGGGAACTGCAGACTCGTTCAAATAGCTAGTTAAGCCTCAGTATTAGATTAGATAGGCAAGCATTTTTTATCTAGTCTACAACAGAGATGATATCAAGAGAGGGAGGAGGAAGGTGCCATTTAGAAGGGAATTAAGGGAGCGAGAAATCTGCGCAAAAGGTGTGCCCCTTACCATGCGCATAGAAACAGCAAGATTGAAAGAGGTGTATGTGACAACATGAAATTGTAGAATAGAGAGATAGGCCCAGAAGAAGTTGCATTGAACCGAAAACAGATGGTTTGCAAAAACGTGATCTATGTCAACAAAAGGTCTACGAAACTTTCAGTTTGGAACCCCACATCTTCCATCTTCCAATGCGCAAGTCTAAAACGTTCACTTCATTGCTTGACTATAGATGGTTATAACTGATCTCAGAATATGGAAATTCTCTGTATCTTGACAATTTAATGTGTTCGAGTCTCCCGAAGAAGCTAAGAGATTAAACGCAAACCAGTATTGATGGAAGAAAAAGGTAAGTAGCATTGTACCCATGCCTCGCCCCTAAATACATTAGAGAAGTAAAATTTTTCAGCACCGATTTATTCCCATTGTAGCTTGTAGGAACATTTGTTGCTAAACCTGACGTGGTTCGCAAGAAGTGTTTTCAGGGATGACAAGTCCAGATGGCTCGCTATAGAGACTACTGTGTAGTAGGCAACTTCTTGATCCAACGAAATGGGTTGAATGTTTCCAGGAACATTGCTCTTCTCTGTCAAGAAGCTCTCAGTCGCTAAGAAGCATAGAACTATTAACGGACACTTTCTCTTTCAGTGTAGCATTCTCCCACTATCCCGTAGCAATTGGTAATAAGAAACTCTGAAACGCCTTTCATCTATGTTCATCGAAGGAACTTCGTAACACAATACGGCTTAGATTACCAGGACATTCCTCTTTATTAGCGGGCAACCACTTTTACAGGATGTAAGAATCTTGCATAGCGAAGGGGCTCCCAGTCCCCTCTACAAGAACGTTTTTAATTACATCACTGAAACGCCGCTCTTGTCAATATGAAGATACATACATATCTTCCACGAACCTTACGGTTCTAGTACAGTAGGGAGGGTTAAGGATCTTCTGGCACGATGGGTAAATGGAAATAGAAATTAAATCCAAAAAATGAGATAGAAGAGACGAATTAGAGTGGCTGAAGTGAACAATCTATATTCGTGGATCAATTTTCACAAGATGGCTCAACGAGTTATCACAAGATGACTGAACGAGTTATCACAAGATGACTGAACGAGTTATCACAAGATGACTGAACGAGTTATCACAAGATGACTGAACGAGTTATCACAAGATGACTGAACGAGTTATCACAAGATGACTGAACGAGTTATCACAAGATGACTGAACGAGTTATCACAAGATGACTGAACGAGTTATCACAAGATGACTGAACGAGTTATCACAAGAGGACTCAACGAGTTATCACAAGAGGACTCAACGAGTTATCACAAGAGGACTCAACGAGTTATCACAAGAGGACTCAAGGAGTTATCACAAGATGACTCAAGGAGTTATCACAAGATGACTCAAGGAGTTATCACAAGAGGACTCAACGAGTTATCACAAGAGGACTCAAGGAGTTATCACAAGATGACTCAACGAGTTATCACAAGATGACTCAAGGAGTTATCACAAGATGACTGAACGAGTTATCACAAGATGACTCAAGGAGTTATCACAAGATGACTCAACGAGTTATCACAAGATGACTCAAGGAGTTATCACAAGATGACTCAAGGAGTTATCACAAGATGACTCAACGAGTTATCACAAGATGACTCAAGGAGTTATCACAAGATGACTCAACGAGTTATCACAAGATGACTCAACGAGTTATCACAAGATGACTCAAGGAGTTATCACAAGATGACTGAACGAGTTATCACAAGATGACTCAAGGAGTTATCACAAGATGACTCAAGGAGTTATCACAAGATGACTCAACGAGTTATCACAAGATGACTCAAGGAGTTATCACAAGATGACTCAAGGAGTTATCACAAGATGACTCAACGAGTTATCACAAGATGACTCAAGGAGTTATCACAAGAGGACTCAAGGAGTTATCACAAGATGACTCAAGGAGTTATCACAAGATGACTCAAGGAGTTATCACAAGATGACTCAACGAGTTATCACAAGATGACTCAACGAGTTATCACAAGAGGACTCAAGGAGTTATCACAAGATGACTCAACGAGTTATCACAAGATGACTCAAGGAGTTATCACAAGATGACTCAACGAGTTATCACAAGATGACTCAAGGAGTTATCACAAGATGACTCAAGGAGTTATCACAAGAGGACTCAACGAGTTATCACAAGAGGACTCAACGAGTTATCACAAGAGGACTCAACGAGTTATCACAAGAGGACTCAACGAGTTATCACAAGATGACTGAACGAGTTATCACAAGAGGACTCAACGAGTTATCACAAGAGGACTCAAGGAGTTATCACAAGAGGACTCAAGGAGTTATCACAAGGTGACTCAAGGAGTTATCACAAGATGACTCAAGGAGTTATCACAAGAGGACTCAACGAGTTATCACAAGAGGACTCAACGAGTTATCACAAGAGGACTCAACGAGTTATCACAAGAGGACTCAAGGAGTTATCACAAGAGGACTCAAGGAGTTATCACAAGGTGACTCAAGGAGTTATCACAAGATGACTCAAGGAGTTATCACAAGAGGACTCAACGAGTTATCACAAGAGGACTCAACGAGTTATCACAAGAGGACTCAACGAGTTATCACAAGATGACTCAAGGAGTTATCACAAGATGACTCAAGGAGTTATCACAAGGTGACTCAAGGAGTTATCACAAGAGGACTCAAGGAGTTATCACAAGAGGACTCAAGGAGTTATCACAAGGTGACTCAAGGAGTTATCACAAGATGACTCAAGGAGTTATCACAAGAGGACTCAACGAGTTATCACAAGATGACTCAACGAGTTATCACAAGATGACTCAAGGAGTTATCACAAGAGGACTCAAGGAGTTATCACAAGAGGACTCAAGGAGTTATCACAAGATGACTCAAGGAGTTATCACAAGAGGACTCAACGAGTTATCACAAGAGGACTCAACGAGTTATCACAAGAGGACTCAACGAGTTATCACAAGATGACTGAATGAGTTATCACAAGATGACTGAATGAGTTATCACAAGATGACTCAACGAGTTATCACAAGGTGACTCAAGGAGTTATAACAAGATGACTGAACGAGTTATCACAAGATGACTGAATGAGTTATCACAAGATGACTGAACGAGTTATCACAAGATGACTGAATGAGTTATCACAAGATGACTGAATGAGTTATCACAAGGTGACTCAAGGAGTTATAACAAGATGACTGAATGAGTTATCACAAGATGACTGAATGAGTTATCACAAGGTGACTCAAGGAGTTATAACAAGAGGACTCAACGAGTTATCACAAGAGGACTCAACGAGTTATCACAAGAGGACTCAACGAGTTATCACAAGATGACTGAATGAGTTATCACAAGATGACTGAATGAGTTATCACAAGATGACTCAACGAGTTATCACAAGGTGACTCAAGGAGTTATCACAAGATGACTGAACGAGTTATCACAAGATGACTGAATGAGTTATCACAAGATGACTGAATGAGTTATCACAAGGTGACTCAAGGAGTTATAACAAGATGACTGAACGAGTTATCACAAGATGACTGAATGAGTTATCACAAGAGGACTCAACGAGTTATCACAAGAGGACTCAACGAGTTATCACAAGATGACTGAACGAGTTATCACAAGATGACTGAATGAGTTATCACAAGATGACTCAACGAGTTATCACAAGGTGACTCAAGGAGTTATAACAAGATGACTGAACGAGTTATCACAAGATGACTCAACGAGTTATCACAAGATGACTCAAGGAGTTATCACAAGGTGACTCAACGAGTTATCACAAGATGACTCAACGAGTTATCACAAGATGACTCAAGGAGTTATCACAAGATGACTCAAGGAGTTATCACAAGATGACTCAACGAGTTATCACAAGATGACTCAACGAGTTATCACAAGATGACTGAACGAGTTATCACAAGAGGACTCAAGGAGTTATCACAAGATGACTGAACGAGTTATCACAAGATGACTGAATGAGTTATCACAAGATGACTCAACGAGTTATCACAAGGTGACTCAAGGAGTTATCACAAGATGACTCAAGGAGTTATCACAAGATGACTGAATGAGTTATCACAAGATGACTGAACGAGTTATCACAAGATGACTGAATGAGTTATCACAAGATGACTGAATGAGTTATCACAAGATGACTCAACGAGTTATCACAAGGTGACTCAAGGAGTTATCACAAGAGGACTCAAGGAGTTATCACAAGATGACTGAACGAGTTATCACAAGATGACTGAATGAGTTATCTCAAGATGACTCAACGAGTTATCACAAGGTGACTCAAGGAGTTATCACAAGATGACTCAAGGAGTTATCACAAGATGACTGAATGAGTTATCACAAGATGACTGAACGAGTTATCACAAGAGGACTCAAGGAGTTATCACAAGGTGACTCAACGAGTTATCACAAGATGACTGAATGAGTTATCACAAGATGACTCAACGAGTTATCACAAGAGGACTCAACGAGTTATCACAAGATGACTCAAGGAGTTATCACAAGATGACTGAACGAGTTATCACAAGAGGACTCAACGAGTTATCACAAGATGACTCAACGAGTTATCACAAGAGGACTCAACGAGTTATCACAAGATGACTCAAGGAGTTATCACAAGATGACTCAAGGAGTTATCACAAGATGATTCAAGGAGTTATCACAAGATGACTCAAGGAGTTATCACAAGATGACTCAACGAGTTATCACAAGATGACTCAAGGAGTTATCACAAGATGACTCAAGGAGTTATCACAAGACGACTCAACGAGTTATCACAAGATGACTCAAGGAGTTATCACAAGATGACTCAACGAGTTATCACAAGAGGACTCAACGAGTTATCACAAGATGACTCAACGAGTTATCACAAGAGGACTCAACGAGTTATCACAAGATGACTCAAGGAGTTATCACAAGATGACTCAAGGAGTTATCACAAGATGATTCAAGGAGTTATCACAAGATGACTCAAGGAGTTATCACAAGATGACTCAACGAGTTATCACAAGATGACTCAAGGAGTTATCACAAGATGACTCAAGGAGTTATCACAAGATGACTCAAGGAGTTATCACAAGATGACTCAAGGAGTTATCACAAGACGACTCAAGGAGTTATCACAAGATGATTCAAGGAGTTATCACAAGGTGAAAATATAGGAATCATTACAAAATGGAGGCTGAGCGGTGGGATTTGAGTTTTGCTTTAAATGTAAATGTTACTGTAGAACCTCATGCCGAACTCACACCTCCGAAATAAAAATATATGTGCATTCAAACATTCAAATTTAAAAAAAATTGATATTTGGCCGACTAAAAATAATTTCTTTATCTGAATCATCTCATCTCTCTCTTCCTAATGAATACTCATTTACAGGATGTCTTCAGAAGCGATCAATTAATGTTGCATCAATGTTTCATATTTCAATGTCATAATGTATACGGATGTTCAATGTACCCCTTCATCAATTAATTTCGATTACCGTATGTAACATTTTCTGCACTATCCAACGTTAAAACTATGAGGTAGCAACATGCCATGTTGTAGGCGAATGTTAAGACCAAACATTCCTAAGTCATTAGGAGTGGGGGACTGTGGCGCCAGCCACGTCGCAGGCCAATGGAATGCGAATCATAAACAAAGCCCTCATGTCCTCGCCCGAACGACCGCTCCCATGCACTCACTCAACAGCCTTGCGTGTTTCCTAGACTTCAATAGCACGATCGATAAACGTCGTAAACCACGAACTTCTTAATTTAGGCTTTTAATATATTTTATGTTTTCAGAGAAAAAAAATAAATTTGATTACATGGGAGAATACAAAAAATTTTAATTATTTCATCATTATCACATGAAACAATTTTTTGTTCTACATTTATCAAGCAAATTACTGCGGACACTACGACTTATATAAAATTGCATATTCAAAATTTCAATAGTAATGATCAAAACCAACTTTTAGATGATTTTGTTTCCATCTCCGCAGAACGCATTCTTTAACGATTTAATTTTGAGGTTTAAATACAATAAATTCAATTCTAAATACCAACGGCACTATTTCTACTAATATAGGCGTAATTTAGAGACATTTGTCTGCTTTTAGTGTTAATTCTTAGATAAGATTTTTCAAAATTCAATAATTTGACTTCGTCGGACCACATTCGTATTTTAGCGTAAAATTTTCAACGGATCTACCTTTAATATAGTAGTTAGTTACCTGCGAGACGCATCATATAATGATTTTTATCATCTCTGATATGTATTAATAACATGCAAACAGTTAGACGGATACGACAATCCACGATCCATCGGAATGAGAGAGTGAATTGTCTATTCAGAAATTTAAAGCTTCATTAGGGTTATGATTTATTTCAAACAAATGAATTCTATTTCGAAAATCTTTTCTTAACTTGTTCACGCATACGTATTTTGATAATGCTTAACGTAAAAATTTAGACTTCGTTGCGATGGATACGACTGAATTCAAATTATGTAAATTTATGATTAAATTTGTATGGGGAAAGCTAATCATATTCAATTATTTCATGTCCGTGTATTTTATAGTTTCATAAATGTGTTTGTAACTCGTCAGGCTTTTTTGTATTTAGCTTAAATATTCGCGATCATTTAATATTTCGAACCTTATGTTCATTCTGTTTTTTTTTGTTAACGAATTACGTAAAATTCAGATGCGTAGGATGTTTAAGTCTTTTGTAAATACTTGGAGATTTTGAAGGAGAGAGCTGGGACTGGGTGGATTTGGTTTGATGCTGGGGAATATTTTGGCAAGATAAGATCAAGTATTTAATTCGACTGACCTTCCAGGCGTGGTGGACGAGCTCAGTCAGGCGCGACTGAGGGCGCGTGGCAGGCGACTTCACAAGACCAGTCACCATCGGTCAGCTCGGACTCACCATCACGGGTTCAACCAAGTCTACACCATCGACCACACTCACCACCACGGATTTAAACTCGCGCTCCCTCACGCTCTAGACAGGTGCTGCGCCCCTGCTCCCTACTCCACCATCTACCAGACGCTTGAAGCACGGCATGAGACGACAACCACCTGAGCTCGCGCACCGACTCACAGAAAACGACGAGGTGTAGAAAATATTCACGAGATGATTCAGTCGACTGCTGCGGCGAAATTTTCTACGAAGGTCCGGCGCACAGAAAACGACTGCCACGGAAAGTTTTCTGCGAGGGTCCCGCGCACAGGATACGACCGCCTCGGGAAGTTTTCTACGGGGGACCAGCGCGCAGAAAACGGCGCCCTTTTAAAATTTAAAGGTCATAGTTCAACATGAGGCTTCGACTACGACTTCGGGATTCTGCAAGTTCAGCGACAACGGAGTACGACGGTGACCTAGGAGAGTATCTACGCGACGAAAGAAATACTACGGAGGCCCAGATGTAAAAACAACGTATGTAAATTGCACTTCGGCGATCTCAGCATAAATGGCAGCGTCTTCTATTACACCCTCTAGAAAAGAAGACGAAATCCACGAGATAGTAGTCCACCTCGATTGATGGCCCACTGAGTATCTACTCGGAGATCTCTATAAGACTTCTGCAAGTGAAAAGGAACAGCTCAATGCCACCCAGGACGAATGAGCCTGCGGTATTATGGAAGTAGTAATTACACTTCCGAGAGTTTTTACTCTCAGGGTTTTCGCGAAAATCCCAACGTCGGAGGAGGAGGTCGACATCATCTATAGGAAACGTTTCTGCCGAAGAAAAACTATTATGGTGTCTATATTTGGCGTCCTCGTTTCAGCGCTCGCCACATGAGTAAACTTCGGTCGTCTGCATGCTGCCTCTTTCACGATCCATGTGTTTCAACACGTCGGCTGCAAGTGAGGTTCAATATTGAGGATAAGCCTTTCGAGCACAAGCGGGAGCTTGTAATTTGGTCGGCTATGGGGGATATTGTCATGCTTCTCCGCATGACTGTGTACGGAATATCGCTAAGAATCTGGAATCGTTATCTGGCCAATAACGTATTCCTAAATGGTTCTAAAAGACCAAACAATATTAAGTCTGAGTATCAACGTGGGAGCACTTCAAATCGCCTATTCTTTCAAATCGTCTATACCTTCGGGAAGAATCTCCGCCTGGACTTCGAGGATAACGACAGCCCAACAGAAGATGCCAGGAACTTCATAACTATAACCCTTTGTAATGTTTACTTCTTATTAATAACATTTCCGGGGATCGTTAGTATATATATATGTTAACGAGAGTAAGTAACAGCGTATTTAAATTGTTTTAGGAAATAATTTCCTATCATATATCAATCTGATTAGATCGTAATTGCTAGTCGGCATCTAGGGAGAAGCGGCGATAGCGCCAGCGAGAGGGTTGCCTTCGAGGACGGGAATCAGGTGGGGGGCTCCGAATGCCACTGACAGAAGTGTGAGCTGCGACGAAACGAATTGCGTTGGTCCTCGCGGACCAGGCGCGTGCTTTTATCTAAATATATTGAGGACTTCAACATAACCACCTCATAGCGAACGTAATTGTGCCTTGCTTCCAAATTCTATTAAGTGACCCGCAAACCTTGCTTTAATGTCAGTTAAGCATCGCCACAACGGTCGATTCGGGCGATACAAAAATGGCGGCCCGTCGCCTGGAGTCCGGGCCACTCTACAAAGCAGTCGAACCACAGCTAAGTATCAATCCATGTCCACCATGTAATAATGTCCCCTCCTTCAGGTCTTCAAGTATGTAGGATAGGATGCGAGCGATTAGGATATGTAATTCATAACTTTTGATTACTTTTATTGTCAATAGTGAAATGTTTAGATCTATCGTATCCTTAATTTCTCCCCGTAATTAGGAGGAAGAGAGGAGGAAGAGATGATGATGATAAAGAGGAAATGATTGTTTCACGAAGCCAAGAAATACGGCTATGTACTTATATTAATATGCCTTCCGCTACGTTGCCAAAACGCTTAACCGATATCTTAAATTAACATGTCTTATAAATATAAATATTCTTTGCCCAAGTGGCTGGTGGCAGCATTGAAAAGCTATCGTGATTAATAGTGACTAGAAAATAAAAGAATTGTGAGGAATAATGTACTCACGAAACATAAATCACGGAAATATCGGCAGTAATTAAAGACATGGAAAGGACGATAACGAGAAAACCAATAAGACTGCGATCACCACCAAGAAACTATTACAAATGATACGGCATCGGTGGGAGAAAATATAGGAAATCATTACAGTTATCACAAGATGACTCAAGGAGTTATCACAAGATGACTCAAGGCGTTATCATAAGATGACTCAACGAGTTATCACAAGATGACTCAAGGAGTTATCACAAGATGACTCAAGGAGTTATCACAAGATGACTCAAGGAGTTATCACAAGATGACTCAAGGAGTTATCACAAGATGACTCAAGGAGTTATCACAAGACGACTCAAGGAGTTATCACAAGATGACTCAAGGAGTTATCACAAGATGACTCAAGGAGTTATCTCAAGACGACTCAAGGAGTTATCACAAGATGACTCAAGGAGTTATCACAAGGTGACTCAAGGAGTTATCACAAGATGACTCAAGGAGTTATCACAAGATGACTCAAGGAGTTATCACAAGATGACTCAAGGAGTTATCACAAGGTGACTCAAGAGTTATCACAAGATGACTCAAGGAGTTATCACAAGATGACTCAAGGAGTTATCACAAGATGACTCAAGGAGTTATCACAAGATGACTCAAGGAGTTATCACAAGGTGACTGAACGAGTTATCACAAGATGACTCAAGGAGTTATCACAAGACGACTCAAGGAGTTATCACAAGATGACTCAAGGAGTTATCACAAGGTGACTCAAGGAGTTATCACAAGACGACTCAAGGAGTTATCACAAGATGACTCAAGGAGTTATCACAAGGTGACTCAAGGAGTTATCACAAGATGACTGAACGAGTTATCACAAGATGACTCAAGGAGTTATCACAAGACGACTCAAGGAGTTATCACAAGATGACTCAAGGAGTTATCACAAGGTGACTCAAGGAGTTATCACAAGATGACTGAACGAGTTATCACAAGATGACTCAAGGAGTTATCACAAGATGACTCAAGGAGTTATCACAAGATGACTGAACGAGTTATCACAAGATGACTCAAGGAGTTATCACAAGATGACTCAAGGAGTTATCACAAGATGACTGATCGAGTTATCACAAGATGACTCAAGGAGTTATCACAAGATGACTCAAGGAGTTATCACAAGGTGACTCAAGGAGTTATCACAAGATGACTCAAGGAGTTATCACAAGGTGACTCAAGGAGTTATCACAAAATGACTCAAGGAGTTATCACAAGGTGACTCAAGGAGTTATCACAAGATGACTCAAGGAGTTATCACAAGGTGACTCAAGGAGTTATCACAAGATGACTCAAGGAGTTATCACAAGATGACTCAAGGAGTTATCACAAGATGACTCAAGGAGTTATCACAAGATGACTCAAGGAGTTATCACAAGATGACTCAAGGAGTTATCACAAGGTGACTCAAGGAGTTATCACAAGGTGACTCAAGGAGTTATCACAAGATGACTCAAGGAGTTATCACAAGGTGACTCAAGGAGTTATCACAAGATGACTCAAGGAGTTATCACAAGGTGACTCAAGGAGTTATCACAAGATGACTGAACGAGTTATCACAAGATGACTCAAGGAGTTATCACAAGTTGACTCAAGGAGTTATCACAAGATGACTCAAGGAGTTATCACAAGATGACTCAAGGAGTTATCACAAGATGACTCAAGGAGTTATCACAAGATGACTCAAGGAGTTATCACAAGATGACTCAAGGAGTTATCACAAGATGACTCAAGGAGTTATCACAAGATGACTCAAGGAGTTATCACAAGATGACTCAAGGAGTTATCACAAGATGACTGAACGAGTTGTCACAAGATGACTCAAGGAGTTATCACAAGGTGACTCAAGGAGTTATCACAAGGTGACTCAAGGAGTTATCACAAGATGACTTAATGAGTTATAAACAAGAAGACTAATCAACTAACTTGGTTGACTACAGACGTTAACCCACTCAAGTTTGGTTATGTAACTATAACATTTAAAAGTTACTTCTCAAGAAAATTTTCACACAAAAATAAATCGCAAATGCAAACAAGGGCAGTGTAAGCACAACTGATCTTTTTTGAGATGACTGCTCAACTTTACACCACACTTCACAGCGCGCATCATATGTATTCGTATCATACAAGAGTAAAGCGCATACCAACATTGCGCTATCATTCAACGCTTAATTATTACGGACCCAATTAAACAGCAGTTGCAAACTCTATGAACATGAAGAGTATTACAATTTTGAAAGCTTTTGTTTTCACGCATAAGGACCATCTCTAAACGCTGCGCGGTAAAACAACATGTCTCGAAATTCATCATTAATACGTTTGCTATCATAAATACAAGAAATGCACGGCATTTTTAATGCAATTTCAACGTACGGGGACCACTTTTCTAGATGTTGTAGTGCAAAACACACACATGCCCTTCAATCCATCTTAACACATTGGGTCGCGATGTGAGCCGCCGCAGGACTCTGAGGGAATTTCCCTTATTCTGCTGACGAACCAGTAGTCAGAAACTCAATTTAAAAAGATTAGATTATAAGTTAGTTTAAGCCTCCCTAACCGCTACAAAAATAGAGCGTATCGAAGAGAGGAAGGAGGAAGGCACCATTTAGTATGGACATAAGAAAATAAGGAATATATGCTGAAGGGGCATAGAAACAGTAAGATGAGAAAGAAGTTCATGAAATAAGATAAAAGTTGAATAAGAAAGCGAGAGATGCTGAAAAACAGGACAGTAGTGAACCGAAAAAAGGTGGTCCTTAAAATAACAAAAAAAAACATTTTATTTCAACAAAAAGAAGGCCTACCTAACTCTCAGCTCGGGCCCTCACATTTTCCCCTGGGAGCGCTAATTCCCATAGATACAATAGTTGTATCCCCCTGAGGGGATTCAATTAAAAAAAATACTTAATTAAAGCTAAATAAAGGCACGATCCAGTTAATTTTTGCCATTTTCAAAATTACTCACTACAAATGACTTTCAATTTGAGTTGAATATTGAACTTTAGTTTAACCCATTGCTGTCAACGGGTTAAACATGGACCTGGCAATAATAACCAATGCATTTCAAGGATTCAAGTATGGGAACTATGAATTAAAGATAAAAGTGTAAAGGAACACGCCTTTAATGAGGTATTTATTAAATAAGATAATGATCTCGTTAAAGACGTAATTCTTTGCCCTTTCAATAATAATACCGATTTTCAAAAAGGCAAACCATTTATATATATCCATGAGAGCTATGAAATCCACTTAATTCAGCTATAGCTACACTTCCGTCAATCGTAGCAGATCGACTAGCTCGAAAAAGACTTTTCAAGATTTGCTTCGCAGCACTCTATGGCAGATAAAATCTGGTGACGCACTTTCACTCATGATCATGGATGCAATACCAAACGTAAACGATGAAAAAGTCTTGCAACCAACTCCCTACCACGATTACTAGCTCTAATAAAATATTAACCATAAAACAGTTGTGTAACGTAAATTGTTAGACTGAAATTCTTCGAAACGCCGGTAAAGACTCCTTGGTAATGAAATGAAATCTTAGACTATGCGAACAAAAATAATGTATCAATGCTTAGTTTTTCCCCACTCACTATAAGACGAAGCAAGTACCAAAAGGGTCGTCCTCAAACGCATCGACAAGCTAAAGAAAGCGATCTATTGAGTTGGGCTGACATTCAGGTTCAAAGTATACCCAACACCACCACAACAACTAAGTTTTATCGCATTAGGAAGGTTTCTTTTACAATAGTTAGGTTTAACATGACACTTCATGAAGACAAGTCGTATACATAAGAAATTCCAACTGTGAAATTCCTGAACTCACCAATTAAAGCGTTCTACTCAGTGTCAAATGCCCTGTAACGCATCTCATTGTCTGGGAGCAAAATGAATTCTATCGCAGGAGTTCCCACCTTTTTGTCGCACCGCACCCTCTGAAGACACTTCATTCGAACCTCGCACCTCCTGAAATAAAAATGCCAACATCCTATTATTTACCGGGACTTTTCTCGCACACCCTGGAATATCGTCTCACATCCCCCTGCGAGACGAGCACCCCAGGCTGGGAATCCCTGCTCTATCGGACGCAATGATCAATTTAAACAATTTATTTACCACAAGTGATACAGCAGTAGATTATATCTAAAGTCTAGTACAATGGACGTATTTAAGTATACCTTCTTGTGGGCCCGAATACGTTCAGCAACTTCTAGGGCATCCTACCATCAAAAGCTATTTTTAAAGTGTTCAGTTAAGTTTAACCTAATTTACTTAACTTAGGGGCAAACTAGACTGATCATGTTTCGATGCATAATTTTTTAATAAAAAATAGTTAATATGAGCTAGATGGGAACAGTATATTCAAGAAAAGCGATTAGGAGCATAAGATCTATATTATTAATCATGACAGATTATCTTATCAAGAGAAGTCGTACAACGAAAGTAAAAAAATTGACTTGAATTACCTTATATATGATTAATATTTCGATAGGAAGAGGGATTCAAGATTTGTTTTGAAAACTTTATGAACTTTTCCCACGGATCTCAGCAGGGATTGCATTCCAATTATTTGTTCCAATGAAGTGGATACTGTGTTGTGACCGAGATTTTGAAGATTATATATTATAGGTTAGTTTAAGTCTCTCTAACCGCTACAACAAAGAGCGTATCGAAGAGAGAAAGGAGGAAGGCACCACTTAGTATGGAGATTAGGGAATGCGGAATCTCTGCAGAAGGTGCATAGAAACAGTAACTTGAGAAAGGAGTTTACGAAACAAGATAAAAGTTGAAGAAGAAAGTAGTAGGTGCTGAAAAATAGGACAGCAGTGAACCGAAAAAAGATGGCCCTTAGTATAAAAAATGTGTATTATTTAAACAAAAAGAAGGGCTACCTAACTCTCAGCTCGGGCCCTCGCATTTTCCCCCTGGGAGTGCTAATTCCTATAGATACAATAGTTGTTTCCCCCTGAAAGGACGGAGATCTTGAATAATATGGAAGTTTGAAGTTATGTCTGTTTCGTGTTAAATGATCATGATGGCCAGTTTGAATAGTTGATAATCGTTTGAGTTCTCTGTGGCCATCATCAGTTAGTGTTCTATACATGAAATTACATATAGAGAGCTTGTAGAGATCAAAAAGCTTGAATATTTTTAAGCTTTTAAATGAATCATTTGTGTGAGAATTAAATTCTAATTTCATCACCGCTCGAATGGCTCTTTTTTGAATACCAAAGAGCAGATTGTTTTTTTTTTATTAGTTCCGTGCCAAGCTTCTATCCCGAATTGTAGATATGGTGGAATGGTCGTTCGATAAAGTATTTTTAAAGCTTCTTCAGGCAATACATTTTGTACCTCATAAAGGATGCCAACGGATTTAAATAATTTAGCACTGATATGTGCATGTGATTTGAATCAAGTTCTCATTAACGACCACTTCATAGTACCGCATTGCTAAGACATTCAACTGTCATTCATTTCACTACAAATAGGACGACCAACACATAGGTACTGTCTCATCCGTAGAGGCAAATCTTCCAAGCTACAGAACACAGTTCACGCTCGCTAGTCAAAAGAGATGACGCATCAAATACCCAACACGATTGGGATCAATTCTGCTACCTAAAATTACAAATGTAAACTGAAGAATAGAATAAATTTGAAAGCGCCATCATTCGTTCTGAAAACACTTCAAGGAAAAAACGTACTGGAGCACAAGATAAAACATTGGAACCCACTTTTCTCACAGAAGTGCCCCCTCAACAGGCTTGTCAAACGCATTTCAAGTTTTAACACTTTGACTGCGATGTGAGCCCCCAGTGTACACGGAGGGAATTTTCATAATGCTCCTGATCGACCAGTAATCACAAACTCAATTTTCATAAATACGCAATGAAAACTAAATGAAGTCATGATCCTGATAATGTCTGCTAACATTAATTACTACAATTTGTAAATGCTGAGGATTCCCCAGTAATCGATTTTCCACTTTTCGGTACCTAAACATAGTCAATTAGATCGAAATAAACAAGTTTTCTTCTATGCACTTTCCGTCGTAAATGAGTATTTTACGAGTTATAGCGGTAGGTTTAGTTTCGTCTTTGATGACGAATGCGCTCGAATAAATAGCTACTCATAGATTTTCGGGTAAATCTGAAGGATATGACAGTAATCGATTTCACACTTTCCGGTGCCTAAACATAATTAATTGAAGCAAAATAAACAAGTTTTCTTCTATGCACTTTCCGTCTGAAATGATTATATTAGGAGTTATAGCGGTAGGTTTAGTTTCGTCTTTGATGACGAATGCGTTCGAATAAACAGCTACTCATCGATTTTTTAATTTTTGTTGCTTGAATCATGGTAATAACATCGAAATAAACAACTTTTCTTCTATGCACTTTTTTCGTCAAATGAATATTTAACGAGGTATAGCGGTAGGTTTAGTTTCGTCTTTGATGACGAGCGTGTCGAAAGCGAGACTATGCCATATCGCGCGTTCGATAAATTTCTTTCCGCTTCAAACACTGAAGTTGCGGTGAGTCATTTAATGCTATAACTAATAAAAAACTCATTTCAGACGGAAAGTGTATAGAAGAAAACTTGTTTATTTTGATTAAATTGATTATGTTTAGGCGTTGAAATTTACAAAATCGATTACTGTCATATCCTTCAGATTTACCGATTTTCAAATTTTGGTGGCTTGAATCATGGTAATAACATCGAAATATATTACTTTTCTTCTATACACTTTTTTCGTCAAATGAGTATTTTACAAATTAGCGCGGTGGGTTTTATTTTTTGCGCGATTGAGCTGTTGGAGTAAGTTTGAATACTTCGTAATTTTTTATTAGCTCGCCCCGCGGAGCTTGCGGAGCCTGAACCCACTTCTTGGATCTTTTAGTTAATAAAAAAATGGAAATTATCACCCAAAAATAACGAATTATAGCGGTATGTTAATGTTGTATAGTGACGTACTGGTGGTATTTATGGGGGGTTTTGGCTGCGGAGATTTATGAGTCTCGCGCGGCACGGTCACATGTATAGATAGGGCATCCGCCGGAAACAGCCGATGAGCCCCTGGCGTTTACGAGCGCCGGATAGGTCGGAAGCGACCCTATTGCCCAGCGCCGGAAATATCCATTGTTGCGAACTAGACTTAAGAGCAAGCTGTGTGAACTACAGAGTCAGTACAATATTAGTAGTCCTGCTGTTCGTTTTGCTATCCTGCTGCCTGGTTTACAGCTAGGCTTACCGATCTACTAGTTCTGTTCAGTAAACCTTATATCGTGTTGAAAACCACGATATTACAACTGGCGACGAGGATGGGATTTGAACGATTCGGAAGAAGAGAGTTTTTTCAACAAGTCTTTAATGACTCTCACCCCCCTCTCAGCTTGACCATTGCTTGCTGGAGAGTAGGGCGGAGGTGTGAGGTGCTCAATGCCGTTGGAAATAAGAAAATCTTTAAAGTCTTGAGAGGAAAAGTTAGAAGCATTGTCACTTACGAGCACATCACACAACCCGTTTCTGCTGAAAATCATTCTCAACGCATCGACAGTATCTGACACACTCGTGGATGGTACCACTTCACATTCAATATATTTAGATAATGCATCTACAGCTATGAAAACAATTTTATTCTCGTAGAAAAAGTGATCGACATGAATGCGTTCAAAAGGACGAGAAGGAGTGAGCCATTCTACATTTCTAGACTTAGGTTTTGCTCGATTTAATTGATATTGGGGACAACATTTTACGATGTCTTCAATAGTTTTGTCCATTCCGGGAAACCAAATAACAGATCTGCCCAACGATTTCATGCCACAAATGCCAGGATGTCCATCATGAAATGTTTCAAGGACTAAACTACGCAATGACTTGGGAATAAAAACCCGTTCTTTATAAAGTATACAACCTTTCATGATGGTCATCTGAGGTAGCAGGTTCTTAAATTTAGACAAATTGGGATTAGGTTTAGGAGGCATGCCAAACTTTATGTATTGTTTAAGTTGGCATAGTTCGCTATCTATATCAGTATGAGTTCTTATATTTTCACACGTGACAGGAGTTTTATCAAGACAGTTCACAGCAAAAATCATTTCGTACGGTTCTAGCTCTTTTACAGTCGTGGGTAGTGGCAGCCTACTGAGACAATCGCTATTTACGTTACATTTACCTTTCGAATAGTTGAAAACATAGTCAAACTGTGAAAGTCTGAGAGCCATCTTTGAATTCGAGCGGAACAGTTGAGAGGTACACCCTTGTTATGTGCAAAAAGTTTACAAAGAGGTTTTTGATCATTATGGATAATGAACTTAGCACCAAGTAGAAATTTTTTTGAATTTCTCCAAGCCAAAAACCACACTATGGCTCTCTCTTTCAATGTTAGAGTAGTTTTGTTCTGCATTATTTAGAGATCTTGAAGCAAATTGAACCGGACACCAATCAAGAGAAGGACTAACGCGTTGCATGAGTATGGCAGCAACTCCATAATCCGAACTATCCGTTTCAAGAAGAGTTTCATGGTTGGGATCAAACAACTTTAGAGGTTTATGCGAACGAAAGATGTCCTTGATTTTCTGGACACTTTCATCCTGTTCTGGAGTCCACCGGAACTGTACATTTTTCTTAAGCAGCGAATACAGAGGATGCATGACATTAGAAAAGTTGGGTACAAAACGACTATAGAAGTTACACAATTCGATGAACGCTTGCAACTGTTTGAGGTTTTTAGGAACAGGAGCATTGAGAATAGCTTCTACTTTATCAGAGTTAGGGTGAACACCCTTGTTATCGAAAACGTACCCTAGATAAGACACACGATCAGTTAGAAAGGCACATTTAGACAGATTCAAGCGAATTCCAGGGTTTTTCAGGACAGACAGGACCTTGTCAAGAACTTCCAAATGAGCATCGTATGAAGAGGTCAAAATGAGGAGGTCATCCTGGTACACAATGATGTTATCGATGCCAGAAAGAGTCCTATTCATGAATGCTTGAAAAATGCCGGGGCTTGCACGTAGACCATAGGGTAAGTAATTGTACATAAATAGACCTTCAGAGGTGTTAATGGTCATAACTTTCTTTGATTCTTCGTCCAACGGAATTTGCAAAAACGCGTTAGACAAATCAATTTTTGAGAAAAACTTAGCGTCTCCGACTTGAGAAATGACATCATCAATAACAGGTAGTACAGATTGAACTGGATTCAGAAAATTATTAATGGAGGCTGAAAAATCTCCACAGATTCTCACACTGCCGTCCGACTTTAGAACATTAACGGTAGGAGATGCCCATTGGCTATCATACACTTTGGTGATTTTGCCCATACTCTGCAAGCGTTCCAGTTCGGTTTTGACAGAGTCTCTTAGTCTTACAGGAACCGGGCGTGCTTTACAAAATACAGGAACTGCATTAGGCAACACATCAAGATGAACTGTTTCTTTAACGTTTGACTGTGAATCAGATGATAAATATTCGTCATATTTTAACGACAAACTTTTCGGCAAACTATGACAATCCGTTTTATTTATGGAGTCGTATTGATCAGGAATGACAATGTTTACGTTTAGTTTAGAACAAATATCTCGGCCCAGCAAATTGATTCTATCATCCTCCACAATGAGAAATTTATGATTAAAACTCACATTTTGGTACATGACATTTACTGAAGCTTGACCAAGCAGGTTTACCGAGACACCACTGTACCCAAGAATTTGGCTGCATGTAGGATTTACCACAGCACCAACTTTGATTGCATCTCTTTTACGTATAGTTGACACGGCACTGCCGTTATCCAACAGGAATTCAACAGGTTTACTATTTAAGTTGCATGCAATCATAGTGGGCTCTTTAGTGACGGGAATTACAGTGGTGTTTACTCTAAAAAATTAGAATCATTTGGGGAATAATCAGAACATTCATGTAGATGATTACCGTCACCGCTTTCGTTCCCAGGTTTTTGCAAAACGGCTTCGTTCTTCTTCTGTAGAGGCATCCGTGAATTCTTCATTAACACGTCTTCTCTTCCGACGTTGCCACAGCAACCGCTTCTTCCCGGCTGCACTGTGTAAGTGCGAACTGCGTCAAATTCTCCTCGTGTAGGTCCCCTTCGTGTAGGCTTATCAGAAGGAGGCCGAGCTGCAGTTGTAGATTTGCAAACCTTAGAAATGTGGCCTAATTTCCCACATGTGTGACATTTCAATTTCAAAGCATAGCAATTCTTTGCAAGATGCTTTTGCTTAGTTCCGCAGCGAATGCATATGTAGTTCGGCGGGAGTTGTTCTGTAGTGACAAACGATGAAGATGAATACTCACGAATAATATCTTGAGCGTCGGAGCTTAATTGTTCGATAAGTTTTGCGTGTTCAACGCATTCGTTGAAGGACTTGCTATCGCACTTCTGTAGAACCGCGCTGAGAATTTGCGCTGAATGTAGCCCAGCCACAAAGGCATCTCTCAATAAACGATCACGACAGCAATTACCATAATTGCATGCAGATGCTAAGTCATTTAACGTTTTAGCATAACTTTCTATGGATTCATTAGCACTTTGTTTTCTATTTAGAAATGTAACCGATGCACCGACGATGGATTTTTTGATTTCAAATTGCTGTGTTAATTTTTCTTCAAGTTCCTCATATGTAGCCTCAGTGAGTAACGTAGGTTTAATTCTTCGTTGTAGATCAGTGATTATGTTTACAGGCAAAGCTTTAATTAAAATACTAGCTTTTTTACCGCCATTATTTCCTGCTTTCTGAAGAGCGTCTGCACTTTGGACTTTCCAGCGCTCTAAGAATTCACTCACTGTTTCCACTTCAACGTCGAACGGAGGACAGCTGACTGTAGAATACGCCATCTTAATTTCAGAGCACTTGTAAAGTTCAAATTCACTTAAGTTGCTGTTAATATCTTTCATGTTCAAATACTAGCATTAAATGTAATCTGGAAGAGACATTCAAAGCAGCTGTTGCACAGTAGTTTGGAATCTACCGGGAGTGGGGCAGCAGAGACTCCTGCCTTTCAGCCGGTTAGCTGCTCACCTGGGCAAAATGAACCTCGTAGATCAGGTAGAATAACTAAACCTGTAATACGAATAGGTTGTTGAGTTCCTCCTTCCCTTTGTCATATATTCATCTAAAGGGAGGGAAGTTGTTGTATAGTGACGTACTGGTGGTATTTATGGGGGGTTCCGGCTGCGGAGATTTATGAGTCTCGCGCGGCACGGTCACATGTATAGATAGGGCATCCGCCGGAAACAGCCGATGAGCCCCTGGCGTTTACGAGCGCCGGATAGGTCGGAAGTGACCCTATTGCCCAGCGCCGGAAATATCCATTGTTGCGAACTAGACTTAAGAGCAAGCTGTGTGAACTACAGAATCAGTACAATATTAGTAGTCCTGCTGTTCGTTTTGCTATCCTGCTGCCCGGTTTACAGCTAGGCTTACCGATATACTAGTTCTGTTCAGTAAACCTTATATCGTGCTGAAAACCACGATGTTACAGTTAACTTTCGTCTACGATGGATGGAACGGCCTCGTTCATTTGAGTGCGTCGGAAGCGAGCGTCCATTGCAGTGTTGCCATATGACGCGCTGTGAAATAAGTGCTGTGAAATAATAAGTATAATAAGTATGTTATCTGTGAAATAAGTATAAGTAAATAAGTATTTTACGACGAAAGTGCATAGAAGAAAACTTGTTTATTTCGATCTAATTAACTATGTTTAGGCACCGAAAAATAAAAAATCTATTACTGGTTAATCCTCAGTATTTACCCTACAATTCACCTTAAATTTAATTTGAATATTAAACTACAGTTTTACCTACCGCTGTCAAAGTGTTTAGACACCTAAAGTAGAAAATATATTGGAGGGTAGGATAAAACAGTCGAATGCACTTTTCTCACTAAAGGGCCGCCTCAACAGGTTTGTACAACGCATTTCTTTCAAGTCTTAAAACCAGGACCACCCAGGCAACACAGTAAGACCATATTACCACAACCAACAGCAATCCTACCCTTCGACTCTTTAAAGTACTCGGATAATTAAATAAAACAGACGGAACTCAACTTGAAAAATCGATTGCTGTCACATTAGAACAATCTTTCGAAAATGATACATCAGCGAACGTTTGGAAATCTGGACTCGACGCTTCCGATCAGCATCTAGGGCATGCTAGTCACAGTACATGAAGTTGTACCATGTAACCACACGAGAACATTTCCATTATCTAACACATTCCGGGACACTTAAAATCCATGAACTTTTGGTAATCTGTTGAAAGGAGAACGAGCTCCAACACTACTTAAGCTACGCCAAATATATTTACTACCCAGCCAAGATAGTACAGTTGACGCCATGTTCAAACAAATCGACTTGAAGACTTTCCCGACAAACCCAATCGTTAAGACTATAAATTTCAGCCCATCATTCAGACACAGAATAAAGTGGGATAAAACTGAAATTAATGAGTGGGTTTCAAATTAAAAAAATAACTTACCAGTTTACAGGGTTTTTGAGTCTGAAAATGCAGGGGACGGAAAAAGCAGGATTGCAGTTCGCAGTTAACGCACAATTACATGATGAGCGTTCTTCTTTTTCTTCTTCAATGATCCGGAGGGATCTGGAAAGTCGTTGGACTTCTTCAGCAGAAATTAGCAATGGTTAGCTTTTGATCTGAAGGCTGAAAAAAGCAAGATGAATATCTTGCGCAGAAGCGGATGACTTACACAGTTGCGTGGTCCCACGGTGACTGGTGTCTACAGCCTCAACTAATTTGTAAGGTTTGCAGTAGATGTGCGTGTTGTATAGCTGGGAAAGAAATGCCTTAGTACCTCAATATTTACAAAGACCAGGAAGTCTTCTAGACTTGAGAAGCAAGCAAAAGTAACAGTCAAATCATATATCATATTCCTGTAGATGTGGCTGATATTCAATTTTGTCTTGAACATTTATTGGTAATATCTTGATACAAAATTGTTCGCTCACAGGACACGAACGAAAACTAGTGCAACACGAATTAATTAATTTTGAGCCTCAAGTAAATAGAATTCTAATAAGAGTAAAATGATCAGGTGCACCATTTCTCAAGTAATTATTAACGAAACAATTAATTATTGGAGAAACTTATGATTTAATTACACTTACCTACTACGTAAGTAAACTGGAAGTTAATTTGCTGAAGTAGGTTTTAAAAAATTTTATGTTCGGACTTTATTCATTCATTTCAAACAAAAATAAAAAATTGAAATAAGTCATACAAGGTACGCACTTTTCATTAAAATCAGTGACAGAAATTTAAAAGTTTTCTTTGACAACTTTCATCTTGTAAAAACGAGAGCATGAAATTCCTCAGACGCCATGATATATACGGCACAAAAGCAGCTAAGGCAAACATTTTCTCTAATTTTATACTCTCCGGGGATGCTCAGCGCCCCCTGTTTAAACGTCCTGAGGGGAGTGAAAACAAAAAAGAATGATCTTAGTACTAAAAGTAAATTGCGCTAAAAATGAAATCCATCTGGTGCCAATTTTTTAACGTATTTTAAAATTATTTAAAAAATCATCAAGGTTACCTCCAGTGCTAATTCGGGCTAGCAAAGAATATTTGCAGCGGTTGCATACACATATCAATCTATTTCATTTAATTTTACTGCAGTTGAAATATGAACTATTAATTGCAGATAGGCCATGACGTCTTGTTCTTTACAAAAATTGTTAATTTAATAAATTTTATGAAAATTCATAGGCCTGTGCTCTAGCATGAACTCCGAAACTGACGTAGCTGCGAGTTGATCTAACAGAAAGTTCGATTAAAACAAAACAAAACAAAAAAAATCAGTACGGGTAAAAAAAGGATTTAGAATATGGCAGTAGCCTTTTAGGAATAAAAGCATCTCTTGTTGCAATCCTATTCATTTCCTTTTCCATCCTAGGGCAAAATTTATCTGATTTTAGAAATATTTGCTGCGGTGCACAATAAGACCTCTTTGCCATTTTGCAAGGTAAATGTGATTGATCTATGTATTATAGTTCCCTGATTTTAAAAACTTGACTTCTTGTAGGAAAAATTGACGGTAAATCTATAAAAATGGGACTAAAAACTCTTTTTCATGGTTGTGCGACGTAAGTTCAAAAAATACTTTTACTAAGAAGAAGACCTGATATTTTGTGCTGACTGACAGTAAATAAACAGTAGTTCTGCTCCGTAAAAACGGATGTTCGCGTGTTGCCTATGAAATCGACACGTGAGGACGTGTTCGATTACTTTTACTGGCTAAACCATTACTGCATGGAACGCCCGCGGCACAAGTGATCGGATATAACTCTGTTATAACTTTACGGCACTAAATCCTTTGAAAAAAGGCCAGATAAGCTTCTGTAGAACCCTGGTTATTACCGCTTTAAATGTCAGGGCAAATTACAGCGGATCCTTAAGTTTTTAAAATGTGTAGAGTTCTGCAAGACAAGCTGTGACCAGCCACTCTTTTACAACTGTACTCGTACCTCAAAAAAAGGTCCTCTATCAATAGGATTAGTTTCTCGGTTAAAGTATCGGTTGGGTTGCACGAAGTTAGCATTCATAGATTGACTTCCAATGTATAGAATTATCGTAAATTTTAAAATTAAGCGAAAATCTTCATCAGTAAGAAGCATGTACTGGAAGTTAAACTTTTAAGCGAAGCTAATTCCCCATTTCAAATCCGTTGTAAATGACTTCACACAGTGATTGCATTAACAGTTTTATAGCAAAATTTTACTCACAAAAAGTTTGAAACTGAATTGCGCCATGAATGCCCGTAATCTCCAAGTAACATAAGTCACATCTTTATTTGTCACGTGAAGCAATTATAAACTCAGGCATCACGCTCGCATGACGCTCTGCAGCTTAAATAATAAATCCATCCCTCGGTTTACGCTAAACTTGTACTGTCCAGAGGACAAACTCTGCGCCTAAATGAAAATGATCCTTTTTTTCAAAAACACTGGGGATCAGTTCAGATGCATGATATATTGCCTAAAGTTCAGCGATTATTACAGACCCGCATATAACCCAAAAGATTCAACTAAATAAAATAAATTACGGAATTTTTTGTGCGGTTCGGGCGCTAGAGAAACGAAATTGAACACCTCACATCCACGCTCACACAATCACGCTAACAAAATTGAGTACCTCACAATCACGCTGACACTAAACATTTGTGCCTTAAACAAGCTATGTTGTTGTCTGTGAGCGTGTCTACTCTGATTTATAACAACATTGTTTAAGAAAAAGTCAAATTAGAAATTCTTTCATTGATAGAGACAACAGATTACCATGTAAATTTTTGTTCCTCCGCTTGTGCACGCCTTTAAACACAAAAAATAAAACCCTGCAGAAATTTGAGTTATCTCGAAACACGTGAGAGCTCGAAACATGGGAGAAATTTCACAAGTATCGAGGAAAAAATTCTCTTCTTACCTCAAGTTCAGAGAAAAAGTCCGGCCTAAGGAACAAGACGAAGGACGCATAGGTGCGAGGGAATGTGCGTGTTTTTAGTTAGAAATTGCCCTTAGTCTTTACTCTGCTCCGTTTTGTGTTTCTTCATTGCAATCAACACAGCGAGTATCATAACTTCCAAACACAAACTTCAGCGATCGTTCAAAAACTCTCGAACAGGATTGGGTTAGCGGGAAAGTTTGAACCTTTTACAATGTCATTCGCGGCTCTCAGGAAAATTTCTGTGCTTTCTGTTTATTACACTGCTAAAGGCGTGTAAAAATAATGAGTTATGAATTCATACGGACTTTTCAGATTGTTTTAGAACAAAAATAAAGTAAAACTGTATACCAATCCGCTTAAACTAATGTTTAATTAAAATTTCTTCGCGTCTTGAACTCGAAATATCCTATGAATTGCTTGGGTATGCAAGAAGAATTCTATTTGTTGCTAAGGCTCACAGTCGTAAAATCTTTAACATTAATAGAGAGTTTAAAAGTACGAAGACAACATCAATGTTTGGCCTAAAAAACTAATGAATACAAAATTCTACACAACATATTTTCATCAGAGTGCCCTGCATCACA
Source organism: Morinoia aosen (assembly GCA_030386875.1). Lineage (NCBI taxonomy): Eukaryota > Metazoa > Arthropoda > Malacostraca > Amphipoda > Talitridae > Morinoia > Morinoia aosen. Next base: position 73,052,631 of record CM059567.1, on the reverse strand, counting down.
ATTTCTCTGTGCTCTCAGCCAGAAGAGCAGTTCACATAAGAAAGTTTAGCCCCATTTCGTCCTAAAAATTTCATACTCTAATGAACCATTGAATGAAAATTGTGCAAAGTAACTGGTTAGTAATGGGTGTGTGATAAAGATTTACTTATGGAATTTTTTATCACGACGTTACAGCTCGAATTTCATCAAGTGTAGGGTAATGATATGTGGCACTCGATCCAAATGTGTTTTTTAGTACTCGTATATTCCACCGATCAACTTTCAAAATGACTATCTATCGCTTTCACCATATGATCCAGACGACCCAAACCTGAGGCGCAAGAATCCCGTTATGCAGGAATTCAACATCCAGAGTGGACTATGAAGCCTGAAAGGCATCTTTTAGAGCAGCTAGACTTCAGGTAGAATTAAGCAGACATAACTTTTTAAGATAGACCATATAACGAAATCCATTAGATTGATATCCCTAGCCTAGGCGATAACGCATGTTCTTGTACCGAAGACGCTGAATTGATCCTTGCAGTACTGGTCGATGGGTAAACTTCGATATGCGAGATGGGACCCTGTCTTGAGTGAAGAACATTATCATGACTATCGAAGCTTCCATAGGGCCAGAGTAACACATTTTTTCCCAATATTTCTACGTGAAATTTAATTTTTAATAAAATTTCATCCAGAAAAAGAACAAAGAAAACTTGGATCCATTAGAAGCGACTGCGGCCACATCATTGCTCCTGCTGATCTGATGCGGAGGTAATGGATACGACAACCATCAGGCCCATCCCCAATCTCACGTGCATGAAGTCTATCAATCTGGGAGTTAAGGACAGCCCTCACCGTGAGATCTGCTCATCGGATCAGATGAAGACAATGTTGACAGCCCGCTAGATCTCTGCCACCATCATTTTACATGTCATACCGTTTCTTCTTGGAAACTACTGAAAATTATTGTTTGCGTTATGTACACTCAATCCTAAGTCATTTTTGCATGTCATGCGCCTGTAGATGAGCTTGAAATACCGAGCTGTTTAGTTATTCAATGATTCTTCGATGATTTCGAATCACGAACTTATAATTTTTTTGCATAACACCTTCTGTATGAATACAATATTTCCGTCCAGAAATATGCTAGCTGGCGGTTGTACAGCATCAATTCATCGTTTCCATACAACGTATACAGTACTATATACGAAACACTTTCAGCTGTTTAGTGAAGTCGCTGTTGATTGTTAAAGGGGTTTTCAAGACAACGGTTTTATCATATTTTGCTTAGGACGCCATTTTGCCTTAATTCTTGTTCACAAACGAAACAAACGATCGTAGTAAGCACTAAGCACACACTGCAAGAGTGATCGATAAGCACACTTCAAGAGTGCAGATAACCTTCATGGCAAATTCAAATCTATTCAATCAATTATTGGAGAGATTAATTCTTCGTGAATCACCCTATGCTTGACCATAAACATAATTTTGACGCAGTAATTGAAAGTTTTTATCACTGTTCCTATACCTGTTCCATTAGCTGCTAATACATAAGCAGATGTGTGAACTATTTCACTTTTAGTTTTGTCTAGTTAGTGCCAAAAATTTTCACACTTTAGTTGAAGACATTTTACCCCTTTCTGATCTGAAAGTATTTCTTACCATCACTCGTAATTTTCGTACTCTTTAATTGAATTAAAAGCTGCCGAAAAAATATACATGGATTTCAACACGAGTGAATTCTTCAATTGAATTAAAAGTTGAAGAAATATGCACGCATTTCCTCACAAGTGAATTTTTCAACATCCTCTCGTGGAAGCATTATCTAGGATAGAAAAGCAATATTTTTGTTCCCTGCATTGACCCCTCACATGTTACTCACGACACGGCCGTCCGCTTGGTTCCCTCTCGTCCTCCAGGGATGCTGCCGCTCGTTCACCATTAAAGTCATGAGTAGTTTTCCTGCTCGGCTCGCGCTGCCAAGGCTAAGAAGCTTCGCCGCTTCACGAGAGAGAATCTCGGTATGAAAAGTGCATTGAGGACAGCTGGGAGACGAGGATAAACGCGTCAGAAGTACAAGTCACTCTGTCCGACATGTGGAAACGGCAGATAAAATTTTGAAGTAAAAGGAACGACGGTGTTTAGTATGTGTATGTTTCATCATCTGGTTGGTGAGGTTCAGTTCCTAGCGTGATTTCTTCTTGTACGTGTCTGCTGCATGAAATCCTATAGCAGTGAATAGGCTATTCGCGATGTTCAAGCTAATTTCAAGCGTTTGAGTGGTGGAACCATCACGCTGCTCACTTTCTAAATAATAAAATAAGGTTCACATTCATTCTTTCGTGAGTTACGCTCACAATTTTCTGATACAATTCTGTCGGGACAAAAACAAGATTTAGCGCCTATTCAACATCACATTCTACTCGTCGCTGTCCTAAGCAGAGGCATTGAAAGAATTTTTCTTCATGTGAACTCCTCAGTGCATTCATAAGCACTGTATTTGTTTTCGAGTGTTCTCTTATTTTTGCGATTTATTCTACGTTGCGATTTATTTCGTGTTGGATGCTTACGTTCTCCTAGAGCATCATTCCTTTGGTATTCCGGTCCAGGATAGAGAATGGCTCAACGACGCGCGGTGTTCCGACTCAGGTAATCTCCGTCTTCTCTGCGCTGATCCCGACGCAACATCTCGTGGGCCGCGGCCGCTTCCTGCAGCCCAACAAATATGAGCGCCGTCCGGCCTGCCTTGTGTTTATGTTGCTGCACAGGATCTGCCCTACATTGCTGCGGAGAGCGCGGCGAACTTAAGCCATTGTCCGAACAAATAGGAGTTTTTGGGCATTTCTAGCTATTCCAGCTTCAATGATTCTTAAATACTGAGCTATGTAATTTTTTTCCAACTTTTCAACTTTAGAATATTATTCTAGTTTCCCACGTTTTGAAGTACGAAGATAATTACTTAACATTTTACTTATATTTTCAGTAAAAATGATACGTGATGCTCTTCGTACTTCAACACGAGTACAACTAGAACAAATATTCGAGTAATGAAGGGCTTCTTAAAAAATTTGATTTATTGGTTATGCGTCTTTGAATTCAGGAACAAACATAGTTTTTAATGAATTTTAGACATACATCCCAACCAAATATACACAATGCTAACGAAAAGTTAAGTATGATCCATAGCGTTGAGACATAAGTCTTGCATCGATCAATGTAAATCTTACGTAATATTAGCGGTACTAATAAATTGAGGTTTGACTTCATTTTAGAATGCAAATGCGGCCCATGCTCGGGGTACTTCATTTGTTATGTTTTCAGAGCATTCTATCTTGATACTGTACATAGTCAGATCTATCTGGCTGTCAGGTATGTGGAAATTGTGTATTAATAATGAGGTATTTTTCTGGCTAACAGTTAGCTATGTTCAAATGTGTTCGTTGGAATAGTGTCGAGTAACAATGTGCTCGACGTGTCACTTGTGGTAAATGCGCGCCATACAAGGGGACGGGCAAGACCAAAGGAATGGCTTCTTCGCTGTAGAGCTTTCTATTTTTCATGAAAGTTCACTGCAGGCTATCATCATCTGGTTGCCTTTTTTATTGAAGCATGTTTTTTCCCCGGCCGAAAAAGATACACTGTCTGCACTACCATGAATTGCTCTCTTATAGCCTGAGGACTTACATTCACACATGAGCTGACAATATTGTAATATCCTTCTTTTATTATCATCGCTACGTATCTAAAGTGTCATGTTTTTATTTTTGTGATAATTACCTGTGACCTTTGTGGCACTATGTTCATTGTTCGAGAGTCCCACAAAAAAAGAGACCCAATTTAGAACACAGCTGAATATCTGTCTGGTGTTTTTGTACGTGGTAATAATTTTTTTCTATTAGTGAGAGAATGCACTGCGAATTGTTGAATTGATTCATTGAATTGCATTTCTCTGTCATGAAATGCACATAATATGAGGGTAGCTCAATAACATTTTGTGCGGTTATGCTGTATTCAAAGTTCTTTTTAGTATTCTTCGATAATGCTTCGCCAGCGTAAACTGGTTGGAAAAATATGTTGAAGCCCAGGGTACAGAAACAAACGCTGTTAAGTTTGATTCCTTGATCTGCAACTTCATTTTTAATTTTTTTCAGGGTTTTAGCAAGGAATTTTTTCGGCAGAACATTTGCAGTTGCATAGCAGGCCACATTATAATTCGCGATGTTTGTGAGGTGATCTTCTTTCCAAATATCGGTTTATTTCGGAAAGATAAAAGGCTCTTTGATTCAAGATGTTTTTCATGCGTGCTGTTTTTATCAGCTTAAAGTATTTTCATTGAACGAAAGAAAGTTTTTGGGAGTTTACGCACAATTTTTGTATTGCCTTGACTTAAAATATCCACGAGAATTATCCGCACGTAAGGTCATGAGGCATAAAGAAGCTTGGCTACTCTCACCAAAAAATCAGCATCATCTCTTCGTGGGCCTAAAAAAATCTAGTAAATGCTTTCTTCCACTTCCACGTGAAAAAGAATTTTAGGAAAGCGATCATTGAGCTTTTCTTTTACCAAAACAAAGCTTGACTCCAATACCAGAAAGACTCCACATTCAGGAAGCCCAAAACGTGTTCTCGTCCGTCTACCTCCCTCACAGCAATGCCGATGCTGTAGAATTTCTGCCCCTCCATATTCCGAACAAAAAACTGAATCGGAGGTACGATGTCGTCAGCGACCGTTCATCTGACCCGAGACAAAAAGCTCTCAGTTTCAGGTGCTCTGCTGCACATGTGGTATAAGCTCCCTCTGCGTATAAAAACTCTAAAACAGTGGAAGAATTCAAGGCGAACGTTTCACGTCCTTTCGCATCTCTGCTATGGTGAATTACAAAATGTAATATCTCGTAGTTTAGATTGGTTAACTGATGATCAAAACGATTGACCGCAAGCCTTAAATCTGCTCACTGCTATTTTAAGGTCAGTTTTCTAAATTCCGTTAAGTTGAACGTTCTATGTTTGAGTTAGATAACATTCGACGCATACGAAGGAGTTTCCTTCATAAGCATTGTTGATTTTGCATTTCAACATCGTATTTCTAAATTTGGAGACTGTATTTTAAGCCTCCATAGTACACTTTATCGTGAAACCACATATATTTCAGATTTTCACAACGATTTTCCTCTTGGTTTACATTCAGTATGTTCTCAAGTGCGTTTATTCAAAACAACGGCAACATCCGATGTGATAATATTAAACATGCAAAACATGCAAGCCAAAGAACACCAGTACCGGTGTGCAGGAATACTGTCATTTATAATAATCTGGTCGCCGTTTTCACTGAAACATTGTTTTTCTTCTGCCAAAAAAGAAGAAATATTGTCAGCACTACCATAAATTGCTAAGTTATGGCTTGAGGACTAATAAAGTAATTTATAATGATTTGCAAATCGTTCTCCCTTTTTTCAAGGACAGGGACCGCGTGATACTCCAAAAAAAATCTTCGTTTTCTGTCAAGTTATAGCGAATGGAAAATTAATCGCTTCTTTCGTTTATAGGATTCTTACATATCCTTCGGTTCATAATCATATATCTTGTGTATGTATGTATATATATAGGAATTGATTTCTTCAGTTGAGGAAATGCAACTCAAACTATAACTTTTAATCAAATGTTTCAGCTAACGCATTGAAGTATTGAAATTTATAAGCATCAATGCATGCACATTTAACCGCATTTTATATATATATATATATATATATATATATATATATATATAAAGAATAGTAACTAAATTGCTGAATCAATTATGCTAATATGCAATTCTCACGTACAGATTTTGTAGCTATTTCTTATTTTTAAACCCCATCAATCTTTCACAGTGTATTCACTTCACATTATTGGGAACAACTTGTAAATGAAAAAACGTACATCGTTTCATGCGTTTTTCGTGATGTTTCCATGAGGAAATAAAAGAAGTAGCTCACTTTTGCGTTTCCAATTTAAAAACATTCTTTTTTAAGCACACGAGCAATAGAGTTGGCAATTCAGTGCTACAGAATAGAGTTTTCCTTTATGTTAGAAAATACCTAAAAACTCGAAATTATGACGATTTCATTTACTAAACGCTCTGTAACCAGATAAAATTAAATTATTAGTTCGAAATAACTCAGAAACTTCAGTAGAAAAAGTTAGTACATTGGCTCGCTGCTGCAGAAGTAGATTTATCTCATGCTCTGTGCCCTTTGTAGGTCTCTGTATCCCAAAAATTTAAGTAAGTAAGTAGGAAGATAAACGTAATGTAGGCTTTTGGGCTAATAAACCATTCACCTAATCCACGCTCATACATCGCAGTATGTGCAAGCCTTGAAATAGATTCCAGAGAATATGCTTATTTACTTATTTTAGACGAGCGTGTTATACAATGTTGTTTCAAAATTGTTGCCCAATATTATTTCATCACTTGGAGATTTTTTATGATGGTGTTATAGGGAATAAATATTTTTAATTACCCAAGTTGTGAACATGTTCACTCCCATTAGAACTCGCTGTTTTCCTTGGATGAAATCACTCATTAACAGCAAACCTTCGGTTAAATTATTTCCCTGATCAAACTCTCAACAGCATTGGCCGTTGCAGCGCAAACGTACAAGCGATTTTGTCAATGTGACGGCTATGTCCTTCAGACCGCTTGTCATTTCACATTACTTATAGTCATTTTCTTTTCGTTTGTTGGTAATGTGACGTATAAATTTATATTTTTCTTGCATTTACCAAACGGAGACAGTATATTTTAACTGTTTTACTCTCAATTGAATTATCCGCTGTCTTTGACTTCACCAGAGTTATTTGGGGTGTTACACCAGTTACATTCCCGGACCTTCCAATAAATGAATTTTAAATCCAATATGTTACACAGGGCTGGGAAAAAACAATGGAAACACCTTGGAAAACCAGCAAAATATATTTTAATATGGTGTAGGTCTACCTTTTGAGGCAATTACAGCCTCAATTCTCCGAGGTATTGATTCGTACAAATTGTGCATTGGTTTCAAATAAATTTTAGCTCATTCTTCAGTTAAAACAACGAATCTTCCTCGTGCCATTCAGAATCTTCCTCGTGCCATTCAGAATCTTCCTCGTGCCACTCTGTAACAACTCTAGCAGTATGGATTGGGGCATTATCATCTTGAAAGATGGCGTTCCCCTCCGGAAACAGTGCGTGAACTATAGGATGAACTTTGTCGCCCATCGATTGAGCTTTGGTATTTGAGTCAACGATTGGTGAACGATGATTCATCAGAGAAAATTACATTTTTACACAGCTCTATGGACCAATTCTGGAGGTTTCTACACCACTCGAAACATTTCGAAATATTTGTCTTTTAGAGCAGAGGTTTTCTACTTGCAGCTCTCCCGTGGAATCCAGATTTGTGCAGTTCCAGAATAACAGTTTTTGTGGAAACTCGGTTCTGAGGGTGTAGGGTGCGGGTTCTATAGTGATTTTAAGAGCCGTGGTTTTGCGACCCTCTCTAACAATTTGATTTAATGTCCAATGGTCTGTCTCAGACAAATTTTACTTTCGGCCAGACCTGTACTTTGCTGAGGACGTTTTTCCGTCTCCTTCAAAGGCAGTCATTACTTTTGAGACAGTACCTCTTGATATGTGAAATGTCAAATCAAGTTTGAGACAGTAACTCTTGAAATGTTTTTGTTACGCTAGCACCTGCCTTACAAGCACCAACAGTTTGGCTTCTTTGAAAGTAAGAGAGGTCTGCCATTTTTATAAGGTTATAATAATTTTTTTATATATATCTGTAAAAAACAATTCATTTAAATAAAATATCAAATAGCTACAATAAGAAACAGTAAAACATTAAAATATGTCAAGTTTTGTTTATAACATTTTCAAAGATTATGATTCCAAATTGTTACGTGTTTCCATTATTTTGTCCGACTTAGAAAAAAACGTCCTATTTTTTTTCTGTTTCCACATGGGCAGACCAAGATGCTGACGCCGAGTCCGTCTCCTTTACTGTTCATCTGGTGTGCATCTTGGCGAAGTTTTACTGTACATGGGACCCTGAAATGTGTCAGCATCGATGGAGCTTCTATTTCCGAGCCGATGGAAGTATTCGCTCTCGAGTTACGGCGCATTTGGTGCGATGTAGCTCTCGTCGCCTGCAAACCATCCGTGTTCTTGTGATGCTCGAACACGAGGGCCTTCTCTCAGAGAAACTGATACGCTCTAGATAAGATGTGACCCTTGCGAGGATGTATGGTTTCTTCTCAGAAAAAAAGAGTTTCCTAAACTTGAGAAAGTATCTACCGAGAATTTACCATCCGAATATCATGTTCACAATGCCAGGATTGTCTGATTTAGCAATGTTTTTGTTTATTACAGGTCTAAAATAATTTTATTTTCTCGTTTACGTTCAGTGTGTGACTAAGAAATTGATTTTACTGATGTTTACTTATCTAATATATAGTCTACATTCATGTAGAAGATTATGAATGCATATCTTTATGCTCATTTGAAATCCTATTTTTTGGTAAAAGTGTACGATCGCAGTCCAAAGACGCGAACTTGTTAAATTTAGTACACATGCTGACACTCGAACTTACATATACGTGTACACATATATTTGCGCTCACTTGTTCCTACACACACACACACACACACACACACACACCCAAGCACGCTGTGGCGTTTCAACAGCAAGGTGTTTCATTATACATCTGACTGGGTAACCAGAACATTTCACAGAATTCATGAGTGCGATCGTATCAGTTATCAGTACCTGAATTGAAGCGTTCATAAGCCAATACAGCGAAAAAGGAAAACAATACCACTCAAAGTTTGCGAATCAAACCAAAACTTGTCTGTTTTTTCTGAAATTTGGCAGAAAAATTTTAATTTTTAATTTGCAATTTCATCTAAATTTTTTACATCAACGCACAAAGGCATTCGATTAAAAAAATTTCTCGTCTCTACAGAGTACAAGTGAGTATTGACTGATATATTGTCTGCGCCAAATGAATATATTAAAAATTTTACATTTTCCGTACGGAAATTATTTTATTGTCTGTAGCTAATTTTGTTCCCTGCTAGGGCATATTATTTATTTTCTGTTGTAATTTTTTCATTTTTTGTAACCAACCTATTTCACTGTCTGTAGGTAAATTTTTTTGCAAGTGTTATGCTAGTGTTAGATTATGCTAGTGTTATCAGCTCAATTATTTTTACATGCGTCAAAATGAGTTCTTGAAAAACCCCGAGTGAAAAAAATTACTGAAGAAAAACGTGAAATTCCAAGGAAAGTGCTCAACATTAAAGCATTCATGCAGTTATTTTGTTTTTGCATCACTGCTGCAATTTTTCAGTTTTTTGGTCGGTTTTTATACTGTTCTATAAACCTTGTATGCTATATCGCACGTTGCAAAGTCTGGAGTGCAGTGATTAGTGAAACTGGAACTCATAATTTATGACTTTATTTGGTACCTTTTCATACTTAGTCGAACGTATATTATGATCGAGAATAATTATGGTGTTTCATTGATGAATTTGTTTTAAAAACATTCATCACAAAACTCTTTTACACTTATTCACATAGTTACCATGAACTTTCGATTCGAGAAAAGCGACTAGCAATCAATTTCAATCTAAAGTTAAACTTGCCGATCAAAGGATTATTGGTCACGGTAATCTTTTTCCGTTTGATTGATCAAGGTCCTTAATTCATTTGATTTACGATCCATGGTATCAAAGACAAGAATGTGGAATTACACTGCAGGTTTGGCGGCCCCGTTTATTCTTGCAGACCTCACGAATGACGTGCGCCTGCACGCAATCGACTCAGCCCTCTCAAGTTCTGGTATCGAGGCCTCCTGAAGTTGTAGAAGTTCCGGGTTCCATGCGTAGCTGACGCGGGGCTATATCCTGGCCAAGAGGACGCCCAAACTTCGTTTCCTCTTTTTCTCTCCCAATATGGCTACCCTGAACCGCACCGAAAATACAAGCCAAGAGCAACAAAACGATCACGACCCATCAAAACATTTGAGCTCCTCCTTAGAGCAAAGTGTTTCGAAATAAGATCTCTAAATCGATACCACACCGATATCGAGGCGTCCGACGCATAACTTTAAGCCATCTCAAAAGACCGAAAGATAAACTGAACAACTGTCCAAGCAACGTGCTCTGTATTTCCTATAGACAATTCGTATTCTGAATAGAGCTTATCATAGGGAAGTTCCAGGCACAGCGTTTGCTTGAACAAAGTTACTTTGATTAGGTCGCAGTAAAGTATTTCTGCGGAATGGAGCCTGTGGTACGGCCTGCTCGTGGCTGCCTCATGCCGAGCCGCTTCCTTTGATCGCCCCCGTGCCAGATATTTGCTAATTTGATGCAGTATTCTCAACAGGTCCGCTAGATATCTTTCAGGCCAGACTGTAATGATGTTTACGGTTTATGTGGCTATGACGAGCTTACGCTCAGAGGGTTTAATTTCCAGTGGCATCCGAAGAATTAGGTTCCCAAGCTTTCAATTCTTGATGTATTTATAGTTGCAAGGATATGAGGTCACCTCTAAATGTGGAAATTTCAAGATAGATGCATTTGAATTGATCATACTCCTAGCGTTTTTTATTGATTCTTATCATGTAAGCACAAAGAAAATATGTAGGGAGACATCTGAAGGTGCAACTACTGAACAAAGGAAGCGAAGTGTGGTGATGTAAAAACTGTAAACCGTGTTGATCTGAGTCGAGGTTACTTGACGTTTTTCTCTTAGGAATGAAAGGATAATAAAGGTAAGCGATAGAAACATTAACAGCAGAATACCCTAAGCTGCTCACGTAATAAAAATAAACTTTTTCTTAAAAAAACGAAGAATGCCGAAGAAGGAAGTTATCAGAAAGAAGATGACAGGCTTCAAGCTCTTGATTTTCGTGTTAGAGCGGCGTGAAGTCTTAGTGCCACGTTCATTTCTTTTGTTTTTTTCGTCGTTTCAGAGAATTAAAGTTTTTGTTTATGTACTCAGAGCGAAATCAAGAAAAGTTTAAACCTGAAGTTTGCTGGAAAGAAGTCTGAGGGGATGTACCAAATGAGACAAGAGAATTTAACTCTTAACCAAGACCACAGCAATGCAAAATGCATGAAACTTTGCGACTTCTTCTTAAGCCTTGGTAAATCTTCCACAAATAATGCAACTTGGGTCTCCATGGAACGACGCTCTCAGGTGAACTTCATAAAAATGACACTTTGGTATTTACAGTAGAATCAGAGCCACAAAATTCAAAGCATGTATTTTACAGCAGTATCAAAAGTTCCCGCAAGTAAACTCAATCACATTGAAAGGCTCGATGCTACACCATGCTCCAAATATGCAACTATGCTTGCGGTTTCGTCCTCTTCAGAGATTACTCACTAATCACCATCGTCCTTGGATGCTGTTGATTGTGATTTTCAATTACTCGTCTTGGACACAACTTGGACTTTGTGTAGCCGAGCCGGGCTGAGTTGCGGCAACAAACACCTTCCTATGATGATGCCATTGAATGAGTCCATCGCAAACACCTTCCTATTGTAGTATCGGTTGTTCGTATAATATGCTTCGGAGCAATATCGGAATTGGAGGCACATGAAAAATTACTTCAAGCCTCGGTTTGAATTATGAACATGGTAGGAGTGAGCACATACACTTGCCATATTTTTAAATACTATCATCCGTTCCGATGTGACGAGCTGGGAATGAGCGAGAAATATTTCCAAAATCCATTGTGTGGACATTTGAATCTACTTTATGGGATTAAAATGTTTTTATTTTTGCCTTATGTGTTAAAGTGAAGGAGAACGATGTCGTTTAAGGCATTTTTTACAAACGTTTCAGCGTTTTCATTTGTAACTAGTATTTATAAGTTTCTTCGAACCAAGAATATGTGCAAAACAATATAATAGATTTTTATAATGTTTTCCCCAATTACTTATTTAACCCCTGACCTGGCAGTTGTGAACGTCTTATGGTTTGTTTACCAATTTTGAACCTTTCTGTTGAGAAATGAGTAAAATTTAACATTTTGTTGTTCATTTTATACACCAACTGTTTTTTTAATACATTATTTGGCTTTTTTCCCAATGGTGCAGCTACATATATGAGCGAGCGCGGGGAAGAGCGATAATCTTGCCAAAATAACAAGGAAGAAACAACGTTAGCTGCGTGCCTGAGAGGACCTTCGCTGGAATAATATTTCAACCCTGGGATGTGAACTACAATCTTTCTTACCTTAGCTGTAAAAGCATGAATATGTAATAACATGTCTCCCTTTCATGGGTGCGAGGTGAAAGATCATTGTTTCTTTGCAGTTATCATTTTCATAAAATACAGTTGATTGATAGCTGGCTTCCAAATATTTTCTGTCAACCTTAAGCAAATATCCCTTGAAGAGAAAATTATTATTGGCCACTTTTAACTGCTCCATGACAAATGCCCCTGCTGAACAATGGTCCCAATTTAAATGATGGAATTTATTTTTATGCTTTGCAATTATCTGAGATCAGTACTATGGTAGTAATTAATTCTGAAAACCTAGTTCTAAACTATAGGGGCTTTAATGAGAAATTTTATCATCATCATTGAATAAAAAATTGTGACGTTCACACGTTAAAATTAAAAAATTTCTTAGGTTAGATAAGTTTAATGAATTGCGTTAGATTTGATAAAGTTATTTTAGGTATGCACTCAATTTATAATTTGATAAAAACATGATATGCCAATTAAATCACTGTCTTGGGGTTCTTATTTATTGTGCTCACTGGTAGATTTTTACACCATTCTAGTGAGTAAATACGCGGATATTTATTTGATAGTTCGGATATTCATAATGATACAACGTGATCTGGCTAGATATTGATTATTTTCTTAGGTTTCTGAATAAATTTGTTTGATGGATTGCTCTCTTCCAGTTCTGTGCGAGGAATTTGAAGCAGCTCCAACTATGCGCACTCAAGAACGCGACACAAACAGCCAGGGAAAATATCCAGTAAGTCAGCATGAAATATACTACGGAAATAAGCAAGTATTTTTTCTTGCTCATCCTATCTTCTTTTCTTTCATTCAAAGAAAGAACGATTGTGGAATGTATTGAGCCAAATTTACAAGACCTAATTTATGATCTTGCGGATGATCGTACAACAACATGCTGCGTCACCAAGTCGACTTCGTAGGACTCATGCTGCCAGTTGCACCACAACGACGACGTAATTTGTTTGACAGCACCTCTTACAAATTCAAGTAACAAGATCAATATGTTCCATGAACTGCTGGATCAAAAAGACATAGCGCTCGCCCAATTGTATAAATCAACGCACTCGTTCTGAATGAAGTAGATCCATCTCTACTTGTTAATTTGGAACACAACGTGAACCATTAATTAAGACGCGGTGAGCTCAATTGCCATGAGCGGAGGTGCAGGCAGGAGAACGTATGTCTCCTGAACATGATCACTCATCTCACCAAGTGGTCGCTAGGTACCATTAACTCGTGCGCCATGTAATAAAAAAATATCCATCAACACTACGATGCATGTAATGATGGACAAAATCCTGCTTTATTAATGCATTAAAGACCTTGTGTTCAAAATGAAATTCCTGTTAAAGAATATGCGTCATGTACAGAGGATAATAATCAGTGAATGTTAGTAGCGTAGGGCAGTAAAATAAAAAGTGATTGATATCTTCCTATTTTCTATAAATTCAACAAACTTTAATTCCTTTCGACTGAGCCTTTTGCCGAATCGGTGGGCGCATGAAGTTTGATACATTTAACAATTAATAGTTATTCAGAAGTACTTCCCACTTAAACTGAGACGAGTAAAATGGGAACCAATATAGTATGTTTAAGGCCCTAGTAGAGAACCATAGTTGAGAATAATGAAATCCCGCCATGCAGCTGTTGAGCTCGCCACCTGCTTGGCCCGGTGCTGCGGCCGCCCACCTCCAACTCAGTTCGACTGCAGTGTTATCAGTGTTCAGGACAGTATTATTACTGTTCAGGACAGTATTATCACTGTTCATGACAGTATTATTACTGTTTAGGACGATATTATTACTGTTTAGTACAGTATTATTACTGTTCAGGACAGTATTATCACTGTTCATGACAGTATTATTATTGTTTAGGACGATATTATTACTGTTTAGTACAGTATTATTACTGTTCAGGACAGTATTATCACTGTTCATGACAGTATTATTACTGTTTAGGACGATATTATTACTGTTTAGTACAGTATTATTACTGTTCAGGACAGTATTATCACTGTTCATGACAGTATTATTACTGTTTAGGACGATATTATTACTGTTTAGTACAGTATTATTACTGTTCAGGACAGTATTATCACTGTTCAGGACAGTATTATTACTGTTTAGGACGATATTATTACTGTTTAGTACAGTATTATTACTGTTCAGTACAGTATTATTACGGTTCGGTACAATATTATTACTGTTCAATACAGTATTATTACGGTTCAGTACAGTATTATTACTGTTCAATACAGTATCATTACTGTTCAGTATTATTACTGTACAGTACAGTATTATTACTGTTCAGTTCAGTATTATTACTGTTCAGTTCAGTATTATTACTGTTCAGTACAGTTTCATTTCTCTTCAGTATTATTACTGTGCAGTACAATATTATTACTCATCATTACCATATTAAAACTGACCTTACTGAATGGAAAGAATAGTGATCGGCAGTGCTTTTTATGCTCATGAGTTCCGTCAATTTTAATTGAACTTTGGAACTGTTTTAGTGAAACGAGTGAGATATTTTGATGAGTGTAATCGAAAAATAAATCAATTACATATATTTCTGAGCAAGCTGTGCTCAAAAATGAACCGAGTATAATGCTATAATTTCTTCCCGAAGGACATCAGCGGAGAAGTGGGACGTATCTACGCCATTATAAATTTCAATTGAACTCATACGATAAATTGAAGACGAAATAAATTGGAATATTTTGATATGCAAACGTTCAAAAATCCAAAACCCCAATGTCGTCACTTAAATGAGAAAGAACTTCAAGTTTCAATGAGACTGTGGCTAAAATCTTCAAAAGCACGTTGGTTCTTCCTTTGATTGTTGGAGTGAGGCTCCCTTGCAATTGATCAATTAGTAATGTAGTATTGGAACAGCCTGGTATTTTAAATTACATAATGCAACCTTGCACGCAAATTTTAAAAAAAATCCAAGGTCAAATGCCAGAACGGGTTTGGAAATTCCTACTTCCCGGGTGCACCCCACAACGTCTCGCAAAACGGAGCAACTTGGACATGTCGCAGAGACAGTCAGCTGATCCGAACGGAGTAAAGAAACCAAACAGTCCATCGATGGTGCTGTACGCACGGCCTTCGACTGGAAAAAGTGAGTAAAGGAGAACACGATATGCCGCCTTTAACTTATGCTATAAATAATACACTAACAATCATTGCCCTTTCACACGTGCAAATAATTGCCGAAAAAAATCACCGGGGAAGACAATTGCCTAAAGATATCTGACGGACTCATATTATTTGCATAATTCCTCTAGGGAAACTCTGCTAACCTACATTTTCTCAGGAGCACGAAGTCCACTATTAAGATGAGCTGAAGATCAATTGCATTTAACGCCACAATCAGAGAAAGAATTAGACTAATGACGAAAATTTCTGGTGTTTTCTTTTTTACTTATAGGAAACAAAAATTCTGTAAAATATACTTAAAATGCGGACTGTAGTTTACTATACTGTGAGTACACACCTCAGGACCACCATTTTATAAGTTGAAAATGACCAATAGAGATGAATCTACTTCACTCAGAACGAACGCGCTGATAAATACGAGTACAATTGAGGGCGCACCATGTCTCTCTGATCCATCAGTTCATGGAGCATATTGATCTTGTAATTTGCATTTGTAAGAGATCAAGGACTTTACTCCATCCCGCGCGACTTGTTTGCACTGTCGCTGACCTCCGCTCGCTCTCTGCCAAATCGGAGCAAATCTTCCTGAATTGATTCGTGAGCTCTTTTGAATGCCGAATCAACCGATAGAAAGCTTCTAAAGTCGATATGTCCTTGGGAAAATAATTATGAATTGATGTACATAAACATTTATTGAAATTTCTTTTTTTGATTACGATTCAGAAAAATATAGACAGCTCACGATTGATACGACATTACAATAAATAATAACAGGAATAAAATGAATCATGTGATATGTTCTGTTCATGAAACAACGAATTGATTTTTAATAATTATTTATCCTTTTCAAATCACAACTCTCTACTGACGTCTAATGAAATTACTTTAACCATGAACTTATATAATGTACAATGTCTTTGGGATATACAAACTGTCTGAAATGGTGCGGTGGCCAGCTGTGGGAAACTAGCATTCCCTGTCTTCGGCGTCTTCGGGATCTGATGGAGCAGGATGCTCTGCGCCGGTGAGCGGCTCCTTGAAGTAATTAGCAAGCAAGTTTTCCTCGGCCTCGACGACCACCAAGGGGCAGTCGCTCTCCATTGTACTGGGAGACGCTTTTGCAAAAGGCGACGTTCCAGACGAAGGGCACTCCAGAAGAGGGCTTATGCTGAGAGCCACTTTCCCAGAGCCTCCCTCAACTCCAGATGAGATTACGTCAATCGTTGGTTCACCTTTCTTAGCGTCATCATTGTAGTCAAGAGGATGGATGACCTCGGCGAAGCTGTACTCAGATGGAGTTTTCAGTTCATCAACAACGTTGTGGTCGCTGCTGCTGTTCAGCTTGGGCTCAAGAGGAGGCCTGGAATAATAGCGATTGTTTTGCCGACTGCCAGCGTAAGCTGCAGGGCAGTACGCTGGGTCTGATGGAAGATTCATACCGCAGGTGCGCGCGCCCGGTTTCATGCATGAGCTCAGCGAGTGAATCGTGGAGTTGGCGATTGAGGAAGAGCGGGTGGATGACCGGCCGTTGTTGTCGTAGCGCGTTGTGATGGTGGAGGCGGGGCTCGGGTTCTGGAGGGTGTGTAGGGCGATAGAGCGACCGTGCCCTGCACGAGCGAAAATAAACACTGCATTCAAGTAAAGGTCTTACAAAAACATTGTGAGATTGTGGTGCTCACAAAATGTGTAAACGATCACCAAAATCAACATTGTTGGTCCGCGTCCTTTTTTGTCATAAGTACGCGGATTTTGTTTAGAACTTTCTTGAAAAGGAGCAATTTACGTTCAGTGCCTGACTGTACCCGTTGTTTGAAACGAGTTTCGAGACATTCATTACTGTGAGTTTCGTACTCCTAAATGCACAAAACGAGTGTTTTCCCCGCGGTTATACAAGGTGACCGGTACTTCATAAAACAAACTTTACTTAAGGTTGTTAAGGTTGGAACCTTTGAAATGAACAGTTTTTACTCAGGAACCGTGTGGTCATAAATCATCCGTTGAGGAGTTACAAGGACTTGAAATTTTCACAGGGCTTCCAAGGTCTCCTTCCTCATATTACACCCAAAGAAATGTTATGTACTTCTAGGAACGTTTGATGAGTGTAGTGTACGAAACAGAGATTCAGTCTGTAGAAGATATCGACAGAATTGCTGGAGCTTCCGTAAGGAATTGTGAAGCTCCTGGTGTCTTCGATCGCGTCCGGCAATCATTGCACCGGCGTTTGAGCGTCTGCGTTGCAACACACGGGCGTGACGCTGAACATCTTTTATCAATTCCTAACCTAATATAAAATTTTATTTCTTGTGGTCATAACAATTAAGGCTGTAACTCTGTTTCTAGCATTCCTAATAAAAATGCTCTCCTGACTTCTAAATTTCATTTTCTTGTTACTCTCAAAGTACGAATATTTCTCTAGTAGATTTCAAGTTTCCAGTCCTCGTAACTCTTCAGCAATTAATTTTTGACCACACAGTTATTGAGTAAAAAATGTTTATTTCAACGGTCTTAACCATTTGTTGAAGTTCAACAAAGTCACTCTGTATGTGCCTGTGTTTTTTAAATGTGAAATGCTGAAAATCGTCAACCTGGATTCTCTGATCAATAAAGAAGAAGCTACTTCTGATGATTAAAGGTTTTCCTTCGGTTTTCTTCGAGAGCGCTTCTTATTGACAGCCGAACTCACTCTCGTGATTGGTGAGGGTTTGGCTAAGCTGACGGGCGAGGAAGCGTTTGGGTGAACTGGGTGGCCATTGATGTGTCGTGCATTGGAGCCGCGAGTGTGGTCTTTGAATGCATAACACATTAGGTTTAAATCGCTTAAGCGACGCATCAATGGCCACCCCGCCTGAATGTAGCAGCCGTTTGTGCTGGATGGAGACGACGTAAGCGAAATGTTCTATGATCGTAATCAGATCCATCTGTTATTAATCAGAGCTATTACTGAATCCGTGTATTGAGCACCAATCCTACAAACAGTTCTACTTGTCACGTTTGAAATGGAGTGTTCTAAACCCAAGTAAACTGATCTTTATAAATAAAGTAAACCTATGGTTGTATGTACTAGCTTCCAGCTACGAAAATGTATACAATGTATTGGTGCTGCACTTCTTGGGCTCAAGACAAGACGCCAAAATCTGTGAACTATAAAGGAGGCTGCGGTGTGTAAATTGTTCCGGATATTTCATTTTTCTACACTCTGATCACAGGAATATAACTTTAAAAAACATTTCAAAAAAAGAAATCTCGTTCGAACTTCCAAAATCTCTAATTGAAAAAATATTGCTCACTTTTACGAGAAAGCTTAGGGACTTGTCAATTTTAACTTTTCAAGTTAATTAAGAATAAGACACATTTGCTTACTTGGAGCGAAGTGAATGAACAAGATAGTCTATCAGTGAGAGAGTTTGCGAGAGCAGAAATTAACTCGTATTTTTTTGGTTTAAACGCTTTACGATTCAATCTATTTAACCAACACGAAGATACATAAACTCTACCGATATGTTGTAAAAATTTCAATGGAAACTGCTAAAAATTAGGGAAAAATTGTTAATTTATCGTCTCTAAACATAATAGAAGGTTTGTTACGCAAGCTTATGACGTAGGAAGTAAAAATTTCCAAACCTGTACAAATTAATCCGTAACACTGTATTAAACTGGTTGTATGTCATCAGAAACATAATGACGTAGGCATTTAGTGCAATGAAAGCAATTATGTTCACAGGACACGTCTATTGGTAATCACCCTGATCTGTTCCTGAAAGATTCAAGCGAATACTTCTTTGAAGCTTAGTGGTATTCAATTGCGAAGAGAAATGAGGTCTGAAATGAAATCCAAACTCCTGCCAGATCGAACACACACATGGGGACAATCTTAATATTTCTGTATTTTGTTTGTTGTAGGGGTTAATTACGGTCATCAATAGACCTCGAATTCTGATCTTATTGAATCGAATTTGTATTTCAATTGGACTTTACCGGAATGATTTTCCATCGAACATGATTGGCTCTGTCGATAACACACTTCACCTCAATTATGAACGATTGGGATTGCGGTATAGAAAGTTAGTAAAATCTTCGATGTTCTTGAGAATGGGTTGCTCAAGTTCCATCACGTTTCGCTGTTCGAAGAAAAATGATTGATCACCACATCGAAGTGACGTTGTTCGAATTTACTTCTGTTTACAACAAAAGCTGTAGAATACATGCGTAGGTAAAATCATTGTAATAACTTGCTTCAAACCATTCCTTGCCTTATGCAGAATAAAATTCAATGGACAGCTTTTACAAAGCATGTTTGGTAATCGATTATACCTTCTATTCGAACAAGAAACAGGATGCGATTCTGAGCGGCTATTTTGGATGCCCTGAACAAATTGATATCGTAAAGTTTTCATGGAGATTTATAATGACGAAGGTTAACACATGAATTAACACTGTTGCTCTAAAAGGAAGCGCGTGCAGGGTTCACTCTGCATGACAGCGATTACGGTACTGAACAAATAAATTCTGGACTGTTTAAATTTAAGACGGGTAAATACGTAATAAGAAATGGTTTTGAAAGAAACTAATTATTACTATTTTATTCGCAAAGACCTTCTAATAATTCGCTCATAGGGAAATAATAGGTAACTTTTAATACATTGCTTCATAATTTTAAAGAAAACAGCATTAATATTCTTCCTTGTGGATGTTAGAGTAGTGTCTACATTATAAACTCTATCACAACGCTTCTCAAAAGAGGCGACAGATTGCAAAAAATTCTTAACCAAACGACTCTCAAGATAACCCGTAGCTATTGAGAGCTCAACCATTAATATAGCCATCCAGAAAGAGGCAGAAAAGGCGCTATTTCATTCAGTGTTCATTAGATGGAGTGCAAGAAGAAATGCGGAAGGCAGGAAAATTTAAGTGGTTCCGAAAGAACTCAAGTCTACCCCAGTGATAATTTTTGCATTTTAACCTTAAGGCGAGGATATTCTCCGTTCTATTTGATATCCTCAAGAATTGTTGCATTTGATTGGAGACGTCGAGCAAAGAAGCTATACAGACACTCCTCACGACAGTGTATATTTTGGAGATCATGACAGACAACAGACGCTAAGTTTAAATTTGAGGAAATTTTTGGATAATTAAGTATCGACGTTTCTATTCGTTTAAATGTATACAAATAACTATTCTTTCTTGGTTCATAGCTGAGTTTTTTTTTAACATTTGTAATTAAGTTAAAAGGTTCCCCTCCTGCGTCAGACTGGTTTATTCTTGGCACCTAAATAAGAGCTGGCATTTAGTTTTGCCCTTTGCATACAAATGAGACAATAAAGAAATTGTCTTTTCATCTGTAAACTATGAACTTTGTGGAACAAATCATTCGATGACAAATGCGTTTTAACGCAACACATCTGTTCTCCATTTAGAAATAGTTGTGTACTTTATTGAAATCAGGTATGGATTTCAATGCTTTTCCGTACACGTGGATAGAAATTTTGTGGGACATCTAAAATCAATGTTGGATGGTATTTTTTATTAGGATATTGATGAAGCTATAGCTGTTAAGAATTAATTTTCTCCTTTTCTCCAGACAATCCATAATAATACATCAAATGCTTTGAAATGAAACATCCTCAATCTTTTCTACAAGTAGTTCTCACTTCAAATACAGTCTAAATATTGTAAAAGTTGGCATAATTTTTTATTGTCTCACATCACACAAGTGTTCAATTATTCTGGTCGATATTTAGGGAAAGATTGCTCTCCATTAAATACAACCGTGTACACTACAATACTTTAGGATGCCCTAAAAGCAAAAATCAGTTAATTTGCACGGGCTGACATTTAGTCACATTTTCAATTTCTCCATCGTTAAGTAGATCTTAAAAAATGATTCTTCTGTTTGACCGTTTGAAATAGTAAGTTAGTGGTTTAAGCAAAAAATAATATTGATAAAAGGAAAAAAGGTTCGCCGATATTAACTGAGCTCATTTCAAATCCATCCCTCAGGTTTGAGTACGAGCAGCTCCCGCACGCCGCACACAGCCTCTACAGCACCGCTTCCGCCACGTGCAGTCGTCTGTGTGGGCAGCGACCGGCGGTGTTTGCTTTCGCAAGTAAAGTGTACGCATTTGACCCGCCGGCTTATTGCGATTGTAATACCTTATTTAAAATCATAGGAACAGTTATTTGCGTTTCATTTTCAAGTAGGTATGAAGTAGAGTTTACGAGTCGTGAAATCTAAACGAATCCCCAAAATAAACCTGGAGTGAGTTATTACATTGGTTGTTCAAGTGGTATTCTCAACAGCGAATGCGTTGCAGTGCAGCTTGAGTACAAATATCATTATTCAGACGTTGGGGAGTAAGTTTCATTATTATTTTTTTCTATGCCAACTTTTGATGTATGTTATCATTTTCCTATAGAAGTGCTCACGTTTTCAATTTGACAAAAATTTTACAAGGACAACAGCTGACAAACGATGGTCTTGTAAGTGGAATAAATCTTAAGATAATTGGCACAAATGCTTCGAATTTAGTGACATGAAAACCTCGAAAGAAACACCAGGTTCACATCTCAGTCACTGATCCTTTAGTTAGGAAACAGGAAGACTGCTACCACTTTGCCAGCGACGTAATTTTGAAATTTTAGAAGCAGTCCGACACAGAAATGCTGGTTATGATAATTTTGTTGTAAAATTGAATCGAATGATTTGGTAACTCCAATGGGAAAATTTAAAATCAAATGCCTCAAAATTTAGAAAATTTGCAAGATAAATTCCAGTTCATTCCAATTCCTACGTGAACTAATCTAACGAATAACGCCTAATAGCATGATATCAACAAAGTTGAAAAACACATTCGTTACGAAGTGTTTGAAATTTGGGGCTTCAACATTGATAGTGAATTGAAGCTAGCTTAAAATGAACAAAACTCACCTAGGCAACAGCATTAGGGACGGGGAGAATGCAAAAACTAGTGCAAGGTGAGTCTAAATATACTTGAGAAGACCTACCAAATTTCCTGGGGAAGTCGGGGCTGCCGGCGGAGGAGTAGTAGGTGGAGATGGTGTGGCCGGGCCGCAGGGTCGATGTCGGCTTCAGCCACGGGACGCACGGCAAGCAGTGGTAAAACACGGACTTGAAGCCGTTCCTGAACCTCCAAAACAATTAACATAAGCTGAAATTTTTAAAATGAACTTATTCGGCATGCGGTTTAAATTTCACAATAACGTAGAGTAATTGTATAACAGCAATTACGATGAAACCCAAGAAATGTTAGTAGAGTGAGACGGTATTTCCGTACCTCATATGCCATTCAGTAAATCAATAGATTACTTATAATATTCAAATGAGCGTTTGAACTGTTAAAGAGTTTGGCTTATCGAACGTGAGAGAAACGCTTTCCAAGATAGCAACTAACATCGTGAAGCACTGGGTAACTCATTAGCATTTTTGCTGTATAAAAATACATTTAGGAAGTTATACAAAGTTAAAATGGTTGCGAAAATTAGACACTAATTCTTTAGAAATATGCCACGTGCAAAGAGAAAATAATTAGCATAACATACTGTAGAATATGAAATGCTAGAGAACAAGATAAAATTTCTGAAAATTTGAAATCATTTAGAATTAGAAGACAGTCATTGCGATAGATGAGGCTTTTCATTACAAGTCGCCAGCAATGAAGAATGTAGCATTTCACTCTGCAATATAACTGTAAAAATTCTACAAAATTCATGGATTACCATTGAGTTAATCGTACTGATAGATGTATGTACTTTAGTCATAACCAACGTTGATCATTAGATTGCACTTCCTTAGTTCATCTTTTCAGCGTGTGATGACAGGTTGTGCGGCATTCTAGGCTCTCAAGCAACAGCATTCGAAAATACCATACTTAAAGTACATCGAGGTACGACGTCCATGAAGAAGAGTGCGCGAATGAAGATGTCCTTGTCATCCTATTTTTTGCTTTGTATCGTCTGATATTATACTAGAGTATTTTGAGTGTTTAGTGAGTTTTTGATCCTGCAATGCATTCGAATTAGGGAAACCCTGTTACCTGGCTTCAATAGTGTAAGCCTCCTTCCGAGGAACAGTGGCTCTGCATCTGGTTTAAAAATGAAATTTAGTACTGGTAAATTAGGGCTATCTACTTTTCGTTTACTGGTCCCATCATTTAAAGGTGCAGTGAAATTTCTGAAAATCTCTTAACCTTAGCCTGTAAGTGAATCTCCAAAGAAGTTGAGTTCCACTATGGCAATGAAAACAAACTCACAGTTATTGAAAGAATGATGAGGAATTGCCTACAATAATATTCGTGCACTTTCAAGAAGCTGCTTATGTCATCAACTCTAAAAATTGCTGTGTCAGGTTCTTGTTGTGTGTATTTTGTTTTTATAATAGAACAATTCTAGCAAAATGAAGAGGATAGCCCTGAACAAACCTTACTTGGAGCTGTTTTGTTTGTGTTAGAATTTGCTATGTGGAAAACAACAACAAACAAACAACAACAACAAACACCGGCATCTTTTGCTTTATTTCCAATCAAGCCTTTTACATATGATCTTGAGCATTGGTTTTTCAAATGTCTTATAACTAACACTATATATAGGACACCATGACGGTTCTCCCGTAAAGCCGGTACCCATTTCCGACACCTGGGTTGAGTGGGGTATTGTGCTTGAGCTTTCCTTTATACCCAACGGGGTATAAAAGACTGGGAATCATCCACTGTTCATTGTTGACACTCGTGAAAAGGTATTTGTTATTCTATCTCAGGCTAGCAGGCATAGCACGATAGCATGTTCAAGTTACAGCATTGCATCAATCCCTCTACAGACTAACTGATCATAGAGCACCATGCATTTTTAACGCACTACTCCGGACTACAAGCAGCGAGGAAAGAAACCCAGGAAAAGTTTTAACTCTCTTCTCGAAGTTTTCCTCAAGCTTTGCTCAAGTAATTCTGAGACATTCCAAGAGTTTTAAGTAGTTTTTAGCAGCCAATGAATTCAATATAACAAGAAAAACTAACAAACTCAATCCAATCATTCGTTGTAAAAAAAGTGTCAAAATACAGAGCATTCCTATGCTTGATTGTAAATTTCAAATTAGAAAGAGGCGCGCAAAAACTTCTCGGATCGTAACTCTCATGTTGGTACAAAGAAATACTCGAAAATTTCAGGTGACGGCGTTGAGTTTTGAGAGAGCACTGAGAACGAAAATTCTCTACCTAAAATTTCGAGAGCAGCGCAAATGGAATTCTTGCTGAAGTTTCATTAGTCGTGCCTAATAATCGTGGCAGAGTTGAGGGGAGTGCTTTCAGGCTCTGAATAATGGAAGCGCGTTGAAGGCAATGTGAAAGTGACGTTTCTTTGTTTGTATGATGTATGGTGTAGTGTTGTTAGAGTGCATAACATTCTTTTCAGCGCAAATTTGCGCATCGTGCGGTCTGCGCGTGTTCCTGCATCTATATTATGTTGTGTGCAAACTACGCCGGGAGTGTCAATATGGTGAGATAGAACACATTAGAAAATACTCTTTACGATACACGTAGCTCCCAGATGCATGATAATTACTAATCGTAATAATACATTAAACTATTTTAATAAAATAAATCCGTTGTTAAAGCATTCCAGTGATGGCTTCGTTCTAGTCATCATGACTTTCAATAATATTATCGCCGCTACCAGGAGTGACGTACAAACTATGTCAAGAAAAATTTGGCATTTCCCCAGCTAATTTCACGAAACAAATCATGCGGTCGCTGACATCGCGTCCAGGGTCGGAAGGCTCACTTCAAGGGAGATCGTTCATCGAAAACAAGCTATCATTTGCCACATCTTGCGTTAATCAGATCTATTTACGTACCACGCTCTAATTTACGTAAGAAATCACCACCAACACGGTAAGAAATTTTAATCGCCTGGTGTTCCGTGTTCATGATCGTTAGGTTGCAGGGGAATTAACCAATTTCAATACGTAGGACTTCTCCTTGATGACCAATTAGGCAGAGCGGAGCTGATTAATTTGGGTTTCCGTCGCTGTATCCACAGTGAAATGAGCATTTTGTAATTGCCGAGATGAGGGTTTCGGCCGAGTTAAAAATTAGATTTGATTCGCCGATTCCGAGTTGCGTTGACATGCAATTCGAGACTGGCTTCCAGCATAAAGTAAATTGCAGATTAATCTAACTCAACGATGATCCTTCAGCAATCAATTTGAAGCGTTGCGATCAATGATTGCCTCATTTACAGATGCGATTCCAAAAGAATGAGAAATCTATTATCCTCGTGGAAAATTGAGATCTTTACCGATTGTTTTTAGCAATTGGTGACTCCTTTAATAAATTGACAATTTAGCGAGAGATTTCATCATCTTGGGCTAATGTGCAAAAACGTACGTAAGTTACCATTTGAGATTATTAACTGTGAAGTTCGTGCGTTTCGATTTGTGACTTGAATGCTTACGTGAGACGTTGGTATACAACAATCGTCAAATATTTGAAGGTGGGTGGACAAACTAATTAGTGGTTACTAGATAATCTATTTAAGAAGTCAGCGTCGTTCAACTTTCATGTACGACTTTGAAAATAATTTGTCGCTGCAGATCGGTGCTATTGCCATGACAACTTCATAGCTTCGCGTTGTCGAAGCTAAAGTACTCGCTGCTATATTAAACTTGCGAAAGAGTGGACGTGAGCTGCTAACACGAACTGTTTGGTCGTCCAATGAAAACAGATAGAATTCATCAGTAGCTTACGATTTTATTTGCTGTTGGTAAATAATTGTGTGAAGCATAATTTAAACACGCGGAAAAATTTCCGTAGATTTTCAGTTCGTTTTACTGTTTATAAGTCTACAAGCAAATACACTTTAGCAAAGAACTGATGCTACTGTATTGTGATACTTGTGTGCGTGGACCCTTAGAGCAAATCTATGATATTACTAACTTCACTATTTAATGGACGCCTATACCACTAAAAAAATAATTCTTGCTTGAGTGTCAATCATCAACGAGATAACATTTCCACAGTTATGTCAAAAACTAAGAGATGAATTCAGGATATATTTTCGGTAAATTTTAGTACCTATGACATGCGCATACTGTGGTCAAAATTAACTTATTTGAAAAGCTGGGAATGAATTTTAGCATTCTTCCTGAATATCTGGAGATCATAGAGCCAAATTATTAGATTGAAACTCACTAAACCTTAAAAATAAACTCGTTATTCTAGTTTCATATTAGTGGAAAAATGCCAGAGTTGTAGAATAAATTCAGGAAATTGTTAACTGTGTAGAAATTGTAATTTAAATTATCATCTATAGGGTATTAGTATAAAATGAACACTCTTATCTAAGAAATGACTTGAATATGTCGTTGATCCGTGGAATTTGATAATTTGAGGATTTCATCTGCAACAAGGCCCGTGATGTGTCAAAAAGGTCTCATCATAACTCATCCTTGTTTTTAAATTACCTTCCAGCGCCCAAACTCATTGTTTCAAAATGCACCACAGTTTTTTAAGGGAGTTGAAACCTGGGGAATTTGCTACATAACATCAGTGTTCGGAGGTACTCAGAAGTTTTATGAGCTAGTCTGAGCCCAATGCCTGGAGTGAACTTAGTTCTTGTTCTGGCTGAACTACAGTGGAGTGCTTCACCATGCTAGGAGCACAGACGTTGCGGTAACTTGGCCTGATCGCTGCCTCTGTTTTGGTTTGTGATCACAGTCGGTTCTGCCGCCCGACTTCTTCTGATGCCCGTGGCCCTTTCTGCTTCAAGTCCTCGTTTAATCATCCTAGTGAATTTTAAGCCGTTTACTAGAATAAATTCCTTTTTTAATCGAAGAAGCGATCAGATTTCATATGATTAAAAACTTTAACATTGAGCGCAATTCATCAAACATGAGTATATATAAAGGAAATAGAACATTTTTCAAAACCGTACTTCTCTTTCCCTTAAACTCTTTCAGGATTCAAATACGACTCAGGCAAATATGGCGTCAGTTTATTTACATGGCGAGTTTATTTACATTGCTTGTGGCAATATTAGCTGGAAATTCAATGTATTTGTCGTTCATCTCTTAGTTTTTGGCATAATTAAGAGAATGCTTTCTCGATCACGTACAACTTCACCAGATTGCGTAAACCTTAATGTACACTTACCACCAAAATAAATTTACATTTACTGCTTATGTAGCAGCTTATTTCATTTCATGTATGTCCGTACTTTTTACGTAAATATACACGTACTACACATATACACGTTCTACACTTATAAACGTACTACAATTGTATAAGAGTATACGTGTAACTTTTCCTTTCATTTTGTAACTCTAACATTGACGACTGGATGTCTAGTGACGCTCCGCAGCTTGACGCGCGTGCCGGGCTGCAGCTGCGGGGCTAACGAAAATGTCACCTCAGGCAAATTTACTTGGTCAATGGCTCTTGCATGCTGTATAGCAGAGTTCTTAAAATCTGAAATATCATATATTTGGGCTTTGAATTTAGATTTAAACAAAAATTTTAAACTCTTTACGTATCTTTCATTGCAAACTTGACTATAGATATCAAGACGCGCTTCAAATCTGAAATTCTTGCAAATATCCATAACGCTCGTTTCATGGTTGAAATGAATCCTCTGAATAAAAATGCGAGTAGGACACTGACATTTATAGTCGCAAAGCATAAATTTTAAAATTTTTCTTTTTACTATGCGGCACATACTGAGTGCCACAACTGAATCGATTTCGTAGTACCAATTTCATCAAACAGATACTCGTGTTCCTAGATGCATTTGAAAATTTCCAATGTTTGCTTGTCAATAGTTCAACAATTTTGACACCACCTCAAACATTTATTGATCATTTAGGAAATCTGCATTATTCCTGTAGCTGGAATCCCTAAACGACACGTAATTACGTGTTGAGATACGAGAAGCAATACTCGGTAAATTATTGTAGAAATGAACTTAAGTTGCTGTCTCGTGAACTCCTAGTGCTTCCCAGTACAAATCCGCCAGAATAAGAGCATTCACTTCCCACTTATTCGCTGGACTTTAATCATCCTTTCAAGATCACAAGCCAGCTTATCCACTTCCCTGGACCGCAAAATTTCAGACTCTGCCTGCAGAACTGGAATATCTTCAAATAGAGTTCCAGGTGAACGCATAGCTCCCTCAAATAACGAACACCTCCCCGGCGTGTGGGAACCATCGTTTTCTCAACGATTATGGAGCCTTCCCTCAGGAGTGAAGCCTCGTAAATACGTGAAGTCATGAAAGGATGCTGCTATGCTATTGGGATTTATACGATATTGAATATTTGATCAATCGAAAATTTAGAGAGAAACTGATGATGGTGCGGGAACTGTGGAGTATTGAAAGCGAGAATGCGAGGGGATCTTGATTCACTTATGTGGTTCGTAGCCATAGCTTCATCGAGACTTATTTAACAAGTTCATCACGCTTCATGAATTATTTTGTATCTTTCTTCAGAGCGAAGTGTTTTCTGAAGGATATTACAGAACAACAAATGAGAAAAAAATAAATATTCCATAATTTAGACCTACAATTTGTCAAACGTTCAATGATTTTAGACACATTAACTTGAGGAAAAATGGCCGCAAGTATTATTTTAGTTTCAATTTGGCCGAAAGTAATCTCAATCAAAACTACTTTCATAAGAGAAATGAGGGGCTGACTTAATTTGCAGACCTTCGTCTGTAAAATTTAGAAATGGTTATTGTAATTTTATTTCTCTGTATTTTTTTCAGAAGCTAAACCTAAAAAAAGATATGCATTTTTAAAAAATGAGAAATTTCATTCTAAAAACAAGTATCAACTGTCAAAATTCAGAGTCAGCATTTTTTCTTTTTTCGAAAAATTCTACTCTCGTGTGATGCTAATTTTTTAAGCATGTTGAAGCATGTAAATTTTGAATTACCTTTCATTTCTAGAAATATGAATTAAATTGAACCAATATGGCAGAAGTATGAACCAGAAGAAAGGCAGACAACACTATTTATGGAGTAACAAAAATTGTACAAATGAAAACATTGAAACTCAGTTTGATTGGCTTTCGATTCAATAATTTCTTTCAATAATATTCTGCATTTTTGATTGGTTTGGAACCATTTTTTTCTGGAATTTAATTTCATTTCGCATTATTAGGCGTTTTAATTTTCGAAGATTGTTTGGAGCCCTTTAGTTTATCTGAAATTCTAATCCCCGGCACCGATTTTCGAAAGAATTCAAATGCGGCGACGTCGAAGACCGAATAAGAATGCCAGCTCTGTTTTGTGAAGTTTATCAGCCTTGGAATATTAGGTGCATTAGGTCATTATGAGGTGCATTAGGTCATTGTGAGTTGCATTAGGTCATTGTGAGTTGCATTAGGTCATTATGAGGTGAATAAGGTAATTGTGAGTTGCATTAGGTCATTGTGAGTTGCATTAGGTCATTATGAGGTGCATTAGGTCATTGTGAGTTGCATTAGGTCATTATGAGGTGAATAAGGTCATTGTGAGTTGCATTAGGTCATTGTGAGTTGCATTAGGTCATTGTGAGTTGCATTAGGTCATTGTGAGTTGCATTAGGTCATTATGAGGTGCATTAGGTCATTGTGAGTTGCATTAGGTCATTATGAGGTGAATAAGGTCATTGTGAGTTGCATTAGGTCATTGTGAGTTGCATTAGGTCATTGTGAGTTGCATTAGGTCATTGTGAGTTGCATTAGGTCATTATGAGGTGCATTAGGTCATTGTGAGTTGCATTAGGTCATTTTGAGTTGCATTAGGTCATTATGAGGTGAATAAGGTCATTGTGAGTTGCATTAGGTCATTGTGAGTTGCATTAGGTCATTATGAGGTGCATTAGGTCACTATGAGGTGCATTAGGTCATTGTGAGTTGCATTAGGTCATTGTGAGTTGCATTAGGTCATTGTGAGTTGCATTAGGTCATTATGAGGTGCATTAGGTCATTGTGAGTTGCATTAGGTCATTGTGAGTTGCATTAGGTCATTGTGAGTTGCATTAGGTCATTGTGAGTTGCATTAGGTCATTGTGAGTTGCATTAGGTCATTGTGAGTTGCATTAGGTCATTATGAGGTGAATAAGGTCATTGTGAGTTGCATTAGGTCATTGTGAGTTGCATTAGGTCATTATGAGGTGCATTAGGTCACTATGAGGTGCATTAGTTGATTATGAGGTGCATTAGGTCATTATGAGGTGCATTAGTTCATTATGAGGTGCATTAGGTCATTATGAGGTGCATTAGTTCATTATGAGGTGCATTAGGTCATTATGAGGTGCATTAGGTCATTGTGAGGTGCATTAGGCCATTATGAGGTACATTAGGTCATTATGAGGTGCATTAGTTCATTACGTTGTGCATTAGTTCATTATGAAGTGCATTAGGTCATTATGAGGTGCATTAGGTCATTATGAGGTGCATTAGGTCATTATGAGGTACATTAGGTCATTAGGAGGTGCATTAGTTCATTATGTTGTGCATTAGTTCATTATGAGGTGCATTAGGTCATTATGAGGTGCATTTGTTCATTATGAGGTGCATTAGGACATTATGTTGTGCATTAGGTCATTATGAGGTGCATTAGGTCATTATGAGGTGCATTAGATCATTGTGAGTCACATTAGGTCATTATGAGGTGCATTAGCTCATAATGAGGTGTATTCGGTCATTATGAGGTAGATTAGGTCACTATTAGGTGCATTAGGTCATTATGAGGTGCATTAGGTCATTATGAGGTGCATTAGGTCATGATGAGGTGCATTAGGTCATTATGTCGTGCATTAGGTCATTATGAGGTACATTAGGTCATTATGAGGTGCATTAGCTCATAATGAGGTGTATTAGGTCATTATGAGGTAGATTAGGTCACTATGAGGTGCATTAGGTCATTATGAGGTGCATTAGGTCACTATGAGGTACATTAGGTCATTATGAGGTGCATTAGGTCATTATGAGGTGCATTAGGTCATTATGAGGTGCATTAGGTCATTATGAGGTGCATTAGGTCATTATGTCGTGCATTAGGTCATTATGAGGTACATTAGGTCATTATGAGGTGCATTAGGTCATTATGAGGTGCATTAGGTCATTATGAGGTGCATTAGGTCATTATGTCGTGCATTAGGTCATTATGAGGTACATTAGGTCATTATGAGGTGCATTAGGTCATTATGAGGTGCATTAGGTCATTATGAGGTGCATTAGGTCATTATGTCGTGCATTAGGTCATTATGAGGTACATTAGGTCATTATGAGGTGCATTAGGTCATTATGAGGTGCATTAGGTCATTGTGAGTGGCATTAGGTCATAATGAGGTGTATTAGGTCATAATGAGGTGCATTAGGTCATTATGAGGTGCATTAGGTCGTAACGAAGTGCATTAGGTCGTTATAGGGTGCATTAGGTCATTATGTCGTGCTTTTGGTTATTATGAGGTGCATTAGGTCATTATGAGGTACATTAGGTCATGATGAGGTGCATTAGGTCATAATGAGGTGCATTAGGTCATAATGAGGTGCATTAGGTCATTATGGGGTGCATTAGGTCGTAATGAAGTGCATTAGGTCGTTATAGGGTGCATTAGGTCATTATGTCGTGCATTAGGTCATTATGTCGTGCATTAGGTTATTATGAGGTGCATTATGTCATTATGAGGTACATTAGGTCATGATGAGGTGCATTAGGTCATAATGAGGTGCATTAGGTCATAATGAGGTGCATTAGGTCATTATGGGGTGCATTAGGTCGTAATGAAGTGCATTAGGTCGTTATAGGGTGCATTAGGTCATTATGTCGTGCATTAGGTCATTATGAGGTGCATTAGTTCATTATGAGGTGCATTATGTCATTATGAGGTACATTAGGTCATTATGAGGTGCATTAGGTCATTATAAGGTACATTAGGTCATTATGAGGTGCATTAGGTCATTATGAGGTGCATTAGGTCATTATGAGGTGCATTAGGTCATAATGAGGTACATTAGGTCATTATGAGGTGAATTAGGTCATTATGAGGTGCATTAGGTCATTATGAGGTGCCTTGGGAACAGGCACTATCTTGTTGTATTAGGACATCTATCTTGCAGTAGCATTGGGATTTCATACAGCATTTCAATACAACCTCAGATTTGACCATTCGTCTCAGTTTTCCAATGACGCTTAAGCTAAATTGGCTTTTAAATATTATAGGACCGTCCGCATTTTTAGCGGTCTGCATCGTGTTTTCTGCAAGGACAGCATCATCTTTTTAGCGTCGTCTTCTTCCCAACATTAGGATAAAAGTTGTAACTCTTCTTCCATCACTATAATTCTCGTTCCCATAAACAATGTACTTTGTCCAAGGAAGTTGTGACCAAGTGTAAACGAACGAGAACTCATAAGGTATCGCTTACAAACAGGCTTTTGTAATTGATGATTTTTATTCAATTCAGCTGTATTTTTAAAACTGTGCACTGTGTGGGTTGCAATGCTGATACGGTACCCTGTGCGTCCATACTCAATTCAGTTGTATTTCAAAACTGTGCACTCTCAGAGTAGCAATGCTTATATCGCTGATACCCTGCGCGTCCAAGTTTTGGCCGACGTCCTCCAACACAACTCTTTGGTTCGCGTTTTTTTTGCAGTTTTTGGTGCCGCTTTGCTTTTAAAATACTGTTTCTGAACTTTTCTCTTATTTTCAACACTATGAACTGCTTTACTACGGATTTAGGGCGAGCTTGACACTTTGAAATGGTGTCATAAATTTCATGCGATTTAAGACTACTGGAAATCAATAATCCAAATCTTACTGGAACTCTTAACTTCTTTGTTACCTCCGTTCTGCCACTAACGAACGTCGGGCCGACTTGCAAATGTCGACACTTGAACATTGTATTCTTTTCGGTCATGTCCCTCTTAGTCCGTCTTATACAATGCTTAACTTATGAAATAAAAATGTAACTCTTCATAAATGAGAAAACTAAAAGTTATGAAATGGCTTTTAATACTGTGCTTATAATTGCTTAGTTTATATTTGCGAATAAGAACGACTTCCTGTGTACGCTTTTTAAGTTTGATTTATCCCTGTGATAATGAAATTTTACGTCCCGCTTTATGTACCTTATAATTTATTAGAATTTTGGCATCGATCAACAACTTCTAAAAAATAAGTAGAAGTGAATATTGCTCGTTAATGTACGAATAATTTCTGCGCTAACTCTACATGCAACTCAAAGCTTTAAGATAAATTTTCACTTTCAATTTCATTTCAACGCTCCCTCTCACACAACAGTCTTGTGTCTGAGACGGAATTCTTATTGTTAACTCTCTTAACGCCTCAATAGTCGTAGCTCATTGTTGATTTCCTAAATCATTTATCATCCAAGAGATGATGGTTTGTACACCATGAGTACATCACTCACTTGTCATTGAGCCAGCAGTAGATGATGGGGTTGTACACCATGAGTACATCACTCACTTGTCATTGAGCCAGCAGTAGATGATGGTTTGTACACCATGAGTACATCACTCACTTGTCATTGAGCCAGCAGTAGATGATGGGGTTGTACACCATGAGTACATCACTCACTTGTCATTGAGCCAGCAGTAGATGATGGGGTTGTACACCATGAGTACATCACTCACTTGTCATTGAGCCAGCAGTAGATGATGGTTTGTACACCATGAGTACATCACTCACTTGTCATTGAGCCAGCAGTAGATGATGGTTTGTACACCATGAGTACATCACTCATTTGTCATTGAACCAGCAGTAGATGATGGGGTTGTACACCATGAGTACATCACTCACTTGTCATTGAGCCAGCAGTAGATGATGGGGTTGTACACCATGAGTACATCACTCACTTGTCATTGAGCCAGCAGTAGATGATGGGGTTGTACACCATGAGTACATCACTCACTTGTCATTGAGCCAGCAGTAGATGATGGCGTTGTACACCATGAGTACATCACTCACTTGTCATTGAGCCAGCAGTAGATGATGGTTTGTACACCATGAGTACATCACTCACTTGTCATTGAACCAGCAGTAGATGATGGGGTTGTACACCATGAGTACATCACTCACTTGTCATTGAGCCAGCAGTAGATGATGGGGTTGTACACCATGAGTACATCACTCACTTGTCATTGAGCCCGCAGTAGATGATGGCGTTGTACACCATGAGTACATCACTCACTTGTCATTGAGCCAGCAGTAGATGATGGGGTTGTACACCATGAGTACATCACTCACTTGTCATTGAGCCAGCAGTAGATGATGGTTTGTACACCATGAGTACATCACTCACTTGTCATTGAGCCAGCAGTAGATGATGGGATTGTACACCATGAGTACATCACTCACTTGTCATTGAGCCAGCAGTAGATGATGGTTTGTACACCATGAGTACATTACTCGCTTGTCATTGAGCCAGCAGTAGATGATGGGGTTGTACACCATGAGTACATCACTCACTTGTCATTGAGCCAGCAGTAGATGATGGTTTGTACACCATGAGTACATCACTCACTTGTCATTGAGCCAGCAGTAGATGATGGGGTTGTACACCATGAGTACATCACTCACTTGTCATTGAGCCAGCAGTAGATGATGGTTTGTACACCATGAGTACATTACTCGCTTGTCATTGAGCCCGCAGTAGATGATGGGGTTGTACACCATGAGTACATCACTCACTTGTCATTGAGCCAGCAGTAGATGATGGTTTGTACACCATGAGTACATCACTCACTTGTCATTGAGCCAGCAGTAGATGATGGGGTTGTACACCATGAATACATCACTCACTTGTCATTGAGCCAGCAGTAGATGATGGGGTTGTACACCATGAGTACATCACTCACTTGTCATTGAGCCAGCAGTAGATGATGGGGTTGTACACCATGAGTACATCACTCACTTGTCATTGAGCCAGCAGTAGATGATGGGGTTGTACACCATGAGTACATCACTCACTTGTCATTGAGCCAGCAGTAGATGATGGGGTTGTACACCATGAGTACATCACTCACTTGTCATTGAGCCAGCAGTAGATGATGGTTTGTACACCATGAGTACATCACTCACTTGTCATTGAGCCCGCAATAGATGATGGTTTGTACACCATGAGTACATCACTCACTTGTCATTGAGCCAGCAGTAGATGATGGGGTTGTACACCATGAGTACATCACTCACTTGTCATTGAGCCAGCAGTAGATGATGGTTTGTACACCATGAGTACATCACTCACTTGTCATTGAGCCAGCAGTAGATGATGGTTTGTACACCATGAGTACATCACTCACTTGTCATTGAGCCAGCAGTAGATGATGGTTTGTACACCATGAGTACATCACTCACTTGTCATTGAACCAGCAGTAGATGATGGGGTTGTACACCATGAGTACATCACTCACTTGTCATTGAGCCAGCAGTAGATGATGGTTTGTACACCATGAGTACATCACTCACTTGTCATTGAGCCAGCAGTAGATGATGGTTTGTACACCATGAGTACATCACTCACTTGTCATTGAGCCAGCAGTAGATGATGGTTTGTACACCATGAGTACATCACTCACTTGTCATTGAGCCAGCAGTAGATGATGGGGTTGTACACCATGAGTACATCACTCACTTGTCATTGAGCCAGCAGTAGATGATGGGGTTGTACACCATGAGTACATCACTCACTTGTCATTGAGCCAGCAGTAGATGATGGGGTTGTACACCATGAGTACATCACTCACTTGTCATTGAGCCAGCAGTAGATGATGGTTTGTACACCATGAGTACATCACTCACTTGTCATTGAGCCAGCAGTAGATGATGGGGTTGTACACCATGAGTACATCACTCACTTGTCATTGAGCCAGCAGTAGATGATGGGGTTGTACACCATGAGTACATCACTCACTTGTCATTGAGCCAGCAGTAGATGATGGCGTTGTACACCATGAGTACATCACTCACTTGTCATTGAGCCAGCAGTAGATGATGGGGTTGTACACCATGAGTACATCACTCACTTGTCATTGAGCCAGCAGTAGATGATGGGTTGTACACCATGAGTACATCACTCACTTGTCATTGAGCCAGCAGTAGATGATGGGGTTGTACACCATGAGTACATCACTCACTTGTCATTGAGCCCGCAGTAGATGATGAGGTTGTACACCATGAGTACATCACTCACTTGTCATTGAGCCAGCAGTAGATGATGGTTTGTACACCATGAGTACATCACTCACTTGTCATTGAACCAGCAGTAGATGATGGGGTTGTACACCATGAGTACATCACTCACTTGTCATTGAGCCAGCAGTAGATGATGGGGTTGTACACCATGAGTACATCACTCACTTGTCATTGAGCCCGCAGTAGATGATGGCGTTGTACACCATGAGTACATCACTCACTTGTCATTGAGCCAGCAGTAGATGATGGGTTGTACACCATGAGTACATCACTCACTTGTCATTGAGCCAGCAGTATATGATGGGTTGTACACCATGAGTACATCACTCACTTGTCTTTGAGCCAGCAGTAGATGATGGGTTGTACACCATGAGTACATCACTCACTTGTCATTGAGCCAGCAGTAGATAATGGGGTTGTACACCATGAGTACATCACTCTCTTGTCTTTGAGCCAGCAGTAGATGATGGGTTGTACACCATGAGTACATCACTCACTTGTCATTGAGCCCGCAATAG
Source organism: Morinoia aosen (assembly GCA_030386875.1). Classification (NCBI taxonomy): domain Eukaryota; kingdom Metazoa; phylum Arthropoda; class Malacostraca; order Amphipoda; family Talitridae; genus Morinoia; species Morinoia aosen. Next base: position 73,015,467 of record CM059567.1, on the reverse strand, counting down.
ATGATGGGGTTGTACACCATGAGTATATCACTCACTTGTCATTGAGCCAGCAGTAGATGATGGGTTGTACACCATGAGTACATCACTCACTTGTCATTGAGCCAGCAGTAGATGATGGGTTGTACACCATGAGTACATCACTCACTTGTCTTTGAGCCAGCAGTAGATGATGGGTTGTACACCATGAGTATATCACTCACTTGTCATTGAGCCAGCAGTAGATAATGGGGTTGTACACCATGAGTACATCACTATCTTGTCATTGAGCCAGCAGTAGATGATGGGTTGTACACCATGAGTACATCACTCACTTGTCATTGAGCCAGCAGTAGATGATGGGTTGTACACCATGAGTACATCACTCACTTGTCATTGAGCCAGCAGTAGATGATGGGTTGTACACCATGAGTACATCACTCACTTGTCATTGAGCCCGCAGTAGATGATGGGGTTGTACACCATGAGTACATCACTCACTTGTCATTGAGCCAGCAGTAGATGATGGGTTGTACACCATGAGTACATCACTCACTTGTCATTGAGCCAGCAGTAGATGATGGGATGTACACCATGAGTACATCACTCACTTGTCATTGAGCCAGCAGTAGATGATGGGGTTGTACACCATGAGTACATCACTCACTTGTCAATGAGCCAGCAGTAGATGATGGGGTTGTACACCATGAGTACATCACTGACTTGTCATTGAGCCAGCAGTAGATGATGGGTTGTACACCATGAGTACATCACTCACTTGTCATTGAGCCAGCAGTAGATGATGGGTTGTACACCATGAGTACATCACTCACTTGTCATTGAGCCAGCAGTATATAATGGGGTTGTACACCATGAGTACATCACTCACTTGTCATTGAGCCAGCAGTAGATGATGGGGTTGAACACCATGAGTACATCACTCACTTGTTATTGAGCCAGCAGTAGATGATGGCGTTGTACACCATGAGTACATCACTCACTTGTCATTGAGCCAGCAGTATATAATGGGGTTGTACACCATGAGTACATCACTCACTTGTCATTGAGCCAGCAGTATATAATGGGGTTGTACACCATGAGTACATCACTCACTTGTCATTGAGCCAGCAGTAGATAATGGGGTTGTACACCATGAGTACATCACTCACTTGTCATTGAGCCAGCAGTAGATAATGGGGTTGTACACCATGAGTACATCACTCACTTGTCATTGAGCCAGCAGTAGATAATGGGGTTGTACACCATGAGTACATCACTCACTTGTCATTGAGCCAGCAGTATATAATAGGGTTGTACACCATGAGTACATCACTCACTTGTCATTGAGCCAGCAGTAGATAATGGGGTTGTACACCATGAGTACATCACTCACTTGTCATTGAGCCAGCAGTAGATAATGGGGTTGGACACCATGAGTACATCACTCACTTGTCATTGAGCCAGCAGTATATAATGGGGTTGTACACCATGAGTACATCACTCACTTGTCATTGAGCCAGCAGTAGATAATGGGGTTGTACTCCATGAGTACATCACTCACTTGTCATTGAGCCAGCAGTAGATGATGGGGTTGTACACCAGGAGTACATCACTCACTTGTCATTGAGCCAGCAGTAGATAATGGGGTTGTACACCATGAGTACATCACTCACTTGTCATTGAGCCAGCAGTATATAATGGGGTTGTACACCATGAGTCCATCACTCACTTGTCATTGAGCCAGCAGTAGATAATGGGGTTGTACACCATGAGTCCATCACTCACTTGTCATTGAGCCAGCAGTAGATAATGGGGTTGTACACCATGAGTACATCACTCACTTGTCATTGAGCCAGCAGTAGATAATGGGGTTGTACACCATGAGTACATCACTCACTTGTCATTGAGCCAGCAGTAGATAATGGGGTTGTACACCATGAGTACATCACTCACTTGTCATTGAGCCAGCAGTAGATAATGGGGTTGTACACCATGAGTACATCACTCACTTGTCATTGAGCCAGCAGTATATAATGGGGTTGTACACCATGAGTACATCACTCACTTGTCATTGAACCAGCAGTAGATAATGGGGTTGTACACCATGAGTACATCACTCACTTGTCATTGAGCCAGCAGTAGATAATGGGGTTGTACACCATGAGTACATCACTCACTTGTCATTGAGCCAGCAGTAGATAATGGGGTTGTACTCCATGAGTACATCACTCACTTGTCATTGAGCCAGCAGTAGATAATGGGGTTGTACACCATGAGTACATCACTCACTTGTCATTGAGCCAGCAGTAGATAATGGGGTTGTACACCATGAGTACATCACTCACTTGTCATTGAGCCAGCAGTAGATAATGGGGTTGTACACCATGAGTACATCACTCACTTGTCATTGAGCCAGCAGTATATAATGGGGTTGTACACCATGAGTACATCACTCACTTGTCATTGAGCCAGCAGTAGATAATGGGGTTGTACACCATGAGTACATCACTCACTTGTCATTGAGCCAGCAGTAGATAATGGGGTTGTACACCATGAGTACATCACTCACTTGTCATTGAGCCAGCAGTAGATAATGGGGTTGTACACCATGAGTACATCACTCACTTGTCATTGAGCCAGCAGTAGATAATGGGGTTGTACACCATGAGTACATCACTCACTTGTCATTGAGCCAGCAGTAGATAATGGGGTTGTACACCATGAGTACATCACTCACTTGTCATTGAGCCAGCAGTAGATAATGGGGTTGTACACCATGAGTACATCACTCACTTGTCATTGAGCCAGCAGTAGATAATGGGGTTGTACACCATGAGTCCATCACTCACTTGTCATTGAGCCAGCAGTAGATAATGGGGTTGTACACCATGAGTACATCACTCACTTGTCATTGAGCCAGCAGTATATAATGGGGTTGTACACCATGAGTCCATCACTCACTTGTCATTGAGCCAGCAGTATATAATGGGGTTGTACACCATGAGTCCATCACTCACTTGTCATTGAGCCAGCAGTAGATAATGGGGTTGTACACCATGAGTACATCACTCACTTGTCATTGAGCCAGCAGTAGATGATGGTTTGTACACCATGAGTACATCACTCACTTGTCATTGAGCCAGCAGTAGATAATGGGGTTGTACACCATGAGTCCATCACTCACTTGTCATTGAGCCAGCAGTATATAATAGGGTTGTACACCATGAGTACATCACTCACTTGTCATTGAGCCAGCAGTATATAATGGGGTTGTACACCATGAGTACATCACTCACTTGTCATTGAGCCAGCAGTATATAATGGGGTTGTACACCATGAGTACATCACTCACTTGTCATTGAGCCAGCAGTAGATGATGGTTTGTACACCATGAGTACATCACTCACTTGTCATTGAGCCAGCAGTAGATAATGGGGTTGTACACCATGAGTCCATCACTCACTTGTCATTGAGCCAGCAGTATATAATAGGGTTGTACACCATGAGTACATCACTCACTTGTCATTGAGCCAGCAGTATATAATGGGGTTGTACACCATGAGTACATCACTCACTTGTCATTGAGCCAGCAGTATATAATAGGGTTGTACACCATGAGTACATCACTCACTTGTCATTGAGCCAGCAGTATATAATGGGGTTGTACACCATGAGTACATCACTCACTTGTCATTGAGCCAGCAGTAGATGATGGGGTTGTACACCATGAGTACATCACTCACTTGTCATTGAGCCAGCAGTAGATGATGGGGTTGTACACCATGAGTACATCACTCACTTGTCATTGAGCCAGCAGTAGATGATGGTTTGTACACCATGAGTACATCACTCACTTGTCATTGAGCCAGCAGTAGATGATGGTTTGTACACCATGAGTACATCACTCACTTGTCATTGAGCCAGCAGTAGATGATGGAGTTGTACACCATGAGTACATCACTCACTTGTCATTGAGCCAGCAGTAGATGATGGTTTGTACACCATGAGTACATCACTCACTTGTCATTGAGCCAGCAGTAGATGATGGTTTGTACACCATGAGTACATCACTCACTTGTCATTGAGCCAGCAGTAGATGATGGTTTGTACACCATGAGTACATCACTCACTTGTCATTGAGCCAGCAGTAGATGATGGTTTGTACACCATGAGTACATCACTCACTTGTCATTGAGCCAGCAGTAGATGATGGTTTGTACACCATGAGTACATCACTCACTTGTCATTGAGCCAGCAGTAGATGATGGTTTGTACACCATGAGTACATCACTCACTTGTCATTGAGCCAGCAGTAGATAATGGGGTTGTACATAGAGTTGCTCATGGCGAGCCAGTAGATGCACAGGAAGATCGTCTGCGTGTGTTTGTACGTTGAAATCTCTGGGAACTGAAAAGAAATGGATTATGTTTTTATTTCGTAAGTGAAACCCAAATTTTCCTCATATTAAAACTTCTAATTTTTGCACACTGAAGACACGCAAAACAAGGGTCTTTTGAAACTAATTCAACGAAAACTATTTTTAAAACCTTGGTGATGTAACTATTTCAGTTACATCACCAAGGTTTTAAAAATAGTTTTCGTTGATTTCCGCGATGAATTTCAATCTCCGCAAACTTTGTTTGGCAGGCCTGAGGCTTCGGATGAAAGATAAATCCGCTCAATAATTATTGCAGAAGTTCGAAATGTGTTGTACAGTATGTTAATTGTGCACCAGAGTGTCAAAAATAACGAAGGCGTAGTAAATAACCGAAAGCGTAATTTTCTGGTCATGTTGTTTATATTTGATCCAATGCTATGAAAACAGAATTCACAACCTCAGGTCAATTCTTAAAATGAACTCAAATTCACAGCCTCAGGGCAATTCTTAAAATGAACTGAAATTCACAACTTCAGGTCAATTCTGAAAATTTTAAACCGAAATTCACAGCCTCAGAGCAATTCTTAAAATGAACTGAAATTCACAACTTCAGGTCAATTCTTAAAATTTTAAACTGAAATTCACAACCTCAGGTCACTTTATAAATGAACTGAAATTCAAAACTTCAGGTCAAAGTCAAGTTAAGGCCTTAAAAACTCAGCTTGATATAATCAAGCCTCCGATAACATTTTCATTCGAAGAAGGAACTTCAGGAATCAAGCGAGATATATTTATCTACCGCTGCAAATGGATTGGACTTGAGTTAAGCATTTTTTTAGCTTTACTTGTTTTGAATATGAACAATATAAATAAAGGTGACCCCCTCATCTTAGCTCTCTCAATGCAGCCCCTGATTTCCTTGGGGAAGAAAAATTCAATGGACGAGGAGAATGGGAGGAATTCAATTTTGAGTTCAATAGAACTGAGCTCCAGAACAATATCTAAATTAGCGGACGACGCGCGTCATATCACGGGCGGTCAGTGTGGGAAGGAGAAGTACGCCCTATGCCTTTACCGCACCAGTTTGATTATGATTAAAGCACGACAATCATTATATTATTAGGTTCCGTAGTTTACAGGTTATACGATAGAGTAATAAAACTGAAGTTTGAAACACGACAGCCCTGCATATGTGACTGCCCTATACAAGCGTATCAGCAAGGTCACATGTGGTCAAGAGAAGAAAATCATGTTCATGGCTTACTAATAGCGATTGGTGAATATTGTAATCTCTGCACAACAACTATGAGCTTATTTACCTCCATAGGGACTAGATGGTATTTCCTGTTTCTCTCTTTCTCGCATAATCTTATCTAACCCGGTGGACGTTCTCATTATCGTATCTTAATATGTAACTCTCACGAAATGTTTGATGCTCAAAACGTTGTGTCTTAAAAAATGGATCTTGACTAGTTTTATTGCTGCACTAAATTTGACATAATCACTTTTAGAATGCAATGTCAAAAGAGCACAATGGGGTGATGCAGCCATGAGAGAGTATGAGAGCTACCTAAGATGTTACTTTTTGCCCCAGCGAAGCAACGTTGCCGGTTGATTCTAAATTTTTGCTGCATTCAATGGTATGTTCAATCAATAGATTTATGGACCTGCTTAACAAGCGTTAAGGGCGGAAGTATAACGTGATAACGTATAATCTTATTCCGCGAAGAAACAAGATTGTAAAGCATAAACTCCGATCCAATTACATGTTTTATTGGTTATAAGAATTGCTTTTTATCGGTCAAATAATTAAATTACACATCTGCACATGAAACGTCACTAATTAAACAGTAGCGGATTTTTCGTGCATTTTAATGAATAATTCCTGTGAGCCTAGCATAGAAGTTGTTGAGTAAAATGCAATTTGCATTAAACTATGCGTTCAGAGAGTCAGAACGTGGTGCCACACGCAGCATTATATCCTCAGATAGGAATAAAGCTCACTGTAATCCCGCTTGGCTTGGATAAATTCCTTGACAGTAAAATTACTCTATGATAACATTTATGGCAGCTTGAAGGGTCTGCGCTCACCTTATCTACGGCGATGAAGTAGAGGTGGTACGGCAGCCAGCACACGCCGAACATGAACACCACCACGATCATCATCTTCACCACCTGCCGTCACAAAATTCGGTCTTTCTGTCTCGCTTATACAGTATGTCCCACGAAAATTCAAATTGAGTATTTATTTTCCTGTATCAGTAATACCATTATAAGAATTAATACCATAAGCATTTGATTTCAAGTAAAATTATGCGGTATTACTGATTGCTACTGATACGGGAAATAATTACGGGTATTGCTGTTACTGGAAAATAAATTCTTCGTTATGGTTTTTGTGCACAAACTAGAGAAGAAAATATAAAAATTATGATTGCTGCCAAGCGTTTATGTGCAAACAGTTTTGTCTACAGCATTCAAATGTAATAACTCAGGAAATTTTATGAGTCTTTTGTAGTCGTCTCTGCAATAATGATTGTATTTATCAATGACACTTCCAGTAACAGATGAGCAAAAATTATGCAAGTTATGCTAGCCTTAGTGTTAGAGCAGCTACTTCTCCTCCAGTGATAATTGTTTTCCAAGGGAAAATGAACGTTTCTAAGTAGTTTCCTTACGTGGTCACCTAATTGAAATTTTAGTCATCAAAATATTCAACAGAGAAAGAAGTAAGGGAAGCAAGTCAATAATTAGTAAGAGACAAAAGATTTTCCCTCGCGAACATTAGTTGAAAAATTGACACCTTGAGGGAATGTAGCGTGATTTTGACGCACGATTACGTCATTTGTAAACGAAGAGGTATTAAAAAAGCAAAAATCTGCCATCTTCATGTAGTGATCGGGTCTCTCCAGGCAAGTGAGAATGAACGGACTAGCTGAGTTAGGTACGTACGAATTATGTATTTTTACGCAATGTTATTGTTGTATGAACTATGATTACTTAGTGAAGAGGCCATATTTGTAGTATAATTTGCTTTCATGACGGATCACATCCAAAATGGAGATTGCATTCACTTTTGGCAATTCGTTACATGTCTTACTGTGTGAGCAAATGTTGAATTTTACGCCTTCTGTTGTCACTGTACACAGAGTGCAGACGATTTCAACCAATAAATGAGATAGTAAGAATATTATACCTTTATACGCGTATGTACAATCCCATCTAAATTATATAGAGATCCTTATATTCTTCACAAATTTCCTGAAAGGTAGATGATACTTTAGTGGTTGAGAGCTTGTAAAATTATTGTTTGCTTTAAATGTTATTCGTAAAATAATATGCGGTTTGATATCTGGTAAAAAACACAATCGATCTCCTCTCTCATATAGCACAAATCAGGCCCTACGTCGAGACTCAGCATCGCTCACTCCATGGAGCACCAGCTAGATTTGAACTACATCAGAAAATTTTGCACTGTATCAGGTCGCAAGCATATTTATCCAACGTTACAGCGTTAACACGAGCTGTTTGCTTGACAAGCAACTGGTCTTTGCGTAAAACTTTTTAATCGTTGCCGATGGATACCATTTCTGAAAAAATTCAGATTTATCTATGTATTCTCTGCAAGTTTTCTTCGCCCGTTTAATGTTCCTGGCATTATTTCCCTGAGAAGAGCGTCCCGTAGAGGAAGGCGGCGGACGCTCTCGCAGCAAAATTAATTGTCGAGCTCAAGTTTTCCAATTTCCTCTTAAGAATGGATCGTTGTCAACATGAAGATTGAGTAAACATGTTTAGATTTCCCTGAATAGGCAACTAGGATCGAAGAAAGGACATCAGAATAATCTGAGGCTCGCCAGTATTGACGGCACGGAGCGCATCTCCAGAGTAAAATGGAGTGGATCACACGTTGTAAATTTGTTCCAATTTTATATCACTGCAAACTCCTGAATGTCAGCTACCACATTTCTTTTGCCATTTAGCTAATCATGCGCTGAATCTCATTGGGACTCCCACAGCTGACCATCTTCCTTGTAAAGAACAAGCGTATTCCGTTCAAACGGTTACGAGCGAGGCAACAGCCATACACACGCTGTGTTATTGAGGTTTAGTTCATTAAGTAGTAAAATGTCTCGTCCCCTCGCTACGCATTCAACCGCTATAGAGACTCAGGAGTTTCAGAAGGAAATTACGTTGAATTGAAACGTAGAATGTAAGGTAGACGAATACCTATTTCTCATTTTTCGTTTGTAGATTTATGGTTGGCATAAAGATAAGAACCTCTTCACATGAAACAATATTTCGATCAAGGCTCAGGGATTGCTATCGTTTGATCCTTCTAGTGATAGAACTGTTAATCAGATGAATTCCGCGACGGTTATCATACCGTACTATAGGATTACTTTCCCGATTACTCCCTTTACAACTGAATGATAACGAACGCTCAAAGAACATTTATATCCGCGTTGAGTAACTTTAAGAAGTTCAGATATTTATTCACGCAGAAATTATTATAGATTTTCATAGACACGTGCAACCCAATGTGATAGTTCATTGGTGTAATTTACACAAGGATACTGGGAAAGAAATATTCCCTCACTGGCTGGTACTTATTGTGCCAAATGGAATCATTCAAAGGCGTGTAGTTTTTATAGCAATAAGGCTTTTGTTTTCTCGCACGACATGGTTTTGGAAAATATTTATTTGAAATTTGAATACTAACGCTTAATCAGCTGAACTGATTTGCGGCGCTCACAGCATTCAAAAATTACAGGAGCTCTGCGCCACTTATGCGTATGGTGGGGGGGAGAGATTTTTGTGTCGTGACAACCAGCTAAAGTCAGCCACTTCGCAGCGCAGTTGTGCAGCAAATAGAGAGAAGCAATTTCTCACATTTGTGTTCTAAATAATAGTAGCGTTCTTTGCATTTTGTGTGAAGCACCAATTACAAAACACACACAAAACTGCTCCCATGATGCGGAAGCTCATTGTTCTTGGAACAATTTCGGCATTTTCTCGCGGCTAGCGAGAACTTGGGACGACACTAGTTACAGCGAAGTAGTTTGGAGCGTGTCGCCGAGTTTGAAGTAATGCTCCGGAAATGCTAAGTGCTCTGAGGGACAAATGTTCGTGTTCTCAGTCTGAGGTTGGGTAAAAATGATGGAATTCTGATGAAGTTTACTAGGACTCAGATGAGATTCGATATGGCGTAGATGCGAGTGCTCTTACCGTGAAATTGCGTCTCGAACTCTTCACACTTCGAATGATTCACGAAATATTGCGGCGGAACATCACAGAAAATAGTTACGCATGTTTAACAACACGGACAGTATTTTCTAGACTGCTTTAATATAATGAGCACCTATGGGATGAACATTAATGAGTTAGGTAAATTTAAAAAACGAATCTTTAATATGTAAATGTGGTTAGTTTTCATTATCATGCTGCGGTTTCCAAAAATGCCTCGTTATTTGGAGCATAATAATGCCGTTATTAGTCCGACGTTTTGGTTTCAAAACCCATACACATCCGATCCGTTGTTGCTCTCTTGAAACTAAAACATAAAAGAAAAAATATAGCATGTCTTACATCTAATTAGGATTCAAGAAAATTATGAAAATGATGTGCATAAGATTAAATGTGCATTTAGTGTATTTTTTGATGAGAGTGTTTTTATTTCTGAGCATCTTTGTTTCTGATGAACTGAGGTGGTTGGTGAACGAGTCCAAATGTTCTTAATTTATACCGTATTATATCAGAATTTGGTCCGAGTCAAGTTCGTGAATTGCCAATTTTTATTGAATTACGTTCATGGATGTGTTACGGAGCTGCATGTTGGCTTCTTAATGTGATGGCGAAGCTCCGAGCCATAATTAAAACAGCAGAAACTTTTCAAGGAAATTTGCATGAAATTTCCTTAAAGCCTATCCCCACAGGACGTTTGAACGAGTGTAAAAGTGAATGTTTCTTTTCAGTTCGTTTGTATGGTGTTTAATGGAGGTGGTAAGTTTTTTAATTATTATTTTTCACTCATTCACATCATAAAAGACTGTGAAAAGCTGAACTGCGTAATGAAACAGAACTCATCCGAAAAATATACAATGCGAAATATTCTTCATTATTCTATAGACTTTTTGAGAGTTTAGTTCGTTTTCATGTATATATTTAGTTCTTCTATTATTGCTTCAAATGCTAAAGATCACAAGTAAAATTAAAAATGTACGTGTGACTAATTATCCTTTCCCGTGAACTTGAATTGAATCTAAAACTAAGATCAGCGAACTCGTGACCAGCAACCTAATTTTAAAATAATTTGAGGTACATTATATGAAATAAGGTACAAACCCATCATAACCCAAACAAGGCACTCCCGACATTGTATCCCGCAGGACTGACGCGCCTCCAACACGCTGAGCACAAGTCCCCGCCGCGGCGGTGAGTGATACTAAAGCCCTCCATTAAAGAACTCCAGAATTAATTATCTTGAAGGAGATCTTAGCTCAGCGTACCTTTATATTTCCTGAGCTAGGAACGAGAGCAAGTAATTAGCTTCATGCTTCGTGAACTTCATGTAGAGTCTCTCGCAGGCGTACCGTAATTGAGAAAGTTGTGTTATACAGAATTAATTTTAGATCTTTGCGTGAAAGTATACTGATGTAGGAGGAATGTTGTAATCTTATTAAATGGTACAAATTTGAAGTCAGCTACTTTGTATGTAATTTAATGTTTTGGGAACTCGTTGTAGGGGACAACATAACAATTTCTAATCTTAAAAATAATTTTAAACCTGTTTCTAGACTCTCGTGTACACATAAGATATTTTTTATCTAATGAAACGAGGTCATTTTATGAAATCTCAAGTTCCCCCGCAAGAGCTCGTACACCGCAGCTAATTATTCAAGGTGTTTGCTGTAAATACAGTTCATATTTTATTTATACCTTCGCTAGCATTCATTATGTAGATTAACATGAAAGTTTCCACGACATTAATGATTAATTAGGGTATCTTGCACTTCACATAACATTCATCGCTTAAGTTTTTATGAACTAAAAAAGTTTGAGCGCAACTGAGTCTGAAATTTCGGTGATTTTTGCATCTATTTACAAGTATTAATGCGAATTAAGCGTTTCCGTTTAAATTTCCACTTCATTCGGTATCAATTTGAGTTAACAGAGTGGGCATTCTTGCACCAATCAAAGATAAAAATATTAAAAGCGGGAGAACAATAAGGTGTTAACGACGCATTTATCGAATAATTAATTGTTTTTTATCGGACTTGTAAATGTATTTGAACGTATGGAAATTAAGGACATGAGGTGCTGTAACACGTTGGTTGCTGAGTGATCCACCGGCGGTTACTGAGAGTTTCCAATGTGCAAGTCTCCCGTTGGTCACAAACTCTATGTTTGTTTGCATTTCTCCGAAGCCAGATGATGGCTTTCCCGATTAAATTCTTGTCTATTTGAAAGTTTAAATTGAGTTTAATTGGCGCTAAATTTCATATTTCAGTTAATTTTATCGTATTAATCTGATTTGTAATTAATACGTTAATCGTTGAAGGAAATAACTCGGAACTCTCTTTCAGTCAGCATTATAACCTTCTCGATAAGAGGACATTGTGAGGCTGTTTTGTTCAAGTTTAATTGAAAAATGGTGCGATTCACATAGAGAAGTGGAAAACTTTCACATAGCTTAGAAATAGAAGCTCAAAATCTATTCGTCATTAACGATAACTAGGAGAGTTAACAAGTTTCTCTGCCAACTCAATGGAAACACGGTAAATACTACTGCATATAAGCACATCAATTTTGAATTAATAAACGCAAAAAACTTAGTGTGGAATGGAACTAGTCATGCTTTCATATTAACTCTGGAAAGTTTTCTCATCTACTCGTTAAAGAAATGCAAATTAAATTTCTGGATGCACCGTAGCAGCTGTCGAGTCAGTATGATGGCTAAAGACCAAGATTCGATTTCAGATCAAGAATTTCGGAGGCATTTGTGCGGGTCAATAGTCTACCATAAGCAACGCTCGCGGTGGATCAGGTCGCTCGCGCGACGACGTGGGGACTGGCTTGCAGACTCATTGTTTTACAGAGTATGCTCGTTTCGCAAAGGATTATTTCCTATCGAATTGGAGAACACAGACGTAAAGAATAATTAGGTTAGCGCTCAATTCGATTCCCTTTCAAGGGGAACGGCCCTGCTTCAATTGTTCTCGTGCACGTATGCATTCTGTACACGTGCATGTAAATCTAACGAGTGAAATTTCAGGCTTTCAGATGTACAGTTAACGCTGGAATTCTTCGTATACTTGCCAAAGATCAATATTTTTCTTTCTTCTTGTAAGCTTTGGTTTCTATGATAACAAGCTTTTCTCATTATTTAAATGCATAAACATTTTTGAATATTATCCGAAAGACCGGTGAAATTTACCGAATACGACAAAACTCTTGCGAAAAGATATTTATATTAATCGTACGCTAACAAACTCATTTGAATAACAGTCAGTAAAACCGCTTCCCACCTTAATAACTTCGAACGATCTTCCTTTAAGGATTTTGATGAGTTCTAAGCTAGTAAATAAGTTTCTTTCAGAATAATCTTTCATTATTCAGAGCCTATATTATTTATTTAAGTTTTAAGGCCCCAGCAAAAATTCCACTGGGATTCAAGTCAGGATTCATGAAAGATGATGGAAAAACTGCAATTTATTTTTGAACGCAAGCAATTTATAAACATTAGACGCATGCCTGAGGTCTGCGGTTTGCAGCGAGGTAAAGTCTAGGCCCACCCCAAAATTTTGTGTCAGCAGTGCTAGCTTCTCTCTCGGTATTTTGACATAGTCCTTAAATTTCACTATTTTTTCTTACAGCGATAATTTTATAATCGTATTGGCACTAGACAAATCACAAAATACTATAGAAGCGCTTCCTTGTTTTAGTGCAGCGTGGCATTGCGTTCTTTGGAAGGACGGCTGTACCATCCTAATCTCACTTTTTCTCAATTATTGCGACCAAAAGTCAACTTTTTTCCACTATTCCAAAGTTCTCGTCGACCAAAGCAATTTTTGCTGCTGCACGAGGTCCTGATTGAATTTAAGCTATCAGCAACAGGACATGAAGAGACATCCGTCGTGTTTAGTTTTCATTCAATCCATTCTTATTCGACGACGTTGCATTGCACGAGAACTTAAGCTGATATCCTGCGTGTTCAAATTTTGGACGCTGTCCCTCAACAAAATCTGAGGTCGATGCTAACCTCTTCTCTCGCTGTTCATGCAGTTCTGTGTGACAATTTTGTCTTTCTTCGTCTTTCGCTAACTTTAACTTGTATCGGCTTAAACTTGTACTTCTCAACAATAGAGTGTACCATAGACCCAGGGCTAACTTGATTTTCTTCCACTCGCTAAAGTCAATCATGACTCGCTGAAGTCAATCATGACTCGCTGAAGTCAATCATGACTCGCTGAAGTCAATCATGACTCGCTGAAGTCAATCATTTTCCTCCATCACACAACTCTTCCCTCTCGCGCATTTGTCTCCCTTTGTCTTCCCTGCCGTGCCATTAGCACGAATGTTCTGCGCTAGAATATTCTACCTGGTGAATATATCTGAATATCTATCTGAAAAAAATTGAGGACGAAACTATTTTTAACTATGTAAATTAAAAACTCCACAGTGGGTTTTGGTATGGTACGAATAATATCATCTTTTCATCTCATGTGTAACATTATTACCACACCTTAATTTAATTCCTCTTACAGAAAGAGATGTATTATCATATGTTATATGAACCGTACGATGAATGATCGTCTAGACATCATACGTGCTCTGAATTCGACGAATTCAGTGGACTCTGTCTCTAGGAGTACAGACTCCCAGAGTCTCTAATGGACTTCATCGGCATGCAGGCAAATCTGGTAAGCTGTCTGTGAGCAGTATTTTTCCCCATATTTTTCTTCACGCTTCAATATTTAAAAGTAATCCTCAGCTCAACAGAAAGGCATTCTTTCAGATGCTATTGTTTGTTTTTTAAAAACTCTGTAAAACCGTCGGAGGTGGACTTATCTGAAAATCGAAATTTTAGCAACGAAATTTTCTTTTTTTTTAACCATAATGCTTAAAACATCAGCTTGGCTTACCCCACTCTGACTTAGTTTTATGAAATAACTCCCTGAAAAAGCGAAAAAGTCATCATTTTCGAGAACAGAATTGCGGCTTTTGCCGTGCTGTGCGACTGAGGGCTTTTGGGCGTTCAAAAGAGCCCTGTACCACACAGCAGTTGGGGCAGCGCTCCCGTGAAGTTCTTTCTTTTGAAGTCCCGCCTGATAGAGTGCCGTTCATTACTCCACTAAAGCCAACTTTTCTTCTGCTACCCCACCCTCTTTTAAAGCACTACCTGCAGCTGGCAATGCGCGTGTAGTTTCTAAGTATCCAGCTTCAGAACTCGTCAGTCTATTGAATTACAGCGATGAAAATTATTTTCACGGGATCTTCCAGCCTTTAACTTTTTGCTCTTGTTAGGAAATATGATATGAAAACTTTAAATAAGACCATTGTGTTATAGTTTACATACATACTTCATCAATTAACCCTTGATCAAGTTAGTTTGGAAGCACACGAGAGGATACGCTCACTCAGGAGAAGTATTGAACCAGTTCCTTCACCCAGAGTCATGTTTGCACAAGTTGTGTTGAGACGGACGACTGTGCTGCGTTAGCATAGTAAAACCTAGGAGTGAATTCCGCGGTTATAACCCAGGAGTTTTTCAAGGCTCAATATAAAACGCTTTGCAGTTGAGAGGTGCTAAATTATAGATGCACTTATAAAACGGCTATTTAGCGACTTCTTCAGTAAATCTCCTTGCGTAATCTATACTATAACAGGAACTGCGTCTGTCCGTCTGTTTGTCCGTCTGTTCGTCACACCCACCAGCAGAAAGTGTGTGATGAGCTTCTCTGTCACACAATTTTCATCAACTCCGCAATTTTCGGTGTTCTAGTCCGTCAGATTCGTAGTCGGAATGAATACCACGTGTATTGTTTGAAAATAGGAACGTGTGTCATGTGATTTGTCGAACATCATTATACATTTTTGAGGGGCCGTGTGCACTCGTAGGGATAACAGTAGTGAGGCAAGTTTAAATGCCACGGTATAACTTCCCCGAGAAATTGCCCCCTGAACACAATGTACTCACTTTGCGCTTGGCGCGGAGGGTGTCGCGCTGTCCAGGCGTCGGCTCGCCCACGGCCTCGCTGCCCCACAGCAGCTTCCCCATCCTCGCGTAGGTGACCGCCATGCACGCCATCGGCAGCACGTACGTGATGGCCAGCATCAGGATGTTGTAGCTGGCGGACACAGAGTTCATAATGCCACAGCGGATGCAGGGCAGTACCAATTTGTCATTATTATCAGAGTAAGACGAAAATAGTGGTGAATTAATTTCCTCCACGTGGATTTCCAAATCGACTTCTAGAAATGGCTCTAAAATTTTTACCTCCTTACGAATTTGTGCACTGTTTTTTTTTTTGCAGTTCACTGCCGATTGGCAGCCTCTTTCTTTTCCTAATGTCGTTGACAACCTGATGCGAGGCTTGTTTAGCTACGCTGGATGTATGTCACAACGGAAAAGGCCTTTTCAGTAAATAACATTACAGGCCTCGTTTGTGTATGACATTCGAAGTTGTTTCGAGCGTGTAACACCTTTTCGAAACGTTAGAAAAGTTGGACGGAAATGTTTCGCAACGCCCTTTCAACCACTTCAGATGTCTGAATTTGGCCATTGTTTCTTCAGAAACACATGGCTTCTGCCTCAAACAAGTTATCTCTGCCATAAACTGCAATCGGAAATCGTTACTAGCTGTGTAACAGCGGATTTACCCAGAGTTCTATGAATCTGTTTTAAATTGGCCTCGTAACTCTAGTTCGCGTATCTTTTTCTATTGATAGTTTCCCAATAGAGAGCCAAGCATCAGAGCCCAGTCCAAGAAAAAGATATGGATGGGCGCTCGAGAGAAGTGTCGTGTCTTAGATGAGCAGTTTCACTATCCATCAGCTCCAAATGTAACCGTGATAGTTATTTTTTGTCTCCTTTCTCCGTTTTGTGTCGTGTTCGTAAAGGAGAAAAGGACATCAAGCTTCTTCTATTCCTCTCCCATCACAGTCTCAAATGATAGAAGAATTTTACACCTTGCTCATTCAGGGAGGAGGTACAACCAAGCACTTGTTGCGGGGCCAATTTTGTGCACTGTTTGTTTTCAGTCGTCCTAACCCGACGGATTGTGACGAGGTTCAGTACGAAAATTGCCGCAAGCGTATAAAAACATGAAACTGTCAATGAGAAATCATAATACCAAGAATTTTCACTCCCCAACTTTTGGATGACCTTCATTTTGAAAACACTCATCTATGACAGAAATAATGATAAAGTACATCTCACTGGCCTATTCCAAGGTTAGGCTATATTGGAACAAGCGTAAAAGAGCAAAACATAGACTTGTAGGCCACACACTCATCGGTTTTTCCTACAACATAACTATATACATGATATATCATAGATTTGGGGCCTTAAACAAAATACTGAGATCAAAAGTATCATGAAGAAATATTGTAAGCGAATGCCTTACTGCTGGCTATTTCTCAGGCCTCCGTGGCAAGAAATACATTCGATGAAAGTGGGACTGCCTTTAGGGAATCCAAGACTACGACCAATTGCCTCGAGCGTGTTGCTGAACCGAGGAGTTGCAACGAAACTTCCGTAATTGAATGAACACCCCTCGTGAGATGCAGGTTTCCGCGACAACGTCGGAAACTCGCGAGAAAATCGACCGAGTGCGTTAGAAGCATTGCTCGCCTCTTCAAGAGACGTGGGCTGCATTACAGGTCGGCGCTTGTGATCACTGTAGACGTGATGGGCGTGGGACCTACGGGGCCCGAAATAAACACAAAATGACAGCTACTCTTCAGTAATAGCACCCGACAAAAATATTCCACACGAAAGCGAAGTTTAATGTCAGGTCAGGACTGACAAATTTAAACTATAAAGGATACATGAGTACAAAAAATATCAGTATTTCAAACACGAAATTCGGACGAAGAGCGTTTGGCTCGCATAAAACTACATGAATAATTAGAATTCCGCCAAATTTCAAATTCAAACTGTAAAGTATCTTAACATGAGTGCAAAAAATCAGTATTTCAAACGCGAAATTCAGACGAGGAGCGTTTGGCTCGCATAACACTACAAAAATAATTAGAAATCCCCCAAATTTCAATTTGTAGCTCTGAGACTTTTCTTGTCGTGGGATCCTGTCGGACACGTCGTCTTTTGCGGAGTCAGCCGCTCGTAAAGATCGATAAGATCTACTGAGGCCGTATTTTCAAACTTGAAGAAGTCGATCGTTTCTTGAACGATCGCTGTCATGGAAAGCTGAATGCGACTCGTCTTGATTAAGGTTCATCTCGCCAAAATTTGGAAGATAACAAGATTCAGAAAAATCCCCTTTTTCTGCGTTAAAATTAATTTCTTCAAATCTTAAAGAAAAATTATCATGGAACATTGTCATCCAAATGTTAGCTTAAGATTTAGGACAATGCGCCTGCCCTCGTGAACTTATCAAAGCTTACAAAGATTGTTAGACGGCTCATTCTTTCAACAGTCTCAAAAATTCCAAATTTATGTTAAGCTATTTTGAAAAATTTTTCCAGACTTTGATGCATTTCCACTCTGTATCTTACTATCATTTATGCAGATGTTTTTAGGTTATTTATGGGTCGTAATTTAAAGTTTTGTCGTCAGTGTTTTTGTTAAGCAAATGTCAGCGAAGAAGATTCTAGTTTTGTTGTGTTCGAAATTCGGTCGTGTAGCATGTATATTACTTGCTAACTTTTTAGGTTGTCCATTTTTACTTTCTATTTAATTGTTTTATATTAATGAGCAGAAAGTGTTTCGCATAACATTTTGAAACCTAGCAATGCTTTCTGTGAAGCTACTGCAGTGAGAGAGATGGTATGATTTTTGACCACTCAAATTTTTGTGGAAAAATAAGCACACTGAGCCTGACATCAGTACAGCATGAGTACCAAATACTTTGGATTAATTTTGGGGTAAAAATTTAGGATTTATGATATTTCAGACCTGTTTACCCCACAAAAAGAGTGGAGGCAGCATCCCGGCAAAAAAGGCATCTTTTCATCCAGCCCCAGCCGACCTAATGTGATTACTGACAGGATAATGAAGTCTTCTTCAACTTGCTAAGGGTCGTAGGAGATATGATCACTCGCTTCAATTTTGGTCCGAAGGGCAATTGCTGCGGTCTTTCTATGGCCTTGGAAATACGTAGAAGTTTGGTGCAGACTTACTGTACATAACTCCAGCTCCTCGCTGGTACGAGGAGCTCATGCATAAAACTAGAACAGGACCACAAAACAAGAGGGGAGACGGTTTAGGACAACAATGCTCGCGAGGTTTTTGCCAGCGTGGTCTATTCCAGCGTAAAATTATTGACGGAGTGAAATGTAGAACGTGTACCTCATGTGCTCGTGCGTTGCGGCACGACGTAGAGTAGAACTGATCGTCCGTCTGCTTCCTATTAAAAATTAAAGATCACTTGTTCTTGAAGGAATAAGTTTGAATATAACGAACTCTAAAGTTAATAAAAAGTATATAAAGTCAATAAAAATAATAAGTTTATAAATAAATGGTTCGTCACAGGTGCTCCAATCGCCGTACCTACATCTATATTTATGGAATTAATCTTATGTATGTTTTTCTGCTTTATATACCTTCAAAATAAATTTTGGTGTATTTATTTTTTTCACATAATTCCAACGAATGAAATGGAAGAATTTTAGCGTCGTTCACCGATCATGAAAATGTTTGCTCGTTTGTCAAAAGTATAGTGATATAAATTTTAACTTCTCTTTTATCCCTTATGCTTCTCTCCAGCCGTGACTTATTGGAAAAATGCATTCCATGCCATCATAGACCCCCAATGTGATAAAAAACATCATTATTAAAGTAAAGCTGCTCTGCCATTCGAATGAGGTTCATCATTGAAGTAATACAAAATACTGTTTTCCTGCTCTCAAAACATTCTCGTGAAATTTTTGGAGAAAGATCGTTTCATTAGGATGTCATTTCTTGAATCGATGAAACGAAAACTTTGAAACCCCGTTGTAGCACAGCCGCATGTCTGTTCTAATATAAATTTGTTCTCATTTTAGATACATGGGAGTTTTGCCGAGTTTTTAAGTTAGTGCATGTACAGTGCGCTAAGGGATCAGTTGGTTGAGTGCAGCTACCGTAGAGTCAAGCCAATCTCAAATGCAGAGTGAAATTCAAGGGAGGGAAAGATTCTATGAGAATAAATTAGAGCATAAATACAGAACATGATAGTTAAATTAAAAAATTTATATTCAGTGCCCAAATTTGAGTTTCTTCAAATTAACCTTTTAATGTTAATTATACTTAAATTATAAATAAGGCGCAATGAATGCATGCAGGCGTACATTGACTTACCAATCTACTTAGAATTGGCTCCCGAGCGCGATTGTCTATGGAAACATTTATTTCTTCTTAAAAAAATACTTGCAGCTCACATTCTCGAAGTCGGGCTAAAAATGGAAAATATTGACTCTACTACGTAAACACGTCAAATTTCTGGCTTTAATGTGAGAATTTAGAGACTCTGAATTTTTTTAACGCAGCGAGACTTTATAATTTGGGCATAAATATATAAGCCATTTTTTACATTTCGGAGACTTATTTTTGTATGGTCTGTACGGTGCGAGAGACATCGCTGTTTGTTTGTCTGTGAATGGAGTTTTATACAATTTGAGCAATTAAGCATTCTTTCAATTCAAATTTTATGACTTTATTTAAGTTAATTATCCTTCTCCAAATTCTGAATCATATTCGTTTTTTCAGAGATATTTCATCAAATGCAGGATTTCAGCAAGCTTCCAATCAGAAGATGGTAATAATTTATTCTATTTCTTAATTAGTTTATCTTAAGTTATTCGAGTTGTGAATTTACGAGTACAAGGACTTCTAACGAAGGAAAATACAAGAAAATATAATAAACGCACAGTGAGGCCACCTGCAGTGCAACACGGACACGCAAATCCGTACCGTAATGATACTGCGCTTCTGTAGGTCTTCTCTACCGTGTTCTTTTTAGAATGAAGAGCTGAGCTCAATTTCTATTTGATTATGTTCCTCCCAGTGATGATGACAGCCTTTTGGATGAAATAACGCACTTTTAGCGAGATAGAAATGTTATATTTAGCGCCATTGCATCCGCTTCCTCGACAAGAAGCGCTGAAACTAGCGCTGAGACCGCCTGTTTAGACCATCAGAATTTCGAGGAGAAAGCTGCACCATAGTGTGCTAAGTAACGACTGCCAAAACAAGACTAGCAGGTACTACCGTATGTCCTGGATGCGTGTACGAGCTGTGTGCAGCCACCTGCTCATACGCTTACATTCACGTGTGCATTTCTCTACGAGCTGTAAGTAACTGCGTGAGCTTATGCTACGTACTGAACTCTCGTACTTGCTGGAGCAGGAGCTCGCGTATTAAGAAGATACTTTTATCTGTGTCTTGCAGATACGTCATACATGGAACACTGCATGTGTTGTTAAGAGGAACAGATCATATTAAATTGGCATTTAGAAATTAGCTAGTTGTGTCAGAGTAGTCACACAAAAACAATCTTTCGCTCGTATAAAAAAATTGATCCAAAGCTAAAAACTTACTCTGACTCCAAGTTTGGACTGGAACCCGGAGGCTCGAAGAGACACACAGTCCTGTTGCTGACTGATTCAACCACATTCTGCCATGGAAAGAAGTAAGAACATTTAGCACACACGATGAATTGTTGTTTTTGATTTAAAAAGAAATGACCACTATAAAACTCAATAGCGATTGGTGTTAGAGGTGCCACAACGGAGCTGAATTTTAGTGTTACTTTCGCACAATCCACTTCAGCCGACAGGTCTGAGCCGCGTAAGTGCCTCAAAGAAAGATGAAAATGTGACAATAAAGGACAGCGAAATGAAATCACTCTTCTGAAATGTCGGTTGCTCGGTCAGCTGGCCTACCTCACGAAAAAAGCATAAGAATATGAAATGAAAATGAAACGTTGCTGCATCCTCGGAATAACGGGTGTAAAAACGTAATTACTTTACTGTAAGAAGCTGGAAATACTGCTGAAGATGAAAAAGTTACGCTTCCTAAAGGCACTCTGACGAGCATCGTCGCTCTGCTCGTTGCTATACGAGTGAGGCTCGAAAATTAGACAAATTCCTTGAGCAGCGTTGAGTTTTGAGACACGCTGAAGAGTAATCTTCTTCATTACACTTTCATCACGTGAGTTCCAAGGCAACTGAAGAATTAGGTTATTATTGAGAGATGAAACGATATCTCTAACGGACATTCTCGATGTTTCTGCCAAGAACAAGGTAGCACCCGAAAGTAGTTGATGTGAGAGGCGTACTAACTTGAAAATAGCCACCCTAAGAGTAGCGTCTTTGTATTCGTGAGACTTTCCAATAAAATTACACGCTTGAAAGCGCGTATGAGAGTTAGAAACTCAGGGATGGAGTTTCAGTTCGATTTTTCTTCAAGTTTTATTTGAACAACATGACAGTGTTTGCCGTTTTGAGCGTACAGGCGTGACTGCCCACGCTGCGATGTCAAGGACTACGAGGGCGCTTGTGAAGACATTGCGAGCTCGTGAGACTGGATATCTGAACAAATTACATCGCTGTGTAGCGGTACATCAGGCAGCGTAAGTCATCCTAACGAGTCGACTATGCTTCATGCTGTTTTTTATTTGACATGCTAAAATTTCATATTGAAGAAATTCAAACTAGGAAATTTCAGGTATTAAGGACAGCATGTAACATAGCCAAGTCTTCACAAGAACCTTGCTGCTAGCTGCACTCCTACAACGACCTTAATTACTTTGAAATCTAGTCCATAAATGTACCCCTACCCAAGTGCTCACATCGCACATTCGCTCCCTTTCCTTGCGACTGTGAAGTCAAAATGTTCCTGTGTAACCGCTCGGTTAATTGCAAGTTCTTCAGCCCAATGCGATGAAGGGATCCGCAATTACATTCCAATTCCCTACACGCTAATTTAACGCCACCGTTCTAAATTACAAACGAAGGGAAAATTTGAGTCAGACATTGTTGCGCACAGTTCTCAATATTTCTACAACGCCTCTGTTGTTGTGTTGTTCAAATATTTACTGCGCTTTTGCACGTCTTACAATCCGGGAATTAACACAGGAATAATTAATTCCAAGCAAAACGATCTGCATCGTGTTGTCCTCAATACGTTATTTTGCGCTCACCCTTTGTTACCCCAAATTACCTCCGTTGATCCGTCTCTAATCTCCCTAATCTCACTCGCTTTGTTACAGCATAGCTTCAGAATATCGAAGTCAGTTGAAACGATGAGTGATATTTCATATCTCTGTTTGCAATCGCTCTGGTAATGAACTCATTCACCAGCGTCGTTTTACGTTCATTTCGATTAGAAGCGTTCGTGGGCTGACGTTGTGCTTCTGCAACAGATATTCAGGTTCATTAGCCACATGCTTTGCTAATTCACGATGGCTCATTTCCAGTTCATTTATAGCCTCACATCAGCAACATTGGAGGCGGAGGCCCATCCGACGGTGTGTTCAAACTCAGGAGAAAAGAGAAATGCTTCTGCGCTCGGTCAGAATGATATTATTTCTTTGTGAAGAAGGTGGTAAGAGCAAAGAGGTTTTTTAAATATCTGTACAAGCATGTTCAATGCAAGTAATTGGATTTGATTTAAAAAGAGTCCAGTTTAATTCTAGGTAGCGTAACATCTCCTCGTCACACTAGCGAAAACTCAAAACCCAACTGAATATCAATAGTTCTAAATAGTTCATTAGTTAGGATTTAGTTCTACATGCGTGATAACACGCGTCTAAGATATGTCCAATTACCACCACTATGTTTCAATGTCTTGTTCTCTTCTGGGAAATGTTATTGATCCAATCCCGCCCTTCAGAATCATTGTTCTGGTGACTAATTTGCATGAAGATCTCAGCAGTAGCTATGACTTGCGTCTTGGCTGCCTCACATCAGCTCAAACAATAAACCCTCCCGTGAGGAACTGGCCGTCAGTCGGTGTACCGGATCTGCTTATTCTTCAGAGCGGCGTGGCTTCTGAATAAAAGATTAGTGGAAAATTATGACTCTCACAAACGTCGGCCACGCGAGAAACACATGGGAACGCAAGTCGATCGCCTGAGCAGGACTTGCTTTGCTATAAAGACGCTCGCAAATCGCAAAATTTGAGTAAAAAGTGTAAAATGTCAGCCGTATTGTGATTATATATTCAATAGGTTTAACCTAATTTTTCAAAATGATTGCTTATACGCTTATAAATATAAGGCAGGTTACATTCCTGGTCACAAATTCTTCAATGGCAATTTGGATTTTTTCGTGGATTAGCTTGCAAACGTTTTCGTAATTTTTATTTCAGTGTTGTCCATAAGCGAGAAAAGTTATCCTCAGTCTCTGCCGAATCTGACAAAAACGAGTCGGCTTAATCTGATGGTACTTTACTTGAGTGCTCATGCTGAGCTGCCGCAGCTGTGCTCAGCTCTCACCAGTAATATCATTCGCACTCAAGCAGATCATGTTTGGCCGCCGGACTTTGAGGACACTTCACTTTTTGCACCAAACCATCATGTTAACTTGGTTTTACTCTCATTTTTAGAGCACATTCTGGGACTCGTAGAAAAAGAGCACTTGGAAATACCGCATGACAGAGTATCTTTCGAAGGCTAACTCTGCCTGAAGAACGAGCCCTGGGGACTCGTACATCGCAGTTTGAATGTGGCCTAATTAACTAAAATATATTTTAGGCAAATTGAGGCGTTTGAAAGAAGCCCTATGATAGAATAAGCAGTGAAATGGGTCGTAATAATAGGAGCAGCACCACAAAATGGGCGGCAACCAGAGAGGTGGCGCCAGGACGGACATTTCTGGGTTAATGTTCACTTCTGTAATTTGTGTGCGATTTGTTCAGGGGGACAACATTTCAGTGATCAATAATATTGACAACGTTGCCATAATGTTCAGGGCGGCGATATTTGAGTAATTTATTTACAACAAAAGTTTGCAGTTTGATAATTTTTACGTTAAGAATGTGTGCAACAATGTTAGGGGCATAATGTTTAGCATTGCAAAACAGAGAGTATAATACTTGCATAATATTTTGAAGAACATCTTGGACTGCATTCTTACGCAGACGAATCGTAAATAAAAATACCAAGGTGGCTACTCTCAAAGTTAACATTGTTAAAATGATTTGTTGCTGTCGGATTTTAAAAGGTAAATGTTTCGGGCATAATAGTTTTCTGAGAAGAATGCCAAGAAAACTCTGATTAGGAATGATTGCTTTTGATCAACCAAGTCATTGGAAATAATAATCAGTGCAGCAGTACAGCTTACGAGTAATTTACTCACGAGAGTTCCGTTGGTGTAATTTGACCATAAACTTAGGACATAAATGTTTTTGGTATTATACTTAGACGAATTTTGTTTAAAGTTAAAAAAATATAAAATATTAACACATTTTAAGTACTTTAAGGATAATAGTGTGAACATTCTCATTTCCTGTGCTTAACCATCACAAATAATTAGAAAAAGCACAGGTATAGTTCATAATAACGTTAGATTACAGCGAATTTATCCAGCTATCAGGTCGGGGAGCTGAGTAAGCTCAATGAAGGATACGCCGCATGCACTACCATATTATTCATGGAACAATACCTGCCTTGATTGTTGGTCGGATAATATTGCTTGCTCGAGGAGTGCTACTCAGGAATATTGCTGGGGTAATGCTGTGTGTATGCCAGCAAATTCTGTGAACACAGCGTTGACTGCAAGGTTGCTTCTTCGTTCCCATTGCAAATGAAAGCGCGTGGATTGGGTTCTCCTATCTCCAATTAAAAGACGCAAATGAGCTTTCCATCGATGCAATTTTTTTTTCGAGTCCTTGAGACAGCCGCGACTCCAAGAGCTCTTCGTCTAGCTAGCTTTTTCAATGAAAGATAAATGCGAGAGCGAATTCATCGTGCTAGGTTTTTGGTTCTGTTTCACGACTAAATGGGAAACAGTATTTTTTGGCTTGAGCCACTCACGAGAATTGTGCCTCAGTGCCCTGGAAACTGAGGAAAAAGTAATAAATTTGGATTCCTGGGCGATCGACTGCAGAGCCTCAGAGCATCACTGCTAGGAAATGAGGTGCTCTTAACTGACTGTTCAAATCAGCGCTCACGAGGATATCTTCAACAGATCGGGGACGGTAAAGCACCAGATTGGTATTAGGTGAAGCCGATCAAACGTGCTAGCCTAAAGCGCCGGATATGATATTTGGATATAATATTCGCCGGATATGATATTCGCCGGATATGATATTCGCCGGATATGATATTCGCCTTATATGAAATTCGCCGGATATGAAATTCGGATGTAATATACGTTTTTAATCCAGAATGCTGTAAAAAATCCTTTCTACATCTGATCAGCTTTTAAAAAGCAATGAAAGGTGGACATTTTAGTGTAATAATTTTGCAGACGCAATAAATTATGGTTAGACGTCATTTTAAAAATGAGTTTGTGGATAAATAAGTTCCTAAAATTTATATATTTTAACGATTTGCTTGCCTCAGTCGTGAAGAAAATGGCGTTGGGCAGCGAGAGAGCAACGGAGGCCAGCCAGATACAGAGGACGATGAGCAGCGTAGACCTCAGTCCTATCCTGGTCCTGAGGGGGTAAATTATGGCCCAGTACCTGAGAAAAGATCACCTTTCGATTAGCCGTGAAAAATTAGAATCCGTTGGCGATTAACTGAAAGTTTTGAGTGACGGACATTAGTTCGTTTGCAACGTTCAATCTGGATAACGAGGAGCGGTTGAACAGGATAATGGATTTTCTGGGTAATGCCGTCATGAGAGTGAGGGTAAAGCCCAGCTTGATTGATCGTCATAAAACGGGGCATGAATTACAACCCAAACCGCGATGTTCCAAGCTAATATTCTAGGAACTTGAAAAGGATAGGAGAAATTGTGGCTAACTTGTGTTGATTAAAGAGGGAACTTGCGATAAAATAATTGAGTTACGTCTGTGAGCTTGAGTTTATACAATCATTTGAGGCAGTCTGGCTTCATGCTCGTGGCGGCAGTCTCCTCTGGCACATCTTGGGAAAATTACGCTTGATCCACTACAGAGTATTTTTTGTCCAAAAACTTCGTTGAGTTGTTTTTAGGAATGTATGATATGTATGTAAAGTGAAAGTTTTGTCATTACAACACAAATCAGACCGAATAAACGGCTGATAAAATTAGTAAAGCACATTTTTAAAATGCAGCGAAATTCATAATGATGAGTACGGAGGAAAAGTACACAGACAACTCTCAAATGGTTTCATCTGTAAGCTTAGAGCCTTCAGTCGTAATAATCTACAATCATGTGATGAGAACTAAAAACTTCAAGTCCGAAGTATTTTAATACGAAAGTGGGCATACGCAGTGCACGGGATTGGGGACAACTTGAACTTTGTGTTTTTAGATATTAATTGAAGCAACACTCTAAAATTTGAAATTCGTTAATACGAGTTCGATCTCAAAACGTTGCAATTTGTCCAGTGTTATAGCGTAGTTCAAGTATATACAGATTGAATGTTTGCGTGACTGTGACAGACTTATTCCGTAGTTTTTGATGAAATCAATAACGCTACATGTAGTAAACTTTAACACTCGACAGAATTACTATAGAGTAACTTACGCTTCTTTTTAACGTAGATAAATTTTTAATCGTAGACTTTTATTTAACAACATCGAACAACATTGAATCCTAATGCTTATACAACTGAAACTTGTTCTTAACCTCGTCCTAAAAAGCATCTACAATTCGTGGCCGGTTGAAGTTTTAGTTTTGGTTTTGTAGCTAATGAATTTCATTGCGACGTCTTTAATAAGTACGTCATCCTACTATACGCAAAAATATTTTAGTGAATAAACTGAAGTTCAACGCACCGAGATTGGGAGTTTGTAATTACTTTTAAGGTTTTGCTTTTGCAAATAGTGAGCTACGATAAGGAGATTTTTGAATGATCCATGATCGTCGTCAAGTATGAAAAAATGAAACATTTTTACAGTTGTACGTTTTATATTTTCTCTATCTTAGACAGACCTCATTCATTGTAGTATACGTGAAGCTTAAGTTTATCTATGGGATCTATGCGATATAGATAACATTCCAGCGAGCCCAACGATGGCACTTCCGTCATCAATGCTAACATTTTTCACTTGATTTTCGTCTACCTGCACTTTTCGTAGCTTAATTATGTACACAGTTATGTACACCATTACTGCAAATGAAAACAAAACGAAAACGATTAAATTAAGGATAATGATAAAATAGTGTCACTGGTAATTAAGTGTCATTTGAATTTGAATAGCGATAACCTCGATCATTTGTATCACTTCTAGCCATAATTGCTTTCTGCCCAGTGAGGTTCCAAGTCTACCCATCGCGCGCCGAGCTGCCACAAGTTTTGGTGATGAATTAATTTTCGAAAGCATCAATCGAATAAAGTAAACTCGTGAAGGTTAATGCAGTTTTGTATTTTTCATTTATAGCCCAGATTTAATCCATCAAAATTTAATTGAAGGTGTGCGAGCATCAAGATTTACGAACAAATTTTAAACACGGACATTGCATACACCCAATTATGATTGTATTTGTGAAAGTAAATTAAGTGACGCGCTTTCCCGTTTCTGCTCCTCCTTTTCCCAGTGTTATTGTCACAGCAAATTGAAATATTTACCTCGCATAAAGCAGCGACGAAACGATTCATCACGTCCTCAAAATTGGGTGAAAAATGATCGCAGCGAGATTGAGATCCTATTAGATTTAGTCGTTATTTAAAAAACTACGCCTTGTTTCTGCACCCAATTGCGAGACTGGTACTGACGAGTGTTGCTTGTAAAAAATTGTTATCATATTTTATGACGCTAACTTGAAGTTGAATGTTCATCGGTAAAAGCGTCATTTTAACTACCAAAGGAAATATGTTTCCTTGATTTATAGGAACAACTTAAATAGTTTGATGGTAGGAAAATATTCTATCATCAACGACTAATAAACAGAAGCAATGGACACATCCCAGTAAAATGAAATCTATGTTAAGCTAATCATTTGAATTGAATGGAACATTCCTAGTACCCAACAAAGAGACCTGCCAACATTAAAACTCAACACTAAGCTGATAAATAACTGATTCGTAGAAGAAATGAAATGGTCTTTATATTATGCAGTGACTACAATAGTTTGACGGGCGAGCGAAGTGAGCAAGCAATCTGAAGTGATGGACCAGGAGGATAGATCACTTGAGTACTGCACAGACGCCTTCAAGTTTTGCTCTGGCAAATATTAGCTCAGCTCAATTGTTGGCGCCGTTTGTTTGTTGCGAGGAGCGCAGAGAGCTTCTTCTTGCTGATGGCCCTCACGCTCAGGCCATTACGCTGCAGGATCGAGTGAATGAAATCCGAATTCCGACTTCCCTCAAAGCTACGACATGGTGAGAAAGTAACGTCTATTTCGAACCTGTGTCGGTCGTGTCGTTCTCTTTTTTCGTTTTGAAAGTATTCTAACCGTACTTGTATTTACAATCATGTCTAAAACCGAGAGCTATATTTTCACTGAATATTGAAAAAAATTGCTTTTTCTTGTAACTCATCATGCTTGTTGATGTATAGTTTTAGAATGGAAATTTTTCAAGTTCTCACTAGCTCAAATTTTATATTTTTCACTGATTCCAATATTAGATTATATTATTAATTAAAGCTATGGTCCAGGCGTATATATTGTTGGCGTTAGTGAACAATGATTTAGTCGATCTAAAAGTTTGAAGGTGCTAGAAACCTAACGTAGAATAATAAGCTCCAATCTGTTCTACACAGTATTTCTCAAATTAAAATTGTCCTTATTAGAATTTATTATTATAGAGACAAGATTCGGTGACAAGATTTTATCACCATCCTATAAAATATATATGAAATTGCTCTGAAGTGAATAAATGCTAAAGATCTAAATGCACACTTATTTTCAGTTAAGATATTTAAATCCTTAACGTCAGCAGTTTTGTGTTCATATTACCGTTGTCTCAACCCACGTCGTTAGATTGAACCTGGCATCGGGCTGTTGAAGTAAGAGGTCAGCGCATGAAGAAGTAAGAGCATGAGGAAGCAAGAGCATGAGGAAGTAAGAGCATGAGGAAGTAAGAGCCTCCCGCCAGGAAACTTCAATGAACATGTCAGGGATAAAATTTAATAAGAAACACAATACATTAGATTATTTACGCAAGAGGACCGTGAAGTCCTCTGAGGAGTTGCAGGGTTAAGACCATCTGGAAAAGTTTAGTAAAAATCAGAGAGTCGCCAAACATTTTTCACCCCACACGATTTGCAGGAGCTATTTCTTGTATTCTCTGTACAAAACTATGCGCATCTCTGCACTCACTCAATCGGCAAATTACGTCTAATTCTAGGATAATCCTGTTGAAATTCGAAATTCTAACTACATCAATTTCTTTTCAACAAACAGCTTAGTACGCCGGAACCAGTTTGATCCCTTCTTTCCTGTCTGACGTGACCCACTTGGTCTCTTATGGAAGTCCAACCTTCTCATTTCTCGCTCCATAAAAACAATGTTTTTATGCTGATTCACATACTCTCAGCACCAGAGTCGTTTCACCAAGCAAAACATTCGTGCACTAAGTGTTTCTAAACTCATCTCATCCCCGAAAGATAACTTAAAATGCACATTATTCAAGCATAAATTCCGCAACTCAGATGGCATGAGGAAATTCAGAGCTATTGATCTAAATCACCCTAAATTTCTCAATTCTTCCGCTCCATGGGTATAGTTATTGTCACCATAAATTTCCCGATCCGGTTGAAACATCCTGAGTTTTGCCCGTCCGTGTCCTTCTGTCTTTGCTCCTAAAACCGTGAAAATCTCATCGAAAATACAGTGGGAAGGTGCTGGATTGCTGTTGGAAAACTGCATAATGGGCAGCAAAAGTATTTCAATGCATTTGTGAAGCTTGATTTTTCTGAAATATGCAAATTTTATTCTCTAGGTACGATTTTCGATATTTCATCTCAAAAAGAAATAGATTCGAACGTAAGTGTAAAATATAGGAATATTTATAGCAAAACTTAAATCTCAGGTGATGGATCATGCAGAGTATGAAGAGCTTGACGCTGTTAACGTATAGTTGCGAATATAATTGATTTTCCTGATCTCGTATGAATTTGAAAAAAACGTGAGTCGCTCTCATTTGAACCAAATGGTTTTATAAGAAAAAATATTCAACGATTTTGTTTTATTGGACAAGATGGGGGTAAACGCACACCACAGCTCCGGGTGTAATTGATGTAGTGTTAAATTTGGCATGGTGTAGTATGCACAGGGCTGGTGTGTACTCGCTCTCTTGTGTAAGGTTTCAACGTAGAGCAGACTGAAGCCTGACTATAGAGGTGAAGTGCAAGAGCAGCAACAAATTTGAAGAATAATGCGAGTTTTCCACAGCTGCTTCAAATTTCGTTCTCTGCAATACTCATTATACATTTATCTTTCTCTGTAAATACCTATTTTAGCCTGGCATCATGAGGCCTGTTTCTGTAATTCCCAGAAAGAAGAAACGCAGTCCGCCTACGCGACCGTGAAACTTTCATCGGTTCATCTCTTTATTTTGCCTGCCCTCGTGGAAGGAAAGTTAGACTTAGTCATGAAATTATGAGACAAAAATCAACTAACTGTTGTCTGTATTCTTCAATTTCCAAGAGATCGAATGGAGGGCAGTGAAAAGTTGTAAATATTGTCAAACTTCAAATACGCTTAAATCTTGCGACATGACAACAACTGAGGCCTTTCATGATCAAGCTTGGTCAGAAAACCTCAATTTTGCTGGTGTGCAAACTGCAAAAGTTTGAGTGAAAAATCTCATATTTTAATCTATGTACTATCAGTAAAAGCTCGTGCAATGAAACGTTTATTAAAATTTGGAAATTCGTAGGTGCGTTTCGCGTTCTTTGACGCATCCACAGAAAAGCGCGGAAAGATTCGTTAATCCCAAACCAGGCTTAAAAAAATGCACGACGGAGAATTTTTCAATTCTTCTGTCACTCCAGTCGGCCTAGGTTATAAATTATAAGTGCTTATTCGTGACGAAAAATTTTTCGTCTCCTTTCTACTCGTAGCACATAGGTAATTTTCTAAAATGCAAATCCCTGCATCACTAATCCTTTTCAAGGATTTTTTACATTGGTAAAATTCATTTTAGTCTTTTTTCTGTTTACTTTGTGGCATGGTTCGGTCCATAGCAAACCGCAGCAAGGCCTTAAATTTTGGTCCTTCACCGTGAAGGATTTAGTATCAATACATGGCATTGGTTCTCATAGTATTGGCACCTCATGGCATTGGTATCAAATACATCGCATCGGTGCATGATGAAGCATCATGGGGTAGATTCCCTTGTGTCAATCAGATATTGCGGCTACTCAACAAATGCTTGCCTACTCGACTTCATCATTCTTTTTGAATTATCTCGTGCATTTATTTTTTATTTTTTAGAGGCTCGCTGTAAAAATTAGCGTACTAAAAAGAAGTATTTGCATTGCATCGAAAATTAAACTCTCTCTTTTTTTCCTTCCAAAGATCGTGCCCTCTTATTTGGTTCCTTGTTTTTCTTTCGATTCTTGATATTCTTAACAGTCTCAGACTGCAGCGTACGTAACTGAACTATGCATCGAAAAATGAACGTGCTCTTGAAAGTTCTTGAAGAAAACTAAAAAATTGATCAACCGAAGTAGAAAAATTATTTCAAGCAAAGTAGAAAAGTGACGAATGCCAAACCTGTGATCAAAAAATTCCAGCAAGAAACGATTTTTTACTTTAATGCAAATAAAAAAATCATTCCCAAAAAGGAAATACACACATTTGCGTATCGCAGAAGTTCACACGAGTTCACTCACCTGTCGAAACAAATGGCCATGAGGGTGAAGACGGACGCACAAATCGAGAGGACGGCGATGAACTGGTTGAACTTGCAGAAGAAGAGACCGAAGGGCCAGCGCATGTGCAGCATGTAGAACGCGTTCAGGGACACGTTGAAGATAGCGTTGATGGCGTCAGCAAAGCTCAGGTTCACAATAAACACGTTTGTCACAGAGCGCATTTTTCGGTCTACTATGACAATGAAAATTACGATCAGATTTCCACCTACTGCCACGAGAACCATTGAGCCGAAGAGCAGGTACCACATCAGCTGAGAGTACCAGGGGTGTAAGAAGCTATCTCTTTCACCGTCGGTCTCGTTGGTGAAAGTCCCAACGACTGTCTGGTTACTTAAAAAGTCTTCCATGGCTGAGTCTTCCATTACGTTCTCATTGATATCGAAACTGAATTGCTGGAAGCGAACGCGAAGTTTTGACTGCTGTGGCTCCAGCTAGCAAGAAGAACTTTTCCCATAACAGATGAAACATCTTGCGCCCATTAGAGTGCTCTTCTTCAACATTTTCTGGACAGAAGCTATTTTTTCTTCTTAGACGTCGGGCTGATGGCCTGCAGCAAGAAGTGACACGATGGCCACGTTGAGTTATTTGCAGTTCTCTGAAACTCCTCAGCGCTTCTCAGTTATAGAATTCAAAATTTTCTTCACCTGTATACCTTCATTTATGGCAAGCAATTTAGTTCTCATACTTCGGTTTTCCATCTGAACTTTTTTCAATAATACTTAATAAACGCTAAGACGTAGCTACTGCATTGCGAGTGTCTGAAAAAGATAACAAAATGTTGTGTTTAATGCTAAAACTACGTTTAAAAAGCTTAAAGTTTAAAACAACAACATTGATGAACAAAAACATGACTCAGGCGTATCGCACATTCGCACATGATACGGTGCGCTGATAAAGTACAACGTCACTGCAATAGATAAAAAATTACATATCTCTGCGCTATCAACTAAATTCTTCCTGACACTCGCGCACCATCAACTTTAAGGGTGAATCATGCACGATACGTTTAAATATTGTTGTCGTTAACCAGTGTGCCATTAATCGTTTAAATCACGGGAACGTTGTTTCTTTCAGATTCGAAAAATTTTGACTTCTATTCATTTTTTTGCCAACCTTAAAAATAAGAATTGCTCACGTTAAACAGTGTGCTGAGATGCCAAATTCACAGATGCTAGCAAGAAATTAAATCATTACTGTCACAATAGGATGCATTTTTACCTGTCTTTTCACTACAAAGATATTAAACTCTTACACGCAGCGAAGCGTGCGTGTGCGTTGCGGGCATCTTGCGCTGACACAACACTTTTACGTGTGACGATGTACAACGGCTGACGTACAGAATACAGATATCAATAATACAGATAATTAAGAAACTGTATCCATTGATTAAAATGAATGGCAAAGCAAAAGAATCAAGGATATTGATACCACGCTTATGATAACACTGGAAAATAATAACGTATAGCCTGTTGCCTATTTTTCTTTTGAAGCATTGTGGGCTACAAGCGATGTGAAACAATGAGTACTGGAACCCACAATGAATATAAAAAAATCTTTGCCCCATACTTATTCACTTCATGGTTGAGCAAATTCATGTGTGATAATGCTATAAGTACATCGATAACACTAGTTCATTTCGACTCGCATTGATTGACTCGACAATTACATCGGAAACAAACAGACTGATAGAGACTGAAGACTTAATTTTCCATCACTGTAGAATCTTGAGCTGATAAAATGTATGAATGTACATTAGATGTATGAATGATGAATAAACGTACCGTAAAATGAATTCCCTGCGCGTGGGTGTAACAGTTATGTTTCACTGCTTAGCTTTGTGTAGTCAAGAATAATGTCTACAAACACATATTCACTCCACATTTTTCAAAGAAACTCGCAGGATTGACGCTTCGGACATGTAAACCTGTCTCGATCAGCGTATCTTTTCAGCAAGCCTGCCACTTCTGTAACACTCTTGCCGTTTTTATCTATGATCATAAGCTATCTCTCAAACCGAGGGCTTTTACTCGTCTAGCTTTAAATTCCTTACCTGTAAATCCCTCTGTCGAGATATATAATGACACAGCACAAGATAAGAGATAACAAGTGTTGCTTACAAGGGGTCGAGTTCATGGGTAGTTACCAGTAGAGGAACCGTGTCTTTCGCAACCGCTGGCCAGCTCGCTCCCTTACTTCTGCCCGAGTTGTTTCGATCATCTAAGAGCGAAGTCAAACTCAAGTGCGCCCATTGGTTGAGGCAAACTTCGTGTTCCATTCGCTTCTAAGTTCTACAGTTCATAACTGAAAATAAAAACAGACCGAACCCTTGATATTTTAGGTTGCACTCGTTCGTTAAACGTTTGAGCCCAAGTTGAGCTGAAGAGGATGAACATTGAATGAAAATATATACAGTATTTCTTGTCTCCATTTAAAAACAGTAGGTGAGAGAAGCTTTGTTTTACGCAAGTGCATGCACATCTCATCCCTATTGTGTTGAAAACTGTGAAAACTTGGTTCTGTTGCTCCCATTTTGGGCAAGAACTCCAAAATTGGACACGACCTTTCTTCGCACCTACACTCAATTATTCACATTGGTAAAAATTTGCTTTGGTGCTCCACATCGCAAATCAATTCTTAATTTCAAAAATTCTGAATGGCACAAAACAGCTTCAATATAAAAATGAATTACTACGCTGTTGTTCGAGGTCGTGAGCCCGGAATTTACACTAAGTGGAATAAATGTAAAGATCAAGTTGAAGGCTATTCAAAAAATTTATACATGGGGTTTGATACATATGAACAAGCATTAGATTTTTTAAATCGATCGAAAGATGGAGTAGTGGATAAGAGGCACTCAGATAAAAAAACCTCTGATTTTGGCTCAACCAGTGAGCATCATACAAATGGTGATACAAAAAATTTTCAATTCGATGAAGACGGCAATGTAACAGTTTACACGGCTAACTTTTGTCCACGCAAAAGAGAGTCAGTACTTCCTGGATTTGGTGTCTTCTTTAGACCTGGAAGTCCTCTGAACTTTGCTGGACGCGTTACAGGCAAGGCAACACAGCACACGGCCGAAATTCAGGCGTTGACCCACGCTTTGAAGGAGGTAGCCCACTCAGGCTTTGACCGAGCAGTGGTCTATACGAGATCTCAATACGTCATCGACTGCATGACCCATTACGTGGTGGAATGGAAGAAACAAGGATGGAGACAAGGAGAGGACAACGAAGAAAGGCGCAATGAACAAGACCTTTTAGCCTTGGACAGCGCTTCAGAAGGAATGATGGTAACATATCGATACATTACTGCTGTCAACGGGCAGCACAAGGAAGCTAAAGAGCTCGCCAAAAAAGGATGCGACAAAGACCTTAGTGACTCCAAGTGAAAATTTTCTGTGCCACCGTGTCAGGGTGGCGAGGTCTGTCGTTCATTTTTCAGAAATTATTTGCTTCTGATTCCCTCATCCCAACTATATTACCTTAGATGTACGACTCAATTGCACCTCCTACATTGATATAATCCTCACTCTATTTCCATATTCACATCACAAAGCTGAAGCTTTTCACTCGCTTAAATCAAACCTATCCCGAATATTCGTATGCAGCAAGAATTTATTCTAAAGTCACTCCTCAGCGCTACGTTTGAATATGGAATATTTTGACATATCAGTTTGAATCCCGCCTCAAAGATTTATTCTCACACATACCGCCTCAATGAATTTTTATCCTAAATTCCACCTTAGACGTCGTTCGCCTCACGCCATGAATCTACATGCGAATTCATGAAGATACACACCCCGCCTGTAATAAGCAACATCACTTCTTTTGTCTCAATGCACATATACCAGGTCTTGAACTTATATTCACATACTTCTCGCGCTAAACATATACTACAAATACATATCATGCTTTCTACTTCTATTCGAGTGCATAACCCATACAGTTTGTATTCAGGTTAATCACGCTGTGAACATTTGTTCTCACATAGTACTCCTTGATTATGTCACTTTTTTCTTTTGTGACACCTTCATTCTGCGCTTAAATTAAACATACTTTGAACCAATGTTCACTTATACCGCCCCTTTATCCTTTGTTTACAAGTATCAAGTCTTAAAAATATGCTCATTTGTATCGCGTCTAGAATTTGACTTCTATCACACTTCGAGTTATTGTTCACACAAATTACTCCTTGATTGCTTTCCTAATACATTTGACATTGAAATGAGAGAATGTACAGTCTGACCTTTCTCTGCTTTACAACAGAATATTACTGTACAAAATTTCAGGTCGAGCAATCACTTTATGTTGGTTAGATACAATTTATCCCTACGAGCGTGGCAGTGAGCTAGCGGCAGCCAAAACAAGTTGAGATGTTTTCAACTTGTGAACACTATTGCGTTTGAATCGTTATGCTCGTATTTTGTATAATGGTGTGTATGATGGGTCCTTAATTCGGTGATGAAAATTCGTAGATAATAATAATAATATTCTGAATTCTAAATCATGATTTGTGTATGTTAACAATTTAATATTGATATTTAGAATTCTTCGTCAGATACATATTATATTATGTATTATGTGATTGAATTCATTTTCAATGTCATACAGAAGAGAATTCATTCAGAAGAGAAAAAAATTGGTTCATTGTATCATTGAGTGATGCTCAAATTCTGGAGACATTTTTCTGTGATTAACGTTTGTTTAAAATATACAGAAATAATATATTTAAATATATAAATATATATATAAATAACATACATGTATATCATATAGGTACTTGACGTACATATGTTTGGTTTAAAACTGCGTCAATTGTTGTTCCTATAAGCTTTTTATTCAATTTATCAATGTTTTCCTGAGTACAAACATTCTTCATTTAAAACGTAAGAAAGATAACCCATTGTCAAATTATCAGAGAAGGCAGAAAAAGGGGTATTTTTGACACGTTGCGGCGCTCGATCGCCCTTCATAAAAAAATATAAAGTTGCAACTGAAGATACTCAGCTGTTGTCAGAGTGGCTCATTGCGTCGGAATGAGCTGCTTCGGGATCCGGCGGAGCAAGAAGATTTCCGGACGTCTGCGCCTTCCGGGCCGCCAGTCGATGTGCATCCCGGGACAGTATAATATTAATAATCGACGTCATTGTTCTTTTGTTCTTGACCAAATATATTTACGAGAAGGACTGTTACGTGAATTAACATATACATATATGAATTAATGTTAACATCCATTCTACCTCACCTGTGTTATGGTTCTGAAGCTGGCGTGCCTGTATGGAGTTTAGCGTGCTTGAATCAACTTGCATTTAATTAATGGGAGTGTATGATTATGGCAACTTGTGAACACTATTGCGTTTGAATCGTGGGAGTGGGAGCAATATAGAGACAGCTCTGTGATGTCCTTTGACTCCTTCTTAACAATGCTTTCAATACAGGAATATGTTGCACTTCGCAGCCGTGCCTCTTTGTTACGTTACCAAGTGCGTCGAGCGCCACGACGTTGTGGCTAACACGACTACAATAAGCAATATTACAGGTTTCTAGGTTTACTTAGTTGTGTGAAGAAATTCCCGATATCTTTTCTTTCCCTTTGTTGACGTGGTTCTCCAGAAACACTCGTACAGAAAAGTAAAAAGCATGGCCATCAGAGCGAGAACTCCCGAATTTATCAAAACCGTTCACGTTGGGTCTACTCTTCAAAAGTATAAAATTGTTTCCATCATTGTAATAGAGATGTTCGAGCCCAATACTGTGATCAATATTATGAGGGATTTTGTGTGCTGGAAACAATCTCCTGCATACTCTGGCAATCATTGCAGTGCTCCATGCATTTCATTTGAGCCGTGCTTGTTATGTTAACTTAAAGAAGTCTTCGGAAATTTCGTAACTTCCAATTCATCCTGTTTACTTGTATACGACATGAACTGCTCGTCTGTACTCACATAACGCTAACCTACGCCTCTGCAAGTATTTATGGCTGTACTGTGATTTGACATCCTTATCGTGTATCACAATAATAATAGTAATAATTATCATCTTATTAGCAAATACTACCCTACATCAATATTATATGTTAACTGATATTTTGAACATGTATCTTTTTTACCGTCTTACGTACTCCAGGCGCGAATCTTTATTGGTGTAGAACATTTTATAAAGTGATCTTAAATTTAGAAACGTGATGAAAAATATAATCTGAATCATCTGAGCCTGATGATGACGACTGTGCATCGAGAACTTGCTCTGTGTTGAATTTGAATTTATTTTAGCTAATATGATGAGCGACCTTGTGGGAATTTGATGTACCGGCAACTGAAGAAATAACAATACAAGTTTCATCCCTCAGCACAGTGCCTGGCCATGGACGTATGAACGGTACAAAACAGCAGCAGAGCTGCCACGCAGGCAGAGTACGAAGTACAGCACGAACTGGTTGTGACTGCAACAAAAGAAGCAGATTAGAAAACTGATCGCACTAACCTTTCTGATTTTATGTTTGATTTAACAAATACATTTAATTGTTAAACTGAAATTTAAAATGAGCCTTGTTATTTCCTATCTAAATTGGAAACACATGTACCTCAGTCTACGCTTGAATGAAACTAAATTACAAGCCAATAAACAGGACTATATTACATTCAGTTTACACAACGATAACAATACTGCTCTGAGTTTACTTCTGAGAAATATGAACACTGAAACAATATCCTCTAATATTACTGCGGCGGCTTATCCGCGGCGCGGCTGCGTGAGGGGAGACTGAGCCGGGCAGGCGCTGCGAGTGGGAGCCGCAGCTGCAGAGTGGGAGCCGCAGCTGCAGAGTGGGAGCCGCAGCTGCAAAGTGGGAGCCGCAGCTGCAGAGTGGGAGCCGCAGCTGCAGAGTGGGAGCCGCAGCTGCAGAGTGGGAGCAGCAGCTGAAGAGTGGGAGCAGCAGCTACAGCTGCACATGAGCCGAAGAAGCAGCTGCAGCTGCACATTAACAGAATCAGCAGCTGCACATGAGCAGGAGCAGCGGCTACAGCTGCACATGAGCAGGAGCAGCAGCTGCAGCTACATATAAGCAGAAGCAGCAGCTGCACATGAGCAGAAGCAGCAGCTGCAGCTGCACATGAGCAGGAGCAGCAGCTACAGCTGCACATGAGCAGAAGCAGCAGCTGCAGCTGCACATGAGCAGAAGCAGCAGCTACAGCTGCAAATGAGCAGAAGCAGCAGCTACAGCTGCAGATGAGCAGAAGCAGCAGCTACAGCTGCAAATGATTAGAAGCAGCAGCTGCAGCTGCACATGAGCAGAAGCAGCAGCTACAGCTGCACATGAGCAGAAGCAGCAGCTGCAGCTGCACATGAGCAGAAGCAGCAGCTACAGCTGCACATGAGCAGAAGCAGCAGCTGCAGCTGCACATGAGCAGAAGCAGCAGCTGCACATGAGCAGGAGCAGCAGCTGCAGCTGCACATGAGCAGAAGCAGCAGCTGCACATGAGCAGAAGCAGCAGCTGCAGCTGCATATGAGCAGGAGCAGCAGCTACACCTGCGCATGAGCAGAAGCAGCAGCTACAGCTGCACATGAGCAGAAGCAGCAGCTGCACCTGCACATAAGCAGAAGCAGCAGCTACAGCTGCACATGAGCAGAAGCAGCAGCTGCAGATCCACATGAGCAAAAGCAGCAGCTGCACATCAGCAGAAGCAGCAGCTACAGCTGCACATGCGCAGGAGCAGCAGCTGCAGCTGCACATGAGCAAAAGCAGCAGCTGCACATGAGCAGAAGCAGCAGCTGCAGCTGCACATGAGCAGGAGCAGCAGCTACAGCTGCACATGAGCAGAAGCAGCAGCTGCACCTGCAGCAGCAGAGGCCACCGCACGGCATCGCAGCACAATCGAGACAACAAAAGTTAGCCGAAGAAATCGCGCAAGAAAACAAAGTGCTCACAAAACAGGGCCACACTGAATAAGGGCAAAGGAAAAACATGATTTTTTTATTGATTGGAGGAGGTAAATTGATCATCAGCGACCTAGAATACTAAAACTTGTGAATTATAGAAAAGTTCAAATTATCTCCACGAATGAGCTATAGCTCCAGCATGAAAATAATGCCGTTGTTTACATGGGGGAAACACTTATATCGTTAATATTCTCAGGAAAGTGATAGGCAGTGTTACTTTGGAAGTATACTCACTGATTGGTAATTATGGAACGCAGACGACTACGACGGGAGCCTAACACCATTTCATGGCAACAGTTTTGGTCTGAGAGGAGTGTAAGATAAAATTCATCATTTTCAAGTAAAGAGTAACTGCGTAAGGAAAGTAACATGAATTTTGATCTTCTACTGTAACTCGTATAGCTTCACATGATTCACTTCATCAACCCTTGTTCAGAGCAGCGGAAACGTGTTGACAGCCGGTAAGTGGGTGTACAATTGATAAAACTAAAAACAAGATAATGAGATAGGTTACATATCATGTTGAAGATGGAACCTTAAAATCTAGGGGTAGTATCGCAGTTTGCTGAGCGTGGCCGCGCTGGAATGACACGGAAGAAGGCTTCAGGGAGCCTGCTGACCGTCACCTAGCAATGAACAACTTAAATCCTGATGTTCGAGAACAAAAGAAAGGCGTTGGGGAAGGAAAGCCATCCTCACGCATGAGGATGGAGTCGACCGCAAATTTGGTTTATCCAGAATAATTTTGAATTATGCTCTATAAAAACAACTGAAAAAATGAAGTGTTTCCGACTGCTTCCAAGCAGCTGAAAGATATTTAGTATTGTTCTGGCGCACAGCGTCGATCTAATATTCATTTTGAAGCAATAGAAGTAAAAAACTTCAAAATAGGATTCCAAGATCTTCATCGTCATGCCACTTACTTAACAATCCTAGTGTAGTGCCAAGAAGACAAAAATGAAAATCATTAGCAAACACGGTCAGAGTTCATAAACATTACAAGGACGGCAAAAAAATGCCTGATTGTTTCTTATCACAATTGAGTAATGAGTTCTCTGCTCTAATTACCACGAGGCCTGGGGTAATGCAGCGAGTATCCAGGCAGCTCCACATTGTCAAGTTAAGCGCTCGAATCATCGCTTCCTCGAGTACCGTAAGATGACCCATAATTACGTCTTTCTCCAGGTTTCCGGAGTCTCGAGCAAAACAAAGAGGTTCTTTTCTAGGGCGCACAGAAGCCTTTCCCGTAGCGGTGCTAGAGTTCCTATTCATCAGTATAAGGCTCATCATCAAGGAAGGGAAGACCTCTGAATGAGTGAGCGAGCAAAAGATTGGAGCTTCTGATTAGAATCTTCGGCACTATTGGGGCAGGCCGAATAGTCCAGGCTTCCTATTCTTTGAAATCGTCATGCAAAATATGCGCGAAGCCAATAGGGATACCTAATGGATATTTTTGTGATCAAGATCCTTTTTTTTAAATGAAATTTATCAATAAAACCCACTTCGCAAAGTAATTGAAGTTATGATACAGAGTGGCAACGCTGCACGGCTGCCAGGTGCTGGGCGGACTTCATTACTAAATTATATTCTCAAAAAATTCTAAGTTTGAAATTATGAGCAGAAGGAGGTAAATCTCGATACAACGGTTATGAGAGCATATGACGTCGTTTCAATGCAGCGGGATAGACATGTGTACATCGTTTCGAACACTCTCTCGTAGCAACAATGTTGTCGTTTACTTGAAGAAATTCGCTGCTTTTATGATGTTTGAAATCACAGCCTTCGTACTCTTTGCACCGAGCAACTTTGGAGGAGCTCTGGATTTTTCCCGGTCTTCTTCCCCTCAAACCCATGAACCAAGTGGGTAAAATGCGGGTCCATTACGGAAGAAACAGAAAATATCGTAGAGATTCCTCAACTCAAGTTTCCATTGTTTTAAAATGTTGGATTTGAAAATATAGCGAACGATTCAACAGCCAGACTACAATTCGGCGCCGAAAACTTTCACAGAGAGATA
Source organism: Morinoia aosen (assembly GCA_030386875.1). NCBI lineage: Eukaryota > Metazoa > Arthropoda > Malacostraca > Amphipoda > Talitridae > Morinoia > Morinoia aosen. The sequence continues at coordinate 72,973,011 of CM059567.1, read as the reverse complement.
TTTTTTCAGAAGTAATCCATGGTAAATGTTCTTCCTAACAGTACAGACTTGCAAGTCGTTATATCTGCAATAACGAGCGCAACAGACGAATCTAACCAAGCGCGGTAAAATTCCTCATAACTTCTCCCGACACGAAAACTTTTCTTCCTGAAAACCTTTCCTTATAAATGGACCTTTATACATATCAGCTTCACCGCGGAGGCACATCTTAAACCCCTATAACTCTCAGATGTCTTTTCATAACTTTTACAACTGGCAAAAAGTTTGATCGCTCGTTATAGAAAAATTGCGAGGTGTTGGGGGTCTGTTGCCCAGATTTCCTGAGTTCTTTCGTACAGCTGAAGAACTTTTCTTCTGCTCCGGGCACGAGCAGCTCGTTTGTCTCAACTTGGAGGTGCGCTGCGATTAGATATCGGACTTCTGTGCCGCGGTTCTGTTCAATGATTTTTGGGACATTCCACTAATGTGGGTAGGTCGGAAATGTTATTTATCGTCGCAGAAATATAGGCTGCTCGCTAGAAAATTCATGGATGGTGCACAGCTTTAAATTGGATGTTAACGATTTCCTCGTCGGTTTGTCTACTCTTATTTTAAATTTTCATCAATCAGAAAGAAATATTGTCAGGTAACTGCTAAACTATCTTCAGAAACAAGAAAGTGAGGACATCCATCTTTTAAGCTCAAAGTATGCCTTTTAAGAGCGCAAAAAAAGCGTATTAAAATTTATACCCGCGGAACGATTTGAGGTACAATACTGCATGTAAACCGAATATGCACAGGGCAGACTTCTCCTTCAACGGAAAAAAAACTTTTGGTTGAATACTCGCAACACAGGACCATATAACCCTACAGACTTAATTAAAGAGTTCTTCGCAGATGAGCAGTAATGACGGCAAAAGAAGAAAGATAGAAGAATTTTATGAGTTAGAATAATGCCGTAGGTGGTTTCTAGCGCTACCTCCACCACTGTCATCACAGAGGCTCTAGCAATAGGTATGTGAGGTACAGTTGGTGCAACACTGACAAGTTATAAATAATAAATATTCAACATTGGCACACGATTGGTTGCGTAGCTGCACGGCACTTGTAATGAACATCTACTGGTGGGAAGTTAGCACAATTATAAGTGCAGCCCAACTAGTAATACTGTTTTACGAGTATTGTAAATGAATCGAGCAAACTGGCACTACAAACTTAACAGAATTAGAACTGAAGAATAATTTGTAGTGCAGCTGCCGCTTTTCAAGGTGGTACCATCATTGCTTGTGGTGCGTGAGAAATTCTTCCCTCTGAACTAGGAGGTGTCAAAGCCTTCCGATAATTTGTGAATAATTTAATAAGGGCCCACAGTAAAAAGGGCTTATTGTGTATAAGGAAGCAGTACTGCACGATGTTGCCTCGTGTATACACGAAGAGTGTTTTAACGGCATCTTATGGTAATCGTTGATGACTAAGAGAATTAAAAATTTGCGCATGAATGCACATGCTAGGCAGAAGTAGGAGCTCCATTGCCACCGTGTACTTGAAGGACAAATAGGGAAGACCAGAGAAAATTGAAAACAACCGGATCTCAAAATCAAGCCCACTCGTAGCGGACAGTTACCACAGCCCACTTCTTAACAGAGAGCTGTCAGCTATGAGATCAGTAAACTCGGAGGAAGTCTGGCACGATCAAAGCTACATGAAATTAAGGAGTGGAGTATCGGGGTGAAACAAATACAGAGTACCTCCGTGTGTTTCGCAGTCGTAGCGCGCACGAGAGTCCACAATGTCGTAAATTATGCATTTAGGGATCACAGCCCGTCAAAAATAATGGGATTCGATGATGTTCGATAAATCAAGTAAATGGTTTAATCAGATTAGTGAATTCATGCAAACGTCATTACAATCTCATTAACTGAACAAGTGAAAGTATGCGATGAGCTTATTTGGGAAAAAGGCTTCACTTCCTTTCGAGTTTTCCCCCCACCAATCCTGGGGATGAACACACCATACAAATGTACACATCCTGACAACAAGTGTGATTTAAATATCATTTTTAAGCTCGTGCGGTAGTGAAACCCGTTGCACAAATAGGCTCAATTAACAAGCACGTCCAGCTCTTAATAAAAATAAGATTTAATGGATACAGGTAAAAAATTATACGCACATTATGCATAAATATACAAAATTATATACACATGTGACGTCACCTCGCCAAAAATGCGATATAAAATGTTTTGATTAATCTATTTCCCGCCTTCATACGTTAATGGAAACTCTAAGGATACTAATCACAAATAACTGAGAGACAAAATTAATACAAGTCTGAATAACTCTGGTATCACTATAATAAACAGAAAAGGGAGAACTGTCATTTGAAATGATAAAATGAAATATAACTTGTGAATTAAAGCGCTATAAAAACAGCAAGAAATTACGACAGCTGGCTGTATGACAAAATTAGACACACGAATATGTTACACAATAGCGAGCCAGCATAGTGTACACTGTAAGACACGCAAAAAATTAAAAAATTCCCGGAGATCATTGGCAGCGAAAAAACTCTCGACGCCAAGATCAGGATTTTCTTTGACATGACTCTAGAAACAACTACATCAAGACTCAAGAAGCAATTTCATCAAGACTCAAGAAGCAACTACATCAAGACTCAATAAGCAATCTATCTATTATAGCAGAAGCAATCTATCTAGCAATCTAAAAGCAAGAAGCAATCTATCTAGCAATCTATCTATGCATCAAGACTCAAGAAGCAGCTACATCAAGACTCATGAAACAACTACATCAAGACTCAAGAAGCAGCTACATCAAGACTCAAGAAGCAGCTACATCAAGACTCAAGAAGCAACTACATCAAGACTCAAGAAGCAGCTACATCAAGACTCAAGAAGCAACTACATCAAGACTCAATAAGCAATCTATCTATTATAGCAGAAGCAATCTATCTAGCAATCTAAAAGCAAGAAGCAATCTATCTAGCAATCTATCTATGCATCAAGACTCAAGAAGCAGCTACATCAAGACTCATGAAACAACTACATCAAGACTCAAGAAGCAACTACATCAAGACTCAAGAAGCAGCTACATCAAGACTCAAGAAGCAACTACATCAAGACTCAAGAAGCAGCTACATCAAGACTCAAGAAGCAACTACATCAAGACTCAAGAAGCAGCTACATCAAGACTCAAGAAGCAACTACATCAAGACTCAAGAAGCAACTACATCAAGACTCAAGAAGCAGCTACATCAAGACTAGAAAAGAGACAGAAACGAAAAACAACTAATTTCTAATAAAGGTTATGAAAAAAATCACTGGCTTATAAATTGTCGTAACATAAAGATCCTTAGTTGAAATATTATAATTAATTATCGACATGGTTGTCGTAATTACCATGTCAATAGACGAAACAAATATTTGAGATAAAATCATGGAAAAATGGATTCCCTTTTTTGCGTAATCTAGGTTTGATATTGCATGCAAGTCCAAGTTGAAAAAAAATGAAAACAGTCTTATTAGTGCGCACTTACATTGAAATACAGGCTTAGGAACGTGCGATATCTGGAATTAATGGTAAAAATAATGGAGTGGATTTATATAATTCTGCGCCTAAGACTATGAGGTCGATATTCGGAACTATCTTTTCATTCCTACGTATCAACTAGATTGCTAATTAACGAGCTCGGAGAAAATAAAATATTTTATCACAACACAAATTTATGATTTTTTTACTGGCCCAAAAAAGTTCACCGGAGTCAGAAACATGAAAAGGATTGTTGTACAAGGCTAACTTATTTATTCACGACATAATCGGAGCAATATGTGAGATTAACTACCTAAATGATGTTGTCCCAATATACCCACGAGAGTAAGAAGCGACAATTTGCCACAAAAGGTGACACTAATACCCTATAAATATCAGGTGAAATTACATCGCTTTTTAAAATATTTTGATATAACGGTCTTTAGTTCATAAAATGTATGGGTGTCATAATAACCCATGTCAATGCACGCACAAAATACCGAAAAAAAATTAATATGTCTCCCTTAACAAGTAATTTTAAATTTGATAATGTTTTCGATGATTGCAATAAAATAAAGTAAATAAAAATACGCGAAGCAACTACATCCAAGACCTTTAACAATTTACACGCCTGGGGAACTTGATCGCGATTTGAAGCGGTTCTATAGACAAAACCTCGAAAGAAATTATTATTAATTAGTAGTTTAATGAAATGAGGGTTCATATTGATGTTTTTAATGACAGTGAGATAAGGGTCAATTACCTGAATATATTGTGTTACTGACGTTACGCGGACGTTACTGACTATGTGTGTAATGTGAGCATTACTCTCCGTATTTCTAGTGATAGTTACTGTCTGTATTTCAAGAACGCTACTGTGCGTAAGTCATGTGTCACCATCTGCATTGGATGCGAGGGTAGCGCTACAAAATCTGTGCTGTCATATCTTGTTGCTGCCGTAATCTCTGAGCGATAAGAGACTTCATTAGTCTTTCCTGTGGCCAGAGGCTTCATAACGTGATGTAGAATGTTGCCTTAGGCTTCATAACGTGTTGCAGAATGTTGCCTTAGGCTTCATAACGTGTTGTAGAATGTTGCCAGAGGCTTCATAACTTGTTGTAGAATGTTGCCAGAGGCTTCATAACGTGTCGTAGAATGTTGCCAGAGTCTCCATAACTTGTAGAATGTTGCCAGAGTCTTCATAACGTGTTATAGAATGTTGCCAGAGGCTTCATAACGTGCTGTAGAATGTTGTCAGAGTCTTCATAACGTGTCGTAGAATGTTGACATGAAAGCATCGACAGCATATGTCCGCCAAGAGTCATCAACACGGCTTGAACGGCAACACATTTTCTACTTCTACAATAACACTATTTCTACAGTAACACTTCTTCCACATGTATAAAATCACTTCGACATCAACACCATGTGCACTTCAGCACATGGTCAACTCAATATCAACAGTCAACACTCTACCTTCATCACCATCACTTCTACATTAACACTAGTTCTACAGCAATACTGTTTTCATGTGAGCAATACTTCTATATCAGCGTAAAATCTACATTATTCCAGTTTCATGGCAACACTAGTTCCACAGTAGCACTCAAACCAGACCAGCATAACAGTGGGTGCTGTTTAAGTGGAGAAGTGATTTTTAACCATTGCTGAATTTGTCTTAGTCTTGTATTGCTGCACCCACAAAACTAAGAACTACCAGGCTAAATCAACGTGATTGTGTCACTTGTTTAACGGTAGTGGACCCAGTAAAAATCATTAACTCATTTATGTTGATTACAATAACAATAAATCTTACCCTTACACTGTACTAAGTTTTACCTCTTTAATTTGGCTATAACGCAAATTAATTATGCAGCTAAAAGTGCATAATAAGATCCCAAACATCATTAAGAACGTTTCAGGGTCAATCCCAACATCAACTGGAAAACAAGGTAAAAACACGATGTAAACGTGAATGTATACAGTACATAGATAAATTAACACAGGTTTATATGTAGCGATACTCAGTGAAAGAGAACTCGTCATTTATGGCGGTTTGTCTTTTAAATTATACAATGATTCTAAACTGCGTATCTCCATAAATCTCGGCTCTTGCTCTGAAGCCGGAAAATTATCACTGGTGATTTTTGAATCAGAGTTCAATGTATGGATGCGGGTGGCAGAATGTGGAGGCTGCCGTCGCATCGTACTGGTTCACGATTAACGAAAGTAAATTTCAAATCCATTGAAGAATTAGTGTTTCCTAATTCTATTTCCTGTTTGATGGTCTCCTCTTCAGTCAATCACAAGGTCTGGGAATTGTCAGGCGCTCGGAACAACTTCTGCTAGTATTGTCCGGTGCAGTCTCGAATAAACTTATTTAGGTGAATGTCGAATGATTTTGTACTTGACTTCCATAGACGGTATGTGAATGACGTCTTATTACTTTGAAGAAAATTTTCGTGTGCTCATTTTTTTAAATATTTAACTCTTTCACGCATGAATTTCTTAACCGGCATAAAAAATTTTTGATCCTATTTTTTTATACACACTCATGGCAGCCAAACAGAATTTTTTGAGTTTGGGTCAGCATTTTCGAAAATCTTGAAGTGTAACACATATGTTACATTATGCAGCAATGGGTGTCAGTAAAACATGTAAATCATTAGAAAGTAAACTTTATTAGATCCTTTGCTTTATCTACAGCATTTTTAATTAAAGTACAGGTCTATGAAACAGTTTCTATCTAATTTATTCAAGCCCAAATTTATCTTAAATTTCGAACAATGGCTGAACGTGGTCCCTTTTGGACATAATCTGCACCTCACCAGTACGCTGATGAAAGATGGATAATGGGCTTCATGGTCGTACCGATAATCCTGCGTTGGGATGGCAACTGCAGCTGTAGTCTTCGACCTCTTAGCACGAGAAATGCATGTAGATGGCCTTCCTCTCTTACTTGATGATATTTTTTTGCCTGGTATTATAGGATCATCAGTTAAAAGAAATAAAACCACAAACGATGAAATAAAATTCATATTGATGGGCATTCAGACTAGCGCGCATAGTTTCGAATATTACAATTCATTTTCAAAATTCATCAATATGAATTTTATTTCATCGTTTGTGGTTTTATTTCTTTTAAAGATTCGATTTCCAAAGAGTGTGCCCATTAGTGATAAGATCATCAGTTATTTTTGCCTGAAACTCAAGCAGTGATATATGTTCATCCACGTTTCCAGCCAAATGCGAATGATATATTTTGTAGGGCAATCAACCATTCGCCAGAGAAATTTTGATAAGGTTGCAAAAAATGTGATGTTCATGTACCATTTGAGGACATATGAACTGCTTGTACACTTTATTTTTTGATGAACATCTTTTCACTGGACTTCCTTCTTCATTTCCTGTTAAGATAGGTGCAAAGTGCAGTGAACTGATTGATTATTCAACCACCTCATCACTGTAATGTTTGAAGCTGAATCATATCTGCAATCATACGTATGATCCTCTTCCTTTTTCTTTTAGGCCTTTTTCTTAAGTGAAAAATTTCTGTGCTCCTTGCTTTGTATTTGGTCTTATAGTCCCCAAAGCTAAAATGCCATTGTTCCCTAACTTTAAAAAAAGGAATAGAAAAGAAAAAACTGTCAAAGTAAAGTTTATAGTTCAAATTGGAAGGCAAATGTTCGCACAGACGCATGACCAAGGCCCCTGTTATTCCTAAGTCACTGGCCAAATTCGTCGTTTTCCTTGCGTAAATTTCAAAATTGTAGATGATATCTGCTGCACCTCACCTGGTGAAAACTTTATACTCTCATTTGTGTGTTTTTTAGGATTGTATTGCTTTGTGGAGGACTTTGATTTTGTTGGAATAATTTGTTCATCAATTGAATGATACTCTTCAGCGTCTATTTTTTGGCCCTTTTTCAGTACCGGAATTTATGACTTGTTTAAGTTTTTACAACTTGTATATAAAGATAACTTTTTATATAACTTGACTTGTTTAATTCAGGACTTTTTTTATTTTGTATAACTTGTATATAAACATAACATTTGAATAACTTTTCGTTTAACTTGAAGATTTTTGCAGAAGTTTGGAGTTGTCTTAGTACTTCAAATCTGTTTACTCCATTAAAAGCTCTTGAAATTTGTAGAAGACCGGAGTGGAAAATTTTCAAAAATGCAAATCTTGAAAACAGTCTGCTAACTATACACCTCAATTTTAGTCATATTGTATTTATCTGAAGTTTCCTCATTACAAAAAATTATTACCTCAACTCAGGTACTTGGAATTGATTTATTTTCCCTCCGTTGTCATCCATTTCATTTCTTGATTTATTATTTTCAGGAATATCTTCATATATAAGGTAAACTTTGGAAGATTCTCTAATTTCTATGTTATAATCCACTGCATTGCGATGTGATCCGGCACCGTAAAACGTGTTGGTATCTAGAATGGCGTCTGCGCAAGAAAAAATTCCTAGTAAAAGTCCTCGCATTATTGTCCTAGTGCGTATTCTAGCCAAAAATTGTACCAATGAAGCATGATCTTACGTAACATATATGTTACGCTTAAAAAACTAGTAACTCAGCAGCAAACTGAAATGTTCAGGCAAACTATTTGTACGCATGTAGTTACACTTTATCTCTTCAATATAACTTTCATAAATCAACATAGAAATACAAAGGTGTCAAAGTAATCAATAAAAAGCAACGAGTATTACTCACGTACCGTGTGTCAAGGCTGCAAAACCAACAAACAAAGAGTAGAATCACACCCTCACAAGCTAGTGTAGTGAGCTGCACTGAGGTGCATAGCCTTGAGGCTGCACTTGTCTACAACTAACGCATTTAGATAGGAGCCGTACTGTTTTAGTGAGCTCACCATTTCTGAAATGTAACATATTGTTACGTCATGTATGAAAAACTTAAAATCACAATTTTATAAAAAAATACAATTATGAAATTGTGAAACTTATAAACATAATTTTCATAAAATTTACGAAGGTAGTTTTATCAGCCAATTGATGCTGACATTGTAATCACAATATTATCAATCGGCTTACAGTGCACTAAAAAATCATCAGAATCCCTCTAGAGTTAGCGTTGCGACTGTGCAGGGTGCGACGTGCAGAATTTCTCAGTGTTTTCTTACTAGACTGGCCTCCGCCGCCCCAGCCAGCGTCTGCAGACGCTCAGTCCTATGCATATATGCTGTTATGTCTCCAGACACCGTTAAGGGGATTGAGTCGCTCTCCATTAGAAGAACCTTAGTGGGATCCGCAATAATCTTGAATAGGAGTTCAAATCCTTCTCCTGCCATTCTCAGTCTGATGGGTTCTGGAAACCGGTTAGGCGCGTGTTGCTTCACGGGCTGAAAGCACTTGTTTACAAACTTATACTTAGTATCGCTTTCGTTCTTTCAAAATCAACCTCAAGTCAAAATTTCTCATTTTGCAAAAGGAAGCAGCAATGCCCATAGAAGCAGGATAACGTAATCTTCGATGTCTCCCAGCACAATTCTTCCCTACAGTCCAGGCTGGACAAAAGATGCTTCACTATTGACCGAGCACGAGTGTAGGTGCTTGCTAACATTAGCTTAGGAATATTATATGCCTTTTATTGCTTACACGAATGAAGTCACCTGCGCCAGACTCATAAACTTGTTTTTTCACTTAGCTGAGGGATGAGTAGTGGAACTCGTCACGCATAGGCGCTCGAACTTTGCCTGTGTGCAGCACAGATGATGCCTTCATAACGCCAGTATGATGCCTTTATGATGCCAGTATGATTCCTTTATAATGCCAGTATGATGCCTTTATAATGCCAGTATGATGCCCTTATAATACCAGTATGATGCCTTTATAATGCCAGTATGATGCCTTTATGATGCCAGTATGATGCCTTTATAATGCCAGTATGATGCCTTTATAATGCCAGTATGATGCCTTTATGATGCCAGTATGATGCCTTTATAATGCCAGTATGATGCCTTTATAATGCCAGTATGATGCCTTTATGATGCCTTTATAATGCCAGTATGATGCCTTTATACTGCCAGTATGATGCCTTTATGATGCCAGTATGATGCCTTTATAATGCCAGTATGATGCCTTTATAATGCCAGTATGATGCCTTTATGATGCCTTTATAATGCCAGTATGATGCCTTTATAATGCCAGTATGATGCCTTTATGATGCCAGTATGATACCTTTTATAATGCCAGTATGATGCCTTTATAATGCCAGTATGATGCCTTTATGATGCCTTTATAATGCCAGTATGATGCCTTTATAATGCCATTATGATGCCTTTATGATGCCAGTATGATGCCTTGATAATGCCAGTATGATGCATTCACAATACCAGTTTTGTGACTACATAAAGCCTGCATGATGCAAGTATGATGCCTCATAATGCTTATATGATACGCGCATGATGCACAGATGAGGGGCAATGCCTGCTTGATGAGCGTATGATGCACATATGGATATACTGCACACGATGCTTGAAAAATGTACGCATATACAAATGCACTCATAGTACAAGCATGACTCAAGTATGATGCTCATGCGATGCTCATCTTTATGATGCACGTCTACTGGTTGCCCGTCTATAAGACACACGCGTGATGCATGTGAGATGCGCCCCACAGGACGAGACAACACGCAGGTCAGGCGTGCAGCACAGCTCCTCGTAGCAGCAGCCTGTGCAGTGACGGAGCAGGTCTCGCGACAACCCTGTCACAGCTGAGGACCACGGCATAACTGAACATGCATCAGTACTGCTGAATATTAGTCTAATTAATTCTTCTGCGTAATTGAATAGTTTTTGTCAATTAGCATTTCAGTGTGTATGACTGAAAAGTAATTCATTCAAGAGAGTATCTCATGTTTTTGATCGTGTTTAATAATTCAACTTCGGTAATTAGGCTGCAGGTCTGAGATTCTGAACCAGACTTCCCCTCCGCTAGCTCCTGCACTTGCCCCTCTCATGTTCCTCCACTCGACTCTCCCCGTGCTCGTTCACTTGCCACTTCACCTGTCCCTCCACTCGGCTCTCCACTTGCCACTCCATATGTCACTTCACTTAAATCTCTACTCGCCCCTCCACTTACCACTCCACTCGGCTTTTCCCATGTTTCTCCACTCGCCCGTCCTCTAGTTCTTCCACTTTCACCCTCACAACACGATATTCTGACCCAACATTCAACATCCAGCACAACATTCAGACCCAACATTCAACATCCAACACAACATTCAGAATTCAGAAACACAATTCAACTTCCAACACAACATTCAGACACAACATTCAACATCCAACACAACATTCAGACACAACATTCAGAAACATAATTCAACTTCCAATGCAACATTCAGACACAACATTCAACATCCAACACAAGATTCATACAACAACATCCAGACAAAACATTCAGAAGCACAATTGAACGTCCAACCCAACATCCAACACAACACCCATCATCCAGCACACGCACAGCTGCAGGAGTCCCGCTGCTCCAGCGGTCACGCCGCCCGCCTGCCAATCTCCCGTCCCTGTTCTGAATGAAGGTCACTGAGCAGGCAAATAATTTTGAAATAACAGGTGCAGCGGGGGCTCACGAGTTCTTTTTAAAATACCTTCCGTAATTATGTTTGCAAGCGGGGATACATGTGTTCCGTACTCAGAAATAACTGCATACTTTATTCATAAATGACTGTGTGCAATATTCAGATATAACAGTAGGGCGTATTCAGATATAACAAAACGACGTATTCAAACACAACAGTAGGCCGTATTAAGATATAACAAAACGACGTATTCAAACATAACAGTAGGTTGTATTCAGATATAACAAAACGACGTATTCAAACACAACAGTAGGCCGTATTCAGATATAACAAAACGACGTATTCAAACACAACAGTAGGCCGTTTTCAGATATAACAAAACGACGTATTCAAACATAACAGTAGGCCGTATTCAGATATAACAAAACGACGTATTCAAACACAACAGTAGGCCGTATCCAGATATAACAAAACGACGTATTCAAACACAACAGTAGGCCGTATTCAGATATAACAAAACGACGTATAAAAAGCATAACAGTAGGCCGTATTCAGATATAATAAAACGACGTATTCAAACACAACAGTAGGCCGTATTCAGATATAACAAAACGACGTATTCAAACACAACAGTAGGCCGTATTCAGATATAACAAAACGACGTATTCAAACATAACAGTAGGCCGTATTCAGATATAACAAAACGACGTATTCAAACACAACAGTAGGCTGTATTCAGATATAACAAAACGACGTATTCAAACATAACAGTAGGCCGTATTCAGGTATAACAAAATGACGTATTCAAACACAACCGTAGGCCGTATTCTGATATAACAAAACGACGTATTCAAACACAACAGTCGACCGTATTCAGATTTAACAAAACGACGTATTCAAACACAACAGTCGGCCGTATTCTGATAAAACAGTATGCTGTATGTAGACAAACAACAGTCTGCAGTATTCAGACAAACAGTGCACAGTATTTAGACAAACAGTAAGAAGTATTCAGACAAACAGTAAGCAGTATTTAGACAAACAGTAAGCAGTATTTTGACAAACAGTATGCAGTATTCAGACAAACATTCTGCAGTATTCAGACAAACAGTCTGCAATATTCAGACAAACAATCTGCAGTATTCAGACAAACAGTCTGCAGTATTCAGACAAACATTCTACAGAATTCAGACAAAAATTCTGCAGTATTCAGGCAAACAGCATGCAGTATTCAGACAAGCAGTATGCAGTATTCAGGCAAACAGTATGCAGTATTCAGAAAACAGTATGCAATATTCAGACAAACAGTCTGCAGTATTCAGACAAACAGTTTGCAATATTCAGACAAACAGTATGCAGTATTCAGACAAACAGTATGCCGCGTTTAGACATGACAGATTCTCACCCCCCATCCCCCCCCAGCGCAGCGCGGCCACCTGTCAGGCGGAATGCGAGCGTTCAATTCAATAAATGAGAACATTTGGACGGACGGAGCCTGCAGCTCGCTGTGTGAGCTTTGCATTGTGTGCGCAATATAAATATTTCGGCTTGGCTTAATTGCTTGCTCTCTTCATCAGCAGAAATCATTCTATATTCATAGTTAATTAGGATTGATTTGTGGCAATTTATTACGTGAGTTTAACCAATTAGAATGAATTACTGTGCTCGTTTGCTAACAGGTTTTCCAGTGACATGTTGGCATTTTCTCTGCGTCACGAGTTGGGTTTGTTATATTTGGTACTTTTTCAACTGTCGGTAGTCAAGACACCCTGCACAGAAAAGCATGAATATTTTGGGCTCAGGATTTGTGTTCCAGTTCAAGCCCCGGCATAATTTGGAGCAGCTCACAGCGAAGAGGCTCTCCGGAGATCAGCAAAGACCGCGTGAAATTTGAGAACATTTATGGGACCGTGAGCATCGAATGAGAATTTTATTTTTCAATATTCGGTAATGACTGAGAAAATTTGAGATATTTTCTGCGATTTCAATGCGCACACAATTTCAGGCTGTTCAGTGCACTGTCAAAACGATGAAATTTTGGTCGTTCTCGGAGCTTTCAAGAGTTTCAATTCCGGTCAGGTTGTCACAAGAAAATTGAGGAAACGCAAGCTTAATGTTTCGGTTCTCACCTTCTCATCATGATGATAATTTTCAGTAAAAGCCTGCAGAAGAAGACACTAAATGTGCTTTGTTTTTCATCTCACGCTTCTCACATAGATTCGGTAAACTAACACTAACGACACGTGCTTTAATGTGGATAAAATCGGGGCAAGCCATTGAAGTTTTTGACTCTATTTTACCTAATTCATGTTTCAAATTACATATAATTAGATTTGAATATTGGTGTATTTTTGTATGGCACACATTCATTGTACACTACATTGCGAGAAACAGGCATACTACATTTTTACCCACTTTAAATATTTTGTATTATTTTACTTCAGAGATCACCAGTTTCAGAAACACTGTACATGGCAATATTTTAGAAGCTTTTACCGTATATTAAACACCTATTTTGAGAGCATTTAGAATTTCAATTTTCATTAACATCTAAGGCAAGAAGAACCGAGGAAATGAAAAACAACTTAGCACTAAACATTGTGATAAACACAAACGTTTTGGATTATTAAAAATCCGTCTTCCTACTTTAGAGCAATATTGAATCAGGGTGTAAATAATTTAAAAAGAAATCATTATTTTTGAAAAATAAAGTTACACATTGCCCATAAAAAGACAATAAAGATTTTTTCAGAGCCGTGAAGCTAGATATTTTACACTCTGAAACTTTTTTTAACGGTTACATTTTTAGCTACGTTGGTTTTCCTTTTCATCTTTCAAGAGAGATTTCCAAGATGTCAACCTATTTCACATATTTGTTTGAGGAATTGTCTTTGGGCGTCATCAAAGTTTAAAATTAACTCAGGACATCTGTACAGTAACCGGTATAAATATAAGTATGATTCAGAGAACAATATAGAACACTGGAAATATAATGGCAAAGCCGATGCATCTCCAGCAAATAACAGAAGGCATAATATTCTGATTGACAGAGACAGACGGTCTTTGAAGAGATTAGTGAAGAGAAATAGGCGTCCATGAACGAAAATGATAATTAGCGAGTTTTGTAAAGGTCCAAAAAATTTTCTCAAAGATTTTTGCATATAGAGTAAACGAAAATAAATTTAGGCAAAGATAAATATATCAGAAAACCATTGGTATATGTAAAAAATAAAAAACAACGTTTGTTATTAGTTCAAGAACACAGAAGTTGGAGTGTTGAGGACTGGAAGCATGTTTTGTGGTCCGATGAGTCCAAATTCCCCTCTTTCTGAACGATAGGCGTTTTAGGGATCGGCGACAGCCACATGAAGCTGTGGATCCATCTTGCATCATCCCAACTGTTCAGGCATCTAGAGGCACTGTAATGCTTTAGGGCTGTTCATACTGGGATGGACATGGATCTCACACGTTCTGCAGTAACGAAATGAACTTCCGGTTCTTTTTCCAAGTACTTACTGATCAGGTTCATACTTCCATTGAGTTTCATTTTCCTGGCAGCAACGGGATTTTTCGGGACAAAAGTACTCGCATCCACGGGGGTAAAATGTTCAAAATTGGTTTACTCGAATGAGGGAACATTCGATACAGCAACTGGCCACCCCAATTTCCTGGTTTAAGTCCTATTCAGAATTTATGGGATGAGCTTAAAAAGAACCTGTGTGGCTCATCGCCTCTTCCTTCACCATTGACTGCTTTGGGAGACAGGATTTATGGCCACAAACTAGAACTGCAGAGTATTCGGAATCTTGTTGAAGCTATGCCACGTAAAATATCATAAAAGCTGTACTTCCAGCTAAAGGCGGTCCAATCGCTCACTATAAACTTCTCAACCACGCTACCTTTTTTTGGTCATTCTAGTGCAATTTTATTAATTTGCACATTTTCCTTCGAATTTCCGTAGAAAAATCGTGAATGAACGCGCTGAACCTGCGGACATCAAAATCTCCATGGAAAACGAAATTTCGTTATTAATTTCGTTAATGCGACGAGCTGAGTTAAGTCGGATGAGAGATGTTTTGATAAGTGCTCGAGCGGCGCGGCAAGGCAAATCAAAAAAATAAATCTCGCAGCTCTGATACCCAGCCCTCAGAGTAGGGCTTCCAGACTGAATTTTTTTTGGTGAAAATACTCTAGCTTGTTTTTTCAGTTAAGTTTGAGAGTTTCAGAGACTAAGCCTGATCTCGCAACCTTTCGTCGTGACGCATGGGGGGGTGGGAGGACCAAATGAAGCTCAGTAATGTTGTATTGAAAAATATTATAGTTACTGGTACCTAAAATCAAGCAAAGTACAACTAGGTGCAATGAAATCAATTGATTATGCATAAAATGTGGAAAAGTGGAATGTGTGGAATGAAATGAATTACTGATGCCTGAAATGAAGCAAAGTAGAAATTGATGGAGTGAAATCAGCAAATGATATCCAAAATGGAGAAGTGTAAAAATGATAGATATAAAATGAATTTTTGAATGCTGAAATAAAAGAAAATAGTGATGGATAAAGTATAAAATGTAATAGACAAATGAGAATAAGTATTGCTATTTCAAACTCATTCAGGTAGTTCTGGTTTAAATCGATTCATGTAATGATGGCTAAAATATATAAGAAATTAATATAATGATGACTGGTAAACGTAACCATATAAATGCAGGCATAATGAGCAAAAGAACTATAGACAAAACAGTATAGCAACAACATGAGCGTACTGCCTGCAGCTGAGCCTGCCTGCCAAAATCTGCGTTACGCGCCAGCTTCCCGTGACGGAGTGGCGTAACACTCAGCGGGGGTGTGTTCTGTAGATGAGTTTGGTGGGTATGCTATCCTGGGTAATGTGTGCAGTGATATATAAAAGAATAGTAAATATACAGTAGCAAAACGAACATGCAATAGCATAAGAAATATACCATTACATTGAAAATGAGCAACAACATGACAAATATGCAAAAGGACGAAAGAGACGCCACAGGAAAGCACATATGCTACAACCAAACAAATATATGCAATGGCAAAACAAAATTACAATGGCATAATTAGTATGCAATAACACAGCAAGCATAAAATAGCAAAGCAAATATTCAATGACATGGAAAACATGCTAATCCATGACAAATATGCAATAACTCAACAAATATTCAATAGCATATTTTCTGTAACGTTCAGTGCTCCTGATCAATACGTTTGCTCCCCTGTGTTCAACAGAAAAACAGCTTGAGTGTTTTTTTATTGGACAAGTTGATCGTTCTATGTCTAGTACAATGACTCGAAAGTGTGCTCTTTAAACACTCTTTCATTGCCTAATTATAGTTTCTACTCAATTTTCCTCTCTGCTCTCGTGAGTCTACTGAGGAAGATAAAATTTCCCTCACCAGAAACCACCTAAGCCACCACGTACGCTAACGATTCTTATCAAGGAGTTCGAGTCTACATTTAACATTCCTACCCCTCCTTGCGGAGCGCATTAAATAAGCACAATTTAGGCACAGGGACAGCGTCTACAACGTCTCCTTTGTTTTAAGTCGCAGGATTTCTGCCAAAATTCACGATGCCATTAGACGAGCTTCCTAATCCAGTCGTACCAACGCCGTGCTGTTCATCTTCACCGAGACACATGACGAAGTCTTGAGGGAGCTCAGAGAAAGTGATATTCTTCGCTAAGGTAGTCGGCAAACTTGGCAAAAGTAGCGGCCAAATTGCGCATTACACTTACGGGATGATACAAGTTTGCATCCAATATACGGCAGTTTTTCAAGAGATTGAGTGCGAGAAAAACACTCTTCACCTGGTAGCTTATTTCTGCATGAGGTTTCACTAATATTTTCAGATTCGCAGTGTTACCGCAGCAGCCAACGGCAGTTTTTCTTAAAAATAAAACGAAGATGGCTTGGAACCACATTTTGTCTTAAAAATGCAACTTAGCTGCGTTAAAGATCGACAATTTTGAAACCTATGCAATGCTAGGTATTGTAAGTAACTACCAGTAGGGTAGGGACAGTTAGAAACAATCGAAGTTTTTTCCAAAATTGACATAAAACACTCATGTTTGACCGATTAGCGAGAATCTTTAAATTTGACCTAGCAGCGTTCTAGAGGTAATCAAAGAACATAAATGTAAATAAAATAAGACGTTTTTCTGGAATGAAACTGATGGACGAATAGAATATATTTGGTCTCAAAAGTAATCAGGAAGCCACAGAGTGGCATGCCTTCTGCATAGGTAATTTATTCCTTAGGTAGTGGGAATATCGAGACCCCGGTTAAGCAGGCCTTGCTTTTCCAAGTTCTAGTTATGCAGGCTAAAGTTTTGCAGATCCTAGTTTGGCAGGTCATGGTTTTAAGACCCTAGTTCTTTAGATCTTTTTCACACAGATTGTAGTTGTTCAGGCCCTAGTCTTGCAGGTCCTGGCAGTGCATCTTCTAGTTTTCTAGTCTTCTAGTCTTAGCCATGCGTAAAAATTATACTATCAGTGAATGTGTTTGTTACCTGTGGAACTGCGAAAGGGAAAAAATAACTTTTGTCGTATTTCTGCTTAAATCAGTGCACTTTAAATGAAAAGCCAATAAAGCAGTGCTGGCAAGGGTTGTGAAATGGTGTGCTTAGCCCGGTCTCGAACGATAGGCCTGAGTGAAGTGTGAAGTGGCCTTGTTCCCTCAGTCTCCCCTCGCCGAGCCCGCACCCCCCCCCCCTTTCCGAGCCCGCACCTCCCCCCCCCCCCCTTTCCCGTACACCTGCTTCCCGTCTTCTGACCGTTCAGAGCATAGCATGGCAAATCCTGAACTTTTTCCGCTTCAAGCAACCAAAGAAATTACGTTTGTTTTGATCAATTTTTGGCAATGTCAAACCTCTCAGTTTCATTTTTTGTTCACTTCCTACGTGGCCGAGACGGCAAATGTGCACGAAAGAATTATTGTGTTTCGTTTGTTACAATAGAACATGGATGTTGAAAAATTTCTAATGCACACAATCAATTATTGATTCACCAAATTAGCTTACATTATTATCATGTTCTTTTGATGGACAGTTTTGGTTAACTAGTGACGTTAAATGTGAGAAGGGTAAAAAACTTCTTCTCTGAAAGAACTTTTAAATTTAAAAATTGAAAAAACTTGATCCAGCAATTTTCGGAAATAATTTGCCATGTTAAAAAAACTAGAAAAAAATAGAAAGTGTACTCTGGTAATTTCGCATCTTTTGGGAAAATAACAGTGACCATCATTCGTGAACTATTTCTATGTTACAATAGAGCATGAATGTTGAAAAATCCCTAACGCACACAATCAAGTTCTGATTCACCAAATTGGCTTACATTATTATCTTTCTTTTTTTTTATGGAAAATGTTGGTTAACTAGTGACGTAAAATCTGAGAAGGATAAAAAACTTTTTCATCTTCGGTTTCTCTCATCTGTTATTGTAAAAAAACATCATGTTGAGTGTATATGACGCTACCTGTGGAACTGCGAAAAGAAAAAAAAAAAACTTTTGTCTTATTTCTGCTTAAAACAGTGCAATTTGAATACGAAGCTAACAAAGCAGTGCTAGCAACACGAAGGAAATGGTGTGCTCAGCCCAGTCTCGACCTATGGGCCTGTCTGTCTGAAGTGTCCTTGTCCCCTCAATCACCCCTCACCGAACCCGTTCAAACCCCCCCCCCTCTTCCCCGTACCCCTGCCTCCCGTCCTCTGACTGTTCAGAGCATGGCAAATCCTGATGAACTTTTTCGCTCCAAGCAACCAGAGAAATTACGTTTGATTTGATACATTTTTGGTAATGTCTAACATCTCAGTGAAGTTTTTGTTCACTTCCTACGTGACCAAGACGAAAAATGTGCACGGAAGAATTATTGTGTTTCGTACCTCCGTTTCCCTACTGACACCGAATAGTTTAAAACATCATAGCTATACAATTACAACGCACTATGCATCACTACGAGACTCGCTTCGCAGGCCGGAAAGTGCCGTTCTCTGCACAAATGTTGCCCTACACAACATCCCGAAAAAATGGTTCTCTCAGGGGCAAAAATACGACTTTACCAAGCAAAGTGCCTGCAAGTAGGGGACCTACATCCTCTCACGCACAAGATTCTAATGCTCAAAAGACGGGAGACTTGTTAACAGCTGCCAGTAACCCCGTCAAAGAATGTGTGTCACCTTCCGAAGCAACGTCAGTGAAGACTATGCAACCAATATCGCCGGATGAGGGAAAACATATCTGCCAAACCTCCAGCAATCATTTGAAGGTTCGAAGCAGTGAAGTCTCAGCCGCAGCACCACAACCACCTGCTCCTCATCTGAACAAGCAAAACAGCGTGCCAGCTCCCCAGCTCTGCGTCAACAACAACGCTCCGAACTGTCCGCCAGCGGCGGGGACACAAACACCATCCTCATCAGTGGTACAAGAAAAAATAGTTTTTACTAATAAGGACATTTCAAGCGTGGTAGACTTTTCTCATTCTCCAGATAATATGTTCGATAATTTTCGCGCACAAACCGATACTGGCAGTAAATTACCCCAGAGCGCAAGCTGTGAAAACAAAATAAAATTTCCAGTACAGAGCAATAAAAATAACACTGTTGCTTCTTTTAATGGCTACTTGCACCCGCTTCAAATAACTAGCTCTCAAAAAATTCATGAAATTATGCACAATTTGTCTCTAACAACAGCGTTTTTCAATAAATCTCTAAGACAACTTGAGCCTCCTAGCCCGTCGTCGATTTTCTCTACAGTATCAAACATTCAGAACCTAACCGAACAGCTTTTTGCTTTAAATTCACATATAAGTTCTCAAGACCTTGCACCTGTGGTACCTGCTAGTATCTCTTGTGAAATCGACTCCAATTGTCGAGAACCTTACGACACTTTGCTGCTAGGTGATAATATCCTAAGCACGATCAGAAGAAAGGACATCGATCGCTCGTGCTGGATCAAAACTGTTCCATCAGGGCGCTTCGATGACCTTCTCCATACTGTAAATTGCATGCCTAGATTTAAAAATTATATACTAAGTTTTGATGGTCTCTGCCACTCGCCCTCAAACCTTGCTCGAATCAAACAACAAATTGTAAGAAAGAACGCACTTTCTCGTATTTATATTGCCAATGCTTGCAGTGCAAACGAATTCAACAAAGCGAGGCATTTTTGCAAAAACCTGGGTTTAAACTTGATTCAATTTCAAACTTACCCAGAAAATGAAAATGGTGACGCACTCAATAACTTTCAATGGCCTCGGACTCAGGAAGAGAACTTCTGTTTTCTTCAACAACTTGCAATGAAATCAACATTGCGAATCACCGTGCCATATTGTCCTCGTTTCAACAAATGTCAAGCAATAAATGGAATTGTAGATCATTCCAATGAATCGAAAAATTCACGGAATGAGACGAATAGTCTCACAATAGACTTTCAAAAAGAATATAAGCCTATGCACATCACTGCACATGGTACACCAAATCCTTCAAAATTGATTGCGTCATCAAACAGAGGTCTGAGTAACTCACTCACCCACAGCATGAGGAACGTAAATAAGCCTGAGCCTTTCCCTGATTCGATCTCAGACAAATATAATGTCAGTACGAAAAATAAATTTGCGTTACTTGCAACAGACACAAATAGTGATTGCGACATGCCCTCCTTTTCAACCAATTCTCAACTTTCCAGTGAGTACGCAGGAACCAAGGAAAGTCAAGCGAATACCGATATTCAAAACTATTCCAAAGAAAATCAAATTATTCGAAAAAAATCTGATGCCTTGGCCGGGCCTCCGTCGAACGACCAAACTAATACTGCTACCGAAAAATCAACAGTGAATCAAATCTGCACACGCGTTGCACACACACTGGACGACTTGAAACGATCGCTCAAATTGGAGCCTGCTTACACTGTAGGTGACGGACACTGTCTCCTCCACGCCGTAACGACGCAGCTTGCTTCACAACAAAAATCGAAATGGAATTATATATCTCTGAAAAAAGCCATCAAAACTGAGAGCTCCAGAAACAAGGACCAGTATGCAAAATTCGTTGACAAGAACAGTGGCAGTTTCGAACAACTCATCGATAAATACATCGATAGAAAAGTCTTCGATCACGCAGTTGGAGACCTCATACCCCAAATGCTTTCTAATGTAACGAGAACACCAATTCACGTATTTGATGAAAGAGACAATGGGATTTGGAAGACGACAATCTCCCCTACATCAAATGCTCTGATAAACTGTCCTCCGGTAAACATACACCGGAAACAGGACCACTATAGCGCCCTCTTGAAAATGCGTGATGAAAATCGTGTTGCTCCCTCCACCATTTTGTGACTAAATAACAGTGATCAAATTGAATATGAAGCTGAAATCACAAACAATGAACGCGGCAATAAAGACCTAGAGACGAGTACTAAATGCCCTGCTAGACCTAAAAAATGCAATAACTCCACTAAAGATCTGCCTATTGTGGTAAATAATATCAAAATATTGCATATAAATGCTCGCAGCCTCAATGGTAAAATGGATGACGTATGAGTAATGTTGATCACTAACGATATCGATATTTTATGCGTATCTGAAACATGGTTCGATTCACGAGTCGAAAGCTCATATCTCAGCATTACCGGGTACAAATTGTACCGTTATGACGGAGTCAAGAGTAAGAGAGGTAGCGGTTCATGCATTTTCATCAAAGATGTCTACTCTACATCCTTAGTTCCGATAAAACAAAAATGCGAAGACATAGAAATGGTTTGGCTCAATGTTCAAGTAAACAAACACAAGTCTTTCATTATCGGCAGTCTTTACAGACATCCGTCAGCATCTCTTCGTCCAACATTAGAGTTCATTGAAAATACGCTTAGATCAATCTCTGCAGCCAAAAAGTCTTTCTATGTTTTCGGAGATTTTAACGTGGATCTGACAAATAAAAACAATCAGCTAAGCAAGATGCTGCACAGACTTAATCTTTCTCAAATGGTCCAAGAACCAACGCGAATTACCAACACTTCTAAAACTCTTCTTGACCTAGCAATTACCAACAATCCCCAAGCAGTACTCAGCACAGAAATCTTACCGTCCTTTTCTGATCACCATTCGGTAGAATGCCAAATCAATATTGCAAAAGAGAAACAGAAATCTAGTTACATTACATATCGCATGAAAAACCACTACTCCCCTGAAATATTTCAAGAAAAGCTATTAGACAGATGGAGTGAATTTCAAGGCATGGAAAACACCGATGATGTCAATCTACAAGTTTCGCTTTTCAACGAAAATTTCGTATCAGCTCTTAACGAATGCGCACCTTTCACTACGAAGAAAGTCAAGCCAAGAATTTCTAAATGGATAACAGATGAGATAAAACATTTGAGCAGAGCTAAAAGAAATTTGCAGCGTGAGTACAAACTGAATAAATCAGACAGTATGCGTCGAAAATTATATAAAGATCATGAGAAGACCCTACGAAGAAAAGTTAAGGAAGCAAAACGGGACTACTTCCACAAAGAACTCTTGGCGGCAAAACAAAACCCTAAAAGAACTTGGGAAATCATTAGAGAAGCTGCTCAGTATAAAAATTCAGACTGCAAAAGCACTTTTGACAACCCCTCAGAAATGGCGAATGACTTTAACACTTTCTTCTCAAAAGTTGGCGAAGATGTTTTCAATGAAGTATCCAGGACAGTTTCAGACACATCTGCAGAGGCAAATCTGAGCGATGTTTCATCCCCAAATAGTAGCAACAAGTGGAGACCAAAGCCAGTTAGCGTCATAGAGATACGAAAAATCTTATACTCACTAAAGAATACTAAAGCGACTGGACATGATGGCATAATCCTCCAACATATTAAAGACAGCTTCCCTGTCACAGCACCCTTTATTCGCTTGATAATAAATACATCTATAGTCACAAACAAGTTTCCCGATCAATGGAAACTATCCATAATTAAGCCATTACATAAATCTGGTGATATCGACATAGCGTCAAACTACAGACCAATCAGTCTCCTGCCTGTTATGTCCAAAATATTAGAAAAAGTAATAACAAACCAGCTCTCGTCTTGCATAGACGAGTCACATCTACTGCATCGCAATCAATATGCTTACAGGAGGAATACCAGTACTCAGGACGCCCTGTTAAACATAACAGAAAAAATTTACAATGATATTGACCAAAAAAAATTAACTCTCTTACTATTGCTTGATCTCTCCAAAGCTTTCGACAGTGTTGAGCATAAGAAACTTCTACAAAAAATTTCAAACCTCAGAATAGACACTCAGTGGTTTGAAAGCTACCTACGAAACCGCTCTCATGCAGTGTGCTTGAATAACAAAATGTCATCATTCATACCAAATAACTTTGGCGTTCCTCAAGGTTCAATCATCGGCCCACTCCTATTTTCAATTTTCATCAACGATTTCCCCACCATGCCGGCAAACACAAAAATCTCAATGTATGCTGATGACGTACAAATTGCCATGACAAGCTCAACAGCGGATTTAACAGAAACACAAGCCAACGCTGAAAACCTTCTGAGAAATCTGAAATTGTGGTATGACCATAATGGCCTCAAACTTAACGCAAGTAAAACGCAATGCATTATTTTTGGATCACAGAATGCGACTGAAAATTTACGACCATTCAAGCTAACATTTGGAGACGATACAATTAAACCAGTCGATAAGGTTAAAAATCTGGGTGTTTGGTTTGACAAAAATATGACTTTCAATTCACACGTCGAAACAATGTGCAACAAAATTAACGGAACCTTAATGTTCTTTCATCGTATAAAGAACACACTTGACGAAAAATCTCGATTATTAGTGATTCAGTCTTTAGTTTTATCGCGTCTGGACTACTGCAGTCTTGTGTGGGGAGACTTACCTAAATGTCGTCAGGAAGAGTTGCAAAAATGTGTAAACTTCGCCGCCAAAGTGGTATGCAAATGAAATTTCAATAAATACGATCATGTCACCCCTCTTTTAAGAAAACTCGACTGGATCCCAATACCGAACAGATTCATGATCCAGAAAGCTCGACGAGTATTCTCCTCTCTGTACCTCCCCCAAAGTAATGCAGAGGTGGTAAAATTTTTTCCATCTAATATCCCAAACGAAAGACCAAACCGGAGGAACGATGTTTTAGTCA
Organism: Morinoia aosen; assembly: GCA_030386875.1. Taxonomy (NCBI): domain Eukaryota; kingdom Metazoa; phylum Arthropoda; class Malacostraca; order Amphipoda; family Talitridae; genus Morinoia; species Morinoia aosen. The sequence goes on along the minus strand of CM059567.1, from coordinate 72,948,736 downwards.
GTTACCGTTCATCTAACGTGGGACAAAAAGCTCTCTCAGTTTCTGGAGCTTTTTTGTGGAACAAGCTTCCCCAGCATATCAAAAACTCTAAAACTGGAAAAGAATTTAGAGTAAATGTGTCACGTCATTTTGCATCTCTGTCATAGGGCCTGCAGCATCTCGGTGTGAACTTCCCATCTATCAGAAATTTTAATTTTTCCTGAAATTTCTTTTAGAAATTTAGAAACTATTTCATTTTACGTTTGCTAAGCGATTCGTATATTCATCTTACTTATTTCTGTCGACAACAATGAGCACCACAGCCGTCAGTTCAGTGCAGCAGAACGAACGTTCTTTCCATAATTAGGAGTATTTCCTCATCTTTATTTTGTTATTTCTTTCTCTTTTCTGTATTAATATTTAACGTCCGTATGACAAATATACCATGAAATACATTTTGTGTGTACACCAATAAACAGGTTTATAGATGTGAGGGTTGTGCAAAGTTTATAATGAGTTAAATTTTTGGCTAACGTTGTCTCGCTATTTCAAAATCATTCTCGAAGATGTTTTCAATCGATTTTCGGCTGAGCTGGAGGGAAAGGGGTAATTTAAGCATTGCATTTAGTCTTTTTATTTTTATTTTTTTTCGTGCGTTCAGCGCACACGAGCACTGAACTTTCAAATCGGAAAAAACTCTAAATTTCTGTAATCAAAATTATCATTTTGGATCAAGGCCTAATCTTCCTATATGTGCCAATTTTGTGAATATTCTCCACTCAGATGTGTTATCCGGCCACAATGTTACTCCATTTTATCCCACGTACACATGTCTGTATAATGCTGAAGAGTTGTGTTGCTTCTTGACTATAACCTGATTTTTCTTAAAAATTTCTGCGAAGAAATTAAAAAACAGCTCATTTTTATGTTTTTCGAAGTCTTCTCTTCCTTTTAGCTATTTTTTTGCGAAAAATTTCTTAGGATTACAGTGAGCTCAGCTGTCATTTTCTGTGTAGAAGATGGTAGGTTGCTTCTATCTTTTATCTTATATATGTATTTTTTTCTAATATTTTATTTTCAATAAGTATATAAATTAATATGTGTGTGTACGTGTGTAGGTATCTACATAAATAGATATACATGTTTCTATTTCATTTCTTTACGCAAAAACCATTCGGTTAATAAATTTTATTGCAATAGCGAAATGATTCAAAAATAGATCTAGCACTTCCCCAGTGGGCGTTTCTGTGAATCGGATTAATGTCATATATAATTAATGAAATAAAGTGCAATTTGAGCATATGAATCGTAGTAAAATTATCTTTCTGTACGTATGTTGTACAAGCTATGAATTTTGATATTGAATATATGTTTGTTTACCCATTTCTATCAATATTTTGTAGATATTTGTCAATCATGAGTGGTAACCGGCTTACACTGTATCTCTATTTTATCCCATGTACCCATGTCCGCATGATGTGGTAAATATCGAGAAGATACGAAATATGTTTTTGGTGGTGATAGGGCTTTGCATATTTTTAGGGCATATTTTTCATTTCTCATTCAACTACCCTTGACAGAGATAGACTATTGGCAAGCCACGTGTGGTTTGTCTATTAGTACGCCTCGTATATTTTGTCTATTAATATGCCTCGTATGGTCTATCTATTTTGTACACCTCTGATAGCTTGTCTATTAGTACACCTCGTATAGTTTGCCTATTATTATTATGCCTCGTATGGCTTATCTATTTGTACACCTCGGATGGTTTGTCAATTAGTACTCCTAGTATAGAACTTTTGTTAGACTACTAGCACACCACGAATGGTTTGTCTATTAGTACGCCTCGTATATTTTGTCAATTAATATGCCTCGTATGGTCTATCTACTTGTACACCTCTGACAGTTTGTCTATTAGTACACCTCGTTTAGTTTGTCTATTATTATGCCTCGTATGGCTCATCTACTTGTACACCTCGGATGGTTTGTCAATTAGTACTCCTCGTATGGAACATTTGTTTTAGGATGCCCTATATTTAAGAAACTTTTAAAAGCCAATATGTTGGCATGTATCTCATGTGACAATTTGGAAATAAACATTTTTTTCTTTTTTTTTTCTTTTTTTTCTTTTCGAAGCCCTAGTTTTGTAACAGTCTATGTCTCAGACTCAGTTCTACAAATCCTAGTTATTCCTCCTCCAATTCTGCAGGCCATAATTTTGCAGGTCGTATTTGTACAGGCTCTTGCTTTACAGGTCCTAGTTTGGTAGACATTTCTTGAGTGAGACATGGCACGGTCAGCCCTTGATTTTCCAGACCTTTTTCCAAAACCCTGGGCACGGACCTTCGCACCAGTCTACATCGATCATGTCCCACCAAGCTCATTGCAGCCTCTTCCTAACGCTTCGATGTTTGCACCACACGCCAGAAGACAAACGTTTGTAGCGTTGAGGAATTATCGGGTCGAGGTGAAGCAGGTAACAGTGCTAACGTGCTGCTTTGTTTACATCACTTCCTACTCTGTATTTTGGCGAGTAAATTGAAACGCCTCCAAATGTTCCGGCACGTAAGTCGGCACGATCATTAAATTTCAGACTTTTCTTGAAGCATGCCGTGAATAATCAATCATCTACTAAGCGAAGTTCCAAGCAAGTTGATCCTTCCAGAGCTCGTGTTGCCACACGTGACCGAACAGTGGCTTGCCAAAGCACGGAAACCTGTTCCAGAATTGCAGTGACAGTCGCTAACTCGTCTCCTACATCATAACGCCTGGACCTTGCAATACAGAGCTATGTTCAGGCATCTGCGCTCAGCTTTTAATCGTAAAGTGAAACATCTGTATTTGAGGTAAAAAATAAAGAAATTTTTATAAACAACCCTCAATTTCACTGAGGACTATTTTTTCTATGCTACGTTAGACAACATCATCCAAAACACATCAAGGAATACTGATTGAAACAGAAATATAATTCGGAGCGATTAATTCGGTGCGAGAAATTAGTTCCGGTCAATATTCGCAGAAGTTTAATGAAGTATCAAAAGTTCTCTCATCATTAGAGCATTAAGGACGTTTTCAGCCAGCCGCCTCCCCTCTCCGCCGTTTCCGCTGTCCCTCGCCTCCGCTGTCCGCCGCCTCCGCTATCCGCCGCCTCCGAGCCAGCACTCGGAGAGAGGCCAAAACCGCTCCTCGGAATCCAATCCCCGAACTGTGTTTTAATTGGCGCATTTTCAGGAAATTGCTTCACTCATAAAGTTTCTTTTAATTACGGGAGAGATAATTCGGGAGTAAAAATTCGAAGCTTAGCAGAGTTTTTGCGGACGGCGAACAGTTTTGTCCCTCGATTTTACTTTGCCGATCACTGCCCGCTTTCTCACGTGGGCTCTCCTGACCGTTTTCATTCTAAGTTTCATTACCTTCATTTTATAGATCATTACTAAATAATATTGTTTTCCCTTCCACTCATCCATTTTAGCCAATTTCACGTGTAATAGTTTAAATTACTTGTATTCTTATCCATTTGAATGAGCGTTGCTTATGTTGATTTAACAAAAAATATTTCTTTTCACCCATTATTAAATTGTTTAATTTTACTTTTCATTAATTAGTTTCCTTTGAGCCTTCCTTTATTTCAGCACATTCTTGCTCTTCATTTAAATACTTCCTGACTCTTTACTCAATCAATCGCTGCATTTTCAATTTACAATTTCACAAATTCTTCACTTTAGCCCATGTCAAAAACCATCTTTTCTATCTTCACCACTTGCCTTGACGCAAGTCAATTGCATTTGCAATGGTCCATAGCCCCACCCTGAAGTCCACCACCCAAGCCACTCGAGCACAACAAGCCTGCAATACAAACAACTCCTTTCTTTCTTTCTCGAGCCAAAGAATGAGAGCTTTCTATGACCAGGCACGGTTTGTCTCTGAAGCTTGAAATACCCTACACGGCCATGCAATGCATACTCCACAGATCGCAACACCCACCCATCGCTAGCCAGCCTTACTTTTTTCATCCACATACGCAACCACAATTATTTTCTCTCATAGTTTGCTATGAACCTACTTCATGTCCAGTACAACAGCAGCCTGATCCCACTGCGCCTGATGTCTCTGTAAATTCTGCCTCTTAACACGTGATGGTTCCACCGTGAGCTGCTAGTGTGCCCGGATGCTTCGGACATTCCTCCTATCCCAGTTCAAATTCACACAAAATAACTTTCGTTTGCTGAGGGTGTCCTCCTTTCGAAGTAACATATTTTTCCTTTCATTTTTTTCCTCATGTGCGCTTTCGTGCATTTTGAATGCATCCAAACTGTGCCATAACAATAGCTTCTGACGCTCAAACCTAATTTCAAATTATTTGGAGCATGGATGCATTGAAATATGGCTACTACGTGTGAGTCATTAATTACACCATCGGACCCAATACGTGAAGTGTCTAGCCTCTCAACAATTTTGGCTCCTGAGCGCATGCTTTAATTTGATATCAAGCCTTTGGGGAGTGTTGCTGCAAAATATACACAATTTTTCATTCACGAGAATGTACGTTAAATATCTTCGCAAGTTTTTTGAGCCAAAAGCATAAAAGCCCAAGGAAACATTTGTTGGCCTTCGCTTTATCTCGGACTTGAAAAATATATTAAGAATTTGCGCAACGCGTGCATTAGATTAACAGGAAGTAATGTCCCCCGCAAACTACAGCTAGTAATTAAAATCTGCGTGAAAAGTCTCAACTGTTTTCGAACCGAAAAACGTCAATTTTACTAGTTACTATTTTACCTACAGAGTTAAGAACAAAACTTCAGGCCAAGCGGAAGAAGTTAGTTCTAAAGTTCAGGGTTGGAATATCGTTAGAATCTTAAGTATGTAATTCATTTTCAGAAGGCAGTTATTATTAGAGACGTTGTGGGCGCCGGCCGAGAATTTTAAGGAGGGCGAGAATACCCACAGTGACAATTTTTGCGTCTTCGAGACAGCATCTGATTGAGCCTCATTACACGGGCCGGCCCAAGTGCAGCAGGCCTGCTAGCGTGACAGAAATTCTAATGTGCCGACATGCAACGCGTCTAGTCAAAATTCAACCTCACCTTGGTACTCAAAAGAAATGTGCAGCGTAGAGGGAGCATTTTATACCCCCATTATTTAAAGCTCTGGTTACGATGTGAGGTGCTTGTGGGAATTTTCATAATTCTGCTGACCAACCATTAGTCAGAAACTCAATTTCTATAAATACTTGATCAAAGCTAAATCAAGGCACGATCCGGTTGAGGTTTCCTATTTTCAGATTGCTTCCCACAATTAACTAAATTTTAGTTAAATATTGAACTTCTTTTTAACCTATCGCGGTCAACGCGTTTATAATAGAAGTTCCAGGTAGGAAGGCTATTGGTACTCGTAGTCAAGTCCCGTGCAAAGCAACTGAAATTAATGCCAATGTGACCGAGTAGTAGTAATTTAACCCTATGTCTCCTGACTCCAGTGGCGAGAGGGCTAGTGCTTCCAGTTTAGGGAAATTGACAAAATTTCAGGGTAATTCAACTGGTAGGGAAATATTTTCAACTAAATACCAAAATCAGGCTAATCTATTGCCTTCATGCAACTATGTTTTTAGAGATTCCTGAAGCCTCACACGTACAATTTACTCTTGATTTCCACTTAGTTTAAGCTTCACGGCCTGCGCCACACATATACCTTTTTTATTTAACTTGAGCAAGTTTTTCAGACGTACATTGATTTGCTGATAACTTCAGGCAAAAACTTAAATAAAATTTTTTTATCAAATTTCCCGACCATTTTTTTGGTGTAAATTTGTCTCGCTTAGCATATATTTTTAACGAAGCGTAATTTTCAATTTAAAAAAAAGTAAACACCTGCTTATGCAGAAAAAAACACGCCAAAGCAATTTCACTGATATTTCAGAGTACTGACAACATTTATTCCTGAGATCTTCTCCCTGAACTGTTTGAACTTTAGGAGACAAATGGTAAAAGAGGGAGTTATGAGAGAACAAGGTTGGTTAAATTTCCTTTTTCATCGTTGTCAAACTAATATGAATAATTTCCAACTATCGTAAATATTTATTTTTTCCCATGTTTCCTTGACAACTTCGACCTCATGAAAGCTACCCTCTGCACGCTAAAAAATTGAGCATCAGCTTTCGTATTCGGAGTAGCAGAGGGCTCACATCAAAGCCATTGTTTGCTGCAGCGCGCTCTGCAGGCGCACAGTGCGCTCGGTCTAGGGCAATATGAACACACCCTCGACTCGATATCGTTATTGGTGATGTATGATGTGCAGGGGCCGATAGCACTACCAGGGCAAACATATTAGATGGTGCAAGACCAAGAGGCGTCCTAGTTCGACGCTGCTTTCTGATCAGGCTTTGAATTATTTCCCGCCTGTCTAAAACTGAGCTTCGCTGTATTCAATATGTCTTTTATTACGATTTCAGTCCCTTTGCCGTACTGCACATTTTACTGAAGTACTAGCACTTATAGGGAAAAACTATAATTTCGATCTTTTTAAAAAAAAACTGTTCATGAGAGTGAAAATAAGTCTCAGGATGCTAACATAATATTTATTACAAACGAATAAGGGCTCTCAGAGAACGCAGGTAATTGCCTGCGAGTGAAGCAGCTAGTCGTCGCACTCGCTAGAAAAGAGACACAAAGTAGCAAAAACTGTGAAAAGTGTTTAAAAGTTGCACCAGCAAACCGATAGTTTAGGATTGGCAATACAATTCCGATTTTGAATAATAAGCGACATAATTCTCTTGTATTTTAATATTTTAACGCTCGGCAAGAGCTACAAGAAAGTGAGTTAGGCCAGCGGTGTGTCTCAAAGCTTACATTTGAGATAAGAACGCTAGGAAGCATTTTTTGATGTTGGTTTTTTTCGGAGTATGAAATTGAATTATAGAAGTAAGAAAAATTACAGTAACTCAAAAAAATTATTTTTTGATACCACTATTGAAACTATTAAATTTATTATTTATGTCATAACCATAAAAATCCGACTCCTAAGATACCATCAAATACGTCAAGGGCATTGAAAATTAAATGAATGAAGTATATGTTAAATTTAAAATTATTCTCTCAATCCTTGTCCTTGGATACAAAAATAACTTTTTTCTTAACATGCACTCATGAATAAAAAAAACATTTTTTACTCGTATGACAGTAGAAATAAACTATTGCCACCATAAGTTTTGCAGTTTCCAAATACTTGAACTGTCTTGGTATTATGGAAGCTATGATCATTATGAAACAGTAAAAATACAGTTGAGGTATCGAGAGTTCAAAGTCAAGTCGGTAGCTCAAGTCAAGTCGGAATCGGTAGCGCGATCGATAGCGTTCTGGCGCGGTGAATTTAAGTCCTGAGTTCGAATCTCGTGAGCTCCTCGTACATTTACAGTTGAGGTAGTAAAATATCGGTGCGTGATTATAACGAAACTGTTGGCACAGCGTACCTCGCTGCAGTCTGTAAGGAGGCAAAGCAAAAACATTTCGAAGGAACATAAAAGTGACGTAATAAGAAAAAAGCAATAGAATCGAAAAGATTGAACGAAAATGCTTCTTGCTCCAAAGAGGGAAGGGGAAAATTGTGGCCTAACAAGTTAACCCCCAGATGACTCTTTTTAAAAAAATGAGTAATTTCACTTTAGGGAGTTAAAGAGAACATTATGTAGTAAATTCCTGTTAGGCATGTTGACGAGAGCAGTCACTCGCAGCGCTCCTGTCTGAGATGAGCGCAGGAATATGGCAGGTTCTGGAGGCGCGCAAAGTTCTCCATATACGTCGGAGACCTGTCCTCTTCAGCGCTCCTTCACCTCACTTGATTGTGCTCTGGATGAAGGATATGAAATACTTCGAAGAAAGATTTAGTTTCGGAACAGGCATCATGAAATGCAGGGAGTTCGTCGCAAATATGTGCCTAAGGGTTGCTATTCATGAACTCCAAACTGTCACGGCGCTCTGGCTCCTCGTGCTGCGTTGGGAGAATCAGGCGACAAAGAGGGAATTGAAACCCTCGACACAGATATAAAAGGAAAAGAGTTAGACTTCTTACCGACACGAGGGCAATAACGATAAACTGGGTTTTCATCATTTTGTTCAAAGGAAGCACGCGAGTCAAACATGATATTGTATTGACGTGCCCAAATGCAGTAAAGAAATTCGCATGTGACCCCGAAATTAAAAACTTGTGCGCGTTGTCTAGACGCAGGATGATATGTAGAACACAAGGAAAAAATCGAAGCAAGGAGTAAAATATCATGATGCGCAATTTTCGGAAGCCCTGCAGTGCAATCGTTACACCGAAAAAAAGAACATACTCTGTACAAGTGAGAACCCAAAAGATAAATACGAAAACACTGGAAACACAAAAATTGATCATTCCGATTCGAACGCTTGGTATGCGATAAATTGTAATGCCTTTGCAGTGCATGGGTAGTACATATCCCAGCTGGAATTTTAAATCAACACCATCTTTCAATGTGATGTGTACCTGTATCACTTGACCCCCGTTTTTATCGCTTTTGATACACACCTAAATTCGCTCATAAATAACACAAGCCCCGTCAAAATATTTTCACTGCAACCTTCTTTTGTTACTTTCGCTCATTAGGACACTATTTCTTTAATGAATTTCATACTGCTGACCTCCTAGCTTGTATAACTGTTGGCGCATAAAAAGGTCCTGCTCTAATGTCTACCTTGTGTAGCTGTAATTCCCCACAAATCGCCACCAGTGTTGTTTCTAGAAGAATATTATTTTCCAATTACTTGAGGGGTTGCGCTCCGACAACCGTGTGTTCGCTCATTATATTTAACAGAAGCAAGGGGCAGACAGCAGAGATTTATTTATTGTGAGGATGAGCTATATATGAGGACTGCAGAGCTAATCTTTTATGCCAATGATAATAGAGATTACTCTGAAGCAAAAAATTTGCTCCCCATGTCGCATAAACTTATTTTTGCGTGATTCGAAGACGAGAACAATGCGCTGAGTCCCGGCATTGCATTGATGTAGACCTAGTTACACTGGGAAAATTTCCATGATTGGCAATCTGGCTGCATGCTCCCGCAACGTGCACTGGCACGCCACCTGCTAACGCCCTGCATTGTGAGCCTGCGTAAAGTCTTCCGTACCGCGTGCGTCATCTTCTTTGCAAACGATATTTTCTTTACCGTCGAAATAGACATCCTGCCCTCCTTTAATTCTATTCCTTCGTTATTTTGAGTCATTCTCCCGTGAATTGAATTCGTATAAACTTTAATTATCGGTGCAAGCTAGCCCAGAACTAAACTGCAGGTGCGCGTTCGCTCTGCAATTTAAGGATGCATGTTTGACATTACAGCACAATCAGCGAAGACAACGAGTGATTTAAGAAGTGCATTCTTACTTCTCAGCTTCTGGAGCCAAATTTTTAATTAATTTAAATCGTCATTACTGTGTAGCCAAGTTGGTTTTGAAGAACTTACGCAGCCAGTTTTACTTCTATGATGACAAAAATTCATTGAAAACCATGACGTGGAGCACTTGAAGTAGGTCGAACACTCAGTGATAACTCACTCAACTCCGTTAAACCTCAGGTTAACTTGCTAATGTGTTAACTAAACATGTTGATGAGAGGATGTCAATCAAGTCACGATCCGACTGGATAAAGTCACCATCTCAACCTGGCCTTGTACTATCTCATTTGATAAAGTCACCATAAAGTCACGATCTCGTTTGTCTGGACCACTATACTTTAGCGACACAGACGCGTCTCAACACAATGCGCCAGAATTTGAGGAGCTACAAGTACCCCGAGAACGGCTGGTCTGCCTGCGGGCAGATAGTGTAGGTGCATCAGCGCAATTTTCCAAACCCATGCTGCATTTTAAATGGCTCGAGATTTCTCAGAGTTACGAAGTTATTAATGAGTCAAGCAGACAGCGCCTTTGCGGGCTGGAGCATTTGGCAGGCTTGTTGCTTTTACGTGCGGTTCTAAAATATTTGGTCTGAAAAAAAGACAGCCCTCTTGCGATGAGGTTGAGGTCGCTGAAGCTACTCATTTTTCCTTCGGTCATGTAGATTAAAAGGAATAACATGCTTCACCTTACAACAAAAATAATGAAAAAGATCTTAAAATTTTCAGAACGATGATTTCAAATGACACAAAGTTGGCCGACACCAAAAGTGTGATTGTGAGTGGTTACATGTTGAGTCGTGGCAAGCCAATTTAGAACTTGGAAAATGGCTCTAGCATGAAAACCAAGTGATCTCTAAACTTTCACAACCTCAACTCAGTACAGTGTAGTTTATTGACTTATACTTTTTATTCAAAAATTCCTAATTATGTTTATCCAACTTTTAGACCTCCATTCAAATTGAAGTCAAATGTGTCCTTACTCCTTCCTCACATATAATAACCCGTCATTCTATCCAAAAATGTTCAACTATATTATTTCTTATAATTAATGTTAATGTGATTTAAAATGTTTTACGCGAGCCAGCTCCATTTTATTTGAAATTCCCATAAAATAACCATTTTACTGCAATGCAAGTTTAATTAGTGAAGAGCAGTTTATGATGCTGATTAATTTTTCTAGCGAATCCAGCGCAGAATTAATCAGACATTTTGTTATAGTGCGTCGTATTTTCTAACTTAAAATTCCTTTATATTAGCCATTCTGGACTGAATGCAGCGTCTGAAAAGTCACAAATTCGTCAACAGAAATTCCTCAGAGCGTGCACGCAAACCGTTCTCAAGTAGTTTAATCTTACTCTGACTTCGATTTTTCAAACACAGATTAAATTTCAACGCGGAGAATAACTCAACAATTCTAAATTTTATAAATAAATCCAGGATAAAAATTAAAATGTACAAATGAACTCATAAAACAAGGATATTTTTATGACTGGCTTTATATATGCGGACAACCGAGCGGTGTGCTGCTAGACACCGTTATGATGCACACGATGCTTCCTATTTATTAGGAAAACAAATTTGATTTTTTTTATTTGAATGCTCTCTTGACCCTCAAGCTACACACACTTTTCTACTGAAGCCAAAATACTAACGAAACGTAAGCCGAACATCTTGAGCGCCATGTTGCTCGAACAGCTCGTGTATCAACTTACTGCTCTACTCGTGGGATACTTTGCTGCTCTGTCAACTGAGCGCCTACTTCGTCCCGTCGTTCTTAAGGGAAAAGCCAGCAATTACGGAGCCAGGCTATTGTGGGCTGCGAGTTTCAGTCAAGATTTGAATAATGACTGCCTCTACCGGACGACGCGAAATAAAAGACGGCCTTTCAAAAATTTCAGAGCCTTCGGTCGAAATATTTTCGACTGAAGCCTCTGTCATTACCCTACGAGCACCAAACTTTCTTTGTCGGCAAACTTCATTGATCCCGCAAAGTGCTCATTTTCTGTGAAAATAGATGTTGCCTGTTCCATGAGTTCGTTTTTAGGCTGCATGGGTGCGATCTCTTTAGTCTTTTAGGACAAATGAAGCATAAAATTGATGGCTTCGATCACCAAACCTTTGTTTTAGGGGAACGATTTGATGGGAAATATGCAATAGTTTCTGGATTGATGGTCCAATTTCGTGAAGAGTAATATTCAAGTCAATGACTTCATCACTCTGTTAGAATATTCCTCGACTGTGAAGCGTTTTGCATTTTCTTTGGTGTGAGAGTTGCTTATTTTTTGTTGAGTAAAGTTATGTACAGAAACTGAAAGGGTAAGCATGCTAGAAAGTTATTAAAAACGTGCTCGGAGAGCGATAAATTAGTGTGTTTAGTTTCAAGTGTTTGCACTGGCAACAAACTTAAATGGACGAGGTTATTTGAGAAAATTTCGAGAAAGGCTTTAGGCTTATACTCCTTATTTTATCGACGAAAGCATTCTTTACATCTAAAATTGAAAAATTTCTAATTTCGGCTTGAAAATTTTCTTACACATGGGTCATCGTAATCTATCAAAAAAAATGAAAGGCTCTTTTCATGGGGAATGTAAAATTCGGTACGAATTATTAAAAGTAATGCAGTCTGAATGGTACTTTCAGTACGAACGACGATGAAACTACAGCAGTTATTTCAATTTTAAATGCATTGTAACGCAACAAAAGTTTCGGAAAAGTTTTCCAGCCAAAAAGGGAAGCTACGAGTGTAATCTCGAGAGAAATTAATTCAGTAAAGGTCATCACTGGGCGCAAGAATACAAAAGCAAAAGCAGACTATATTCGCGTCCCACGAACTAAGCTCGGAACTAAAGGACAGAAATGTTAGGCATAAGAAGCCCGGAATCTGGCAAAGAAAGATTCTATAGTCGAACTTGGTGAATTTCACGCTTGTCACGAAGCCCTAACGCGCTTGTGAACCGCTCCTCGAGCTTCGCTGCAAACTTCTTTGAATTTCCTCGCCGTAGTTGTTCGTAGAGGCGAGCAACGGCCAGGCGAACTCGCATGAGAATAAGCCGGACCAACTCGCTCTGCATCTGGGACGTAAGCGCGAGAGCGTAGGCACAGTCCAAAGTTCCCTCTTTTTAAAGCTTCGGAGTGTCACGTTGTCGAGCAAAATGTTAATCGAGATAAGCACGATTATTCGCTTCGTTTTGGCCAAAATAAACGATCGGGAAACTTTCGTCTGCTTGCAAATTTTTCGAAAATGCAACGCTTTTGCATATTTTATGGGCTTTTTATTGAGCAAGTCCTGGCCTCCCAGGAAAATTTGCATTTGGATGTTTTGTCATCGTGCCATGAATTTCGAGCAGAGAGAATTACTCTGTCAGTTGGGTACGGCAGAAAAGTAACATTCTGTATTATGGTTTCTCGCAAACTTAATATACTTTCAATAGACGAATATAGAAAACCTTTAACGCATTGGAATATATGTACAGGCGTTTTAGAGAAAATTTTGTAAAATTTAAATTTTGTGGAATATTTTGAATATTCGTCTTCGAGCAAACCATATTCAATACGAAATCGTCTACGCTCGTTCTGAATGGTTAGAAGCTTTTTTTCAGGGCCAGATTTTCAAACAATAAACATCATCGTAGCTGTACAACTACGACGAAGACGTATATGGTTTGAAAACTCGGACCCGTACGCTGGGACGGGCTTGCACCGAGTTTGCACCGCCGGGTTCGAGCTCACCAACAAAATATCCTGTCCTACTAAATGGAATTGTTAAAAAGGAGAACATTCTTGATCTCATTAGAGAAAAACACGAAGACATTTAAATGATTTTTCTTGCAGTACATCTTTCTTTTTAACACCCTTTATTTGGGCATTTTGACCCTAATACCTTAGTAAAAGTCAAACTAAAATGATTTAGCACGATCAGGAGCTTTGTGTGGTTAAGTTGAGGCACAGCGATGGCTGCACCGTTTCTTTTAGCAATCACAAAACGGAGTGGATCTCGCGTTGGAGGAATTGGCACGCCCCTCTCAATTAAACATACATGAAGCTGCATTATGGGTACATTAGCATGAGCACGTACAGTGGCGCAGCCAGCCGAAAATTTTGTGGTGGACCAGTATCCCCTACAAATAGTTTTTTGTGTGGGGTAGACATTAATTACCAGTAATCTTTTTATCTTTTACGGCGACTGAAACTGTCCCCCAGCTCAACATTTCGGGGGGGGATGGCATGGCCCCCGTGGCCTCTCTTGGCTGCGCTACTGAACACATATACAGTCACAGAAACCTGCTAAACAAACGGGTATAAAAACGGTAGTCTCCAGGTTGTCGATGTATCGCGAAATTACGAACTGACGTCAACCGTTTTCGGCGTCTTGTCGTAATTGTCAGTTTCTCCAGCAATTGATACGTATTTATTTTCAAGAAGTGACACGGGCATGATTTCCATAACATGCACTTCAACAAGCAATGCTGTACACAATGTACACAGGCGTTATTTGCATAAGTAAATTATTTGCGCGGATAATTGTTAGATCGTATAATGGAATAATTAGTTATTGGTTATAGGTATGTCCACGGACGTACATCAAAATATTTGTAATATTACATACGCACATAACTGACGAACATGGAATTTGTAACGGCATGCACAAACATTATTACACAACTCAAAAAACTATAAAAATGTGACACTGGGAAACCGTAGACCTTTACACACCACATGCTTTTCTCTGATGAAATGTTAATTTGAGAGCTGGTCTTGACAAACCGTGCACTCAAAATTTCATAGTGCTATTTTAGCCGTGTAAACTTTGTGTCGAAACACTAAATTTTCTTTCAGATCAGCCCACTGCAACCAGATTCTCCTCATCGCGTATTTCTAGCTGAACATGCGTGCGCAGAATTCTATTAATTGTTGCTTATTCTACGCGTACTGTGATAATTATTGTGGTATTTTATTCCGAGGCTCATAATTTGATGGTGCCTTTTTGAATGTATTAGAAGCATCCGCTTGAGCGTACGCAATAAGAGCGCTGCTTGAGGCTCCTACTTTGCTATATGCCTGGTTGCCCATTGGCTTATATATTTTATGTTTCTGTTTTAGAATTTACTTCAATACCAAATAACTGAGATATTCACCATCAAAATAAATGAATGAAATTTTCTTTACATCTCTAAGACACTCCTCAGAAAATCGCTTAACCTCTCCTATAATTCAGCCTCGTTCTCTATTAAAACGTTCTGGAGTTCATTTTGCCCCAGAAATAAAACTAATGCATTTATTTGCAGGGAAAAACAATATTATACATTATTATCAATATTCCCAAAGTTATCAACGTTTATCTTGCATACATTTTTTCCGAGTCTTAAAATACATTATGCCACCGCCGCTATTCAGCATTTTCAAACTCTAGTAGTTCACATGCTCAACACAATCTTCTTGCAATATTCTTATGAGGTAAATTGTCACTTTTCGCCGCTTGGTCTGAAACACTAACTTTACTTTACATGATAAATTTTTTCTACAACACCCCTGGCGAGCGGCGACCCCTTCAAAATCCACGCAATATCTCCCTTCTCTAAGCTGTCACAACCTTTTACTTCAACATCCATTCGGTTCTTAAACATTTCCCCAGTACAAGCTAGTACTTTTTCTCTGAAGACTTCTCAAAGCACCAATCGCGAAACTGTTTCCTCAAGAATTCCGCTTTCCTCACACAGATTTTTCTGCGGACACAGCCCATTTAATAATCTCGTATGAAAAATTGAGGAAGCGCATATTAACTGCTTAACCTGTCTGATTTTTACCCAGTTTAATGGCCTCTCAAGTGCAGGGGCCTTCGGCGAAAGCCGCTTATCCAAATAGCCTTGAAGTCGGAGCTCTGACCTCTTGATCTCTAACGAGGGTTTCTTAATGCGTTTCTTGGGGAAGTTTCTGTTTGTAGTACGCGCAAAGGTTAACTCTCGCAAAATTCTTTCCTCAAATAGGGACGACTTCCCAACTACTCTCCAGTGATGGCTTTCTCTTAACTTCGTGTGTGACAGTGGAGAATTATTTTATCCCAAAACTAGGGCGCCTACTCACTCTAATTTCAAGTTGTGAACTAGCAATAATTGAAATCACAAAGAATATTTACGTTTTTGTTGCGAGCCCATGTCCAGCATATTCATCAACCTCCCCCTCGTATTTTCATTTTACAATGTTCTCCCACAGCTAAAAATTTGAAAGTCGTAAATGACTTTACATTTTCACCTACTTCTACTTAAAAAATACCCCGAAAACCTTTCAGAATGACCACCAGAATGCTTTCGTATCCGACTCCAGAATGTCCTCGAAATTTGCTTGTCCACCAAAAATACTTGAGAAAAAATCAACCAAAACGTCTTATACATACATTCGTCAACAAAATGCATGGAAGTCTTCCCGCAATTCGTCACTATTCAGGACCGAAAATTTCGAGATTTGGCAGCATAATTTAATACATTGCCACGGCGAGCTGGAGGCAGGCGATTCACAGCGTGTCTGGACCGTACAATGTGTCGGCACGCAATATCATTATCATTGTCAGTTTTTTCTTGCTGCATGCGTTCAGAAATCACGGCCCTAACTGCACTAAAATTTTCTGTGAATTTTTGATATTCCAGTTGTTGATAACGACAAAAAAGAAGCAGACCGCAGCCCAAGAATATTCAGTGTGAATCTATCATTCTGAAGGCATAGACGATGAAATTAACGTATTTCATTAAAAAGTACATCATTTAATTTCAATAGCCAAGTGTCAGGGCCAAGTGACGGAAGTATTCCGTACAGCTCTAATAGTGGGGACGTCAGGTCAAAACGCTCTACTTTCCCCAACCGCCTCGGGAATTGAAACACGGAACAACCAATAGATTTATTACTTGCATAAATAAAGGAAAAATATATATATCTTAACTTAAAGTTAGGACAGTGGAATGCAGGTCGAGAACCCGTGATGGTGGGCGAGCACAACAGCGGTCATCGAACACACGCCAGGATGGGGCACAAGGGACCGGTGCAGGATAAGGCACCAGGGACCGGTGCAGGATAAGGCACCAAGGACCCGTGCAGGATAAGGCACCAGGGACCGGTGCAGGATAAGGCACCAGGGACCGGTGCACGAGAAGGCACCAAGGACCGGTGCAGGATAAGGCACCAGGGACCGGTGCACGAGAAGGCACCAAGGACCGGTGCAGGATAAGGCACCAAGGACCGGTGCAGGATAAGGCACCAAGGACCGGTGCAGGATAAGGCACCAAGGACCGGTGCAGGATAAGGCACCAAGGACCGGTGCAGGATAAGGCACCAAGGACCGGTGCAGGATAAGGCACCAAGGACCGGTGCAGGATAAGGCACCAAGGACCGGTGCAGGATAAGGCACCAAGGACCGGTGCAGGATAAGGCACCAAGGACCGGTGCAGGATAAGGCACCAAGGACCGGTGCAGGATAAGGCACCAAGGACCGGTGCAGGATAAGGCACCAAGGACCGGTGCAGGATAAGGCACCAAGGACCGGTGCAGGATAAGGCACCAAGGACCGGTGCAGGATAAGGCACCAAGGACCGGTGCAGGATAAGGCACCAAGGACCGGTGCAGGATAAGGCACCAAGGACCGGTGCAGGATAAGGCACCAAGGACCGGTGCAGGATAAGGCACCAAGGACCGGTGCAGGATAAGGCACCAAGGACCCGTGCAGGATAAGGCACCAGGGACCCGTGCAAGATAAGGCACCAAGGACCGGTGCAGGATAAGGCACCAAGGACCGGTGCAGGATAAGGCACCAAGGACCGGTGCAGGATAAGGCACCAAGGACCGGTGCAGGATAAGGCACCAAGGACCGGTGCAGGATAAGGCACCAAGGACCGGTGCAGGATAAGGCACCAAGGACCGGTGCAGGATAAGGCACCAAGGACCGGTGCAGGATAAGACACCACGGAGGAGGCACGCAGGTGCGCTAGGCTACAAGCCCACGAGTGAACTAGTTGGTAGACTAGTCAGATGAACATGAACAGACACGAGCGTGGCTTCCTTTGGCACAGGGCAAGTCCAGCCTGCGAACAAACACACCACCATTAACACTGTTCGCGGCTTGCTAGGGTCAAACCTTGAATTAACGGCGAGAGAAAATCTCACTAGCAGGTCTAGCGGGAAATAAGGTAACTAGTATTTCAATTTCAGTAAATCTACAAAAAGCAAGACAATGCAGAAATACTTGTTAGATTTGTCTCTAACTAACAGCCAGTCTAAGCCTATCGATTCACACAAGGCGTTCCAAAGAGAGGAAGGAAAAGGGCACCACTTAGCACGGGGCTTTGGGTACGCAAAATCCACACAGGAAGAGCACAGGCACAGTTAACGGAGAAAGAAGATTATGAAATACGATAAAGTTGGGGTAGAAAGTAGTAAGTGCTGAAAACGGAACAATTAACCGGAAAAGAGTACGTGACATTACAACACTTAATTTCAATACAAAGAACGCCTACCTAACTTCAGCTAGGGCCCTAACAGCACAAAAAACAGAAGTAAACTTACTCGTCAGAAATGGTGACACTATCTACTGTTTAGAAAATTACGTTCACCAGGGTTCTATACGGTTCAAGTTCAAGTCTAGAATGGAAAAGAAACACAATTAGCGACAGGGCTCAACTCTGAGCTACAATAAACAGTTAATAATCACACATTAGAAGGAGACTACAGTAGGCTCGTATGATCACAAAAAGGTACCAATCTGTGAAGCATCGCAGGCTATATAAAGGACTAATCTATGTCTTCCGATGTCACTGGGAAGAAGAGCGGAAGGCCGGCAGGGTCGCCCCTACACCAAGGCATTGCAAAGATGAGAAGCTATTGAGAGCGTATAGATTTTCGCAAGAGTTATTATTTTGCGTGCACCTAAGTTACGTGAGCGGCTATGTATGTATGTAAGTGTGCGTGTGTGTGCTCTCCGGGACTCATGCGAGCTTCGCGAGGTTCGCAAAATTGAGTTCGCAAATTAAGATCTTTATTGAAAAGCAATGAGGAATTTAGCATCTACTTTGATTAACAGTCCTTGTAATCATGAGTTGGTGCTTAATTCTAGTGTGTGCAATACTTCTTTGCCTACGTCCAGCGGATGTCATACGTGTCTGATGTTTGACAAGCGTAGCGCGTCCTGCCGAGTTTATAAATGATTGCAAATAATTTTCGAACTTTTATTCTACGTTATTTCAACGTCTCAAGCTAAAGCGGAAGCATTTTATTTTCTATTCAAAAGAGCAAACTCAAAAATAGTTCACAAAAAATCACTTTAGTACTCAAATCAACGTGTGAAATCCAGGCAATTTGATTAATTAAGCTTTCTGAAATATCTAATCGGCTTATTAGCCTGGTAAGTCTACCGCATAATTTTATTTGATACAACATGTAATTTGTCTTGGTGTTTCCAGGAGACCTGATTTATATGCCCCGCTGTATTCTACTATTTCTTGACCGTTGCATTTTTATCCTACCAGACAAGAGACGTGAACATAACATTGAGGTAATTTCCACGCAGTCATTCAATGCCGAATACCTGAAACAGCAGGGGAACATTCATTTCTCAAGTTTTAATACGAGTTGAAACGTAAGCCCGCTCTCCATCCCGCTGTAATTCGAGATTTGTTGAACGTTCGATTGCGCCGAAGGACGTCTCACTTGCCAGCAATTAATTCAAGGAGGTCTACTGAACGCTCTCTATCGAGGCCATCACCTAGCCTCCAGTCGCCTCACTCGCCGGCAATTCGAAGAGGTCTACTGAACGCTCGCTATCGAGTCGCCGGGCAGTTGCTTCACTCGCCGGCAATTTGAGGTCTACTGAACACTCGCTATCGAGGCCGTCCCTCAGCCGCCGGTCGCCTCACTCGCCGGCAATTCGAGGAGGTCCGAAGAGCGCCCGTCGCTGCCAGCCAAGATCGTCACCGAGCCGGCAGACGCATGTTTCGGGTCGAGATTTTACGAGGAGATTTTTGGAGACTAGCGCTAATGATCACAAAACTGCCCTGCTCTATAGGCCCTCGATAAAAATTCCGTGAGAACTTGTCTCAAAACTGGCAGTTTTCTTGGCTTTAATTGAAGAACTTTAAACTCGAAGAGAGGCAAGGTTGTTTATCGGATCTCCAACAGACGCGATCAGACTTTTTGTACAAAGACGACCGTAAATACATTTTGATGATCACGTATTTTATGGCGAGAGCTATCAATAGATGTTTACGTTCAAGGGAACTATAAAGAAAACTTGAATTCAGGGCCATTTCCAAAATTTGGAGAAAAACACTACATCACAATAGTGAATTCGTTGACTTTCGAAATGTACATCCTTAAAAGTTATTTTGATAAAATTACTAGAGAAGCGAAAGTTTGTCGAGTTGTAGACTGATAAGAGTAGTGTGCACAGCCGAGAAAAATGGACCAGAATGCGACCGAAATGTTCTCGTTAATCCGAGTTACGGTGAATGATCCGTAATTACATCATTTAGGGCGTACTTGCCATGTTAATAGCATGGTATCCGGCTTTATGCTTCTGGGGTTTTAATATTGAAGGGAATGGCAAGGCTTAAATCCTGCATACTACTTTCGATTGCTGTTTTTTGATACGAGCAAGATGCGTATGCTCTGCCTCGTATAAGACAATGGAATTCATTATTTGAGTTACTTAATTACTGCGATAATATTAGTTTATGACTATAAACCGTATTTTTTCCTGGGTTCTAAACAAAAAATATGTATTTTAATATATATTTCAGTAACTAATATAATAAAAATTTTGTTAGAGCATGATATCCTGCTTAAACATAAACTTTAACATCGTTTGAGTGACCTCTATTGATGTTTAAGCGAATGAATATTCCCTAAATGGTATTTTCAATACTTGTATAACATCGCAGGTGTTGTGATGTTAATTTCTTGAACGATAGCTTTGTTTAAACTTTTGTGAAGTTATTGGCATCATTCTGTTGACCCTTATTTTTAAACGTTACTGATGACAAATAATTAAAGCTAGCATGCTCATGCGTATGCTTCATGCTTAAATAATCCAGTTAATGCATCGAACTATCTCGCGTCATCAGTCATAGTTGGTTTCTAGCCTCAGTCACCAAATGGCTATCAGCATCTATAAGAAAATTAAAAAAACTACTTTTGAACAGTTGACTGAGTCCGGGTCTATGAATTCAGTGACCATGGTTTTTTTTGCAATTTTTGAGAACTTTTAGCTCTGAAAACGCGTTCTTCAATTGTCTTGCTTCGTTGTAACATACCCATCATATTGAAGGGAAAGTCGTGCAATTTTTGTTCGCTGTTCTTTCGTATTGTGAACCATTTCTGAAATTTTATTTTACATGTTGTAAAAAAAGACTGCAGTAGCTCACGGTAAAGTAGAGAAATATTCAATCAGTTGTAAGCGTTTTTTATTAAAAGTTATTCACGATTCATAATCATTCATAGTTTTAATAGTATGAATGTTCTACAAGGATATGTGCTGTGCGACAATCTGTCTCGTAGGACATGGTACATTTTCTTTCAACAACTGTACAAAAGAGAATGTTAGTTCATGCCACTTAAGGAGAGTCGGGGGACGCCCAAGTGAGTTAAGATAAGTGGTAATTTTAATGGTGTTTCAAATTTAGTGACTTTTCAACAATCTATTCGGAATACTGGAAATTGTTATGAAAGGTATGGTTAGAGCAGAATACACCCTAAAAGAAGCAATTCAGGACGGCTGAACTGTTACACACAAAACTTTTTTATGCAAAAGCCCATTTAATTTTTGGACTTCCTTACAATATACTATTCTCTAACATTCTACACAGCTCTTAAAAATAAATCGAATAGACGATTTCTAAATAGACCTAAAGCAAAAACCCCACATTGTGCTTGTACAATAAAGCTTATCATGAAACAATACATGTTGGAGTGAATGGCTGTGTTCCGTGTGAAGTGGAGATAGCTAGAGTCTTCACATAGGTTTTTCATCAATGTCTTTTTCACTACGATTTTTTCAGAAATTATGACTGTAAAACACACAAAACAAAAATACCGACCCGCTGGTGCAGGAACACTGTCGTTTGTCATGACAAAAAATTGGTATATTTCAACCAACTGCATGGCAAGGGCAACGCGATAATATTGTAACCAACTGTACGGCGAGGGCAACGCGATAATATTGTAACTAACTGTACGGCG